>CM031238.1:567290401-569690401 GCA_018340775.1 Taxus wallichiana var. yunnanensis | reverse complement strand
TATTTCACGAAGTCCATCTACAATATTGTTAACATTTTTCAGTTCACATGAAATGAGAATTATAGGAACTAAATCCTTGGAACAATATGTTCTATCCAACAACTTCATGAAAGAACAATGCTTTTAAATGAAATCATTTTAGGGTTCGAAATAACTTATTCCATTTTGAACACTCTAAAAAAATAACAAAAAGCGTTTCAACAAAATCATATACATATCAACATTTAGTAATCCATTCAAGTGTTTATTCAATCAAACAAAAGTCAACTAGTCAACATATTAGACCACATCAATCTAAATACATCATAATAGAATAGTTATACTACAATTGTATAAGCATATACTCATACACAAGAAGTATTTTAAACTAAAATATAAGTCAAATATGCTTCAATAGAAAGAATCAAGATCGAGTGATAATGCTTTAATCATACAACCCATATTGTATGATTGATGCATTACATTCTTCCTTAAGTGGTTCAATTTACTTTATTAATTTATCTTAGAAACCAAATAGTCACTGCATACCACAACAAGGCATAAGATCAAATAAGGAGACATAAGGATTACCAATTCAATGGTTTAAAGATAAAGTAGTGTTATCCAACCCTCAAGGTAATTTTGATAACATGCATCAAATTATTCAGTCCCGAGCAAGTAGATTGATTCAAGGCCCGAAATCATGTTTTTGGGGCCCCTCGGCTTCTCTCTAACTCTCCCATCCAAGAAGAAATCCCAACGAGTTAGAAAAAGGGGAAAAATGCAAAAATAAGGTTACAGGATTGTTTTAAAGCATTTCGGGTCTGAAGGGTTCGGGTCGTACCAGTGCGGGTCATACTGAGGTTCGTCGTACCAAGCTTGGGCCGAAATACAAAGAAAATCGGCTAAGTCAGACATTTTTGTCCCAGGCGGTCCGCGGGACAGTTGGGACGTCGGGATGCGAGGGACGCGAAAAGCCAAAACGGCCGAAAGCAAGGAAAATTGTCAAGTTTTTTGTTTCACGTGGTTTGGGACAGCCGGGACAAAAGTACATGCGGGACGTGAATCGGCTGATTTGCCGAAAGATGGTCCATTTCGGGCAGTTCGGAAATTTTTGTTTGGGACAGCCGGGACAAAAGTACGCGCGGGACGCGAAAAGGTGAAAAGGCCACAAGAGGGACAAGGAAGCCCGAATCGGCCGATGTAGGAGAATGTGTCCGGGACAGTGGGATAGAATTACACGTGGGACGTGAATCGGCCGATTTTCTGAAATAGCTGCAACAAAGAAGAAAAGTCAACGTTTGACCCGTGAAACTTCAAACGGCCATAACTTTTGACTCCGAGCTCCGATTTTCACAAAATTGGACTTTCTGGAACGAGCACGACGTCCTCTATGCCACAAAAATTGGATTTCTTATTTTTAACAAGGGTATATATATTTAAATAAAAGAAACATATTCGGCTCCAAATCGGTTAGTGCTCATTCCCACAAATGACATGACGCCCGCGCGACCCAAAATAGCTGCCCGCACTCGAAGGCCATAACTTTTGCGTGCGAAATCACAAAAATTGGTACCGTTGGAATCATGGCTCTGAGATCAATGCACAACAATCAATAAATTCCATATTTGATGAGATATTAGTGGGGAGTTTTCACAAAACGTGGCCGGGTTCATAATAGTGTTTTATTTGGTGGTTGGGAGTGCAATTAAGAGGCATGGTCATCATTATTTCTCTGCTGCAGCACCTGGGATAGTATGGGGAGCCTTTTGCAAGTAATATATAATCATTTTACTCCATTTAATGCCTCTTACAAGTGGTTGAAGGATAGATTTTGGGATTTCCATTTTCCCTTCTCTTTCCCTTCTCATTTTTCTATAAATTGGAGTGTTGGGCTCATTGTAAAGGGGAGGTAGTTTTTGTAGCAAAGCTCTACCAAAATTGCTTTGTGAAGCTGATGTGTTACAGGCCCTTGTTGTGGACTCCTTGCATGGTGATCCAGGCCCTTATCTTGTAATAGATTGAACTGTGCATATCATGAAGCAATAAAATATAAGTTTGTGGATGTATCTTCCCCTGCTGTGTTTTCTTGCATTCTTCTTGCCCCTTCAACCTTGATTACAAGAATATTGTGTCTATTATTATGTTCATGCAGGGATCCATTATCATTGTGTATGTTTGAAATATTGTTGTGAATGCGTTTTGCTAGATTATGGAGAACTGTCATCACCTCTTCTAGTGTGCACTTTGCTTCTGTATTTCACGCATTTGAAGACTACTCTCACACCCTCCTTTTCTGGTGTATCACCGCTTTAGTGTAGGCTTTCATTTTATGCATTCTCTCTCCCTGGTCCCTTGGAAATTTAGATTAGAATAGTTAGTTTCCCCTGCATTAGAGTAGATTGTGGCAGGTAGTTTAGGAGCAAGAACCAGCTTTCTCTGGAGGTCTATCTCAAGTAACAAGTCCCACAACTTGGAGATAGTACCCATGTTATCCAATCACACCATGAGTTCAAGTATATGCACTTGTATAAACATAAGGGTGTTGTGATTTGGTGATAACATGTAAGACCCTATTCATACACACACACACACACACACACACACACACACACACACACACACACACACACATATATTCCATCTTCTAAGAAGACGCTTCATATTAATGCAAACATTGTTTATCTAATAAAAATAATTTTTAAAGTTATAAATTCTTGTTTTATATTAAAATGTACTATTTTATATATATATATATATATATATCAATCTCTTGTCATTCATCAAATGAAACCACTCCAGCTTTAGGTTCAAATTTAAGGAGTTTCCTTTTTCAAGCATGACCGCAACTACTACCTTGAAAGAGTCTTAACACAAGTATGCAAACAACGCCATAGTCCTTCCTAAGCATAACCTAGGATTTCACAATGGCAAAGTAAACCTTATTTTATATCGTTTAAGAGAAACCATAAGCCAAAAAATATGTAAAATCGGTAAAAGCTATTTAATAAATCAAATCCTAGAAACGTAAAATACTTAAGGATAAGGTACGACATAGTCTTGAATGCAACGACTTATTTGATCATATTCGTATGATCAACTCACATATAAGTTTAGGATTAAATCAAACTCGAAAGAAAATTGCACCGATATACCATTATAATCCCTAATAGTTCCAAGTTAAGGACAATAACTCAATAGTCAAATAGTATTATCAACCATCATTAAAGTATGAAGAACATATTATAAACTAGAATTTCAAATTAATCATCCATTGTTTCTAATAGTTCATTCCCAACCTATAGACATTGAAACAATCTCAATGGTAATGACCTATCATTTAGTAGAAGTCTAAAGAAACGAAGTTCATAGAGATAATCACACTTCCATCAAGTTTAGAGATACAAAAACTAAACATGATAGAATCCAAAATATATATAAATATGAAAAAAAAAACATTTTACAATTGTCCGAGAAAATATCAAGTCACAAACATTCTAAATACAAACCTAGAAGACATTTTTCACTTAATCTGAAAAAGGGTTTTGAGTGAACAAAACCAGTCTCTACAACCCAAGTTGTATAACAATCATTCAAATGGTCACAAGTCAAATCGACTTAGTATAGGTATTTAAAAACAAAACCAATAATCATAGAGACAAGATAATAGTAGGCTCTATAACCGTTTGACATAAGCACACTTCTTAACAAGTTTCATGGAGGGTAGGATAAATTTTCTAACCAAAACCATCAACTATACTAAATAAAGCTTGCACAAAAAACACAAATATCTAAACAATGAAAAACACCACCTAATAATGATAACATGCCTTCAAAAATCATAAAAACATGAATAGACATAAATACAAAACACACCCATTTGTTTAACAACTAGAATACTATCATTTTCACAGCTTACCTAGTACAAACAACTAGTTGAGTAATGACATGAAACAATGATAGAAGTTAATAATGAAATATAAAAAAATGAAAAGTTCAAAATTCATTTTATCAATAGAGATCCTTTTTTAAGACATATATAAAAACCTAGAACCCCAAAACCATATTCCAGTTATAAGTAGAGTTCTTTTCATGAAATAATTAAATAGATTTTTTTAAAAGAGTTAGATCATATCATGCCTAGTAGAGCTCTTGAAATTCTTCTTCAAGCTCCCAGGATTCCTTTCCAAATTTCCATGATAATCTCCACAACCAAATCAAACCAGTTTCCACAGAAAACCCTCCATATCTTCCTCATTTATTTTTATAACCTTCACATTAATTTCTTCCACTATTTTCTCCATAAAACAATGAGATGCATGTCTATCAAAATATCAAATACCAATTTGATCAAAAATCATCCACATGTAGAGCGAAGGAACCGGAGTAACAAAATGAAAAACAAAAACCAACTAAACATCTTCCACCGAAAACCGACATGCTTTCCCAAGGTGGTTTCCGTGTGGATTTTGAATTCATTAATGCATTTCATTACTACCAATGACCACTACCAATTTATTTCCATCAAACTAATTGGATTAATTGATTTCTTTTAAAAATTGTCTCTAATTCTCATTTAGCGCCAAGTTTTGCATAGTTGATGATTGATCTTGGCCTTCCACTAGGGAATTATGGTGGCCTTCCTTAAATTGCATTTAAATCTAAAATTATATGAAAGGTGGCGTCATGACATTAACCAACCATTTAACCATGCCTTTACCCAATGTCAATTGTGGCTAGATCTCATGTTAGGACTTTAGGTCCCTTTCCCTAATATGGGTTAATGTTTTTGTTTTAAAACAATAGTATTAATCCACATAGGTGTATATTCTAGTAAAACAACAACTTAGGATAGGTTGCATTTGATAGTCAATGAATCAAATATCACCATAGTGAAGATTTATAGGTTAGGTTTAAGTTAAAAAAATGAAAGACCTTACTAGAAATTCCTTATCTCACCTTATATGACGGGTTCAATACAAACCAAGCCCTCTAATCACACAGGTGTCCTTAATGGAATGAAAACTTCATACACAACTATGATTTAAATCACTATAGTAGATCAATATAAAATTGAAATTCCAAAATTAGTATGAACTCATGTAATCACTATTTTAAAGGCATAATTGCATATTGGTTTTAGAAGAATACCTTCGTCACCGAAATTGATCTACGGTAATATCCTAATCCAATATCGATACTAAATCATCAATTATTCCCATAATTTTAATAATTTCCCAGATTACTTGATCACCTAATGATTCTAAGAACTTCATTCAAACTTTCATAATTTGAAACCAATAGTTCATTTCACAACATTAGTACAAATCCATTCTTTATATGGACCAATAAAATAGATTTCATCGTAAACTCCGATACCTTTCCAAAGAACATGATTTAAGCGATTCAACAAAGCGACACTCAAGGACATAATCACATGTCTATGTTTCCAATCAATCCACAAGAAAGTAAGTACAAATGTAATAAGAACATAGGAAAAATATAATTTACTCAACCATAAGATTCTTTAAATAGTAAATAGAATTTTTATCCAAAATTCAAGTTTCGTAGATTCATAAAGAACATCAAAAGGCTACAACAAAGACTTATTAAAAAATGGTTTACTCAAAACGGAAAATCGGAGATAGTTTTTTAATTAAATAATCTAATTATTATAGAAAAATGAAATATTTCTGCTAAAATAGATGTGGAAAAGAAGCTTTCATGTCTTCTAGATTCTCCCAGGTTTCACTTTCTTCACTAAATTGGTCCCATTGGACATTGCATTGACTGATTTTGTGGTTACACAAGTGTAACTTGTGAGTTTCCAGCACTCTATATGGTTTAACCACGATTACCCATGGGTCTTGGACCTACAAAGATTTCCAGTTTAACACATGCGATAAATTTGAAACATACTTCTTAAGAAAGGAAATATGAAAACATCATGCATATGTGCCAATGCATGAGGAAATGCTAGTTGGTAGGCCACATGATTGACTATCTCAACAATCTCAAAAGGTCCTACATAACATGGTGACAATTTGGCTGCCTTTCCAAAAGTAATAGATCTCTTTTTAGGCTTGAATCTTAAAAAGACTTTTTCACCAAGTTCAAATTTTCTATCGACCCTTTTCAGGTTTGCATAACTTTTATTCCTATCAACATATTCCTTTAATCACTCACATATTAATTTTACTTGTTATTCCATTTCAAGAAGCATTTCAGGTCCAATTACCTCTCTATCTTTTAGGTTATCCTAGATAACAGGGGTTCTACACCTTTGTCCATACAATGCTTCAAAAGGTTCCGTTTTCGAGAGAAGAATGATACGTTTTATTGTATATAAATTATACCAAAGAAATATATTCTTACCATTTGTGTTGTTGATCTATATAGTACATCCTAAGCATGTCTTCCATAACTTGGTTGACTCTTATAGTCCTGTCCTATCCGTTTCCAGATGATATGCAGAGCTAAAGTTCAATTTTGTCCCTAAGGTTGATTAAGATTTTTCAAAAACCTGAAGTCATTCTTAGGTCCCTATCAGATATTATTAACTCATGAACACCATGTAATCTGAAAATTTCATGAACAAACCTTCTTGTAAGAACCGGTGAATCATATTTTAGATTACCAATAATGAAATGAGATACTTTAGTTAGTTTTTCCACAACAACCAAAATAACATCATGCTTATTTTTAGACATAGACATCTCTTGAAAAAATCCATGCTTATTACTTGTCACTTATAATGTGGTATGCTATGAGGGTACAATAAACCAGTTGGGTGCATATGTTCATCCTTAACATGCTGACATTCCAAGAAATGTGATACAAAATCAATTATATCTTTCTTCATCCCTTTCCAAAAATATTGTTGTTTTACATCAGCAAGCATTTTTGTCACTCTGGGATGTCTAGAGTAAGGTGCATTATGAAATTCAATCATTAATTTCTTCCTTAACTCATTTTCTAAGGGTACATACACCCAATTTTCATACCTTAGGATTCCTTCACCATCAATTCGAAAACCTTTGTATCTTACATCATTAGAATCTGTAGCAAGTTTTTTTACTTGTTGATAATATGGATCAGTTAACATTGCTTTATTTACTTCATCTTTGAACTGAGTTCTCAAGGTTACAAGTGCATAAATATTTTTCCTACAACTTATCTCATTTGCCACTTTGTTCTCTCTACCTTTAATATAACTAATGTCAAAATCATATTGAGACAAAAAATCTAACCATCGTCACTAGCTTGCATTAAGCTTAGGTTGAGTGAATATGTATTTTAGCCCAAGGTGGTCTTTTTTTAATTCAAAGGGCTTCCCGAGAGATAATGTCTCCAAACTTGAAGTGTGTGTACTATGGAAAAAAGATATAGGTCATGGGGAGCATAGTTCAACTCTTGTAATTTTATATTTCTACTTTTATATGTTATTACATGTTTGTTTTGTAGTAATATACCCCATAATCCTTCTCTAGAAACATCTATGACAACTATAAAGCTTTCGTTAGGATCCGGAAGTAAAAATAGGTGTTGTAGTTAGTTTTTATTTTAATGTTTTAAATGTTGCCTCACATTTATCATTCCAAATAAACTTTTTATCTTTCTTTTGCAGTGAAGTAATTGGGGCAGCAACCTTTGAAAAGTCCTTTACAATTTTTTTGTAGTATCCAACAAGCCCCATGAAGCTTCTAACTTCATGAACATTATTAGGTGTTGGCCAATCAATTATGGCTGCAATATTTGATGGATCAATAGATATTCCATCCTTACTTATCACATGTCCTAAGTAATGTACTTTTGTTTCATAAAAAGAACATTTTGACAACTTTCTAAATAGTTTTCTCTTCCTTAATATTTCAAGTACAATCCTTAAATGTTCATTGTGATCCTCCACACTTTTAGAATAGATAAGAATATCATCCAAGAATACAAGTACAAACTTGTCCAAGTATTCTTGAAAAATATTATTCATCAGATTCATGAAAGCTACAGGTGCATTTTTTAAACCGAAAGGTAAAATAGTGAATTCATAGTGCTTGTACCTTGTTCTAAAGGTTTTTCGTGTATGTATTCGTATTTGATTTTAAAATGATGATATACAGATCGTAGATCAATCTTGGAATAAAATGATGCTCCATGCATCTAGTCAAACAAATCATCAATTCTAGGAAGAGGATATTTATTCTTGATTGTTGTTTTGTTGAACATTATATAGTCAATACAAATTCTAAGTGTTCCATATTTCTTTTTAACAAAAACCATCAGTGCTCCCAGGCGAGACACTCGGTCTTATCAATCTGTAGAAAAGAGTTCATACAACTTTGCCTTAAGATCTACCAAATTTTTGTAGTCATGCAATATGGTGCCTTGGAAATAGGTTTGGTTCCTGGTTTGATTTCAATGGTGAATTCAAACTATCATTTCAGCGGAAGACCAGGTAGTTATTCTGGAAACACATCATTGTACTATCGTAAGAGTGGATATTTTTCATAAAATCACCACCTTCTACTATTGATTCAAATTTTTTTACTACATATAACATGTAACCTTTATTTTTGTCCTTTTTAAGCTATATGGCTGATATTTCTCTAACTAAAATGTCTCTTTTTACACCTTGTATGTCTATTATTTTCTACAGATCATCAAGACATTTTATGTGTTTTTCATAACAATCTACTTTTTCCTTATGATCAGCAAGCCAATTCACACCAATTATGATGTCATAAGACCCTAAAGGTGCAACATACAGGTCTACTTTTGTAGTAAAACTTGGTAATTCTAAGGCTACACCAAAAAGACATTTATCAATTGTGTGGACAACATTGTTCCCATAATGGAAAATCCATGATTTTTCCATAATTCCATCTTTTCTTTTTAATTTAGAAGCTAATTTACTAGAAATAAAGCATTATGTAGCACCAGTATCAAAAATTATAGTTACAGTATATACCGAAATAATTACTTGGTACTTCTATGGGTGAAGCTTTCTTTTCACTCTTCATTGAATGTATCTTGTGATGTTGGTTGCTATCATTTTTCTTTAGAGGGCATTGAGTTGCGTAATGATCCTTTCCACAATTATAACAACCCCCAATAGGTCCATTCCTAGCTCAAACTTATTTTCAACCTTTGTGCATTATTGTTCTATTGTCCATTGTTTCTATTATTTACAACAGGTTTATTTTTTGTTGTTTTCTTAATGTTTTCATCCCCAAATCTACTTTTGTTACCAATATTTTTCCATGTCACCTTCTTAGGTGCAAGTGATGAAGGAGAGTTAAAAAATTCTTTCATTTCTCTTCTTTATGTGCATAAATTTCCTTCAATTTTTGTTCTTGCCTTATGGCCTTTTCAACAACTCCTTCCATAGTGGATGGACTATGTACATCCACCTCTCCACCTATAATAGGATTCAACCCCATTATAAATTTACGTATTCTAAACTTTTCATTAGTTTGGTACTACGGTACATACTTGAGAAGCTTAGTAAACTTCTCCTAATATTCAGTCACAATTAGTTTTCCTTGAGCTAAAGTCTGAAATTCTATCATTTTCTTATCATAATAGAGTTGTGGAAACCAACGCTTCCTAAAGTAGCCCTTAAATTGATCCCATGTGATGCTATCTTCATCAATATTAAGTTCAGCCTTACACTATCCCACCAGGAAGATGCTTCATGGGAAATTTGGTAAGCTCCCCATACTTGCTTTGGTTTCTTCAGAGAAGTTCCTTATTGCAAAGTAATTCTCCATTTCACCGAGCAAATTCTTAGCCCCATATCCTAGTGTGGTACCATCAAACTTTGGTGGACTTATTCTTTTTATGTCATTTGTAAGTTCAGTTGCCAACCTTTCCTTCTTGTTTTCAGGTTGGTTAGGTGCATTTGCATTCACATTTACAATGTTATTGTTGGCATTTACAACATCATTATTTTTTACATTAATGTTATTGTCTCCACTAGGATTTCCAACATTAAAAGTATTTTTGGAGGTTGCTCATTATTATCAACAACATTATCCTCCTCTTCGTTTCCCATTACTTGATGTTCAAGTACAACAAAATGATCCCTTATGTCTAGTACGGAAGCAAGGATCTCATCCAAATTTTGTGTTGTAGCTACCTCACTAGCCAAAGGCAGGTTATTTATAGCATGTCCCTTTGTTCTAACCATTTTTGTTAAAAAAATAATAATTTTTATTAGAGATGGACTCAAATAGGTCCAAGAGCTACAACCTTCAACTTTGATACCATAATGTAACATCCTCATTCTAAGACTTCAATAACAGGATTTTTTTTAACATAATGTTCACTGTCTAAATTCACATAATTTAGAACAAACATTCCTTAGCTAATCCATCACATAATAGTAAACCATATGCAGTTGTAATGACTTGGTATAAAATGATCTCTCATTTCATGACTCGGTGTTAAACCAATCTCTCATGTTTCATTATATCAATGTGTATATTAAGTATAATTTTTGTTCCCTTATTCTCTTAAGGGGAAATAAAGTGTTAATGCCTAAAGAGCCTATTTGAGTATCTATTACTGATACTCATCTAATATCACGCATCTTTAGTCCAGGTGAAACAAGACAACACAACCAGTAGTTTTTAATACTTTGGCCAAATTTTAAAGACATGTGTACCATGCTTTTATTCCTAGACGACATACTCATCGATGAAGGAATATGTCTTTCACCCCACTCAAAAACTATTATCTAGATTAGACTTCCTTGACTTCCATCAACCACTTCCAAGTCCATGTTAGATGCTAAAAAGGGATAGCTCACATGGAATAGTGTTGATGGTCTACTTATGGTGACTAAGGGTAATCAATTGTATTCAAATCGACTCATGTTAGTTTGAATCTACTTCATCACCCTTAGTCAACATAAGTTGACATCGGCCATAGGTCATATGCCTATCACTATTTAGTGTATAACAATGACCTGAATTCTAATCTTATGACAACTATGTTTAGAGGAGATGAGTGGATTATCGCGCCATAGTGGTTGATCCACAATATCCACCTAATGACTTGCATCATTAAGTGGGTACTATGTAACAACAACTATGTTGCGACATCCCACTGAGTTTTGCTAAGTGAAACTTCATATCTTAACAAGTTCATTAATTCATTTAATTCATAGCTTGTTAATTCCACCCCAATTTATTTTAATCATTAGGTGTCATTCCTAAGGACCGACTTGGGTTCTAATGCAATCCCCTTAAGTAAGGGATGTAAAGTTATTAAAAACTTAATAGAAGGAATTGTAAATTTAAAAATGCACTTAGCATAATCTCAAAAGCATGTATTTTCCTCTTAATTAATAAGTGGCATGTTTGCATTTCAATAGAATTTAGAATAGGTAAGCAACCTCATAAAATCATACATAATTAAAATGAACTAGCAATAGATTTACTTTCCCTAGCTTATAAGACTAGGTATCTTTAACATGGTAACATCATACTCATCTTAACATAAGACAACTTAAGTCATCTTTACACATTTATATCATTGATAAACTTTAGGCTTATTTTTCCATTCCTTTATAAGTCATTATATCAAAATAGTATTATCTTTCTGATATTTTCCATAATTCATAATTTTATCACAACTGCTCATTTATTAGTAGTCAAATAAGTATAAGTTCACTTAACCTAAGTCTCCTTTATTTATGAAGCAATCATATTCACATACACTAGATAACCTTAGTTAAGATATTCATTAGTCAATTAACATGACTCATGAGTTACATAGATAACATTTGTTATTAACTTATTCATTCTCACTAAATGAACTAAATCCAAATAAATAATGAATTTTTCATTCGTATTCATTCATTATTAACTTATGACTCATGGATTCACTTCACTTGGTCGAATTCTTGTGAGATTCAAATTTGTGCAAAAGGGTTTTTCATTGTCTGATTCCCTTCACCTACAAATTATCAACTAGTGTGTACCGATGGCCCATGGTTTTGGGGTAGGGATGGCCTTTTTCTCACTCTATGGTTTTATGATTTTGATCCCTTTACTATGGTAGTCTCTAAAATGCCGGTTTGGGTCCATCTCCATAATCCTCCTCTCTACTTCTAGAACCACGATTTTTACAAAGCTATTTGTAACTTTATTGGTCATTTCATTAAGATGGATGATGAATGGTCCAAGCAAGGGTTATTCACATACACTCGTATTTGTATTGAGGTGGACCTTAGCAAGGGTCTTCCGATAATATGGAATTACTTCATGATGGTTTCAGTTGGATTGATTCTCGACTATGAGAATACAACCTTTCGGTTTAGATTATGTCACCAAAATGGTCACCTGCAAGAGGCTTTCATACTCAATAAGTCTCCAAAAAATAAAAATAAAGTTTTTTCTCCATGGCCTAAATATTGGAAACCTTTTACATCAGTAAGGTACTGTAAGATAACCCTCTCCCTAGAAGTTCAGAGCCCATGTGTGAGGAGATTCCCCACTCTGGTGGCTATGTGAAAAGAGCTCATGTGACTGATTCTTCTGACTCTGACCCTGAGCAAGATCACCCTTGCCTTGATTCCCTATTAGCCTTGCCTTCCCAGCCCGAGAATTGGACTGTGGTCATGAGGTCTAAGGAGAAGAAAGGGTGCTTCGTGTATTCTACTACTCGATCTGTGGTGGCTTCAAAGGCTCCAATTTACTTTGGCTCTATGTTTACTTAAGATTCAGCTCTTGCCTCTTTGTTTGTTTTTAGCTCTGTGGTTTTTAGGCTTGGGCTAGTTTATTTTTCATTTTTGACTTTGTGGCATTTTATGTTGCCTTCATGGTGTTTTGTTTGCTTTTTACGAGACAATGTCCAATGCCGCTTTCCCTTACTATGTAACACTTTGTATTATTTTTTATGATTCAATATAAAGGAGGTTCCAATAATAAATCCAAATAACCACATAACACAATTCGTGTAATACTTAGATAGACATCTAGTATTAATTTAGTCTTTCCTTCAAGTATACAACACTCTATTATCCAATACTTAAGTCCATTACTACAAGCATTCCAAACAACATTATTTCATCTTATTTGAATCAATCCATATAAGTCATTTAGCACTTTAACTTCTATATTATTTTACTTGTATAAAACAGAGATTTCATTCAACCCCCTTTTTAAAGAATGCATAGTAACTAATTTATCAATTTCCAAAATAATCCTTTCCAATCAATATGAAATATCAAGAATAATAACTTTATTAATTTCCAGAAATAGGTATCAAATCATGTTCATAAAATTGATCATAATCTTTCCTTTCAAAATAATTACAATAATTGGCCAAGGGCCTTTCTCATTTCTATACGAAATAATTCAATTATGAATACAATAATCAATTATTCCATTCAACTTTCTTCAATCAAAAGAATAAATGTAACTTTTTATGTCTTTCTTCTTTCATTTTTCATGAATTCCATCTACAAGATTGTTAGCATCTGTCAGTTCACATGAACTGAGAATGATAGGAACTAAATCCTTGGAAAAATATGTTCTATCTAACAAATTCACGAAAGAACACCGCTTTTAAATGAAATCATTCTAGGGTTCAAAAATAACTTATTCCATTTTGAACACTCTAAAAACCATAACAAATCATTTCAACAAAATCATATACATATCGACATTCAAGAATCCAATCAAGTGTTTATTCAATCAAACAAAAGTCAACCAAATCACCATATTTGACCACATCAATCTAAATACATCATAATATAATAGTTATATTTCAATTATACAAGCCTATACTCATACATAGACAATATTTGAAACTAAAATATAAGTCGGATATGCTTCATAGAGAGAAGTAAGACCGAGTGATAATGCTTTGGTCATATAACCCATACTATATGACGATGCATTACATTCACCTTAAAAGGTTTAGTTTTCTTTATTAATTTATACTTTGAAACCAAACAAATCACTACATATATATATATATATATATATATATATATATATATATATCATCTCTTGTCATTCATGAAACGAAACCACTCCATTTTAGGTTCGAGAATTAAGGAGTTCACTTTTTCAAGCATGGCTACAACCAGATTGAAAAGAGTCTTAACACAATATCCCAAAAACACCATAGTCCTTACAAAACATAACCCAAGATTTTACAATGGGAAATTAAACCTTATTTTATAGCGTTTAAGAAACCATAAGCCAACAAATATATCAACTCGTAGGACATCTTTAAGAAATCAAACCCTGGAAATATAAAAGACTTAAGGATAAGGTACGTCATAGTCTCGACTACAAAAACTTATTTTATCATCTTCGTATGATCAAATCACATATAATTTTAGGATTAAATCAAACTCAAAAGAAAATTGCACCAATATATCCTTATACTCCCTAACAGGTTCCAAGTTAAGGTCAATAGATTAAAAGTCAAACAAGATTATCAACCATCGTTAAAGTATGAAGAACATATTATAAACTATAATTTCGACTTAATAATCCATTGTTTCTAAACAGTTCACTCCAAAAAAATTGATATTGAAACAATCTCAACAACAACGACCTATCATTCAAAGTAGAAGTCTAACATAACGAAGTTAATAGATAATCACACTTCCATCAAGTTCGTAGATACAAAAACAACATGATAGAACCGAAAATATATATAAATATGAAAACAAATTTTAACAAATGTCTAAGCAAATATCAATTCACAAACGGATTCTAAATGTAAACCTGCATACATTTTTCACTTACATGAAAAAGGGTTTTGAGTCAACTAAACCAATTTCACAACCCAAGTCGTGTAACAACCACTAAAATGGTCATAAGTCGAATAGACTTAGTGTAGGTATTTAAAACAAAACCAATAATCATAGAGAAAAGATAACAGTAGGTTTTGTAACCATTTGACATAAGCACACCGCTTAAAAATTACATGAAGGGTAGGATAAGTTTCCTAACCAAAACCATCAACTATACCAAATAAATCTTGCATAAAAATGCAAGTCTCTAAACCATGAAAAGCATTGCTTAATAATAATAATGTTCCTTTAAAGAATCATAAAAACACAAATAGTCGTAAATACAAAACACCCCCATTTGTTTAATAACCATAATAATATCATTTTCATAGTTACGTAGTACAAATAACTAGCCGAGTAATGACATGGAACAATGATAGAAGTAAATAAAGAAATATAAAATAATAAAAAGTCTAGAATTCATTTTATCAATAAGAGATTTTTTTTTAAGACAAATATAAAAACCCCGAACCCTAAAACCATATTCCATTTATAAGGAGATTTTTTTCATGAAATAATTAAATAAAACAAGTTTTTGCAAAGAGGTAGAGCTTATCATGTCCGATAGAGCTCCTGAAATTCTTCTTTAAGATCACAGGATTCCTTTCCAAATTTCCACGATGATATCCAAAACCAAATCAAACTAGTTTCCACCGAAAACCCTCCATCTCTTCCTCATTCATTTTTATAACCTTCACATTAATTTCTTCTGCTATTTTCTCCATGAAACATTGAGATGCACGTCTATCAAAAGATCAAACACTAGTTCGAGAAACAAATCCTTCACATGCAGAGTGAAGGAACCGAGTAACAAAATGAAAAACAAATACCAACTAAACATCTTCCACCAAAACCAACATGCTTTCCCAAGGTGGTTTTGGTGTGGATTCCAAATTAATTAATTCCTACCATTACTTCTAGTGACCCTTGGTAAAATATTTCTACCAAAAAAATTAGCTTAACTCGATTTCTTTTAAAAACAGTCTCTAATTCTCATTTAGCACCAAGTTTGGCGTAGTTAACAAATTGATCTTAGCCTTCCACTAAATAGTGGTGGTGGCCTTCCTTAACTTACATTTTAATCTCAAAGTATATGAAAGGTGGCATCATGCCATTAACCATCCATTTAACCATGCCTTTCCCCAATGCCAACTATGGTTGGATCTCAGGTTAGGACTTCAGGTCCCTTTCCTTAATATAGGTTAAGCTCTAAGTTTTAAAACAATAGTATTAATCCACATAGGTGTATATTCTAGTAAAATAACAACCTTATGTTAGGTTGTAAATGATATTCAATGAATCAAATGTCATCATAGTATAGATTTATAGGCTAGGTTTAAGTTAACAACAAAATGAAAGATGTACTCATTTATATGCCTTTCACATAACAAGGAAATCCCATGCGTGCCGGCCTATCACCTAGTGGACATTGGGCGCTCACCCGAGGTATGCGTGGGAACCGAGTCTCTCCTTTATGTGAGTTTTGAGATAATGTGTTATTTATGACAGAAACTTAAGTGAAGAGAATGGAAATGAACCATACATTCATCTTAGAGCTCAGAATGGGCTTCTAGACCAATGTATTCATTCAGATGAGAAAAGCATTACAGAACATAGATCTGAAACATAACAAAAAGGAAATGCATAGGGGTTTACACCCACTCATATGAAATATATATAAAACCGATCCATACATATATAAGTAAAACTAGAACCACATATATCCATATTAAATATGTTTGGTAATCACATTACATTCATTGAAGCTATCACATAACCATATAATAGTGTAGACCAAAGTCATGCATCAAAACTGGCTTAAGCCCCTCCTAGTAAAAATAAAAATGTTCAAACCCATCCCTTTGATACATCATACTCCTACAGATCCTCTAAACCCAACTCATAGAACTCTCATAGTATTTCTACATAGCTTCGCCTCTTTCCCATTCTATATTTTTTGTCTGTTAGACACTTGTATTTATAGCCTTGATAAGCACTTCCATGTCTTTCTGAAGGTGTAGATCAGGTGCCAAGTTTCAAAGTTGTTCTCCATGAGAGCATGCTCCTTCAGATGCAAGCTCACCATTTTTCACCATGATGACCTTCTGGAATCTTCTATCATAAGGTATATTCCTTTCATGGGCACCAAATTGCTAGGCTAGCACCTTATCCACTACACATGCATAGTTGGGTCATGTTTTCCTTGTGTTCTACCCAATATACCAAATATGGATAAGTCCCAAAACATTTTCTCAGTACTTTGCATGCATAACTGGTTCTACTAAACCCTCCTAAAACCCTTTCCTGCGCACTTGCTTCTTGCGCACCCACGCATCTTCTTGTACTTATCCAATATTTTAGGGGCCCAACATCACCCCACACTACGGCTATTCTCCATCCTCAGGAAGATTTTCTTAATGAATAAAGAATGATTTTTCCTAAAAATTTGGGGAAAGAATTAAGGAATGAAGAATTCAGGGAAGAAAGAAAGAATGGGAAAACTATGATTACTTCGTAAGAGGAGAGGGAAATCTTTCTTATTCCTCCAACTTATTCCAAACATTGAATTCATTCTATGCTTGCTGATAGAGGTCATCTACTATGGTGCTCACCTCTTCAAATACTATCCCTTCTCCTTGGGTATTAAACGCTTCCATGATCCCATCCAATGTTTTTTCCCAAATCCTCGAGCACGTCCATCCTTTGAGTGATCTACTTGGATACAAAATCCTTCAATCGTTCTTGATTAAGCCCCATAAGGTATCAATAGCATACCATTTCTTCTCAACCTTGGCTATAATTCTATCATGTTCCACTCTATTCCCCTTTTCTTATCTTATAACTCCTTGAACTCCATCTCATGAGTGGCAACCAGAAGTCTCACCACTCTATCTCTATCGGTGCAGTTGTCATAGGCGGCATCAGTGACTTGGGCGGAGGATTTTACATCAACGAGGAATTTCTTGTACTGAGTAACAATTTCCATAACCTTCAGCTTTTTCTCCTTTTATTTTCATGCCAATGCCTCCTCTATAAATTCCAAGGTCAATGGTTTCCTTTCCATTGTGAGGACATGGGTCAATTCCTCTAGGCACTCCAGGGTGGATCCATACTTCTTTGGTGGTGTTAGATCTGGATGCTTCAAGAAAATGGCATATGTGATCATCTCTAATTTCTTGTAAACCTTGTGCACCCTTTCCTTCTCTTCTTTTAGCTCATGCCTTAGTTGAGCGCTAATTATTTCCTCCCACTTTAAGTCCTTGGTTCTTTCCTTGAGCTCTTCTTCCTTCTTCTCTAGTTCTACCTCTAGGAACTTCACCCTGTCATTCCTCCCGAAGAGTCTAGCTTCTACTATAACCAAGACCTTGTTCATTGCATTGCATATTTTTTTGTCTAATAGTCATTGAGCGTTTACCAAGGGGTTGTCTCCTTTTGATTATGGCACCTTCATTATTGCCCTTTGACTTACTTCAAATTCCATCTTGTCGAGGTGGGACTCAAATTCTCAAGAAAGCATTTTCCTCGTCCAAGGGTATGCACCTTCCTCATCAAATGACGTTATATCCAAGAGTTGCTCTATTGGTACAGTGTTTTGAAATTGTTTACGCACCAATTTTTTTGGATCATCAATATAGCCCATCCTTTGAGCTTGTGATGCTTCTACGCTCTTTCTCCATGTGCGCGTAGCCTTAGGAAAGATTACAATGCAAACCGGGATCCCCTCCCATGTTGTCATATTCATTTTCTATGCTCTCCTCCTCTACTTTCTTCATCACTTGATCTCGCACAATGTTCTATCTCTTGCTCTATGTTGGTGAGAAAATTTGTCGAGTGGACAAACTTTTAGATTTCTTGCCAATGCTCTGGAAATATAAGTCCCTCTACTTAACCGGTGTAGTTTTTGTATGTGCATGTGCATGAAATGGTGGATTTATGTGGTGGCCTTTCGACCGGGATCCAATAGGGGTACTCCACTGACCCTGTAGAAAATATAGCAATCTCTTGCTAGGGAAGACTTTTTTTGAAGAGTGGGGAAAGGGGAGTGAGAAAAGAGGTAGGAGAACTAATGCTATAGGTAGAAAATCAGATTCCTGCACACACACTAGTTAGAAAATTCAACACATGCATTTATCGGAAGAAACAACTCTACGAATAGCAACAAGACCAAATAGAATTCACTGATCACCAAGTATCAAGAAACCCCTTAGTCAAAGAAAGCTAGAAACTCCTTCTTCTTGTATTGATTGCTCAAATCAAATTTGTACATAATGTGGGAATGGAGGAAATTTAGAAAAGGGGGAAATGGAAGAAAATGGCTATCTCCTTTGCTTTCTCTAGGTACAATGCACTCTTGAGTTTACAAGATCAATTGCCAACCCTTTGAAATGGGAATGGATTTACAATTTATAGAATAGAATATGAATCTTCATCTACCCCCAATTCCTTTTCATATGTCCTCACACAACTTAAAACTTTTCAACTTCCTAGGAAACTTTTAAGTCCCTTTTTATAACATAAAGGTGACTTAAAGTTACATTATATTTCTAAAGTCACTTTTAAGTGACTTAAAGGCATATCAAAAAGTGCAAACCCCAATGAAGAATTAGAACATTTGAAGGGAGAGAAAATTGGGGGAGAGGGAAGAGAGAGAAGAGGAGAATAAGTTTCCCGTGATGAAGTCCAATGGTCCCCATTCATGGAAATCTCTGATGCAACGAAGTTCTAAATGTCCCATTATGCCAAAACTACTCTTTGAGTGTGGCTTACTATTTTTAGTAAATGCCTAGATGGGGGACTTACTATTTTTAGTAAGTGGTCATTTTCACTATTTTCTGCTTCTGGATAATCATTTTGGCCTTTTGGAGATCTTCAATGCACACTACTCTTTCCATAGCTGCTTTTGATGAAGACTTACCAAAAATAGTAAGCATGTGTAGGAAAACTTACTATTTTTAGAAAGGGTGTTTTTAGTACTTGATCTGCAATGAAACATACATTTTGGACTCTTCTTATTGTTACAATCACACCCTTCGAATTTCACATAGTTTTTCCCACTAGAATGCCTGGAAATAAATTTTGAAATTTTGACCTGGTAGTGGCTTTGAGCACGGAGCTGCCATGGCGGCCATTAATGGAGCTCAAAATTTGTAGGTCTAGTTTTTGTCTCTGTTTGTAATGAAAACAACTCCATTGTGATAGGTTTTTTATTTGGAGCTTGTGTGCAAGTTTTTAGCTCATTTCCATTGCCGAAATGACGGGAAATCCAATGAATGTGAGTCGGTGCACGAAGAGAGGATTTTGTTGGAGAAAATTATTCTGGGCACCATTTGACCTCTTGTTTGTTACATCTTTATCACCTTGAAAAATGAGGAATTCTGCAAAATATGGCATCTCGATCCGACTTGTATCTTGTGAGATATGAAGATTTCTAGATCGGGTGACTTCATGGTTATCTGGCAAAAAACCTTCATTTTCTCCCCGTTCTTCATTTATTTTCACTCCATTTTTATTTAAGGCATGCATATTTCTGATTATTCATGGTTTGGATAGTTTGATGATCATGATGTATCTAGTTTGGATCAGCAATGGTGGACCAAGTATTTGGACGAGTAAGAACATGGCCATGGCATGGAGAGAAGCCGTGAAGGAGAAATGAGGGGGAAGAAACAACTAAGTGCCAAATTTGAATATTCAAAACTTGCATATGGAGAGGTTGGGTGGATTTTTTTGTCCCTGATGTCTCTAACCTCGGGACATGAGGGGCATAAATTTCCATGGTGGTCAAGGTGATGTCATGTGTCCTTGATCCGACGGCAGGGGATTTGCTTGAAAAATGCACTTGGGAGCTAAAATTTGGTTACGTGGGTGTCCAAATGATTCCTCATAGGGTTTGGACACATTTTTCCATCTTTGATGTCCCCCAACTTAGAGACATAAGGGACATCGGTTTCCACTATGGTCCCGGAGGTGACACATGGCACCGTTTGATAAGAGGGAATGGATGCTCAAAAATGCACCTGGGAGCTGAAAGTCGGTCACGTGGGTGTCCAAATGACTCCCCATAGGGGTTGGGAATGTTTTTCAAGGTCTTATGTCCCTCACCTCAGGGACATAAGGGACATTAGTTTCCATGGTGGTCTGGAGCTGACACGTGGCACCAGATCCGACGATAGGGAATGGATGCTCCAAAAATGCTCCTGGGGTTGAATTGTCAAGTATGGAGGTCATATAAGGGTCCAAGAGGTCACATGGGGGTTGGGAACATTTTTAACGGGCTTATTTACCTGACCTTAGGGACATTGGGGACATGAAATCCTTCCAAGCTCCTGGTGCTGACACATGTCCTCTCAAAAAAGACTAAGTCTTGAACTGCAAGAGGGTAACTTGGAATGAAGATAACACTTGAGCTCCCGATGGAATTTATTGGTGAAATTTAGTATGATTATAACTGTAAATGGAATTTTTAATCCAATTAGTGGGGTCTCATGTCATGATTCGACTATATGATCCTTGAAAAATTGGATTTGTTATTTGAGACTCCACTTGTACTTGATAAAAACTGCCTACCAATCCTATGCACCAAGGTGTTGTGAAAAATATTATTTCACCATAATGTAGGTATTTAAATCCTCTTTCTGGTGATGTTTTTTTACTTATAACTCCATCCGAAGCTCCTGAATCTTCTTCTGAAGCCTGACAACTGTTTTAGGCCTATGTACTACCTAGGCTTATGAACCCTATTTTCACTCAAACTACTCCAAATATTTCAAAACTTCCCTAAACCTTCCAAAATTATTTCCATGATGTTCTAAGGTCTTCAATTCACCTCCATGTTGAATTTTACCCTTTCGTTCTGCTCTAAGGGGTTGATCCAGTCTTGGGAAGGTCAGTAATAGCCCTTCCCAATACTCCAGAGATAGTATCTTTTCAGAACTCCCTAAAATCACCTAGGGGTAATGAATATACTTACCTAAATCACCTAGGTGTATGATATTACATTATTCAAGAGGTCATTTGGACTAATTGGATAGACCCGGGGTGTCTTGGAATGATGGGACTTGAAAAAATTAACACTTAGGGTATCATTGTCATGCTTGAAATTGTCAATTTCCCTATTACACGTTTGCACGACAACACTCTACCAGTCCTCAATGATTTTTTCTACCTCTTTATCCATGGCCTCATCTACCTATTCCATTGTGATGCTTGGGGTCCTTTACTCTTTTTAATTTCTTCACTTACCCCCTTGTCTTGAGTATCCTCCTCTTCTTTGTCCTTACTCCTCTTGACAAAGATGTACTCATTTTCTTCTTCCTCTCCTTCCTCCTCTGAGTCATGTACTTCATAGATAGGATGGTCCTCACCTCCTTATTCATCTTCCTCATCATCATCATATTTTTCTCCTCTATAGGCCTCCAAGCTCTTTGTATCCTCCGAGTCATCCTTTTCTGTCACCTTTTGCTTCTTCCCCGACTAGAGATTCTACTTTTCTTCCCCCCTCTGGTGACTTCTCCTGAGTGATGGATTATTTGTGCTCTGGTGCTTCTTCTTCTGGAGTCTTTTCTTTCACTGGGGACTTATTTCTCCATGCATAAGTACTAGGCTTAGCACTTGTCTCTGGTGTGCTTACCTCTTGTGTAATCTGAATACTTGGTGCTTTCTACACATCTTCTCTTTCCCTCTTCTCGCACACGGGATTCTTCCTTCCTGTGGGGTCTTCAGGGATCGATACATCATTTTCCATGTATGTTACCTTTTCAAATTTTGGTCTTATGTGAAGCTATATTCTTACTGTATCCCTTCCAATAATTGGCAATGTTATAGGATTTATCATTTGTATCTCATAAGATACATATCTCTCAACGTATGTGCGCTTCTTAGGGTAGACTAGCTTCTAGCGCAGCTTGTGGTGGTCTTCATCTACCTCACTAAGGTCAAACCTTAGCCTTTTGGCCTCTTTGAACCTATTAACTCTAGCTTGGAAGTATAACACGGTAAAGGAGAAGGGTAGTTTGTACCACGCACCCATGTTTTCATCTCTGTCAACCTAAATCGCTAATGCGTATGTTGATATACCATGAATTCTACCTCTCCTTTCACGAGAACAGTAACTTATTTGGAATCCTCCATTCTACCCCAAACACATCCCTCATGCACTTATACCACTTCTCTAAGTGTGCTTTGTGAGTGGTTGTCATGGTATCACAAGTATATTTCATGAACCTCATCGTGGGTGAGGGATCCTCTTCTGGGTACTCCGAAACAAACCTTTACGGCCCATTGGGAACTCTGATTTCTAAGAAGACAATTGTGAGGAGGAAATTTCCAAACAGTATCTTCTCACCCTCTTGCGCACTCCTAATGATTTCATCTGCGATGAAAGCAGACAAGTTACAGATGGTCCCCTCAGATATTTTCTGGCATACGTTTAACCATGCCTTGTTCACTTGAGTCCATCTTTCTTGATCATTGAGCTTGGTTACCAAGCATGTAGCCATCCTCATCATGGGGTCTAGGATCTCTTTGATGTCAAAGTATCATGATCCTTTCTTGTAGTTATATGTGGCTACTATTTCCTTGATGGCCTCCTTATCACTTAGGTCATTGTCAATGATATCCCCCTCACAGATAAGGCCTCACAACTTGGAAATCAATCGGGAGTTATGGGCATCTTGCGCCCGTGAAATAAAAAAGGTCTTCGTGAACATGCAACATCATCAACTCGATAAAGGAGCCTGGGTTACCAAAGTAGGGTAATTCGTAAAGTTAGCAGTAAACCCTTCCTTCTCCAATTTAACCTTTACTTCACCGTATGTGAGCATGCCCTCCAATGTCCTCTTGTTTATTGGGTGAGCCAACTCCAAATCCATTTATTTTTCTTTCATGTTGGTGCGATGATTATAGTCACTTACAGTCATTTTCTACAAATGATATTCCCATTCTTTTCCTAGCAATACCCCATCTAGGTATTCCATCTCTATGTACTACTCTTCATTTGTGCTTACGACGGTAGCCATTTGTTTCCCCTTTCCCTTGCCCTTATACTTTTTATGGGAGGCGCTTGATTTCTTTGGTGTCATTTCTCTTGTTAGGTTAACACTCCAAATGTCTTCTCCTTTCTCTGCTCTACCACTCTATCCAACCCCAATGCTCAATCTTACGAAGAAGCCCTCCTAACACCGTGCCCAAGCCACTAGAACCCTAACTGGAGAAATTCTTCCACAAGAGTGTGCTTCTCAACAACTTCCTTCTCAACAATTTCCTCCACACCCATGTACTCCTTTCCTACTAGTTTGTGGATCTACTCTAGTCACGTCCTCTTAGATTTCTTAAAATTTTCTTTGCATAGATCACTTTTGGATGCCCTAGTTCACAAGAACTATTTTCACTTCGTAAACGCAAGGTAAAATAATGAACTTCCCGAATTTTTATTTATATCTTTTCCTTCTTTCCATCATTAAATGTTATTTTACCTACCACCATACTTGAGAGACTAAATGCACCTTTTTCCACCGGCCGGCCTTACGCACCTTCAATTACGTGCCTAATCTTGCATGAAACATTCTATAACCTTCTCGTGTGTGCAACTTGATCCTAGTAGAAAAATCTTATGCGCATGTCAACAAAGACCCGAAGACATTTCTTCTATCCTTCACTTTATTTTTACTCTCTCCTACCTCGTGTTGTTCTGTGTGCTTCTTCCTATATATGTGGTTTCTCTGAAGTCTTATCCTAACACCAACATTTTTGTCCACCTCTTCTTCTATGTGCTTCCTTCATCCTTGTGCACTTTGTATCCATCAACCGGGCCATTCACCGTAACTTCTACTGCTAGTTCAACTTGTATTACAGGCCTATACTTTGCATCACTCCACCCCACACTAAAACGATGTGCGAGTCCTGCAGCATACATAATCTTCAAAAATTAATGTGGTGGCATAAATTTTGCATTTACAGATTTATGGAAAGGTTTGAGAACTCCACAAACTCACCGCAAAATAGAGAGAAAGGGAGATACAGAGCAAAAACGTCTAACCATTACAAAGAATGAATCCTGTTCATTTATAACCGAAGCAAAAGAGAGAAAACATAAGGAACAAGCAAATATGATCCTTGGATTCAACCACCTACCATTAATCTCTGTCAAATTGGCTTGTAAACCATTAAATTGATCTTTCCTTTTTTGCCTGTGTGTTGGAGAAGAAAACCATGGAGGCTTGAGTAAAAAAATTGACTTGTTCAAAGCAATCTGATACACATTAAAGACATAAAAACGTTTTTTCCATTTTCTCCATTGAAATCCACAAAAAATGATGTTTTTGTGCCTCCAATGTATAGAGGGGCTCGAGACCTTTCCAAAAATTTGATTTTGTTGAAATCTGATCTCTGGATCAAAAGATATGCCCATCTAAAGATTTAGGGAAAAATTAGGGCAAAAAAATGGGCACAAATTTCAAGGCAGAAAAATCGGATTTCAAAAACAGGCTCATAGGGTCAAAATTTGCTTTTTGCTTTTTTGTGAAAAAATTTCCAAAAAATATCCATGCCTCCACTACCATGGGACATGTGTCATCTTCTGCTTTAAATCGATGGGATCACGGGCTCAACCTGCCCCCTTTTTCCTTTTAAAATTTCATTGGGAAAATTTTCCCAAATCTCCCCGTGCTTCCGCCCTTCCATCGCTATCTAGACACATGGTGCTCCCTCATTGGTTGGCGGGGATGTGCTTCCAATTTTTTCCTTCACGCATTCTTCAATTTTGGTGACTTTCTCTAAATCCTTCTCCGTGGGTCCTACTCCTCATTGCTGGACATTTGTCAACTTCTAAACGATCGGCGGGCCTTGGGGCCAAAATTTGCCTTTGGGCATTTTAGACAAAAGGGAAACATTTCCCAATTCTCCCCATGCCTCCGCCAACCCATTTCCTTCTCCTCCATGGGCCCGTGGGAAAAATTTTGTCTTTGCGCCCCACCAACCACTTTGGAAAATTTTTGAACTTCGCCCCGCCGGCCCGACCTCCTCTACCACGTGGCGCATTTTTATTGGCCACGGCCTGTCAAGGGAAATTTTCCCCAAAAAAATCTGCTTGAGCCATAACTTGAAATTTACAAGGAGTTAGGAGGAAAATTTTACCTTTCTGGAAAGGTAAGAAAATTTTCTATCTGATGGAACCATTTCTAGAAAATTTTGAGTCCCTGAAGCATGCAAAAATTTCATTTTAAGTACCAACAAAGGGAATGGAGGAGAAGTTAGCCAAAAATAAGCATGGGCTTATTTTGGATAACAATTCTGGTGACTCAGAGGGGTCATCTGCCTGCTGGATGAAGTGACCAACTACCTGAAGCAATCCATTGGGCATGGAGTCATGAACTTAACTGCCTGTTACTCTCAATTCATTAGAAAATCTCTAGGATAAAGATGTGAGAGTAGAAAAATCATTTTGGCCTGGAACATGATCTACAAAAGATGCATCCTTGGGGCAATAAAACCTGTGCCAAAGCACTTAGGGAAATGTAAACCTAAGCTACAACAAAACAATGTGCATAAGCACTTGGAGGAATTAAAATCTAAGCTAATATGTACGATCTATACATAGTACCATCTTACGATCTATACTGCGTGATATTTCATCATGAGATTTACAAAGTGTTACTTTGTCCTAGTTTTTCACTTGTCCTAAGATAAGGAAAAACTCGCCAAAATTATGCCAAGTATTTATCATCACCACTTGGTCTACCCCTTTGTTTTCTTTTTTCCCATTTGGGACAAAATAAGAACAACATACATGGATACCGCTAGAAATAATTATGTCCACCACTTTTTTAGTCTACTTGCATAACTAGGTTGCAATGTCGAATGCAAGTGTTGAAAGTGTGAATGGTACATCTTCGTATTCTATTAGGCACTTTATCTCACACCCATATTGAGACTCATTATCATTATAGTTAGGTGATCTCATCATTGAATTCCTTTGAGTTGTTATATTACCCGCATTATATCCATACAATTGTGATACTTACGTCTTATTTCCATTGTGAAACTTGGTCTAAGTCTCTAAATTGTATTGTTACGTTACTCACACGCATAATAACTTCTTGATATACTTAGGCTTATTTTTTAATCCTAACATTGCCTTGAGTTTTTAAGTTTTGAGGTTACGTTGTTCACATCGTGATAACACCATTTTGATACTAAAATCTTGGTTTCTTACAAAGTTTGATTAACGTGTCCAAATAATGTCATGTTGTTGCTCAGAACTTCCATTTTCATAGAATTGGACTTGGTCGGTGTCTAAAAATAGTTTTAGTATACCTTGTTAGAGGAACACGTCAAAATTTTCTTAGTATTTAGGTCTTGTTTATTTTAAACTTGACCTAAGTTGTGATATTGTTTTGTCATTATTTTTACTAAACCTATATTGGAAAATGTAAGGAGTAAATAATTCTTTTGATTGGATTTGAGTCTTGTGTTAATTGTCTCATCCTAGATACTTCTTGTTATATAGAACCTTGTTAGTTTATCATTCTTTATTATGTGTTGTCCTTGGTTCATATTTATCATTGGGATTCGTTATCATTTATTATTGGACATTCTTTGTGATAATTTGACATTGTTACACTACGTGATTTTACCTAGGGTCCATTTTAATCTAACCTTAGTGAAACCTAGTCTTTTATGTCTCCTGTCACAAGGAGAAGGCCATTGAAAATTAGGGTTGAATCCCTTTGTTTTTCCTAAGTTCATTTTTTTGCATGTACACATTTTCAAACCTTATAAAAATCATTTCTTATCAAACAACTCTTGCATCAAATTGAACATAGGAAAATATTTTCCTTTGTGTTTCTCAAAATTTGATCAAACATTTTTACATTTATAGTTATAACTTGTTGTCCAAACCTTGTTGGATTGTCAAAATTATATCATTGTGATATCCATTTTCCTTATATCCTATTTGGAAAATCACACTATTGAAGTCTACGCATTTTCCAACAATGACTAATTATTTCTTGGATCCTTATATATATAGCAATAAGTAACCTAGGTTTCAGAATTCCCATCAAAGGATGTCTATCATGACTAGAAATCATTTGGTTCTTTATGCTAGAGAACCCGTTAACTTACCTATTCCCCCATATTAAACTCATGGTAAGTGGTATGATTCTGATTCCTCTCGGTCTTTTGAAGATTCCAATCTAAACAACTCTTTTGATTCCTATCAGGTCTTCCAAAGATTCCAATCCAAACTATTCCTCTAATACAACTCCTAAGTTTTTGTCCTCCCTTTCTTCATAAGACCCCACTTATCACTCACCTCAATAACATATTCTTCCTCTAAAGATCCATGAGACTTCAGTACCTCCAATCAAACATCTAATTTGACTCTTGAGTCACGGTCCTCCCTATCTTCACATGACCCCATTTGTCATTCACCTCAACAACCCCTTCCTCCATTGAAGATCTCTCTAACTCAAAGTTCCTCTAATCAATCATCCAAGTCGACCCATACATCATAATATACTTCCTAGATGAGTGATCTTATTTATTTTCCAAAAATATGTCATCTTCTAAGCTATTTCAAAGCCACTTCTTCTTCCACTTGTGAGACATCCAAATCTAAGTCTACTTCATCTCTCGAGTCATCTTATTCTATCAATCAGAATCCAATCCCTCTTCATCCCCTGGGTCATTTTGATCATACCTTATTCCATATTCATCAATATTCTAAAATCAATTTTTGCATCCATGTTGAACCATTCACAAGAAATGATGTACTAATATATATTTTTGATGCACTATCCAATTATTTTATCAACACAATAAGTTCAAACCTTCCCCTCATTTATATCTTTAAACATATTTTAAATATTCCAAACTTGTTGGACCTATTTCTTCTAATCAACCTCTTATGGTTGACCAACAACACATACTGATTGATTCATTTTATAATGAAGAAGTGATTGGAGAATTTATAGGGGTACATGAATATATTCAACTAGAAAGTTATGAGAAATAATTCTCTTTAGACCTTGATACGTTCACATATTGTGGGGAAGAGGTTGATTCCTTTTATCATGAAATAAAGGAAGACCCTAGGATCATCACACTTGAACCTCCTCTTATTTTCTTCCATCTTCACATTCTTCATTGCATGATGAAATGTCCGGTCTGGCATTGATCCATGGCCTATCTTCTCATTACCCAATCATTCTTTATCTATCATGATTCCTCAATCACAATCTCACCTTGGGTCACCGCTTGGTAGCCCATCATCTTCTTCTATATGTGGGCCACCTCTAAGAAGCCCTTCATCATCTATTTGGGGGTCACCTCCTAGTAGCTTGTTACCTTCTATTCTAGGGCCACATCCTAGTATCCCTTTATCTTCTATTTTTGGGTCACCTCCGGGTATCCCATCATCTTTTCTACTTGGGACACATCTTAGTAGTCCTTCATCTTCAGTCTATAAGACATTGTCGTGTAGCCCATCATCTTCTATACTCTCGGGCCACATCCTTATTTCCCTTCATCTTCAATATATGTGCCACCTCGAGTAGCCCATCATCTTCTATACTCAGGCCACATCCTTATAGCCCTTCATCTTTAGTCTATAGGACACATCTTGGTATCTCATCCTATTCAATTCTTAGACCATATCATTTTCATCCATTACATTATCCTTTTAATAATGATTGTGACAAGCCCACATTCATTTCTCACATCAATTCAAAATGTTCACTTTATTCTCCCACTTCTCGGGATAAGACAAGTCATGTATTAGCTTATAGAAACCCAAACAGTTTCTTTATCAAGCTAAGATCAAAAATTCCAAGATATCCAAAGCTCCCAATAATTTAAACAATCATAAAGTTTAGAATTAAACACAATTCAATAATGCACACCAACACAACCATAAAGTTGTTGAGTTGTGGAGCTCAATTACTTCATATTCACATGTTATATTAAACTTGTTAGAAAGCACAAGAACTAACATCGGTTATGGAGGGATCAACATCAGTCAAGCAAGTAAGAACCGACATCCGTTAGGGCTAATTGGCATCGCTACCTATGTGTGGGTTCTTTATTTAACTCAAGGGAATTAGATCTAATTTTAGTATTAAAGAAGATATTTTGATTGTAATTTCATGGCTAATTTCCTAAGTTTATATATGCCTATATAATCATGAAAGATAGGTTTTAGAAGTAAGGATTGTAATAATTTATGATTATTGTGAGAATAATTGTGAGAGAGAATTCTTGGAGAATAAGTAAAATCTTGAGAGAGAGAAAGCATTGTACATCTAAGAGGTGTGGAAGATTGTAAATATTCAATGTATATATTATGAAATCTTTGGATAATAGATTGGATTGTTTCTCCCACACCAGTGAACCACATTAAATATGGTGTTGATTTATATCTCTTTTTTTGTATATTTCTTCTAGTAGAATATCTAATTTTATTGCATGTATGCTTAGATCTGATATATTTTTGTAAAACCTTGTGTTAACCCCCAATAATCGGTATCGATCTTTGTTTGAGGGTTTTATGTGTTGAAAAATTTATTCACGTAGGTTTTTTTGATTGAGTGGGACCTAGAATAATGGCGTAAGAAAACAAATACAAGGTAGAGAAGTTTGATGGAAAAAATTATCAATTAAGGAAGATACATATTGATGATTATATGTATCAAAGATATTTTTACTTACCATTGGATGAAAATTCTAGACCTACAAAGATGACTCGTGAAGAATGGAAGATTTTTGATAGAAAGGCTTTGGGATCTATAAGATTGATCCTGACAACATCGATGGCTTTTAATATTACGTGTTTACATCTATGGAAAAGTTATTGAAATCTCTTGATAATTTATATGAAAAACCTAGTCTTCAAATAAATTTTATTTGATGAAGAAACTATTTATTTCTAAGATGCATGAAGATGGATCTGCATATAGTCATTTGAATGATTTCTAATCTATTGTAAATCAGTTAAAATTGGTTGATATTTTGTTTGATGATGAAGTGAAATAACTTTTATTCTTATGTTCTTTGCTTGATAGTTAGGATAACTTGGTAATGGTTGTTAGTAATACAACATATGCTAATAATATTTTGAAGTTTGATGATGTGGTTAGTATAATATTGAATGAAGAAATTTGTAGGAAAAGTACAGAGGAATCATCATCTGGGAATGCTTTGAATGTAGAAAGAAGAGCTAAGAAAAAGAGAGATCCAAGATTAAGAATAATGGGAAATAAAATTCAAGGGATGGCAGAGCTAAATTCAAAGGTAAGGGAAGTACTTGTTGTAAATGTGGAAAGAAAGGACATGCAAAGAAAGATTGGTTATTAAAGGATAAAGAGAACCGACACCCAAAAAAAATAAAGAGTCAAATAAAGAGGTAAATATTTCAGTTAGAGAGGTAATGTACGATGATCTTATTATTTCTTTGGATAATAGAATAGAATCATGGGTTTTAGATTCAGAGCTTCTTTCCATGCAACCCCTAATAAGGGCTATTTTATAAATTATATCCAGGAAATTTTGGACATGTTTATTTGGGTGATGATGAACCTTGTAGTATTATTGGTAAAGGAGAATTTCATCTAAAATTGTAGAATGGAAATACATGGGTATTGAAAGATGTGAGGCATGTGCCAAGCCTCAAGAGGAATATTATTTTTGTAGGGAAACAAGGTGAAGTTGGTTGCATGGTTACATTCACAATAAACTCTTGGAAAGTCAACAAGGGGGATTTTTTTGTGGCAAGAGGTAAGATAGTAGGAATGTTATATTTATCTACCTATATTATTGATTCCTTTTTTGTGTTATCTAATTCAGATTCAGATGCATGCATGTAGCATAATCGGTTGGGCCATATGAGTAAAAAAGGAATGCAAATCTTAAAGGCTAAGGGTAAGTTGTCAGATTTGAAAGATTTAGATCTTGATTTCTGTGAGCATTGTATCTTTGGAAAGAAAAAGAGAGTGATATTTCTCAAAGTTAGGGAAAATAATAAGGATCCTAAATTGGAGCTTGTACACTCAGATGTGTGGGGACCAAATCGTAGCTTGTCATAGAGGATCCCAATATTATGTTACTTTCAATAATGATACTACAATAAAGGTATGGGCTTATTTTATTAAACATAAATATGATGTTTTTGAGACTTTTAAAAGATGAAAAGCCCTTGTTGAGAATGAATCAAATTCAAAGTTAAAGTTCCTTAGATCTGACAATGGTGGTGAATATTGTAGCAAGGTTTTCAATTATTATTGTTCAGTGAATGGAATACGTAGAGAAAGGATGGTTCCAAGAACACCACAAGAGAATGGTGTTGTAGAAATAATGAATAGGAAAATCATGGAACATGCTAGAAGTATGAGGATACATACTAAATTGACCTTGCATTTTTGGGAAAAAAATAGTTGATACAATAGTTTATTTGATTAACTATGGGCCTTCAAGTTCACTAGATAGAGGAATACCATAGGAAGCTTGGACCGGAAAAGAGGTAGATCTTTCTTTTCTTAAATTTTTGGTTCGAAGATTTTGTGCATATTGATAAGGAAAATAGGAAAACGTTGGATGTAAAATCCAAGAGATACACTTTCATTGGTTATGGATCTGGTGATTTCAGATTCTATTTTTGGGATTTAGAGAATTCTAAAATTATTAGGAGTTGTGACATTGAATGGAATGAAAAGAGAATGTACAGGATCAAATTTTGGTACCCAAGGATGAACCGATTGAGAAGTTTATGAATGAAAATGAACTCTCGATTCAAAATTCATACCTACAGGGTTACACAATAACCGGTGTTGGTTGACCCTAACCGACATCGATCAGTTAAACTGGTATTGGTTACAGAAGAGCCAAACCAGAATTGGTTAGCGAACCAACATCGCTTATAGGTGACCAACGTCGGTCCACAATCGAATTGGAAAAAAATGTCCAAGAGGTCCAGAATGAGCCTCTAATACCCCAAACTTCTGTGAGAAGGTCACAAAGGGTAAGTAAACCTCTAGAAATATTTACACCTTCTCTATCTTATTTATTATTAACTGATAATGGTGAACCATAAATTTTTTAAGAAGCAATACAGGATAAGACCCATGTGCAGTGGGATCATGGCATGGATGAGGAGATGGACTCCTTGGTACAAAACCAAACTTGGGATTTTGTTAAGTTTCTAGCAGGTAAGAGGACATTACAAAACAAGTTGGTTTACAAGATCAAGGAAGAAGAGGGTGGACATAAAAGGTACAAGGCAAGGCTTATAGTAAAGGGATTTACACATAAAGTAGGTATTAACTTTGGTGAAATATTTTATCCTATTGTTAAAATGACTTCCATACGTACTTTATTGAGTTTAGTTACAGTACATGATTTTTATTTAGAGAAACTAGATGTGAAGACAGATTTCCTTCATGGTGATTTGGATGAAGAGATTTATATGTAGCAGTTGCTTGGGTATGAAGTCAAGGGTAAGAAGAAATTAGTGTGTAGGTTGAAAAAGAGTCTATATGGGCTTAAACAAGCTCCAATACAATGGTACATGAGGTTTGGTAATTTCATGCATGAGTATGGTTATTTGAGATGTGAATCTAACCATTGTGTTTATTTCAAAAGGATTAAAAATGGGAGCTATTTCCTTTTTTCACCGTATGCGAATGATATGATTATTACAGATCTAGTATGTAGGACATTAGTGAGATTAAGGGAAATATAGCTCACACATTTTCTATGAAGGATTTAGAAGCCGTAAAAAGAATCCTTGGCATGAAAATACATAGAGACATGAAGAACAAGAAATTGTATTTGTCTCAAGAGGCTTATATTAACAAGGTGTTGGAAAGGTTTAACATGCAAGATTCAAAACCTAAGTACACCTATGGCTGGAAACTTCAAATTGAGAAAATATCAATGTCCTCCATTACATGAGGAGTTCAAATACATGGCATGAGTACCATATGCTTCAGCAGTTGGGAGTCTCATGAATAATATGATTTGTACTAGACCATACATTACATAGGTAGTGGGATTTGTGAGTATATTTATGGCCAATCTAGGTAAAGAGCATTGGAAAGTAGTCTAATGTATTCTTAGGTATTTGAGAGGGACATCTAGCATGTAGTTATGTTATGGAGGTTCATATATTACTTTATGTGGCTATATTGATTCAGATATGGATAGAGATATGGGTGGTAGAATGAGCACTACTGGGTATATTTTCAAAGTAGGTGGGATGGAAGTTAGTTGGATTTCGACATTACAGAAGGTTGTGGCTTTGTCTACTACAAAGGCAAAGTATATTGCAGCTACAGAGGATAGCAAAGAGATGATATGGATGAGCAGGTTCATGGAAGAGTTGGGAAAGGAGAAAGATGATTGAAAATTTTTCAGTGATAGTTAGAGTGCAATGATTACAATTCATTTGGTAAAGAACTTAGCATTTCATTCTAGAACGAAACAAATTTAGTTGAGGTATCACTTCATACAACAGTTATTGGAGGATGGGCAATTGAATCGGATAAGATTCATATGAGTAAAAACCTTGCAAATATGCTAATGAAGCCATTATAAAAATAGAAGTTGGAGCTACACTCAACTTCTATTGGTCTTCAAGTTTGAGAATTGAAGAGGAAGAAATAAATATAATGAAAGGATACAAGAATGATGTTGTATAGGTATAGTGCAGTAATTTATCTCTAAGTGGGAGATTGTTGAGTTGTGGAGCTCAATTACTTCACATTAGCATGCTATATTAAAGTTGTAGGAAAATATAGTAACCTACAATGGTTATGGAGGGACTGTCATCGGTCACCTATGACTGACATCGGTCAGGAAAGTAGGAACTGACATTGGTTAGGGCTAACTAACATCGGTTACCTGTGCATGGGTGTTTTATTTAACTCATGGAAATTAGATCGAATTTTAGTATTAAAGCAGATATTTTTATTGTAATTGCATGGCTAAGTGCCCTCATTTTATATATATGCCTATATAACCATGAAATCTAGGTTTTAGAAGTAAGGATTGTAATAATTTATGATTATTGTGAGAGAGAATTATTGGAGAAGAAGAAGAAGCTTGAGAGAAAGAAAGTATTGTACATCTCGAGAGGTGTGGAATATTGTAAATATTCATTTTATATCTTCTAAAAGCTTTGGATAATAGATTGTCTTGTTTCTTGATGGATGTAGCCCACACCGGGTGAACCGTGTTAAATATGGTGCTGATTTATATCTCTTGCTTTATATATTTATTCTCGGTAGAATATCCAATTATATTGCATGTATGCTTAGATTTGATATATTACCTATACAAACTTGTGCTAACCCCCAACACAAGTATGACAGAAATTACATAAACCTCTAGATAGAGAACTCAAGCTCCCACATATGAAATCTATGTTTCAAGATAAATCACAGTCATTTGTTGAGTATGAGCTCACCACGATCATTGAGATCGGAGATAATATGAATCTTGATAAGAAAACACACTTAATATCCCTTATCAAGGAAATCACAAACATTTTTGTTGGATCTTATCACATAGATTGATATTGATTGGTCCCAATTTCCCAAAATCTAAAAAATAAAAAATAAAATGAGAAAACATTAAAATAGTACAAAAAAATCAAAGGTACAAAGATCAAACATTGCAATCAAGTATTGTATACACATGGATGTTCTTTCTTCCCTTTCTTGCCATCCCTCTACAAGTCATCCACCATTTTCATCCCTTCGATGATATTTTGGTTAGTTTATTCGTACACATTTTGTGACATTTATCTCTATGGTATCCGTTTGACCTTGGTCTTTCATCACCTTTGTAAATTAAAGAGTGACTAACCTCTTAGAGATCCTATCAAAATATACATCTAATAAACTTGTTGCAAAGAAATTTTGGACTTATTTATTGACACTTGTCATTTTTGTCATTGCAATCACTTCCACATACTTCCATCAAGACATAAGTGATTCTTAACCCCTTTTCAAAACAATCAAGAGAGCTGAAATACATTTTCGAAGGAAAAACAACCAATTAAAATCAAAAATCAAAAGATAAAAGAAAAAGAAAATCAATATATAACTCTCTCTTGGGGTATTTCTAATAATCTCTCCCGGGCTATGGATGCCTTAATAGTAGTAGATAAATTTTGTGATTAGAATAAAATACATCTTTGTCGTGGGCTATGGATGTCCTGGGTCAGGTAGTAGGAGCAATGTACGACTCTCCCGCCACTATCCATTCAAAAATCAGCTTTAAAAATAAATTATTCCTACACTTCCTCTAGGGTGTCTTTACTTGTTGTCTATCAAATCTTCTCTCCAAGAGGTAGTAAATTTCCATGTGCACACACTAGATCTCGATGAATAAACAAGATTAGTATGTTACCAAGTGTCATTTTTTGAACCTTTTTCAGACTCTTACTTTAGTTTGTATCTTGTCTCATGATTTGTGCCTTGGGTTAATCGTTTCTTCATCGTGAGGCTTCTATGTACTTTCTTAACATTCATGTTGTTCTAGTTCATTCAAAACATCCATGTTTATAATATTTCCTTTTTTCCATGTTTGAGGGAACCTTTTTCCCCTTTGACATAAACAATATTCTAATTATTTCTATCATGTGCTTCTTGGCCAACTTACGTTAGGGGCATCATTTCTCCTTCCTAACATTTTGGGTTTAAGTTCATCATCATGTTGAACCTATCCATATTGGCCCTCATCTTGGTTTTACAAATGAAGAGTTTTCCTTTGTATATTCCCATCTATCACTAGGGGCATTTTTACATCTTCACTTTCTTGCGCATATGCATGGAATTCTTCCTTGACCATCCCATTTGTCAAGAGGGGCATCCATGTTTCTTCCTTTTCCTACACATAGCTTTATAAAAACTTCTAGAAAATCACAAAAACATTAAAATATGTTTAAAAATCCAAAAACACTAATATATGTTAAGTTTGGAAAAATCAAAACATTCAAAATCATTTCAAAATATCAAAAACACTAGCACTAAAGCCCCAGCAGTAGTGCCAGTCCACTCATCTCGGTGCATGTGCACCCTTGTCAGTCCGCATACGTGCCCATCTTCGAGCATATTCCCCCTCGGCGCTGCGTACTAAGCCAAAAGTGTATTAAATGCACTATAAAATCAAATTTTCTTCTGATTTCTTCTAACACTCGTCGTGATGGTTATTTTTAAACAAATAATCATTTTTCACATGTTTTCACTACATTGGGGCATGTTTTTGCTTCTTAGTGACCCTTTCTACTACATGGGGCATATTTTTGCTTCCAAACATTTTTGAAACATCCCATGACATTGTCATTCTTTTAAATCATTTTCTTCTCTAAAAATTAAAAAAATCAAAAAAATCACAAAACACCCAAAAAAATGGAAATTTTATAAAAAATCTAAAAAATTAATAAAAATTCAAAATAATCCAAAATAATTGTAAAAATTCAAAAATGTGATCGCGCATGCACACAAATTGAGGCTTGTATTAAATGCATTTTCCTTGAACATCAAAATTTGTCCTACAAAAACATATTTCTTAGGTTCTTTCTTATTCTTGTCTCAAATTACTCGCAAATCATTTTTAATCTACCTCCATTAACAAATTGACTTGCTTACTATGTCCGGTACTCCCATACAACAATGAGTTGTTAGAGACTATCTCATAGTACACAATTTTTTTCCATAGGACTACTTGTGTCCTCTGTTATTCCCCTCGCATGTGTCCTTGTTTGGGGCACCATTTTTAACCCTTTTCGTTAAAACATGAACATTCGGAGAACCGAATTTTATAACAAAAACATTTATACAATCATCTTGAACATTGTTTGTTTGAGTAGATGTGATTGTACTTGTTTCACTATTATGTTAGCTAGTTTACTTTATCGTATTGAATTTCATTATGTATGTTACCCGGAGTTACACATTTTTAGCAATGAACAAATGTTAGTAATATAGCTTTTTCATGTTATTTTACACTTTTTTATTTTAATAAAGGTCGATGATTTAGATCATAGGGAAACATGATGAAACAAAGTTACTTATTGAAATATTAGATGCAATAGCTACTCCTATATTCTTCACTATCATGTCTCATCGCTATTAATTTTTCTTCCAAAACACTTGGGGCAATGAACAATCATGTTTATCCCGATCATATTTCTTCTATCCATTCCGATCCTATTTTTGATGGTTTATTGACTTATTTTAGCACCCCATTGACACTTGAGGGGGAATCCTTCATTATACTAATTTTTATTCAAAATTTTACTTGTTTATGCTTGTCTACAATGTTTGAAGTGACGTCACTTACTTCACCTCAAACAGGGAAAATGTGGACACCTAAATTATGCTTTTGCAATCTTATTGCTAAAAGCACACTCATCACTCTCATTCTTAACATTTATGTTATATTTAGTTATTTCCACTAATTAACTAAATTTTCTCACCATTTTGGTTAATTAACAATGCTTGGTTGATTACCTAACCTCTTTCACATTCAGGATGTCAATTTATAACACATCGTAAGTCAAAATCCTCTTCTAAACAAACAATTAGCAATTATTAGCTAATTAAGCCTATTTTACCCTTGTTTTGGTTAATAAACCCTATTATTGGCTCAAACCCCTCTTCTAACCATTCAAAATCACCCCATTTCCCTCCAAGACATCTCAAAAGGCTTCAAAAGCTTATCCTAGCCTCTTAATTGACCCTAAGTGGTTGATTAAGGCTCCTCACATCCTAATCACATGTTAATTCACTAATCATGATTATAAAAATTTAATCTAATTTTTTCTTTTAGTCCCATATGCTTCAAGATGTAATTTTTCCCCAGATATAAAGTTATAAAAAGGACTAAGCACCTACCTTTATACTTTACACCATGTTTTGAATAACATTAATCATATAAAAAACATGATCCTTACTTCCTTATTAGATTAGCTTGCTCAATCTTTGCATCCAATCTTCATGTTAGTTAGTAGAGGGATATCTAATAAAGCCTTATATCCATTTTTAGAGAGTTCCTCTCACCATTTGTGGATTAGCAAAAAACATAGTTTGATTTCCCTTAGATCTAATTACTTCTATGTTAAGTAATCATTTCACATAGTAAGGATACTTAGATTGAATGTTTAATTTAATTTATTTTCCATTAATTCATGCTTTTAAGCTTTAATATTGATGTTTCATTCTTAATCTTGAGTTTGGCTCTAGGATATTATGGTGTTAGCCTTTACTAGTTAGTCATATTACAAGAGTTTTAGGGTGTTATCAATGGTCTTGCACACCCCACTACCTAGTATGAATTTCACTACTTTATCTTTCTTATCTCTAGATACCATTACCCGCTTAGGATTTCAAGTACCCGGTGTTCCCTTGTCCCCTCTAGGAACCCCCAACCTCTTTGTATCTTACTCACCCCTTTTGGGCCTCTTTTATCTTTTGGGAATCTTGTTTTCTTGGTGGTCATCCTTTTAGAGGTTAATTACGAAAATTCAAACAAGGGAATCATATAAATACAAATATATGTGATCATAATAAAGGACCAAGCTCTAAGCATCTATTATTATCATCTAAGGTTACATCTAAAGGCATTTTATTAGCATCAAAGCATCCATCTAAATATCATTAAAGGGACAAGGGATTATATTCTTTTCAGTACACTTCATAGGAGGAAGTTCATTTTTCCATCCACACATCTATTACATTGTTGCATCTAATTATTTCTCGTTATTTAGTGCATCTTGCACAAGAGCCACCTAGGGCACGATTCTACACACACAAGAAGAACTAGATGGATTTTAAAATGTAGTGCAACACCCGGATTGTAAATTCACTCGGTTGGGTGATTGTTGGGATCAGGTTGACTCCCCATTTTCATATTCTTTTTTTAGGATTTGATGTGTTTTGGAGTTTTTAGGTGCTCTTTTTCTTTCGTGTTTCAGGAAAACTAGGTGATCAACCAATGACATATAGGTGACTAACATCAACATTTATCAAAAATCTTATGACACTATAGTATTCAGATTCTAACCAATTTCATAGTCATGGGAACCTAAGAGCGGTCTCTGGCACCTAGGTACCCTTGACCCAGTCCAAGCACCCTAGTCTAGGAATATTTGACAATCACACAATTTTCATGGCACAATAACAACAATTTCCTCCTTCCAGCTTACCATTTTTCTAGTTCGGCATAGTGCATGATCAATTTTGAAATCATCTAAGTACTTTACCCCTTCCATTACACTTAGGATTTTAATTTCCAATCGCTTATTACTTAGGTCATATTTATACCTTATTGTATATCATTACTTTGTGACTATACAGTTATGGTTTTACAAATTTCAATATTTGTTAAATCATTTGGTGAACCCATCTCATTTGAACACTCTTAGGGTCCTCATATTTTCATTTCTCTCATTTTCTTAGGATCTTCTCATCATGGATATCTCCATTCATGATTTCTTGTTATCCAATCCTGATTGTTGAGCTAAAATTATTACTCTCTTGGATAATACTTGCATCTATTCCACTACCGATCCAGACATTTGTGGATGCATTTTCTCAACATCTTAATTTTCCATCTACTATAGCTAACAATATTTCTGTTTAAGACAATGATCCTCTACTTTATAAAAGAATATGCATCCATAACTTGGGTGTTAAGATAAATTTAGTCGAAAATGGATCTGATCTTAATATTTTTCCTTTATCATTCATTCAGACTATTTTCCTCTTCGTCACCAGCCTTAACCTAACATATATTTCTCTCTGGGCATATTATTATACTACGCGTCCATTTCTTGCACAATTATTTTTCCTATCACAAGTTGGACCAAAAATGGTCCTTACAAGATTATTTGTTATTGATTTCCCTGTTTCATATAATTGCTTACTCAACATGTCATGGCTTCATAAAATTAAAGAGGTAACTTCTATAGTTCACTATTGCATCAAATTCTTACATGAGGGCTTTGAATATTTAGTTCCCGCTGATAGTATTCCATTCCAATATTGCAACCTGGACCCAACTAATGCATTAACTATTCCAATTTATGATACTATACATCTTTCTACTGTTCCTCAACCCATAGATTATTTGGACAACTGACCTCTACTTGAGGGAGCCATTTATGCATTAGACATTGTTCCATCCATTTTTTTTTCACCCCTTCCTTCAATTAATGTTATGGTGCTTTATCAAGGGTGTGTCCATACATCATATGTCATACCACCTTCATTTTCTCCTCATGAGAAACTTACATCTGCAATACCTCCTTTCACATGCACTCTTTTCATGAATAATGCTTTTTGGTAGCACATTCCATTTGATCCATCTTTCTCGACACTATTTGCACACATAATAGCTTGGAACGACTAGGATTCACATTGGATGATCTCATCCCTCCATCGCATGCTCCTCATTCATACCATGGATATGTTTACATTATCACATTACTTATGTTGTCTGAGTATTTCACCTATCAATCTTTATTGCACACACTTCGCACCTTTCACCACATACTCTGGGAAATCTTGGCATGCAAGATTTCTCGGATTGACTAGGATTCATGTTGTATGATCTCATCCCTCCATCGCATGCTCCTCATTTATATCATGGATATGTTTTCATTACTATTTCTTATGGCCTCTAATTATTTCACATATTAGTCTTTGTTGCACACACTTTATGCCTGTCACCACTTACTCTTTGGAAATCTTGTCTTAATTATATTGGTGGTACTTTAGATCTTGATCATTTTTATATTTCATTCCCAATGTCCTTCGGTCATGTTTTTTTTTGTAATGATTCATTTCTTGGTTATTAAAAAAACTTACTCATTGGTATGCACATGAATGTCCATTACCACCTTTCACTGAAGAATAATATGTAATTGGTATGTATAAGATGCGCTGCAATGGCTCTTTGCATTATCAACCTCATACTATTTCTTATTAGGTCTTGGATGCATCTCCATTTGACTTCAACCATTATAATGATGATATTTTAGACAACATTACTTGATTTTTCTGCATCATCGTACACTTGGGGGACATCATTCTTTCTACCCCTTTTAGCCTTACCTCGTGTCTTGCATTTCTAATTTTCTACTATTTCACTGCATACTTCAGATCTAGTCTTTTGCATGCATCTTACACATCTTGATACACTTGTATCATCTTTACCTAATGACGCAATATTATTCTAAGGTTCACACTTGACTGTTGATGGCTTACTACATACATGAACCTCACATCATACACACTACACATTTCACGCTTGACATATTTATGACACATATTTAATTCATTACAACACACTATCTCGATGAAGCACTCTAGTTCCATAGTTCATACTCGACTGTTGAGGGTCTAAATATGAAATGAAACTCACCACACTCACTCACTCTCTACACTCTATGTTTTATCGATCATATATTTCTAGCACACATTATTCAAACCATTTCCCGATGATGAACTCTTGTTCTATGGTTCAATCTTGACTACTGAGGGACATTTATAAATGAACCTCATATTAGGCATACTCATCCACATCTACTTGGGGGCACGATGATCCTATCACACTCATTTTACATTCCATTCCATTCACACTCACAACATACTACATATCTTGGTTGCACATTGTTCTTGCTTACTTATACTTACATGTACACTTTTCTTACTATGTTAGATGGATATTTCATATGTCATTATATTTTCTATATACACATGCACATTCACTTTCCTTCTATTTGTGAATGTAACCTTTATATAGATCATTACACACAACATGGATTCTTAGCACTTTACCACTTACCAATCCCACATTAGCTACTAGGGGCATCTATTTTCGTACACATCACAAATGTTATTGTTTTGTTATATACTACTTCCTATTCTTACTAGCACACTACTTTTTATCGAATCATACATGTTTTTCCATAATTTTTATCTATCTAACATGCTAATGGGTTCTTCATGTGTAGCATTTTCTTTGCAGGAACTATTTTCTAACATGGTTATCTATTATTCTTTACTTATCACTATTTTCCATTGATTGTTATTTTTTTCCATTATTTGTGGGCTTTTCCCTTTTGTCTTGTGTGCACATTGTATTCTTTTAGACGTTTTGGCCCTGATTGTGTTACAACATTGTAAGTAATATCCCATGTTTGAAACTCACTTTTTGGGGTCTAAATTATCTTCTTGCTTGCTAGCATACACTATGTCTTCTATATGTGTATTTTTCTTGTTGGTACTAATACATGTTTTCCAACCACTTTTTTTGCATGTGTCTTGATTTCTACCAAGCACATTCCCTCCCCTATCATACACTATGTCTTCTATATGTGTATTTTTATTGTTGTACTAAAACATGTTTTCCACCACTTTTTTTGCAAGTGTCTTGATTTCTACCAAGTGCATTCCCTCCCCTGTGGGGTATAAGTTTCATATTAACACCTGAGTCCTCTCCTTTAGGCCACATACTCCTAGTGATGTGCAATGGACCCCAAATAAGGGGGAATACATTGGGTCAATCAGTCACCCCATACAGCGATTGATAGTTACAATACAACATAGTTCACTATATAATCCACATAGTCTACAAGATCTTAGAAATGGCCCAAAATCTAACTTGGGTCTTCAACACAACATGGGTGCCAAGGTGCCGATATAAATATGAGCACCTAGGTGCACCCGAACCTTCCGGGAACCTATGACCAAGGGAAAATTACAGCTTATTTTCTTATAGCAGCGCGAGTCTTTAGGATTTTACATAGTGGTTTTCATAGAACATGCATGGTCCTCAAAGAATCAAAGCACGCATGTTATCTCCATTTTCTATTTGCGTTGGATCGAAATGGATCAAACTTGAACAAGACAGGATCACACCATTTGTAGTGGTTTATAGATTTTAGCAAGCAATCAAAGGTTGGAGAATAATACTAGACCTTTCTCCCTACAATTATTCTGTAATAGCGTGATATCACCTAAAAACTCACACTTTTCATGAGATCGCTTTGATAAACTTTTTCTTGGTGTGAGATCACCCAAAAAACTAATTCTTCTACATCATTTTCAAGATCCTTTCTATCCTTTCCACTCGTCATGGATCAGGTGCACATGATCCTTTTACTACTTTTTTGACTTTTACACACTTTTACATATTTGAATCAAATTTCTCATACAAACATATTTGACTACTCTTTTTTCTTATATTTTGCAGATCCATCTTTATGGGAAACATCAATCACATCAGCAAACACATCAAAATAAAATGACAATAGGTAAACCACGACATATACACATACACTTTCACTCCTAGGGCCACTTCATGCAACACCCTGTGGTTTCACTACTATTGTTACACGAATGATATGAGAATCGGTTTCGTCCTTTGTTTCTTGCACCTTTGCGTATCAATAATTAGCGTGAACCTTTATGTAAATAGGTAATCAAGATAACCTAGAATAGGCTAAGGATGAGCTCCTTAGATCTAAACCTTGTTAATTTTGGGGCCTATCTTAATAATGAACTAATTTTCTAAGGGGACATTATGTCATTTGGGATGTAGTATGTAATGAAATCCTTGGCATAAATTTATGCCTTGAAATTGATCAATTAGGTTTTTGCTCATCTCTACTAAATTATTAACATTATATTTTTTAACTAAGTTATGATACGGATTTGATAGTTCTAATAGTTTTCTTAACGACCAAAATTTAGAATGTGATTAAGACTTCCTTATGACTAATTATTAGTCTTAAGAAAGACCACCCAATAGTCTACCTAACCTAATTTTATGATGAATGAATTTTCTTGGATGAAGGACTACATTTGTTAGTCAAGGACTTAATTATTGAAATTAAAGGTATCAATTCCCATGAAGCATACACAAGCAACTTGCTTGATCCTAGTTAAACGTTATTACTATATATATATATTACAAAAGGGAATTATGCAAATTCTAAAGTAGTTAAATAACTACTACTAGAGATTTATTAACTTTGAATAAGCAGGGAGAGGACAATCTATTTTTAGTAGTATGGATTTAAAACCTATTGTTTGGGGAGCTATATATATGGGAATTCCTTTGATATTAGAAAGGTTGTATAAACATATTAAATTATATAAATCCTTAAGACATATAAAATAAGAACATCCAAATTTTCTATTGAATAGGATATTATATGGTCTCTTAAATATCTTATATAATGTAAGGATGTCAACTTGAATAACGAGGTTAGTGGCACGCCACCGCCTAAATATCTCATTACTAATAGTTCTTTTATTGTTTCATTTTTTAATTCCTCTTTGCTAACCGATTTTTAACTCATGTATTAATGTCATTTAATATGCATCAAAGACCCACCTTCCTCGGGCAATGCATGGATGGTTTGGGGAAACAAGGTGGTTTGTGGTGTTAAATCATTCCATTGTAAGAATTTCATAGAAGATCTAGAAATTGAACTATGTGTTATTGTGATATTGCATGGTGAAAACAACGCAGTGAAGCCGGTGGGCAAAGAAAGTCTCCCAGACTCAATAAATATTGAGAAAGCATTATGTTTTGGTTGGATGAAGGAATTTTCTTCAAAGTTTGGGAATTTTTGAGAAGAATTGTGGGAACATTTCAAAGAAGAAAAGAAAGGTGTAACAAGCATGATATGCCCTAAACTCATTATAATTTCTTGCTCCATTTAGTCATTTCACAAAAATAACATTACCTTGAATGAAATATGTGTTCTTAATTTTGGTGATGTGGAATCGATTTAATCTTTTACTTCTATAGAGTATGATTTACCATTGATTTGTGATGAATGTTGCTTGGAAATAAATTATTGGGTGTAGGCTTGAATGTGATTTATTATTGTTAAGGAACAACATATTTCTTGAGTTTGAATGAGTGTTGTGGTTGTAATGATTAATGGCTTCTAGCTTGACATGCCCAATGTTGTTTTGAATTCTTAATACAATTGTGTTTTGGTAATTATCAATACTATATAAATGTTTAAATTCTACCCATCTCTTCCGGGATTATATGAAAATATAACGAGATAATGTGGAAAAATTGGAAGCTAGTGTTATGTGGTTATGTTGTAGATGACTCTCCATTTTTAGGTATTGTTCTACTAAAGTAGTTTCGGTTGATTCTTTTTTAAATAATATATTCTTGGGGATTAGTGCTTTATCTTGTTGGATGCATTGATTCTTAAAATTAGTCAACCATGTTTGAGTTATTAAGTAACCATTTTGAAGAAAACAACTGGTTTTAATGTTTAATTCGAGTTGAATGGAATAAGGGCAGTTGTAATTAACACAAAGTTTGTCTATTCGACCCTTGAATGGGCATCCTTGAACGATGTGTATGATTTAACATTGGAGCCACGTATGATGACTCGATAGAATTCCAAGTTTCCTAACATCAAATTGTAGTATTTTGTTTTCAAACTAGGTTCAATTATTTTCTCATCGGTTGTTTGTGTTTTGGTTTACTCCATTCTATTTATTCATATTGATCTCCATTTTTCTTCATCAATAACTCTTGTAGTATTCAACTCTTTACGGGTTCAATACAAGTTGATGAAATATTATGTTTTAGAGTTGGATAGTGTGAAAGATAAATTCCATCTCACCTTGCACTCAGACGCTTCTATTTTAATATTATCCCCTTGATAACACAAAATATGCACGCTCCTATAAAAAGCTTGTAAGATATTCTAAAGGCTATGTTATTGGCCACTATTGCAGTTGATTTTCTTAAAGCCTAGTTGTTTCTACTAATGATGTCATGTTGAGTTCAAAAGGAAAGTATATCTTGACTAAGATCTTTCTATGCATTAGAGAATTACAGTATACTGCAGTTCATTTGGAACCAATTCTTAATAGGTAAGTTTTTCTCCTAAAATCTTATGCATTAGACCTTGTGGTTGTAAAAGTGTGCACAATTCCTTACAGTGGGTACTTCCTTATCTTAACGTATGAGCTATTAAGATTAGTTGTAATTGATTTTTTTGAGATTATTATGCTCTTGGCTATGCTTAGTCTAGTTTATTAATTACCCCTTCATAGTAATTAATACTTGAAAGAAGATTGATTTATCTTGATGACCATACTATGAGATTTTGTTGAAAAACTAGTTGTATCAAGTTGGAGTTGAAACCCATTTAGGGACGTAATGTTTAAGCAATATACTCCTCCTCTTATACGATGTGTTAAGTGGTTTTTTCATCTAATTGAGTCCATTTGAGCATGTTAGATCATTGATGGGTGTTATGTTCTTGTATAGGTTCATGTGGTATTCCATTTCATCTAGAAGTTTGACTCTTTAACTCTCATCAAACCGTATTCTGTTTCCTTAGGAATTATGGTGATTTCTTTACATAAATTGTGACATTAATATAGTTTGGTATGCTCTAACCTTATTCAATAGAATGGGTTAGTAGATCGTTTTAATATTCTAATGGAGTCTTTAACTTACCGAGGAATAACGGTTGTACTGATTTGAAATTTGTTATGAGAAAACTCATGGGATAATGAATGTCTAGTTGGGCTATTTGAGATAAATAACAATCATGTTATCACGATTCCACATGGTAACTACTCTCTTAGAGGCTGTGAAATGCTTATAGTTTTATCGGGTATTGATATGTTTGATAACAACACTAAAGTGTGGAATTATGTTTCTTTTTCCTAAGCTTGGAATGTTCAATTAAATTCTTTATGTTGAGGTAAGTGTTGGCTATGTAATTTGTGGTTGAACTTAATCTGTTCATTATTAGCATGATGTTATGATTGCTCTATCATCATGTAGGTTAAGCATTGATTATATTATCTTTTATTAAATACTCTTGACATTAATGCTTGGACCTTAGTTGACTTAGGTGATGTATGAAATCCTTTGTCGGTTCTGTTGAGTAAGATTAGTGATATTGCTTGACTGTGATACTTGGTATATATGATTACTAAATTGTTGAGTAAATGATTTTAGGCATGCAAGTATGGGATTGCATGACTAAAATCATGTTACTCTTATACTTTAGTTTGTTGAATACTTAGGATTCTCATGTTTATCTTACAACTTAAGTGACTGATTATTAGTGACAAAATAAGTTGTATTAAAATGTAATACTGAAATTGATTTCTTTCATGGCTCATTATATTGGTTTCTCTTGGCATGTTTTAGAAAGAATTGTTTACCTTCTTAATATTTGTAATATTAATTCATAAAAATAATAAGAGTTCTTTTTATGAAATAACTAAGTAGAGCATGTCATTATGAAGAGTTGGTGTTTATCATGCTCAGTTCATGTGAACTAACTCATGCTAACAATTTTGCAGATAAACATTGAGAAAGAAGGGTGAAGTATTTAGTTTTGTTTATTCTTTTGATTGAGGAAAGTTTGAAGATATGACTAATTTTGGGTGTTCTTAAATGAAATACTTCTTCTCAAAAACGAAAATATTTGGACATTTAATGTAACTATTTTAATCATTGAAAGGAAAGATTGTGATCATTCTTATAAACATGAATTGTACTTATTTCTTGAATGAATTAAAGTCAGATTTCCTATTGCAATATCTTGATTTAAAGGTGATTAATTGGAAAATGATGATTTCATGAATCTGCAATTTATCAAGATAGGTAGTTAGTATCTAAGTTACTATTGTATTAAGCATTAGTATAAATTAAATAAAAAGTGCAACACACAACCTATGTGTGAATGCTAGGGAGAAGAAAATTAAGCTATGAATGGAATGTTTGCATATAAATCTTATGTTCTAATTGACCATATGTTAAGTATACTTGGGAGAAGATCAAGTTACTAGTGAGTGACTACCTAAGTATTTAATGATTTATATCTACCTTATAGTATAATTGTGTTAAGTTATTGAAAGGTTGTGAATAGGGTGTACTCAACCAGTGAAAATTACCTGGTAAAAATATGATTTGTCCTTAATGGCCGCTACTAAGTAAGTAGTCGATGATTATGGAACCATAGTAAGGTTATGATAAGCGGGTACATTTTTGCTATAGATGATTTATAAACTTAGGTGATACTAAACCATATCAAAATATATAAGAATGTAATAGAGAGTTCTTATGAAAGTAGTACTAAGTTCCTTATAAGGACAATACACAAAAGCATTAATAAAAAGATCTTATGGTGATCTGATATGAAGATATAATAAGAATGGTTTCACTGTTCAGGAATTATAGAAATGTGATAATTTGTTCTAGGAGATGATAATGTGTTTAAAAGGGGGTTGTCCCATAATGCGTCATTATGAACATATAAGTATGATATCCGGTTACAATGGAAGTAAAATGGGAACATACTTACTAAGTTAGAAAGAACATAGTAATTGAACCCTAACCCCATCGAACCAGCTTATTATCTCTAAAGAGGGTTCGTAAGTGAATATTATAAAAGAAATTAAATATCTTATGTAAAAAGGCTATGACAAGAGAAGATGAATGGGTAAGTAGTACATCCAATCTAACATATCAGGTACTCCAAACATATCTTACTTGATGTTTATAGTAAAACAAATGAATGCTCTTAATCAAGCTACAACTAAGAAAATTGATGTGCTTAGGCTAAAATGTTGGTTGGCATTGATAGACTATGGTGCTTGTTAAAAAGTATGAATCATACCTAAATAATTAGCTATATGTAAATACATATCTCTAAAATGTGAAATAAAGAAACATGGGCTTAATTTATTAAGGTAGGGTAGTATTTAAATTGTAATAGTAATCAAAGACCTAGATAGCATCGTTCTCCATTTATGGTTATCTAGGCATGAGATGTAGTAAGGTAGCTAAGTGTTTTGAAGATTAAAGGTCCTAGGATCAACCTAAAACCAGGCCTTAGGTACGACCCATTCAAGGAGAAGGTGTCGTGAGGCCTAGACTTTTCTACAATGATTAATGATTACCTTGAAAATAATAGAACTCATGTTCCAATATAGGATTCTTAGCGGTATAACTCACTACATCTGCTACACATTCATATCCCTATAATGATGGTTGTCACCATTAGGATATTGTTGCTTAGCAACTGTACTGAAGTTGTCTCATCAAGAGACTGGATTATGGCATGGTGTTGCTTTAAGTACAAAACTTGATAGAGTTACAAAGACAAATTGGACCTCCTGGGTATGCACCCTTATATCAACTTATGATGGCTATGGGAAGGGAAGTGGTCTAGTAACTAAGGTGAATTGTTATGAAGACACTTACTTTCCCATAGGCATCATAGGATGACATAGAGGTATGTCTTCTTGTAGGTTAAACTAGATTTGTACCTTGTTCAAGACTTGTAGTTGTTTACAACATCTACGTTGTGAATCCATATAATTGAATAAGTGATTAAGGTGAAATGAAAATTTCCTAATGATGAGTGTGTCATCATGGAATTGAGCATGGCATACATGACTCTTGAAACTTTGCACAAAGTAGTGTAAGCTACTGATTACACTATCGTGATTTCACTATGATCTAAGTTGTGAGATGCCTGTGGAATTAATAGATAGAACCCAGCTATGCACTTAGGAGTCTTAACTTATATATCATATCCTAATAAAGGGGAACCAAAAGATACTTTTGATGTATGGGCTCATATAGAGTGTTGAGGGAGAATGAATAGGTTCAGTACTCTCTCATACAACTACACATGGTTCATGACAGTTATTGGAAATGGGTTACATTAAGGTTTATGTTGGATTTGAATATATGATTATTTAAATCAGCTGCATAAAGTAATTGAAAAAAATCCTAGACATGAAGTGACAAAAAGTGGATGTTACACTTCCTCTTACTTAGCTTCCATGCCTCATTTTTATCACTCCACACTTTTTCTTGTCTCCTCGGCATGCTTTCTCCATCAATCTACATGGTTATTAAGTACACATATCTTATCTACTTTATGTTATTGAGTATTCACTCAACAACATAAAGTGGGGGTAAATGTAGACACTAAATCATGCACTTGGGTACATTTCTAGGTCATAATCACATACCACTATTCATATGATTCCTAAGCGAGAAAATTAGTAATTAAAATCTATCCTTGGCATCTTTCTTTACTTTATTTATTTCTTTTTGGTTTTATATATGTTGGGCCCCAAAATATTGGATAAGTATAATAATGTGCGTGGGCGCGAGACCTATTTGAAGAAGGGTGCATGGGTTGAAGGCACGCAGGGAAGGGTTCTAGCGGGGTTTAACAAAACACACGGAGCACACGTAAGACAAGATGGTTTTAGGAATTAGACATATTCATAGTTCTAGAAAGCACATGAGGAAATCATGACCTGTTTATCATGCGGAATGGATAAGGTGCCACCTTAGAGCTATAGGATCAAAATGGAATATTCCATGTATGCGATGGAAGGGTCTATAAGGACATAATTGCAAAGAGTGGAGAGCTCATATCAAATGAGGAATGCTCCATTAAAGGACCACTTGGACACTTGGCAGCCAATACACTACCTCATAAGGCATGGCAAAGAAGGAAGAAAAGCTATATATTAAGGTACGCGGGTAGAAGAATATAGATATACATGGGATCATCCCGAGAGAGCAGAGGAGTGCGATGGGAAAGAGGTGAAGAGCTGTATAAATATCATGGAGGATTCTATGGGGTTGGGATTATAAGAAAACATAGGGGTGATAGCACATTTAGAGGGATGGGTCTTTATTTATTCTTGTAATATGAAGGACATAGTGTAGTTTCGATGCATAACCTTACTCGCATTGTTATAAGGGTTTATTATGACCTCAATGGATGTAATTTGGTTACTAAACTCATTAGTATGAATGGAGGTTATGTTATAAAGCATATTTTTGTTCATGAGAATAATCCTAGTGCATTTCTTTTTTGTATGAATCACTTCCATATGTTGTCTGTTATTTCTCTTTTATGGATGCATTAATATGATAACTCATCCTAGGATTTTAGAATGAACGCATGACTCCTTTCCATTCTTTTGCACTTAATTATATGTCATAGATGATGTATTCTCACAAGACTCACATAAAGGAGAGGCTCGACACTCGTGCGTGCCTCAAGTGAGAACCGCCTTCTGTTGGGTGATAGGTCAACGTGCATCGATTAGACTATTGGTCCAAGAGTATAAAAATGACTACATCTTGGTTCCATTATTGGGACCTCTTTCGAAGTTTTTGTGAGAAATGGCATACATCTTGGTCCCTATGATGCTTAATGATGGAACATCCGACCTTAGAATGTGTTGAAGGATGGTTCAAGAGCATGGAGTACAAATTTTCTCATATATTGAGCGGTGGACCTGAGTTCGATGCATGTAGATGGGTAGAAGAGAACTTATACCATGAGTTGTATGAGACATTATTCTATTTTTTCTAGTACAACTATATGAATGGATTTTAGCATATGCATCTAGATCAAGATGGTACTATAGATCGTGTGTATGGACCCAAGATGATTATCAAAGGCTGCAGGATGTAGATCTGACTTAGACGCGTGTTTTTGATCACTGGTGGAAAAGAGTGTTGACCAATTATACTCTAGAATATGCCATTTCTATGTATTCATTCCCCTAGAAGTTATTGAGTGTGAGTTTCTGAGGGATCCCAGAGGATCATTTTTGCGTGTTATTCCTTTGGCTATAAAGATCTTGGTCATTACCTTAAGTTTAGAGGCATTTCCCATGGCCGGATAAGATTCTTCGAGCATTGGGAGAGGAAGCTAGGGTGGAGGAAGATGGAAAACATTGCAGCTAAAAAGGAAAGGGAGGAGAGATGACTCAAGTATAGTGAAGCTCGTGAAACAGAGATGACTAGGCAACGCGAGGTTACAAGTGTGATGGATCTATGAAGGTATACATTGCGGGAAGGAGTTGAGGTTCATGAAGAGTACATGGAGCCTAAGAAGTCATGCTACCCCATCTTAGCAAGCGTGGGAGAGAAGCCCCTTCATCTTTTGATGAGATTTTATCACATGGAGAAAGGAGATCCATCGGCGCACATATGAACCCACCAAGTGACCAACCCATGGTGCTTGGTTTTCCATATCAAGGGAGAAGTATTGTTAACCCAGTTGGTATCGGTAAAAGTAACGGATCTATGCCAAGGATATACAATTTCTCATTTTAAACATTCATGGCTGCGTAAACCATTCTCGGTATTTGGAAGAATTTTTGACAAGGTGTAAGTATGCAATGTTTTGGTATCATGTCTAGGAGTGGCATGGGACACACAACCGGAAGTACAATAATATCAAAAACCATCGGAGTGTAATTTAGTGGGACGTTGGGAACGCTTAGGCGCGATCACTTCATGCCCTTTTTCAATTGTAGGAGGTGGATCTGGTGGTATAGGAGCTAGAGGACTGGTGGACCTAGTGGATCTGGAGGATCTAGTGGGTCAGGAGGAACAAGACCTAGTGGATCCAGTGGATCTGGTGGAGGAGGAAACACTAGAGGGAACCAAGGCTCTAGATCAGGAGGATAAGGGCCTCAACCACCTCTACAAGTATTTTTTGAGATGTCTTTGCACTTACCAGACTATAGGGGTATTGAATATGTTGTAAAACATGTGCACAAATTTGAATTACTATGACGTGTGAAAGGGATCACTACCTCAGAGCGGAAGGAAAGTCGGTTGAAATTTTTTTGTAAGGGCGCGCACATAGTTGGTATTGGAAATATGACCCCCATCAAACATTGATAGACTACACTATAATAAAGAATGCCTTCCTAGCAGAGATTCATATCCTAGAATTTGAACGAAGAGCATTAGTTCTCTCAAGGAGATCCAACATGGAATGGTAGAGATTGTTCAGAGTATGATGCACATTTCAAGACTCTCTTGTAAAAACTATCATATGGCATCAACCCTTCTCAACATGCTCAATGGTTTTTTTATAGGATTGATAACATCATTTATAAGGGAACTGTCACATAAGACTTTCACACTGAGACCCGCATGAGGCATTAGAAGCTACCCGCACGTCAAGGCACGCTGGGAGCATTGATATTGGTGTACATGGAAAAAAAGACAAAGGTAATGCCCATCGGAGTCTTAAAGGGTGTGGTTATAACTATCCAAGGGGCCAAGTTCACTGGATATTTTGAATTCTTGGTGCTCGATGAGGTAGAAAACTTTTTAGCATTGCTTGGGAGCCCTTGGTGTTATAAGAACAATGTCAACCTACGGTTTAACAAGGAGTATATCAGCTTTGAGAACAAGGAAGAAAGGGTGATTAATCTTTTGAAATATGGGAATTTAGTGCCATATATTGAGCCCCTAGGAGAGGAAGTCCTCGATAGAATCTATGTGCACTCCATTAGATATCCAAAGATAATTCATCCCACGAAGGGAGTCATCTAGTTTAAAGATGCTCAATCCTTTATTGATACCACTAGCATGACATGCTAAAATTGGGTGTATGGGACATATGAGTTGATTGGGAGACAATTGAGAGGATATGTAAGAAGGGTAATGAAGGCCTTCTCGAGTCAAGTGCCCGAGAGGGAAGAAGTTTCCAAGTTACTCTGGAGGAGCATACCCTGAAATTTTCTTGCAAGAAATGGAGGCTCAGTGGAAAAATGATGATGAGAGAAGGGGAATTCTTAGTTATAACCTACTCGGAACTACAAGTACATTTTTGGGCTACTCATTGAGAAAGCCTCCTAGAATGGTACAAGGTAAGAATCACATTTTCTATAAGGTTCTCTAGGAGCAATGCGACCACTTTCATATAAGACTACCATGGTAAAGAGACCACCTCATTTCATGTCCAAGCATGTGAGAAGGCCTGGATGGGAAGTTCAGAAGCTTTACCATCTTTTTATGGGTGCATAAGTTTTATTCCACCTTACAAGGTTGTGCATGCATATGGTATATTCATTTAGAGATGCATCATCAAACAGGTAATTGGCAAGAGTTGGCGGTTGATCTCATTCAAGATTTTGAGTATAGGAGTACAAAGCCATCAATGGATAAGGCATTGCAAGTAATCAAATGCCTTACAATGGGAGATAGTGCTATGGTAGAAGATAGGCTACTAGAATTATTAGGTGAACCTTATTTGGAGACGTGCCTCAATGAATAATAATCAGAGGAAGTACAACTTGAGCGCATGTGCATGAAAAGGAAAAAGGAAAAATGGTCTATGTAGTAGACGGTGAAGAGATGGAAACTTTGGATGTTAACCATTTTGAAGGTATGCACAAAGTCATAGATAACACTGATGAGTGAGTACGCACCTACCATGAGCCCTTGAAAATAAATAAGGTTAACATTGGGACAAAGACAAAACCTAAGGAATCTATCATTTGGGATTATTGGCCGGAAAAAGAAGTTTCAAAGATCATTGATCTCTCACTCGAGTTCTAGGATTTGTTACCTCTTGGGTACCATGAACTCAAAATCATCCACCATTCCTTAAGGGATATGAAGATCAATTTAAAGGAAGGTGCGTGCTTGATTTGAAAGAGGACTTATCGATGAATCTAAATTTATGTGTATGGGTCAAGGAAGAAATAAACAAGATGATAACATCTGGTATCATTGAGGTAGTGGAAGAATCAGAATGGATAAGCCCAATGGTCATTAGTATCAAGAAGGATGGGAGGATAATGATCTATGTGGACTACAGGGATATGAATGCATTATGTTTCATCTATCCTTTTCCAACTCCCTTTAATGAAGAAATTCGGAATGAGTAGCCAAGTGTGAAGTCTACTCTTTCATGAGTGGGTTCTTAGGGTAGCACCAAGTCGAAGTCGGGATTGCAAAGGAAGACCAGATAAAGACAACTTTCACCACCGAATATGGATTTTTTCCTACGGGTTATGCCTTTTGGATTTAAGAATGCTCTGTTGTGTTCTTGCACATCGTGGTACAAGTATTTTAGGAATTCATCAATAAATTTCTCCAAGTGTACTGGATGACTGAATGTGTATGGATTGGTAAAATACCATTGTGAAAATTTGAATCATATTTTTGAGAGATGTCGGAAAATATGGATATCCCTCAACATTAAGAAATGTGTCTTTACTACTCCATTTGGGACCTGTTAGCACATATTAAATGCAAAGAAGGCTTACTAGTAGATCTCGCCAAAGTTGTAATTATTGTGGGATTATGGGAGCCTACTACCAAAGTACAAAGTGCACGGATTCCTTGGGCATACTAGGCACTATAGGAAATTCATCAAGGGGTATGCCAAGATAGCTATGCCCTTGGAGGAATTGGTAAAACACAAGAGTTTATTTCATTGGGGAGAGGCACAATAGAAGGAATTTGACACTTTGAAGGATAGGCTTGTCACTGTGCCCATACTACATTTTCCTTATTAGGATAAGCCTTTTCATGTGTATGTTGATGCCTCAAGGACATCTATGGGATCAGTACTAGCACAACTTGGTGAGGGAATTGTTGATCATTCCTTGTGTTTTGCCAAGAGAAATTTGACATCAAGAAAACAAAACTACACAACTACGAGCACAAGGCTTTGTCTATGATCTATGCATTGCATAAGTTTAGAAAATATATGTTGGAAACACCATTTATATTCTACATGGACTATATGGAATTAAATTAATTAGTCAACGAGTATGTTTTACAAGGGTGCATATGTCGTTGGGTCCTATTATTTCAATATATTGAGTTCATAATGGTTTTAAAACTAGGAAAAAGAAATCAGGACCTAACCACTTATCAAGAATCAACTCATGGGAGGACGTGAAAAGAATTGAGGATACCATTTTGGACACACAAATTTTTAGGTTGCAGTGTATGCCCTCGAGACTTGGAAGATATCGCAGTGTTCTTAAAAATAGGTGTGGCAATCGACGGGATGAAGGTTCATGAGAGGAAGCGAAGCTAGAAATATGCTCTGCACCATACATGTTGATTAGTGGAGACCTGTATAAGTTAGTTCGTGATGAGGATTTGAGTCGATGCGTATTAGAACATGAGCACATGGAAATTATGTAGGAAGCGCATGTTGGGATTGCAAGAGGACACTATGAAGGAAATGCCACCACGTGGAAGATTTTACTAGTAGGGATTTTGTGGGAAACCATCTACCAGATCAGTATTGAGTTTTAAGGCCTCGACCATTGCAAATGCCTTGGAAAACTTGGGAAGAGGGATGAAATGCCTTTGTGACCAATAGCCAGTGCTAAACCATTTGAAAAATCAGAAATTGACTTTATAGGGTCAATTTACTCCGAGCCACTTGTGAAGGATTGGTTTGTGTTATATCATTTCTTGCACAAATTACTTGACATAATGGGTAGAGGAAACTCCTACGAAGGATTGCACCACAAAAACATCTTCTATATTTTTATGGGAGAACATAATTAGTAGGTATGGTTGTCCTTTGATCTTAACAAGTGATAGGAGTACACACTTTCTCAATGAAACGGCCAGATTCTCACAGTAGCAGAATTTATGGTGGCCCATCACAAGATTACCCTTTATCACCCTCAAATGAATAGAACTATTGAGGCATTTTAAAAATTATAAGTCACATGTTAACTAAGATCTGTGATGTTGGAAGACAAGATTTTGATGACAAAGTATCATTCATTCTATGGTCATACAGACAACCTACAAGAGGTTGAACATGACCATACCATTTTAATTGGTTTTGGCATGGAGATTGTTTTTCCAGTTGAGTTTATGTTACCATCGTTGTGTATAACATGTGCGGGAGGATTAGATGATGAACAAGTGTTAAAAGAGAGGATTGATAAGTTGATGTAGTTAGACGAAGGTTATCACTTGCTAGATGTAGTCAAAGACAAAAACAGAAAAGATAAAAGGCATGGTATGATTTTCATATCAAGAACAAGCAGTTTGAGGTTGGGAATATGGTGTTGTTTTATGATTCCAAGTATCTAAGCCATCCTAAGAAGTTAAAATACCATTGGTTGGGACCCTATATCATCTCTTACATTCTTGATTTAGGTTCTTGCCATTACAAGTGCTAGAGAGGATGAGATTACTGTGGCCATTTTAATGGGAGTAAGTCAAGCCCTACTATAAATAAGTCTTCTTAGCATTTTTAAATAAGGAAGTATTGCTAGTTATCTTATAATTTCCCTTTATAATTTTCTTTTCTTGTGTTTCCCTTTCTTCTTGTTTTTTGTGCCTTGTGCGTCGGTAACCATATTATTATTATGTAAGGTTTTGTATGCGCAGAGGATAGTGCATCTGCTTTTATTATGGGCCGAGTAATGCAAAGAAAAGTATAGGCCTGTAATACAAATTGAGTGGCCTAGTAGAAGGAAGCGCATAAGTTTGAGAAAGTGCATGGGGAAATGGTGGATAATGAATTATGGTGTCAAGAAGGTTGTAACAAAGACCACGTATAAAGAATGAAGTGTGCGAGTGCACAACATGAGGTAGGAGAGGTAAAAAATTAGGTAAATGATAGAAGAAGTGCATTTGGTGTTGTAGACGCATACATAAGTCTTCGGTCGATTGGATTTTTGCGTGCTTGGAAGGTTATAGAAGGTTTTTCGTCCCAAGATTGGGTATGTGGGTAAAGGTGATTAAAGTCATCCTAGTGGAAAAATATTCATTTAATGTTAAAGTACATTGGTAGGTGGTATAGCATTTATTTTTGGAGGGAAGCAAAAACTATAAATATGAGGTCGGGCAAGTCATTATTCTACTTTACGATTATGAAGTTGAAGCACTCTTACGAACTAGGGCATCTAGAGATTTTTACGAAGAAAGAAGAATCCTTGAAATCTAAGTGTATGATTAGATTGGATCTACAAACCAGGAGGAAGGAGTACACGGGCATGAGAAAAGTTAGTTTGTAGTGCACCATCTTGTGGAAGGTTTTCCTAGTTAGTGTTCGGAAGTTAAGGCACGAAGATAGAAGGATTTCATCTAGGAGTGGAATTTCGGGATTGAGAAGAGTAGTAGAGCAGAGCAAGGAGTTTTATATTTTAAACCAACATAAATAATGGCACCAAATAAGGAAACCATTTCACTAAAGAAACAAAAGGGAAAGGGAAAATGAAAACAAACCACTACCGTCATGAGCTCCAACGAGGAATGGTATGCAGAAATGTAGTACCCAGATGGAGTATTTCTAGGAAACGAGTGGGTGTTGTAATTGAGATAAATGGCATGAGAGATTATAACCATCACAAAAGCACTATAGAGAAATAAATGGCATTAGAGCTAGTTCATCCAAATAACAAAAGGAAACTAGATGGAATTCCAATTTACAGCGATGAGGTAAAGGTAAAGCTAGAAAATGTAGGGCTATGGCATCGTATGAGTTGCCTTACTTTGTCAAGCCCGAGCATCTTTACCAATGGTTGTTGTCACACATGCATGAAGACCATTTCTACTTCACAGGCTGCAAGATGTGCATAACACCATAGTTGATATCTAATTTCACTAGCCTAAATTGTGAAGGGTAATCCATTGATGATTATCTGATTGACAAGGAGGCTATCAAGGAGATAGTAGCAGCTTATGACTACAAAAAGGGGTCACATTACTTTGACATCGTAGGAATTCTAGACCCTATTATGAGGATGGCCACATACCTAGTCACCAAGCTTAATGATCAAGAAATATGGACACAAGTGAATAAGGCATGGCTAAAAGTATGCCAGAAAATATCAGAAGGGACCATCTATGACTTGTTCTCCTTTATTTTGGATGAGATCATAAGCAGCGTGCATGAGGGAAAAAAGATCTTATTTGGCAATGTCCTCCTCACCATTTTATTTTTAGAGATCGGAGTACCAGATGGGCCGAGAAATTTTTGGGAGTATCTAGAAGAGAACTCCTCACCCGTGAAAAGGTTCGAGAAGTATACTTGTGAAACCATGATGGTCACTCACAAGGTGCACCTAGAGAAGTGGTATAAACAAATGTGTGATGCATTTAGGGTAGAGTGGAGGATCCCAAAGTAGTTGCCTACACTCGTGGATGGAGAGGAAGAGTTTGTAGTTTATCAACACTTCTACATTGGTAGGTTCACTTTGACAAATGGGACTAAGATCCCATGGTGCAAGCTTCCCTTCTCCTTCACCACGCAATACTTCCAGGCAAGGGGTCAACAGGTTTAAGGAGGCCAAAAGACTAAGGTTTGACCTTAGTGAGGTGGACCAAGACCACCGTGAGCTGTGCCAAAATCTCGTGTACCACAATAAGAGCACATACGTGGAGAAGTATGTCTCATAAGGTTAAAATAGTGAAACCAATAACACTCCCAATTCTTTGGAGGGGCTGCATCGATGGTATATCTTTGCATAAGGCCAAAGTTTGAGAAAGGTGTTTATCTAGAGAGTGACATATCCATTCTAGAGGACCCCATAGGTTGGAAGAAGGCCATGCCAAAGAAAAGGGAAAGAGAATAAGTGCAGAAGAAGAAGGCACCAAGTGTGTAGACCACACAATTGGTGGGCACACTGAAAGAGTCGCGAAGCCTAGCACTTACGCGTGGTAAAATAAATTCCTAGTCAAGGAAAATACCCCGGAAGAAGAGGCATCGAGCATGAATAGTTCCTTAGCCATGAAGATTCACTAATGAAGAGGTTTCTGTCAAGGAGAAAGAATAATCTCCTATACTTGGAATCACCAATTAGGAAGAAGAAGAAGGTGGCGGAAGAGGCAGGCGGACTTGGAGGAGATAGAAATCCTAGATGCCTACATTGGAAAAAAGGATAATGATGAGCTTGAAGGAGGTGAAGACCATCCAATGTATGATATACATGATTCTAAGGAGGAAGGAGATGAAGAGATATATGATGAGAATGACGAGGAAGAAACAAAGGATCAAGGCAAGGGGGTGAGCGAAGAGGTGAGCACAAAAAACCAAGGAACCCCAAGCCTCACCAAGGAACAAGTGGAGAAATACATGGAGAGAGAATTGGTAGGCATCATGAAGGAGTTGGTGGAACAGGATTTAGAGTGGAGCGCAGATGAAATTATGAAGGAGATGGAAGAACAAAGTGTTGGGAAGGAGTATGGCAGCATGGGTGGGGATCCCAAATTAGTAGTAAGATTCCCAAAAGTTGCATGAACAAGTGGGAAAGGCATAGTGGTGGCACAAGAGTAGGGAATGGGATACATTAATGATCCTAGCAAGGTGCTATGCACATGCTTCCAAAGCACCATACCAATGGAGCAACTCCTGGCTATGTCATCATTTGATGAATAAGGTGCCTATCCTCGAACCAAGAAGATTTTATCTTGGGCATTAGAGTCTCACATGGATGAACCTAAGTTTGAATTAAGTTAGAGAGCGTTGATTAAGGTGCTAGAAATAAAAGGATTAAATCCCTTGGTGAACACTCAAAAATTATCAGATGAATAGGTCTACAACGTGATCAACAAATTTTCAGTTGAGTTGAGGCTAGACTGTTTGGAAGGAATGATAGAGTGAGATTCCTAGAGGAGGAATTAGAGAAGGAGGAGTTCACTAAGAAGAGAAAGAACTTGAAGTAGGAAGAGCTTATCAATGCATAGTTAAGGCATGAACTAAAAGAGGAGAAGGAAAGGGTGCGTGAGCTACACAAGAAGATTGAGATGATTACGAGTGCTATTGTTTTGAACCATCTTGACCTAGCACCACCTGAATACAAATATGAATCAACCTTACAATTTCTGGAGGATTTGACACACATCCTCACAATGGAAAGGTGGCCACTTGCCTTAGAATCTACAAAGAATCGTTTGTGTTCCAAGAGAAGGAAGAGAAGTTAAAATTTTTCAAGATTATTTCTTGATATAATAAACTCCTTACAGAGGTAAAGACCACCACGTAAGTCGCAGAAGCCGCATATGACAACTGTGCTAATAGATATAGAGTGGTAAGCATCATGGTCATCACACATGAGATGGAACTTAAGGAGTTTCAAGAATGAAAGAGGTAATATTTTAGCCAAGGTAGAGAAGAATTCAGAATCTATCAAGACCTTACGAGGCTCGATCAAAATATGGCTAAAGGAGTTATACCCCCAAATCACCTGCAAGATGGATGTGCTTGAGGACTTGGGAAAATAGTTGGAAAGTATTGTTGAGACCATGAGCACCAAAGGGGAGGAATTAAGTTTTGAGGAGGTGAGCACCTTAGTCGAGACCTCTATCAGCAAGTGTAGAACGAGGTTTATGCTTGGGAGAAAATAGAGGTAAAATTAGGGAAGGATTTCCCTCTCCTCCTTCAAAAATAAGCATTTGTTCTTCATTATCCCCATTCTTTCATTCTTTCTCCTAATTCTTCATTCCTTCATTCTTTCTCCCCTATTTAAATCCTGCCATTCTTTATTCTTTGAAGAGAAATGTTTCCGAGGATGGAGAACAAGCGTAGTGTGGGGTGATGTTGGGCCCCATAATTTTGGCTAAGTACAAGAAGGTGTGTGGGCACAAGGGACCTATTTGAAGAAGGTTTCATGGGTTGAAGGCACACATGGAAGGGTTCTAGTAGGGTTTATTAGAACACATGGCACACGCATAAGACAAGACGGTTTTAGAACTTATCCAAATTCAGAGTTCTAGATAGCACATGAGGAAAGTGTGACCCATTTAGCATGTGGAATGGATAAGGTGCCAGCTTGGTAGTTGTAGGATCAAAAAGGGAATATTTCATGCATGTGATAGAAGGATCTAGAAGGAAATAATTAAAAAGAGTGGAGAGATCTTATCAAATGAGGCATGCTCCATTGAGGACCACTTGGCCACTTGGCATCCGATCGATACCTCGAAGGCATAGTGAAGGTAGAAAAATCTATAAATTGAGGTGTGTGGATAGTATAATATAAATATACATGGGATCATTTTAAGAGAGCATATAAGTGCACTGGAAAAGAGGTAAAGCTGTGCAAAAATATCATGAAGGGTTTTATGGGTTGGGATTAGAGAAAACATAGGGGTGATAGCACATTTAGAGGGATGGGTCTATATTTATCCTTGTAATATGAAGGACATAGTGTATTTTCTTATGCATGACCTTGCTCGCATTGTTATAAGGGTCTCATATGACCTCAATGGATGTAATGTGGTTCTTGAATTCATTAATATGAATGGCGGTTCTATTCTAAAGCATATTTGTGTTCATGAGCATAATCATAGTGCATTTCCTTTGTGTATGAATTTGTTCCATATGATTTCTATTATTTCTCTTTTATCGATGCATTAATATGATAACTCATTCTAGGATTTTAGAATGAATGCATGGCTTCTTTCCATTCTTTTTCACTTAAGTATCTGTCATAGATGATGTATTATCACAAGACTCACATAAAGGAGAGGCTTGGAGCCCATGTGTGCCTTGGGTGAGTGCCCAATGCCTACGGGGTGATAGGTGATGCGCATGGGATTAGAATTTTAGTCTAAGAGTATAAAAGTGACTATAGTATAGCCCACTTCCCAGGTTTGACTTTCACTACTTTATCTTTCTTAGATCTCGGATGTTGCCACCTGTGCACCCTCATCCTCTTTCAATTCCCCTCACCTCTTTGTATCTTAATCACCCCTTTTGGGCCTATTTTATCTTTTGGACATATTGTTTTATTTATGGTTGGCCTTTTAGAGGTTAATTACAAAATTCAAATAAGGGAATCATATAAATACAAAGCTATGTGATCATAATAAAGGACCAAGCTCTAAGCATCAGTTATTATCACCAAAGGTTGCATCTAAAGGGATTTTAAGAGCATCAAAGCATCCATCTAGATAGAATTAAAGGGACAAGGGACTATATTCTTCTGCATACACTTCATAGGAGGGGAAGTTCATTTTTCCTACATGTAGTCTAAAATGTAGTGTAGTTCCTAGATAATAAGTTCACACAGGTTGGGTGACCGCTAGGTCACCCAACTCCCTATTTTCAGATCTTCTTATTTTTAGGATTTGATGTATTTTGGGGTTTTGTATGTGCTCTTTTTTGGAGGTTTCAGTGAACTCGAAATCAACCAACGAAATATAGGTAGATAACAATGACATTTCGTGAACATCTTGTGACACTATAAAATTCAAATCATGAATAGTTTCATAGTCATAGGTGCCCATGTAGACACCAAATTTGTGTCTTACGACACCCCGTGCCCCGCATCTCATTTTTCAACCTAACCTCATCACCTAAACTTTACACAATTATTTATTATTTACCTTATAATTAATAAATCCACATCGCCATACTGCCACCTCATTTCGTCACCTCATCATGACCTAGTCTTAACCCTAAACTAACCTAATTAAAACCTATAACTTGGTCCACATCCACACCCATGATTAATTACTCCTCATCCGCACCTAAAACCAACTTCATAATGACTTGACCAAGCCCGCAACCAATCCCTCGGAAGAAAAGGAGGGAAAGTTGGCTATTTTACCAAAAATAGCCCACTTTGACCTGACCGATACCGGTTCCTACTCGACCGCCGTCGGTTTCGTAACTGCCATCGGTTCCCTGTAAATGATCACTTCCAACCAAAAACAAAGGATCGGATTTTCATTTGATCGGGAGGAAGAGAAATCATTGAAAGGATCCGGATTTGCTTGGCCGAGTAGAGACAAGTGAAGAAACAAGAAGAGTTTGCAGAAAAGGACATCAAGCCCAAGACTGCAACGGAATAATGAGAGCCCAGTAACACTCATCCGAGCATCAGAAGAGGAGATAGCTCATCTTGGATTGTCAGATCATCCTACTTGAGTCCTATCTTCATCATCACAGTCCTGGAACCTGCATCTTCATCAGGAACGAGTAGTCCTTCCAAGACAAAAAGGAGTTCTTCGCAGTCGATCTGATCTTTCTCTATGGTACGCGCACACCATCTCAACATTCAACAGGTATTCCTCCTAGCCCTAACCCTTATCTTTTTATCAAAGGAATGATAGGATAGAAGCAAGTCTATTCTGCAGAGCCGAAACATTCCGTGCGAAACATTTTGCCATGCCCGGTGGGACCCATTTCAGGTTTCTGTTTCTCTTGCTTGCTTTCATTTAGGGAGTATACTTGCTGTTGTTGTTTTGTTATATTTAGTAAAAGAATTTGTCTTGCTTTCCTAGTTTTGCGTTAGTAAAAGTCATCTTCCTTGCTTCATTGAATAAAATTTTCAATTTGGGTTTAAAACACGTGCATTGCATTCTTGCTTGTTGTTTTCAATTCTAGTGAACATAGACTAAGTAACAGGTCGTACACGTGGGGGTGATTTCCACGGTATTGATAGGAAATTAATCTTACTTTCACCGTAAAAACAATACCGAATCACTTCATAATTAACACAATGTGACTCAAAACATCCCCCCTTTTCCACGGTATTCCTCCGCCCGATTGAGGTAACCTTATAAGCCAAAACAAACTTGACATTTCCCCTAAGTCTTTTGTTTAGGATTGACATCATTCCGCGTCTAAAGGCATAAACCCAAATTGATTAAAATTAACCCTAGGGTTAGTCTGATTTAATTTGTTTGTGCGTTCTTGCTTGTTTTCGATTCTGTTTCTCGTCATACATTGCTTTCTTATGAGCACTTCGAACAATTTGATAGATGTACTTGGCGTTGTTAAAAAAAAAAACAAATCAACAACTTCTTATCAAGTTTACACCAGTTCTATTATACCGACATCGGTTAGCTTACCGACGCCGGCTACAGCCTGACCGACATCGGTTATCTGACCGATATCGGTTACTGTCTTTTACAGTTCCTGACAAACCAGCAACCTGCCAATTTCAAACATCTTGTTGTCTGTTTCTGTTCCTGATAGATTGAAACCCTACTGTGTACTTCTGTCCATGGTTGTTATCACTCGAAAGCAAGCCACCACCATGGTTTCACATGCCTACTCTGTGCCTTTTCCTGAATCACCCCCTTCACATTCTATAGGAAATCCTACGGATACCAGCGAGGTTCCTAAAATTCCTGTAGGAGATAAGGAATTTGCCAAATTTCTGGATGCTAATCCTAGCGTTGTACAATACTATTTGTCTCATGCCCCTGACCGTACACCCGACGGTCAACTCCTTGTTGGCATGCCTATTAGTATAGCTACTCATTTAGCTCCTTCTCCACCTGATAACTCCGCTTTGCCTGCTGCATCCTTAGCCCCGTCTCCCAATCCAGCGGCTTCAGGGGTTTATACGGCACAGATTGGCTTTCCTTTGGTTAATCTTGGGCCCAACATGTCATTACCACCGACTGCTCCTACCTCGTCTCTCTTGCGGACTGTTTTGTTCATGACTTGCTCTCTGCCACCTATCCACACGAGCTTTCCTTCTCAAGCTCCGCCCACATTTTCATTCCCACACACGTATCTGGTAACCTCAATGTCCTATATAGGACATCCCTATTCGGTCACCCCAACACATTCGTCCTCCATACCTTATCAACATTTAACCCCACCATTGTCTAGTGGTGGCCCTTGGCCCAATCTACCTCCGTTCACCACAACCACACCATCATCTCATCCAACTACTGATTTAATTAAACAAATGATGGACAAAATGCAAAATCTGGAGGCTTCTGTTTCAGGAAGCCGTAGCGCCCTAACATACGAGCAAGTTTGTCGGGAGCCCATCCACCCTTCTGTCCCCCTTCATTCATATCCTCCTCAATGGGAATTACCAAAATTTACTCGTTTTAATAGTAAGGAGGATCCTCAACAACACTTGCGCTCATTTAGACATGCCTGCTATCGATTGCTCACGGCCACGACGACGCTTTACTACTTCACACCTTTCCCATGTCCTTATCGGACCCGCCTTGAGTGGTACGATTGCTTTAACCCAAAGACTCAATCTTCTCTTTTAACTATTTAGCACAATCTTTCTTGGATCATTTATCCATTAACATTGCCAAGAAAGTATCTATCACCGACCTCTATGCCATCCGAAAATTTGAAGACGAATCTATCACAGATTTTTTTGGACGATGGTGAGGCCTTATCAACCAACTTACGTATGCCTTGCCTCAGACCGAACTTATCGAACTGTTTACGCGGGCCTGTGCTAAGCACATCTCTCCTACCCTCCAAATTCAAACTTTCTGTACATTTGACGAGGCCTTTACTATGGCTCGAAAACTAGAGATTCGAGCCTTAAAGGAAGAGAAATTGTGGTTGCGCAACAAAAACCCCACTTTCCGAACCCAAGATTCCACCAACAAACCTAACACCACCAATCCTCACCCATCGATTGCTTTGAAATCAAAAGGGGCCATCCACACGGTGATGGTCAAATCCCAACCACCGTCTAATACCCCGCCAAAAACCACCTATAAGTATAAAGCAGAGCCCATCAACTACACTCCCTTGGGAGAAACATATGGTGTGATATTAGAAAAATTGCTTAAAGCAGGAGCCATTACCTTACCTCCTATTAAACCTCACTCCGGGTTTGATTCCACTCACGCCATACCTTCTTGGTACAAAGAAAATGACTTCTGTAACTTCCACCGCGTAAAGGGACATAGTCATGAGAACTGCAAGATGTTGAAAAACATAGTGCAGGAAATGGTTGATGCGGGGGATATAGCCCTCAATAATCCTAACGCCCCTGCTAACCGAAATTTGAAAATATTCAACAAACCATTCCCAAATCATTATGCTAACAGTAACATAAATCAAGATATCTTAGCTGAGGAGAGTGTTCATGAGATCCATGCAGTCTTCGATTCCCAGCCACAGACCTCTATTGAACAAATTCTGAATCAAGCCTCTTCACTAACGCAGGAACCCGAACCCCCTTCCTCGCCATCAAGACAAACTGAAATCCTCGCCGTTCCTTTACCCATCAAGGAATTAACCACCCAAAGTTCCCTTCTCACAAATGAGCCTTCTTACACCACATCCTTGCAAGACTGTGAGCGGATGTTATCTAATTTATCTATTTCCCAAACGTCTCCTTCTACCATTCTTGCTATACAAGAGGAAGGCTCGCCACTTCTTTTGTCATCCTTAGATGAGAAACCTCTTGAACTAACATCACCACACTCTTTAAACATGACGGATCCTCTCAAACACACCCTCCTACCTATTAGTCCTTCATCGCCTAAATCTTTTCAACGAACCGGTTGACCTCTTAACGCCCATTGATACAGTGCCTCATCTACCCCCTGTATCACACCCACAGTGGACTGGAATCACAACCCACCTTTCTTCCATACAAAAGTTCCTATTCACACGTGAGGACTCTCATTACCCAGAAGATAGATAGGTCCTATGGGAATGTTTGAGTATGCCATATTCTACTCAAATGCAAATGACCGATCCAGATGCTTCTACCATATACCCAAAGTGTTTACAGAAGCTTAAAATGCCTATGTCCTCATCTTCACCCCCCTCATCTCTACCAAATATCTCATCCACTTCTATTAACCTAACCAAATCTTCCCCTACGCTTGGGACCTCACCAATACCTAGTCTAACACACCCACCTAAGCGGCTTGATTTATCTAAAAATAAAACCATCCATCCCATTAGGAGACAGACCCAATCTCCTCAATCTATGCCGCTATCACAACTAAAACCCTCATCGTCACACCTACCTTCCATATTGGGACCTCATCCCTCCACCTTGCATCAATATATCATACCTCCTGTGTTTTCTTTAAAATCACCTACACCTTCTGCACACATACAAAGATCTAAGGGTATATCAACACTGTCATCCCACGTATCCTGTCCACCCATCAACCCTAAACAAATTTCATCATCAAAGGACTTGTTTGCCGTCACTCCTCTTTTGTTGCCGTTGTTTCCAGATACCACGTTATCTGGAGCCTCATCATCTAACCAGCTAAACGTAGCTCCTGTGACAAAGAAACCACGTTTAGTTAAAACCACGTGTCAACACCCCTTGGCTAAACCACCACCCGTACGAACCAACCACGCCCAAACATTACCAAAACCCGCTCAATCAATACCCTCATCCTCCTCTGATTTTGACCCACTCAAAGGATCTTACACTAAAATCCTTGCTATGTTGGTGGAGAATACGACCATTTCCCTACCCCCACTTAGACCCTATGACCCGTCTAAACCTCGACCTATAGGTTATGATGAGTCTAAAATCTGCGCTTACCACCGCACACTAGGACATGACTTAGAGGGATGCAAAGCGTTGAAAGCTATACTTCGTCAGTCACCTCTCTCAGATAGAAAAGTTAAGAGAGATAACTTACGAAGAGAGAGACCTTTAGCTTCAATTCCCTCTCCTATACCACCTGTCCCCGCCTCACCAAGATCTATCATTATTACAGCCCCACCTCTCAAAGACCATGACCTATCCCTACCGTCTTCCTCCTCTCGTATTCACGAGATCAATATGATTAGTGTTGCTACTCGAGGGTAGAAAAACAATGGGAAAGCGAAAGAAAACACACCTGCGGCATCTCTTTCTCCGTCCACCATCCCAATTGCACCACCACCTAAAGTGGTTATTCGTGGACCTGCCTACCCCGTCTCTAATGGAATTTCCCACCAAACCATGATCAAACAGCTTCACCAATCGCCTGTAAAAATGACACTGTATGATCTCATTCAGACTTCTGAATCTCATCGACAAGCTCTCGTTGAAATCCTTCAAGGGATAGAGGTCTTACCTAATGAAACCTTTCCTGTTACCTCTATTCTAACACCCAATCACGTTGCTTCGCTCACCAAACAATCTATCTCCTAAACCATCACTGCTTCTCTATACAAAGAAGTTCTTGTCGCTTTCTCTGAAGATGAAATTATCGACTTTGGTGCCGAAGATCCTGACCCTGCTCTTTTCATTTCAGCTTACGTTCGGGACATTCGGGTACGTCGTGTTATGATTGACGGGCGCTAGCCTAAACATCATCTCTTCAAAAGCCTTCCAACAAATGAATATCCCTTCTAGTTGCATGTGTGCCAACCCCATCATGTTGCGGTCATTCAATGATGCTATTACCTCTACCTTAGGCACCGTGATCCTTAACATTCGTGTAGGACCACGTACTTTACCCGAACTCTTCTATGTCCTTGAGGGAGAGTTCCAATACAATATGTTGTTAGGCCACCCTTGGATCCGGGCTATGGGATGTGTTCCCTCCACCTTACATAGATGCATAAAATTTGAGTACGAGGGGAAGTCCTACACCGTAAAAGCTGATCCTCCCCCCTTCAAAACCTGCAATATGTTATATCGCCCTAATGATGTGCTTGTGCCAATCAAGACACCCATTCATCCAACCCAACCATCTACTTCAACCACACCTCTACCATCCACTTCCAACGCACCTACACCTTCAACCAATGAAACCGCCGTTACAAATATCACTTCCTTTCCTGGGAGATAACATCCCAACCGCCCTTTTTAGTAGATTTTTTCAACGCCTTACACTAGGGGAATACCACCTATATAACGTTAGCTATTTCCATACCCCGCAGTAGTAGCGGACGATTACATGCACATCCCACCTACGACCGCGTCGCATGGGGAGGTAATCTCTTACGGACCACCCCATTGCCGCACCAACCTAACATATGGGGGTGTTGACGCATCCTCCATTACCCCTGAACCTCCTCTTGGTGTGGTTCCCTTCCAATCCGATTTTCAATACTTGACAAATCGTCGTTTCACCCTCACCTTCTTGACTCGCTGTGCTTGGAAAGGCTTTGGTTTTGGTCTTTATGAACAAGGCCGACATACACTCATTCCCGTGACTACACGCAAACACAATGATTGTAGTGGTCTCGGTTTTCCTGAAACACTTACACCGGAGAAACCTCATGTCAATTATATCCTGGAGGATGACGACGTCACCCCTACCAAACCATCATCATCACCCATTTTGCCATCATCACCCACAGAGTCGATAGACCCTGAATCTATCCCTCCTAACTTTTTTTTTTCATAAATGCTATCTTCATAGGTCCTCTCACTTATCAACACGATAATGAGGACCCATCTTCTCTTCCCCTTCTATATCCAGACATGATTGAAGAGGATTCACCTTCGATTAATGTTGTTGAGTGCCAGGATGACGACTCCATCCTCACTTACCTTGGGGCAGATGACTCCTATATTCAATGCGCCTTACCGTCTGAAACTCAAACCATGTTGAATGAGTCAACTATAGAAATCAACATCCACACAGAGGAGGATCCTCACGTTGTGAAGATCGGACAATCCCTTAACACATCAAAACAAGCCACCTTTACTACCTTTCTCCGTACCCGCAACCAAGCTTTCGCTTGGTCCTATGCTGACATGCCAGGAATTGATCCTACCATTGCCGTCCATAACATCACCCTAAACCCCGATTCCAAACCAGTCAAACAAAAACTGAGAAAAATGCATCCACGCATTGCCCTCTTAGTCAAAGAAGAGCTTCAACGACTTCTTTCTGTTTCCTTCATCTTGCCTATTGACTATCCTCAATGGATTTCTAACATCGTACCTGTCACTAAAGCGACGGGGGGACTTCGGATATGCACGGATTTCTGAGACCTTAACCTCGCTTGCCCCAAGGATGACTTCCCCCTCCCAAGTATTGATCAACTTGTTGATCTCACTGCGGGCCATGAAATGCTTTCTCTCATGGATGGTTTTTCGGGATATAATCAAATTTTGGTAGCCCCGGCCGATCAACATAAAATTGCCTTCATAACTCCTTGGGGAACCTTCATTATCGTGTCATGCCATTTGGCCTTAAGAATGCTGGTGCGACCTATCAGTGGGCTATGACTTACATTTTTCATGACATTATGCACACTATCCTTGAGGATTATGTCGATGATCTTCTTGGAAAATCTAAACATCACAGTGAACATCTCGATGTTTTAACCATTATTTTCGATCGCCTGTTACAATATTCAGTCTGGCTTCAACCAAAGAAATGTGTCTTTGGTGTTCTTTCGGGAAAACTTCTTGGCTTTATCGTCTCTTTGCGTGGCATTGAGGTCGATCCATCTAAAGTCAAAGCTATCCTAGAAATTCCCCCACCCAAAAACCTCAAACAATTGTGTAGTTTGCAGGGTAAACTTCAATCCATCCGGCGTTTCATCTCCCAACTCTCGGATCGATGTCAACCTTTCCATCACCTTCTTAAAAAGGACATTTCCTTTCAATGGAGTGAAGAGTGTCACCAAGCCTTTGAAGCTCTCAAAGCCTATCTCTTGCAGCCACCCGTGCTTATTCCACCTCAAGATGATCACCCTTTCTACCTTTACCTTTCTGCCACTGACCATGCTATAGGAGCCATGCTCGCACATCGGGACTCGGCACATCGAGAACAAGCCGTTTATTATATAATTCGTACTCTCGTGGATTACGAGACTAGGTATACACATGTAGAAAAATTGTGCCTAGCCCTATCATTCGTAGCCACCAAACTCCGACATTACCTCCTGAATCACAAAACTTTTGTCATCACCAACACGGACCCCATTCATTATATGTATGCCAAACCACATCTAAATCAATGCATCGCTTGATGGCTTATGCTCCTCGCTGACCTCGACCTTGAGTTTGTACAACAGAAGTCAATCAAATGACAAACTATTGCGGACCAACTTGCAGAGGCCCCTTTACCTGGGGAACAATTTACCAATTTTAATTTCCCCGATGAACTCATCGCCACTCTTTCACTCAGGGAAGAGTCGTATCCAATGACCCTCTTCTTCGATGGATCCAAATGCCAGCGCGGCGGAGGGGCCGCGTTGTTCTCATTCCTCTTGACGCTGAGCCTATGCCTCTTTCCTTCCGGCTCGATTTCCCCTACACTAATAATACAGTGGAATACGAGGCCCTTGTTTTGGGTCTCCAGGTTGCATTACACTTAGGTGTCAAATCTATTAATATTTTCGGTGACTCTCAATTGGTAGTCAATCAAGTTATGGGCATCTACCAATGTAAGAATGAGGAACTTCAAAAGTACAAACATTACGTGGATTCACTCTTGACCTCATTTACTTGTTATTCTATCCAGACTATTCCCCGCTCCACTAACAAATTTGCGGATAGTATGGCTTGCTTAGCCTCACAAATTCCTGCCTCACCAACTGACTCTGACATATTCATCTTGGTCCAACAACTCTTTGCCCCATCTTACTTAGCACCGGTTGTTTGTATGATAAATAATGTGTCTGCTAATTCGCAGGATACCTGGTACCACCAATTTCACGACTACCTTACAACCTCTGTTCTGCCACCTGACCTTACTAGTAACGGAAAACACACTTTTCTTAAACATGTTTCTCATTATGTCGTCATGGGGGGACTCCTTTATAAATGTGGCTTTGATGGTATCCTCCTTCGATGTCTAACCGGCGCAGAGGTCACCTATACCATCCAACAGGTCCATGACGGTATTTGTGGCGAGACATTTTAGTGGCCTTGCCGTGGCTAAACGAATCCTTCGCCTAGGTTATTATTGGCCTACTCTTAATAACGACTGCTATGAATATGTTAAGCATTGTGTTATGTGTCAACAACATGCCAACCTTCAACATACTCCTAGCCATCCGCTACAGGTCACACGAGATCTTTGGCCTTTCTCATAATGGGGTTTAGACCTTATTGGTGAGATCCACCCACCCTCTTCGCAATGTCACCGTTGGATAATCACAGCAACCGAATATTACACAAAATGGGTGGAGGCCATTCCACTCATTTCAATCAAAAAAGAAAAAATTGTCGAATTCGTTAACCATCACATTATCTGTCGTTTTGGTATTCCTCATCGCCTAATAACAGATAATGGTAAATCTTTTAAAAATAAGTTGTTACAAGACCTTTGTGACAACTTTGGTATCAAACTTAGTTTCTCATCACCTTACTATCCGCAGGCCAATGGTCAAGCTGAATCTTCTAATAAAACCCTAACCAAAATCCTCATGAAAGTTGTCAATGAGTCCGGAAGAAATTGGCACGATCACATTCCCTTTTCCCTTTGGGCTTATCGTACTAGCATTCATACTTCCACTAATGCCACACCATTTTCTTTGGTATATGGTACCGAGGCGGTCTTTCCTCTCAAAATACAAATACCCTCCCTCAGAATATCTCTTCAGATATTCTCACCAATGATGATTTCTGCAAGAGCGGTTAGCCTAATTAGATCTTCTCGATGAGTGTCATCTTATGGCTCTTGATCACCTTCAAATCTACCAAAAATGCATCAAGCGTGCTTATGATAAACGACTTCATGAGCGTACCTTTAAGGTTAGTGATATTGTGTCCTCAAAGAGAATCAACATGTAACCAAACTAGAAAAGAGCAAACGTGGCAAATTTGCTCCTAATTGGATTGGGCCTTACATTATCACTCACAATTATGGATCGGAACTTATCATTTAGCTTCGCTTAATGGTAAACTGAGCTCGAGCCCCTAATGCCTTGCATCTTTGACCATTCTACTATTGAAATTAGTGTTATATCACTTCTTATCTACCTTACGCTCGTCCCTTGAGCTCATTTACCACCGCATACACTTTGTTTCTTAAATATCAAAATCAAATCAAGCTCACATGGTTTGATTATCACCTCCCCTTAAAAGATGCCTTCCCTTTTTTAGTTTAGTCCATGACTTCAAATTATCAAAATGACACATTCTTAATTAAAACACTTATGGGATTTTCTTGAGTCAAACTTCCTACAAAACTAGATGCTCTATGCCCGACGGACATCTAGACCTCTAAATTATACAATAGACTCGCTCCTTGAAGGACAACTATATGCCAAACTATTACTGCTATTATATATAGACTGCTCCCCCGAAGGACAACTATACATAAATACCGCATTTGCTACTCTAAATAGATCGCTCCCTTGAAGGACAGCTATACACAATAACCTTTATCGAAGCTTCTCGCATTGATCGGCTTCGTGAAGACCTCAAGAACAACAAAATACATATTCCATGTAGACTTCCCGCATCGATCAATCTATATCCGAAAAAATAAAATAAAAATAAAAGCGAAGACTTCCAAACACTTTTGAGTCATGGACTTGTCTATCTAGGTTTGGTTCTCTTTTGTCGAATAATCATCTTATAATCAGTTCTCTGCACCTTCGCCCACATCAACCACCTCACCTCACCATTTATCAAAGCAACAAAACTCAAGGGACGTGATGTATATCGATATATTGTGATTATACCACTCTTTTCACCTATCGACTTCTTGCCTATGCAAGGTACCTAGGGATTCAAGCTCATCCTACATTAATATGTGGTTTGTTTAGCTCTTCTCAACTACGGGACACTCTAGCCTCTTTTGCTCAACTCTAGGATTGTGTGTTGACCTTAATCAGGACACGATTCCCTACTACTTTGGTATGTTAACTTTAGTACCCTACCAACACCAACAACATTACCCTACCAACCAACAAATTTCCTAACCACAACCAAATTGCCTGAATTCACCTCTCCCTGATCCTAAGGGAGAACTACATCGGTCTGAGGCCCTTCCTTGCTTTGTGCAATGGGCTATGTAGGCAACACTTAGGAGACATGGGGTCTCCCAAGGTTAGCTCAACCATCCCCTACCATACCCTATCATGTGTTGTAAATATAAATATTTTTGTGTATTTCTATTTGTCAACATTCATCTTTATCCTTTTTCAAACAAAACAAAAAAAAACATTCAACACACAACCATTCTTATTATTATCATCACTCAAAACCATATACATCTTTAGTTTTTTTTTTTTTAGATGTTAAACAAATGCATCTTCTCTATCATCGACTCGTAGGTTGGCATCCTTATTTATTCTTATATTCCTATGAAATTCACTTAGACCCTTGCACCTCCTCCCGAATCAGGTGGTGATCGTGATCGTCGATGCCCCTCAGCTGGCCTCTCCATCCTCAAAGGTGCCACTGCCATTGGTTCCTCCCATTGATCCGCCAACATCTCCTGTAACATACGAATACATCCTCTCGCGTGGAGGAATCTTGCCTCCAGTCTCTCCACTCGTAACTGTGAAACCTCTAACAATCCCATTGTCTCATTCACCTGTGTTTGAAGCTGGTGAGCCAAATCCTGCAGACGATCTCTCTCCGCTGTAATCACAGCTATGTCAGGGCACTCACGTGCACCTCACAGCTCTGCTACCCACCATACTCTATAGGCCTCGCTGCTCTCGCATCCATTACCCTACGATCGGGCCGCTATCTCTTCTCGGCCCTTCGGAGGTGTAGGCCGGGGAGGTGAGAATGCTGCCTCGGCATCGATCCTCATGTATGGTCTATATGTCATCGGTATATCCTGAACGAACCCAAATTGTCGCCGCACGTGATCTAGAGGAATTCTCTCGTACTCACCCGGCCTGTGCCTGCGATCCATCTCAATCGCTCTACACCCCTCAACTCCTCAGCTATGTGCTCCGTCACCATATAGTTCCCGTAAGGCCTCCAACAAATATCCGCAATCATCACCATCTCCCATACCTGTCTATAATACTCGATGTCATCTATCACGGCCTGGGATCTCACTTCTTGTTCTGTCTGGACCCATCGTCTGAATCCCAACCTTTACACTCCTGCCTCTCCCGACTCAATGGGTCGGCCTATTGGATGTACACAAACAATATGCTCATAGGCCCAATAATGTAATAAGTATGAACAATCCAGTGTCGTCCCGTGTCTTCTTTGGCGAGCCCATAAACCCCTATATAACTCTGCCAGATATGCGGGTGCCCATGCGAAAGTCACGCTCATTTCTATCATTTCCCAAATAACACTCATCAATGCTTTGGGAAATCTTCCACCCTCCGCCCTCGGTAATGCATAATACCCCACCACTATCATTAATAGCACGGCCAACCTTGTTTCCTCAGGATGTGTTGCATACATTGTACCATACATAAATGATAAACCTCGCTGTGTCAAATCTCACGCAGCTGAACCGAATACTATCAAGTATCGCTGCCCGCCCCGCGCTAGGCAACGCCTGATACACTGTTTTTCCTATCATTGGGAGTCTCAAAATACGGAACACATCTTCCAAAGTCACTGTCATCTCCCCTATTGGTAGATAGAAGGTATTCTTTTCTGGATTCCATCTCTCAATCAACGCCTGCAACATAGCATGGTTACGCGTGATTCTTGAATAATAGCGAATTCCACTTAACCCCAACCGATTTATCAATGCCCATTCAGCTGGTGTTACATCCGCTCGGATTCGTGACAACAACGCTGGCACAGTATCATTCATCCTTAACCTTGCTTCTGCCTGCATACATCAAAACGACACATAATTATTCACAAGAACAAATCTCCACGGGTTTTTTTCTCAAATTCTGGAAACTCTTACAGTGACCGATATCGGTTATGAATAACCGATACCGGTTTGCTAACCAATACCGGTTCCTTCTAAATGATACCGGTCACTGTCAAAAATATACCTATCCTGCTTAAAACATACACCCACGATAATTATTTTTTCCATTTCCTCCTGTTTATACCTAAAAACATACGTGCCCACCCTGTTTACCTACCCCGTAGTACTCACCCCATCCCTAACCCTTGCCTATCACCTTTTTTCTCTTCTTTACCCACTTACACTTCTTTCATCCTATTTACAACACATGCAAGAATCAAACTACAACCAAACAGTTTACCTCTTGGGATGCCGCAGCTTGGGGCGGAACATGTCTTCCCCCTCGTTCCTGCCTGCTGGATGCTCCTCCTCGTTCAGCCATGTTCACCACCCTCTTCAAATATAACTTGTCTTTCTACCTTTTGAATCTCAGCCCACGCTCACTTCACCTGTCTCTTTCCTCCTTATCACTCAAATTATTTCATGCAATTACCTGTAGCAGTTGTCAAATAGCGTCGCATTCGCATATTTAACTTGTTGCATGACTCTAAAAATAAGAATGCTAAAAATAAGAACTTAAGTTGCCAACCCAGCAGTTCTATTTTTAGGAAAATAATTCTTTCATAACCGATATCGGTTACATGACCGATATCGGTCATATAGCTACCGACATCGGTTACATAACCGATATCGGTCATGTCCCCCTTGTTGCTTAAACCTAAGCCTTTTCTTCATTTTTGCAAATTTTTGTGGCGCCCGCCCCTTTTTCCTGCATAAACAACACCATTATCCATATTTTTCATCAAATCTATCTCTCATCACAATTTCATCAACATCATTTCTCTATATTACAAAACAAACAAGCCATCAATAAACGATATCAAAAACCATCAATCTATACACCATTTGGATCCAACTCAAAGAGCTACATACGTTCAATTTCACAAACCAATGACAAAACACATCCTACATTTCATAAACACAACATGTCAATTAAACTCATCATCTATATATCCATACATCCCATCAACAAAAGACATCAACACCATCAATATACACAACATGTCAATTAAACTCATCATACATTAAACATCACAAACCATCGACAAAACACTTAACACATTTTAAACACAACATGTGGGTCAAAATCATCATATCTATATATCCAAAGTTTCAAATATACAATGTGTCCTGCATAGGAGCCTCTGTGATCTCATAATACAACAAAGCCAACACGCAGCTGCAATAATCGCTGTCATAATCTTGACTCGGCTCAGCAGCCAGTATCAATGTACAACTTTGAACTCGGCTCGTAGGCCGGTATATACAATAAATGAATCAATAAATGAATGAATAAATCATATGTGGGCACGCAGGCCTCTATAAACATAACCGGTTCACAGACCGGTGCCCATATCCAATGTACAAACAAAAAATATGCAGGGATCCCTCAGCTCTCCCCACCGCCCTCAGCACCTCTCCCTGCTGGTCCCTATGCCGCCTCTCACCTCCTGCCTGTAACAGACCCACCGGATGTGGCTGCACCTCCCTGAGATCTCTGACTCCGAGAGGTCTCTGCTCTATGTGCCGCATATGGTCGATAGTCAACCCCGTACTGTCCAAGAACATCCCGATAGTACCGCCTCTCGCTTCTCGCCTCCATATAACGGTCTCGTGCCACCATAGCATAGCTCGGGGCTGGTCCCCGACTCCTAATACCGGTGCCCCCGTGCTGTCTGCCGGGTGCCGTTGGTGGTGCCTGTGGCTGTGGTGGTACTCTGTACTGTCCGGTGCCCGAGCACGTGCTCGTACTGAGCTCGTGCTGTACACTGCACTAGAGCCTAGGCTAGTGCCCCTCGTAAGACACCTATCATTCGTGCTATGCGTGAGCAGCAAGCTACCCTGTAATAAATGTACTCGGCCTCGAACTAGTCCTCTCTACTCTAACCGCCGCTAAGTTTGGGTGCAAGGATGTGCTTCTCACGGCTCTCTCTCCTGCCCACCATACTAAAAATGATCCCGTGCAGCCGGCGTCGTCCACTGTATCATCTGCCTACCTCTCTGCTGCCCAATCTGGGTCCACAGGCTGTGGTACAGGCAAGTGGAGCCTCTACATCATCCCTCCGATACTGAGGGAAGGGAGGTGGCTCATCCTGTCGTAGCCCCAGCTGTCGTCGTACCCTCTCCAGGGGTATCCGCTCGTACTCTCCCGGCCTCCGTCCCGCTATCCAGAATGTATACTGGATCCACTGCAACTGTGCTCGGGCTCCTCCGTGGGGGTGATGACCTCTATAAGGTCTCCATACAATATCTAACGCTGTCAAGCCCTCTAATACATGCCGGTAATATGCCACATCTCGTCCGGCGAGAATGGCTCGTGGCTGGCCCACGACCCCCAACCACCTCTGAAAGCCATATCTGTAGATCACCTGTGGCCCTGGCTGCTGGGGCAGCCCTACTGGTCTAATGCATATGATATGCTCATATTCCTAACAGTGTAGCAAAAACGTAGAGCAAATCCCTAATCGCCTCATCCGGCGATAGCCCCACAGCTCTCGGTATAATTGCACCAGGTATACTGGTGCCCAAGCATAACACGTATGCTCCTCGACCATCTCATGTAAAACCCCCATCAGCGCCCGTGGAAAGTGGCATCCCTCTGAGTCTGGGAGGGTGAAGCAGGTGATCCCGATCATCATCAACACGGCAAGCCGTGTCTCATGTCGGTGGGCCCGGTACATATCCCCATACGCGATGCTCGCGCTGTGATACGTCAGTAGCGCGGCTGCATCCCCAATACGTGCAGGATGCTATCCATGGCTATCTCTGCGTCCACCTGAAAGACTACCTCCCCATCAATCGGTAATCGAAGGATGCGATACACATCCTCCAATGTAATGGTCATCTCTCCAGTCAGGTAGATGGAACACATTGGTCGCGGATCCCATCTCTCGATGAGGGCAACCATCAAACCGTGATCCTGCCGATCGCTCATGTGCCCGCCGGACTCCGCCGAATCCCACCTCGCGCATGATACCCCACTGCACTGCGGACACGTGTGGCCGCATCCGTCTCAACAGCGGGGGCATCCTATCCCGCATCGTCAGCTGCTGATGTGCCTGCAAAACCAACTCACTACATTAGCCCTACTCTCTATCACAACATCTACTTATCCCCTCTATACCCCTTTTTTTTTATCCCCCCGACCACACCCCGACTCTCTAACAAACCCCTCTACCCACCTATATTCTACAATATCCCCCAACATCTTCACACCCAACACACCAACCCCAATCATAAACAACACCACACAACCCAACACGCCATCCCCAACAAGAACTTAACACCCAAAACCACCATAAAACGACGCAACAAAAATCAAAATCCTACCCGGGGACCGGTGCACCACACCCTTAATCGACCCGGTCCCCTTTCCACCGATGCGGTCAACTCCCAACCGACACCGGTCACCCACAAACCCGACCTACCTAAGAATTTTGCGACCGATGCCGATCGCTTAGTGACGAGCATCGGTCACACTGGAAAATACCCAAGCCGAACCCAACGCGGTTTGTCCCATTCCCTTTTTTCCTATTTCTCCCTCTATACCCACCCAAACACCCTAAAAACCTACCCACCTGCCCACCGCCTTGGCCTATTTAACCTATCTACCCTCTCCTTTTTTCAAATAACTTCCATTTATTAATTATTTTATCAAAATCTAGCATTCCTACCCAAAACCCAAATACAGCATAATACACTCAAATCCACACAATGAGGGGTTTGAACCTGCGTCTGGCATGACGACACGTCGTCGTGGTGGGATGGGTGGTGGTGGTCCAGCTGGTCCAGCACCTCCTGCTCCTCCTGGCTATGCCATAGCTCCACCTCTCCTCTGCTGGGTCCTCCACCAATCAACTGCTGCCTCCTACTCACTCGGGCCCACTAACCACTCACTCCTCCACTCAAATAGCGCCACCTCAACCAACAAATGCTCCAATCTCAACACTCCACCTCAGACAACTCAAATTGGTTTTCAAATTGACAATGTGACAATGACAGGCCGTATTTTTCTTTTTATAGGTTTTTGACCTATAACCGATATCGGTTTTATTGTGCCCTAGGGAACCGGTATCGGTCACCTAACCGGTATCGGTCATAGACAATCGACACCGGTTTTATCCCAACTCTGCCCTTATTTACTAATCGCCCTTTTTCACAACATCGCCTATATCAACCTTTGCTGAAAACCCTTTGTTAACATCATTTGGCCCGACCCAAGGCCGCAACCCACCCATTTGGCTGACCCAAGGCCGCAACCAACTAATTGGCCCGACCCAAGGCCTCACCCCAACCATTTGGCCCGACCCAAGGCCGCAACCCACCCATTTGGCCCGACCCAAGGCCGCAAACAACTATTTGGCCCGACCCAAGGCCGCAACCCAACCATTTGGCCCGACCCAAGGCCGCAACCAACTAATTGGCCTGACCCAAGGCCTCACCCCAACCATTTGGCCCGACCCAAGGCTGCAACCCACCCATTTGGCCCGACCCAAGGCCGCAAACAACTATTTGGCCCGACCCAAGGCCGCAACCCACCCATTTGGCCCAACCCAAGGCCGCAACCAACTAATTGGCCCGACCCAAGGCCTCACCCCAACCATTTGGCCCGACCCAAGGCCGATCCCCACCCATTTGGCCCGACCCAAGGCCACAACCCAACCACTTGGCCCGACCCAAGGCCGCACTCAACCCATCCGGCCCGACCCACGGCCCTCACTAATCAATCAGCCCGACCCAAGGCCGTACCACTTAAATACCTCGCCCCAAACCAACAAATTACAATTTTATCCACTCATCCTGTCATTTTTCGTTCAATCGAGCTCACATGTTCGTGTTTTAGCATGATTAGCGTACTTGACTTGATCAGTCGACCAACTTTGCCTAGACCTAGACCATGACGTTTATCTCAACCAAACCAACCATTTGGTACTGCCGAACATGCGTAAACATTCCTCTACCTTACCCGTTATATCCCCTGGAGCTACTTCCTATGCCTTGGATACCAGGATTATATCACCCTTGTTTGGATAAACTATCGACCTTTTCTATGAATTGCTGGTTTGCTTGTCAAATCATGTACCACTGGTTGCACTACGCATTTCAACGCGCTGCGTCGCTTCCTTGGACCTACCCCACCATCTTACCATCATTCTCCACACCATTTACCCTTTATCAACTCTATCCGTAATTTCCGCTATCTCAATGCGTGATAGATTTGAGGGGATTACCTATACCCTTAACAGGGAAACCACTTCATATTATTGTTCGTGCAGCTTTACAAAACAAACTACACGACAATAAGGGGCTAATGTAGACACCAAATTTGTGTCTTATGACACCCTGTGCCCCGCATCTCATTTCACAACCTAACCTCATCACCTAAACTTTACACAATTATTTATTATTTACCATATAATTAATAAATCCACATCGCCATACCTGCCACCTCATTTCGTCACCTCATCATGACCTAGTCTTAACCCTAAACTAACCTAATTAAAACCTATAACTTGGTCCACATCCACACCCATGATTAATTAATCCTCACCCGCACCTAAAACCAAATTCATAATGACTTGACCAAGCCCGCAACCAATCCCTCGGAAGAAAAGGAGGGAAAGTTGGCTATTTTACCAAAAACACCCACTTTGACCGACCAATACCGGTTCCTACTCGACCGCCGTCGGTTTCAGAATCGCCATCGGTTCCTGTAAATGATCACTTCCAACCAAAAACAAAGGATCGGATTTTCATTTGATCGGGAGGAAGAGAAATCATTGAAAGGATCCAAATTTGCTTAGGTGAGCGAGACAAGTGAATAAACAAGAAGAGTTTACGGAAAAGGACATCAAGCCCAAGACAAGAATCGGAATAACGAGAGCCCAAGTATACACTCATCCGAGCATCGAAGAGGAGATAGCTCATCTTGGATTGTCGGTCATCCTACTTGAGTCCTATCTTCGTCATCACATCCCGGAATCGCATCTTCATCGAGAACGAGTAGTCCTTCCAAGACAAAAAGGAGTTCTTCGCAGTCTATCTCGATCTTTCCCTACGGTGCGCGCACACCATCTCAACATTCAACAGTATTCCTCCTAGCCCTAACCCTTATCTCTGTTTCTCAAAGGAATGATAGGATAGAAGCAAGTCTATTCTCGCAGATCCGAAACATTCCGTGCGAAATTACCCAAGAGTAGTCTCGATGCCTGTGCACCCCTGACCTAGTCTAATCAAATTTGATAGTCACACAATTTTTTTTGCATAGTAATGACAATTTCCTCCTCTTGTTTACTAGGTTTCAAGTTCGGCATAGTCTAGTAATAATTGAAAATCAGATAATTACATTATCCCTTTAATCACACGTAGGGTTTTAATTTATAGTTGTTTTTTGCTTAGGTCAAATTTTACCTTATTATATATCATTGTGTTGTGACTCTATAATTAGGATTTAACATTAAATCAATATTTCATTAAATAAAATCCACACAATTAATTTTAACAATATTTTATGCATCAAGGATCAAGCATAGATTAATAACATTGATCAAGACCCATGGGCCACGAGTTTTCATCTTTTGTAGCTAGTTGACCAAAAATAAGTCGATGCTTATTTTGACAACATTTCGACAACTCAAAGGGTTAATCTACCTACTAGATGTGAGAAAACATTTCCTTACACATATATTGGGCATGGAATAAAGTTAATACTCTAAATAAATCCTTAGATCCTTTTCGAAAGTATGTCTCTCTCTCAGTAAAATAATTGTAATGTCCTAAAAACTACTTTGTGCCAAAGATGATTTTAACTTGTTTTGACCTCAAATTATTCTCCTCAAAAGTGTTCAAATAATGTGTAGATACATGAATCTATACCTAAAACTCTAAATTATTCTAAAAATAATCTAAAATTTATTCAAAAGGGAAGCAAAATCCGTATGGGGAAACTAGTTTTCTCAACTTATAGATAGGATGATTATAAGACTGTAAGTGTATTTTCAAACACAATCAATTAAAATATTAAAAATGTAATCACTCAAACTTGAGAGATTTGACCATGGTAACCAAGGGTGAATACATTACCTCCACCAACAAAAAACTTCTTAGCAATCTAGACTCGACAAAAATGGGAAATACGACTAAAAATAGATATTATGAGCAACAAGCACCCATAGTTGAAAATATGAGGCCAAGAAGACACACATCAAATATAACAAGGTAAAAAAATAGAGCGGGAAATGGAAAATATTTACAGCTATTTAAAAGGTGGAAATAAATATTTAGAAATAAGGCTTAAGGAAGATCCCATTGACTAGGATAGGAAATATTTCACCATCAAGATTTGCCAATTCAAAATAATTACTTTCCTTGGTCTCTACAATATTGTAAGGACCACTACAAATAGCATCAAACTTCTTATGTTTTCCTGGCTTGGAGTGATCTTCATCCCTTTTTAGGACCAGATCTCCTTATTTGAATTGTTGAGGGTGGGATTTCTTCTTAAACCACTTTTGCATAACTTTTTATTAGCCTTTCTACTTCATTTACTTCACTAACTCAACAATCATTATGGTTCTTGCATCATAATTCTCTAACTCCAATTGGTGAGAAAACTCCAAATATGGAAATTTAAGTGAGATGGGTAACCTCGCTTCCCTCCCATATATAAGAATGGAAGGACGAGATACCAATAAACTTCTTGGACATGATTCTATAATCCTAAAGTGTTGTCATTTCCTTAGTATTCCACTACATTTGATTGTATTCCATTGTGATTTAACAAAAATGATGTTTTTTTATATAAACCCTAATATTGCAGTCTCGTATAATAAATAAGCATCAAAGTATATATTTGACATAAGTTATAAGCAAGTAAAATATAAAACCCTAACTACAGAGAGAGGAAAGAATGATTTAGTTGATTCACGATATCCCGGAGTTGAACTTCGACTAGAAAACTGATGAATAAGAAGGGAATAATATCATAACTATGCACAAAAAATCTAGGGACTGTCAGATAAGTCTATGTTAGGGTGTTTGGACTGGGTCAAGGGATCCTAGGCACCAGAGTCTACTTCTAGGTTCCTATGATTGTGCAAGAGCTCAGAATCTAGTTTTTCCGGTGTCACAAGGTGGTCATTGATAGTTGTTGTTGGTCTCATGTATGTTGACTAAGTTAAATTATGATGATCACTACACTACATCTCATAATCCATGTAGTTATTGTGAGTGTGTGATAGAATCATGCCTTAGTAATCCCTTGTGCAAGTGTGCGTAATAGCGGGCATAGCTAGATGTACCAATGTAAATAGATGTGTAGATGGAAAAATAAACTTCCCCTCCTATATGTGTATGTAGAAAATGTAGTCCCTTGTCCCTTGAGTGAATTCTATATGGATTCCTTTGATTCTCTTATATTCCTTTATACAAGGTTCATTTTAAGACCCGACCTCCAAAAAATTATTATAGAATGGGTGGTGAATCTCAGAAATGAAAATTCAAAACAATGACAAGTATCAAAAAAATGTTACGTGGCAAAGGAAATTTTACAAGCCATAGTTTTCCAAGGTTTTGCATAGTTGGACAGATGTTAGATGGTCATCTATCTACTATTATATGGGAACAAGGCTGGATGCCCATCTCTTCAATATTAGAAAACCAACTCTTCTCTATTTGACAGTCAAGTTGGATGACCGTCTCTTCCCTATTAGATGGATAGTTGGATGACTATCACATCCCTATTAGATGGTCATCTCTTCCCTATTATACGGGTCAGGTTAGATGACCATATCTTCCCTATTGACAATTTAAGATGGGCATTTATCTTTTCCATATTATATTGACCATGATAGACGTTCATTTATTACCTATTGGGTGGACTAGTATGTCCAATCGTCTCTTCTCTATTGGATGGTCATCTTTGTATCTAAGTTATCCATTTGATAGAGAATGATGGTTGTCTCTTAATTATCTCTCTTTTGAAATCGATTTAGTCTCTATAAATGTGGTTCCTTAAAACTCTCCACCTATTGTTTGTCATCATGTGTGCCCCTGTGAACCCGATACCTATATATATCCCTACGAGGTTCATTTATTTACTTTTTTCCATAAAATTTTACAAATATACAATGTTCTCTCCAATTTTCTACCAAACCAATGTGCACCTACAGTCTTTCCCCTCCCTCTCCTGTAACTTTACACCAATTTCCAAATCTTTCAATAATGGTAATTTCCACATTACTCCTACCTCTCGAATTCCAACATAAAAATATAATGTACCCTCAAATTCTCGACACCGATGAAACTAAAAGATACACCTAAAGACTAGATGCACAAAACATAAATTACAAGGCTTGTCAACATGCCCCAATTTTACACAGATACTACTATCCTTGATCACTTTATCAATTCTTACAACCTCGGAAAACATAAATTTTTCCATCCCTTGATAGATCATACATTTTAATTCAGCATGTAGCCCATAGACATCCATCAATTAACTGGGTTACCTTTTCAAAACCATATGCCCATGACTACAAAGGCTATCTTAACTGATGAAGACAAAAAATATTTGGAGTCTCATTACAATGTGCAAGTTGATGGTAAGTTCAATTTTATTTTTCAATTATTTGTTTTCTTAATATTACTTGACTATCCAAGAATCTAATTTTTCTTATATCTAGTTGCAGCTGTAGTTAATCATTCCAAATGAGGTCTTGTTATACAAGGTGTTACAAATAGTTTATTATTACAATGATATCACTCTTTCAATCCAGGATTATGTTGCAAGGAAGATCCGTGGACATTCTATTTCGGGAGTTTAATATTTATTGCGGAAATTGGCAAGGAAAAAATTTGATGGTGCACATATTTGTCGAATCAAATTAAAAAATATGTCAACAATGCCCTTGCCAATATCAATGCCTATGATAAATCAGAGACTGTGTTTTCTTATACCATATATCTACTTATTTTCTATCAAGAAGCTTTCCACTAATTTCAGAATGGAAAATTTTTAACTACAATAAATGAAAAATTGCTAACGATAGATCTTTCAGTTGAAGAACAAAAGGTAACAATTAATTTTAACATTATAATTGTAGACACATGTAGTTTGGTAAAGGCACTATTATTTCTACTATTGCACTAGTTGTTCACCTTATTGAAAATTTACGACATACTATCAGTTAGACTTCCTCTAACTCATCATTTACGACACTCTTTTGGTCGTATTCCTCCTGTAAATCAATTAAACATGCTAATATACCCTCTTATTGACTAAACCATCTTCTCATTCTCTTCTATACTACTTCTACTAGCTTCCTAGATTATCAATCCATTTCATTGAATTGATTAGACCTCTCAAAACTCTCTTAAAATCCTAATTCCTCTCTAAGCATGAGTAAGTAGCCTAACCTAGTTTAACTAGTCCTAACCATAATTAACCTCTTCTAAACCTAGTCAAATCTTACTTTGACTCACTAATCAACTTGTTGACTCCCTTTTAGTCCCACATGCACCAAAATTCCCCACTTTCCCAAATGGAAAACTATAAATAGCTCACTAACCCCTCTCATTTCTAAGAAATATCCTTCTTCCTAACATAAACTATAGCATTTTGCTTAGGGTTTAGAGCTTATTTCATGTCTTTTATTGAGCTATTTTTTTGCCATTGCACCACACACACTCAATATTTGAGTAAATGGGAAGAACCATTGGCCTTTAAGTCATTAATGGTGAGCTCCCATTCTCATAATCACAATCTGATTGCTTAGAATCCTTACTATGTTCATTTTTAAAGCTTTCAAGAATAAAGGATTACTAAATGTGTTAGTTTGCTTGTTTCATTCAATATTAATGTATGCAAAGTGATGAATCCTTGTTTATTTCTTATCCGATGGTTAATCGACTAGTTTGTTAAAATCCTTTGGGGTTTCTTTGGAGATTCTTACCCCATTTACATGGATTTTGTAACTTTTCATTGAACACATTTGGCACACCGGTGAGACACTTAGTCCATCCTCTATTAATGGGGTCATTTTGAATCTTTTATTTCAGTTTATAACTTTTACAAGTTTTTGTAGGATTAAATATTTTTCCTTGAGATACTAGAAATTTCATTTAATGGCTAATTCTAGCATTTTGACACTTTTAAAATTTCATTTTTGTGTTTTTTGGTGGTTTTTCAGCAAGGCACATACACCTATCTATTAGCATATGCGCATTCAAACTGTCATTTTTAGTAGAGGGTTGCAAGCACCCAAAACCATGTGCGGGTACCTAAAAGTAGATGCACATGCCTAAATCATGGTGCACACACCCTTCTACCATTGTAGACACCCTGCAACCTATCATTTTTACTAGGTGTGCAGCTACCCAAACCCACGCGCAAGCACCCTATGTATTCTTGGCCCTCTGTCAAAAAAATTACCAGGTGCACACACAACCAAACCGTGGTGCATAGACCATTTTTTGGTACAATAAACCCTCTACTAGCGCATAATCATTATCATAGTTTTTACCATTTTTCTTCTCCCTAGCGTAAGCAAGCAACTATTCTATGGCGCAGAAAATTTACACTAGTGCGGACATCTCTCAAGTAGCATAGCCACCCTATAGAACCGCTAGATTTACATAGAGAAGCACAAGAACCATAACCCATGCACACATACCCAAATTGTGTGCATACACATTGAAGGGTGTGCAAGTATATCTGTTTAATCCAGATTTGTTCATATTTTTTAGTGCTCCTAGTTTGGGTCATATCTTTTGACCTGTTGACCCATTTTGGAGTTTGAATAGGTGTCAAAAAGAGAATGAAGAAAAATTTGTGAGGGAAGTTCTAAAATTAATATACCTTTGGTATCATTACTTCTATCATCAAACTCCCAAAGTGCCCCGGAGACCTCCAAAAATGCAAAATACTAAAAACTGCTAAAAATAGATTTCTGGAATTTCTTGATTTTTCTTGGTTTTCTAACTTGTTTGTAGGTTCTAACAAGTAATTACAGGTTTATTTTTGGTTTTATTTAACTAAATTAGTTTAAGTGTTTCATTTTCTTAATTAAAATGGGATTTTCGAAGTGTGTATGGTCTTCTCTCGCACCTTCTAGGCGATCTTGGGAATAAAAACAATTATAATAACACCTTGTAACTTTTAAAAACACTTACTTTACATTTAAATAATTGGATTAATCTTTAAAATTTGGATAAAACAAACTCTACCTTTTGAATTGTTTTTCACAAAGGCTTATTTTAGTAGGGTTTTCATGCTATGTATGCTCTTCCTTCACGCCTTTTGGTGACCTTAGGAACTAAAACAACATACAAACTATCTTTCTTATTTGATGGAAAATTACTAACTCCTTGTATTTAGGGCCTAACGCTTGTCAAATAAAGGATGATTCAAGAAAAAAACCTTCTAATACACCTATTTTCATACGCTTTTATAAATGGTGTGCTACTTAAAACCACATTGAGTTAAACATGATAAAAAACACCATTTCACTTCACAATGTATTATAGGTTTTAGAAAAGGGTACGTCCCTATCCGCTCAACTAGAACATAACCCCTTTGGCATAACGCCTTAAGCTACAACAATGGGGGTGGTTCCAGGAACCCTAAAGTAATCCACCATTGAGTAACCTCATGGATGAAACAAGAAGCGCTCCGCTTACCCACTTGACTAGATTTCACATTATAAGTTAGAGTAAAATTTGTTCATATTGTGACCCCAATGATAGTGTAACTGAATGAACTAGTTGCTCATTATATTAGAAGGGGGTAAAGTAAATCCAAGATACTCCTAAATCAGCCGGGTGACTTTTTGGGAAAATCGAGCTCGCTCATAGACAACTTGTGATACCTAGTTGAGAGATCTTATTATGGAATCCATTTTGTCTTAGAGCCCACTTTTCTTGTCCATTTTTGTGTCAAGCCATCACGAATTGATGAATCACTTGGATTTTGAACCTTGTTTCTTGAACAAGGTAAATATCATATAATTAAATGACGTCGACTTAGCTCAGTTTATTTCTCACCTTTGAATGAGGTGAAACTCTATCCAAGTGGTGCTTAGTTTATTTTCATCCTTTTGATCTATACCCTTGCATTATCACCACCCATTTTTTTAGGGTGAGAAGGAACCATACCTCACTCATTTTATCAAAGATAATACTCACCACTTTTTTGTCTGTTTACACCCATCCATGTTTACGGATGGGTTGTTAAACGTCTAAAGTGTGCAAGTACATTTTTGTATCTTTGATAGTCCTTTGATCTTGATTTCAAGATCGTCTTCACTATTGCGATTTCAGTTCATCATTTATCTCTTCTTAAGTTGATATTTTTTCTCACATTCTAGTCACACAATTTTGTTACTTACGTCATGTTTTCAATTTCTTGAGAACTTGATATAAGTCCCTTTATTGTGCAGTTACACTGCTCATGTAACTAAAAACTTCTTTCTATACTCATACTTTGTTTCAGTTTTGACGTCATCTAAGTCTTTTTGAGGGTTTTGATATTGCCTTATATATACCAAAATAATGTAATCTTGATACCCTTTCTTTCTTAGTTAATGTATCAGGATAGTGTTGTTAGGCTATACATACTCATAACTTCCATTTTTCAGAAAACTTAGCTTTCATCGACCTTTAAACTAGTTTTAGTATACCTCGTTGAGAGATTGTGTCATAACACTTTAATATTTAAGCCTTGTTATAATTATAAATTGACCTATGTATTGATATGATATTTTCATTATCCACTTTGGACACTTCACCGGAATCATAGATAACGTATAAGCTTGGCAGATGACAATTCATGTGATCATTACATTTGAGTATTCATATGAGTGTTCTTTGAATCATAAAAACAACTACATAGTGTTACTTATAGAAAACACTAGGTTATTACAACATCACATTGAACGAATTACACAAACGTATGCCTAGGTTTCACACAAACTTGGAAAGACATTTAGACAAAACCTAGTATCACTTTGACTAGTGATGCCTAGAATCACGAAGATGGAGTCCAAACCAAATGAGTGGGATTTAGGAGAAAATCATTTTAAATCCTTCCCATTTAGTGGAAACAACTTAGCACCTCTTTTTCACAGGTCAAGGACATAGAGTCATTGATTGATCATAGTGGAGAAGAATATGATTCTTCTGAAGAACAAAATCAATTAGACCTAGGTCAGTTTGATGAGCTTCTTTATTATAACAGAGATCAAGTACTCACAAGAGTCTTAGAATTAGGGGCTAAGCTTCCACAAGAACGTGAAGTAGAAACCAAGGTCATTAATCATAAAATATAAGAACGAAGGTCCCTCTTAGACATGTATAACCCCTTTGATGTAGGGTACACTTCTACTTCTGTGAAACATCATAACACCATTAAAGGAGACCCATTAAATCCACTTAGTGATCCATGGTGACCTTTTTACAAATATTCATGTAAAGTGAAGATCAAGCGCAAAGCCTCACCACCTCCCAAGTTTGATAAGGAAGAGGATCCTTTAATCAAAGAAAAGATCCTTTAAAAACAAATCCTGAAATTGAGCCAAAACTAGCAAACTTAGGCTCTTCAAGTAGGAACTTATACAAAGACACACAAAAAAATCTAGTGAGTTTCACTTTGGTCCATATAATGATGCAACCTTCAAAGTGGATAAGGCACAAATACCAATGTCACTTACCAAAGAACAAATCATTTAATGGCAATTAAAATCTATGAAAGGACCTAGGTCAGGTTTGATGAGCTTCTTTATTATAATAGAGATCAAGTACTCACAAGAGTCTTAGAATTAGGGGCTAAGCTTCCACAATAACATGAAGTAGAAACCAAGGTCATTAATCATAAAATAGAAGAACGAAGGTCCCTCCTAGACATATATAACCCCTTTGACGTAGGGTACGCTTCTACTTCTGGGAAACATCATAACACCATTAAAGGAGACCCATTAAATCCACTTAGTGATCCATGGTGACCTTTTTACAAAGATTCACGTAAAGTGAAGATCAAACAAAAAGCCTCACCACCTCCCAAGTTTGATAAGGAAGAGGATCCTTTAATCAAAGAAAAGATCCTTTAAAAATAGATCCTGAAATTGAGCCAAAAATTAGCAAACATAGGCTCTTCAAGTAGGAACTTATACAAAGACACACGAAAAATCTAGTGAGTTTCACTTTGGTCCATATAATGACGCAACCTTCAAATTGGATAAGGCACAAATACCAATGTCACTTACAAAGAACAAATCATTTAATGAGAATTAAAATCTATGAAAGAAACACTTACTATGCTACAAAAGGGAAACATAGGACATAGTAGGAAATATGTGTATGAAGAACTATGCCCTTACCCCTTCGATAAGGACATATTACGGAAAACCTTCCCAAAGCATTTTACCATTCCTAAATTTGATAAATATAAAAGAAAAGGTGATCCTCATGATCACATCAAAGACTTTTATATGGTTTGCTAAGAGGTCGCGTAGAGTGATAACTTATTAGTACAACTCTTCCCTCATATCCTAGGGGCACTGGGATTGGAATGGTTCTTTAACATACCCAAGGGATCCATTAAAATGTGGCCCGCGTTAGCAAAATTTTTGTTATGAAATTATTCCTACAACATGGAAAATGATATCATAATGAATGACCTCTCCAAAGCAAAACAAGCCCAACAAGTCATTTGTGAGATTTTTACAATGATGGTGAGGTTTGGCAAGTTGTTTCCTTTGTTCCTTTCTAAAAATTAGATAGTAATCATATTTGTGCCTAACTTGAACCCAAAGATAGCCTTCCATTTAAAATTCACTGCATATCTAACTTTGAAGAAGTTATAGAGAAGGGCAGTCAAATCGATAATGTCCTCATCATAAAGGGAACGCTTAAACCGGTTATCAAAGACAAACACGAAGCAAAATCCTTAGATAAACTAAATTTATTCAACAAAAAAATATGTCATTAGAGATGGCATTATGGACTCCAAAAGAGTCCAAACTTTGTAGATCTGTCTGATTTTAAAGCTCTCACAAGGACGTCATCCCAAGGCACCCATTAAACATATATTTAGGCCATTAACAGAATCCCTATCTACCATACTAAAATAGTTAGATAATGTAAACATGGTGGAATATCTAGCTGCAAAGGTACCATAAACAGAAAATGCTCCAAAACCCATTTGTTTCAAAGAACATGATTACTGTGACTTCCATCGTGTTAAAGGGCACAAAACAGATAAATGCTTGAGACTACACCATTACATACAAGACCTCATCGAAGAGGGTAAAATCACCATAGATTCTCCCCTGACTTAGGATAAGGTCCAAATGAGAAAATGTCTATCTTTAAAGAGCCCTTTCCTAACCATACGGATAAAAAGAAAAGGAATCCAAATCATGGAAAAACTTCTAATGACTATAGGAATGTCACTTATATTTATCCCACTAATGATAGTCCCTTCAATTCTCTCATAGGATGTATCCATTCATCTGATGAATAGGTCAATACTATTAGGATCTTAGAAAAGAGTTATGTAGTAAGGAATATATGTGCTCGTTTAATCATACCAGCTTCCCCTACCTATCCCTCAGGGAGTTCATTAAAATTTGATAGACCAATTAGAGAAGATACCTGCTTTAGGATATCAATATTAGATCTCCTCAAAATCTCTACTGTCCATAAAAACATATTGTATAAAACACTGCAAAGTTTGGGAGTCTCCACCAATGTATATCCCACACACCTCTAATCCATGATTACACACCTTAATTCCAACAATCATATCACTTTTGATCACGTTGAAATCCCACGTAACGATCCTAGAACACAACTTACCCTTATATCTAGAAGTATTTGTTACCTATCACAAGATCAAGAGAGTACTTATGGATGGTGGATCTAGTCTAAACATTTGTACTTTGAAGTTGGTTAAGTAGCTAGCCTACTCGAAAATGAGATCTAGGTTCCAAAACTATTACAATCATGGCCTATGATAATGAGGAGTGCGAGTTAGCAGAACTATAGTGATTTCAATGGAAGTAGGGCTGACTTGTCATGTCACAATGTTCCATGTCCCCGACTTAGATCTACCATACAACATGCTCTTAGTATGCCCATGGATCCATGCCATGCACGCCATTCCTTCAACTTTCCATTAGTATGTAAAGATGTGTCATAAAGGATAGATATTCATCATTCGGGGTGATCTAAAACCATTTACACATTTTAGAGACTTGCATATTTTTCTCGTGCAGCTTATGAATGGCCTTCTATAGACATTAGTGTTCCTTTGCAAAAACAGATGCTATCAAGGGATGTGTAGATACAGATTCACTCACCCCTTGTAATCAATAATTTCCCTTGTTGGTCAACCCTTTCACATCATGGGAGGTAACATTAGAAAAATATGGACCAGTGATCTTGCATCGCCCTTGAACAAGATTTATTAATATCAAATTTATCAATGTCACCCAAGACACGTGGAAAACCTTATTTTCAGTTCAAAAGCACTCGGGATCAATGCCCTAAACCATTAGAGAAGTTCATTCCTAGTGGTTTCTTATCCGAGGAAAATATGTTAGAAGATTCCACCAGTAGAGTACCTAAAGGTACCATGGCTTCATGCCATCAAGCCCCGCTATATGTCAAAGGCCACCGTATGATGTATGTCATGGGTTATAATGGGTTTGTATGTGGTATCAATGTGCAAGGGTGATTAGAACCCATTCCTATCCCTCACTTCAAATCAAACAAGTATGGTCTTAGAATAAGACCTTGGGATGATCCCCCTTTAAGATTGATGTCACCTCTTCTCGAACGTGAGGAATAATCATCCTGTTTATATAGCGACATATATTCCCAATGTAGCCTCTATAAGGATCTTTCCTCCACTAACATATTACCTAATTCATTGTCCTTACCTTATCCGGATCCAATCCTCAAACCAATTTCCAAGTAACCCTTGTATATCCCAAACTTGTAGATTGGGATCAACAATTTCACATGCCAATTGATTTCTTTGAGAATGACAAGGCATTTATAGAATTCATGGGTCTCAGGGATTCTATTCTATCCGGGGATCATAAGAAAGGCTTTACAATTCAACTAGACACATGTGCATACTTTGGAGAAGAAGAAGAGATGTGTGGATGCTTGAATAAGAAGTTCACAAATAAGAGTAAGAATACTTCAGATAAACCTTGTGCAAGGAATAAATGCAAGTCTCATAGTGACAAAATTTTTAAAGAACTTGTAGACAAATAGAATGAAGAACCTATAGACAAAATGATCTATCTATTCAAGGATGATGATGAGCTACCTAAGGAGGTTGACCTTACTCTTCCCCCTGATCCTATGTGGATGGAAGATGCCTCTAAGATTTTTGTGGAAGAAACCATCAATGTCAACATTGGCTCGAAAGAGGAACCTAGAATGATAAAGTTGGGAGATTCACTCTCCACTCATGAGCAAATAGTTTTTTTAGATCTATTAAGAGAATATGTAGATATATTTGCATGGTTATACACTGATATGCCTAGTTTGGACCTAGATTTAGTTGTGCACAATCTCATTATGCACCCAGGATGCCAAATCCATCAAGCAAAAGTTGATAAAGATGCACCCTAAAATTGCACTCCTTGTCGAAGAGGAATTGGAAAAGTTATTAGCTGCTGATTTTATTAAATCCATTGACTATTCATATTAGATATCTAACATAGTCCATGTTTAGAAGAAACCTATTGGCATAAGGATCTACATTGACTTCCACGACATCAATAAGGCATGTCCCAAAGATGACTTCCCTTTCCTAATATTGACATGATCATTGATTCCACCGCCGGTTATGAAATGTTGTCCTTAATGGATGGTTTTTCAGGTTATAACCAAATCAAGATTGTAAAGGAGGATCAGCATAAGATAACTTTCATCACCCCTTGGGGAAATTTTGTTACAAGGTCATGCCTTTCGGACTCAAGAATTTTGGGGCCACCTATTAGCGTGTAATCATTTTCATCTTCCATGACATGATGAATGACATCATGGAGGATTACGTTGATGATATCTTGGCAAAGTCCAAAAGAAGATGAGATCATCTTGAAGTGATAAGATGTATTTTATAACATCTCTAGGATTACAGGTACACTTAAACCCCAAGACATGTTTCTTTTCTTTGTTGTCGGGAAAAATCCTAGGTTTTGTTGTTTCATAAAGAGTAATAGAGGTAGATCCCGCCAAGGTTACAACTATGTTGAGAAGGAAAGATTTAGGAAATCCCTCACTTTATTTCACATCTTGCATATAAATGTTATCCATTTACACATCTACTAAAAAAGGATGTAGCATTCAACTAGGGACCAGACTATCTAAAGGCATTTACACTACCTAAAAAGTACCTTGTTAACCCCAATGTACTCATGCCACCTACCCCAGGTGAACCTCTCCTTTTATACATTTAAGCTACCTAATTTTTTTATTAGTGCACTTTGTGTTCCCAATATGACCTAGACCATAGAGAAAGGGAAATTTATTATCTTAGTCGCACCTTAATTGCCTACGAGATGAATTACCCATAGATTGAAAAAGCCTACTTAGTAGTTATCTTCACCTTTCAAAAAATTCACCACTATCTCCTTAACAAAAAAACCAAGCTAATATCCAAGTTGATCCTCTCAAATAACTTCTATCCAAACTCGCCCTTATAGGACGAATGCCTAATTATATCATTCTCCTAAAATAATTTGACATTGAGTTTGTAAACCGAAGTCCTTGAAAGGATAGGCATTAGAGGATTAGTTGGCGTAAGCTCCTCTACCAAGACCGGAACCTTTGTGTCCGGACTGCCGGATGCATCCATGATGTATGTTAAAGAGTCTCGTAGAAGAGAAAGTCCATTTTTATGGATCATTCACCTTCCAGGACCACATTCATAGGCACACTTGGCATAAGGATCGAGGGGTAGGGTTTAAGGAAGGCTTTAAGGAGGATGAGTTGGTATGTCCAGTGGAAAGCATCTATATATCTACAAGTGCATGCCTAGTAGAAGTTCTAGAAGTTCAGAGGAGAAAAGTAGAGAGGAGCTGCTTGCAAATACTTCAAGAACTCTGTTAGGCCATTGGGTAATTGCCTACTTAGAAGGAGATGTATCAAGGGTATGGGGAGTTAGTTTGGGTAAATTTCATTTTTTGAGAGCTCAGGGTATGATGAGTCTATATAATGCATGACTATGGTCTACTTCTCTGTGACATTTTGTAATGGCTCCATGAATGTAATGAGGTTACCAACTTACATGAATATGAACATTGATGATTCTAATGCATACATCTTTCTCATAGTTCTTTTTCATTTATGTTTATGATTAAGTATGGATGCTTGTACAACTTCTTTCTATTTTGGTATAAGTTATAAAATATGTTAAAGCACTTTCTATCTAGAATGACTGCAAGGACCTAGAAGCCATTTTGAGCTCTATGGTGCTTGTATGTTTTACTTCCTTTCAAATCTCTTAAACATGAATCATAGATGATGTTTCCCACTAAACTCACATAAAAGAGAGACTCGGCACCCACGCATGTGCCTCGGGTGAGCACCCAGCACCCGTTGGGTGATAGGCCGGTGTGCATGGGGTTCCTTTCTTTTGTGATAAGGGTAAAAATGACTACATCTTGGTTCCATTGCCGGGACCTCTTTTCAAAGTTGTAGAGGGAAATGGCATACATCATGATCTGGTAATGAGTAATGACAGAATGTTTAACTCTGAAAGTGTTGAATCATGGTTCAAGAGCACAGAGGATGAATTTTCTCAGAGATTCAACATTGGACCTGAGTTTGATGCACGTAGATGGGTAGAAGAGAACCTCTACCATGATTTATATGAAACATTTTTCTATTGTTTCCCAGTAGAGTTGTATGAATGGCTCTCAGCATATGCATCTAGATCAAGCTGGTATTCTAGATCACATGTGTGTGGACCCAAGAAGAATACCAGAGGCTACAGGATGTAGATCTGATGTGGACTCATGTTGTGGATCATTGGTGGGAAGGTGTGTTGGCTAGCTACACTCTGGAGTATGCTATTTCCACATATTCTTTCCCAGAAGTTGCTTGAGTTTGAATTTATGTGGGAGCCCAGAGGATCATTTCTACATGTTATCCCTCTGGAAATGAAGATCTTGGTTGTTACTTTGAGTTTAGAGGCATTTCCAATGGCGGCTAAACCATTCTGAGCACTTGGGTGAGGGAGCTAGGGTGGAGGAAGATGGCAGATATTATGATGGAGAAGGAAAGGGAGGAGAGATGGCTCAAGTATAGTGAAGCACGTGAAAGGGAGATTTCTAGATGATGATGAAGCTACAAAGTGTGATGGATCTATGGAGGTAGACATTGCGGGAAGGAGTTGAGGTTCACGCGGAGGACATGGAACTGAGTAGTCTATGTGCTACCCCATCTTGGCAAGCATGCGTAAGAGAGACCCCTTCAGATTCTGATGAGAGTTCATCACATGGAGAAAGAAGAAGATTCATTGGCACATATCTAAACCCACCCAGTGACCAAACCCTGGTGCTTGGTTTTCCAGAACAAGGAAGGAGTATCATTGACCTAGTTGGTATCAGTGGAAGTGACAGATCTACACCTAGGAGGTACAATTTTTCAGTTCCCACTTCTATGGCTACACATATTCCAGTATTTGAGGAGTCTTTGGACAAGGAGAAAGTATACAAGCCTTTGGTCTCACATCTGGGAGTGGCATGCGTATACAATAGTGGTAGTGGGGCATTATCACAGACCATCGGTGCACACATTTAGGTGGAACCTTGGGGACACTTGGCATGACTACTACAGACCTAGTGGTTTTGGTGGATCTGGTGGGTTAGGAGGGACAGACCTAGTGGACCTAGTGGTTCTGGTGGATCTGGTGGCTCAGGAGGCACAGACCTGGTGGACTTGGTGGATCCGGTGGTGGAGGAAACACTCAGAGGAAACCAAGGCTCTGCTCAGGAGGACAAGGGCCCCAGCCACCCCCTCAAGTCTTCTTTGAGATGTCTTTACACTTTCCAGATTACAGAGGTATTGAAGATGTTTGAAACATGTTCACAAGTGTGAGCTGCTATGGCGTGCAAAGGGATCACAACCTCAGAGTGGAAGGCTAGTCAATTTGTAACAACATTGTTTAGGGGGGCACACACATAGCTGGTATAGGAAATATGACCCTCATCAAATGGTGGTGGATTATACTACTTTAAAGAATGCCTTCTTGGTAGAATTCCACATCCTTGAGTTTGAATAGAAGAGCATCAACACCCTAAAGAGATTCAATAGGGAATGGCAGAGAATGTGTGGGAGTATGATGCACACTTTAAAACTCTCTTGTCTAAGTTATCATATGATATTCACCCTTCACAACATGCTCAGTGGTTTTTGGAGGATTGATCACACCTTTTAGAAGGGCCTTATCTCATAAAACTTTCACAGACCCATGCGTGAGGCATTGAAGCTACTCTACATGCACGAGGCTATTGGTAGTGTTGATACTAGAGTTAGCCCATTCCTGGAGGCTCAAATTGTTGCTACTATGGCTAAGTAGCTAGAAGTTTTCCATGAACTCAGCCCATGAGACTCATAGTGGTTTATGGTGTACATATTGTGAAGTAGAGGGGCATGTCAAGGGTAGTTTTCCCCGAGAGGGTAAGTACACGCCATGATAGTAGACTATGAAATTTTCATGGGGACCATGATGCAAGTAGATGCCCCTTGTTACAACACACAATCTGGAAGAATGTGTCTTGCTACTATAAGATTTACACCTCTACAACCCATGATACTAAGGACTATAGGCTCATTGATCAGATCCATGAGGCCATTGATCATGGGGTGTGCCAAACCAACATTGCCAGTAGTTCTAAAGGTGATGATCACCGCTATGAGGAGCACACAGATGGTGGCACGCATGGAAGGGGATTTCACGTGAGGATTCCATGGTCATGGTAACCATGGGGGAGGAAGGAGTGAGTTCCCATGTGGAACCTATTTTAATTGTGGGTCTACAAGAACATTATAAATGAGAGTGCCCAGACCTATTGCAGTGCTCATGGTGTGGAAAGAAGCACAAGTATGAGGAATGCCTGAGTTGTTTGAGCACATGAATCAACAACAATGGAAAGACAAGGGCATTGCAATGGTAAGCATTAAGAAGATAGACACACAATGGATGTCATGGGTGACACGTGATGTAGGCTTGGAACTTGTTTTAGTAACAACAAGAGTAGAGGCCATGCACACAAAAAGGAAATACCAAGGCAGAGGACCCTAGTTTCAAGAGAGGAAGTAGTTCATGGGAAGTACCCAGACCCTACACATCAAAAGGAAGTATATCAAGATACCATGGATGTCATTCGAGTTTACAAGGAGAAATCCAGTGTCTAAAGGAGTAGTCCAGGAGGGAGGAGCAAAGGAGGAAGGTCGAGGCCAAAGGATGACCTGGATGAGGTCAAGGAAGTATGTAAAATGCTAAGGCAAGAGAATGTTATTCCCTTGCTAGGAGCATGGTTGAGGGAGAAGGTACCACACACCGAGAAGAGAGCACGAGAGACAGATCCTGCATGTAAACCTTCCCCCTCACAACCTTGACTATGACAAAGAGATCACATTGGATGCAGTCATAGATGGATGGCTCCTTAGTAATATCCTCATTGACACAGGCATGAGAGGTCAATGTTCTAACTTTGGATGCATGGCATCGATGGGGAGACCTACATTACAGCCATCTTCAATGTGTTGTATATGGAAAAAAAAATGAAGGAAATGCCCATTGGTGTCTTAAAGGATGCAACTATCACTATCCAGGGAGCTAAGTTTACTTGGGGACTTTGAAGTCTTGGCACTCACCGGGAGACAATTTCCCAAGCACTACTTGGGTGCCCATGGTGTTACAAGAACAATGTTGACCTTCGGTTCAACAAGGGGTACATCAGCTTTGAAAATAAGGAGGAATGGGTCATTATACCCCTGGCTGATGGGAAGTCGACACCCTATACTTGAACCTTTGGGGAAGAGGTCCTGGATAGGATATATGTGTGCTCAATCAGGGATCCAGAGATAATCCATCCTACGATGGAGTTATCTAGTTTGAGGATGCTCAGTCAATAAGTGACACCACCAGTCTAGCATGTGATAATTGGGTGCATGGGACTTATGAATTGATCGGATGGTAGTTGAGAGGATCGGTAACAAAAGTAACAAAGGCACGTATAGTCCGGCACTAGGAGGAAAAAAACTACCTAAGTATTCAGGAGGGGCCTTCCCTTGAGATCTTTTACAGGAGATGGAAGCTCAGTGGAAGGAGGAGAAGGAATGGAAGAGGGTTTTAAGTTATGTCCTACTCAGCATAGTGGCATGGTGGTGGGCTACACATCAGGAGAGCCTTTTGGAATGGCATGAGGTGAGAATTTCTCTCTCTGTCAGGTTTTCTAGAAGCAACGTGCCCACCACCATCAAGGACTACCATGGTAAGGAACCCACCTCTTTCCACATCCAAGCTTGTGAGAAGGTCTGGAGAGAAGGCACAAAAGCTTTTCCACCATCCCTTTGGGTGCACAAGTTGTATTCTACACTTGCAGGGTTACACATGCATGGTACATACATTCTGAGACATGCCACCAAACAGAAATTGGCAAGAGCTAGCAGCTGACCTCATTCAAATGTTTGAGTACCAAAGTACCAAGCCATCAGTTGATAAGGCATTGCAGGTTGTTAAGTGCCTTACCATGGGGGATAGTGCCATGGCAGAAGATAGGTTATTGGAACTACTAGGTGGACCAGGTTTGGAGGTGCTTTGAAGAAGAGGTAGAAGAAGCAAAAGAGATCCAGCTTGAGTGCATGCATGCTTGGAAAAGGAGAAAGGGAAATTAGTATATGTTATTGATGGGGAGGAAGTAGAGAGCTTGGATGTTAACCATTCTATAGGGATGTGTGAGGTAGTGGATAGTGTTGATGCTCACGTGCGCCTACCATGAGCCCTTAAAGACAAAGAAGGTTAACATCAGCTCAGAGAGAAGAACCTAAGGAAGCTATTATTGGAGATTACTTGGTCGGAGAAGGAGTCTCTAAGATCATTGATCTTTTGCATGAATTTGAGGATTTATTCCCACGTGGGTACCATGAGCTCAAAGGCATCCACCATTCCTTGGGGGAGATGAGGATAAAGTTGAAGGATGGTGCACGCCGTCAGGAAGAGACCCTACCGATGAATCCCAATTTACATAAAGGTAAAGGAAGAGATAGAAAAAATGATAGCTTTTGGATCATTGAAGTTGTGGAAGAATCGGAATGGATAAGTCTGATGGTAATCAAGCATCAAGAAGGATGGGTGGATTAGGATCTATGCATGGATTATAGGGAGCTGAATGTAGTTTGTGTCATCGATCCTTTTCCAACCCCCTTCATTGAAGAAATTTTAGAGGGAGTCATTGGGCACAAATCTATTCCTTTACGGATGGATTTTGGGGTACCACCAAGTCTGGATTGCAAAGGAAGACTAGAGAAGACAAATTTCACCACTAATGGGGAAGTTTTGCATACATGGTCATGCCCTTTGGGTTGAAGAATGTGCCTACTATTTTCTCATGCATAGTGGTTCAGGCATTCTAGGACTTCATCCACAAATTTCTTCAGGTTTATCTAGATGATTGGATAGTGTATGGGCTAGTGAAAGACCATTGTGATAATTTGAGGCTGATGTTTGAGAGGTGTCGGTAGTTAAGGATATCCCTCAACATTAAAAAGTGTGTCTTTACTACACCCTTTGGGATGTTATTGGGGCATATCATATGTAAGGAGGGCTTGCTAGTAGATCCTGCCAAGGTTGCAGTTATTATGGGATTGGGGAGCCTACTAGCTAGAGTGCAGTGCATGATTTCTTGGGCATATGGGTTATTATAGAAAATTCATCAAGGGGTATGCCAAGATAGCCACCACCTCTAGAAGAATTTCTCAGACATAAAAGTGCCTTCCATTGGGGAGAGGCGCAATAGAAGGGTGTTTGACACATTAAAGGATAGGCTTGTCACCACACCTATATTACATTTTCCCTCTTGGGACAAGCCCTTCCATGTTCATGTAGATGCCTCAGGAACCACCATTGGAGCAGTGCTTGCACAACCGGTGAAGGAATTGTTGATCATCCTCTATGTTTTGCAAGTAGGAAGTTGACACCAAGAGGAAAAATTACACCACGACTGAGCGTGAAGCATTGTCAATGATCTACGTGCTTTTCAAGTTTAGACAATATCTGTTGGCAAAACACCCTTTGTATTTTACACCGACCACATGGCGTTAAAGTACTTGGTGAACAAGCCCATTCTACAAGGGTGCATATGTCGGTGGGTGCTATTATTTCAAGAGTTTGAGTTTACGGTAGTTGTGAAGCCTGGAAAGAGTAATTGTGGACCTGATCATCTATCAAGAATTGATTCAAGGGAGGATGCATGCAGAGTATTGAAGAGACTATGCCGATGCATGCAACTATTTAGGTTGTGGCACATGCACCCTCAGATTTGGAGGAGATTGCAGTATTCCTAAAGGAAGGTGTGGCACTGGAAGGGATGAAGGCATTAGAAAGAAAGCAACTAGCCATACGTGCATGCCCCTACATGTTGATCAGTGGGGACTTATACAAGTTAGGGCATGATGAAGTTTTGCATAGGTGTGTACTAGAGCATGAGCACCTCGCCATCATAGAGGAAGCACATGGAGGAAGTGCGGGTGGACATTATGTAGGTGATGCCACCACACGCAAAAAATTTTAATGGCAGGATTGTGGTGGGAAACTCTTGTATAAGGATTACAAGGACTATTGTAAAGTGTGTGACCATTGTCAGCATTGGCAAGCCAGAAAGAGAGATGAAATGCCTTTGCACCCTATCCCTAGTGCTTGAAACTTTTGAGAAATGGGAAATAGACTTTGTAGGCCCTATTGCACCAGCAGACGTGTAGGACTAGATCACACTATGTAATCACTTGCATGGACTATTTGACAAGGTGGGCAGAGGCAGCCCCAACTAAAGACTACACAACAGCCACAATGGCAAGATTTTTGTGGGAGAACATTATCACAAGGTATGGATGTCCTTTAAGTTTAACCAACGATAGGGGTACACATTTCTTGAATGAGACCATGAGGATCTGTTAGCAGAGTTCATGGTAGCTCATCACAAGACTACCCCTTATCACCCACAAGAAAATGGAACCATGGAAGCATTTAACAAAATATTGAGTCATACCCTGACCAAAATTTGTGATGTCGGAAGACAAGATTGGGATGACAAGGTATCAACCATATTATGGGCTTACAGGACAACTTATAAAAGGTTGAACAAAGCCACACCATTTCAATTGGTGTTTGGCATGGAAGTTGTTCTGGTTGAATTCATGTTACCTTCTCTGTGAATAGCACATGCGGAGAGGGTTGGCTGATGAGCAAGCATGGAAGAGAGAATTGATGAACTGATGAAGTTGGATGAAAGATGATCACTCACCAGGTGGAGCCAAACAACAAAAAAGAAAAGCAAAAAAAAGCATGGCATGATCACCACATCAGAAACAAGAAGTTTGAGGTTGGGCAGATGGTCTTATTGTATGATTCTAAGTTTTGCCATCCTGGGAAGTTGAAGGTCCATTGGTTAGGTCCCTATAAAATCTCATACATCCTTGATTTGGGTGTGTGCCAGTTACAAGTGCTGGATGGAACAAAATTTCTTGGACACTTCAATGGGAGTAGGTTGAAGCCCTACTATAAATAAGTCTTCTTGGTGTTTGTAAATAAGGTAGTTTTTCCAGTTAGTTTAGAATTTCCTTTATGCATTTCTTTTCTTGTGTTTCCCTTTCATGTTGTTGTTTTGTTTTTTTGCACCTTGGGCACCGGTAACCTTATTACTCTTTGAGGATTTTTGAGTGCGCAGAGGACCACACATCATTTTAGTGTGGGGTGGAGTGATGTGAAGGAGAGCATGGGTAAAGTGCCAAGGAAGTTTGTGTTGAAAATCTCGGTTGAATGGCCCTGTTGAAAGAGGTGCATGGAAAGAAAATATGGAAAAGGATGGTTGGTGTCAAGATAAGGCTACTTTCAGATCCCACGTACAAAGGAGGAAAAAGTGCATAAGCAACACGAGGTAGGCGAGAGAAAAAATTAGGACAGAAGAAGTGCCTTCGGCACCGGTGACACATGCATGCAAGAGTCTCCTATCTAGAAGATTGGTTGCATGCCAAAAGGTTGGAAGATTGTCCACGTAGGGTCGGGCACATGAGTTAAAGCACTAAAGTCAGACTTTGTTTGAAAAATCCACATTAAATGTGAAAAGTATGGTGGTAGGTGAAGTAGCATTTAATGCTTAAAAAGGGAAAAACTATAAATAAGGGTCGAGGCATTTCATTATTCACTTTGCATATAAGGAGAAAGAAGCACTTTTTGCATCTTCACAAACTAGGGCTTCCAAAAACTGATCCGTGTGAAGAAAAATTTAAAGAGATTGAGCATGGGTAACTAGTTTGGATCTGTGAACCAGAAGAAAGGATTTCACGGGCATAAGAGAGTTGTGAGAAGGCACCATCTTGTGAAGGGATTATCCCAGCTAGGGTTTGAAGAACTAGGGCATGGGTTTAAGGAGTTTTCTTCACAAATTTGAGATCTAAGGTGGGAAAGAGTGGAAGAACAGAGTTACAAGAAGTGATTGAAGTAAGAAGAGAACCTAGAAAATGGCACCCAAGAAACCAGTTAGCACACCCAAGAAGGGAAAGGGCAAGGGCAAAAAAACAACAAGAAACCGATGCACATACAAATGAAGAGTGGTATGCAGAAATGTAGTACCCAGATGGAGTGTTGCTAGGGAAGGAGTGGGAGTCCCATCTAAGAAACATGTCTATAAATGACTATAATCATCATATGAGCACAATCGAGAAGGAGATGATGGCACTTGGAGTTAGTGCACCCAACAAATAAAAGGACACTAGAGGGTTTTCCCATCTATAACGATGATGTGAAGGTCAAGTTGGAGAAGGTAGGGTTATTACAACTCTTTGAGTTTCCCTACTTTGGGAAGCTTGAGCACCTATATCAATGGTGATGTCATGTGCATGCATGAAGACTACTTCCATTTCATAGGGTGCAAGATGTGCATTACCCCTCAACTCATCTCACATTTCACAGGCCTCATCTATGAAGGAGATGGTTTGGAAGATGACCTAGGTGATAAAGAGGACAATTAAGGAGACTATCACCACCTACGCATACAAAAAGGGGTCAAGGTACTATGATATCACAGACATCAAGGACCCGGTAATGAAGATGGCCACGCATCTGACAAAGTTAAATGGCTAGGAGAGATGGACCCAGGTCAATAAGCCATGGTTGCATGTTTGTAGGAAATCTCAGAGGGCACCATCTACAACTTGTCTGCATTCATCATGGATGAGATTGTTCAGTACAGCAAAAGGAAGGAGACAGATCCTTTTTGGTAATGTCCTACTAACCATTGTGTTTTTAGAGATTGGAGTACTTGATGCATCGAAAAATTCATGTGGGAGTACCCAGTGAGGACCCTTCACCCACAAAAATATTTGAAAAATACGCATGTGACTCTATGACAACCATGCACAAGGTGCACCTGAGAAATGGTATACGTGCACTGAGGGAACACGTTTGGGGTAGAATGGAGGATTCCCAAACAACTACCAGCACCAAAAAGGAGGAGAAGCTAAATTTGTTGTGTACCAACATTTCTACCTAGGTAGGTTCAAACTAATGGATGAGACATGGAGCCCATGGTGCAAGCTCCCCTTTTCCTTCACAGCTCAATACTTCCAAGTGGGAGTAAACAGGTTCAAAGAATCCAAGAAGTTGAAACTAGACCTTGGTAATCTGGACCGGGACCACATAGGGAAATGCACAAAGGGTTGGTCTACCCCGAACAGTGCACATATGTGGAGAGGTACATGTCACATGAAGTTCAGATGATAAGGCCCATGACTTTTCCCATTGCAGAGGATCCACGGCACGCATGTACCTCCATAAGACCCAAATCTAGAAGGGCACATATCTAGAGAATGAGGTGTCTATGCTTGAGGATCCAACTAGGAAGGAAGAGACCCACACCCAAATGGGAGGAAAAGGAGCCAGAGAAAGAAAATACCAAGTGTGGTGGATACACAGGTAATAGGTTCCCCAGGACAAGCACTAGAACAAGCATGTATTCATGCAAGAAGAGGCCCATAGTCAAGGAAAAGACTCTAGAGCCAGAAAATCCATCGACAAAGGAGTCCTCGGGAGAAGAAGAAATAAAGTCACCTACACCGAATCCCGGTTAGGAAGAAGCAGAGGATAGAAGAGGAGACCACCTCGGAAGAAACTAGGAGTTTGGACAAATACATAGGTGGAGAAGAAGATAGTGAAGAAGATGTTAGTGGGGAAGATGAACCTTGAAAAAGATCAAGGGCCACCTATTTTCAACGTACATGATTCGAAGAAGAAGAAGGTGGAGAAGAGGAGCAGGGGTTCCTCTTCATGTGGCGCAAGGATAGCCAGGAAGGGAGAGGCACCCAAGACATGAGAAGTGAGGAGGATGGCACACAGACACAGAAGGCTCCAAGCCTTATGATGGAATAGATAACCAAGGTGGTAGAGAGAGAAGAAACAAAGGCCATCGAGACCTTGGTGGAGGAGAAGTTGGAATGCACAACGCTGAGCCAATGTTAAACAAAGATAAGGAGGAGAGCATGAAAAGGACCACGGCAACACTGGAGGCCCCATTTTAACTATAAGTATTCCTAAGGGCACATGCACATGGGAGGAAGGCACACAGGGGAGGAGAGGCCAGGGATGGGTTATATTGATGACCCCAAAAAGTGTGTTTCACGTGGTTCCAAAGCATGATTCTAGTAGAAGAGCTCATAGAAATGTCATCTTTTGACAAGGAGGCTGCATACCCATGGATGAGGAAGATGCTCTCATGGGAAATTGAGTCCCATCTTGATGAGCCATAAATTTGAAGTAAGCCATGGGAAATAATAACATTTCTAGGACCAACAAGAAGACAACCCAGTGGTGAATGCTCAACAGCTCTCGGATGAACAACTATGCAACACTCAACAAGGTCTCCATTGAAATCAAAGCTAGACTCTTTGGGTGGAATGATAGAATCAAAGATCTGGAGGAGGACCTAAGAAGAAAGAGGAAGAGCTAGCTATAAGGGAAAGGAGCTAAGTCAAGAGAAACTAATCAACACCCAGTTGCAGCATGAGTTGAAAAAGATGAGAAGGCCAAGGTGTGTGGTGTACAAAAAAAGGTGGAGTCTATTAATAATGCTATAGTATTGAAGCATCCAGGACCTAGCACCCCCCGTAGCGAAAGTATGGATCTACCTTGGGATGCCTGGAGGATTTAACAAGAGTCCTCACCATGGAGAGGTAGTCCATTAGCCTTGGAATCTATAGAAGAAGTGGCCACGTGCACTTGGAGAAAGAAGATAAATTGAAGGTCATGGCATTCATAGCTGAGTACAACAAGGTTCTTGCTGATATAAAAGTTGCTTCCCAGACTACTTGAGGCCATGTACGACAATTGCATGATAGAGACAAAGTGGCAGGCATCTTGGTCACCACTCATGAAGTAGAACTCAAGGAGTTTCAAGAGAAGAATAAAGGAAATAGGGTGGAAAGGGACAAAATCCTTGCCAGGTCGAAAGAAAATCTGAAGCCATTGAAACCTTAAGGGGTTCAATTAAAAACTAGTTGAAGGAACTATACCCACAGATTACACAAAGAATGGATGCACTTGGATGATGTAGGAAAGAGTTAGAAAAATTGCTAACACCATAAGCACACAAGGAAATGGGCTAAGATTTGAGGAGGTGAGCACCCTGGTCGGTGACCTCTATCAGAGAGCACAGAAATGAAGTCGATGCCTAGAACAAGTTGGAGGCCGACTTGCAAAAGGATTTTCCTAGCCTTATTGCAGTGATTCCATCACTTCCCCATTCTTTCTTCTTTCCATATTCTTTCATCCCCTTATTCTTTTCCCATGGTGTAAGTCTATTGTATTCTTTCTTTTCACTGAGAAGTGTTCCCATGAGATGGAGAATAGGCATAGTGTGGGGTAATGTTGGGCCCCTAAAATATTGGCTAAGTACAAAAAGGTGCATAGGCATGCAAGGCCTAGTTGAAGAAAAGCACACAAGGATAAAGCATGGGGTAGGGTTTAAGGAAGGCTTTAAGGAAACCCATGGCACATGCACGTGAGATAAACCAAGGGTTTAGACTTAGCCATATTGGGTGTTTTGGGTAGAACACATGAAAAGCATGACCCACTACGCATGCGGAGTGGATAAGGTGCCATCCTAGTGATAGGTTGGCCCAGGAAGGAGCATGCCTGCGGTAGAAGCTTCTAGAAGCTCATCATGGTAAAAAGTGGAAAGCTCGGCCTGGAGGAGCATGCTCACATGGAGGACCACATTCAGACACTTGGCATCGGATCTGAGGCCATGGAGGATGAGTTGGTAGTCCAGAAAGCCTATATATACAAGCACCTACAGAAGTAAAAAGAGAGAGAGATAGATAGAGGGCGGAGCTCTGTAAAAATACTACAAGAACTCTATTAGTTTGGGTAATTGTGCTTAGGAAAGGATGTATCAAGGGTATGGGGATTATAAATTTCTTTTGAGAGCTTAATCATATGAGTCTAGTTATAAAGCATGACTGTGGTCTACTTTCTCGTGACATTCTATAATGGCTCCATGAATGTAATGAGGTTACCAACTTACATGAATATGAACATTGATGATTCTAATGCATACATCTTTCTCATAGTTCTTTTCATTTATGTTTATGATTAAGTATGGATGCTTGTACAACTTCTTTCTATTTTGGTATAAGTTATAAAATTTGTTAAAGCACTTTCTGTCTAGAATGACTGCAAGGACCTAGAAGCCGTTCTGAGCTCTATGGTGCTTGTATGTTTTACTTCCATTCAAATCTCTTAAACCACACTATTAAGGAAGTACACAGTGGTATTTTTGGAGCACACACTAGTGGTATGGTCTTGGCTAAGAATATCTTAAGGGTAGGTTATTATTGGCCCACCATGGAAGCAGACTATTGTAATTTTGTCAAGAAATGTGAGCTATGCCAAAATTATGGGAACTTGATACTTCTTCTTCTAAATTTTGTCAAGAATATCGCAACGCCTTGGCCATTTTCTAAATGGGGCCTAGATCTCATATGGAAGCTCCATCCTTCTTCTTTAGATGGCCACACCCACATTATCACCACCACCGAGTATTTTACTAAATTGGTAAAGGTTTTTCCTCTTACTTACGTCGCCAATGCACAAATTTTCAAATTCATCAAGAACCATCTCATCTATCGTTATGGTATCCCTTCCGCCATTATCACTGATAATGGTAAATCCTTGCAAGAACAAAATGGTTAAGACATTGTGTCAACACTTCCATATTCAACTCAAGTGGTCTACCCCCTATTATCCCCAAGGTAATGGGCAAGCCGAAGCTACTAATAAAACCCTTGTATGAATCATGGAGAAAATGGAAAGTAAGACTTGTAATTGGCACTTATAGATACATCCTTCCCTCTGGGCCTATCGAACCTCCATCCGCACTCCTACTAGTGTGACCCCATATTCCCTATTTTATGGCACTAAAGCCATCATACCCTTGGAAGTGGAGCTTCCTCCCTGAGAATATCTCTCTGGGATTATCTTGATAAAGATGAAGACTATAGAGTAGCTCAGCTAGTAGAGCTAGAGATATTAGATGAAAAGCGAGATAAGAGTGCTTAATAACCTCAAGGTTTACCATAATAGAGTATGAAGAGGATATAGCAAACGGATCATTCATCGTGAATTTTATGTAGGTGATCCAGTGTTGAAAGAAAATCAAAATAACACCATCAAATACAGAGAAAAGAAAGTTAAGTTTGAGGACAACTGGCTAGGGCCTTATGTGGTGGTTGCTAAATATGGGTCAGGAGCTTATAAACTATTATATTCAAGTGGTGAAGAACTTCCAGAACCTATGAATTCCATTCACCTCAAGCACTTCTATGCTTAAGTATGGCACAAATATCAGATAAGAATTAAAAGGTAGAAAATTAATGAAAGAACAAGCAAAACATGGAAATTTTGAGAAAACAGTAAATAAAAAGTAGGTCATTCACATGTGAAAACCACGCAATTATGGCATAGTGGGTAGGTTTTGGGTGAAAATGGGTTTCTGGCACTCAAGGAGGATTCGCCAGTCATAAGTTACTCTTACATCAGGATGGGTAACCATCACCACTTTCTAGGAATAACTTCCTTTTTTAGGTCTAGGAACCTTACTGAATCTATCTTCGCCAAGCCATGAACTGGCTTATTTGCTCTTATATCTACATGAAGGATGTGCCTTTGAATATTTCCATCTAATGTTGGGGGAACCTTCACATTTCACCTACTTAAAACCTATGTGAGGTGCATTCTACCTTTTGTATATTCCCACATCATGTTGGGGGCATCCATGCTTCTTTGTCCTTGTACATTACTTTCAGAACATGACCTTAGAAAATAAAAAAACATTCAAAAAAAGATACACAAAAATCTAAACATTTAGAAAATCTCCCTTCTAGGGAAAAAACTACACCAACGTTGTAGCATTGTCTTAGGAAAACCTTGGAAACAATGTGAAGTATCCTGAAAAACTTATCTTTCAAGATGACCCAAAAACATTAGAAAATATATCAATGTTGTCCCACAAAAACAAGGTAGTAATTAAATTGCTTTTAGTTGTCGGTTTGTATAGTTTTGGTTGTACATTTTTTTAGTTTTATTAACTTGTTCTTGTGTGTTTATTTACTATACATCTATTGTTATCATATCTATCATCTATCATTTGTTGCATATAACATCATCTTATACTTCATATATACAAAAATGCTAAGCTTTACATCATGCATGTATACTAAGCTAATCATCACATATAGTATAATCAATGGGGACAGAGAGGGTTGCGCACGATCCCAAATCTATCCCCCCACACTAAAATATCTCATGTAAAAAACATGTGATATCATCCAAACCATCCTTATCTCTTCGCCACAGGGCATTTTTGAATATTTCCAGCTCTTCTTGTCTTCTATTTTTATATATCGCCATGATTATTTTTAAATAATTATTGTTGGCCCATTTGTCTTCTTTCCAGGGCATTTTATTTCCACCGATGCCCTTTCTCTTCGCCTTGGGGCATTTTTGTGTGCTTTTAGGTGACCTTCCATATCCTAAATTCCTCTTATCAATCAAAAATTTAAAAATTATAAAACCATTCAAAAATCCAAAAAAATTGTAAACACTTTGAAAATGGACTAAAATTAGTAAAAAGCTCATTTACAACTGAAATATGTGTCTCTTGCATGGAACTCATCTCGTATCTTGCTGAAATTTTCACATGTTTTGAAACAATGACTCGTGGATCACCTAACTCTACAATCATTTACAAAAGCTACATTGCTTGCTTTATGCGTACTCTGTGGCACTTTCTCGGTTGCCCGACATCTTTTTATTTTAAATCGTGCACATTACTTTTCCATTGGACCCAAGTGTCCTTTATCCTTTCCCTTGCATATAAAAATTTCTTGGGGCATCATTTTAAACACTTTTCATTTATCAAAACATTTAGGACTACATCTCAATAAAAATTATTTGTGCAACTATCTTGAGCGTTGTTGGTTTGAATGTGTGTCATTGTACTTATTTCCATGTTAAGTGATTTTGTTTACTTCTTGTATTGCATTGCATGTTTGTGTGTTTCATGGAGTTTTTGTTTTAGCAAGGGATGGTTATTTGTATCTTGTCTTTTCATGTCATTTTACGCTTCCGTCGTATGATCGCATTTTAACAAGGACCAATGATGAGGATTCTAAGAAAAATGATTATTAAAAATTATTTGCATGGGTTTATGGATAGCTCAATATCCCCTTTTCTTGTTGTTTTCTCATCTTCTCTTCAAAGTTTTCTTTCTTATGTTCTCTTTATGATCATCCATCGAGTTCTTCCATCACCTCATCGATACTCACGGGGTGTCCTTCACCCTACGAATTTTTTTCTACCCCTTCAAAAAAAATATACTAGTTTATGTTTGTCTACTTTCTTGAAGTGATGTAGCTTACGTTACCCCAAGGAGGGGAAAATTTAGACACACAGTAGTTTGGTAAAGGCACTATTATTTCTAATATTGCACTAATTATTCTCCTTCTTACAAATTGATGAGATATTGTTAGTTAGACCTCCTCTAACTCATCATTTACTTACACTCTTTTGGTTGTATTCCTCTTGTAAATCAATTAAACAAGATAATATAGCCTCTTATTTACTAAACCATCTTCTTATTCCCTTCTAGACCGTTTCTACTATCTTCCTAGACTATCAATCCATTTCATTGGATTGATTAGACCTCTCAAAACTCTCTTGAAACTCTAATTCCTCTCTAAGCATGATTAAGTATCCTAACCTAGTTTAATTAGTCCTAATAATGATTAACCTCTTCTAAACCTAGTCAAAACTTACTTTGACTCACTAATAAACTTGTTGACTCCTTTTAGTCCCACATGCACCAAAATTCCCCCACTTTCCCAAATGGAAAACTATAAATATCCCACTACCCCCTCTCATTTCTAAGAACTCTCCTTCTTCCTAACATAAACTATAGCATTTTTCTTAGGGTTTAGAGCTTATTTCATTTATTTTATTGAGCTATTGTTTTTCCATTGCACTACACACACTCAATATTTGAGTAAATGGGAAGAACCATTATCCTTGAAGTCATTAATGGTGAGATCTCATTCTCATAATCACAATCTGATTTCTTAGAATCCTTATTAGGTTCATTTGTTAAAGGTTTCAAAAATAGAGGATTACTAAATTTTTAGTTTGCTTGTTTCTTTCAATATTAATGTATGCAAAGTGATGAATCCTTGTTTATTTCTTATCTGATGGTCTACTGAGTAGTTTGTTAAAATCCGTAGGGGTTTCTTTAGAGATTCTTACCCCATGTCCATGGCTTTTGCAAATTTTCATTGAACACAATAATGATTAACTATTTTTTAATGCAATAATAACAATAATTTTATATTCTACACAGAAGAATTGTAGGCTGCAATATCTAATAAGGAGGCTATTTATCATCATAAAGCCCCTCTAAAGTCCTCTGGTGATTCTGATATGCATTCACCAGAATTAACCCTAGTTTGATTTCCTCGACACAAAATACCTATGAGGTTGATATCTCCACCATTACCATCACCTTTCCCTCCAAAATTTTATACAAGTATTTATATTACTAGTTATAACTAAGATACTAACATGAATCATTAACATTCTTACTATTTTGTAAGTGATAAAGTATTTTAATGTTTTTAAATTTTATTTTGCAAAAACTTTCAAGTTTCATGGTCTATGAAATGTAATTTTTCCCTTGAAAAATTCTATAATACTTTGAAAAATATCGATTACGGAAGTCCGATACATTTTTACACTCTTAATGTTGTTTAATTACGAAAAACTAACTTTAAAATAGTTATATTTTATTACTAACTTTGAGATAAATGTATTAATACGTGGCTACATTTAAACTAAATTAATTAAAGTTTTAAACACAATTAAGAACTACCTCACAAACATATGGCATGATTTTGTGAATTTTCTTAACAATTCTACCTCACGGACTCCAGGCTCGCGGAATTAACCAAAGACCAAATAATTTCAGGTCTAAACAGTTAGCAAAAGACAAGGACAAAGACAGATGGCTATATTTCAATGGAAAAGGATATCTAAAGTTTGACACTACGAAACTAGTATGTATGTGGTGCTTTACTATTAGTTCGCACTTTGTAGTGCAACATACAAGACCGAAGACCAATTAATAGCAAAATAATGTATTAAACCATACATACATGGAACCTTCCTAATGGTTCACTTTTTACATATTGACACGGTTCTAACAAATAAATCGACATGCAAAATAATATGGGCACATTTTATTGGTTGGCATTCTGACTAACTCTAAAAAGTATATAAAGTAGAAAAAATATGGCTTAATATAATTAGGCTAACAACTGTCAAGACTAACAAAAGACTGACAATGCAAAATGTGACAAGACTTGAAGCATTTCTATTGGTTCGGAGTTTTGTTATATACATAAATAAAATGACTATCAAAATTTTGACTTAAGAAAGAGCATGGAATGATCTCATTAGTTTTCACTTCACAACACTCAGAAGGATCTTAACAAAATATTGACATTACGAAGGGACGTTGATCTTTATGATTGGCTAAAGATTTGAAACTAGTAAAACTATGGCACGCTAAAGTTACATGGATCATTTTTATTGGCTCGAAATTCACAATCTTATATATTTCTTTGGTTTCAAGGAAGACTTATAACCATGGGATTAACCGTATCTAAGGGAAACTTTTGGGTCCACATCATAAAATATAGGAAATACAATAGACATGACCAAGAAAGATAGAAAATAGATAATTCATCCCGAAAACACCATTAAATTGCAAGACTATACTTTAAATATGATTGATTACACACATACATTATTTTTCTATATTAAATTATACAAATTCTCTTTAAAAACATACTTACATATCTAAAATTATGTATTTCATTAACTTATTTATGCAATTCATTGTTTCTAATAACACAAGCACGTATTTTTCAAGATATACATAGCAAATATACAAAATATATTCATTTGTTCATTTATCAGAGTAAAACAAAAGAATTAACTTCTTTCTATTAGCTTTATACAAATGTTTACATAGATTTTGTAGGTATTTACAGAGATAACTTATCTGAGATGGTAAGTAGGAATTCTAGTACAAAATTCCAATGCACAGACATAGGCAACAGACACCAGACTATGGCCACACTATGAGAGGAATGTGTTATACACCCCATGTATGTTCACCTTTCCCTTGACAAGACCATCCAAGATTTTACTCTATACCCTTGGTTAGGACACTACTAGTGCCCCTCTCTCTTTCCCACCACCTTCTTGTACCTAGTCAGCCTTGGAATTTACTTCCACAGACTCAATTTACAAAATCTTTAAAAACTCTTTTGTCAATATTCTCTTTCTCATAATCACCAACACAATTCAATTGTCTCTCTTAGAATAATTCACATGCCTTTTATAAGACTTCATTGGTAGTTATGAACCATCATAATGGTTTCACACCCTTTCATAAATAAATTAAGCATCTTTAATCAATTGCTTGGGATATTCATTACATCAATAGCTTATTACAATATTTTTCTTAAATCAAACTTGATCTTTAACAATCCATGCTAAGTGTCACTATACTCTCACTTTAATTATATTACATATGTCAATTTAGGGTCGTTTCCATGGTTGTTTGCAACAAAGGGAACAATCAAGATCATTCTCGATATTTATCTATCAAAACAATTAACTAAATACTATACTAGTTGTAATGAGGAAATGAAATGAATCAACAACAAAGACTTATTAAAGACAAAATGAAATTAACTAAAGATAATGCAATTTTGTAAATTTAAATAAATGCTAAACAAAAAAGTAAATAACATAGTAAATTCTCCTTCTTGTTAGGGACGAGTGGCCCTTGCTCCTTCCCTTCAATCGAGGTCAAAGTTACAAGTTACACAATAAACCTTTACCCTGAATCTATAATTTTATTGAAAGAATGGTTTTTGACAATAATCAACTAAGCTAAAATTTGAATCATCATACATCCACTCTTTTATACTAGAGAATTCCTAGTCCCTCTAGGAGAGAACTAGTTTATTTGCAATTAATAATATCTACTTAATTGGACACTGACTAAAATAATGACTAACTATCTTAAGAATTACAGTTGTGGAAGGAGTAATCTATGCAATGTTTGATTTGAACTGATCTTGTTAACTACAAATGAAGGCCGTAATTGACTCCTTTGAGAGATTTAATTAGTGTTGGAAGATATTGTAGATCCTAGATTGATTCCAGAGAATCATGGTGATCATAAATCCATAAGTGTCTATCTGCATCACATTTCCAAGAAACTGGAGTTAAACTGGGAGTGACTGGGCCTCATAATCCACATGAAGGTAGGTTGAGGTAATGACACATGTTTCATGCTCATGTCATTATGTTAACTGATGTTCCAGCTGTATCAACTCGTAGTTTAGCCATATGAGCTATTTATCTCCTTTGTGTAAGTCCTTTCCTCCAGGAAGTCTGAATTAATGAACTAGATGAGTCCTGCACTCCTCGGCGAGTCCTACATGAATGCAAAGGTGAGTCCTCCGCTATAAGTAAAGTCTTGCTCAAGTGCTCCAATGATTCATGTGCTAGTCTAAAATTAACTCCTATGATGACTCAATATATGATTTTCCAAATATCTTGTTAATACTCATAAAATGATTCATTTAAGCCATATTTGAAGAAGTAATAACAAGATAAAAATAACAAGAATATGCACAACATTTCCTTCCAAAACATAGTAAAGTATTAACTATAAAACGTCAAAATTATACATCATGCAAAATGATACCAAAATAACATAGGGTTTTACATGGGATAAACATGAAAAAATAGGGGTTCATCACCCCCCACACTTAAGATTTAGTAGGTCCTCTTGCTACCTATTCAATTGTTCAACTATCCTTGAACAATTATACTCATTGGCAAAGGTTTTCCATGTTTCATCCAATTTAGTATTACATAACCCAAAGAAATCAATAAACGAATTCCTCCAAGTGTTATAACTACCCTCTGGCTAATCAGCTATGGAATTCTATCATGGTATTGGTGCAATGACTAATGGAGGCCTATACCTCATCCCAATCCACTTTTCCTACATTTCTAGAATTATTTTGTAGAGGTCCTTGGCCCTTTTAGTGACCAATGGAGGTTAGTAGGTGAAATCACCTCCTTCTTCTCATAATGTTCTGCAAGCATCTTGTACCTTACTTGACATGCAAGGAAATTGACATTGAACATTGGGAAGTAATTGATCCTGAAATTTCTCACACAAATTCTTAGAACATCTTTGTACCAATCCACCAACCATAAACAATATACTTGAGACCAAAATTTTTTGAAGAACCAAATGGGGGTAGGAAGATCATGCCTCATCAAGAGGCTATATTAGATTCTTCTTGAACAAATGTTCCCCTTTGTTCCCTCCATTTGGACTGGTTCCTTATAGTATATATAAATGCCCTCAACTGCACTTCACCCACATAAAAATTTATGGGGATCTCAATCTTCTCAGGAAGAAGAAATTTGTGAACATAAAATTCATAGAGGAGATTCTTTTCAACATCACTTCTGATGCATAAGCACCAAAAAATTGTATGTCATCATCAAACTCAATATCTTGCATAGCACAAGATCTAGAGATATGCCATTTTAAAAATTGTTCCTTCAGGAATAGTGCATAAAAATTAGATGGGGGCCTACATGAAAGAACCTAATCATACAACCGACAAATAGTAAGAACATTCTCTTTGAGTAATTTTTTCTCCTCCTTCAAGGTCTTATTCTCATCAACAACTTCCCTGAGCCTATAACATTCCTCCATCCATTTAACCATACCTTTCAAGAAAATAATATGGGGAAACATGAAATCTGTCTGAGTTATTTTCTCTTTATTAACCATAGACTTTGTTTCCATCTTATTTTCTTGAAAAATTGCAAGGGATGCATTGAGCTCATATTTCTTGGCCTAAATGGAGTGGATTTTTGTTCTTTTTATTCTAGGAATTATTAGAGTTGAAGAGTTGCATCTTCTTGTTGCTCTACATCTTGATGTAATTGTTGGATAATCTTGTTTTTCTCATCTTCTATTTGGGAGAAAATGGACTCCTTAGCTTCAAGAAGGCACTTGAGATATGTAATTATCTCTTGAGCTAGTTATATTTCAAATTAGACCTTAGACAGAGATAATACTTGTGGCAGAATTTTATCAGGGTCTTGAGGAGAACTAGGTTCTCCTTCCATCATTGGTTCTTTAAAATTTTCCAGATATAATTTTGAGTGGAAGTGGTAGGGGTTTGATCACATTATTTTTCTTTAACAGGAACAAAGGGTGACACAAATTGATGAGGATACATAGGTGGTGTCTTGGGTAGGGTCTACATAAAGGCCGTTTCTTCCTATTCTTCCTTAGAAAGAACAATTCCATTTGGAGTATCATTGAGGGATTGAAAAGCCTTGGAGGTTCTAGGGAATTTCTTAGGTCACTCAGAAGTGGAGGGATATATCTCTAGGAATAATTTGGACTCTAGGGAGAACTTCTTCTGAAATTTTAACCATTTCTTAGGGACATGCCTCTTTCTAACAAATTGATGTTTGCAAATTAAATGTATTATGCCCTTGAATTTTAGATAGAATGTACCCCAACATAATTTCTCAATGGATGAGGAAACAAAATCATAAAAAAATTGAGGCAAATTTATTTTTTTTAGGGTTTAATTTGGTCCATGGCAAAGGTGTATCAAAATTCTCAACATAGGTCCCAAAATGATCTCATATTGTCCTTCATAGGTGAAATATTTGATTACCCATTTAGCAATTTCTTCCCAAATCCTCGGGTAGAGTATTCCTTTTTATACCTTTATCTTTCCCTTATTGTCCACTACCAATTCTAATTTTTCCTTTCTTCCAACTAAAAACCTTTTAATAATTTCATAATACAATGTCCTATTACTAACTTAATTGACCTTCCTCTGGTATTCCTGAAAGATGACTAATTACAATGGGACTAAATGGAATTTTCTTACCTTGTACAATAGAGCACCCTTCCTCCATGTTTTTGATTAAATTCCTCTGTCATTTTTGTGTTGAATTCCTCATATGCAAGAAAAAATCAAGCCACCCGCCTTTTGAAATATTTCTACCGACTTTGCATCGGCTAACAGTTTTGCTGAATTGGTTGGTCATGCCTTAGTCTGGGCCTCATGACTGGTTTAGAGTAGGTAAGCTGAAAATAAAGGGCACAAGACTAGAAAGACAATGTTTACAGAGATATGAGAATAGGCATAGAAATGAAATGGGTATTATCACGAGAGTGTAATGGTGAAATTTGAAAAGTGACAAGGGGGACAAATTAGTTATAAATAAAACAACATGCATTGGGAAAGGTTTTACAAATCCTAAGGTGATAATGATAGTTATTGAGTACATGTGGTGATTATTATGGAGGTGGATGGTGATATTTGTGGGGATATGTGAAGCATGAAAATGTATTGGAAATGGAGAAGGTAATCAATTTGCATGAGTACCATAATGAACATTTCATAAATTAAAATTTTCAACATTTAAGAGGGGAATATCACGCATACCTCATTAAATTTTTCTTGTCACATCATTGGCCACCATTTCCATGTTGATTTGACCTCCATCCACATGTTTTCCTTCATTTATTACTTTCCTGATCTAGGGGTGGTGACCACCATTGTTGGTTTTCAACCACCTCAAATTATTGTTATTTTTTTTTTTCAATTTTTTTAGAGACAGTGGCCACCATTGTTGGTTTTCAGCCAATGCCTCAGAGGATGATGACCATCATTTCTAGTTTTCAGATCATCTCCTCTTTATTTTTGGTGAAAAATAGATCAATTTTGAGTTGAATTGGACAAAAGAAACTTTGTCCAAACAATTCAGAGTTGAATCTTCTTGAAGAACCTTCTAAAATTATTCTCTAGATGTTGGTTTATGGTATAACCTCAATCTATTTCCATTAACCAACATCACTTTCTTCTCACCATCATTGGAATCAGCTTGAACTATCCCATTTTTGAATACCTCTTCAATTTGATATGGGCCCATCCATCTTGTCTACAACTTCCCCTTGAAATCCTTATATTTTGAATCAAATAACAGAGCCCAATCTCCTTTTTGGAAACTTTCTTGGCTTAATGTGCTTGTCATGCCATACCTACCTCTAATGTTGGATGATTTTTGTTTGATGTAGTGCTTGAAGTCTCATCTCATCCAACTCATTTAATTGAACAATCCTTTCTTGTTGTGCATCTGAAAATTCAATTCCTACCTCAACAATTGTTCTCAAGGTTTGAATTTCAAATTCTATGGGAAGAATGGGCTTCTTCCCATAAACCAACTCATAGGGAGTAAACCATGTGGTTGTTTTCCAAGTATTATTGTAGGCCCAAAATACTTCAGGTAGTTTTTGAACCCAATTTTCCTTTAGATATATCCATTATTTTTGTCAAGATATTCTCCAACTCTCTATTAGTAACCTCCACTTTCCCATTGGACTGTGGATGGTATGGTGATGACTTCTTGTGTTTTAGCTGGTATGTTTCCACAAAGGAACTAATTACACCTAACATAAACTATGGTCCTTGATCTGAAACAATGGATCTTGGTGCTCCAAATCTCTAGAAGATATGCTCATATAAGAAATCTACAAATTTTTCATCTCTCTACATATTGTAGTGTTTTACACCTCATCCCATTTGGTGACATAGTCTGTACAAACTAGAATGTATTCCTTCCCTTGAGAGGTTGGGTTGATTGGTCCAATGAAATCCAATCCCCACTTCTCAAATGGTTCCAAGACAACTTGAGGTTGGAGTGGCATTTCAGATGTAAATGTTGGTTTCCCATTCTTTTGGCATTAATCACATCTCCACACATACTTCTTGACATCCTGAACAAGGAAGGCCAATAACCAACTCCTAAAACTTTGTGAATGGTCCTTTGAAACTGAATAATTCCCTCCTAATGGTTCATCATGACATGCCCTAAGTATGTCAAATACTTCATCTTCAACTACACACCTACGTAAAACATGGTCAGTCCACATTTAAAAATAATTCCATTTAACCATGTATACATCACACTTTGTTTAACCAATTGATTTCTTTTCTTTTGTGTGAAAAGGTTGGAAACTTCCCTGTAGCCAAGTAATTAGCCATATCTACAAACCAAGGAGAAGTAGTAGAAACTAAAAAAATGTTCATCAAAAATCATCATCATTAACTTGATCTTCTTCTTCTGAAGTGGTAAGTCTTGAAAGAAAATCAACTACCATGTTTGATTTCCTTGTTTTGTCAATGATTTTAATATTAAATTCCTGCAATAACAACAACCACCTTACAATCTTACCATGCACTAAAGGTTTTTTTCATTAGATACTTGATAGCAGAGTGGTTAGTGTGAACAATCACTTCATATCCTATGATATAATGGAAAAATTTGTTGATTTCATATACTACTGCAAGAAATTCCTTCTTTATTGTGGTGTAGTTCCTTTTAGCATGGGAGAGATTTTTACTTGATATAATAAATAGCATGCATAGACTCTCCTTCCTCTTTTTGTCCAAGAATAACCCCTACTACTTTGTTGGAAGCATCTATTTATATATGGAAGGGAAGCTTCCAATTTAGGCCTCTCAACACTGGTGTGTTTATCAATTTTTCTTTGATAGCTTCAAAATCTTGTTGGCATGCTTTTGTCCATTTAAATTCAGAATCTTTAGTTAGGAGAGAAAACAATGGAGAAGCTATTTTGCTAAAGTCTGAAATAAACCTTCTATAGTAACTAGCATGGCCAAGAAAACTTCTTACATCTATTTTGTTTATAGGAGATGGGAGATTTACAATGATACTGAATCTTGTTAGGATCCACCTTGATTCCTTCAGCTAAAATGTGATGGCCTAAAACTATCCCTTGTTCCATCATAAATAAACATTTTCATGGTTTAAGGATAATTGGTGTTTTTCACACCTAGAAAGGACTTTTCTAGATTGTCAATTTCCTCTTGGAATGTTTCTCCATAAATAATGAAATCATCCATGTAAATCTCTACACAATCATGGGTGAGATCAAAAATATTTCCAACATGGCTCTTTGAAAAGTGGTAGGAGCATTACATAAACCAAAAGGTAACACCCTATAAGAAAATGTTCCCCATGGGCATGTAAAAGTGGTTTTTCTTGGTCCTCAAGTGCTACTATTATTTGATTGTACCCATTGAACCCATCAAGGAATGAAAAATACCTTTTTCCGATAGATTGTCTAAGACTTTATCAATAAAAGGTAATGGAAAATAATCCCGATGAGTTTCCTTGTTTAACTCTCTATAATCCACACAAATTATCCATTTCCCATTATTTTTAGGAACTATAACTAATGGAGAAACCCACTAGCTATCTGAGATTGGATAAATGAATCCCACCCTGAGAAGTTTTTCAATCTCAATTTTTACAATGTCTCTTAGGGAAGGGTTTATCCTTCTTTGGGGTTTTCTGACTAGTCGGGCATCAATGGTGTAGATATGATGTGTAAAAATACTAGGATGAATACCCTTCATATCTTATATTCCCAAGAAAAAGCTTGAGGATGAGAGCATAAGAGTTTAAATAAGGTATTCTCTTCTTGACTAGTCAGCCAACTATTGATTGTCAATGTCTTCCCTAGGAAAATAGGTAGTTGTTTGGTACCTGGATGAAGAGAATCTACAACAAGATACTCTCTCAATAATGCATTCAATGGACACTTGTGGGGAAGTAATATGTGAACAACAATGATGTTTTTAAATATGGACTCATTAATCTATATTTTGTGAAAAGGACATGATAGGCTATTTGTTTTCATCCATAAATTCATCTCTTGTTTCAATTAGTTGTAGCACAGGACTAGAAATAGTTCTAGTGCAAGACTCAAGCAGGACTTATATTTTGTCCATGACGAAGGACTCATGTTTGCCATCTTGGGTTTGATTTGAGTTTTCTTTAATTATGACCATGGCCAAAGAAGAGATGATGTCCTCTAAATCATTTGAATTGTCCTTACACCATTATTTATTGTCTATAGAAAAAGGTTTTGTGGTAGGGTAAATTGATAAATTTTTGGAATCATGTCCATTTGTAATCACCATATTCCTCTATTCTACAATTAATGATGGTGGCAACAAGTGGCTAAACTAAGGGAATCCTAGGATTAAAGGGTATCCAATCTTCCTATTCTTCATTTTTATGATCATGAAGTCTACCGAATAATCCCATGATTCAATGGTGATGGTGACATCTTCTATAATTCCCTTTGGCTTGTTTATAAACTGATCTTCCATTTGTAAAACTATGGAGGTTGATTGTGGTTCAGGAAGTGATAGTGTGGACAAGGTATCCATGGTCATCACATTGATGGTTTCTCCTAGATCAATGAGGAAATTTGGTATTTGGACATATCTCCTATGTGAAATTTCACAATAGGACTTCCAGGGTCTCCATATTTAGGAGGGGGCATATTCCCTTCTAGTATACTAGCAAGTTTCCCATCAACATGGATGGTTTTAGGTTGATTCTTTCTTCTTCCTAGAGTTTTAAAACAGAGCTCTTTGATGATTTTGTTTAACTTAGGGATTTCCTTAAGATCTTGTAACAGGGGAATGCCAATACTCAATTTCCTCAATCCCTGAATCAATTCTGACTTTGGTTGTTTAGAACTACATAGTGTTGTGTTTTTCCAAGAGTCTAGATGGAAAAGTAATATCAACACTTGGTTGAGGTGTTTCTTCAACATCATGACTAGGTTGTGTTTCTTTTGGCTTTTATGTATTTCGAGGATTTATTATATGACGAGAGAGGTGAAGGTTTCGAGTTAACCTTTCCTAAAGATAGTAAGATATTCCTAAAATCCATAGAGTTTATTGTGGGACTTTTATCTAGTTCCACAGTGTAGGTTCGATTACCCTACCTTGTATTTTTAGGGTTTTCCATAGTTTGTGCAAGTATCTATGGCTGGGTAGGTTATTCAGATGGGGTAGCATTTCAAGGTCCATTCAAAAAATATTTTTGACCTTGAGGTCTTATTTGATTATAATATTGTTTCCTGGATCCTTGAGGTACATTCCATTGTTGTTTGTGTTAAGTATTAAACTATTAAAATGGTGGAATGTTTGGATGTGGAGCCCAAGGTTGCTGATAGTAACTTGGTGGTGCATTCCATTGTGGATCCCCACTCTTATGGGACTTTTTGAGTCAAAGGTTTTATGGGTATGGCCATGGTGCATTCCATTTATTTGGGACCCATTGTGATTTTGGCATGTAGGATTGATTTTGATTGGGTTAGAAATTCCCTCCTTGCCTTTGAGCCATATAATTTAACTCATATTTGTCTTTTGTGTTTTTTTATATGGTTATTTAGAAAAAGAAACAATCCACATTGGTCTGTGACATGCTTTAATTCACAAAGAAGACAGATGTTTGTCTTTTCTAAGGGGAATTCCTTTAAGCCCATGTTTGTTCCTACATCTTGGGTAGTAGATGAACAAAGGCTTTGTATTCTTGGATTTCTCCCTATCCATAGTGGTATTGAGTTGAACTAAGAGGTTTGTTCTCAAATTTGTAATTTCTTCCCTTAGTTTGGATATATCACCACTAGCCATTTTGCCTTTCTGTCTATGAAAGTTGGGGTGAGTTTGGGAGTAATTCCTATAGAGGTCAATGATTTCTATAAATTCTAGTTTTTCATGTCTCCCTTTCCCATAAGATTGAAGGCCTCATGTGTGTCTTCATCCAATCCTTTGAGGAATAAGGTTTTGAGAAGATTAATATCCATACTAGTACCACACCTCATGTGAAGGAAGAGGAACCAATCCAGATAATATTCCACACTCTCATCCTCCTTTTGTTGAATTCTAAAAAGTTCTTCCTTCCTATCCCGAATCTACAGTAGTCTTGGTACTTGTCCAAGAAAATTGTCTCCATCTCCTCCAACTATGGATGGAGTTAGGGTTAAGCCCATAAACCATCTCATAGTTGTGTCTTTTAACGTGGAGGGAAATAACTTGAGTTTATAGGAATCAAAGTATAATCATAGGTTTGGCACAACACTTTGAATTCAAAAAGAAATTGGTTAGGATATTCTGAGACTAACCCCCAAAAAGTTGGTAAAATTGAAGGGGATATATTTTTCATAGGATCCTAATCATTAGGATCTAATTTGATGGGGTAGGTAAAATTCTTCCAATGGAGGGTTTCCATTTTCTACACCATTTGGGTTATCTACTTCATCAACCATCCTTCCTTGGTCAGCAATTTATTCCACAGGATGGTTTTGAGGGGGGTTTTGAAAATTTAATCTAATGAATCTACCTCTATGGTCTCTAGGTATAAACATAAAATCCTATCATACTAAGGAAATAATTTCCTAACTATCAATGCTTAACTTGATTATTTGTGTTCCACATACTCAAAATCATAGAGGATTATTTCTATCACTACAATGTCTTCTTACTTCAAAATAAAGAGTTATGAAAATAAAATTTCTAAATGGAAACTTACCGAAAACCATAGGAAGCATTTATAGCTAGCACCTTAACCTTTGATAACACCTTGAATTCCCAGAGAAAATGGAGCTAAAAAGTGACAAGTGTCGTTGAACTCATACTTTAATTACATTATATATATCAATCCATGGTGGTGTCCATGGATGTTTGCAACAAAGGGAATAATCAGGATCGTTCTCAGTACTTATCTAACAATGAAATTAACTGAATATTATGCTAGTTGTAATGAGGAAATGAAATGAATCAACAACAAAGACTTATTAAAGACATAATGAAATGAACTATAGATAATGTAATGTTGGAAATTTAAATAAACTAAACAACATAAAGGAAATAACAATAAATTCCCCTTCTCATTGGGGAGGAGTGGCCCTTTCTCCTTCCCTTCGATCAGGTTCAACGTTACAAGTTACACAATAAATATTTACCTTGAATCTACAATTTTATTGAAAGAACTACTTTTACAATAATCAACTGATTGAACCAAACTTTGAATCTTCATACATTAGCTCTTTTATACTAGAGCAGTCCTAGTCCCTCTAGGAGAGAACTAGTTTATTTGTAATTAATAATATTTACTTAGCTAGATGCTGTGGAAGAGATTTTGATCGATCTTGAAAGATACTACAAATCATGGATTGATTAAAAAGAATTGTGGTGATCATAAATCCATCAATTTTTGTTTGCATCATGTTTCCAAGAAAATGGAGTTAAAATAGGAGTGACTAGGCCTCATAATTCACATGAAGGTAGGTTGAGGTAATGTCATGTGTTTCATGTTCATGTCATTTTTTTAACGATGTGTCGGTTGTATCAAGTTGTAGTTCAAACATCTAAGCTATTTATCTCCTTTTTACAAGTCATTTCTTCCAAGGAAGCTTGAATTAATAAATTTGACAATTCCTACACTCCTCGGCGAGTCCTCTACTAATGCAAAGGTGATTCCTGCACTATAAGGTGAGTCATGCGCCAGTGTACCAAAGATTCCTACACTAGTCTTTAATTAACTCATGTGATGACTCAACATATGATTTTCTAAATATCTTATTAATACTCATAAAAGGATTCATTTAAGCCATATTTGAAGAAGTAATAACAAGATAAAAATAACAAGAATATGCACAACATAAGCTTCTACACTAACCACCAACTAAAAGGGTGTGGCCTTATTCAACCTTTTATAAGTGGTCATGTAAGCCCAAAGTATAGCTGACACTTTATCATCCCAATATTTTCTTCTAACATCACATACTTTTTAAAGAGTCTATCCCAAAATTTTGTTTCAAGCTTATGTAGTTTCATTGGCTTGAGGTTGATAAGGAGTGGTTTTATGGTGTACCACCATAAACTTTACCAATAAAATTTTGATGATCTCATTAAAAAAATGATTTCCTCTATCACTTATCAAGATCAGTTGGCAGCCATACCCACTAATAATGTTTTCCCATATGAACCTCATTGTTGTAGTTGTAGTACAATCCTTTATAACTACATCCTCTTCCCACCTTTTCAAATAATATATGCAAGTGATGATGTAGCATGTGCTTGTCCTACGCATGAGTGGTGGAATAGGTCCTACAAATTCAATAGCCCAATTTTTAAAAGGTTCAATGCTTGCTTATAGGTCGTAAATGCATCTCATCTCTATGTCCAAGCTTTCCAAGGTGTTGACAGTGATCACATGCCTTCACATATTCCTTGGTATCCTTGTATAATGTCTCTCGAAAAATTCCATCCATGAGAATCTTGCACATTGTAGTGTCACCTACATAATGCCCTCCTGCTTTACCCCACCATGAGCCTCTTCCACAATGGTTTCACGCTCATGCTCCGAACAAAACGGTGTAGAAATTCATCATGACCTAACTTGTACAAATATCCACCAATCAATTCATAAGGTGATACACATATAGAAAGTTGATTTTTCTTTAATGTATTCATTCCCTCTAGCGTCATTCCATTGCCGCACAAGAAGATAGATATATCTTCCAAATTTTTGGGTGTGAGGTTCAATCAACAATGGTGCATCTAGCATAGTGTCTTTAATGCTCTACGCATCCTCACTAGAATGAATCTGTGACAAATGATCATGCCCTAAATTTATTTTTCTTGGTTTCACAACAACTGTGAAATTAAATTCTGAAACATAAGTGTCCATCTACGAGATGTGTCCTTGCGAAATAGGCTTGTTGAATAAGTACTTCAATGTAATATGATCTCATATAGAAAATAAATGAGTAGCTAACAAGTATTGTCTAAACGTGTGCGATGTGTAAATCATAGACAAATCCTCATACTCAATGGTCATCTAATTATGCTCCATAGAGTCAACTTCCTTATTACAAAGCAAATGGGATGATCTATAATTCCTTCCCCTAGTTACACCAACACCGCACCAATCGCCATGCCATAGGCATAAAAATGAACATGAAAGGAATTTTCCCATGAAGGAAAGCATAAAATTGGTGCAGTGGTAAGCCTCTCCTTCAAAGTTTCAAATGCATGTTGTTGTGCATCACCCCAATAAAATTTCTCTTTAGCCTTGAGAAACTCTTTTCATATCCTTTGATAAACTTCCTGTAGAATCTAGTATGTCCCAAAATCCACGCACTTCACTCTAAATGGTAGTCTCTTCCAAACCCAAAATAACAACTATCTTGGTTGGTTCTACCAATAATCCTTCTTTACAAATGATTTTCCCAAGTAAAGTGCCAAAAGGTGTAGCAAAGATGCACTTTTTAATGTTATGAGAGATATTCAAATACCTCCACCTCTCAAAATCAGCTTGATATTATCACAATGATCTTTTACTAACCCATAAACAGTCCAGTCATCCAAATATAACTAGAGGAACTTATGAATAAAACCTAAAATGCTTACACAACAATGCGTGAGAATACTACTGCGCACACTTTTCAATCCAAATGACATAACCTGTTTCAGGAAAATCTTCCCCACTAAGTAGTGAAAGTGGTCTTCTCTTGATCTTATTTTGTGATGTGTACCTAGTGATAACCTAAAAACTCATCTATAAATGAATATATCTTGTGCCCAACTACTCTTTCAAGGTTTTATTCTGAAAGGGGTGGGAAAGGGATCTATGACACATGAAGATTCAACTCTTTAAATTCCACATAGATCCTAATCTTCCCAATCTTCCCATCGTTCTTGATACGATAACCATGGGGCTAAGCCACTCGGACTTTTCAATAGGTTCAATAATTCAAGACTTGATCATCTTATCAATTTCTTCTTTAACCTTCATGTGTAGGTTAGGATTCATCCTATAAGGCCTCTTCCTAACCTGTCGTGTTCCTCCTTTCAACTTTATCTTTGTCTCACCCAAATAAGGATGCACACATTTTAATTCATGGTAACCCCTTGGAAAGAGATCCTGAAGTCACATAAAATCTTGATGATCTTGAATACTTCCTATTCTGACCAGTAATTCCCAATGATTGCTACCTTAGGCTCATCCTCTATGACAATATTCACCTTCTTTTTCTTCATGGGGGCATGGTACATACATACCTTTTCATCCATGGAATCCATTACCTCATGTGCACATCTCAATGTGGCTAACATCCAAGTTCTCTACTTCTTCATTGTCAATCATGTACAGTAGATTTCCTTTTTGTGTTTCTTTCTAGGCATGACCCATGTACCTCTTTTGTTTCCTCAAGATCAAGGTGTGCCTTGAAATCAAGTTATCCTAAAATCTCTAGCATGAGATATACACCCTTCATGTTATCTCCCAAAGTGATGTGTTTCATGATTTTAAAGGATTCATGGACTAGAGGTTTAGTACAAAAGTAATCAAAAGTTTGAATCATACATGCAGTCATCTCTTTCTAGTTTACAATCTCCCTTTTTAATTTTACATGGACATACCATTCACATGTGTATCCACGTAGTTTGAACTAGAACTTATGTACCCAAAGGGATGGTGGTAAGGCCTCCTGGCCTTGCGCCCATAGTCTCTCACAAGTATGGACGTGATGTGAAGTCGATTCTTACCATGAAATTCACATATGTATGTAGGTACATTTCTCTGAGTAAACCTAGTGGAAAAGGAGATTCTCACTTCTCTCCATTCCAAGAGGTTATCTCTATGTGTTTCCCACCATCATGTTGTTGTCCTACGCAAGTTATAGACCATCATTTTTGTCTATCTTCTTCATTCTTCCATTGAGTCTCCATGGAGTGCAAGAATGTTTCGAGCTTCCCTTCACCAATATATCTTGGTACTTGATCCAAGCCTAAGTGCCTCACCATGCACAACCTGATCATCCTTGTGACTCTCCCTTTAACTTTGCACCTAACCATCTCATATGTTCCATGAGCCCAATTATCACAAACAACACTAGTAGTGTCACTTACAGACTATACATATTCACACTTTGAAGTATGCCTTCCTTTGATGGTTCTATATTTTTGGATCACGCACCATTTATGCATAAATTTGATTAATCTCTTCTTTACTCAAAGGCTCAACATAAGGCTCTACCTTATTTTCAAACTGAGGTATGATCATGTTCTCGTCTTTGTTCTCAAAATAGATGTATCTCTTGTTGAAGCATAAACCAACATTGTTTACATAACAGTAGGGTCACCCAAGTAATGTTGGGAATTTATCTGCTTCAACAATCTCCAATACCTCAAATTCCCCAGTAAACTTAGCTCCCTGAATAATGATGGATGCATTCTTTAGTACCCCAATAGGCATAGCCTTAGTTGTATTTTCGATATATAACACATTCGATGATGGATGTAATGTAGGTATCCCCATCTGATGTCATGCTTCTAGAGTCATAACTTTTACCTCAGTGTCTATATCTATCAAGATATTTCTTACTAACCAACCATCAATCACCACATCAAGTATAATTTCCTTGTCAAATTTTGTTGTCATGAGGTTGTAGATTTATATGAAGTATCTTCCTCTCACGCTCAACTCTAATTCATGGTACCTTATCTAAAATCCATTACCCTAGTAATGGGATGATATTTTCCTAGCGTAGCATCTTACACACCTCTTTCAGGTCATCCACATCCTTCTATGGGAGCTCAACATTCTTTGCAAGTTCTATCTTAGACACCTACTCTTTTAAGCATTGTATTTCTCCCCACATATCTCTAATGACTCTCATAGTTTCTTAGTAGACTTTCTTCGATACGCTACCTCTATATATTTAGCATGTATCACTTCCTCCCTCGTAATGAGTGGTTTGGCCTTCATATGCTTGCATACACGTGCTACCTTGGTGTGTGTTGTAACCATCATGGATTGTAATTATAGATCGGGCATCTTCTTAGACATCCATTAATCGGGATCCACACATTTCACCTTGATCATCCCCTCACCCTTGTCCTTCTTTTTTTTACTCATGTGCTTGAATAGATCTTGGAAATCCTCTAACTAATGTTGCATCCCACACCATGATAAATTTTTGTTCTGGGACAATTTCATTGGTAATGGTTAGGAGATCCATAGTTGTAACAAGTTCCTCTTGCAAACCTACTTATGCCACCACCGTGACCCCGATCTCAATATCCTCCATGGAATCCTCCATTTATATTATCTCCATTATTTCATCCTTCATTATATTATCCTTCGTTCTCCTTAGATCCACTTGCCACACTAGTCTAGTGCACTCTAGTCTTAATGGCTTCATGGATGTGGTCAATCGGTTTGTAGTTAGTGTTGTCATGAGTATGGGACATTCAAATATTACATTACATGGACACCTTCTTCTAAATAATTTTACGTAAAAGAGGGAAATCCTAGACATCATGGTTCAGGTGATATACTTCACAATATAGTAACTATGCATGCACTGACTTACATGGAAAACAATCCTTAGTGTGTCCCTCCACTTCAAAACTTATACACCATATACCGTGTGTGTCTCATGTGTTGAGTTGGTAGAAATTTTCTCTAATTATTTCACAATAGCAATTATCTGCACCTCTAAGAATGGGCTCACCCTAATATCAACACTTCTAACCACCTCAGTGTGCGGGGTTACTTCTAAAGCCTTACACGAATCGGTATACATGTTATGAGATAAATCTCTTTAGAATGTATTCAGAATCCCCTATTGAACAACTATGCATACTTACTTTGATGAATGTCATAAGACAAATTAGATAACAAAGTCTTAAAGTGTGCATCATACTCCCTCATGCTTTCATATAAGCCCTGTTTGATATCCTTGAGCATGTTTATGCTCTATTGTTTGAATTCTGGAATGGGGAACTCATCCAAAAATTCGGTGTGTAGAGAATTGTAGTCCACCATAGTCTAATGTGGGTCATACTTCTTATACCAATTATGCACGTGCCCCTAAAGTGTAGTAAAAACTGACTTGCCTTCTGTCGAGGTAGTAAACAATGGAGAGACATCTCATAGTAAACTTGAGGTATCAGTTGCACTAGTTATTGAGGTGGTGGTTGATTTAGTGGTGGTTATGGTCCTTGTCCACCAGATCTAGAACCAAAACCTCCTCCTTTGTGTGTGGTGGCTGGCCTAACCCACATGGTCTTCCCACACCCCCTATTGCAGGATATGGTCTAGTCAAATAACTTCCTTATGTTCCAGGTTGTAGTACTCAACTAGACAACTATTTTATGTGTGGTTGCATCTCCTACTAAATTACTCCCAATGGTCTTCATATCATCACTTTGTCCCGATGATGCACCTGAAAACAATCCCGCATAGGTACTCCCAAATATTGACATCAACCGTGATGCCATGGGCACACTACTAACATGATTCCCCTCTTGATTCAACACAAAATTATATCTAACCATCTTTGTTTACATACCTACACTAGCCTACTTCTCAATGACTACCTCTTCATCTCGGATGCACACCCACAGATCCTTACTCTTTCCTCCCACACACTCTCATCCAATATCAAAGGAGATTCTCTACTACGCTTACCCGAGTTGGGAGATCTATATGCTTATGGATCCTCATCTTCCACGAGAGATTTAAAACCTTCATGATCCATCATCCTCCTCAACTCTAGTGCCTCCTCAATCTCTCTTCCCTCTTTCACACTTCATTAGAATTGAGTCATCTTTCCTCTCTTTGTCTTTCTACCACTAGGTATGCCATCTTTCTCCACACCTGCTCCTACTCCTGTACTTGGTGGGGTTTAACTATCCATGGGTAGGCTTTCTAAATCCAATTCTATAATCAAAATCTTGGCCGATAATGGTATAAAACACAAGTAAGATCCTCTAGGCTCATGCAAGAATCTGAATTCAGATTCCTCTGTACATAGATACATAGAAATAACATTCTGTAAAGTATATTTGTGCAACACTCCAGCCCGCCAATGACCTATAACTCTAGTCCACTCCACATATTTATCAAAAAGAGTTTGGTAATCCTCTTACATCAAAAGTCTCGGTCTAGAACCCTAACGCTTCCCTAATGTGTATGCAACTAACCACTCATACATTTATACTAGAAATAAGTTGAATAACGTCTCATAGAGCTCATGATAAATATTATCTTCTACCCAATGACATGCATTAAAATCAGGTCCAGTGTTATATCTCTACACAAACTGATCCTGATCGTCCTCTACCCAACTTTTAATTCTCACTAGAGTCATCTGATACACCATCTGTATGTAACATATTGGAAGATAGTTTGAAAATAGGTCTTGAAAATGAAACCAAAATGTATTCTTTTATTTTCTCACTTAATTTTTCTATGCTGACTGGCACCTCATTCAGTCATATCTGAATGCTCACTCAAATCTTGTGAAGATACCAAGTACCTCCTTCATATTTTCTTGTCAATATGTTAGCATGCATATTCATAATAACAAATATCAAAGAAATTATTCGGTATAGATCATTGTATACATTATAACATAAACTAGGTATAGTCAGGAAGTGTAATAAATTAGATAACAATTAATATCAATTGAACCATATATTCACCATATTTAAACATGTCAATAACTATAACCCAACCTCCATAATCCATTATAATAAAGTCTTACATGACGAAAGATGAATACATCTCCACAACTAGCACTATATCATGCATAAACATCAAACCCTAGTCCATAATCACATACAAATACTCTCGGTACTCAAATGTGATAAGTGGTACATGGTACCAAAACAATGGCATACAATAGATATATATAGGGGTGGGGAATTTCCCTTCACCACCCATGCACTCTCCTAATAATAGGCATGCCAAAAAATAGACTACATGCATGCTTTACAAAACAACTAATAATAGATCATCTTATAAATAAGACTTTCTCTAATCATATTAATAGCTTGATCCATGCATGTCTCTTCATCTTCAATCCACATGTACTTTATCAAAATATAAATATTATTTGGCCACCAAGTCTCCTTGATTTTATCTAGTTATGAATCATTACTTGGTCGGCACTTTAACTCTTCCTTTTTATTTTTATCCCGTGGTACACAAAATCGGCTAAGTCCTAAAATTATTTCTATTTGGGTGTGAACCTTTTCTCACTATCCCATTCTACTTGTGTGCTCCACTTCATGCCTTCCTCTCAAGCATCCTAAACCCTCGCATGTGGCATGTACTTAAACATTTCATCCATGTAACAGAGATTAGGAATACACAATCTACCTTTATAGTACAATAATCCATTCACACCAAGAAAATAAGAAGTAAGCCTATCTTTTAAATGCACATTTGATGTTCCAATTTTCAAACCAAAATACAATTCAACAAAACAGTTTTCATTAGGCATTGCATCTTTTATTTCTTTCTAAATACAAAGTAATTGCAAACATTATTTTTCTACTTAAAGCATCTGCAACTAAATTTTCTTTACCAAGGACATATTGTATTTCAAAATCATACTGACTTAGTAATTCTACCCATCTTATTTGTCTCATTTTCAATAACTTGGTGAGTATAAATATTCTAAAAATCTATATGGTTAGTTTTTAAGACAAAATTGCAACCTAATAAATAATGTCTCCAAATTTTCAAAGCATGAATTATCCCTAACAATTCCAAATCATGAGTAGGATAATTATTTTCAGCAGTAGAAATTTTCTAGACCCAAAGCATACAAATCTACTATCTTGCATTAGTACACAACCAATACAAAAACCACAAGCATCAGTATCAATAGTAAAAGGCTTATAAAACTTAGGAATACATAACACAAGTGAATTGGTTAAGGATTCTTTCTAATTATTAAAATAAACTTCACATTCCTCATATAAATGATATGAGTTACTTTTATTTGTTACTTTTTTTAGAGGAGTGGCTATTTTAGAATAGTTTTTAATAAATCTTTACATCTTTTAGTGTATCCCAATTTTGTACATCTTTTATTTTAGAAGGATCTAGTATGATTATTTTTTCAGAGATAATATGACCTAGATAGGATAATTCATGTTTATTTAGCTTACCATACAACTGATGCTTTATTAAAGTTTCAAGCACTAGTCTAACATGCTTCTCATGTTCTTCTTCATTTTTGGAATAGATCAAAATATCATCTAGAAATATAATCACAAATACATCTAAGAAATGTCTAAAAACATCATGCATCAAGGTCATGAATGTGGCTGGAGCATTGGTTAATCCAAAAGGCATAACAACAAATTCATAATGACCATATCTAGTTCTAAAAGTAGTCTTTGCAATATCAGCATCCTTTATTCTAATCTGATGATATCCAGAATGTAAATCAATCTTATAAAAACATTTAGCACCATTCAATTGATCCAAAAATCATCAATTCTAGGAAAAGGGTATTTATTCTTAATATTTAGCTTATTTAATTGTCTATAATCAATACACAATCTCATAGTACCATCTTTCTTTTTAACAAACGACACTAAATCACCCTAGGGAGAAACACTAGGTCTAATTTTTCCTGTTTTAACAATTCAGTCAAGTATATCTTAACCTCATTTAATTCATGTATAAAATGTCTAAAAGGTGCTTTTTATGTTGGTTCACTCTAGGAAAATGTCAATAACATGTTCTACAGATATTCTAGGTGGCAAATCTTCAATATCAGAAGGAAAGACATCCATAAATTCTTGGACTACTGGATGAACATCTATATCTACTTTAAACTTATCATTTTGAGTAATCAAAACACATAAAACTTTACATTTTTCTTTAAGACTTATTTTAAGTTGAACAATAAAAATAGTTTTTAAAGTTAGTTGTCTTTTAGTTCCTTGCAAAATATGAGTATTTGCATATTGGTCTTGAATACACACTTGTTTATTTTCACAATTAATAAGGGAATGATTATTTTCTAACCAGGTCATCCCTAAAATGGCATCATACTGACCTAAGTTCAACACATGAAAATATTCACTAGATACAATATTATCTATTTGAAAATCTAGATCTTCTACTAAAGCTCTTGTTTTCCTTATTATTCTTCCATCAACCATTTCTACAACTATTGGTTCAATTTTTCTAGAAAACAAATTCAATTTTTCAACCAAGTTAGGAGATATAAAACTATGACTACTACCAGAATCAATCAAGAAAACAAGGGTTGTATTTTTAATAAACCCTTTTACTTCAATCAGAGACACTTGCTTATGTATTGTACCTGTATCAACAACAACATAAACTTTCATATTTTGATTCCCTTCCTTTGGTTTATCATCACTTTTTGATATTTGTTTTTATCCCAAATTTTATTTTTATTAGGAAAACCCCTAGCATAGTGGTTATCTCCACAATTCCAACATTTAATTTCCTTTGGTTTAGTTTTGACATACTCTTGTTTCTTTTGTTGATTTCTAATCTGAGTATTTTTGCACTTAACAGTTTCACTAAATGGTCTTTTTCTATCCTTAAAATGAAAATTAGAATTCTTTTTCTTATAGTCTTCTTTCTTTTGATGAACTATAGTCTTGTATTTTTCAAATTGTTCTACAATTTGAGTAGCCTCATCTACTGAAGTTGGTTTTCCACACCAAACACTAGCCTTATATTCTTCTCTTAGACCATTTATAAATCTAACAACTTTGTTTGTTCTAGAAATAAAAGGCACAAATCTATTTAAGTTCTCAAAAGCTTGTTTATACTCATTCACAGTTTTAAAACATTGTTTTAGATCAAAGAATTCATTTTTCCTTTGTTGTAAGAAATGTTCAGATAAATACTTCTTCTTAAAAATTTTTTAAATTTACTCCATGAGACCTTATGAGCTTTAATTTTTTAGATCTTAATGTTTCTTCCCACCAATTAAAGGAAAAAAATTCAATTGATAAGAGGTTATTTGTGTCCTTATAGCTTATTAGTTTTTGTAATTCAAAATATCTCTCTAAAATAGATAGCCAAGTTTCAGCTTGTTCTCTTGTTCCTACTTCCCCAGCATATTCAGGAAATTTTATTTTTCTACCAAAGTTTTATATGCTTTTAGAATTATTACTTGAACTTTCTTGCTTATTATCAGAAGAATCAAAGGATTCATTTGATTTATTATGAATATAATCATCTTCTGAAGAAGAGTATTTTCTCTTTTGTATCTTCTTTTCTAATTTATTAGACTTATCAATTGTATCAATCATAGCTTCTACAAATTAGATTTTCAATATTTCCAATTGCTCAAATAAATAGTTTACTTCCTTTCCCAATTGTTGATTTTGCCACTCCAATTCATTATAATCCATTCCATTCTATGAATACATTCCATTCAATTTCTATTTGTCTATAATTTTGTATATATGCAGAATTTTGTTTTGTGAGAAAATCACCATAATATTTTACTTCATAGCATATTTACTTTCCTTTCATCAATTCAACAACAAAATGTCTTTTAATGAGGATAATTAGCTCTGATACCAAATGAAATGAAACTTTTTCCCTCGAGAAATTCTATAATACTTTGACAAAATATCTGATTGTCAAAGTCTAATACGTTTTTACATTCTTAATGTTATTTAATTACGAAAAACTAAGTCTAAAAATAGTTATATTTGATTAATAACCTAAGATAAATTTATTAATACGCAACTACAATTAAACTAAATTAATTAAAGTTTTAAACATGGTTAAAAACTACCTAATGGACTCCAAGCTCGCGAGAATTAACCAAAGAACTAATAATTTCAGCTTTGAACAGTTAGCAAAGACAATGAAAAAGACATATGGCTATATTTCAATGGCAAAGGATATCTAAAGTCTGACACTACTAAACTACTATGTACGTGGTGCTTTCTTTATTAGTTTATATGCTCATGTATAATTAACTATGCTAGATGAATTGAAACTAACACCTAATAGTTCCAAAGAAAAGCTAACTAAACACAAACCATCAAGATAAGAGCTTATGGAGACTAAACTTCTTCAAATGCATGCAACTTTGAACAAAATCAAACTAACATACTAAGATAATCTCTACTCTTTAGATTGCTAAACTACAAATGAACCTAGATAGATCCATAGCAATCAAAGTTGATTGTTTGATCTCAAGGTTTGAGAATGGAATCTCATCAAGAATGGCTACAAGGCCATTTTGATTCTTCCCATATTACTCAAGCTTTGAGTGATTAGATGCAAGATGAAGATGTTAGCTCAATACTAATGGAGAATTCTCAAGATCAAAATGCTTATAGTTTATGTTATATGCATATAAGGTGTAAGAAGAAAGGTAGGAAGAGGGGTTTCTTATATAACCCTTTGGTTTGAGAGAGCTTTGCATCCTATTGTTTCATCACAATGTTGCATATAAAAAAAAAAGGTAAATGTGAGGTGAGGAGGAAAACCTATGAAGTCAAAGAAGGTTGTGCACTTGTTGAGAATATCAGGAGTTGATCATGAAGAGATCATTTTTGGCTAGGAAGGGCTACCTATAGAATCATAAAAATACCACCAAATAGAGTTAAATAGCATATGACAGTGGACTTCCTAGCATATGTTAGATCTGGGAAGTGTGATACTTCCTAGAAAGGTTGTCAATCCACTATTTAAAAACAAATTAATGTAAAGAAATGACAGTAAAAGAAAGGTCTTATTGTAACAATACAATTTAGGTATCTCATATGCTAAAAATAGACTAGATTTGAGATAAATGTTGAATATACAACTAAATATACAGAAGGCGGGGTGTTGTCAAAGCTAGGCTGGTGTGGCGTAGATGTTTAGGAAGGTATGGGTGAGATTGGGTGAGGTTTGGGAAGGTTTTGGGTAAATTAGCATCTCTCTCAGTCTGAGATAAATTATCACTCATAGTGACCGGTATCGGTTTGGTGACCGATGTCGGTATCTAGTAATAGATGACATCGAGTTGGGTGAGCAATGTCGATAGGGGAAATTGGGTACAAAGATTAAAATGGGTTGGTTGGGAATTGTATGTGATTACACGAGAGTTGGAAGGGCTTAAGCTAGGTACTACAATTTATGTAAAGACTCATATATGGTAAAATAGGTGATTGAGAAGAGTACAAGGATCAATAGGCAAGTGGTTGGGTGGAGGTGCTACGGGAGATATAAGAGAGGTAGAAGGTGAAAGAAAGAAAATAAATGATTAACAACCAAAATACTGAAAGCAATCACAAGGTAGAGATTACTTACTTATATATTGGAAGTTGGTTGTAGAAGGAATGGTTGTGGTTGAAGGAGAGACAAGTCCCGATCATGTGCAAAGCAACAATAGAAAGGTTTGGACTTCCCTGTGAATGATCCAATACTCTAGAACACACTGTTGATTCTTGGTGGAGTTTTTGAATACCTGGAATTATCTATGGTTCGTCGTGAGGTCACATGGATGCTCAAGAATTCTAATGCTAGAATTCCCCTAAGCCCAAAGAAGATTCAGAACTAGATGAATGAGTTTGAATTGATTGCTTAATGGTACCAATGGTGGTTCCGTGGATGGCACTAGTTGAGGATAAACCGGCATCGGTTAGGGAAAGATATTGTTTTTTACTAAAAACAGCTTATTCTCTCCCCTTTTGGCATGATTGAGAATGGTTGCGGGTAAGAGGTGATTAATTCTTTCTCAAGATCATGAGAATAATGTAGGGGAAGTGGTTGGTATTAATTAGAAAATATAGAAGAAGTTTTAGTTAGGTTTTAGAAAGATTCATGGTTAATTATGGAAAGTTATGACCTAGAGTTAAGTGGTTATGACCTAGGGTTAGGTGGTTAGGGTTAGGGAATGGGTCCAAGGTGAGGTGGAGAGGTGAGGTAGAAATTAATTTAATTTAGGTAATTAAATTAATAATGATGTGAGGTAATAATTAATTTAATATAAGTGATTAAATTAATTATAATGTGTGGAAGGGGCCATGATCGGGGATGTGTCAAATTAAATAATTGGAAGGGGCTTAGAGGGTTATGACTCAATTTTGGGTGTCTACATTTTCCCCTTTTTATCATGTAGCTTGTATTGATAAGTGACACTAAAAAAATAGGAGGTGGCTACCCAGGTATGGATGAAGGTTAGGTTACCTCGGGTATGGGTTGAGGTGATCCCCCTCAAACAAGGAACTGATGAAGTAGCAGGAAGAATTGGTGATGGGTTTGATAAATTTGTAGATGATAAAAAAATGGGGTAAGGTGCGGTATAAGCAACGGTGATATCGGCGTCGGTAATAAGTGGAGGCATTTAAATGCACACACACATGTAGAATGTGACAAGGCACTAGGTTGAAGAGCTCACAAACTCTACATCATCAAAGGTCAATATTTTATCCAAACAAGGTTGATATGGTCCATGTATCCAAGGTATAGGAAGTGCTCCTGAAACATAATGAGGCTAGGTGCAAGAACAAGCCTAGGTGTGTTCCAAAGCACTAAAAGGTTTTGTCTGATCAAGATAAACATCATGGCATAAGGTAATTCGATGTCATAGGCTAAACAACACGAGTAGCATCATCGCAAGGTACAATGAGTAAGCAAATTTGAGTGTCAAATGGGCAAGGTTAGTGTGGGTGTATAGGTAAGGCCATGGGTAAGGTTGAGGTGTAGGAAAAATTGTCCCCCTAAGTATAATTAGGGAGGTGACTAGGTTAGTAGGTGAGCTAATAGGGATTTGATAGTAAAAAATGGCATCCTACAACAAAAATTTGGGAAAATTAGGTAGAATTGGTTTAGGCACGGTGACCAATACTAGTTGAGAGGTAACTGATTCCGGTAAGGGTGATCAATGTTGGTCACTGTACGCCGGAAAAGCGACAAGCGAGCGTGGGAATCTATAGGTAACTCTTCCGCGTACCCGACCTCCCGAGGTCGTGCCGAGACAGCCGGTGGGGATGGAATATTCGTGGGATGCAGACAGACTAGTTAGGTAATCTAATGTCTTCGACACGCACTAATGGAATCTGCGAATCTAAGGCAAAGAAGGCCCTTCTAACCTAGACTGGTGTGATAGATCGGTCAGCAAGGATGACTGCTCGAAGGCTCCAATCAATATCGAGCTCTGGCGTGATTCGATCTATGGGTTGTGGAATACGTGGAAAATGACCCGGTATAGTTTCGTGTATTTCTCCGGATAGGGTCATATGGTGGATGGTAAATATAGTCAACTCTATGGACGGTTCTCTGGCCTAGTCCAGAATTCTCTAGCTTTGTTAGCTGTTGTGTCCAGCAAGGATAATTGTTCGATGATAATAGGTGGAAGTGGAGTAGACTGAAATACTAGTGTGCGTAGGCCAGTATCTATGTCTAATTCTCTTATGGATTCGTTGGGCTGCGGGATTTGTGGGTCACAACCATAGGTTCGTGGTTGTTGTGGACCAGCTATGGTCATGCGTGGAATCAAGTCCTGATCCCTAGTATCCAATAATCATACGCTTTCTCAGCTTCTATGTTTAGAATCAACAGTTGTGCGATCTTCTCGAATACCTCACAGGTGTTCTTGCAACCTGGATTCTTAGGCCGGTATCTATGTCTGTGAGGGTGTCTCCTGCATCTGGTTGTGGAACTAAAGGGTCACACCTGAATGTTTGTTCTCTTTCAAACCCTTCTACAGTCATGTAGATGTTTTTCTAGGGTAATCTGTAGTTTGGCTGATTTGACCAAAATGTATGTGCTTGGTCGTCTTCTATGTTTAATCCTCTTAACTGAGATCTGATCTGCTGGAAGTCTGTTGTTGTTTGGAAGACTTGGATTCTAAGATTCTGGTCAATATCAGTTATTGCTGTTATGAGATTGGGTTGAGGCACGATTGGCTCGAAAACGTATTCTCTGGGCTCCCTAGGTCCCGTAATTGTCATACAAACGCAATAATATAAACAAACTGTAATAAAGTGAACTCTAAGTATACGAAATGTATTTATAGCATATATGACTTCTTTTTGTATTTTCTGATGATTTATAAGAATTTAAGAAAGCAGCTATTTAAAATATTTAGAATTGACAACTAAACTAATAATTTAAAACAAACAAAATAGCCGAGTGTAGCTATTTGTCTGTGCAATTTGTATATCTATTCTAAACAATGAAATAACTAATCTATTTGCAAGATTCTCGATCCTACCTCAGAAGTGAGGAGTGAATCATAGTTTCTCAGAAACTATCAATCCCCACAGCTTCCCTGGCAATATCGAGAATAGAATTTACTGAAATAAAGTGATTAACTACTCTATTTGATATGATTCTAACTAGAACTTTGAAAGCTAGAACCTGGATTCCACAGAACAGTGGCGAATCCGATGGTGTGTGTGATCTTGTCCCCTCAGTATGATCTCTTCGTTCTTTGTGCTCACGTAGATCCAGAAAAGTGTGTAATGCTTGCATCAATAGGAGTAGGTGTTGGAACAAGGGACAACCTTTAGAATACAGACTGAATAGAACGCGAATAGGAGAGGGATAGCGCAAGAGTACAGAGCTTGGCTTATGCAATTCCTAGCGGGATCTATTGCGAATCATGCAACATAATGCGTCCAGAACCTGAAACTATCCTATTTGAGGAGCAAAACCTGCAACTTTAATGGCTTCCTAAGCTATTCTACTCTAATGGATTAGATAGAACAGCAACACTGTTTGCACAAGCTGGATATGTGGCTTACCAATAGCTGGACAATGCTAACTAAGCATGCAAATGAACTAAAACTATGGCCTCTAAGCAAAATGATAAACTGAACTATGGAAAAGAGAGAATGAGAGCAAAAGATCAGACCATTTGCTTGTGCACAAACCATTTATTTATAGCTTTCATTCACCCAAAGATCAAAACCAAACTGAACTCTAAAAACCATAAACAATGGCCAAACACTATTCCAGGGGACCAAAAACATAAATGCATGCCCAAGTCGGAAAGAAAAGCTGGTGAAACGTTGATATTTCACGCGAGTTGCGTCAAAAGAACGTTCTGGAAAACGTGTAAAGGACCGCCACCCTGCTCAGGGCGGTGGTTACAGGACCGCCGCCCTGTTCAGGGTGGCGGTTATAGACCGCCACCCAGTCAGGGCGGCGGTTTCGTTACTAAAGAGAAAAGGGGCAAGAAAAGAGGGGAAAAGGGGAAAACAAAGCACGCAGGGGCTAAGCGAGGATATGCGGGATGTTAACGCATATTCGGAGAGCTTTTCTGGATCCCGAACACCTTGCGAAGAGACCTGTATCATCATTGGGGCACTTATTACGTTGTTCCGCAGTACAGTACCTTACAATTTTGGGTACGTACAGTCACCCAATTGATGGATTAAAAATACCCACATGGAAATAACTCATTTGAGAATTTTGAATTTGTCGAAATGACAGAGAGAGGGAATATTCGGGAGGAAAAGGACAGAGATCTTTGAGAGAGGTGATTTGGTGAGAGGTTAGTAGTTAGATGAGTGGAGTTTGAGGGCGAAAGAGATCTACCCAATTGAGTTGATTAGTTAAAATCTAGGAGATATATTTAGACATGACATAGGAAAGAGAGGACATAGAGGAGTTCCAGGTGTAGACACGACATCCTACCATGGAAATGAGGCCGAGTCGAGGTAGGATTTGAGCTCCATAGTTGTTTTTGGTGCAGAATAAGGTAGAATAAATTAAAATTTTGGGGTGTGAAATTTGATTGGAATTTTGGTTAAGATTGGGTATGGGAAGGGTGAAACGAATTTAATTAGGGTTTTAAATGCATCTATAGGATATTTGGGAGCATCGGGGTGGGTATTTTAGGTAGTTTTTGAAAAACAAAATTGAAATTGGGTATGTAGGGTTTGGCCCTAGGGCCAAACCATTAACCAACATTGGTCACCTATCGGTTGACATCGGTAGGATGATTGGCATCGGTGGGTGGAAAGGGGACCGGTATCGGCCATTGTGACCAATGTTGGTTAATGTGAAAAGTGACTAAGTGAGAAATAATGTTAGGTGGGGAGGTCAAAAGGTAGGAGAAATTTACGTAGGGGTTTAGGGTAATAATGATTGGGTTGAGGTGTAAAAGGTAGGAATGGGTGGGTTTAGGCTACATAAGAGTGGGTAGGAACAAATGAGAGGGTGTAGGTAAAAATTGAAGGTATGGATTAACAAGTGTAGGATGGCATAAGATAGATTAGGTAAGTTAGGTAAATAGGTAAAGGGGGAAATAAATGAAACATAGAGGTAGGAAAGAAGATAGAAGGAAAGGAAAATAGTGTAAGGAAGATAAGTCGTAGGGTAAAAATGGTGAGGTAAAATGTAGACCCACGTAGGCAAGGGTAAATTATTAATTAGTGTGAATGTTGATGATGTAGGCATGACAACAATTGATCTTTGAGAGATAAACTGTCACCCCTATTAGTGTAGATGAGACCTAGCATCACAGAGGATGAGTGGGATCATATGAGGGATGTCGGGTTGGGCGGGGTTAGGTGGTATAGGTGGATAGTTTGAGATCATAGCATGATGGTCACCCTCATCGATAAATGGGACTCGATGACCAAAACATTCCACCTACATACTAGGGAGATGACTATCACCTTAGAGGATGTCTACAAGATTCTGAGGCTACCTATTGTTCAGGATTCGTTGTATCATATCTCTTTAGATGATTCATTTGAACATGTGGTTATAGTTCTTGGAGAGGCCTTGGGAGAGTTGTCTTATCACAATGTGAGCATTAACTATAGAAAGATGTCTGTCACACATCCACAGGAAACTAGATTAGCACTGCTGATGATGGTGGGGATTGGTTGTTATGTGCTCCCATAATCAGAGGGTGGGAGGTTTCCACGAGGCTGATGGGAGTATTGGAGGACATGATTGAGGATAGGGTCTACTTTGCATGGGTGCTAGCATACCTAGTATAGTTATACAGGAGTTGTGGGCATATAGGAGGATTTGGCGGTTTGGTTTGTGTTGCACCTATCTTATTCATTGTTGGGCTTACGAGCATATAGTATGCCTACGTCTGCTAGGCCTACAACAACAAGATTGGTATAGGGGTATTTATAGAGTAGGATATAGGAGGTGGATTCGATAAGAGCTCATGCGGGTGGATGCAACATCATGCTAGCCACTTGGTCTTGTAACATCCTGACTTTTGGAACTCAATATTATTAATAATCTGTTTGGTTGTTGTTTTTGTTTTTGTTATTCATTCATCAAAGGTATGAGTATACAAAGACAAAGGAATGGACATTCATCCATATACCAATTTGGGTATGATCATAGGTATACAAGCATATATACTTATGTATATAAGCTACCATAATTGTGTGCATACACATGTGAGTATATGCACAAGTGCCCACTCTTCCATGAGTTAGCACTCACCCTTTTGATTCAGTGATAGCGTTTTGGTAGCTTCTAGTGTGATATTATTTAATATCAATTGCTAGCCTAACTAACCTAAGATATAGGATATGTGATCTAAACTAATCCTAACTTATGATGGTATGTTGGTAATATAACCGATTGTCAAAAGATTATCTAAATGTTTTTACTCAACCGTAATAAATGCAAAATTTTGATTTTCTTGGTTAATGAGCTCGGCATTTAAATAATTCTTAATTGGAATTATATTTTGTGGAATTCAAATTTTGAATTATTTTGGAATTAACTTATGTGTTAATTATTCCTTGTGGATTGTGGCACATAGTTTTATTTAAAATAAATAAATAAAACAATTAAAATTAGCCTAAAGTGAAGTGGAGGTATTTTTGAAGTTTAATTATATTTAAATGGATTTTGGAATCCCTAAAATAAAGGAGAGCTAGGTTTTGATTTTTACCATTTAGCATGGCATGAAGAGAGGACGAAATAGAGGGGAGACCATATCAAAAACAAATCTGGAGGATTTCATGGAAGTTTTACGGCCATCTGGAGCTGATTTTGGGCCTGTGTTGGGACCTTATCATTCTTTATTGCAGCAATGTTGGGGAGAATGTTATAGAAAAATAAATAAGGTTTTGGGGTTTTATTTTGAATGGTGTGGAGCTAGGAAGTTTGGAGGAAGAAAATAGAGAAGGAAAGAGGAAAATCACGAGAGGTTTTTTTGTCTTCTTCATCTCGAATATTTCAGCAAGGGTTTCTTATTTTTTTCTATGCAATATTTTACAAATAAATTAATATTCAGTTTATTCCTCTTCTGGGTAATGAGAAATATGGATTATCTATTATGGGTATTAATATTTTTAAATCAATCCTTTATGGGTATTTGGAAAATGTGTTTATTTTAATATGGGCATTATATATTTCAGATCTCTCAAGTATGAGAGCCAGAGATTTCATTTTTTTAAATACTTGATAAATGGAATCAATGAGGTTATTCATTTGGGTGTTGAGAGAAGATTTCTAGACATTTTCGCTATGGGTTTTGGACTGTCTCCAAGCTGCATTTTTAAATGTTGGAATGCTATTTTTTTGTTGATTCGTTGGTCTACTACAGTTGTTATAAGTTGTGTTATTGCTGTTGTAACAACTGCTAGAAGAGTTGTGTTCTTTAAGGATTTATTGGTGTGGTAACAACTGCTAGAAGTGTTGTTTTTTTATTAAATTATTATTGCATTTGTTGTTGCAGTGTTAGTTGTTATAGCGCTCAGTTTTGGTTGTTTCCTTGTTGTGTTTTGTTGTTTTTCTGCAATGCCAGTTAACAAAGTATGGTGTTTTGGGGTGTTTTATACGCTACAGATTCACTGCTAGATTGTTATTTTCTTTGCTGCAGTGTTTTTACGCTAGTACACTGCATTTTGTTAAATGGTTAGTGTGTAATCAAGTGCATAGAATTTTGAAAGAATGTTGTGCTATGAAATTTTGTCAAACTATTAGTGTGAAATCATTTGGATAGAATATTTAAAGAATGAGGTGTTGTGACATTATGTCAAATAGTTGATATGCAATCTTTTATTGGCATAAATACATGAGTATGGATTATGACATTTTATCATGCTACTGAAATGAATTCGTTGGAATTTAAGTGAAGTTATTTTATATAATTTTATCATGCTACTAGAATGAATTCATTGGAATTTATGTGAAGTTATTTTATGGAAATTTATCATGTTATTGGAATGCACTCTTTGGTATTTATGTGAAGATATTTTTTATGGCATTTGGTCATGATGTTAGCATGCATTCATTGGACTGTATGTGAAGTTCATTGTAATGAATTTTTTCATATTGTTGGCATGAATTCTATGGATTATATTGGAGGTTTATATTATGACATTTTTTCATATGGTTCGCATGCATTCTTTGAGTATAAAGGATTTGTTGTGCCTTTTGAAAATGCATTATGTTGTTGATCTGAATTGGCATATTGTTCATTTTGAGCTTGTGAAGTGAATTTCATGATATGAAATTTTGTCATACAATTGGTATGCATTCCTTGGAATATATGTGAAGTTCATTATATGACATTTTTTCATATGATTGGCATGCATTCTTGGGTATAAATGATCTTTTGTTCCTCTTGGAAATTATGTTATGTTGCTGATATGATTTGGCATAAATCTCATTGTAAGAATTGTAAAGTGAAGTTCATGTGGATGCTTTGACAATTGCTTATCATGACTTATCCTTTTATATGGAGCCTATATGTGGCATTTGTTCAAACAATTGGTATGCCGATTTGATTTGGCATGAAATGCATTATGTAATCAGCCTTGTGTGAGGTAAGTTTTATGCATTTTCATGTAAGATGGTTAAATACAACACTCTTGAAAGGTATTCTGAACTTGGATAGTTCATGCATGTATACATGCTTTTTGAAATCATTATTATAATAATGAATGAATTAGCATGTTGATGCATGACTGTATATTCTAAATACATTTTCATCTATAGAATACTACATATATGAAAATGGAAATCCTTGCCAGTTTAATTTGAGTTGACCCTTTGTGGAAAATACAAGCCATTCTGGAGATAAGGGAAAGGAAATAATTTGAAGGGATTCAAGCTAATTTCAGATCTTTCTTAGTTACTGTTATATTTCAGTTATGGAATAAATTGTACTTGATGTACTAGCTGAAATAATTAGTATATTATATAAGCTTATGAGGCTTTTTTCCATTGCATGTAACCTTATAAGATTGTACTGAGATATTGAAAATAATGAAATGTCCTTTGGACTCAAATCTAATTTTTATCGATGTGTTTAGCACATATGATTTTTTGTATAATTGTATGATTTGATTATGTGTGAAATCAACATATCAATTAAGCAATGGGAATAATGGAAAAAAATTGGACCTCAGTTTTTGAGGTCCTTACAGCCTCATGGGTAGGGTCATCGTGAGGTGACTAGTTCATGGAGACTAGGGCCAAGTGAGGGGATAGGAGAGAACAGCGAGAGGTGTCGGGCCCTTCTAGAGATGATGTGATGATGGAGATATTGGGTATTTTTTTTTTTGACTTATATATGCCATCCTGTGTCCAAGATGTGAGATGTACATGAGAGTTTTTGAGATACTTCTTTATATCTGCATATATAGTGTATTGACATACAAAATTTCCAGTATATATGTGATGGAATTTATATATGTTGTGTGTTGTTTTAATTTCCATTGTATTGTTTTTATGGAGACTAGTTGTAGGCATGGTTCATGTTATGGTTTGGTTTAATTTCCAATGTATTGATATTATGGAAACTAGATGATAGGCATGGTTTGGTTTAATTTCTAATTTATTTATGTTATGAAAACTAGATGATAGGCATGGTTTGGTTTAATTTCCAAGTTATTGATGTTATGGAAACTAGATGATAGGCATGGTTTTGCAATGTATGAGTTAATTGAATGGTTTAATTTCCAATGTATTGATGTTATGGAAACTAGATGGTTAGGCATGGTTTGGTTGATGTTGTTATGATGTGAGATGATTTTGTTTTGATTTCCAAGTGATTGTTTTTATGGAAACTGGATATGTAGGCATGGTTGAGTTTGATTTGGATTTCCAATGTATTGATGTTATGGAATTTAGATGTAGGCATGGTTTGGTTGTGTTTATTTCAATTTAATTTCCAAGTTATTGGTATTATGGAAAGTAAATGATGATGTGTATGGGTGATGTATGGTTTTTTTGGGGTTAATTTCCAAGTTATTGTTTTTATGGAAACTAACTAATTAGGTTTTTTTATGGAGGAAAAGAGTGGTCGAGATAACCTCTGAGGGCCCCATGCCCTCAGAGTGTTTCCTACATAGCCCTTGTAAAAGGGGCCTTAGGTCGATGTAGTTCTCCCATAAACTAGGGAAGAATGAGATTGGGTTAGGTAAGTTGAGTAGGTAGGTTGGATAGGTAAGTTGGTTGGGTAAGGCATGTTTGAAAATATGTAAGGTCAAATATTGAATAGGTAATAGGAAAGGTGAATTAGGTGTAGGCATAGATGAAGGTGTTATGGTTGATTCAATTTCGATGGTCTTGTCTTGTTGAAGAAACAACAAGTAAACAGATAAGAAACCAAAATAAGTAACATGCCCATATTTGGCAAGGATCATAATTATCATACCCCTAGACTTATCAAACATAAGTCACTAGATACACTACATGAGCGATGGGTCTAGAGTTGAAATAATTTGCGTGATCACAATGTGTAGAATACATGCCACATCCCTTGAATTGATTTAGAAGATAATAAATAGAAGGTAAAGTGGAAGAGTTGTGGAACAACATGCCCCTTCTGCAAGATACCCAAAACCATAATAGGCAGGTCCGTGACTAGAAGTTGGTATTTTTCTTGATTTTTTATTTTGTTTTGGTTTTTTCATGTATAGACTGATCGATGTGAGAATTCTATATTGGGATGAATAGTAGTGTCTCCTTGAGGTCTTCATGAAGCTAATCAATGTGGGAAGCTCCAAAAAAACTTTTGACAAATATAGATTATTCTACTTTTTTGATAGATCGAGTACAGTAGGTGGTTGTATTTTTATGGATGTCCTTTGAGGGAGTAGTCTACATATAGCAGTAAAGAAAGAGAGATAAATGTCCTTTTCGAGAATCATCTATTTGCAAGAATTTTGACTCAAGGAGTAAATTTTTGGTTATCCCATTTTTTTACTTTTATTGTTGTACTTGAAGTCATGGAAAAGACTATAAAAATTATAGGCATATTTTATGAAGGAAAACCCATAGCATGAAAATGTTAGTGATAAAAGAGGCGTTTAAGTGATGAACAAACATTAGATTCCATCCTGAAAAGGATGAAAATTATACATGAGAATCATGCCATGAGTAGACCCGTGGTACTCATATTGAAGACAAGGTTGAATGGTGACAGATAATCACACAATTCTAATGTAGTATTTGGTCCTTGAAATAGGTAGGTGGAAGGAAAGGTTTACTCAAGAGATGAACACATAAGTGATATAAGGTGATGTAGTACTTTATTCAATAGTAGAATGGTCTAAGATGCAAGGAATTAAGAGGCTCAGGTTCAGCTTTACCCTCAAGAAAAGATAAATGATAAGTTATTGATCCACTGGTATGGGTGAAAATATAAGGTCCAAGAAAATTAGGATCAAACTTCCCTCATTTAATTTCCTCCATATTTGTCGCATGTTGATTTTCCTTCAAGACAAGGTCACCAAATTTGAAGGTTCATTCTTAAACACATTTTTTGTAGGCACACTTGATGCGTTTTTGGTAGATTTGGAGATGGTAGAGAGAATTTAATTGACGTTCTTCTAATATATCAAGTTGCACCAATTTTTTTGTTGGCATCCAAATTAATTCTCCTGCGAGGGATGATTAGCATCACAAAACTAGCAGGATGCTTAGAGATAGACGAATCATGATATGAGTCATTTTTATCCGAGGGGGATTCATTGACTCTTTGTCACTTAGGTGTTGGAGAAATGGATAGAACCTTATTGAGGGTTTGATCTACCCTCACTACTTTTGGTCATGCCTTAAACCAGGGTGAGAGGAACTATTCAACCCGTATTATTGAAGGATATCAAGAGATCCTTCTTTGCATAATTTTCATGAGAACCTTGAGAAAATATGATCAATAAAATACAATATAACTCTCACGATTTGTCACACTATAGAATGGAGATGTTTCCTGGACAAGGTTCAGGTTACTAAAGAAAATAATTGAATCCTAATTGTTTTTACATATTTTGGAAGTGGAAATTGTTAAACCTTTGTGGATACACAGTAAAAAGGGGTAGTTCATGTAGGATTTATCATTTGAGAAGTTTTTGGTGGGAAGTTAAGCAAGATAAAGTTGATTATACCAAATATTTGAGAACCTTTACAAATATTGGAAAACTCACAGACAAAATGCTTCAAAATAGCTAAAATATTCCTTCAACCAGAAGGTGTGTATCAATGGAGGCCCAGAGATGCACGGTTTCATACACTCTTCAAGAATTCAACATAAAGGCTCATGTTAAAGACTCAATTAAACATTGAAATCCCTGGTTCGTCATGCCTAAGATACACTCATAGACTTACAAACAATCTTTATCAACATAATGAAAGTAAAGTGATTTTAAATTGTTTATTTGCATCACAAGATGAAAGCTCTTCTCATGATGAAATTGCAAATGCCACAATACTAACACACGGATGAGATCTTGTGTGACTCAAAGAGATTTTAACATAAGATTGCAATAGGAACAAGAAAAATAATTTGAAAACATTCTAAAATAAGAGAAGACAAAATTATGCTCATGATACACACAAATTTATTCAAGGTTCATTAGATTCATAAGTAGGGGAAATTTTCTTGAACAATCTCAGAGCTTATCAATGGTTGTACACTTACAATCATATTGACGTGATTAAATATAAAACACAGACGATAAATAGGTTTCTCAAACGGATCTCTCGGGAGAATGGTTTTTTTCTCAAACTTTCTTAGAAAAATTAACCCCCCTTATGCAAGAGTATTCTCATTGCATATATACAATTTCACTCGCTCACTCCTCCCAAATTTGCCCCCCAAAATTCTCAATCTTAAAGAGAATATTCCTCTTTACAACATACCATTTAATCATGTTTATTCCCTTAAAAATATCTTACTTTCTATTTCGGTGGATAAATCATGAACTGATTACGTTTCGGTTCCTCAATAGTCTTTTTAATCATTCTCTTATTTTGTCATGTAAGAAATCCCATTTTTAATAATTCTCAAGTGGCTCCATATGGCTTGATCTGACAAGAAATCCTTTTCACCTTCGAGAATACAACTTGAGGAAAAGATACATGCATTCACACCTCTCGAAATGAGTGTCCTCACATGGATTATACCACATATTTGCACTATGAGTCCGAGTCATCCAAGTGAAAAGAGGAGATAGTGGAAGCCTCCATGTGTTTTTGGCACAACTTCAACGTGTTTAGTCTCGGGCAGAGTTACACTTGTGAAAAGTCTGAGATTAATTTTAGAGGCGGGGCCTCAAACAACGATGAGGCTCTCCATGTTCCCCACAGGGCCTAAGAAAGTTACCTCGGCCATTGAAAAAGTTTCGGTATAAAAGGAGCCAGCGGAAGCCTCCACGTATCTCTTCAGTGCACTTTTGATATGGTTCCCAAAATTGGAGAACTCAAACAAGCGCACCCTCCATGTGTCTCGGGCTTGGAAAAGTTATCTTGGACGTTCAAAAATTTTAAGAACCAGTGAAAGGTGCTATGTGCCTAGGGTACGAGAAAGTTGCATCGGACACTTGAAAAGTCTAAGTATGGGAAGATCCAACGGAAACCTCCACATGTCTCTTTGACACTCTTTCAAAGGTAAAATTCAAGGGTAGGTCCCCAAAAAGCATGGGCCCTCCACATGTCCCGGGCCTAAGAAAGTTTCCTCGGCCGTTGAGAAGTCTAAGTATAGAGAGGAGTCCAGTGGAAGCCTCCACGTGTCTCCTTAGCGCAACTCCAAAGGTAAGACCTGAGCGGATACTTAAATGAGCACGGGCCCTCCATGTGTCCTTTTGCGGGTCTTAGGCATTTACCTTATACTTTCAAGTTGGCTCTGACATCCTTGTACTCTCACCCCTTATACTTTCAATTTGATTCGAGGAATACTTTGTTTGTTACAGATTTGTTCTAGAAAGTGATATTTAACAAATTTACACCCAAAAGCTGCCAGGTGTACAAAAGATAAGCTTTTTCAATTATTTCCACTCAGTTTTTTTAACTGGGGCATCCGGTTGTCACTTTTGAAAATTATTTGGAGCATTCCCTCTTGATTTTGAAAACATGATGCACACAAAAAAGAGGAAGAATGTGCGTAAGCTTGTTGATCATCCTTTACACCTGCAACTTCCTTCTCTTCATCCTTTTCCTCTGCATCTTTCTCTGCTTCATCCTGGTGGTTTTCTGTAAGTGCCCGAGCAATTCTAATTCAAAACAACAACTTTCACACTTCTCGGGTTCACAAATTGAGCTCCACAACAATTTTGATTGCACTTCACTGATAAAAATGACAAGAGACCATGAAATTAACAATAAAAGATGAAATTCATTTGAATCTCTTGAGGTCCTGGAGTGTTAATGGTGGTAGAACTAAATGCCTTGTATCATAGCCATTAACTCTATCTTTCACAACTTCAAAATTGAGCCATCCATGTGGAAAATATCTTAGTTGAAGTGGGCTTGGGGGTACTTTTTGTATTTTGTGATACTTTAAGAAAATGTGTATTTTTGGACATTTTGGCCCACCCCTCCACTTTTGATACAGGCTCAACACGTGGCTTTACCTAGGTGACAACGGGGTCATGGCTCACTTTATAACTTTACTCCTTTTCACAAAAAGGAAAAAAATTCCCAAAGTGCTCCGGTGACCCGCCTCCCCACTTTGACTTTTCAATGCTGACTCAAACATGTGACATTATTTGGTCCCCAATGGAATCACGGCTCATTTTATAACTTTTCTCCTTTTCACAAAAAGGCCAAAATATTCAAAATGCTCCAATGATCCACCTCTCCACCTTTGACTTTTCAAACCACCACGTGTCCTTTTGTGGGCCTTAGGCATTCCTTTTATATTTTCATTCCTTTTGCCATAATGCCTCAAAACACAAAAAGGGCCTGCCTTTCCACAACCACTTGATTTATGATAGGTGTACATCTTCGGGGTCAAAGTAAGAAAATTTCTTTGTTGCTTCACATTGTTGAATAGCCAATTAGAAACTATCAGGGCCACGGACCAATTTGGAATTTTTTACAATTGTGAAAAAAGTGACAAGTTTACCAAATAAACCCACCATGCCATGTCTAATCAAAGAATACCACGTATTTGTGGGCATTGGGATAGGATTTACAGAGGAGACATAATTGTGGAAGATGCCCAACAACAAATTTTTTCCTCATGGAGAGAAGACTGTAAATAAAACCAAGACTCAATGTGATCCATGACCCAAGGAAAGGACTCGACAAAATGTAACCAAATGAAGGAGAAATATTTCACACATCCATACAGGGAGACAAAGAATACTTCAAACCATGCGGATTGAGAAATTTTGAACAAACAAGGTGAGATTAAATTGAGCACCAACATCGGCTCCAACTCGGGGATGGGAACTCCTGTGAGTTCCGCAAGAAAAATAGACCATGTGCCAAAAATTCCATTGGGAAATAGATTCAAGAACAATCTTGCAAAGTAGAAAAACAATAACCAATCCTCCCAAGATCAAACCGAGAAACCAACAAGAACCGGTCACTAGGGACTAGGACAAACCAAAACAAAAAAAATGTGAAAATAGAACAAAAACAAAATACTATACACTGTATAATGATGTGTGCCTTGATTATGAGAAATCAATCAAGGAAATGTTTCAAGTGCCTACCATTCTGAGTATGACCAAGCCAAGAAGTCTTGATACTTTTTAACAACTGGACATATGCTTGTTTTTCTTCTCTATCCAAGTTTCTACCTAGCCATATTTTCTGAGGTTTATCTTTTGTGCATTTACTAGATCTAGAAAAACCCCATCAAACATCAGAGTCTAGGGAGAACACTCTACTCGGGATACTTGCACTCATCAATTTTATGCTCCTTAAAATCGGCATAACCCACAAAGTTTTTAACATCGACGTCTGCATGCAATACTTCATAAGAAGCATTGTTAGGGTCCTCAATGAGATGTAACATTTTCTTCTCATCATACAACTTCACAAGTTTCATCTCAATTAGTATGGTTGTATATGACATGTCCATCTGTATGCTTCCACCCACACTAGCTGCCCACTTTCTAGATAATAACATCCCCCCTTTGGCAGAGGACAGGTTTGTAATAACCACATTCATGGTTAATGATTTTCCTGAAAAGTTGTCAACTACACTACTAATCCCTTGACATACCCAACTACTAGCATTTCTCTTGAATCCATAGCAGTACATTTCCCAAAAATTGTTGTTACCTTGATATTTAACTCATTCATGACCTTAAGAGGAATTAAATTACATGAGGCTCCTGAATCAAACATGCAATTATGTACTAGCCTATCTTTAATAATCAAAGTGGTAAAAATAGATCCACATTAAGTGAGATTCAACCAAAGAATTTCCCAAATACACCTCAGGTGATTATCCTAGTTCCTCCAATTCTTGTGGTATTTCTAATTCTGCAATAATAGGAGGAATCTCTACATTATTAACACTTTTTCCCTGAGCAATATTTTCTTCCTTAAATCCCAAATATTTGAATGCCATTTTCCTATGCTCAAGGATCCTAAGTAACTCAACAATGGGAATAGTAACCTTGATCTGACTCAAGATTTGGGCTATGTCACAAGGAATATATTTGGGTAGGGTAGTATTAGGAGGAGATTCACAACTTCTTCTAATAGTATAGGAGTTTTCGAGAGTCCGGGTATGGGTAGGATCATGGTTTTACTTGGGGTTATTAGACCTTTTCCGGATGTATCTTTCTTAGGGGTTTCCTTTGAGATATTGGTAAGAACTAGAACTTTTGGGTTGGTTTTGGCCCTCCCACTTTGATGACCTTACTTTTGGTGTTATATTAATTCTCTTGAGTAACTACATTCATCAACAGTTGTTTTTCCTCCTCGGAAGGGATCCCTCCATCATACTTTTTAATCATCAAAGCCCTTAAGTATTCAAAATCATGATTAGGAAGATCAAATTCTTGCACCATATCAATTTTAAAATTATTAATACGAGGAAGAGTTAATACTAGGTAAACACAATCCCAAAAGTTTTCAACAGTTCTAGCACTTATAATTCGATTGAGGTTTCCCCCTTTGTGAGTTTGCAGGTGTTCCATCATGCACACATCATTATATGTCTCATCATCATCAGCTTCCTCAACTTCCTGATCTACATCACATGGGAATATGGTAAGAAACACCTATCACACCACTCGATAACATTGGCCTCCTCCATAGTAGTAACCCTGGCAATCAAAGGATAAAGAACCAATCTATTATCCTATGGTGAGTTTGTTTATTTCCTAATCCCATGAGCCATTTCCCTCTATCATCTAGTCTGTGATCACCTCTGGGATGATTTCTAAATCTCTCCTAACCATGTGGCTTGTGTTGACCTTGGGAATTTTGTCCTATCCCTTTTTCTGCTCTAGCCAGTTTATAGGATATCTCTTTAACTGCTCCAGCCAAAGTTTTTACAACCTCTTCTAGATCCACAACCTTGCTTGATTAAGGCTTTTCAGGATTGATCAACTTAACACCTTCCCTCTTAGGAGGCTTTCCAACTGCCTTAATATTATTCTCAATTTGTAAAGCCATAGTGAAGGGTTGCCTCAATGTTCTGGGTTTTATCTCTTAAGTAATAAGCAGCCTTTTTATCAAAAGCATCATAATATTTAATCAAACAAGATACATCACATGGCCTTAGGATTATAGGTAGTCTATTCAAGGTATTATTGAACCGAGTATTGAAATCATGGATAGATTCATTTGGATTTTTCTTTATATTTTCAAATTCAAATAAAAGGAACTTGGGATCTGTCTTATCCCCATATTGTAATCTAAAGGAATTTTCATCTCGTTCCATGAATCTATTGAATTATCTAGTAAATCCTTGTACCAGTCACGTGCATCCTCCTCAAGAGTATGAATAAAAAACTTTATATACACATCTTCAAACTCAATTTCAAAATCTTCCATCATATTGAAAAAGAGTCTTAAATGGTGGTCACCAATGATGGCATTATTCCCTTGAAATTTTGGCAACCTATTTCTAACATCTTGTGGCACCATATTAGGATATCCATCCATACCTCTGAAATTTATAGGTCCAAAAGTATTGACGACAAAATAAGGTCTAGGTGGAGGTTGGAACCATATTTCCTTGAGGTGGTGAATTTACAAGAGAAACAAAATGATAGGGAATGAGGGGTCTTTGGAGCACAGGAGTATAGCTTTCAAAATAGATATTCTCTAATGACTCAACTTCATGGAAAACCCTATCAACCTTGGAAGAAATAGGGAAAATGAGAGGCACACTTTTCAGACACAAATGATGGCCCCTCTCTAGTTGGAGAACTCAAATTTATATAAAGATTACTTGGTTCAGAATCACTTGAAGACGTATGGTAATCTTCAACCACATATTGATCACCTTTCAAAACTGATATCTCCTTTTTTGATTCTTGATTTCCAATCACTTTCCAGACTTGTTTTCCTTCTGAATTTTCTTTTCCTAGTTCTAGAAATAATTTTTAGTAAGATCCCTAGTGAAGAAATACCTTCTTCCTCTACTTTGCAAATATCGATGAAAAATTTCACTTGACATAGGTTAAGACACTAGTAATCATCAAAATTTCAATTCAACATGGAGTCACCACTAAGGATTTTCACCTTAGTTGTGTAGATGCACTATAAGTAACTTGTCAAATGTCTATTAATGCTTAAATTCTATAAATCTTAACAGATCCGACCTTCCTTTACCCACATTTATCACTATTGATGCAAATTTAGTATAATAACCACTAGAAACTAGAAATACTACACAATGAACTTGTAATCTTGCAAAAATCTTACAAATCTTAACAAAGGATGATGTTTAAATAACTTATTTGTACTTAAACCATGTAAGAAGCATTACCAGGGTCGGCATGTGTATGCATTTGTAAAAATAGTCCCCACAATGGCGCCACTTGGTGTTGTTTCCACAAAAATAGGTCCCGATGTTCAAATAATCCTCTGCAATTCAAATAATCCCCGCAATGCATGCCATTTGGGTGTTGTTGCCACACAAATAGGTCCCGGTGTTCAAATAATCCACGAAAAATAATCTTATTTTGGTGGTGTTTCCATAGAAATAGGTCCGGTGTTCAAATAATCCTCTGCAATTCAAATAATCCCCGATAACGATGCCATTTGGGTGTTGTTTCCACACAAATAGGTTCTAGTGTTCAAATAATCCTTGCAACAACACCATTTGGGTGTTGTTCAGACAAATAGGTCCCAGTGTTCAAATAATCCCCGGCAATGGCATCACTTGGGTGTTGTTGCCACACAATAGGTCTCGATGTTCAAATAATCCCCAAAAATGGTGCCACTTGGGTGTTGGTATCCAAATTGATTCTCCTACGAGGGCTAAGTAGCATCACAAAACTAGTAGGATGCTTAGAGATAGATGAATCATGATATGATTCGTTTTGTAGCCAGGGAGGGGATTCAACTAACTCTTTGTCACTCAGGTGTTGGAGAAATGGATAGCACCTTATTGAGGGTTTGATCTACCCTCACTACTTTAGGTTGTGCCTTCAACTAGGGTGAGAGGACCCATTCTGTAACCCATATTGGTGAAGGATATCAAGAGATCCTTCTTTGTACAATTTTCATGAAAACCTTGAGAAAATATGATCAATACAACACAATCTAACTCTCATGATTTTTCACACTAGAGAGTGGAGATGTTTCTTAGACAAGGTTTGGGTTACTAAAGACAATAATTGAATCTTGGTTGTTTCTACATATTTTGGCAGTGAAAATTGTTAAATCTTTGTGGATACATAGTACAAATAGGGGTAGTTCATGTAGGATTTATCGTTTGAGAAGTTTTTGGTGGGAAGTTAAGCAAGATAAATTTGATTATACCAAATCTTTGAGAACCTTTACAAATATTGGAAAACTCACAGATAAAATTCTTCAAAATAGCCAAAATATTCCTTCAACTAGAAGGTGTGTATCAATGGAGGCCCGAGATGCATGGTTTCATACACTCTTCAAGAATTCAACATAAGGCTCATGCTAAAGACTCAATTAAATGTTGGAAATCCCTGGTTCTTCATGCCTAAGATACACTCATAGAATTAAAAAAATCTTTATTAACATAATGAAATTAAAGTGATTTTAAATTGTTTATTTGCATCACAATATGAAAGCTCTTCTTATGATGAAATTGTAAATGCCACAAAACTAACACATGGATGAGATCTTGTGTGACTCGGAGAGAGATTTAACATAATATTGTAACAGGAATAAGAAAAACTATTTGAAAACATTCTAAAATAAGAGCAGACACAATTATTCTCATGATCAACACAAATTTATTCAAGGTTTATTAAATTCATCAGCATGGGAAAGTTTCTTGAACAATCTCAGAGATTTTCAATGGTTGTACAATTATAACCATCTTGATGTGATTAAATCTAAAACATGGGAAAATAAACAGGTTTCTCAGATTGTCTCTCGGAAAATGGTTTCTCTCAAACTTTCTTAGAAAAATTAACCCCCTCTATGCAAGAGTATTCTCATTGCATTTATATAATTTCACTCGCTCACTCATCCCAAATTTTCCCCCCAAAAGAAGAATATTCAAGGAATCCTTTGTTTGTTACAAGTTTGTTCCAAAAGTGATGTTTAACAAATTTACACCCAAAAGCTGCCAGGTGGATAAATCATGAACTGATCACATTTCTCAGTCCCTCAACTATGATTGGGATGCCATATCATAACTTTTGACAGTATTTTTAATCATTCTTTTATTTTTTGTGCAAGAAATCCCATTTTTAATAATTCTCGGTGGCTCCATATGGCTTGATCTGACAAGCAATCCTTTTCACATTTGAGAATACACCTTGAGGAATAGATACTTGTATTCATGCCTCTTAGAAATGAATTTCCTCGTATGGATTATACCACATATCTATGTTGCGAGTCTGAGTCATCCAAGTGTAAAGAGAAGCCAGCAGAAGCCTCCACATGTCTTCTTGGCACAAATGCAAAGATGAAGTCCAGAGGTAGGTTCCTAAATGAGTGTGGGCCCTCCACATGTTCACAACTCGAGAGAGTTGCACCGGTCGTTTAAAATTCCAAGCATGGGGGTTTAGCGAAAGCTTCCATGTGTTTGTTTAGTGCAACTTCAAAGATGAAGTTTAGAGGCGGGACCTCAAATGAGCACAGGATCTCCACGTACTTTGGGCCTAAGAAAGTTGCCTCGGCCATTGAAAAAGTCTCAATATAAAGAGGAGCCAGCGGAAGCCTCCATGTGTCTCTTTGACACACTTTTAATATGGTGCCCAAAAGCGGAGACCCCAAACAAGCGTGGGCTCTCCACGTGTCTTGGGCCCAAAAAGTTATACCGGCTGTTAAAAAATTTTAAGAACTAGTGGAAGGTGACACGTGCCTAAGGTATAAGAAATTTGCATCAGATGCTTGAAAAATCTAAGTATGGGAAAATCCAGTGGAAACCTTCATGTGTCTCTTCGGTACTCTTTTAAAAGTAAAATTTAGGGGCAAGTCCCCAAATAGGCGTGGGCCCTCCATGTGGAAAATATTTGAGTTGAAGCGGGCCTAGGGGTGCTTTTCACATTTTGTATCACTTAAAGAAATTGTGCATTTTTAGACAATTTGGCCCGCCCATCCACTTTTGATATAGGCTTTACACATGGCTTTCCTAGACATTGGGTCGGGCTACTGACTTAATTTATGACTTTCATTCTTTTTCAAAACAAATCTGAGAATCTCAAAATGCCCCAGTGACCCACCTCCCCACTTTTAATTTTCAATGCTGACTCAAACATGTGACATTATTTGGTCCCCAGCAGAATCGCGGCTCATTTTATAACTTTTCTTCTTTTCACAAAAATGACAAAATCTTCGTAATGCTCCAATGATCCACCTCTCTGCATTTTACTTTTCAAAGCACCACATGTTCTTTTTTCGGGCCTTAGGCGGTCATTTTATAGTTTCATTCCTTTCACCATAATGCCTCAAAACACAAAAAGGGCCCACCTTTACTGCATAATGCTTGATTTATGTCAGGTGTACATCTTCGGGGCCAAAGTAAGAAATTGCTTCACCGCTTCATATCATTGAGTAGCCAATTAGAATTCATCGGATCCATGGGACTAATTAGGATTTTTTACAAATGTAACAAAAGTGACAAGTTCACAAAATAGACCCACCATGCCACATCCAATCAAAAATACCAAGTATCCGCGGACGTTGGGATAAAATTTGGAAGGAAAACATGACCATGGAAAAATAAAAGGAAGGGGAAACCCTGAATTCACTCCTAAATTACAAATTTTTCCCCCAAAGAGAAGACTATAAATAAAACCAAGACTCAATGTGATCCATGACCCAAGGAAAGGATTGACAATGGAAACCAAATGAAGGAGAAATATTTCATGCATCCATACAGGGAGAGAGAATACTTCAAACCATGCGGATTGAGAAATTTTGAACAAACAAGGCGAGATTAAATTGAGCACCGACATAAGCCATAAGGGGGAAAAGGGGATAGAGACAAATTCCAAAATGGCGTTGTTGTCAAGGATTATTTGAATTGTAGAGGATTATTTGAACACCGGACCTATTTGTGTGGAAACAACACCCAAATGGCACCATTGCCGAGGATTATTTGAATTACAGAGGATTATTTGAACATCAGTGACCTATTTGTGCAAAGCAACATCACCGAAATGGCATCGTTGCGGGAATATTTTTACAAATGCATACACATGCCAACCCTGGTAATGTTTCTTACACTATTTAAGTACAAATACGTTGTTTAAACATCATCCTTTGTCAAGATTTGTAATATTTTTGCAAGATTACAAGTTCATTGTGTAGTATTTCTAGTTTCCAGTGGTTATTGTACTAAATTTGCATCAATAGTGATAAATGTGGGAAAAAGAAGGTCAAATCTATTAATCTTTATAGAAATTAAGCATTAATAGACATTTGACAAGATACTTATAGTGCATTTTCACAACTAAGGTGAAAATCCTTAGTGGTAACTCCATATTGAATTGAAATTTACATGATTACTAGTGTCTTAACCTATGTCAAGTGAAATTTTTCATCAATATTTGCAAAGTTGGAGGGAAGAATGTCTTTCTTCACTAGGGATCCTACTAAAAAGTTATTTCCAAAACTAGGAAAAGCAAATTCAGAAGGAAAACAAGTCTGGAAAGTTGTTGGAAATCAAGAATAAAAAAGGAGATATCAATTCTGAAAGGTGATCAATCTATGGTTGAAGATTACCATATGTCTTCAAGTGATTTTGAACCAAGTAATCTTTATATAAATTTGAGTTCTCCAACTGGAGAGGGGCCATCATTTGTGTCTGAAAAGTGTGCCTCTCATTTTTCCCCTATTTCTTTTAAGGTTGATAGGGTTTTCCACAAAGTTGAGTCATTAGAGAATATCTATTTTGAAATCTATATTCATATGCTCCAAAGACCCCTTATTCCCTATCATTTTGTTTCTACTGTAAATTCATCACCTCAAGGCAATATGGCCCAACCTCCACCTTGAGCTCCTTTTATATTCAACACTTTTGGACCTATATATTTCAGAGGTATGGATGGATATCCTAATATGGTGCCACAAGATGTCAAAAATAGGTTGCCAAAATTTCAAGGAAATAATGCCATCATTGGTGACCACCATTTAAGACTCTTTTTCAATATGATGGAAGATTTTGAAATTGAGTTTGAAGACGTGTATGTAAATTTTTTTATTCATACTCTTGAGGAGGATGCACATGACTGGTACAAGTCTTTACCAGATAATTTAATAGATTCATGGACTGAGATGAAAAATGCCTTTAGATTGCAATATGGGGATAAGACAAATCCCAAGTTCCTTTTATCTGAGTTTGAAAATATAAATAAAAATCCAAATGAATCTATCCATGATTTCAATACTCGGTTCAATAAGACCTTGAATAGGCTACCTATAATCCTAAGGCCAAGTGATGTATCATGTTTGATCAAGTATTCTAATGCTTTTGATAAAAAGGTTGCTTATTACTTAAGAGATAAAAACCCAGGAACATTGAGGCAAGCCTTCACTATGGCTTTAATAATCGAGAATACTATTAAGGAAATTCACAACCCTCCTAAAATGGAAGGTATTAAGTTGATCAATCTTGAAAAGCCTCAGTCAAGAAAGGTTGTGGATCTAGAAGAGGTTGTAAAAAAAAAATCCGGAGAAGTTAAAGAGATATCCTATAAAATGGCCAGAGTAGAAAAAGGGATAGGACAAAATTCCTAAGGTCAGCACAAGCCACATAGTTAGGAGAGATTTGGAAATCATCCCAGAGGTGATCACAGACTAGATGACAAAGGAAAGGGATCATTTGATCGAAATAAACAACCTCAACCTAGGAAGAATAGATTGGTTCCTAATCCTTTGACTGCCAAGGTTGCTACTGTGGAGGAGGCCAATGTTATCAAGTGGTGTGATAGGTGTTTATTACCACACTCCCCATGTGATGTAGATCAATAATTTGAGGAAGAATATGATGATGAGATGTATGATGATGTGTGCATGATGGAATGCCTGCAAACTCATGGCAGGGGGAAACCTCAACTAAATTAATAAGTGCTAGAACTACTAAAAATTTATGGGATTGTGTTCACTAGGTATTACCTTTTCCTCCTATTAATACTTTTGAAATTGATATGGTGCAAACATTTGATCCGGTTGTGAAAAAGGGGATAGGACATAATTCCCAAGGTCAACATAAGCCACAAGGTCAGGAAAGATTTGGAAATCACCCCAAAGGGGATCATAGACTAGATGACTGAGGAAAAGGGCCCATGGGGTCAGCAAATAAATATCCTTAACCTAGGGAGAATATATTGGTTTCCGATCCTTTGACCATTAGGGTTACTACTATGGAGGAGGCCAATGTTATTGAGTGGTGTGATAGTTGTTTCTTACCACATTCCACATGTGATGTAGATCAAGAAGTTGAGGAAGCTGATGATGATGAGACATATGATGATGTGTGTATGATGGAACACCCCGCAAACTCACGGTAGGGGGCAACCTCAACCGAGTTAATAAGTGCCGAATCTGTTGAAAACTTTTGGGATTTTGTTCACCAGTATTGTCTCTTCCTCTTATTAATACTTTTAAAATTTATATGGTGCAAGCATTTGATCTACCTAATTATAATTTTGAATACTTAAGGGCCTTGAAAATTAAAAATTATGTTGGAGGGATCCCTTCCGAAGAGGACATGCAATCGTTGATGAATGAATTAGTTGCTCAGAGAAAGAATATAACACCGTATAAGGTTGTCAAAGGGGGAGGGCTGAAAACCAAGCCAAAAGTTCTAGTCCTTACCAATATCGAAAGGAAACCCCTAAGAAAGATACATCTAGCAAAGGCATAACTACCCCAAATAAAACATGTGCTCCCGCCATGCAGGCTCAAAAATGCCTATACTATCAGATGAAATTGTGAATCTCCCTTCTAATACTACCCTACCCAAATATGTTCCTTATGACATAGCCCAAATATTGATTCATATCAAGGTCAGTGTTACCATTGTTGACTTACTCAGGATCCCTGAGCATAGGAAAAGGGCATTCAAATATTTGGGATTTAAGGAAGAACATATTACTCGGGAAAAAGTGTTAAGAATGTAGAGATTCCTCCTATTATTGCAGAATTAGAAATACCACAAACATTGGAGGAATCGAGAGAATCGCCTAAGGTGTATTTGGGAACTTCTCTGGTTGAATCTCAACTTAATGTGGATCCATTTTTTACCACTTTGATTATTAAAGATAGGCTGGTACATAACTACATGTTTGATTCAGGAGCCTCATGTAATGTAATGCCTCTTGAGGTCATGAATGAGTTAAATATCAAGGTAACAATAGCTTTTGGGAAATGTATTGCTATGGATTCAAGAGAAGTGCCAGTAGTTGGGTATGTCAAGGGATTAGTAGTGCAGTTGGTAGCTTTTCCAGAAAATGCTTAACCATGAATGTGGTTATTATGGACTGTCCTGCCAAATGGGGGATGTTATTATCCAGAAAGTGGGCAGCTAGTGTGGGTGGAAGCATACAAATGGACATGTCATACGTAACCATACCAATTGAGGGGAACCTTGTGAAGTTGTACAGTGAGAAGAAAATTTTATATCTCATTGAGGACCCTAACAATGATTCTTATGAAGTATTATATGCGAGGCGTCGATGTCAACAACTTTGTGTGCTATGTTGATTTTAAGGAGCATAAAATTGATGAGTGCAAGTACCCGAGTAGATTGGTTCTCCTAGATAGAATTCCCAAGGTCAACATAAGCCACAAGGTTAGGAGATATTTGGAAATCACCCCAGAGGTGATCATAGACCAGATGACTAAGGAAAAGGGCCCATGGGGTCAGGAAATAGATAGCCTCAACCCAGGGAGAATAGATTGGTTCCTAATCCTTTGACTTCCAAGGTTGCTACTGTGGAGGAGGCCAATGTTATCGAGTGGTGTGATAGGTGTTTCTTACCACATTCCCCATGTGATGTAGATCAGGAAGTTGAGGAAGTTGATGATGATGAGACATATGATGATGTGTGCATGATGGAATGCCCTACAAACTCACGGTAGGGGGAAACCTCAACTGAATTAATAAGTGCCAAAACTATTGAAAAATTCTAGGATTGTGTTCATTGAGTATTATCTCCTCCTCCTATTAATAATTTTATCTACCTAATCATGATTTTGAATACTTAAGGGCCTTGATGATTAAAAAGTATGATGGAGGGATCCCTTCCAAAGAGGACATGAAACTGTTGATGAATGTAGTAGTTACTCAGAAAAATAATATAACACCAGAAGTAAGGTTGTCAAAGGGGAGGGCCACAAACCAACCCAAAAGTTCCAGTCCTTACCAATATCCTCAAGAAAATCCCTAGAAAGATACATCCGGCAAAGGCCTAATTACTCACAGACAAAATGTTTCAAAATAGCCAAAATATTCCTTCAACGAAAAGGTGTGTATCAATGGAGGCCTAGAGATGCATGGTTTCATACACTCTTAAAGAATTCAACACAAAGGCTCATGCTAAAGACTCAATTAAACATTGAAACCCTTGGTTTGTCACGCCTAAGATACAATCATAGACTTACAAACAATCTTTATCAACATAATGAAAGTAAATTGATTTTAAATTGTTTATTTGCATCACAAGATGAAAGATATTCTCATGATGAAATTTCAAATTCCACAATACTAACACATGGATGAGATCTTATGTGACTCAGAGAGATTTCAACATAAGATTGCAACAAGAATAAGAAAAACTATTTGAAAACATTCTTAAATAAGAGCAGCAACAATTATGCTCATGATCAAAACAAATTCATTTCAGGGTTCATTAGATTCATCAATAGGAGAGTTTCTTTAACAATCTTACACTTTTCAATGGTTGTACACTTGTAACCATCTTGATGTGATTAAATATAAAACATAGGAAAATAAATAGGTTTCTACGAGATGATCCCTCGGGAAAATGGTTTTTCTCAAACTTTTCCTATCCCTGCATTGATGAATCTAATGAACCTCAAATAAATTTGTGTTGATCATGAGCATAATTGTGTCTGATCTTATTTCAAAATGTTTTCAAATTTTTTTCTTGTTCTGTTGCAATCTTATGTTAAAATCTCTCTGAGTCACATAAGATCTTTTCCATGTGTTAATATTGTGGCATTTACAATTTCATTATGATAAGAGCTTTCATCTAGTAATAAAATAAATAATTTAAAATCACTTTACTTTCACTATATTTATAGATATTGTTTGTAATTCTATGAGTGTATATTAGGCGTGATGAACCGAGGCATTTCTAACGTTTAATTGAATCTTTAACATGAGCCTTTATGTTGAATTCTTTAAGAGTGTATGAAACCGTGCATCTAGGGACCTCCATTGATACACACCTTCTCGGTTGAAGGAATATTTTGGCTATTTTGAAGCATTTTGTCTATGATTTTTCCCATCATGAATCTCTTTGATGGTGTATGGGATTTCATAACTAGTGAGGCACCGCAGGAGGATACCATCAAAGTTGCATTTGTAGAGAAGACCCCCCATGATGACGTAATGAGAGACACTTTTGAGGAAGGCTCATCATCCATTGTGAGTGAGATCTAGAGGTAAAATTGAAAGGGAGAGGTAGTCACCAAAATTCTTTTACCAAATGTCGTGTGAGTTGGTTTCGATTCTTCCCACAAAATTTATGTCATAGATCATATAATAGGGTGACTATAACCATTGTATTGTCACAAATATTTTGGAGTTTGAAGGTGAGGAAGGTATATGAGAAGTAAGACAAGCCATGGTATCTGCAAATTTATTAATGGAGCATGGAGTGGTGTGAATGAGGAAGTGATCAAACATGGTTAAAATTTTGTTGACATGATGTTTATACTTTTTAATTTTCTCATTACAACACTTTGGTATAAACCATTTATTTGGTTCAAGACCAGTTGAGATCACAAAATATATTAATGGATTTAACATCTAGGAAATGGCAGTTTAAAGACCCAAGACAAGTGCTTCATACTTGGTCATGTTGTTAGTGTAGTAAAATTTGATTTTGAAGGATAAAGGCATATCATCACCATCAAGAGGAATGATGATGACCCCCATGTTGACATTTAGATCCGTCAAAGAATAACGTCATCTGGTAGACAATATCATCAAGGGAGAGGGTAGTGATAGATTTTTCAAGAAAATCAAAGTTAGAAGATTAATTTCTAGGAAGAGGAGCATTTGCAAGCTGATCTACAATGGTTTGTCCCTTGACATACTTTTAATGAATGAATTATAGGTCTAGGTCTACAAGGAGCATGATCCAACGCGTGGTGCATTGGTGTTGGTAAGGTTTAGCATACATGTAATGTAGAGGGTCGGTGTTGGTGATGATGAAGGTTTTGTGGTTAAGTAGGTAGTGGAGAAGTTTAGTGGCCATGAAGACTAAGGCTAGGAAAAGCTTTTCAACGTGAGTATACCTAGTCTCATAGTCTAAAAGAGTATGGATTATGTAATAAACCTCTTGCTCCTGTGTTGCTCATCGTGATGAGTGAGCATGGCACCCAAGGAATGGTCAGTGGTAGAAATGTAGAGGTAAAAAGGTTTGTCATCTTTAGGTGGGATGAGCACAGTGGCTGAAGAAGGTATTTCTTCAACGCTTTAAAGGATTTATGGCACTCATCATTCCAATTAAAGGAGAAAACCTTTTTAAGTAAATGATGAAAAGGGTGATATCAATTATAAAGTTTGAAAATAAAGCGTTGAATGGATTGTAATTTTCCTTGAAAACTACGAAGTTGTCAAAGGTTAGTAGGTGGAGGCATCTCGAGAATAGCCTTGATTTTAGTGGGATAAAATTTAATGACCCGCAAAGAGATGATGAAACCAAGGGTTTTTCCGAGAGAATGGAAAACAATCACTTCTATGGTTAAAGGTGAACACATTATTGGATGAGGTGATCAAAAATGACTTTAAGAACTACGATGTGTTTGGCATGACTTTTGGACTCACCGAGATGTTTGTCGACATAATCTTCCAATATTTCATGCATGATATCATGGAATATATAAGTCATAACATACTGATAGGTGGCACCAGCATTTTTCAAGCCAAATGGAATGACATGATAACAGAAGGTCCCCCAAGGGGTGATGAAGGTAGTTTTTTGTTGATCTTCTAGAGTGAGTAATATTTGATTATAACCCAAGAATTCATCCATAAGAGATAGCATATCATGGTCAGTTATAAGATCAACAATTTGGTCGATGTTAGGCATAGGAAAGTCATCCTTACGGTAGGAAAGGTTAAGGTCACAAAAGTGCTTACGGATGTGGAGTCCCCTGTCACTTTGGTGACAGGAACAATGTTAGAAATCCATTATGAATAGTCAATGGGTAGAATGAAGGAAATAGAAAGAAGGCACTGGAGTTCTTCTTTCATAAGAATGATAATGCGTGGATGTATTTTTCATAGCTTCTGTTTCACAGGTTTGGCCTCGGGGATATTCATGATGTTGTGGACCACAATATTAGGGTCAATATAAATCATATCAGCATAAGACCAAGAAAAATTGTTTCTATGATCTCAAAGGAAAGAGGTGAATGCTTCTTATTTGAAAGAATCTAAATATTGGCCTATCTTTAGAATTCAAGGGTCATCCTAAGTGTGAATGTTGATCTCTATGGTCGATTCATTCAGCATGGTTTGTGTCTTAGAAGGTAATGACCAATGAATGTAAGAATCGTTTGCACCTAAATAGGTGAGAATAGAATCATCATCCTGACATTGAATGACATTGATAGAATTTTTTTCGTCATCCAACATGTCAAGATAAATAAGAGGAAGGGAAGAGGGCACCTCACCATCATGATGATAGGTCGATGTCCTAAAGAAACAGTGTTCACAAAATTTTTTTAGGAGGGATGGATTCTAGATCCATGGACTCGTAGGTGAGTTAGGTGGGGAAAATTTATCTTCCTCTATGAGGTTGATTCTATCCTTCTTAGGAATAGGTGGCATGGAAAATATGATACCATAATGGTCTTTGTGTTTTTGGGTGGTGCAAGGTATGATTGTATGATGACCTTGCTCATAAAGACCAAAGCCAAAGCCCTTCTAGGCACATTGATGAAGAAAAGTGTGGGAAAAGTGGTGGTTGGTGAGGTATTGGAAGTCAGATGAGAAAGTATGGGTTTGGGTAGGTGGTTCAGAGAATAAGAAGAAGTGTTGAGTCCCCCATATGTCAAGTTGGTGCAAAGGTGGGGAGGACCATATGGAAAAACCTCTCCTACACAACGGTTGTAACGTGGGTGTTGGTGAAGGCTTCGTACTCCTGAGGAGTAAGGAAAGTGTCTATGTTGTATAGGTGGTACTCCCCTAGGGAAAGGCATTGAAAAAAACCTACCAAGGGGTCTGAGGTTAGTACTTAGGTAGCGGGAATGGATGAGCTACTCAAAGTTTGAGAAGGTGGGGTATCGGTTACCAGTGAAATAGGTGAGTTGGTAGATGGGTTAGTTGTGGAAGTTACAGCAGCAGAGGAGATAGATGGGTTGGTTATAGAAGGTGTAGTGGAAGAAGTGGTAGATGAGGCAGTGGAAGAAGATGAAGTAGTAGGGGTGGTAGATACCTTGACTAGAACAAGGACATCATTTGGTCAATAAAAGCATGTTATAGGTTTTAAAAGGTGAAGGATTTTCTGAATGGTGTAAGGGTGCCCTTCATATTCAAATTTTAGGCAATGGTGAAGGGTTGAAGGTACACACCCCATGGCGTAAATCTAGGGTTGGCCAAGTAGTAATTTATATTAAAATTCCCCCTCAAGAACATAGAATAGTTTAGGACTGATACACGCACCCACGTAGATGTGGAGGAATATGGTGCCAAGGTTAAAAGTCATGGCATCATTGAAATAACACAACATGATAGGGTTATTTGCATGTAGTTGGCAGGTATGCGCAATTGTTCATATGCATGGGAAGAAATGATCTTAATTTGAGCACCTCCATCAATGATAACACGTCAAACGTGATTATCACATATGTAAGCGAGAGATGAAGAGAGTGGGATTAGGATTATCTGATTGTAGAGGGGAAATATCTAAGTCAGAGAAACTGATGGTGAAAACTTAAGGAGAGGTAATGGGGATAGAAGTTTGAGGTGAAGTGGTGAGGGTGACCACATAATGAGGGGTAAAGATGGTGGCCACATGTGTAGGATCATTTGCTAAAAATTCAATAGATTGTAGGATCTCAATGAGGACCTGACAATGAGACTCGGAGGTTTGAATTAGGTCGTACAAGGACATCTTCAAAGGATATTGATGAAGTTGTTTAATCATAGAGCGATGTGTGACTCCATCATAACATGATAAGTCGGCCCACGGATGGTTACCTTGGGGAAGGTACAGGTGGAATGGTGGGTGAAGGTGCACTGGATGGGCTACAATTTTCTCTTTTCCTTTATCTTTTTGTGATTGAGTGGCTACTCAAACCATATTTATTTCAAATATTAGAGGAGGAAAAGAGGGTTATGGAGATGCAAGTAAAGGCCACTAAATAGATATAGGGCTAGATCATGTGGCGGTGGGTGAAGGGGGAATGAAATTCTCCTCCAATAAGTCATCTTCATCGAAGAGACCATCCAAAGTACAGAGTTGAAGGAGAATTTTTTGAGGGCCTTACAACCTTTGACATCATGCCCTAGTGAGTAATGATATGTGTAGATTTTGGTGTCGTCAAACCCTACTAGTTTGGGTTTGAGTGGGTCATAAGGCTTAATAGGTAGCAGTGAGATAGCGGAAGTTTCTAATAACCTAGTGAGGATGTTAGAATAGGATCCTACCAATGGATCATAGTGAGAAGTCGAGTTGGATTGGATGAAGGTGTGGGTGATTTTCATGGGAGAGGTGCTTTGCTAGAGGTGGTGTAGGTGTGACTACCTTTCTAGTAGGTAGTGAAGGTTTTGGTTTTGGTTTAGTTTTTACCTTCTTAGGTAAAGGTTTAAGAGGGATACACGATGTATAATGAGCTATAGAAGGCGGGGTACTCTATAAATCCAAGGTGAAAGTGGTAGTGTTGGAAATAGTGTGGTTGTAGGTAATGGAGAAGATGTAGGTAGAAGAGGTGATGAAGGTGAAGGTGTGTGAAAAGAGAAGGTAAAGGTGTGGGTGTGAGTTTCCATGCCTTGGATTTTCCTTGGTGAAGAGGTAACTTGACCAAGGTGGAAGGGTGTGGACCTAAAATCAAAGGTAGAGGTGAAGGTGAAAGAGGGAGAGACTGGGGTGTGAGGCCTAGGAGGTTGGGTCTTCCTCTTAGGTGTGGGAATCAGTTTTGTGATGGGTGGTGGTTGAGTAGACAAGTCTAGTTTCACTACGGGATGCAGTAGGCTAGGTGTTGGTAGGACCCCTAAGGAAGTGGTAGGTTTAGGTGTGGATAGGGGTTTGGGTGAAGGTGAGGCTAAATAATACAGAGCTAATATGATCAGCTCAAGTGTCACTATTTTGGTTGCCTTGAATAATTTAGTATAGATAATTGAGCTATTCGGGGACAACATTTGGGTGGATACTGGGAGTCAAAGACACCCCCATAGTGTGGAGTAATCAACATACTCTAATCAGTCCACCAAACGTGAGAATGGTTTTAGTTTAGAAGATGAAGAACCAATGGTGAAACATGTCCTAAAATCTTATTCCTATGATATAGGAAAGGTTTTCACCTTTGATTCAGTAGGCAGGAGTGATGTAAGAAGGTTGACAAGATCTTGGAAGACCTTGGGAGAAGCATCACCTATAGGAAGAGGAGATAAGAGTGGCTCCTCTATGGGTCGAGGAGAAGGTAAAACAAGTGATGTGGACTCCTCTTTAAGCATAAATTTGAATAGGGTTAACTCCATGTTGGGTAGAGGAACATGTGAGATAGGTTCCTCCTTGGGTAGAGGAATAGGAAAGATAGGCTCTGTGGTAGGTAGAGAAATAGGTGGGGTAGGATCCTTCATGGGTAGAGGAGTAGGTGTGATAGGATCCTCTGTGGATAGAGGAGTAGGTGTGATAGGCTCCTCCATGGGTAGAGGATTTTGTGCAAGAATTTCCTCGATAGATGCTACGGGAGGAAATTGGCTAGATGGAACAGGTACTGTGTTGAAAATGGCATGAACCTCATGCACATTGGTGTCACTAGTAGAGGTCTCTGAATCCTAGTTTTATAAAGGGGTGTGATTAGGAAAAAAATTCTTAAACACACCCATATTAGCATTGGCAAGTGCATTAGGGTTGTCCAGGACGAGATCACCACTATCTATCATTCCTTGGACAATGTTCTTGAAGGTTTTATAATTTTCATCATTATGTCCCCTAACTTGGTGGTTACGAAAGTCATTTCCTTTATAGCATGATGGTGTAGGATGAGAAGGATTAAAAATAGTGTTTGGTTTGATAGGTGGAAGGGTGATGGCTTCAGCTTTTAAAATATTTTCCAACACAGAAGAATATGGTTCTCTGATAGGAGTGTAAGCCCTCTATTCATACTTGTATTGGAATTTTGAACAAAAGAAAGGTTTGTAGGTGGTTTTGGTTGATTAGACGGATGAGAGGGGATGGATTTCAGAATCATTGTGTTGGTAGATCCTTTAGCCTTGGAATGGTTATTAGAATGGTTGTTTAATGGTTTAGAAGAAGAGTCGTTTGATTTGAAGTTAGCGTTCTTATTACACAACTTAATTTTCTCTTCTTCAAGGGCACAAATCTCTAGTTTTGGGCCATGGTGAAGGCTTCGTCAAACGTACAAAATGTTTGAACCTGGAGATTCAAGGAAATGTGTCTAGCACATTCCCTTGTGAACAACTCTATGATCTCTACTTGTGGTAGCTAAAAGGTGAGTTGATTGATGAGGCCATGCCAACATGCGGAAAAATTTACAATAGATTTGTCTTCATATTGGTGAATAGAGTAGAGATTAGTCATAGATACCTTCTTAGAGATATTGATTGAGAAATGGTCAAGGAAGGTCTAGCCAATTGGTTGAAGGAGAAGACCGAGTTCCTAGGAAAATAACTATACCAATCTATGGCGGGTCCCGAAAGTGACATGGGAAACGTTCGAAGGAGTAAGGCATCATCGTGTCCTATCAAATAACAAGCGTGTTTGAATGATTGTAAATGTTGTTGAGGTTCTTCCTTGTTATTGAAATGGTTGAAATTTGGTAACTCCCATTGCATGGGATAACGGTGGATAGGTATGGATGGGTGGATGGGCTCATTACATATTTCATCATAAGTGAGGACATGATGTGATCTGAAACAGAGGCCTCGAGTTTTTACATCTTATCCATCATCATCTTGATAAGATCCATGGTAGGATTAGATTGAGGATAACTCCTACATAAGGGGGTGGATGAGATGAATAGGTCATAGACAACATACCAGTGTATGGTGGTGTTGAATATGTGAAATGAGAAGTAGGTACGTAGGTAGGAATAGATGATGAGGGCATGTACCCTAAATATGAGGTGGACACTATAGGCTGTGACTGAGGCGGGGTGTAGGTGGGAGGAGCTTGTGGGAAGATCCTCGTGGTAACATGTGGTAGAGTAGGAGGAATCAAGACCACTAAATTATGATAAGGTGTATAGGATGTTGACGCAATTGGAGGTTGCAAAATAATAGGTATTGATGATGTGGGGATCCCTATACTAGGAGCCATGGATGAAGATATGGTAGATTTCAATGAGATGACGAGAGGTCGGAGAATGATAGATTTCAAAGGTGCGATGAATGCCGAAGGTGCAACGGATGTCAAGGGTGAAATAGGTGGCGTTGATGCGGGAGTAGGTAATGTTAAAGTAGCATTCATGGATATGACAGGGGGTATGGAGGTAGGAATACCAAACAATGGTTGGCCCAATGAGTTGCGGGTAGAAGAGTGGGCGAGGTAATGTTGTAAGGCTATGACATTATGATCAAGGAATTTAGCAAATTCCTCGTCACCTATAGGTATAGTTACATGAACATTAGGGTCCATTGGTGAAGAAATAGATGACGGTGAAGGCAAAGCAGGTAATGGTATGAAACTAGCGTGAAAGGAAAAATATCACACCTGTTGGCAAGTCCAAACCATAAGAAAAGGTGTAAAATGGGTAGTTTGAACTCTGTAAAGGTGTCAAAACTAAGAAACAAATGTCTGAAGATGTCTGGAAGATAGAAATAGGTTGTTGTTTCTGATAAAAATAAAAAACACGAGACCGATATCGGTCGATGGCTGAGTGCCGCTATTACGAGAAAAATTGATGTCGGTCATTGGACCAATGCCGTAGGAAGGAAAAGCGATGTCGGTTAATGTTAAAATTAAGAAATTTGAAAAATATGAGTTTGATTTTATCAAAATAAGTCCATAAATAAGTTGTGTGTATAAAATCAAGTAACACACTCAGGAAAAACTAGAATTAACCAGTTGTGATGGTTGAGTGTGAAAAAAGAAGAAAAAGTGGTGAATACGTCCTCACAACTCAAACTACAGAAGACAAGAAATAAAGGTGACAATTGAACAAGAAAAAACTAAATAAACATGTTATCCTAGGATAGATTTTAGTGTTGTTTGGCTTATGCCTTATGACCTGACTGTGAATGATATAGAATGTTTGATAACAAAGGTACCTAGAAAGTAATCTATGGATGGTTTCAAGTTTTGTTTTGGCAAAGGATTCCTTGATATACCTTGCAGATGTGAGGTTCGAGCTCTTATATGATAAAATAGGCCATAACAAGTGGTAGGCCCACCGTGTCAATAGGTTTTTAAATCCTTGACAGATTCTTCTTGGAAGGATATGTTTAAGAATTTTGTAGATTGTGTTAAGTGATTTGGATAAGGAGTGTGTGCACAAATGTGAACTACACTTTATTAATCAATCAAAAATGGACATGAACTCCATCGTATGATTGCTACTTAACTATGTGAGCTAAATATGTAGACATACAAGGATGAAATGCAAGTGTTTTAAGCCCCAAATCAAAATATGATATTCAATGTAAACAAGAGTGAATAGGAAGAAGGATGAATTTCACTAATGCAAACTTGGAAGAAAAGAAGAAGGATTCTTTTAAATGCACCAAAAGAAATGTTTCATTTAGAGCAATTAGAAAGAAAGAGTAGATTACCAAAGAAGAAGATTTAGTGAATAACGATTTAGAAAGGAAACACACAAGATGTAACCTATATGAATAGAAAGAAACCCACAAATGAGGGTCCCACTGGGCATGCCAAAATGTTTCACCAAAATGTTGCATATAAAAAAATAAGGTAAAGGTGAGGTGAGGAGGAATACCTGTGAAATCGAAGAAGGTTGTGCACCATTGAGAAGACCAGATGGTCATGAAAATATCCTTTTTGGCTACAAAGGATTGCCTTTATAAACACAACAATACCACCAAATAGAGTTAAATAACATATGATAGTGGACTACCTAGCGTATGTTAGATCTAGGAAGTGTGATACTTCCTAGAAATGTTGTCAATCCACTATTTAAAAACAACTTAATGTAAATAAATGATAGTAAAAGAAAGGTCATATTGTAACAATATAATTTAGGTATCTCATATGCTAACAATAGACTATATTTAAGCTAAATATTGAATATATAACTAAATCTAGAGAAGGCATGGTGTTTTCAAGGTTGGTAAGTGTGGCAGAGGTGTTTAGGAAGGTCTGGGTGAGATTGGGTGAGGTTTGGGAAGGTTTTGGGTAAGTTAGGAGCTCACTGGTCTGAGATAAATTATCAGTCACATTGATCGGTGTTAGTTGGGTGACCAATGCCGGTATCAGTAATATTCGACGTCGGTTGGGTGACTAATGTGAGTAGGGGAAATTGGGTGTAAATATTAAAATGGGTTGGTTGGGAACTCTTTCTGATTGCACAAAAATTTGGGAGGGCTTAAGCTAGGTGCTAGGATTTATGTCAAGACTTGGAGATGGTAAAATAGGTGGTTGAGAAGAGTGCAAGGCTCAATAGGCAGGTGGTTGGGTGGAGGTGCTACGGAGGAGATCCAGGAGAGGTAGTAGGTGAAATAAAGAAAACAAATGATTAACAACTGAAATACTAAAATCAAACACAAGGTAGAGATTATGTACTTGTAGATTGGAAGTTGGTTGTTGATGGAATGGATATGGTTGAAGGAGAGACAAGTTCTGATCCTGTGCAATAGCAGCAGACGGCCCTGAATTCCCCAGTGAATGATCCAATGATCTAGAACACATTTTTGATGCTTGGTGGAGGTTTTGAATGCCTAAAATGATCTCTAGTTCATCATGAGGTCTCCTGGATGCTTGAGAATACCAATTTCATAATGCCCCTAAGCCCAAAGTAGATTTAGAATTGGATGAATGAGTTGGAATTGATTACTTAATGGAATCGACGGCGGTTCTATAATCAGCGCTAGTCGAGGATAAATCGGCATCGGTTAGGGAAAGATAGTTTTTTTACTAAAAAAAACTTATTCTCTCCCTATTGGTGTGATTGACAATGGTTACGGGTAAAAGGTGATTAATTCTTTCTCAAGATCATGGGAATAATGTAGGGGAGGTGGTTGGTATTAATTAGAAAATCTAGAAGAACTGTTAGTTAGGTTTTAGAAATATTCATGGTTAATTATGGCAACTTATGACCTAGAGTTAAGTGGTTATGACCTAGGGTTAGGAGGTTAGGTTTAGGGAATGGGTCCAAGGTGAGGTTGAGAGGTGAGATGGAGAGGTGAGGTGGCTAAGTGAGTGGAAATTAATTTAATTTAGGTAATAATTAATTTAATATAAATGGTTAAATTAATTATAATGTGTGAAAGGGGCCATGATCGGGGGATGTGTCAAATTAATTAATAGGAAGGGGCTTAGAGGGTTGCGACCCAATTTTTGGTGTCTACACCTATTGTATGTGGGATAATAGCAAAGCAAGGTTAGTAATGGATAAGCACACTTTAGAATAGTTAAGTTTGCTTTAGGAGAGTTTAATTTATCATTAGTGACTCATGGGAGTTAAGGGGGTCTTAATTAATCAAGGGTGATTAATTAATAGGTAGGTCAAGATTATAGAAGATTTAGAAGAATGTTAGTATGATTTGTGGGATTTTAAGAGAGGAAATGGTTCAATAAGAGATGATTTATTGATTTAGACTAGTGTTCATCATTAATTAAGAATAATTAATTGACTTAGGTAGCAGTGGGCATTTATTTAGTGACATTCTCGAGTGACAAGAGTGATAATTAATTAGCGAAATGTAATTAATTAATTGTGATAGAAGGGAAATGGTGCGTTATTGATGAAATGTCATCAATTTGCGGGAAAGGGGATTATTAGAGGAATTTAGCTATTAAAATTTCTTGATCCCAACTCTAGGTGTCTACATTTTCCCCTCTTTTGGATGGCGTAAGTGATGTCATTTCAAAGATATTAGACAAGTATTGACAAGTGAATTTTGAAGGGATAGAATAAAAATTAGTAGAGTGAAGGATTCCCCCTAGAGTTTTGATTGGGTGATGAAATAGGTCAATCGGTGATCGAAAAGATGAAGGAAAAGGATAGAAGAATAAGGAGGCAAGATGCCCCAAGTTAGTTGGTAGAATAGTGTGGATAGAAGAAAATGATATAGAAGAGAAAATGATGATGAAGGAGGGATTGAACTAGCATTCATCTAGTTTTTTATCAAAACAACTTTATTTCATCATATTTCTTATGATCTACATCATCGGTCCTTATTAAAATATGTAAGCATACAACAAAAGTGTATAATGACATGAAAAGCCATAATATGAACAATTGTTCATTGCTAAAACACCAACTCCATGCAACATACAGAGTGCAATGCAATACGAGAAAGTAAAAAAGCTAACCTAATAGGGAAATAAGTACAAACACACATACTCAAACCAACAACGTTCAAGACAGTTACACAAATGTTTTGTTATCAAGTTGTAGATCCCCAATATTTTTGATTAATGACAAGGGTTAAAAGTGGTGCCCCAAGCAAGGATACATGCGAGGGGAGTAATGGTGGATGAAGGGGTCCAAAAAGAAATCATTCATGCACCATGCAATAATACTGGACAACTTGTTGTACAAAGATAGTACAGATGGAGCAAGCAGTCTAGCTTTTTTAAAGAGGGTAGATTCAAATGATCCATGAGTCGTTGTGATAGAAACAAGTGAAAACAATAGCAAGATATGATTAGAAAACCATGCACATGACACGTGCTTCATTGTGTACCATTTTTTACCAATTTCTTTACAAATTTTTGACTTTTTATAATTTTTTAGTTTTTGAATTTTTAGGGATTTTTGAAAAAAATTATGGATTTTAGGATTTTTGAAAAAAAAATTATTAAAATTTTTGATTTTTGCAAATTTTTTTATTTTTAGAAGAATTATAGGAGGAAGATCACCTGAAAGAAAGAAAATTTCCCCGATGAGAAGAAATGGTCACCATGTAGCAAAAATATGCCTTACTAGCATGATGAAAATAGGCGGAAAGCAACTATATATTTAAAAATAAATATCATGGAAGGGGGTAGAAGATTTTGAACTAGATCAAGCTCAATGATGAGTTTTTGGGGTTTGATAGTGGTGTGACGCCGAGACAGTAACAATTTTGACACCTTTGATATCATACAAAGTACTCCACCGCCTCGACCATAAGTGCGCGAAAGATATCCATGAAATCATAGACTCTCCTCCTCCACCAAGTCAAATTCCACTCACGAGATGATCAAAAGACATTTTTTTGTTGAAAATATAGTATCGATAAGCAGTATGGGAGCCACAATTCAAGAAGTGGTTATGTCTGATGTGTATTTAGTGCGTACTTTGGAGAAAAGGGCCAAAGTTTTGATCAAAGAAATAAATACCCGTTACCATAATCATGTTCAAAGGCATTCATTGTTCATTTCATAGAGAGCCAACCAGCAAGGCTTGACATTTTGCTAAATAAAGTTCGATAGAGAACAATAATAATGATTATGATGATGAAGTTTTATCTATAATGTTAAATAGGTTCAAGAATCTTAATGTTGAATCCCAAGAGAACTACAACAAATGGGATAGAGACAAAAATAATGTTTTAATTGCAAATAAAAAAATATAAAGTTATGGTAGGTCATTTTTACACGGGAAAATTTGTGAAATTATGAGCATTGTAATAAATTATTTATAACTTATCTAATACATTTCTATTTTGTAGGCAAAATATGAAAATTTAAATAAAGAAGCAATTATTATATTTGATGCACATTTGAAGAATTCCCACAAAAGCTTGAATGCATTTATACAGTTGAAGGAAAAACTTTTATTATTAAATAAACAAAATAATACATTGAGAAAGATAATCAAGGAGCATAAGATGGATCTAAATATCTTACTAAAAGAAAATACAGATGTTGATCCATCACTTTTGTCATCAAGAGATGTTGCGAGGGAGGAGCATAATATTATTCAAAATATCAATAGCAAAGGTAGGATTTGTAGGTATCAGGAGTTTAGCGAGAGAGAACTATACAAACTAAGAAAACTCTACCTCTTTTGCAAGAAAAATATCAAGTTTCCCTACTGCACACAAAATTGAAAAAAAAGTTAGTTTCACCATGTGGTGTGTTGTCACAATTCCGACACTAACGTAGGAATTAAAAGATAGTGGCCAACCAATTTTTATTTTTATTCTGTGTGGTAGACGTAAGGACAATTATGATTCAAAATCATAGGCAGAAAAGAGGATTCCCTTGTAATGTGTTCTTATATGACGAACTTTCTTGGAAGCTTTGAAAAGAAATTGATAACCTATAATTTTGTAATTGTATTGGCGAAAATGATTTATGAAAACATGTATGTCTTCATAAAGTAATCCACCTCTTGTTAGAATGAATACAAGTTTAATTGTGAATTGGAACTATATTTATTGTTGTGTCACATTTATTGAAAGTTTTCAACAATTTAATATGCAAACTTGTAATTGGATTTCTGCTTTCTTGTGAATTTTTTTATGTTACTATTTGGAGATGTAAAGCATGGTTTTAGACGTTTGGTGTGTGTTTGTTTGAGTATAGAAAGGATTTATGTTTCATGCAGAGATAAAATATTAATCACACAGATGGATCTAAATAAATCACTATCTTTATTACAATAATAAAACAAAATATAAAAAATGAATTTGTTACAAGTAAAACAACATAGTCTATTAAGACCAGTTGATAATCAATATGAAATATATCAATATATCAAATCATTTTTTCAATAGTGTCAAGAATGTAGACAAGAAATTAGGAATCTTGAAATTAAAACAATCTTGGAGCAACGCATTTGTAAGTGTCCTCGAATTCTATAGAATTAGTACCGTGTTCGGTGGATGTGTTCAGATCCCCCAGATCCATCAAAATGTTACCTACTCCTCTTATTTTTACGAGTGAATTCCATAATGTAATTGCTCTCTCATAAGGAAAAGTTTCCACATAATAACTGGATACATACAATCTCAAACAACTTTTTAAATTTCTATCCAATCTTTGCAAACTTTTGATTTTACGAAGGATAATGCACTAAATATCCTCTCATCTTCAACAAATCCTAGGATCATAGTTTGACACAATTCATATAGTTGAAAATACTTTCTCAAATCATCTCAGAAAATACTGTTTGAATAAATCTTCTTCCAAAGTCTTCTAATGGAACCATTTTCTATTGGCTTGTCCAGAAAATGAAATTGCTTAAGAAAATGCTCACCCTGATGATTGTTCCGGTATGTGAACTGAAACATTGGTGCTAATCCTATCCACATAGGGTATCCAAAAGTTTCATTCCTCCTCTAACCTACGATATGAACCTAAAATCCTTGCTCGAGCATAGTCATGGAAAAATGTTATGACTCAGAACTTCAGTAACTTATTTTGTAAAAATACCTTCAACAAAAACACCATTTATCTCTTCACGCTTACAAAAATGTTCCATTAGACTATTCATGTATTTTATAAATATATTATTGATGGACATTTCAGTAATGTCTCAACTATATTCCAAAATAGTGGATTGACAACTCCCATTGCTTCAAGTAATTTATCTTTTTAAATCATTCATGGATCTCCAGTAGATAAATATTGAGAAATATTTTTCAATTTATTTTACATGTCACATAATATTATTTCATATAAATTACATGTCACTCTTATTTCTTCCAACTCTATCTCAACCGAATCTACTCTTATATGAAAAGTGTGAAGTGGTATCTCTTTCCCATGAGTTGTTATACACAGATGATCATTTATATTAAATTTTAAGTAGCATCTTGGATTCTTAAGGTCAGTTAATGTATTCCATATTTCAAAAATAGGTCCCCAAAAACTTCCATCTAACAAATATAAACTATCTAGACTCATGCACACATGTTTTCTCAATCGTATGAAGTCTATTATGTAGATGCAACGCTCTTGTGCATGCTTCATCAAAATATTTAGCTCATTAAACATTGGTAAAATACCACATAATGTAAGTAAATTTTCAATATCTTTAGACAGTGAAAAAAATATTTAGCTTTATCTACTTCCCTGCGGTATTTATACATAAAACATATCAATGAAGGATATTCTTCAAATATTCTACAAGCAAGCTCATACATTGAAATCCATCTAGTATCTACATCTTTAAGAATATTTTTCCCATATGTCAATCCAATTGTAAATTTCTAAAATTCTAAAAATATTTTTGGACTACTTGAATAATATGCATGCAAGTCATAGATGAGCTCCTCCACTCTAGCAACACTTTCAAATGTGCTCACAATTTTATACGCCAAATTCATTCTATAAGCCATGTAATTAATTATAAACATATAGGGTGCAATAGTTGTCTGCGAGCTTATGCGAGACCATTATTGGCCCCCGCATTATAGCTACACCACCGATTCTGAACACAAACTAACTTTGTTGCAATGGAAAAATCATCCATACCTGTTATATCCTTCAAAATTGACACCACCAATTTGTAAAGGTTTTCATAATTACAATTTTCACTCATTTTATGAATAGCTAAGAGATGGGGATTTCTTACTTCATTTGAAAAAGTATATACATGAATACAAACCCATGAAGTATTTTCCACCACTGTGACCTCATGAATTGAAAGAAAAATAAACTTTACATTTTTAATAGCCTCTTTCAAATCCTCCTTTTCCACTAGAGAAAGACATTTTACAATTTCCCACCATGGTTATCTTACCAATGTGATTGTGGAAAGTTTTATAAGACAATAAGCCAATGTAGACACAAAATCATGCACTTACTACTATATTACTATGTCAACAAGTATGATGTTTTATGTATTTTGAGAGAAAATATTATTCACTGGTAACACATCACCTTGTCCATCCCCTTTTTGTTTTCAATTGTATTCTTTTATTACTCTTTTATATTTGTCATCTCTTTTGATTATGTCACTCCTACATTGCTTTAGTTAGGTCACAGGGATCCTTGTCTGTCATTATTTTCACATTTTTCATCATTTTCTCTGGGACACTAGCACCCCATACTTGAACTCTAGTCCCCCTACTAGACTATAGGTCCTAGGGACTTCTATCATGCTTATTTATTATCTTTATCTTAACATTTGTGGTTGGTTTTTTCAGTTATCCTTTCCCCTATCCCTAGGTACCTAGTCAGCATATCGTGTTACTAGTTTCAAAATTAAAAAAGAGATCCGTATATAAACATATCACACATACCATTATTAGGGGCTAGCATTTATTAGGCTATCTACATACAGAGGCACTAAATTCTTTGGGCTTCTTACATCTGTATACATGGCATAGGAGGGGTTATCTTTTATTACATCCAAACATTCATGCATTTTATCCAGCCATATCCTATTATATCTTTATCGTTATTGACGCAAGGGTACCTAAGGACACTATTACACACACAATCACATAGAACTACATTGGGTCTTATATGTAGTGTATCACTCAATCGTAAGATCACTTTTTGACAGTTGAGGACAGTTTGGCCTCTCATTTTGCATCTTTCTTTTTTAGGGTTTGATGTGTTTGTGGGTTTTGTAGGTGGATTTCATATTGTAGGTTTTCGGAAACATTTGTAATGGTTATGTGAAATACTAACAATAGGTAGAAAATATCAACAACAACCTTGTGACCCTCTAAAATTTAGCTCCTCAAGCTTTACACAGACTGCACCGAGGAAGGGATCCTAGCACCCAAGAACCACTTTACCTACCCAGGCACGTTAGTCCAAGAACATCTCGCACTTCTACAAAAAAATTATGCATCATTGCTACGGTTTCACAAATCCTCTTTACCAATTTTCCAGCATCAAACACTTGAGATTTTAGTAATTATCAAATTAAGTCGTTCTTCCTTTTTTATTGTACTTATGGTTTTAAATCTATTTGTTTCACTTGATTCTTAGAACATTTCTTTAAATATTCATGAAACAGATAATAAGGTAAATGGTCTAGGATGAATACATGTTGTTGCATGCATATGACTCCTTGATCCATAGCTAATCATGAGAGCTTCCTTTTGGCTAGGAGGAACTACCTGAAATAGAAAATAAGACAACCAAATAGAAGTTAAATAGTATATGCAGTGGACTGCATGGCATATGCTAGATCAGGAAGTGTGATACTCCCTAGAAGGTTGTCAATCCACTATTTAAAATAATTCAATGTTAACAATAAATGAAATCCTACTATATTTAAAATTATTTAGGTATCTCATTTGACTACAATAAGCGATTCATTCACAACAGGCTAGGCTATGATTGAATCTAAAGGTCAAGGTCTCTGTCAGAGTATTGGTACTAGTCAGGGTCTAGTTCTGGGCTGTTTTGGGTATTTGGTGGGGATTTTAGGCTCTCTTGTTCTTGGTCTGAGGTAAAAACATAGAGACCGACGTCGATCTGGTATGACCAATGTTAGTTTAAGTGAACCGGTGATGGTTGTGGGTAACCAACGTTGGTATGGTCGAGGTAGAGGAAACTTATTAAAATCTCGGTGTGAGGACAAATCTGAGGCTAAATGGAAATGGAGAGGGCAATGGCAAGGTCTATGGAGATCTTGGATATACTTAGAGATCTTTAAAAGTTGGGTATGGGTAGTTTAATGGTGTGAGTGAAGGAATGATCAAGTTTGCATGAAGTTAAATGGTGGGAGAATGGGAATATAAGTAGAAATTGATAATAGATATAACAGAGACTCACTTGAAATGAAAATGGATGAATGTTGGTTAATAAAACACTTACTGTTGTATGAGCTTGATGGCTAGATGGCAATGGTAGTTGATCAGATGGATGGAGTTTGATGTGGTGATGGCACTTCCTAAATGCTTTCATGAATGAAAATGGCTCTGTGATCACTTCTAATGTTGGCTATGAATGCTCTGATGCATGTACAAATGCTAGTTCTGCTTGCATGCAGCTCTGGTTTCATCTCTTGCTCTCGAAATGTGCCAACCTCGAAATAAGGTTGTTTTAGGGAATAAATGGTAACCGACCACGGTTCGAGCTGACCGGCGGTGGTTTAGGGTGACCGATGTTAGTTAGGGTGGGATTTCCTAGGTTTACTAAAATGGGTAGATCCCTTTGATTTCTTGGATCTCGTTCATTTTCCCCATGGATTAGAATGGAAGCTTCCTTTCTAATAGGCGGGAATGTGGTTAGAGGGAATGTAGGCTTTGATTTTTAGGGTTTAGGTAGGTCTTAGTTAGTTATGGCAACATACTAAGAATAGGTCTTAGGGTGAAGTGGCTAGATGAGGTGTACAGGTGAGGTGGGTGTGTGGGCATTATCTCAATTAGGCTATTTAAATAATAGATATTATGAGATCATGAATTAAATTAATTAAATTAATATTAGAGTGGGGTGAAAGGGGCCATGGTTAGGTGAGTGTTCTCGAGTTTTTATTTGTTGAGAGACCAAGGGGAGTGTGACTCAATTTTGTGTCTACATTTTTCCCCTTTTATTATGTAGCTTGTATTGGTAAGTGACGCTGACAAAAATAAGATGTGGTTGCCCCATGTGTGGGTGAAGGTGATCCCCCTCAAACTAGGAACTGATGAGGCAAAAGGAAGAATCGGTGAGTGGTTTGATAAAAGGTGAATGTGATGAAGAGGAAGGTGGGAAATAGGGGTAAAAAGGGTAAATGTCTAATCGGGTAATCTAGGTAATGGGTTAGGGTCAAAGGTAGTAACAGTCAAATGTATGCACATGTATAAACTGTAGCACGGTACCAAGTTAAAGAGAAAGAAAAATCTACATTGTCTAAGGTCGATAGGTTTATCCAAACAAGGTTGAGGTGATTCCGGTATCCAAGGTATAGGATATGGTCAGGAAACACGACATAGATCAGGTGCAGAAACATTTAGGTATGTTCCAGTACACCAAAGGTTGGGATAGAATAAACGGTCCTAGCAAGAGGCAAGGTAAAGTAAGTATGTCAATCAACATAGGTAATAGTGCCACAAGGTATAACGAGCACATGAGGTCACAGGTCACTAGCAATGTTCTAGGTCCAAGGAACTAGGTCACAGTATGGGTAGGGTTGAAGTATGGGTAAAATAATGAGTCCCCAAATGAGGATGAAGTGAGGTAGTAAATGATGAGGTCAGGAGGATAAAGTGAAGTTTCCAAGTCAAGTGTGGGTGAGGTAAAAAGGATTCAAGTCAGAAAATTAGGGGTAGGGGGTAGGAAAGAGACTAAGCAGGATAACCGATAATGGTTAGAAGGAACCGATGTTGGTCATGATAGGTGACCATGATAAGCTAGAGGCCTGGCACAAGAGGGTAAAACCGTCATCGGTCAAGTTGGGTAGGCTATAAAAGAAAAAGTGTCATGTTTTTAAAATCATTTATCATTTACCAAATTGGAGAAAATGACAAGAGAGGAAGAATGAGGTGGAAAGTGACTAAATGACATAGAGAGCTAAGTTGGCAAGCCACATAGCGATCGATAGGTGGGTCCACGAGATCGGTTTGATCGATTTGGTTGGTTGGAGGTGATTAGGTTTATTAGGTGATGGCAGAGGTAGGAGAGGGATCGGGTGGACCATCGGTATGGAGGCTGACATGCCACCATGGTGATGGCAACGTGATGAGGTAAGAGTCAATCCTGTTTGTGTTTTTGTGAGGTAGAGTGATGTGGTGTGGAGGTTAGGTTTTGAGAAAACAGGTTTTGGGGGAAATGGAATTTGAATTTTGGGAGGGAAAATTAGGTAAAAATAGGAGAGGTGGGTGGGTGAATGAGGGGTGGGGAGAGGTTGAGGGGGGATTAAGGTAGAAATGGGCAAATAAAAGGGTAAAAAAGGGAGGTTTTTTTTGAAAAATTAGGGTTTGGGTATCACTATTTTTGCCACGATAGTGACCGGCGTGCATCTGTCGAGGGTTAGCCGATGTCAATGGTATAGAACCGGTATCGATCACGAAACAGGTGACCGATGCTTTGATTTAGGGGAGAACGGGTCAGTTAGAGATAACCGGTACCAGTCGTGATTTAGGGAAAAAGGGGGCCAAAAGTGCCCTAGGTCGGTGGGTGAGGTAGGTAGGGGTAAGAGAAGATGTTGTGGTGAAAGACGTTACATGGGTAAAGGGGTTAAAAGAGGTATGGGTGAGTGATAGTGGGTTAGGGTTGAGGTGGGTAGATAGAATATGTGATATGTAGGTAGGTTGGGAGGGAAAAAGAGGTAGGGTGGTAGGTATAGGTGAGGTGTTGAGTGGGATGGTGGTTATGATTAAGGTGTATTAATGTGATGTTTTGCTAGATGTAGGTGAGAGATTAGTTGTGGATGCAAGACAAGGTGTCGCCCCTGCTCTTGAGAGTTTGTGGGGTGTAATCGGTCGAGGAGTGGTGACACGTGGTAGATGTGGGCCTTAGTGGGGTCAAACGCTACCGAATATAGTCCTGAGCCAGGTTTGATGGTCACACTCATCAATAGATAGGATTCGGTGACCAACACATTCCACCTACCGACAGGGATATGACATGATCACCACGGAGGATGTTTACAGGATCTTGTGGTTACCAATATTGGGGACATATGTATACTTGATCTTTTGAGAGGCATATGAGGAATTGATGCTAACATTATTTGGTGAGGGATTGGTGGAGATGACATTCCACAGCACCAGCATGAGCTACGGAGAGATGAACCTAGCCCAACCAGAGGAGAAAAGGATAGTAGTGTTATTGATGGAGGTAGTCTTTTGTTTTACACTATTAGATGTAGAGGGTGGGAGATTCCCATGATCACTGATGGGGGTGCTGCATGATATGGTGATGGATAGGACCTACTTTACATGGGCACCAACATTCCTGGTGTAGTTATATAGAGAGCTATGGGCATATAGGTGGCTCCGCTTCCAGATTAACTTATCTTTGCACATTTGTTCTGCAATTTATTAGGCCTACTGAAGCACATTGTGTGTGTTCATCTGATTAGTATGCCCCAAGCGAGATGCATTCGAGTCGAATTTGGTGTAGGTAGGTTATAGGTGATGGGTTCCTGCGATTGGAGAGTGTCGAGTGAACAGGGATACTCATGATGTAGCATATTATAAGTGGTTATTAGAGGGATTATCTAATGTGGACATTATTTAGAGACCGTATGTGGGTTATCCCTCATACAAATAGATGGCTAATGAGTTAGACGGATTACACCTATACAAGTGGATAGAGGGGCACCATACAGGAGAGCACAATATGATTCCTATAGATAGGGTCAGATGATAGTTTGGGCTACAAAGAAGATATACCCCCACCCTTCCCACAGTACAGGATAGATGATGTGGAGAGACCACTGTCATTACCACGGTGATGGTACTGTATAGCGAAGGAGGAGTAGGTGAGAGACTGACAGATTGATGATGTCAGGGTGACTGATAGGTATAGATAGTGGTGGGCATCTCATTTACGAGTAGTATCTCCTAGGCCGGGCAGCTAGATTTAGCCACCATCACTGTGTAGAGAGACGCCCTATAGGGGCAGGTGGTGGTCCTCATTACATAGTTGGGGATGATGCGAAGCGGTTGGCAAGTTCGAGGTGAAGGTGGCCACTTTGAATGCACCTTGTGTAGCTAGTCTACATGCCCAGATGGCCCAGGGTGGAAATGGTGATGATGATGAGGTGGTCATGCTACATGTGCGGATACGAGTTTGCAAGGCTAGTTAGCCACCGCAGCACAAGCACGAGAATGAGGTACTACAAGCCCGGATACGAGGCACGACGGGGTGGATGAGGTCGATGGCACCACCATAGGCACCAGGATAGGGTCCCACAAGGCAGTACGAGGGTCGAGGTGATGGGACCACCACAAATGGTACCCATAGCTAGAATACAGGATTCCCTAGGTGAGGCCAGGTATTATCGGGACTAGGCCCGATGGCAAAGAAGGATAGATTTTCTATCCTATAGAGAGTACAGACATAGCAATCCTTGAGTTAGAGTACCGATCCCCCACCCATAGTGTGGAGAGCACAGGGGGCCATCAAGCCTCGAGACAGGGTCAGGGTGAGGCCACCAGTTCACAGAGGCTAGCCCCATGTGATGTACTGCAAGACCCAGCCAACCCATGATGGGTGATGAGATATTAGTAGGCCGTTGGATAGGAGTCGAGGCGAGAGGAGAAGGAGAGACTGATATGGAGGATATTTGGCAGGATGATGCCTGATGTATGTCCCTCCATTTTGATGTAGTTATTCATTTTGATATATACCTTCTGTGTGCCGAAGAGAGTGAGGATGTATATGAGAGTTTTGTTTATTTTTGATCATATACCAGCCTACGTGCAAGATGGTGAGGTCAGTATATGATATTTTTTAGAGATGCATATTATTTGGTATCAGTGTATATTGTATGGATACACAAGTTTATATGATGAGATGGATGATTTGGTGATGATGTATCTATGTTGATAGAATTTGATTGTTATGCATAGATGGATGGATGATAGGTGTGTTAGGCATGGTGGAGTCAGGTCATAGGCATGGTTGAGTTAGGTCATAGGCATGGATGGAGTTAGGTTGTGGTTTAGGCATGATGAAGTTTAGGTTGGTTTAGGCATGGATTGAGTCAGGTGTTTGGTTATAGGCATGGATGGAGTCAGGTCATAGGCATGGATTGAGTCAGGTTGGTTTAGGGATGGTTGAGTTGAAATGGGTTGAGTTTGTAATTCATTAATTTGTGTAATTAATGATGATATGGGTCACATTGAGATGTTTTATAGTAACATACATGATAATGGGTAAGAAATGGTGGGCATAATGAATAAATGTTTGATGATGATAAAGGTGTGAAGCAATTTGTTGTTTTTTTGGTTTAATTTCCAATTATTGATATAAAAAGGAAACTAACTAGGGTAGAATGTGATTTAGGAAAAGGAAAGGGGAATTGGTTAGGGTAGAGAGTGGTCGAGCTAACCTCTAAGGGCCCCATGCCCTCGAGTGCTGCCTACATAGTCCCGATAAAAGGGACCTCAAGTCGATGTAGTTCTCCCATAAGCTAGGGAAGAATGTGAGGAGGTATGAGAATGAGTTGGTAGGTTATAGGCATGATTGAGTCTAGGTATTTTAGGTATGGGTGAATTGTGGGCACATTGGTATGGGTGATTTTGAGTTGATTGTGGCGAAAGAGGAAAATTACCCAAAGATAAGCGTCAAGGATCTAGTCCTGTATAAGATAATCAATACGTAATGAAGAAGGTTAAAAGATAAGAGGAGGAAAGAAATCCACCTGATTGGTAAGGATCATAATGGGTGGGTCATACCTTAGATAGGTGATGAACGTAAGACCCTAAAGAAATTACATGATTGATTATTCTAAAGGTGAAGAGTAGTCACATGATCACCAAATGTCACGATTCCAGTAGGTCCCTTGCAGGCGGTAGGAAATGAAAATGTGAATGGTGAGAGGGTAAAAGTGGTTAATTTATATGGTATTTGGTAGCATGCCTTTTGGCGAAAGATCCGAGATCACAATGAGCGAGTCCATGACAAATTTTTTTCTATTTTGACTTATATTTAAGATAGACATATCGATGCGGGAAGTCTATATGGGATGAGAAAATTAATTCCTTGAGGTCTTCGCAAACTTGATCGATGCAAGAAGCTTTAGTTTATTTTTTTAAGTAAGCTTTACATAGTTGTCCTTTGAGGGAGTAGTCTATTTACAGATAGTGAATGTAGAGAGAAAGATGTCCTTTTTTAGGGAGTCATCTTTTTATTTGAAGTTTGACTCAAGGAGTTGGATCCCATGTGAGGGATTTTAAGTCATGGACAAGAATAAGGTGAAGAATCAGATTCTTGTTTAGAAAGCAAGGTGAAACGACCATGGGATCTCATCTAAAAGCAAACAAAAAGTATCCATGAGAATCATGCCATGTGTAGCACCGTGGTACACATATTTAAGAGAAGATAAAAGAGTGACGGGTATGCACATGATTCTTGTTTAATCGTTGGGGATGGCATAGTGAAATAAGGAAATGAAAAGCACTCAAGGGATGAGCATGAAAAGAGGCAGAAGGAGAGGTAAGAATGAAATTCAATAGTAGAATGGTCGAAGATACAAGACATTAAGGGCTCGGTTTGGTTTACTTGTCGATTGAAGATAAATGATAAGCACCTGATCCATAAGTATGAGTCATGATGTATGGTCCAAGCTAATTAGGAGCAAATTTTCCCCATTTACTTTTTTCTACTTTGGTTACATGTTGATTTTCTTTCAGGACAAGGTCACCAACTTGGAAGGTTCATTCATGGACACATTTGTCATAGGCACATTTGATACGTTTTTGGTAAACTTGAAGATGGTCAAGAGCATTAAGATGGTGTTCATCTAATAACTCAAGTTGTGCTAAATGGTCCTGGCAAAATTCATCATCATTGAGAATGTCATGGAGAGAAATGTGAAGTGAGGGAATCTGGACTCTGTACTATAGACTAGAGAAAAAGGTGTGGTAGCAGTGGAAGTGTGAATACTAGTGCGGTACACCCACAGGGATGAAAGGAATGTGCATATGCCAGTCCTTCCCAGTATCGTTAACCATTTTCATGAGAATTTTATTTAGGGTTTTATTAGTGGATTCGACACTGGCTTTGTTGGTTTATGGGTAAAATGGTGACGAAAACTTAGCTGAATACCAAAGGTGTTGTAAAGTTTCGTAAGGTTTTATTTTTAATTTTTGAGTTATCGGTGATGAGGTGATGTGGAAAATCAAAGTGATAGATGATATGATGATTGATGAACTCACATATTTTCTCGACTTTGGTGGAGATGAGAGGTATGGCTTCAACCCATTTAGTGTAATATTCTGTAGCGGTGATTATCCATTGATGTCATTGGGAAGAATGGGGATTGATTTCTCTAACAAGATCCAAACCCCATTGAGAGAAGGGCCAAAGGTCATGGGTGACCTGTAAGGCATGACTGGGTGTATGATGAAGGTTGGCATGTTGTTATCATTTTACACAACACTTAACATAATCGCAACAATCATGGTTAAGGGTCGGCCAGTAATAGCCTAGGTGAAGAATACGCTTAGCAACAATAAGGCCACTGAAGTGACCTCCACATATGTCATCATGAACTTCCTTAATGGTATAAGGAATTTTAGAACTCGTAAGGCATCATAAGAGAATACCATTGAAGCCACGCTTATAGAGGAGGCCACCCATGATGACGTAACGAGAGACCCTTTTAAGAAAAGTGTGTTGTCCATTACGAGTGAGGTCGGGAGGTAAGATGGAGAGGGAAAGATAATCTGAGTATTGTTTATACCAAAGGTCACTCGGTCGGGAGTAGTGGTTCCGATAGAGTAAACTTCGTGAGGTAAATAAGAGGGTGATTGGATTCTTTATATGGTGACAAATATTTTAGAATCGGTGGGCGAAGCGGGTATTTGAGAAGCCAAGCAGGCCATGGTATCTGCAAATTTGTTGGTAGAATGGGGACGGTTTGAAGGGCGTAACAGTCGAAGGTGGTCAAAAGTATGTCTACATGATGCTTATACTTTTGAAGTATCTCATTACGACACTGGTATATACCATTGACTTGGTTTATGACCAATTGAGAATCACAAAAGATGTTGATGGACTTAACATCTAAGGCATAAGTAGCCTAGAGACCCAATATGAGTGCTTCGTATTTAGCAATATTGTTTTTACAATCAAAATCGAGTTTGAAATACAAAGGCATGGGTTCACCATCAATTGGAATAAGAATAACACCAGCCCCACCCCCACGCTGACACTTGGAACCATCGAAGAAGAGTGTCATTTGGTATGCGGTTTAATCCAAGGAAAGGGTAATAATAGACTCGTCTGAAAGTCAAAGTTAGAGGTTTAGTCCTCAGAAATAGGTGCATCGGCCAATTGATCAGTGATAGCCTGGCCCTTGATGGACTTTTGATGGGTGAATTTGAGGTCGACGTTAGCCAGAAGCATAAGCCAACATGTAGCTCGTTGATTTTGGTAAGTTTTGGTGTACATGAAGTGTAAGGGGTTGGTATTTTTCATAACATAGGTTTTGTGGTTAACTAGATAATGGAAAAGTTTGGTGGCAACAAAAACTAAGGCTAAGCAAAAAAATTGGCATGGTTATATCAGGTTTCGTAGTCCAAAAGAGTACAACTTATGTAATAAACCACCTGCTCCTATTTTGTTCATCACGATGAGTGAGCATGGCCCCCAAGGAGTGATTGGTAGCTGAGATGTATAGGTAGAAGGGTTGATCGTCTTTAGGTGGAATGAGTATGGGTGGTTGGAGAAGGTATTGTTTTAAGGCTTCAAAAGCTTTATGGTAGTCCTCATCCCATTTAAAGGAAACATCCTTTTTGAGAAGGTGATGAAATGGTTGACACCGATCGGATAGTTACGAAATGAAAGTGAATAGACTGCAACTTACCTTGCAGGCTACGGAGCTTCCACAGATTAGTGGGTGGAGGCATTTCAAGAATGGCCTTGACTTTAGCAAGGTCAACCTCTATACCACATAAGGAGACAATAAATCCTAGGAGCTGCCCAAGAGAACCTGAAGATGCATTTCTTGGGCTGAAGGTGAACACAATACTTAATGAGGTGGTCAAAGATGGTTTTAGGACAGCGAGGTGCTCGAAGCACCATTTTCATTTGCCAAGAGATGATCTACGTAATCTTCCAATATAAAGTGCATGATGTCACGGAAGATGTAAATCACGGCCACCGATATGTGGCACTAACGTTTTTAAGGCCAAAAGGCATGACTCAATAGTAGAAGGTCCCCTAAGGGGTGATGAACGTGGTTTTGTGTTGATCTTCTAGGGCAAGAAATATTTGGTTATAACCCAAGAAACCATCCATGAGTGATAGCATCTCATGACCAGTGGTAAGGTCAATCAGTTGGTCAATATCGGGTAGAGGAAAGTCATAATTCGGGCAAGCTAGGTTGAGGTCAAGTAAATTTGTGTAGCTACGAGTCCCCCTATTGCCTTAGTGATAGGGACAATGTTAGAAATCCATCAAGGATAATCAATGGGTAAGATGAAGAAAATGGAAAGAAGGCATTGAAGTTCGTCTTTGACCAAAAGAACAATGCAAGGGTACATTTTCCTCAGCTTTTGTTTTATTGGTTTGACATTGGGAATGGTTACGATATTGTGGACCACTATGGTGGGGTCAATATCGGGCATGTTTGTGTAAGACCAAGAAAAATCATGGCTATGATCTTTGAGAAAAGAAGTGATGGCTTCCTTTAAGTAGTATCTAAAGATTGGCCAATCTTTAGAATGTGTGGTCATCTTGAGTATGGATGTTGATTTTGATAGTCAATTTGTTCAACATGGTTTGCATCTCAAATGGTAACGACCGATGAATATATGAGTCTTCTGCACCAAGGTAGGTGAGTATAGATTCATCATCGACGACGATGAACGACATTAATAGAAGGTGTATCATCATCGATCATTTTAGGATCAAGGGAAGAGAAGAGGTAGCCTCACCCTTGCATTGATAAGTCAAAGGCCCTAAGGAAATGGTGTTTATGAAAAAAAAAGTTAGGACGAATGGATTATAAATCTATCGACTATGTCGGTGAGGGTGGTGATGGCAGTAAAGAAGGTGGAGAAGGGTTGATATCCTCAATTAGTTCAATGCGGGCCTTCTTGGTAGGTGGTTCAGAAAAGCCGATACCACTACGGTCATAATGTTTGTGGGTAGAACATGGAATAACAATATGATGACCTTTCTCGTAAAATCCAAAACCAAAACCCTTTCATGCACATCGGTACAGGAAGGTGTGGGTGAAACAGTGATTGGTGAGTGACTGGAGGTCAACCAGAAAATGGGTGGGTTTGTGATGGTGGTTCAGGTGTATAAGTGGTAGTATCAAGTCCCCCATAGGTGAGATTGGTGCAAAGGTGGGGAGGACCGTAAAGGAGATGCTCTCCTATGTGGTGATCATAATGAGGGTGTTGGTGAAGGCTTCCATACTCTTGTGGAGTAAGGAATGTGTTGACATTATATAGTGCAATACTCCCCCAGAGTGAGGCATTGAAAAACACCTTCCAAGGGATTGGTGGTCAATATGTGGGTGGCTGGGATAGATGATGTGTTAGAGATTAGATCAAAGGTGGAGCTAGCTGATTGGGAGGTTGATGGGTTGGTAGTGGAAGTTATGGCGGTGGTAGGGATGGAGGAGTTAGGTGCGGTTGATGTAGTGGTGGCATTGGTGGGTGGAGGTGTAGGTGAAGAGGAAGTGGTCATGGATGAAGACACTTTAATGGGTATGAGCATGTCATTGGGTCGGTAAAGCATGTTGCAGGTTTTGAAAGGTGATGGGTCAGCCGAAATGGTATAAGTGTGCCCTTCATGCTCAAACTTCATACAAAGATGTAGAGTGGAAGGAATGCAGCCCATAACATGAATCCAGGGTCTACCAAGCAACATGTTGTATTGAAATTCCCCCTCCAAGACATAAAATAGCTCTGCAACATTACGGGGGGGCACTCAAACATGGAGGATGAGGGTGCAGAGTGTAGAGGTGATAGCGTCATTAAATGAATGCAACATGATGGAATGTTTATGCATGTAATTATCAGGTATGCACATTTGGTCAAATGCATGAGAGGAGATGATGTTAATGCTAGCTCCCTATAGTTCATAACACGTCATACATGTATATCATTGATTTGGATGGAGATGAAAAGGGCTGGATTTGGGTCATTAGTTTGGTGTAGTGTGATCTCTTCATCTAGAAAAGTGAGGGTGGCTACCTGGTGAGTGGGTGGAGGTGTAGAAGAAGATGGTAATTTGGTAAGAGAGGTTACATGATGAGGTGTAATAATGGAGGCTACAGGTGTAGGGTCATTAGGTAAGACCTAAATATATTGAAGGACCTCCATGAGACCTTGGTGATGGGATTCAGAGGTTTGGGTGAGGTCATATAGGGACATTTTGAGGGAGGCTTAGTGTAATTGTTTGAGTATCGCAGGATTTATAACCCCATTAGAAATAGGATATGTGGGGTCGTGGATAGTGACTTTAGGTGTGGGTGCAGATGGTATGTTGGGTATAGGGGTGGTTGGTGGGTTGGTTGCCTTTTCCTTGCCTTTATCCTTTTGTGCATGGGTAGCAACATGGATCATGTTGATTTGAGGTGGGGAGGTAGGTGAAGTAGGTGAGCCATGAAAGGTATAGCGACAGGAAGGGAAAAAGCCAAGTGGTAGGAAGGAACCTTGTGAGATGAGTTGGGCACACCAACATTTGGGTGGAGGTTTGGTAAGTTCTCTGATGCGCACCATGTTAATTTCAAATCTCGGAGGTGGCTCTAAGAGTTATGGGGGTGGAGGTTTTGGTCACTTGAGTAGGCAATGAGGAAGAACTGTGGAAACTAGTGCTGGAAAAATGGGGTCCTCATCGAGAAGGTCATCATCGTCAAAGTTTTCTTCAGGAGGACATAACTGGATAAGAACGGTTTTCAAAGCCTTATATTTCTCTACATCATGTCCTAACACACGATGGTAGGTACAAATTTTGGTTTCGTCAAACCCCTTTGGTTTGGGTTTGAGTGGGTCATAAGGTCTAAGAGGCGGTAATGTGATGACAAAAGTTTCAAGGAGGTTGGTTAAGATTTTGGCATAGGATCCTGCTAGTGGATCACAATGGGAAGTGAATGTGGGTTTGGGTGTAGGTGCGGTTGATTATATAGGAAGGGGATTTACAAGAGGGGAGTGGGTTGAGCTATGGTTTTAGGTGTTGGCATGGTCTTAGGCATTGGTTGTGTTTTCTTGGGTAGGGGCATGGTAGATGAACTGGAAATAGAGTGTGTGGTTGGTTTGACTACCTTATTGGAGGGTAGCATATTTTTTCCTTTAGGTTGCACCTTCTTGGGTAAAGGTGATATGGGTGCACAAGATCTAGAGGGAAAAGCGGATGGTGGAAGAGGGCAAGTTACCCACGGGGATAACTAAGGTGTTATGGAGGTAGATGGCACGGGTCGTGCAAGAGGTGTGAGGGAAAGAGACTAAAGTGTCATGGGTAGTGAAGAATTTATTGATGGTATGGGAGGTATGGGTGGTAAAAATGTTGCAAGTGTGGGCAGAAGTTGTGTCGGTGTTTGGGTATATTAGAGGTTTGTGAGGGAGGAATGGGCTGCTACATTTTTAGTTTACCGGCGGGTGGAGGTTTCTTAGCCAGGCTTGATGGGTGAGGTCCTAAGACAGACGAAAGAGGTTAAGGTGATGAAGGTGTGATTAGTGAGGTTGGGGTATGAGATCTAGGGGATTAGTTCTTTTGTTTTGGATTCATATTAAGTTTGGTGTTAGTTTTGGAGGATGTAGCTAAATCTAATTTGATGGGTGGATGAGTAAGGTTGGCCGTTGGGATGACCCCTAAGGTAGTAATAGGTTTAGGCAAGGAAGATGATGTAGGTGTAGGTTTGGATGTAGAAGCATGTTGAGTTATGGGTAGAGGTGTGAGTTGAGCCATGAGTGGTATTGTGGGAGAATTTGTGATAGTTGTGGTTATGTTTGGTTTGATCAGCCGAAATATTTTTGGATAGATAGTGGAAGTGTCAACAAGTGACATCTGCATTTGTGTTGAGACAGAAGTAGAAGACACCCCCAAAGTAAGGCTCTATCCACATAATCCAGGTGGTCGGCTAAGCGTGAGAACGACACTACAGTGGGTGAGGTTGATGTGGATCCAATGGTGATTCCCATAAAATGTGTCTTAGAAATGGGGAATTCACTAGCTTCAACCTCTGTGGGTAAGAGAGCCAAAAGTAAGTCTGTATGATCTTGGGTGGCTGATGGAGAATAGTCACCTAGAGGCAATGGCATTTCTACTAGATCTTTGATAGGTAGAGGAGATGATGGGTTCTCCTCTATGGGTGGAGGAGATGAAACAATCATTTTCTGTGGGTTGGTGAAGTACTTCGGGTGATGGCTCTCTAAGTGGAGAATCCAAAGGCAAAATGGTCTTGATGTTAATAAAAGACTCCTTCACATGTGAGGGAGGAGATGAAGGGTGTTCCTCTGTGGGTGGAGGAATAGGTGAAGTGGGTTCATGTGTAGGTGGAGGACTTCGGGCCAAGATTTCCTCTATGGAAGGAATATGAGGTCATTGGGAAACAACTTGTGCGTCATTGAAAATAGCATGGACCTCACAAGTATGACTATCATTAGTTAAGGTATCTCTAGTTTGATCAGAAGAAGGGGCATGATTAGGAAATGGTTTCTTGAAGATGTGTAGGTTTTGATTGGCAGGTGCATTAGGATTATCCAAGACTAACTCGCCATTCTCGAGCATTTCCTAGATAATGTTCTTGAAATATATGTAATTTCATCCTTTATGAAATTTTACCCAATGATAGTTGTAGAAGTTGTGCTCTTTGTACAATATAGGTGTGGGGTGAGTAGGATCAAAACCAGGTATGTGGTTTTCTGGGAGGAAGGATGATGTCCCCAGGCTTTAATGAGCTTTTCCAAGAAATAATAATAAGGCTCCTTAATTGGGGTGTATTTTTGTTGTTCTCGTCTGAATTAAAAGGTCTGGATAGGAGAAAGCTTAGATGAGGGGTTAGCCTAAGTTGATGGATGAGTTGGGCCGGCCTTGAGTACCACTGCATTAGTGGTTCCCTTGGATTTTGAATAATTATTACGTGGTTTCAAGAAGAATAGGTATCATTTTAATTAATTGCTTGAGTTCTTATTGCGTAGTTGAATTTTATTTTCTTTGATGGCCCGAATCTCTAGCTTTTGTGCCATGGTAAATGCCTCATCAAAGGTTCAAAATTCGGACCTACAGGTTGGCGAGATACATCTAGCGCAAGCCCAACGAAGATCTCTATGAGCTCGGTTTGTGGTAATTGGAATGTGATTTGATTAATCGAGCTATGCCAACGAGCGACAAAATCCACGATAGACTCATCATCATATCGACGTGTAGAGTAGAGGTAAGTCATGGTAACCTTCTTAACAATGTTGATGGAGAAGTGATCCAAGAACGCTTAGGTTATTTGATTAAATGAGAAGATAGAATGTCTAGGTAACCCATTATACCAATCCAATGCAGGCCCGGTTAGAGACATGGGAAAGGTCCTGAAAAGCAAAGCGTCATCATGGGTGATCAGATAACAACAGTGTTTGAAAGACCGCAAGTTTTTGTGGGTCCTCTTTATTCTTGAAGCGATTAAATTTAGGCATTTCCCAATACGGATATTGACGAATAGGAATAGATGGGTGTATGGGCTCATTGAAAATTTCATCGTAGGTGAGAGAGTTGTGCAAGTGAAACCGATGCCTCCAGTGTCTGCATCTTGTCCATCATTAACTTGATTAGGTCATTGGTAGGTGGTGATGGATGGGTACCTCTATAGTGTAAGAAGGTTGGTGTTGGACATATGATGGAGGTGGCATTCCAAAGTATATTGCAATGCCATATAGGTGGATTGAGAAGGAGGGAGTGAGATAGGGGGTACGTACCTAGAATGACTGATAGATGAAATGGGAGGTGCTGATAGTACATATATGGAGGTGGAAGGGTTAAGGTGACTCTAGTAGCAATGGGGCCTAAGGACCGTGGAATAGAAAGGGGGTAGGGGTCACCGACACTTTGGGGGTGGTTGTGTAGCTACAGCTATATGTGAGGCAATAGGCACGGATGAGGTTACATTCTGGGTGGTGGACGAAGGTATAGTGGAGGTTGCGGGTGCAATAGAAGTGGTAGATGCGGTGGTCATGCAGGTCATAGGCAGCTGGGCCTAAGAAACAACCGGGGTAAGGTAGATCTTGTGCTAACGCGGATCCAAAAGGGGATGATGTAAAAGTAGGAATGAGAGTGAGGGGATAGATACAGGCATGTCATATATCAATCGATCTAAGGCATCTCGAGTGGACGAGTGAGAAAGATAGAAGCCGTAAGGCGCGAGGTTTTGGTCAAGGAGTCGTGTGAACTCCTCGTCTCTTGTGGCGATAATGATAGGTTGGCTAGGGTCCATGGATGATAGAATAGAAGGTGGTGAAAGAATAGGTGGGAGTGGTTGACAACTAGCATGGAATATGAGGGTGTTTGCTTGGCTATGCATCAGCACCATGTGAACAAGTACTGATGTGGTAGGACTGCTTTCTATAAATGACATAGAAATACAAAAAAGATAGGAAAAATAGGTGGTGGTAGGTGGATTAGGTACAAAATGTCCACTAAAAATTTGAACAGGCTAACTGATGCGGTTAGGGTAAACTAACATCGGTCATAGGTAACCGCGGTTGGTCACTATGAAAAATGGATAGTTTGTCAAAACAAGGTAAAAAGCCAATAATCTGCCAAGTAGATAAGATGTTGATGGAATTTATCGGGACGAGAAGATGATGAGAGTTCTGAGAGAATCAACAAGCAAAGAAGGTGAAGTAGGTGTCCTTTTGGGTAGGTTAACCAAAAGAACAGTAAACCGACACCGGTTGGGTAAAACTGATGATGATCAGAGGGTAACCGATGATGGTCGCTAGACCGACACTAGTTAATGTGAAATTGAAATAGAGATGAAGAAAAGGTGGTTGTGATTTAAAATCAAATGTGGAATCAAACCCATAATTCTGAGAATGATGAAAATAGGGTCCAAGCACACTCAGATGAAGCTGGAATACACCAACTGTGATAAAGAGCATACAAGGAGAAATAAAAAGATGAAGAACGTGTCCTCTCACCTCAAAACGCAATCCAAGCATAAACACTAAGAAAAATATGATCCTAAGATTGCTTTTTCTATTGTGTTTGTTTAGCTTATGATATTTAGAAGACTGACTCATGAACTTTAGAATAGAGTTTTTGGTGGGGAAGGCTTCCTATGAAGGAGATCTATAAGGAGAGGTTTTAGGTTATGTTGTGGTGGGGCGGGCTATCTTTTGAGATAATGACTCGTGCAAAGTAACAAACCGGATGCCCACTATACTTTGTGATCATGTGATCACTTACAGCTTCTTCTAGGTAAGATGTTATTTAAGAATGTGTATATTTTTCAATTTTGTGATGTTTGGATAAGACTCAGAGAGAGAAGAAGAGAAAGGAAGTGCTTTTCTATGATTTGTTTGTCAACCATCAGCTGGGCATGACTTCCAACATATAGGTTGCCCTCATTTAATGTGAGCTAATGCAGTAAAGAAGAATGAAATGTAGTTAATTTTAAGCCCAAATCAAAATATTGAATTCGATGACACAAAGAAATGAACAGGAGAAGGGATGCTCTTTCACTAATGTGATACTAATGAAAGGAAAGAAATGTTCATTTTAAAGCACCAAAACATGATTTATTTTAGACAATAGAAGAATAGAAGATTCCAGGGAAGAATTTTAATGTGAGAATCTTTCAAAAAAATAAACAAACATACAACTTTTCACCTAGAAATGAAGAAATGTAAGGAACCCCTGAATGGGTCCCACTGGGTGTGCCAAAATGTTTCACCTAATTCTTAGAGTGTTTCTTTGAATATTGACAAAATAGATAAGGGTAAATGGGCTAGGAGGAATACTTGTTAAAGTTGGTTGAAGGTTGTTGCATGTGTATGACTTCTTGATTTACAGCTAATCATGAGAGCTTACTTTTGGCTAGGAGGAACTACCTGAAATAGAAAACAAGACCACCAAATAGAAGTTAAACAATATATGCAGTGGACTACCTAGCGTATGCTAGATCCAGGAAGTGTGATACTCCCTAGAAGGCTTTGTCAATCCACTGTTTAAAACAATTCAATGTTAACAATAAATGAAATCCTACTATAGTTAAAATGATTTAGGTATCTCATTCAACTACAATAAGTAGATTCATTCACAATAGGCTAGGCTATGATTGAATCTGAAGGTCAAGGTCTCTGTCAGAGTATTGGTATTGGTCAAGGTCTAGTTTTGGGTTGTTTTGGGTATTTGGTGGGGATTTTAGGCTTTATTCTTGGTCTGAGGGTAAAAACATAGAGACCGATGTCGGTCTAGTATGACCAATGTCGGTTTAAGTGAACCAGTGACGGTTGTGGGTAATTGGTGTTGGTATGGTTGGGGTAGAGGAAACTTATTAAAATCTCGGTGTGAGGATAGATCTGAGGCTAAATGGAAATGGAGAGGGAAATGGCAAGGTCTATGGAGATCTTGGATATACTCAGAGATATTTAAAAGTTGGGTATGGGAAGTTTAATGGTGTGGGTGAAGGAATGATCAAGTTTGCATGAAGGTAAATGGTGGGAGAATGGGAGTGGGAGTAGAAACTGATAATAGATATAACAGAACCTACTAAAATGAAAATGGATGAATGTTGGTTAATAAAACACTTACTTGTTGTATGAGCTTGATGGCTAGATGGAAATGGCAGTTGATCAAATGGATGGAGTTTGATGTGGTGATGGTGCTTCCCGAATGCTTCCATGAATGCAAATGGCTCTTTGATCACTTCTGATGTTGGCTGTGAATGCTCTGATGCATGTACAAATGCTAGTTCTTCTTGCATGCAACTCTGGTTTCATCTCTTGCTCTCGAAATGTTCCAACCTCGAAATAAGGTTTTTTTGGGGAATAAATTGTAACCGACCATATTTTTGGGCTTACCGGTGGTAGTTTAGGGTGACCGGCGTTGGTTAGGGCAAGATTTCCTAGGTTTACTAAAATGGGCAGATCCCCTTGATTTCTTGGATCTTGTTCCTTTTCTCTTATGGATTAGAATGGAAGCTTCCTTTCTAATGGGTGGTAATGTGGTTACAGGGAATGTAGGCTTTGATTTTTAGGGTTTAGGTAGGTCTTAGTTAGTTATGGCAACATACTAAGAATAGTTCTTAGGGTGAAGTGGCTAGATGAGGTGTACAGGTGAGGTGGGTGTGTGGGCATTATCTCAATTAGGCTATTTAAATAATAGATATTATGAGATCATGAATTAATTGAATCAAATTAATATTAGAGTGGGATGAAAGGGGCCATGGTTAGGTGACTATGGTCAAGTTGGTTATTTGTCGAAGGACCAGGGAGTGTGACCCAATTTTGGTGTCTACACTATTAGCTTATATGCTTGTGTTATATCATTCTTTAATAAAATTTTCCAGTACATATTTAAATTTAACAAAAGAAAGTAATAGCTAGATTTTGTTAAATCATTTGGTGAACCTGATCATAGTCAAACTCATTTCCCTAGGATCCTCATGGCTAAATCTTCTCCCCTAGGAAAGCTATGTCTCATGAAAGTGTGAACCCTATCCTTGATGATGAGGTTGTTTTGGCTGAACTTATTGATCTTTATCATTGTGCTCAAGCTACTAATGAAAATTACCACAATATTTCTACTAGCAAAGACCACCTTCCCACTACTACTCCTAATGAATATGGTCTTCACATACTTTCACTTAAAGATGCACAAAATTTTATGAGTTGCAAGCCTTGTTATCCCAAAGGATATCCTACTGCTATTGAGTTTTCCTCCACTTGTTGGTATGCATACTGATGTTATAGATGTTATTTTTGGTGATATGTATTCTCCTCTAGATGCAAGTAATTCTATTTTTGAAAATGTAAATGCACATGTACATGATGTGGTTTCTACTCATAGTCTAGATGAATCTAATGCTTTATCTCATATTGTTCCTAGTGCTTGCAATGATGTATCTCATACTAGTTCTACTTTTTTATGTTGATGATAGTTTAGAAGAATTAATTGCTTGTGAAAATTTTGTTGATAGTGACATAGATTCCATTTCTGATCATGAGCATATTAGTCAAGATGATCCTTCTTTACATCTTCTTTGAGTGTGAATTTTCTACTCCGCTTTCCTCTACTTCTGATATTGCTTCCAATGTCATACATGATGATTCTCCTCCTCTCATTGCCACTCTTGAACATGCATCTAACATTGTTATCGATCATGCATGTTCTTCACCTCTTGTTTCTACTCCTATCAACACCCCTCTCATCGTCCCACAGGAGGTTCCATCTAGCACTCCTATTGAGTCTTCATCTTCTACACCTCCTTCCACATCCACTATTCCTCCAAAAATTCCAATGATAACTCACAATGGCAAGGTTCAACCACTTAATGTGCCTCTTCTTTCACCTACCATTCCATCACATGATATCTTATCACTCATGCATGTTGTTGGTCAATTGTAATCTCAGGTCCAATCTCTCACTTTAGAAAAAAATCCTATTATGTGTCTATTGATAACAATTCTCTTCATGGCAACCCTATTCCTAAGAAAATTCATAATTTGGCTTTTCCTAGGATTTTTTCATGCCTACTTTCACTTTCTTTGATGGAACTGGAAATCCTTACTTACATCTCAAGCATTATCATCTTGTTATGGCCTCTTATTCCAATGATTGATTATTACTCAAGGCCTTTCACCATAGTCTTGTCGATGATGCTCTCCAATGGTATACACATTTACCTTTTGGGTCTATCAACACATATTATGACATGGAAGACGTTTTTCTTAGGAGATTCATGATTAACAATGGTCCTAGAATCACTCATGATCACTTGCCTACATTGCATCAAGGAAAAATTGAGCCTATTTTAGACTATATCTTATGTTTCAATTCTTGCATGCATCAATTATTATTTCAGCCAATTGACTTAGAAAATAAATTCATCTTTTTTTATGGCTTGATCCCTACACTCAAATAAAAATTGTAATATGACACATGTGAATCATTTACACTTTTATGCTATAGATTCATTGATCTAGAACAAGACTTGATTGTTGCATGTGTTATAGATCCTCCTCCTCTTACTTCCACTTTTGTTTCTAAGGTCTCTTCTCCTCTTCCAATAGTTGAGTGTCCTCCTAGGTCTCCCTCTCCTCCACCACGCAAGCATGTTCCATCTCATCCACCACATACAAATATTCATTCTACTCCACATAGGTCTCCACAAAAGACTCCTACTACTACTCGAGAACCATTGCAATTTCCACATGCTGCCAAACCTCATGATGTGTTGTGTGCTTTATTAGATAAACACTTAATTCACTTGCCATCTAACCAACACCATCCTCCTCATCACTTGCAACATCAATTTGATCGTCCCTATTGTAACTTCCATCATAAAAATGGCCATTGAGACAATGATTGTTGTGCTCTACATGAAAAATTACAACTCAAAGATAAAGGTATTATATCAAAGATCAAGGTATCATTATCTTTGGCCCTCGCTCTTGTGAGTGGTATTTATCTCATGAGTAGTCTTTAACTCCTATTCTACATAGGTGTGCTTCTGTCTTAGTTCACTTGTCTCCACCACCTAAGGTTGTTTCTCGTCCACCACCTAAAGTTATTCTACACTCACGTCCTCCACCTAGTGCTTCCACCACTGCACAATTACATGATGCTACATATTCTCATTAGCTTCCTAAGCCATCAACATCTCCATTACTTGCTTCCCCATCTCCATTCATCATTGTTACTTTACCAAACATTCAATTTAGTTCATACTCTCGTGATGCTACCATCTCACATGCTTCCATTGCACCTTGCCGTCCTTTCCATCTCTGGTAGGTGATTTCTTTGAAATCAGCTCATTTCTCGACAATGAACTCATATTCTCAAGGTTATTACATGGTTGATGAGGGGTCCATATAATAAGAGTGTCACATATATCACTATATGTGTGTTGCACTCCATGTTTTATCTTTCTCGCATACGCTATCAAACCATTTCCGATGACGCATTCTTGTTCTATGGTTCATTCTTGATTGTTGAGGGGTCTTATATAAATGAACCTCATCCTCTTTTCTACACACACTAGTGGCATCATGCTTCTTCCCCCTCTATCTCTTCATCATGCTTACATATATTTTCATACATATTTTTTAATCTACCATGCATCATTTTACTATTTACTATCATCATCATACTATGTTATGTTTATTCTATCACTATCTCATATATCTATCTATCACATGTTATACATCATCATCCATTTTTATATCATCATCTATTACGTAAATAAAATCAAATATCACACAAAAAAACATCATAAATCTCACATCAATATCTACAACAACTATCATCATACATCACACAAAACAAATCAATATTGGAACAACCATCATCACATTATACATCAATAGACAACAACCATATACAATAGTTCTAAAATATCCTTCTATATATATATATATATATATATATATATAAATCATTGTTTCAAATATACAACCACTTTGGGAAAGTCCTATGCCTTGATACATAAAAAAATAACGTCTGATTTAATAGGTCATACATCATCATCCTCACTATCACTATATACAATCATGGGAGCCCTAGAACTAGATTCTTCTCCACTCAATCTACGCCATTGATTGTGACTCCTATATCACTATAAACACTTCTTTGCTAAGGAAATCTCTATTTTCAGCTCTACATACTAGCATTGTAAATAAAAAAGCTAACAAATACATCTTAGGATAAAGCCCCACCACCTACGACAACTCTCACCCACTCCATCTCTGTCTAAACCTTGCCTTTCTCACCTAGTAATACACTAAAAGTGTTCACCGCAACCACCACTGGCTCAAATAAATGGGCATGCTCGCTCATGAATTACATCCACTCATTCTAATATCCTACCTCTAGGGAGCACATCGGGAGGTACATTCCACGTCAATGTGTAGATGGATATATTAAAACTCATTATCTCATTTTTTTGTTTACACCAAAATTTAGTGATAACCCTAGGAATTTTTGAGCCGGTTTCTTAAAAATGCCCTTTCAGAGAGATAATCAAGTTTTCGGGTTTCCATAGCAAGACAACATGAGTTTTGGATGCTTCATGTTGTATGTTCCCAGCCTAAAAACCACATCAAGTAATTCTTTCGTTCCACCTAGCATCGGAACATGCCTTAGTCAGAACATGCTTCATGTCGCATGTCTTCCGATTTCCAAAACCCGATTTTCTCCTTTGTATCGGGTTCCCTAAGCATCGGAACATGCCTTTTCAAAACATGCTTCATGTCGCATGTCTTCCAATTCCCAAAACCTGACTCGCCCTTTATATCAGGTTTTGAACCATCAAGCATCATGCTTCATGTCACTTGCTTCCCATAACCCGAAACCCGAATTGATACGAAATCCTTTGTGTCGGGTTTTGGACATCCCAAACATGCTGACATGGCATTAATGCCGATGTTGTCGGGTGGTTGACACACGTGTCAACTGAAGTGTATTAAATGAAATTTTTTATAAATACTTGGGTTTCCACATCATTTTTACCAGACGTGCTTTTGACCTCATGGATTTTCATGCATGCTTATTCAACCCTGAAACCCGACTCACCTTCGTGTTCGATTGAGTTGCTCGTTTTTTATCATTTTTCGATCTGATTGAAGGTATTTCACTTTGTTCTTCATTTGTGAAATTTGTGGAAGAATTGTGTAATGATCCTTCTAAATTCCTCTTTCTTTCTTGATTAAGGTTTTTGGGGTTTTGATTATTTATTCCTTTTTTGGTTGTTTTCCAATCAAGTTTGTGTTTTAGGGTTCACCCTTGGAATGCTTTGTTTGTTTTATTCCTTGGAATATGCCGTTGTAATGAAAATAAAAAATGTGTGTCAAGAATCATAACAATGGAGAGGAATTTGCATGTTTTGACCTAACAACAACCCAATTCCCTCTTTTGATTTTGTAGGGTGTTTTGCAGTTTCCAAACCCGCAGTGTTTCAGGAAATCTAAGGTGTTAGACATTTCAAATCTTCCAGCATCCTCCAAGGTGTCGGACATCCCGAGATTTCCAGCATCCTCTAAGGTGTCGGACACTTCAAATCTTCCGGCATCCTCCAAGTATAGCGGGATTTCTAATCTCCCCATCTAACAATAGTGTGGGTTTTTCAGAGTGGTGGACATCTCATACCTTCCAACAGGTTCAAACTGACTGATCGAGACTTTCTGAGTGTTTGACACCCACTAATCTCTGATACTCTCTAGTGTTTCAGACCTCTGGGATTGCTAAGCTGGTCTTCAAACCCGAAGGGTCTAAATCAGAAGCAATCAGTTCACCCCTACTTTGGAATTCCTCATGTCGGATCCCGGTCCATCACAGGAAAAGATGAAAAATTAGGGAGGATGAAGTATAAATTTAGGAAGGTGGAGTCTCCTTCCTACATTGATTGTAATTATGACATCCGAGATACAAAACTCGAAACATAGATATGGAAGACTTTTGGAATAGAGTCAAGAGTTCTTCCCAGACCCCATGGATGAAATCAATAGTTGGCAGTGGTCTTCCTCTTGCAGCAGGTTTCCCCATGTCTACTCAGTGCCCCGAGTTCATCTTAGCCTATGCTTCAAATTACGACTCTGCTTCTCATTCTGTGAAAAATCAAGCGGAGAGGTCGTAATCAAGTTAGACGGAGGTTACTTCGATGACCTTCTCAAATTGCCTAACTTTGAGGAGTATGGAGACATAGATCTCAAGTCAGCCCAAAATCTTGGGACAATGATCAGGAAGATTGCATCAAACACGTGAATAAGAAGTTCCTAATCAAAGCCAAGCCGGTTGTTTCTAGGTTCCCAAGACTTGTTCCTAGAAGTGATTTCATTCAAGAAATCAATGATATCATTACTCTGTTGAGTCGGGTTTTGGTTTCCCGAATCAAATTTTTCCAAGGATGGAAGTACCAATTCATGATCATCATTAAGAAGAATCAACAGGGGATTGATTGGGGTACCCTTATCAGTAACGAGATAGATTCTCAGATGATAATAGTTTTGTCTACTGGGAAGTTTTATATGTCCTCATATGTCACCTATGCAGTAGCTAGGGCATGAGGAATTACCCTAGATTGGACACAAAGGGGAACAAGATAGTGGAACATATTTATCAGTATTTTCCTCAGTTAACAAGAAAAGGGTCCAAAGACCAATTCAGAAGGGTAAATGATGCCTTCTTTTATGAGAACATCTGCAGGTTAAACCCCGAACTGAGGAAAACAAGAGTCTCTGATGAGGCATGGGCTGAAGTTTTGAAATGGGGTTGTGTCTTCTTACAATTCAAGAAGTTCACTTACCTTCGTGGTCATGTACTCGGGTGATCCTTTCCGTTTTCCTAGATATCCAGGGGATAAACTAATCTTGATGGAGTTGGTTAGGCAATTGTTGGATTTTCATAAGTACCAACAGAGTAAACACAAGGCCGCCGTATCCTTCCCAATTTCTATTAGAAGGTATACCTACTCAATGGTGGTAAAATCCAAGAACGTTGTACACGAACTTCAAGATAAATTAAAAAGCACATGAAGCCCAGAGACGGGTTCAATTTTCAAGGAGTCCTCAAGACATATGGAACTCTGCACTTGCACATACCAAGCATAGAAGACATCTGGATTGATTTACGTGATGAAGTTGTTGTCTGAAGGAAAGATCATAGTAGGTTGACACTTGCAGAGATTCAGACACTCAAACTCACTGACATTCCAGAAGGTACTTGGTGATAATGAAAGTGTGTTGGATCCCTCCTATGACGGACTAAATGAGGATCAATATGTTTTCCCACCTATTGATTGGTCTATCGGCGAGAAAGCCTCTATCACTAATAGATCAGCCCCAATTCTCACACGCACCAAGGCATGGCTCACCTCTTGGGGGATGATTTTCAAAGAAGATAGTTTCTCAAAGTTGATTTCTTTGGAGGTGGGGCCCTCCAAAAAGGAAAAGGACAAAAGCTCTTCCAAGGGACCTATAAAGGTCAAATTTGTCAAGAAGAGAAGAGAAGAAGAAACCCCTTCAACTGCTACTCCAGTTGAAACGGTAGACGTGCCAGAGTCACCAACACCACCGGAAATAGGGGAAATTTCTTTGGAAAGAGAGGTGAGTCAGCCCCTAATTTCACCATTTGTTGACTGCCCAATAGAAGTAACTCTATCCCTTGCATCCCAGGCTTTGGTGTTGGAATCTACACTTCCTACTTCACAACCACTTCTACCTCCTCTTTCCCCATCCACTTCATTAGCCATGGCCAGCATTTTCTCCGGAATCTCACCTCTCTCTACTGGGACCAAAGTAACTACATATATGCCTCCTCCTATATCTCTTTTCACCAAATCTACTACCCCACTGATAATTGTTCCCACTCCACCAGTGAATCCCACTCCACTTAAAAGTATGACACCAACTTCTACAACAATGGCAACTCCTTCTGGCATGCCTCAATGGTTACTAGAGAAAACTCCAAGGAAAAGGAAGGTGGTTGTACCCATACCAGCCTTTGATTTTAGTTCACTCAAGGCTTCCACTGCTAAATCAGCCAAGAAACCCAAAACAGTTTCAAGGGTTTTAGTGGATGCTTCGGGACATAAGTTTGCAGAGATCGCCACTCCCGCGACTGATAAGACCAAAGAGGACATAGCAGCCTCTGACTATCAAATAACCAGGGTTTCTCTAGGAGAGGTGACGACAGAAGGAGCACAACAAGATGCACGAGATGCTATGAACGTGCTATGCCAGAAATTAAAGGAAACAAAGGACAGTAGGGATGAGCTTAAAGAAAAGGTGGAGCAGTTGACTGAGGTATTACTTAAGCTCTCCAAACCCCTTGAGTCCGTACCATCATCCTCTATTCCTATCGGGTTCGATTTCTCATCAGTACCTATAATTGAAAAGATTAATGAAAAGGGGAGGGTGGTCGACGAATGGACCCAAAGGCTGCTCCTACAGGGGAAAGAAGTAATCCAAGACACTGTGGAAGTCTATCGATCTTTGGAGAATATACAGAGTGATGGGGAAAAGATGGATGATGATTTCTCTCAAGAGGTCGGGCACCTGGAGTTGAATTTCGAAGCTCTCCAGGTGATGAAGCAAATCCCATCACGCATCTTGGTCAAAGAGGGCATCATCCCACATATGGATAAGCATTTCCAGCTGACCAAGGCCATCAGATTCAGAATAAAGATTCTCAACGAAGCTTGCGAGAAAATTGAGAGAATCAAGAGATCAATTGATTGATGGCAAGAGCGACCTGGAAGAGGAACTGATCAAAATTTGTGCAAAAGTGTTGGGTGGAGACTTAGGCATCCTACCAGTTGATGGTCCTTTCAAACAAATCCAAGAATCAATTCAGCACAAACCAACTAACGGATTTATCATTGAAATCATTGACGATGTTTTGTAAAGATTGAGCATTCTTTGGAAGCCCTGAGAAAAGTCAACAAAAGAATGAGAAAGATTCCCGAAATGTTAGTGACACTCATGAAACATGTGAAGTCCTGAGTGATCATTCTACTACGCCTGATGAAAATGAGATGTAAGGTATAATCCAGAAATTCCAAGAATTTCATAACAAATAGGCTTTGCTAGAAGAAGGAAAGACGAAGAAGAGAAAGATGACGATTTAGACTAAGTCACAATGCAACATGTCATTTCAATCTTGAAATTGACATGTCTTTTTCATTTCTGTTTCATCACATAGGAAGTAAGTTTTGACTTGGTCTCCTGCGTGAGAGCCAAGTAAAATAGGACTCTTGTTTGAACATTTTTTTATAGGGTTTGTCCTATTTTCTCTCAACTCTTTTTATTATAAATAAGGGATGTGCATGCATTCCAAAGGGTTGATATTTTTGGAATATTGAGAACTATTGTGAAGAAGAAAAACTATGTTTTCTTTTAATCATTTGAGGAATAGAAGCTGATGCTATTTTGCAAACTTTGTGTTGTGAGATGTATCTTTCTTAAGATATTGTTCTTATGTTCATAATCTTAAGCTATTCTTTGTTTAACATCTTGATGGTTCTAATCATTTCAAACATTACATTTTTTATCTAAAGCTCGTATGATTATTTCGTGCTCTGTGTTTACTCGAAAGAAAATACGTTCCTCTCATTTCCTTTCCATTGTGTTTCTTCCATAATAATAATTTCCTTTCCAATTCATTTCATTTCGAAAGAGCAATATCTTCACCTATTATGAATATGGATTTCGGATTCTATCCCAACCCCAATGGTTAGATTAGTGTGAATACTGTATATATTATTTCTATTGTGTTTTAGATTAGTAATAAACAGGCAGCCTCACCTACCCTTGAGGAGGGATTCGATCCCATGTACTATGGTTGAACCTCATATTTCATCTTGACAAAATATTTAACTAACACACTCAACATCTAATACGTTTCACCTATAATAACACAACCACACATTAGTTACTACACACCATACAAATGCTCAATATCACAAACAATAAACATGTTATACTCACGTTCGGCTCATGCCGCTACCACAACATATCCATTGGGGGAAAGATACTTTACTCCTCCTCCTCCTACTGGCGGATCACTAGCCACATCTACCATCAAAGGGAACAATAGCACCCACCTATAGGTAACCCACCAATCAGTATATGCCTAGGTACAACTAGCATCATCCACTCCTATCGTTTCAATGGTTGCACATACATCATTTGCACTGGCTATACAAGTTGTACACTTGTGGGGCACGGTCTTGCACCTAGCTGCCTCGATGCTCTAATGGTTCTCACCCACATATATGGCTCAAGGGAACATCCTGGGCCATACCAAACTATCTCAATACTCGCTCTACCTAAAATAGCTCAGCTACCCCAAGAAAGTGATCCTCCAACCACATAGTGCAATGAATACATCTCAACTCTACTGTATCCTCGACCCATCCACCATACTCCCTATATGGCCTCCATATAATGGCCCTTGGCCCTATATGATCTATCATGTCCCTATACGTCATAGTATCCATCTACCTACTCCATATGCCCAACCATCTAGCGAAAATATATCTAGCCTTGCCCACTCTATGTGTGGCCTACCATTTGGTATTAGTATAACAATATTCTCATACACCCATACATGTAATAATGTGGTGGCTCCAAGGCCACCCCCATGCTCATCATGTGAAAACCTATATAAGTCCCTGTCAAGTGGGCTAGAAAACATATCACCCAAGAAAACCTTGTATCAAGCTCCTTGATATGTTAGCATACATCATGCATCTTATACAAGATGCCTACACCACCACCTTCTACCGCTACTGACTACACTATCATTACTGTGATAAAATTCTATAATCATGGAATACCTGATGTCAAATTTGCATCCAAACTAATATGGGTCTCTATCTAGACTCGTTTCCCTGTAAATACCTCCTAGCTGCCCACATTTGTGTCGTAACATCATCTACCGCCATGACTGTACCCTCTCCCCTGCTATTGGTAATCGCAATATGAAATATATATCCCAAAGGTTACAGTCATCTCACCCGTAGAAACCAAATTATGCACGTATCTACACATCATCTCTTGCATAGTGTTGTAGCCATGGGCATATTATGGGGCAACTCCCCCAATCTCGCTATGTGTCATGGCAGCCCTGCACACGGTCTAGAACATCCCACTCCTTGTCATAAAACCATAACATCAACAAATTATTCAAGTGTTGACCTCCACATAACTCCTTTGAATGAATATCTCATTATAAAACATAAACACAACCCAAATATTGACATCAACACCTCATATAGGTCAAAAAAATCATAAAAACCAAATATATTCATCGAAAACTAAATCTTTGCAATACATAGGTAATCAACACTCCTGGGACTACAACGCTCAGGCACAAGACTCTAGCACTGGGAAATACCTAGTGCCTAGAACTAAGTGCTAGTGTCCTGAAGGACATCTACACCTAGGATGCTACCGTCTAGGTCCAAATGCCTAGAAAATAAACAACCCAAAATTTGCACAAAAAACAAAAAAATGGACAAATTTCATCAAAAATTGTAAAAATATTCATATGTACCAACTCATCAATCATTTTTTCTATCACGGCCTTGGCCACTATCTTAAATCTAGTCCTCCTCACTACTCTAATCTACGGCATCGTCACAATTCCAAAGCTCAATTTCCAACTCACTCACAATTCAAATGAAGTTACTATTCACTTTTTACTCCTACTATATATAGTAACTTTCAATTTTTCCTATACTATAGTTGTTATCTATGCTTATCACTCAAACTAATACAAGACATACAATCTCACTCGTATCTTGAGATTTGATACTCCGTTTTCATACCCATTTGCGGAAATCACTCTAGAATTCCTCCCGCTCACGCACTTGATATATATTTTTTACAACATTATATTCTAATATCGCTCATAGTTCATCGAATTTCACACAATATTCTATATATCATTAGAACACTTTTTCATCTTTACTTTCATCTCATTTCTTGTCATCATGTCCCTTTACCCTTTCAACTGAAAGATCGGGACCACCTCATAATCCCTATCTGGTTTCTATGCAATTAATCAACAACCTTCGTATATCACCACGACAATTTTATTCAAACAAATGAACAATTTAATCTACTCATCATTCAAATTCATTTTCATTTCCCCTAATGACCTAATTTGGGGGCATCAAGCATAAATTTCTCCAAATATTCTACTAATCACGTCAAATTCATTCCCCCTAATGACCTAACCTGGGGCAAAAAACACAAGTTTCTCCAAATCACGTCAAATCTATTCCCCCTAATGACCTAATCTGGGGGAAACAAAAGTGAAAAATCTCTCTATGAGTATTCTACTTCAATCAAATCAATCAATCAACAAAATCTTCTATCATCAAATCAATACAATAAGCACATTTTATCATTCCTCCCAGATGACCTAACTTAGGAGCTACATTTTTATTGCTTCCAGATGACCTAACATGAAAGCCATATAACATTCATGAAACCCTTGGAGTGGGGTCCATGAGACCTCATTTCCTTTCCTATACTACTCATGTGTGGGTTATTCAACCTTGGATTTATATTGATAAAATTTGGGCTTTATACCATCTCATGGCGGTTTGACCTTTCGAGGATGCAGTTAAAGTTGGAGGGTAAAACTAGACCTCTCTCCCTACACTCCTCCCCTAGCATGAAGGATAAAAAAATCCTTGAGTTATTGACCCAAATACAAAATCAAGTTGGGAACTGATCACTCCCTTCCCCCTTCAAAATATTTGCTTCACAATAAATCAAAATCTCCACATTCTTTGAATCGAAACATCAATTCTCTCCATAGTTATCTTTAATCATGACTCTCTATCTCTATTTACGCCACATCGATCAACATGTCGATCCATAGTTCACAACATCACACATTGTTCTACACGTACTTCTACAATAATGGCTTCTCTGACTTTCACACAGGTATGTTCCTTACTTCCTTTACACTACTTGAATTTCATTCAAATAGCATATGGGGGAAAATGTAAACACAAAATCACACACTTACTACTATATTACTATGTTAGCAAGTATGATGTTTTATATATGGATCTTGAGTGAAAAGAGTATTCACATTAACACATCCCCTTGTCCGTCTCCTTTTTTTCTATTATCTTCTTTTATTACTCTTTTATATCTATCATCTCTTCTATTATGTCACTCCTACACTACTTTTTGGTCAAGTCATAGGGATCTCTGTCTGTCATTATTTTCACATTTTTCATCATTTTCTCTGGGACACTAGCACCCTCTACTAGACTCTAGCACCTAGGAACTTCGTCCAAAGATCTTGGGCACTTCTTTCATGCTTATTTCTTATCTTTATCTTGACATTTTTGGTTGGTCTTTTTGGTTATCCTTTCCCCTATCCCGAGGTACCTAGTTAGCATGTCATGTTACTAGTGTTGAAATTAAACAAGAGATCCCTATATAAACACATCATACATACCATTATTAGGGGCTGAAAACTATTAGGATATCTACATACAAAGGGACTGCATTCTTTGGGCTTCTTACATCTGCATACACTACATAGGAGGGGTTTCTTTTATTACATCCACACATTCTTTCATTTTATCTAGCCATATCCCGTTATATCTTTGGCATCATTGCATAAGGACACTATTGCACACACAATCACATAGAACTACATTGGGTCTAAGATGTATTACAAAGACTCAATCGTAAGATCACTTATTTGTGATTAAGGACATTCGACCCCTCATTTTACATTTTTTTTTAAGTTTTGATGCGTTTGTGGGATTTTGTAGGTGGATTTCATATTGCGGGTTTCCTGGAGACATTTTTGAGGTTTTGTGACATACTAGCATTAGGTAGCCAAGTTTAGTGAAATCCTCATGACCCTATGAAATTCATCTCCTGAGGTTTTACACAAACCCTAGCACCCAAGAAGGGATCCTAACACCCAAGTGCCACAGTACCTAACTAGGCGCCTTAGTCCAGGCACCTCTGGAACTTCTACAATTTTTTGTGCATCGTTGCAAAAGTTTCATAGTCATGTTTACCAGTTTTCCAGCATCAGACACTTCAAGATTTTAGTAATTATCAACTAATTCATTCTTCCTTTTTTATTAAACTTAGGGTTTTTACTATTTTACCTTATATGCTTGTGATATAGCATTATTTAATCATTTATTCGGTACACATTTAAATTTAACAAACGAAAGTAATAGATAGATTTTGTTAAATCACCTAATACAAAAATTTATTATCTAAGAAATCTAAAATGGGTCTTCCCTTTTTCAATATATAGAATACCGTAGAAAATTGAATACTTTTGGCAAGCATTTCATTCTCCATAGCTTTGCCTAATTTTGCTACAATTGTGCCACCTTTTTCATTTAGATTTTTAAACATTTTTGTTCTTTTTCATACTCTTTTGCATACTTTACATGTAAGAAGTATTTTACATTTTTTCATTTATGAGATCTTACTATGTGCCCATCATTTTGTTTTTGTGAAATATATATTTTTCAACAGTGTTTTTCAATGTTGTTTTGTTTGAGTTGCATTGTATGATATTTCGTATATTTCCAACTACATATTTTACATTGACATTGAGTTGGAATATCATTACCATTTTTTGGCTCCATAGGTTCAATAAAAGGATATTTGGCTTCCCAGTTGAACTTGAAAGTCCTTCCTATTGTGCATTTTGCCCTCTTTCTTCTCACATATTTTTTATTACTTTCTTCGAATTCAAATTGTGCATCTAGGTTTTCATTAGGAATATCTTGATCGCCACGTCTCCTTTTTCTAGAAACATACATTGGAGTAAAATCTTCCTCCAAGGTTGGTGTTGGATGAGAATTTGATGAGTCTTCTCCTAGTTTGATGTCATCAAGGGAACAAATATTTTCATCAATAGGATCATCTCGAAAAATATTAGTTTTTGAATGTGTTTGAGAAATGTCTGCATATAAAAGTGTTACAAAAATATAGTATTAATTATTTATATGATTAATACAACTAAATAAACAAGAGTACAAAGAGTAAATACTTAATTTAATAAAGAGGAGCACAAGAAACATACAATATGGAAAATATAATAACAAAATTCTATAAATTAGTAGATAGTACATACCTATATTTTCTTCAAATCCTAACATAATATTTGTATTTTTGAGTGGCGAGAATAGCCTAATAATTTCTTGTTACTCTTTTTTAAACTCGCGCAAGAACCTTACGGCCTTGTTTTCCATAATCCATGGATTTGTCTCGGATATTGAATGTCGACATATGGCTATATGGATGAATGGTAAAGAGTCAAACAACAAGGGTAGGAGGGGTAAGAGGTTGGATGAATAGGGGTAAGATGGGCCATGGGTTGGGTGATTAAGGACATAAAAGGCTAGGGATTTGTGATTGATGTTGGATGGGAAAGGTTGGAGGGATTGAGGTTGGATGGATTGTGGTTAAACAACAAAGGTTAGATGACGAGAGGTTGGATGGCGAAGTATTAAAGCGAGAACGATAGTCACATATTGTAAAACATGTTGGATAGTCATCTATGTATTATACCTTGGTGATATGTATAGTATTATACCTTGGTGAATATGAGTGTAGTTTGATTTGAAACATTGGTGAAATGCATGCATAAGTTCATTTATAAGTGTAAATAGTAGGCAAACTAACCCATACAAATGACACATTAGCTAAATTTTTTTGGGAAAATGGGTGGTAGCTGATACTAAATATTCTCCATTTCCAATTTCCAAAACCCTAATATTTGCGAGTTTAAAAAAATTCTCCACTAAAATTTTCCCTACATTTGGATGTAACCTTAGAAGATGATAATAGATTCTTAGAGATTGGTCCTTTATTTTGGTCACATAGTTTTGTATTTATATGATTCCCTTGGTTGAATTTTGTAATTGACAACTAGAAGGCCAACCCATAAGAAAATAAGATGCCTAAAAGATAAAATAGAAGAAAAAGAAGTGATTAAGATAGAAAGATGTCGGGGCACCCAGAGAGGAAGAGGGCATCTGGGCTTTGGCATCTTGGCTAGAATCTTGTGTCTGAAGTCATAAAATATAAACAAGTAAAGAATCAACTGGGTTGTATGGTATGTAATACCAAATAGAAAATAAGAAAGACATAAAAGAGGCCAAAGATAGTTGTCAATTACTAGTTTTCTCACTTAGGAATCATATGAATGCAAGTATGCTTTTAGGACCTAGAAATGTACCCAAGTGCGTGATTTTGTGTCTACATTTTCCCCACTTTATGTTGTTGAGTGAATACTCAATAACATAAAGTAGATAAGAGATGTGTACCTGATAACCATGTAGAATTTGATGGTGATAACATGCCGAAGAGACAATTGAAAGTGTGAAGTGATAAAAATGAAGCATGGAAGCTAAGAAAGAGGAAGTGACCCTAGGGGTGAAGTGTATTATGTTGTATCATGTTGTACATATTGTTGTGCTTGATGTAGGGTTGATTCTTCTTGGGTGTTAAGGCTAAACCTGTAAAAGAATAGAAAAGAAGTAGTCAAATATGTGTATATGAATTTTTTTCATAAGTATGTAAAAGTGTGTAAAAAGGAAAGTGTGCACCTCATCCATGAAGAGTGAAATGGATAAAAAAATGTCTGCAAATCCTATAGGAGAAATATTTTTTTGGGTGATCTCACGCCAAGAGAAATTTTTGGGTTATCTCATACCAAGAGTTAGTTTTTGGGTTATCTCATGCCAAGAGTGAGTTTTTGGGTTATCTCATGCCAAGAGTGAGTTTTTGGGCTATCTCACGCCATGATAGAAGAGTGTTTAAGAGAGAGGTCTATTGTTACTCTCCTTCCATGATTTCTTCCTGAATTATAAACCACTTTGTAAATGGTGTTGTTATCCCAAATTTACCCTCTGGGTTAATTTGGATAACTCATTAAAAATGGACTTAACCATTTTTAAAAACCTAGATACATTTAAACAACCTTTAAAATTCCCTTCCCAAAACCACCGGTCATTGGCTTTCCAAAACCCATAGGATACTTAGCCCATTCATTGGAGGGTTCTATCAAAAGTCGATAGATGCTCATTTAGCCATCAAATTCAACACCAAGTATCAAGTAGTAGGCCACATGGTGCAATTTTGGCTCTCCTCAAAGCATTTGGGCTTTGTGGACCTCAAGTCCCTAGATTAAATTATGTTTAATAATTCATCGAGTATGGGCAAGGTCAACAAGGTGAGGTGGAAACAATTTTGAAGCTGAAAAGTTTCTAAGTCCAAGAAATTTAAAGTTTGCAACAAGAAGTCATCAAAATCTTGACATTTGTGAAATCTAGAGCTATGTTGAACCTTTTCATTGGACCTCCTTTCGCAGATCGACAAATGTGATTTGCTAAGGTAGGTCTTACACACCGACATTGTGAAGGACAATGGAGCTTTCCTATTGGCTCATTCTTCACATTTGTCATTCAAAGCTAAAAAAATCTAATAACCCGAGGGGTTGAAGCTTCCTCATTGATTAGTATTTCAAAAGAGACAAAAGGGGTCAACAAAAGGACTGACATCGTAAAGAGCATTTAGCTTCCTCATTGGATCACACTTCACAATGGTCAGGTCAAGGGCTTTTAAAAGGGTAAAGTGTGAAGAAATGTGGAGCCTTCTCATTAGCACACATTTCGCGGTAGCCAAAGTATGTAAATCAAAGGACCGACACCTCGAAGGAGCGTGAAAATTTTCTATTGGTTTTTGTTTCTAAAGGGGAAACCAAGAGCTAAAGTACTGATCGACACCGTGAAGAAGCATGGCGTGATCTTATTGGCCTTGTATTTCTTAATACGATGAGACCTTCATGAAGCCAAAAGGAAAATCAAAGGAAAATCAAAGGAATTCAAAACCTAATCCTGTGAGCCAACCATAATTAGACACATGGAAAATCAAAACAATGCACACATTGGGAGAGGCTAATCACCGAGGCTAATCAAAGGCTGCAACGTGTTAAGTTTATGTGTTTCTCAACATGCAAAATTTCAAGTGGCCATATCTTTCGACTCTGAGCTCCAAATCTAAAAAACTTTATATCGATGTAAATATCTCCTCGATCCCTTCAACTTGACATCATCAAAATCTAATTTTGATGGTGTTTGAGTGGAAAAAAAGGTAAAATTAGTTTGGGCCATTAATATGTAGACTCGGACGACTCAACCACCCAAATATGATCTGATTTGGATCCTTATCTTCTCTGTCAAGAAAAATATCATTGGGAAATGGATTCATGAGGGCACCCATACTATTTCTAGACATTTAATACATACAAATGGTGGTTGAAGTTTGAAAATCCACGTTTCGGGGTAAAATAGATCTACGGTGATGATCAAAATCAAATCTTATCTTTTTCCCTCTTCTCTCTCTTCCTTGATCTATATAATGTAAAATCTTTCATTTTTGTAAGGATGGCTCTTTGTTGTAACAACACTATGTCAAAATGGTGTCTGAATTCCCACAAGTTTTAGACCCTTAACTTGGTCTCTAAAATGTAATCTTTCCTTCTACCATGACTGTAATGGAATTATGCATACTTTAAGAAATATAGAATCTATTTTGTGGCACATTTTTCTGCCCTAGCTTGTTTTATTTACATTCTTGCTTCTCTATTCTATTTTTTCACAGTGTGTGTATATCTCCTACTTGCAGTTCCATTTTTTATGTTGTCAATGCAAAGTAAGGTTCAATCTTTGTGGTTCTTGTTTATGGAACATATGTCTTCCCTCTCTCCTATGTGTTCTCACTTTCCTTCCCCTTATGGAGAACTCTCACCCCCTTTTCTAGTGATATCATTTCCTTTTAGCTTAGGGTTTCATTTCCATGCATATTCCTAACCCTCTCTCTCCCCCTAGTCCCTTGGAATGGCTAGTTTAGGATTAGTTAGTTGCATTTCTTTCTTTAGGAGTAGTTTTAGCATTAGATTAGGTAGAGGAAGACAACCTGCTCTGGAGGTCCATCTCAAGTAGCAAGTCCCACAACTTGAGATATGGTCTCATGTTAGCAAAGAATACACAGATATACAACACCTAATCCCAATGTGCAATTTTTGACACAAATAGTTTTGGCATGCCCGATGGAACAAGATTTGAAGGCTTTTTTTTCACAAGCGTGTATCCTAGCAATCTTGGTGCCTTCACCTAACAATTTTGGCACACCCAATGGGATGAGTATTGAAAGCTATATATTTCACATGTGTTTCATTATATCTTGGTTTACATTTCATTTCACTAAGTTTAATGTGTTCTTTGTGATATTTCAACCATTGGATGCATTTTTAATCACATCACGGTGACTCTGTTGATCTAAACAACCCATTTTCTCATTTAGCACACCATTCCCTTTCACTCCATCATTACATTTTCTTTCCCATGAAGTTATGTAATCATGACTTCACTTACTCATTGGAACCATCACTTGCAGCAGCAATGTCATTCAAATCCACCTTCATTCTAGGAAAATCCTTCTTCAAACTATTGTAACACACCTCCAAATCAGTTTTATGATGAAAATCAGATGGAGTATGCATGTTCTTATGAGTATGCAGACTCTAAAGGCCATCCTAAACTTGAAGAGGATTTTGAAGGAAGAGTTCAAAAAATGGAACAAATCTTATAGGTTATCAAGGGGAAACTACAAATATTGTATGCTAAAAAACCTAGTTAGGTAGCTCTATTCATGGAGAGATCCTATACCTATTTTTTTAAGCCCACAACAAAATATTGAGGTAATGAGTGAATCCTTCACTCAAATGGTTGATTTTATTGCATCTTTGTAAGTATTTGAAGCTAATAAACCTAAGGTTAAAGAACCTTGTCAATGGGATGTTCCTAAACTTTTTCCATATCAGTATTCAATGTACCCTCCATATCAACCACCTCAGCCTAAGGTTAAAGTCCCTAGCTTCCTCAAGGATTATCCTTCCATCTCCCCTCCTCCACAAGAATATTTTCACATTTCCCTTCATTGCAACACAAAATCAATTAAGACCCAACCCACCCCTCCTCTTGCATTCCCAAACCCATTTTGGGAAGAAACAAACCATAAAATTAGTCAAGGAGGGTAACAATTTGAATAACCTAACAAAGAAGAACTCATAAAACATTTGAAGGATTGGGATGTATAATTTTAAACCAATAAGATGCCATAGTTGGTTAATCCTTCAATAGAGGTTAGAATGAAGAAAACAAGGTGAAGGCTGATTTTGTAGAAATCAAGGAGAAGAAGAAAATGACCAATAGGATCTATTATCCAAATATCTTTCCTAGAAATTTGGGTAACTTGCATACACATTCTAGCTCTAAGTTATTCATTTCAATATTGTGCACGCTTAAAATCACTTGGCACATTCCTTGGTCACAGTTTCCCTGTGTACCCTTCTTCATTCTCTCCTTCCACTTCTCCCTTGCACCCACCTTTTACGCATTCACCTTCTTCCTTATCAATTTCTTCCCTTCCCGGGTGCCTTGCGCTTACTTCTATCAGCAAGGTCCCTATCCCCTCACACGCTACACCCATTACTTTGTAATAGTTACACCTTGATGATGCATTCTTTACTCACCCTTTGCCTCATTTTCCCTGCACGCATCACGTGTGACCCCTCTGCGCCCTCCTCTGTTTTCTCCGTGTGCCCTTCCCACGTGCCCTTATGTGCCAAGTCATCTATTGAAAGGCCTAAGTGTGTCATGTGTAACCAGTCAAAGTGCACCAACAGGGCACCAAATCCTTACAACAAATCAGTGAGTGACACATGGTAGAAATGATAAGTATTCACACAAGTTGGATATTTCAGCCAATCATGCAAACGTCGAGTGTTTTACGTGCACTCACGAATCTAACATCTTATGACAGCCGTATCTTCTGCTATAGAGCTCAAATCGGCATGCACACAGAACTTGTCGAGAGAGGCTGCGACATCACCTACTGATCTTTAGAAATTCAAAATTCAAATTTTGGTAGATCTGGTAGGTAAAACACTGGAAAACATCTTTCTAAACATTGATGAGAAGATCTAATTGCTCCAACCACCTGATTTGGTATAATCCACCCTCCTTTCCTTCAACACATTAAATAGGCATGTGGAAGCGTATATCATAGATCTCTAGGTGGATTTGCATGCATTGAATGCTTCTTGTTGGTGGTTGTGTTTCAAATTAAAGTTTTCCCCCCTTCTTCCTTTCTTCCTCCATGGATTCTTTAATAAATGTAAGGGAAAGGTTCATTTGTTATGTTGGACACTTTGGATCCTTACGTGTTTTGCTAAGGACTTCATATTTTCTATATTTTGAGTTGTAGACCTCTATGTTTGGCTCTTGCATGTGGATATCAGCCTCCTTCATCATTATAACAGACTCTGTGCATTTCTAGAAGTAATAGAAGCATCATTTTGTGACTATTCTCTGTCCTAACGTGCTTGCATTCCTTCTTCTTTCCTTTTCTTTTGTGTTGTGTGTTGGTTGTGCTATTTCAGGTCCCTTGCACTCCATATTTAGTTGTGTTCCATGAGAATGATCTGGTGAATATGTGTTTCACTGTGCTACTCGTGCCTAGCCTCCTTTCATGCATTTCCCTTCATTCTCACTCATAATAGATAGTGTTCATCCCTCTTTTATGGTTCTATCACCTTTTAGTGTAGTTTCCTTTCATGTTGTCCTTCTATCCTTGGTCCCTTGACATCATTAGCTTAGTTCTCCCTTCCAGCACTAGGAGTAGCAGTAGTAGTAGAAATAGATAGAGGAACCAGCCTTCTCTGGAGATCCATCCCAAGATCATAAGGTCCCACAACTTGGGGACAGTTCCATTGTGGTCTTAAACACCTCGGCCCTTTAAGAGATCCGAGATGCGGGTGCACGTTTGAGCAACCAACAGGTTTCTAGTATGCCGGTGGGACCAGGCATTGAAAGCTCAAATTTCATATCTCTAAGTTATGGTGTGTGGACTTAGTGTTCCATCCTTTGGAGGCTCATTTCAACACATCTGGTGACTCCCAATAGTTTAAGATCTTGGTTTCAGCAGTCTTGAGCATGTTTCATGAGAAGAGTGCACACAAGAAGAAGTGAAGCAAAGCAATGAAGATTCTTTTGAATAACTCCATCTATCCCCAAGAAGAGTTCACTCTAGAAATTTCACGTGTGCATTCCTATCTCCAATGCGTCGTGCCCACTTAACTCCTCAAAACAGATAACTTGTGTGCCCTATGATGGCACATCGGCAACCTCCTCCATTAAGAAACTTTGCAAAAAAAATTGGAGGGAGTCCCTTACTCCTAGCCGTGTAGCATGATATGCCAAATGGTGCGCTCAAGAGTATTCCTTACTTTACTGGTGAGAATCAAGTCACCCCTCAAGAGCATATCCAGGATATAGCAAACATGTGTTCATTCTATCTGATCACACATGACGATGTAGTAGTCAAGCTACTTACATCATCTTTCAAAGGTAAATCTCTTTAATGGTACCGAGGTTTGAGACTTGGATCTATCACCACCTAGGATGAGTTGGGAACAACTCTTTGCAATTACTTTGAAGACAAGTCAGATCACCTTTCTCTAGTGGAGCAACTGACAACAAAAAAGAGGGAACCCAATGAGCGATGGCGATTTCAACATCGATTTCGAAAACTTGGGACAAAATCCCTCGTGGTAAGACCTACATCCCAACATGCTTTCCTATATTATCCGAAGGTGCTCAACAATGATATTTCGATTATGATCTAATCTATGGGAGGTAGGACTTTACCATTGCTTATATATTTATAGTAAGGGCAGAAAATAGTCTTATTCAGCAGAAATTTGGTCTGCCAGTTGACTAGACCCTTGTTCCTAGAAATGTCATAAGCACCCTAGCCTTCTCAGTAACCTCTATTCATGCTTCTAAGAAAAGCGCACGATCGGTTACCTCAACATCCTACTCTCTAGTGCAGCATAAGGAAGATGAAGAATTTAAGTCCTTGAGTATAAATTTATCAAACAAGGTCATATCATTAGAGAAGCAATAGGCACAAGCCTAGAGAGGCAATTCCAATCAGGCACATAACCAAAGCAATTAGGCTTGGTGGGATCAATATGGAAATCAAAGATACACGCTAAACCAACACAATGATAGATGACATCCTAATGCACATCTGCCCTTGCAAGTTGTTCCTCCTGTGCCCTCTCTTCCAGCACCCAATTTGATTCAGGTGCTTGTTCTAGTTCAGAACAATTTGGCACAAGAGTCAGAATGGTGCTTCCCATGCAACATGCCTCATAGTCAATATCATTGTGCAAATGTTGTGTGTGCCCAAGCCTTCATAATCTAGAATGCTTCAACTTACAAACCTTCAACAAGTTCCCTAAAGCAAATAACCTAGACAGGATGGAAAGCTCCTCCGAGAAAAATTTGATGTTCTTTGGCATGGAGGAATTCTGATGTAATCAATCAAGCTGCAGAAGATACAAACAGACCGCACAACCAAATTGGATAACACAAGATACAAGAAAAGAATGTTGGAATCATGTGCACGGTCTCAATCCCAAAGAACACAATCGAGTCTCGAAGAAATAAGCGAGACAAGACCTCTTACAGTAAAGGCACTCAAATCCCCATGTAGGAGTTGTTGTGTAAAGATCCTTTTGAAGCAGCACACGCCCCTCATGTGGTAGGTCATGCCTCTACTCTAGCTAAAATTTAGGCTTCCGCACCTAAACAATCAAGAAGGGATGTTGTTCCCTAAATGCACAAGATAGGGGGCTTCCATTTAGCATTTTTAACTAGATGAAGAGAACAAACATAAACATCACAATGTGGGATGCCCTGACCATTCCATCTCAGCGGGATCTGTTGCATGAAGCTCTAGCGCAACTCCCGTGCATTGATCCAGCTACATAGAAGCCACACACTTCTGTCAAAATCTTCTAAGAAGAGGAGAAACAAGTAAGTAAAGTTGTTAAAACCCCACCTTTTTATATGTCCTTGATTATAGGCAAACACCTAGTGCATAATTACATGATTGACTCAGGTGTTAGTACTTCGGTTATGTCTAAGAAGATAGTTGATGTCTTGGGTTTGAAATATAGCCCTTTGTCTAAAGGATTCCTATAACTTGATGGCTCAATTATCACCACCTTAGGAATCATCAAGGATCTTGAGTTAACCCTTCATGCATGTCTAAGCCTAACAATTACTCAAGATGTGTCAATCATTGACCTACCTCCTTTGTTTTCCTATGTTTATCAAGAGAATTTACTACTAAAGTGGGTGGTTACTTGTCTTTTGATTGGTCTCATATGTTACTCAAGACAAGGTATGGTACCCGGTTTACCATACAAGTTGAGCCTATATTTTCCTATCACGTAGAGTCATATGTCTCATCCCCTCTCTAAGCCAACTATTTAATCCAAGAAGAGAAAACTTCAGTTCTTGAAGAGCAGTCTCTTCCACCCTCTATTCCAAACCTAGTGCTTGATGAATGGGCAAAAGACACCAAAAATTTTATCCCTATGCTAAAGAACTGGAAGCCTATGAAACCAGGCTTGGTTTTTATTGCATTCATGGAGAAGATGTTATGCTTCCATGTGTGCTCAAGAAAGAAAAATTTCAACTGGGTTTGTGTAATTTGTACTTTGATGGATCCATAAGTAGAAAAAGTGTGGGAGCAGGAGTAGTTCTCATTTACCCTAAGGATAAAAAATTCTTCTTCGCACACAGGATGCAGTTTGCATGTTCTAACAATGTGGCACAGTATGAAGTGCCCATGCATGGCTTTCTCATTACTTAGAAAAAGAAAATTAAAGCGATGCAGATCTTTAGGGACACCGAATTGATCATCCACCAGGTCACCAACAAGTGCCAGACAAATAATAATCTTCTCAAAGCTTATAAATATATAGTTTGGGACCTCCTTGAGATCTTTGATGCTCTTAATCTGCAAGTGGTTCTGAGTAGAATGAACAAGGAAGTTGACCAGATGGTCGCGCTCGGTTCACATTTTTCTCCTGCTAAAGAATTTGTCAAAGGAAACACTCATCACATCAATATGGTGATCAGGCCATCCATTTAAGATAACAACACTAGTTGGAAAGTGTTTGACAGTGACATGTAGATCGTTCAGTTTATCTAGAATGAAGCTGAATTTTCATCAAGTATGCAAGCTGACTTGCATGACAGCTATGGTGATCAAGTGATTTGCTTAAAGGTCTTATCACCTTAGAGAAAATTTTCATCCCTGATGATCAGTTCAAGGGTGAAGAAATATTTATGCGCCTGCGCGAAAGAAGATTGTTCTTTAGTTACTATAACATGCGGGAAAGAGTTGTTTCTTAGCAGGTCTTGTGCACATGAAGAAAGATATGCCCTCATCTCTCTCTGTCAAAATTATAGTGATATCTTCTCATGGGAGTATGAATACCTCAAAGGTTTTGATCCAAGTGTCGCTCAACACTCCATTAACCTTGATCACGATATCAAGCTTGTTAGACAAAAGTAGCAACCATCAATCCAAAAATAGAGCCCCTCATGAGAAAGGAATTATCAACACTCATTAAGGAAAAATTATTTTTCCTATCAAATACTCTACTTGGGTTGCAAATCTAGTTCAAGAGCGCAAGAAGAATGGTGAAATCAAACTTTGTGTTGATTTCAGAGATTTGAATAAGGCATCACCGAAAGATCATTATCCTTTACCTTGATGGAGCATATTCTACGGACTATGGTTGGTGCACATGAGATTCTCCATGCTAGATGGATACTCTGGTTTCAACCAAATCCTATCCAAGTAAGGGGATCAATTCAAAACAACATTTACAACCAAATGGGGAACATATGCATATCATAAAATGCCCTTTGGTCATCATCAAATGTGGGTGCCACATTTCAGCACATTATGGATGTTGCCTTCAAAGGATACATTAATGAGTTCATTTTTATTTACCTTTATTATATAACTATCTTATCAAAGCATAGCACAGATCACATGGAGCACCTAGAAAAATTCTTTAAGAGATGCAGAGAATTTGGGGTATCTCTTAACCCCAAGAAGTATAATTTTGCGGTGGCGCAGGGAAATCTCTTGGGCCATGTGGTTTCAAAGGATGGCATCACAATTGATCCTAAGCATGTTTCAACCATCCTAGCTCTTTCCCTGCTAGTGCACAAAAATTCCCTACAGTCCTTCCTTGGCAAGATCAATTTTGTTAGGCATTTTATCCCTAACTTTACGAGACTGGTTCGGCCCATCACCTTAATGCTCAAGAAGGACATAGCCTTCAGATGGACAGCAGAAGGAAGAGAAAGCTTCAATAAGATCAAGCAAGAGATTTCTTGTGTGCCAACACTCATCAATCTGGATTATTCAAAGGATTTCATCCTTTATGCTTATGGTGCCGATGCAAGTGTGGTTGTTGTCCTAACACAAGAAAATAAATAGGGGCCGGAACAATAGTGGTTTTCTTGACCAAACCACGGAGGATTATGAATTAAAATACGAGTCACATGGAGAAGAAGGTCTTTGCCATCATACGCGCGCTCAAAAATTTGAGAGCATGCTCACCACCAATCATGTCAAGGTATTATTCTCCCACTCTTGATCGAGAGACTTCATCATGGGAGCAGAAATTAGTGAGAAAAGAGCATGATGGGTGACCAAAATTATAGAATATGATGTGACTATCAAGGCCACAAAACTAGTAAGAGGTAGTGCACTCTGCAGGAAGATTGCTGAGGATGCACAGAGTGAACTTGAAGCTTCATTATTTTTAGATGAAGATCTTCTACATGCAAAACTTAAACAGAATATAGACCTTGCGCGTATGACTAGATGAAGGACATGATCACATTCCTTTATGATGGTGCATACCCTCCTATTTTAAATAAAGCAAAGATAAGACATCTCAGGTTACAATCTTTCCCTTATGTGTTGGTTTATGGACTTCTCTTTAAAAGGAATATTGATGGTGTACTATTAAGATGTATTAACGGTGCGTAAAGTGAAAAAGTGTTAGCATAATTTCACGATGGATTATCTAGTGGAAACTTCTCTACCAAAACCATAGCAATGAAGATCAAAATGACATGTATCTTTTGGCCTACCATGTTTGCAGATGCACACAGGTGGGTCACAAAATGCAAGGAATGCACTTTCTTTGCAAGAAAGAAATATTAGCGAAGACATCCCCTCCGACCAATCCAAGCAAATCAGCCTTTTACACAATGGGGTCTCAACTTCATATGCATGATCAATCCACCTTCAAGTGCCGGACATAAATGGGTGTTAAAAGCTACAGATTACTTAACCAGATGGACAGAGGTTGTCATGCTCAAGTAATCAACCAAGGTAGTCATCCTTGACTTTCTCGAAGGTATAGTCACAAGGTTTGGCGTTCCTGAAACCATTATCTCTGATAATGTAAAGGCTTTCCTTGGTACTAAAATCACTTGATTGGTATCTAAGTTCGGGAATCTACCTGAAGACTTATTCCAACTATTACCCTCAAGGAAACGGTCTTGAAGAATCAACAAACAAGAACACAGTCGAATCATGAAGCATATAATTAACATTAGCCAAAGACAAAGGCATACAAAAGTCTCACGTGCACTCTGGGAAGACAGATCACAATAAAAAAGGCAATAGGAACTTTGCATTACAAGATTATATTTAGAAAGGAGGCTGCCCTTCCTTTAACACTAGAACTAAATTCATTGACGCTTGCCCAGCAGCTAGAATTAGAAGGCACAGACAAGAGAAAAAATAGAATGGCAGATTTGGTTAACCTTGAAGAACTCAAGAACTCTGCCATGATCAAGCTAGAATAGCATCAACAAGCAACAAAGAAATGGTTCGACAAAAAGGCTAGGCCTCAAGCTTTCAAAATTGAGGACTTGGTTCTAAAATGGGATGCTGATAGAGCTAAACCAGGGTGACATTCAAAGTTTGATGCACTTTGGAGTGAACCATACATCATCAATTCCTACAAAGAAGCTAACTCTTTCAAGTTAACTCATCTTGATGGAGACACACTACAAATCCCAATAAATGGGATCTATCTCAAACCCTTCCATTAAGTTTACTGCATCATGATGTATATATTAAAGTAGTTTCAATTCCTCCAAGTGCATCATGCGCACATTGTTTGTTTGTACATAGTTCTTTCTTCTTGTGTGCTCCCTATGCATGCTCTTTTGTTGCTTCTAGAGTGCAGAGCTTCTCTCAACAGTTGTGAGATTCAAAACAGAGTGCGAAATGATTCTCAGATGATTATAAGGGTAGTTTCATGATTACATAATAGAATCCATGCCCAATGGATGCTTCAGGCCACTGATCTTCTTCATATAGCAAGCAAATGGCCCCGAAAGTCACCAAAATTGTTATCCAAATATCTTGCCTAGCAATTTGGGTAACTTGCATACACATTTTGGCTCTAAGTTATTCATTGCAACATTTTACATGCTTAAAATCACTTGGCACATTCCCTTGGTCACAATTTCCCTACGCACCCTTCTTTATTCTCTCCTTCCACTTCTCCCTTGTGCCCACCTTTCACGCATTCACCTTCTTCCTTATCAGTCTCTTCCCTTCCCGCGTGCCCCACACTTGCTTCTATCAAGCTAAGGTCCTTGTCCCCTCGCACGTTGCGCCCATTACTTTGTAATAGTTACACCTTGACCATGTGTTCTCTACTCACTAGTTTGCCTCATTTTCCCCACACACATTGCACTCGCCCCCTCTACTCCCTCCTCTGTTTGCACCACATGCCCTTCCTACACGCCCTTCGTGTCAGTCATATTTTGACATGCCCGAGTGTGTCGTGCGTAACTAGATAAAGTGCACCAATAGGGAACCGAATCCTTGAAACAAATCAATGGGAGACATATGGCGAAATGATAAGTACTTGCACAAGTTGGCTATTTCAGCCAATCTACACACACCAAGTGTTTTACGTGCATCGGCGACTCGACATCTTCTAACAAATTGTATCTTCTGCTACAAATCTCATATTGGCACATGCCTAGACTTGTCAAAGAGATGTTGACATCATTACTGATGCCGAAATTCAAAATTCAAATTTTGGCAGATCTAGTAGGTAAGAAATTGGAAACATCTTTCTAAACATTGATGAGCAAATCTAATTACTCCAACCACCTGATTTGATATAATCCACCCTCCTTTCCTTTAACACATTAAATAGGCATGGGGAAGTGTATCTCATAGATCTCCAGGTGGATTTACAAGCATTGAATGCTTCATGTTGGTGGTTGTGTTTCAAATTCAAGTTTTCCCCCCTTCTTCCCTTTTTTTCCTCTATGGATTCATCTATAAATGTAAGAGCAAGGCTCATTTGTTATGTTGGACACTCTAGATCCTTACACGTTTTGCTAAGGACTTCATATTTTCTGTATTTTGAGTTGTAGACCTCTATGTTTGGCTCTTGCATGTGGATATCGGCCTCCTTCATCATTATAATAGCTTTGTGCATTTATGGAAGTAATAGAGGCATTGTTTTGTGACTATTATGTCCTAACATGCTTGCATTTCTTCTATTTCCTTTTCTTTTGTGTTGTGTGTTGGTTGTGTTATTTTAGGTCCCTTGCAGCTCCATATTTAGTTGTGTTCCATGAGAATGATCCGGTGAATATGTGTTTCACTGTGCTACTTGTGCCTAGCCTCCTTTCATGCATTTCCCTTCATTCTCGCTTAGAACAGATAGTGTTCATCCCTCTTTTCTAGTGCTATCACCTTTTAGTGTAGTTTCCTTTCATGTTGTCCTTCTATCCTTGGTCCCTTGGCATCATTATCTTAGTTCTCCCCAGCACTAGGAGTAGTAGTAGTAGTAGAAATAGATAGAGGAACTAGCCTTCTCTCGGAGATCCGTCCCAAGCTCGCAAGGTCCCACAACTTGGGGATGGTTCCATTGTGGTCTCAAACACCTCAGCCCTTTTTGAGATCTGAGATGTAAATGCACATTTGAGAAACCAACAGTATCTCTAGTCTCGAATGTAGTGTACATGTTGGCACCATATACATAGAGGTTGTTGATTCATCCCGACTTGCAAAATCGGAAAAAGAGGAAGAATCAACTCTAAAAGAAGAGGAGTGCAAGGAAGATGAAATATAAAGGGAGTGCTCCATAGAGTTTTATCATGAAGAGGATAATTTTTAATCAAACCTAGAATATTTCATTGGTGATGAGGAACCCATTTAACTTACTACTTTTGTAATTCCACCATTTGTATTCCAACACAAAGAGCCTCTTACTACGAAAACTCCCAAGAATCGCCATGGAGGAGAGTATCGAGAGAAGAGCTTATTGCCCAAAAAAATCCTCATGAAGAGAAAATATATGATTTCGATCTTTCAAACTACATGATGGATGAGAAAAAGACGCGAAGATAATAACACCATTGCAAAAATCATTAGTCATCATGGAAGAGACCTAGTTGTTTATAGAAGTAGGAAAAAGTTTGAATCAGCTTGAAGACATTCTAAATGATGATGAAAAGGAAGGAAGTGCTCCTTATATCTCCATTCATGGAGTTGCACACAAATAAGATGGGAAAAATTCAAGGATCAAGCCTTTCCCAATCAAATATCTAGCCAATATAGAGCCAAAAAGAGAGTTATATCCAGGTCATGCTCACTTCAGAGCATGAGGAAGATCATCAAAGTACCAAAGGTCAATTGCAATTCCTCTCAAATTGAAAGAAAAAGCAACTAAAATAGGTATTCACTTTGTTTCCAGTTGATACTTTGATGAATAGGGTGGAAAACTAGTGAAAATCAGTTTAGATCTCTTACTCAAGGCCATGTTTATTTCCAAATTAATTACATGGTCACATTTTGTAAGAAAGGGAAGCTATTTCTCCCTGCCTGTTTCAAGATTTGTTTAGCTTCTCATTTATTTGGTTAGAGTAGGTTAGTGTAGGTTTGTTTTTAGTAAAACAAGTGATTGTACACACTCTACAGGTCTTTCCTTGAAGAATATATGATTTTCATGTTTTATATAGTTTTTGTGGTCTTATTGTTGTTTGCACATTCCATTTCAATTTAGGCAATGTTCATGGCCAAATATAATTTTGGGGCAGCTTTTAAAGTGATTTTTTGGCCTCAAGAGATTAGTTACGCTCAAAGTTCCCTTGCCTCTTCCTTGGTAAAAAATTCAGGTGCTTTGGGAAAACTTTCAAAAGTGAATCAAAACCTTGAGAAATCAGCAAGAGCATACCAAAGTAGCCCCGATTCAGGAAAAACAGGTTTAATGGTGGAATCATATAGTTGGAGTAGTTTTAAAGCTTCATTTGAAGCTCCACACATCACCTTCAGGAAATTTCAATTTTTGTTAAGTCCATAATGACTCAAGGGTGAGAAATTTTTAAGTTCATATCAGTTTCTTCAAGTTTCGAAGCTTAACTCCATGCCCAATGGATTACACAAAGGATACCAGTCAAATTTAGTACGAAAATTACCCCTAGACATTGTCAAACTGTTATCCAAATTTACCCCCTCGGGTTAATTTGGATAACTCATTAAAAATGTACTTAACCCTTTTTAACAGTGCCGGATATGTCTAAACATCTCATTAAAATTCCCTTCCCAAAAGTATCGATTGTTGTCTTTCAAAACATGCAAGATACTTAGCCAATTCATTAGCGGGCTCTATCAAAAGCCAACACATGTTCATTTGGTTGTAAAATTCAACACCAAGCATCAAGAAAAGGCCACGTGGAATCATTTTGGCTCTCCTAAAAGCATTTGGGCTCCATGGACCTCAAGTCCCTAGATTAAATTATGTTCAATAATTCTTCGGTGGAAAAGTCGGTGAGGTCAATAGGGTGACATGAAAACAATTTTGAAGCTGAAAAGTTTCTAAGTCTAAGCAAGTTAAAGGTTGCAACACAAAGTCATAAAAATCCTAAAATTTGTGAAATCCAGAGCTACATGGAACCTTTTCATTGGCCCCCTTTCACAGATTTGAAAAATGTGATGGGTTAAGGAAGGTCTCACACACTTGAAATTGTGAAGGAATGCGGAGCTTTCCTATTGGCTCATTCTTCACAGCTTTTAAGTTGGAGCTAAAGAAAACTCGACAACCTAAGGGGCATGGAGCTTCCTCATTGGTCAACATTTTGCAAGAGACGGAAGGGGTCATCTAAAGTACCGACATTACAAAGAGCATGGAGCTTCCTCATTGGTTCACACTTCACAATGGTCAATCAAGGGCTTTTAAAATGGTAAAGTGTGAAGAAATGTGGAGCCTTCTCATTGGATCACATTTTGCGGTAGCTAGAGTTTATAAATCAAAGGACTAACTCCCTAAAGGAGCATGGCAATTTTCTATTTTCTAAAGAGGAAACCAAGAGCTAAAGGACAGATGACACCATGAAGAAGCATGACATGATCTTATTGGCCCATATTTATTAATACAACAGACCTTCATGAAGCCAAAAGACAAAGAAAAGGAAAAGTAAAGGAATTAAAAATTGATCAAACAAGCCAACCGTAAGTGGACACATGGAAAAGCAAAATAGTACACATGTTGGTAGGGGCTGATCATTAAGCTAATCAAAGGCTTCCACATGTCAAGTTCTTGTTCTTCCCGACATGCAAAATTTCAAGTGGTCATATCTTTCGAATTCGAGCTCTAAATCTAGAAAAAATTATATCGATGGAAATATATTCTCGATCCCTTCAATTTGGCATCATCAAAATCAAATTTTGATGGTGTTTGGTGGGAAAAAAAGCAAAAATAGTTTGGGCCATTAATATACAAACTTAGACAGCTCAACCACCCAAATCGATCCTATTTGGATCCTTCACTTCTCCAAAAATAAAAATATCATTGGGAAATGGATTCATGAGGGCACCCATATTGTTTCCAAACATTTAATATAGGAAAATGGTGGTTGAAGTTTGAAAATATGTGTTGAAGGGAAAAACAAATCAGATTAATGATCAAAATCAATTATGATTTTTTTCTGTCTTCTCTCTCTTCCTCAATCTATATAATGTAAAATATTTCATTTTTGTAAGTATGGCTCTTTGTTGTAATGGAATTGTGTCAAAATGGTGGTTGACTTACCACAAGTTTTAGACCTCTAACTTTGTCTCTGCAATGTAATCTCACCTTCTACCATGACTGTAATGGAATTTTGCATACTTTAAGCAATATAGAATCTGTTTTGTGGCACATTTATCTGCCTTAGCTTGTTTTACTTGCATTTTTATCCCTCTATTCTATTTTGTCACATTGTGTATATCTCCTACTTATAGTTCCATTTTTCTGTGTTGTTAATGTGAACCAAGGTTCAATCTGCATGGTTCTTTTTTGTGGCACATTTTTCTACCCTCTCTCATGTTTTCTCACTTTCCTTCCCCTTATGGAGATCTCTCACCCCATTTATAGTTCTATCACTGCCTTTTTCTTAGGATTTCATTTCCATGCATATTTCTAACCCTCTCTCTCCCTAGTCCCTTGGAATGGCTAGTTTAGGATTAGTTAGCTGTATTTCTTTTTATAGGAGTAGTTTTAGCATTAGATTGGGTAGAGGAAGCGGAATTCTTCGGAGGCCCATCTCAAGTTGCAAGTCCCACAACTTGAGATATGGTCCCATGTTAGTAAAAGGTAGGGATCTATAACGCATAATCCCAAGGTGCTACTTTTTGACATAACATGTGTGATCCATTTTTAGTTTTTATTTGTACCATATTAGTTATGTATTTATTCCATGTATAAATGGATATAGAATGCATTCCGATTGTTTGAGGATTGTACCTATACTATGAAAATTGCTCTGTGAACTATGTTGATCTCGAGAAAGTAACTATATCTTCCCCCCAATTACATAGGCACATAGGATAGGTTGAGAGCACCCATGTAAACCGGTGTCTATATTAAACTAAGGACCCAAGTCTGATTTTGGGTCGTTTATGTAGTTGTAGTCTGTTTTGTTCTGTATTGAATTGTACTATGTTTTTGTATGGGGTGACTAATTCACCCAATGTATTCCCCCATTTTTGGTGCATGTGATGTTGTTATGAGAATGCGACCTAAAAGAGAGGACCGATGTTGATATGAACCGAATACCTTATAGGGAGATAATATTCATCATTAAAACCAAGGCACATGTAAACATAGTGGCTAGATGCATGTGTTAGTAAAAAAGGAAGTAAGCATGTCATATAAAAGTAGTGAAATAAGTAAATGTGCATACAAGGTGGACCACGAAAAGTATGTTTTAAACATGGGATATCACTCATGAATGTTAGAAGACAATCAGTATTTGAAGCAACCAAGAGCATACAAGAAGTGATCAAACAAGACATAGGGCATAGCCTCGTAAAACAATGGCATGTAATGGAAAACAATGTCAAGCAAAGTGTAACATACAACCATGGTGGCAAATAGTTCCTACAAGAAAAATGTTACACATGAAGCACTTGTTAGCATGTTAGAAAGATAAAAAATTATGTCAAAGCGCATATAGATCAATGGAAAACAATGTTCTAGTAAGAAGAATTACTAAATCATGGAGTAATATCACATGTGATATGTAAGAGTGGTAAATGTAGATGCACCCGGGGCCTTAATGGGAATAGTAAGAGGTACGATGCCAAACATCATTACTTCGTGTAAAGATCTATAGAAAGTCTACATTCGCAACTAAATATCAAGTGAACGTGTACGTATATATGATAAATATAATGACATATTGAGTATCTAAATAGCATGGGAAACAAAGTGTACACATAAGTATAAGCAAGCAAGAATAATTACAACCAATATATGCAATATACTAGGAATTAGTGAGATGGAATGGAATGTAATGTGAATGTGATAGGGGTAGTGTGCCACCCCAACGGATGTGGATGAGTATGAGATGAGGTTCATTTATAAAATACCCCTCGACAATCAATAATGAACCATAGAACAAGAGTGCATCATAGGAAATGGTTTGATAAATGTGTATTAGAAGGATAGATCAATGAAGCGTAGAGCATAGATTATAGAATAGGATAGTATGATGTGTGAGAAGAAAATGCTAGAAATATGTATCGTGAAGAGTGGAACATGAAATGTGTAGTATTTGAGGTTAATGAAGGTAATATTTCCTCAACAGTCAAGTGTGAACCTTAGCACGAGACTGCGTCATAGGGTAATGATGATACAAGTTATGTATCAAGTTGTGTGATGATGTTTAGAAAGATGAAGTATGAAGCATGAAGCGTAAGAGTAAAAATGGTAGACAATTGATGATGCTTTAGGAGGGGAGTGAGCATGATTCCCCCAAGTATGTGAGAAGGTTAGATATAGTCAATGTTGCTAAATGGATCAATGTAAGGATTATTTTACTTGCAATAAGTGATCGATGCTGAAGTGGAGAGTGCGAAGGGATTTTGAATGGTGGAAGTCGAAAGAGGACTTCTAGATTTTTTTAATATTGCTTAGTGAATGGTTTATTATTTGGGATTGGTAACATTGTAGAAGACTTGATAGGAGAAGATGGTGGACTAATTTTGGGAGGTGGTTACTTATTTTGACTTAGTAATTTTGTAGAATACTTGAGAGGAGGAGGGGTTAGAGTGATTTTGAGAGGAAAGTGCTTAGGAGGCTCTTGACTTACATTAGTAATGATGGCAGGATGCTCATGCGACATAGATGAATCAAATTTAAGAACCCAATAAGATTTTTCAATTGGAGACGAATATGTAGCAGAATTTTCTATAGTAAATGAAATAATACCACAATGCTTAAGGTGTCCAATTTGGTGCTTAAGAGCATAGCAATCATTGTCATTATGTCCATTGATTCGATGATAATTGCAATATAGATATCCTTGATATTTTGAAAGATGACAAGGAGGATAGAAATGAGTACATGGAAAGATGATCAATTTGATGAGTAAGGAGTTGAGGAAGAATATCATGTTGGTTAGCATTGAGATCAAACTTGAGAGGTTCCAATAATGGTAATACTTGAGGTTCACTAATATGAGCACATGTAGAATACATATAATTGGGATGAGATGAATGAGATGTAGAAGGAGAACTAGCATGAGCTTGAGAAACATCCTTGAGATGTTGAATTTCATATTTAAGATATATAATCATTGATTCCATAGCTTGAATTTTGTCTTGAAATAAAGAATGTAAATCTTGAATTGACTCTAAGATGGGTTGATTAGATGGAGGATCACGAAGGCTAGGGTTGTTAGAGAGATGATAAAAAATGGAACTTATTTGTGTAGGTGGCATATTACGAGGTAGATACATAGTGTCTAGAGATTTTTGAAGAACATCTTTGCAAGGTGGGTGAATTTGAAGTAAATCATGAAAAGAAATATGAGGAACCTTAGGATCCATGAAGAAAAGGAAATGTGCAAAATAAGGATTTGAATGACTGATCACGAGTGGGGTTCACCAAATGATTTAACAAAAATGATGGTTTTTTTATAAAATTTAATATTATAGAGTTGTGTATGATAAATAAACATTAAAGTACATATTTAACACAAGAAATAAGCAAGTAAAATATAAAACCCTAAGTACAAGAGAGGGAAAGAATGAATTAGTTGATTCGTATTATCCCCGGAACCGATCTGGACTGGAAAAATGATGAACAAGAAGGGTAGACTATTGCAACTATGAATAATAAATGCAGGACTTTCAGATAAGGTCGGACTAGGGTGCCTAGTTTGGGTCGGGGGCACCTAATCGCGGTGTCTTCTTTTGGGAACTGTGTGATGTAAGAGATCAAAATTTGGTTTTTCTAGTGCTGCAAGGTATTCATTGTTAGAAATGTATGTCACGCTATGATTGTATATTTTTCTTGTAACTTGCAAAGAAATGATGACCTATAAAACCCTCAAACTACATCAAATCACAAAAATAAAAGATGCAATATGTGGATTTGGATTGACCTCGGTGGTCACCCAACTTAGTGAACTTACGAACGAGCATTACACTAAATCACAGACTCCATATAGTTCTTGTGATTGTGTGATAGAATCATGCCCTAAGAATCCCTTGTGAAAGTGCACGTGATAGCAGGTGATAGCTAGATGTACCAATGTAAATAGATGTGTGGATGAAAAAATGAACTTCCCCTCCTATGCATGTATGCATAAAATGTAGTCCATTATCCCTTGAATGAATTCTAGATGGATTCCTTTGATTCTCTTAGATGCATTTGGATGCAACCTTAGGTTATGATAATATATGTTTAGAGCTTGGTCCTTTATTTTGGTTACATAGCTTTATATCTATATGATTCCCTTGGTTGAATTTCATAATTGACAACTGGAAAGATGACCCATAAGAAAATAAGATTCCCAAAAGATAAAAGAGACCCAAAATAAGTGAGTAAGATAGAAATAGGTCGTGGCACCTAAAGGGGACGAGGGTGGTTGGGCAATCGGCATCCTAGTTGAGTGTTGGCATCTTGGCTGGTCACTAGTGTCCGAAGTCATAAAAGATAAACAAGTAAAGCATCAACTAGGATGTAGGGTATGCAAGACAAAATAGAAAATAAGAAAGACAGGAAAAAGGTCAAAGATAGTTGTCAATTACTAGTTTTCTCACTTATAATCTTATGAATGCAAGTATGCTTTTAGAACCTAGAAATGTACCCAAGTACATGATTTTGTATCTACACATTGTTTTCTTCGTGATTATGAAAAAAAAATTATCGAAGATTCATTGAGTCCATTTCCTTGAGGATAATAGTTTGAATATGTTTTCAAGTAAATACCATACCTCAAGGAAAAATTAGTCACTTTATATCCAATGAAATCCTTGACATGATCGAGATAGAATTATGTTGTGAACCCCAAATCTAGTCACAATGTCCTCTAGGAAGTCCACAATGGCATTCTCAATTACTCACTTTAGTGGCACATCTTCCACCCACCTCGTAAAATAGTCTATATTAGTTAAAACCCAATGATGGCCAACACTTGAAGGAGGGTTCACCATACCAATGAAGTCTAAACCCCATTGAGAGAAAGGTTGATCAACAACAATGGGTTGAAGTGGAAGGGTTTCATTTGATTAAAAAAATATGAACTATTTTCTAGGAAATAGTAACCCTAGCTAATCTAATTAGGAGGACTAAAACATTGTATAAATGCAGTAGATAATATAAAATGATCCTAAATAATTATATTAAATGAAAAAAACCCTAACTATGCCAAAGGAAGTAGAAGAATGACTTAGCTGATTGTTTTAGATAGCCGCACTATGTCAGTAAGTCTCGAAGTCGGCAACAGTTCCATAACCTAGAAAAGACACTTAGAGGTCATGTGAAGGGCGATCTAGAGGTTTTGAGTTGATTGAGGTGCCCTGGAAGGTACTGGGGTGCCCCAGGGCATCCTGGTCTATATTTTAGGTGCCCTGGTCTCTGTAAATGCTTAGAAACTAGTTTCAACAGGGTCACAAGTTGATCTGAAACTCTACATATTTGTCACACTAGATTCACCAGGTGAGTTGAATGATGACCTACAATACAAAAAAAAAGTATTAAACCATATAAAAATAAAAGAAAAAATGAATGGGTCAGACTAACCTCAGTTGCCAAACTTGTGGTCTTATCACTGAGCGTTGAACTACATTTCAGACCTGGATTTTGTTCTAGTGTGTGTGTGTGCATGTCATGTCACAGGTGCTCTCGTGTCACTCACACTTTGTGAAGTATCAAGCAATAGTAACTATAGAAAATGTAAATAGCATGTGTGCATGAAATAGAATAGAATCCCTCCCCCTATGCATTATGTGTGATGCAGATCTCCTAGCCTTGATAAATGACACTATGTGATGCAAGTGATGTAATGGATGAAAATATGTATGGAGTGATAGTAGTATGTGATGCTTTATGACCTAGGACCCTCATTATGGTCTTATAACTTTATATTTATAGGGCTCTCAAGCTTAATTTCATAATTAATCCCAAAAAGGCCGACTGGGAAAAAGATAAAGACAACAAACGGCTAGAAAGGCCCCAAAAAGAAGTGGGAAAGGATGTGCATAGAATAGGCCACCCAAAATGGGACCAGGGTGCCCTAGTACAGGATGGGGTGCCCTGATTTTGGGATAGAATGACAAGGCAATTACGAAATGGGTGGATAAGTGCAATAAAATATGTGGGAATGATGAAATAAAATATAAAATAAAGATGGCCAAAAGGTGGGATTAATTAATACTTTATCCACTTGAGAACCTTCTAAATAGTAGTATAAGACCAAGCTAAATAATGCCTAAAGTGCATGATTTTGTGTCTACATTTTTCCCCCACTTTATGTTGGTGAGCGGAACGCTCGGTAACATAAAGTAGATAGAGATGTGTACCTGATATCCATGTAGAGTGTAGAAGAAGACGTTTTGATGGACTAGACTCAAGTGTGGAATGAAAAAAAGAAAAATGTGGAGGAGCGTGGATTCTAAAGATGAAAAATGTGCATAAAAAGTGATGAGAGTGAACCTAGGGTGGAACACGTGTGTAATTGTTGCTATGTGTAGTGTACATGCATGGTTAGTAAAGGAAAATTCTTGTAACGATGTTTTTCATTGTCGTTTTCATTGTTGTTGTTGTTGTTGCCCCCAATTTGACTGCTTGTTTCTCATACGATGGACATGCGAAGAAAACGATCAAGTAGTCAAATATGTATGTATGTAAAAAAATGTTGTGTAAAGTACACAAACACAAATTATGCTAGAAAAAGGATAAATGGAACATGTTCACCTTATCCATGTTGAGAAAAAAATGTGTAGAAGGATATCTTGTAATATCGTGATTTTTTTGGACGATCTCACGCCACCCTGGATGATGAAGTATATGGAGGAAATGCATTGTGTCCCCCAAATTTAATTTAATTTTCTGAAATGTATGAAGAGATCTCTTTATTGTCCTGGTTTTTTGGGTGATCCAATGTCACTGAACAGAGAAGTGTAGAGAGGCACACCCACTGTAACCCCCAAGCCTATAACTACTCCGAGAATTTCTTCAAGGACACCATGTCCTATTAAGGCCACTATGTATGGAGTTTGTAGACTGGTCTAAACTCACTCGTTGTGTCTGAACTGGTGTAAATATGTTGTGTTAGTAGAAAAACCTCAATAATTCCCCCTCTTTGGGGGCATGCGAGGACCCTAGAAGGAGAATGCAACCCCAAAAGAGGACCAACCACACTCGACCATGTAGAACTCTACCTGCGGGGAAAAGGGAAACAATTGGCAAATACCAAGGTGTGCACAAAAGGGGATGGCTAGCCAAAACAAGTGTTAGTCTAAAAACACATGCATGTAATAAGACAAGTGTAAAATACATAGAAAATGTAGAAACTACTAAAAAAGTAGTGTAAACATGCAAGAAAACAATCATATCACACAGAGCGGGTTTCAAACATGGGACATCACTCATGATGTCACAAAACATGCAAGGCCACAAACAGTAGATAAGTGTGCACACAAACAAAGTTCAATGCCCACATACAAGGGAAAACAAATAAGACAAGTAGAAACAAACAAGTAGTAATGGAAACATGTAATCCTAAAAACGAGTGTTGAACATGGAACACCCATTAGCATGTTAGAATGATAAACAATGTGTCAAAGCGTATATGAACAAGTAGTATAAGATGTTAAGTACAAAATGAAATAATAGCACTTAGATAAGATGAATGTGGATGCTTCCAATGACCGGTAAAGGAAGGGTAGAAGGCAAGCATTCATGTTGCATGTAGAGTCATGTATTTTCAATCACACTAAACCAAGGTGTGAACATGCATGTGCGTATGATAGAAGAAATCAATCTAACATGTAATGTAAAGTGGGCATGCAAAACACTAGCAAGAAAAATTAAATGCCCTCAAGATAATATAGTATGTTGTGGATGGATGGAGTGGAATGCAAGATGGAATGATATGAGCATTGTGCCCCCGAGTGGGTGGAAGTGTATGCGGTGAGGTTCACTTTTTCCCCCTCAATAATCAAGAATGAACCATAAACAATAGTGCATCATCGAGAATTGACCGAATAGTGTTGGCTGCATCTAGCGCACTTTGATGAGTGTGTATGTGTAGTGGTGATGAAATGTGACATGGGGAGAAGATGTGCATGAACCCTATAGCCAAAGTGTATATCATGACTTTTTAATAGAGGAGTGATGATTTATCCCTAAGTGTATATCATTATAGGATGAGTGTATGGGGATGAGACATATGGAAAGATGTGTGTGGACCCTATAGCCTAAGCGTATACCACGACTTGTTTGAATGGTGAAGTGATGATTTAGCCCTAAGCGTATATCACTATGAAATGAAAAGGTGAGAATGGGTGACGATTTAGCCTAAAGTGTATGTCACTATGGGATGGACAAGAAGGGAGTGGTGATGTACCCTAAGGTGTAGGCCACTACCAAATAATAGAATGGGGGTGGTGATTTAGCCTAAAGTGTATACCACTACAAGATGAGAAGAAGGGGTGAAAATTTAACCTAAGGTGTATGTCACTAACACGAGAAATGGTGGATGAGGAAAATGTTGCATTGGTGAATGTAAGGTCCATTTGATTGGTAAACCCTTAGTAATCAAGTATGGACCAAGGAACTAGAGTGCATCATAGGGTGATGAGTGCAGTGCGTAGAAGACAATGTAGGGTAAATGACCAAGTGAGGAATACAAGATGTAAATGTGTGGTGTAAACAATGCAATGTAGGATGTGTAGCATGTGTAATGTAGGAAAGGCACTAATAGGTGTATATAGAAATGGAATATGTAAAGATGATAGATGGAACTAGACCCATATACAATGGAATCTAGTGTAGTATGTAGAATGTATATGATGGAGAGATGTGCTATGTGAATCATACAATGTAGGGAATGTAGGGTGTGTAGATGGAATATATAGTGATGATAGGTAAAGCTAGAACCATATATAATGTAACCTAACATAAATATAGAATGTAAGGAAGGGATGAAAAACTAGACTCAGATAATAAGACGGCTAGTGTAACATGTATGATATAGATGAAGTATGAATGATGAATGGATTTATGGTGTAGGCTATGTATATAAATGATGATAGAGTGCAAATGCGTATAACCTAGCATGTAATGTGTGGGGTTCGAGTGTAATGGCAATCCATCAATAGTCCAATGCAAACCGAAGGACAAAGAGTGCGTCATTGAGTAATGAGGGTTCTAAAATGTGTACAAAGTAGATGTATATACAAAGAAGAATGTAAATATGAGAGGTGCAACTATGCTAATATGAATAAGGGGGATTGGGTAATGGTGATGCCCCCAGTGGTCCTAAGAGAGAAATCACCCGATGAGGTTGAAGGACAACGGTCCGTCACCCATACACTGATATCATGAAAGGGGAGGGTGATGCTCGAGTAATGGTGGTATGGTATAAAAACATTGTGTGGGGGAATGAAGTCGATATGCATGTGATGGGTGCACATAAGACGAATTTCATGGCATAGTAAAGTGTGTGGGTGATGGAGACCGAGGAGGTGTTGTGCATAAGGGGGAGGATGAGCCATGTGGAATAAAATGAGGTGGTGATTGACAACAAGATATAGTAGTAGTCCTAGGAATAGGCATGTTGCAATTTAATAATTTGGGCCTGGAGATTGTGATACAAAGAGGTTAAATCTTGATTTCCCACAAATGAGGGTTGTCATTGATGTGAGACCAAAGGAGGTGTGAAGTGATTAGTAGGAGTGGGGACTGAAACTAGAATAATAGAGATAGGTAGAAGTGTAGAAGCAGGGGGTTGAGTGGCTACAAAATTGGGTAGAGAAAAAGAAGGATTGAGTTCAGCCAAGTTGATAGCTTCTACACAAGCCACATGCAAAAGTAGATCTAAATCCTATGAATGTTTGGCAAGATAATAATTTATAGAATTAAGGTGGGCTTCAGTAAAGTCCTTGGAAAAAGTAGCCATGGGAAAGGGAGGAAATAAACCCTAGAAGGTGCTATGAAGAAACGTGGGGTTCACCAAAATGATTAACAAAAATAAGAACTATTTCTTTAGGAAATAGTAACCTTAGTTAATCTTACTAGGACTAAAACATTGTATAAATATCATACATAATATAAAATGATCCTAAATAATTATATTAAATTACAAAAACCCTAACTATGCCAAAGGAAGTAGAAGAATGACTTAGTTGATTGTTGTAGATGGTCGCACAAAGTGTCACAGTCCGACAAAGAGTTCCAAAACCCATAACAATCACTCATAGGTCTTGAGAAGGGCAGATCTAGAGATTTTGAATTGGGTGATGTGCCTTGGAAAGTAATCTTGGTCTACGATTTAGGTGCCCTGGTCTCTGTAAATGCTCATAAACTGGTTTTAGTAGGGTTGCAAGTTGATCAGAAACACTACCTATCCGCCGATTGGATACGTCAAGTGAGTTGAATGATGAACTAAAATAAAAAAGGAAGTATCAAACCATATAAAAATAAAATATGCAAATGAATGGGTCAAACAGGACCTCGGCCACCAAACTTGTGGTCTTATCATTGAGCGTTACACTATATTTTAGACTCGGATGTAGTTCTGGTGTGTGTGTGTGTGGATGTCATGCCCTAGGTGCTCTTGTGTCAGTCACACTTTGTGAATTAGCGAGCAATAGTAACTATAAAAATGTAAATAGTGTGTGTGCATGGAATAGAATGGAATCCCTCCTCCTATGTAGTGTGTGTGATGTAGATCTCCTAACCTTGATGCATGACACTATGTGGATGTAAGTGATGCAATGGATGCAACTCTAGATGGAGTGATAGTAGTATGTGATGCTTTATGACCTAGGAATATCATTATGGTCTTATAACTTTATATTTATAGGGCTCTCAAGCTTAATTTTGTAATTAAGCTGACAAGGCCGATTAGGCAAAAGATAAAGACAATAAACGACTAGAAAGGCCCCAAAAAGAAGTGAGAAAGGATGTGCATAGACCGGGCACCTAAAGTGGAACCAGGGTGCCCCAAGGCACCCCAGAGAGATGCAGTGGGCACCACGATTTTGGGTGAGAATGATAGGGAAGCTGCAAAATGGGTGGATAAGTGCAATAAATATGTAGAAATGGTGAAATAAAGTATAAAATAAAGATGGCCAAAAGGTGGGATTAATTAATACTTTATCCACTTGAGAACCTTCTAAATAGTAGTATGAGACCAAGATAAATAATGCCTAAAGTGCATGATTTTGTGTCTACAACATTTCATTTTTTTCCAATGAATAATAAACATTCTTTGCAACTCCTTATCCATTTATAACAATCTGAAAACAAAGTGGGCCAAAAATAGCCAACCCTCAAGATCTTGGTTGCAGTAGTTTGAGGAGCAAAGTGCCCACCAAGAAAGCTTGCATGAAACTCTATAATTATATTCTCAACCTTGTCATGTTCCACACATCTCAACATCACACCATCAATGTTTCTCTTGAAAAGGACACCTTCAAACAACTCATAGTTAAGGGAATAAATCTAAAATGCCTTCTTTGCATTATGTTGAAAGTGTTGGGAAACTTTCCAGTGTGAAGGTATTCAACCATATTTTGAAACCAATCATTTTCAACACTTCCCTCCACTACAAATTATATTGATTAGACATAAATTGATTCTTGTGTGGGCCCTTCATCCTTAGCGAAATGTTGTCACAATGCTCTACTTTGATCAACTTGGTGGAATTTATTTCAATTTCAAACTCCATGATTTTAGTAATCCAAGCGACTCTTCCATCAATTATTTTAGTGCTCATAATGTACTACTTAATTATTGGATGAGTAATAAATGCTTTGATCTTATTGTTAGATAACAAGTGTTTAAACTTTTTTGATCTCTCAAAACAATAAAAATTTTCTTTTCAACAAATTTTTATTTGAGCTCATAATATTTAAGTGTTTGACTTGTAAAAGCTATTGACTTCTCTAGACCTTACTAATTTTCCCGGGTTAAGATGGCAACAATATTTTCTCCCCTAAAAAAAAATAAAACAGGTTAACGAGAGTGGGAGCTTGGGCTATAACCTACTTGATATTTTCAAAACTACTCTTGGCCTCTTATGTCCATTAAAAATTACATCCTTTCTTAAGCATCAATGTTATGGGCCTTACCAACTCAACAAAGTTAGTGATGAAATTCCTTACAAAATTGATCTTCCCTAGGAATGATTGCAATGTTTTTTGTGTTAGGGAAGAGATAGAGCCAAGATAGTTGTAATTCTATCTGGATCAATAGCCAAACCACCTTTATACATAACATGTCTTAAAAAATTTCTCTTAGGAACAACAAAGATATATATTTTTGTCTTTAAATATATGTCAAACTCCCCACATCTACTAAAAATATTCTTAAGGTGCATTAGATGATCTTCTTCTCTTTTAGAAAAAATAGTAATATCATCCAAATAGATCAAAAATATCACTAATCGTCTTCTTAAAAGCTAAATCCATTTCCCTTTGAAAGGTAGTACTAGCATTGGATAGTCCAAAAGGCATTTTTTGATAAGAAAATGTCCCCCACTTAGTGGTGAATTTTTTTATATTAGTTAGACTCTTTGAAAAGAATTTGATTATAACTTGAGAACCCATCCAAAAGTGAAAACCTCTTATCCCTTGCTACTAACTATAAGATTTGGTCCATGGAAGGTAAAGGGTAATGATCTTTGAGGGAGGATTTATTGAGGTCTCTAAAATCTACACATAACCTTATCTCTCCATTCTTCTTCCTAACAAGGACAAGGTTTGCAACCCAAGAGGAGTGTTTGATGGGGAAGATAATTTTAGCTTCAATTAATTTGGTTAGCTCCTTTCTCATTAAAGGTTCAATCTTAGGATTAACTAGACTTTTTTTTTGTCTCATTGGTTTAGTTTTAGGGGACAATTCAATGGTGTGTTAAATGATATTGGGATCATATCCTTTAAGGTCATCATAAGACCATGCAAATATTTCATCATATTCTTAACATAATTGGATGAAATCAAATTGTTTCTCAGATGTACATACATTTCCAAGCTTCATTTGTTTTCCATTAGAGATAGCCACATCATGATAGTCCTCTTCTTTGATTTTCAAATTCCTCTTCTCCCCTTTATATTGATCATTTGGGGTGAACATGCTTTCCAAAGTGATTAAACATTTGGGAAACTTGTTATTCTTCAACTGAATGATTTGGTCACCATAAATTTCTTGTAACCTTCACTAAAAACTTGGGATTACTCATCTTCTTGTTGAATAAAGAGGGATAGTTTCTCATCACTTTGTAAAAAAATATGCCAATGGAAATCATTGTTAGGAACTACTGGTCTGATTACCAACTTGACATGTTGGTCTACAACGTTCATAATATCTTTGGAAGGATCAAATTGAGCTTCAATAAAATCCATCCTATTTACATCTGCATTTTTTCTCTTAGGACAACTTGAAAATTGATGGCATCAAAATATTCTAGGAGGTCCCAAACTCTATGTTTTTAGGATTTGAGGAGAGGGTTCTTAGCTAGGCATTGTGACTTGACTTGTTGAACAACTAGCTCAACATCCCCAAAGATCATCAACTTCTTGAGCCTTTACTTTAAACAATTATTATCCCTTAAATCGGGGCTTCCTATTCAATAACATTATTGGTATGGATGAACTACAACCTATGGGAAAAGAGTAATTTCTCTTCCTTTAGATATTATAAGACAACACCCTGCACCGGCTTTAACTTTACACTTTGAACCATCAAAAACATTTTCAATATTTCATCTGAGTCATTCTCTAATTTCAATAGACTAGGGATGAAATTGTCCTCATCCATTAGGCAATATGTGCCAAGTCCAGTCTCTTCAAATGCCTCATAAGGATAAAAATCCATATTTATTTATCACATTCATCCATTTGTGGGACCAGCCATATGATAGATACCCCTCTACATTAGTAGTAAAATATCTATACAAACACAAAGCAAAGACTAGGGAAGGTCTATAACTAAAAATATTTAGGGATAGTGATATTAGGAAAATCATGTAGGATTATATTAAGGTTTTTAATGACATCCATAGTTTTTACAATAATATTATCTAACTAGACAACACCTTTGTTAATAGGGTATAATTCAAGACAATTGTATTAACAAATTTATTGGGAATGACTGTGCTACTAGCCCCATAATCAATCATACAATTATGGACCAAATATTTCCCAATAATTAATGATATGTAAAATGGAGGGGGTTTAGGAGCACAACTTGCATCACTAACATTAGATTGATACAGATTGATTGGGATTGGGATTACATCCCTTTGATTTTGGGAAGAAGATTGAATTTCCTCAATCCTTATTGCATCAAATCCATCTACCCTGTAATTAGAAAATCATCCCATAGGGAGACATGAATATTCGGTCATTTCCTCAACAATATCAATGGGTTATGCTGCAAATCTTTGTGAACTGTGAGTATTTGTAATATCCTTTGGCTTCTCAATGATAGGCTAATGTGGAAATGTATACACCTTATTTATATTGGGCGGTGAGGTGAAACCTCTGCTAGTTTTTTGAGCTTTCTCCTCTTAAAATAGTTTTCACCTTATCTCTAGATGCTTGAACTTCCGTCTCGCAATTATTTTCTTTGATCTTGTATTATAATCAGACCTCACTTGTGGTTGTTGAGTTCCCTCAACTTGATTGGTGGAATATAAATATTCCTCCTTTTAGTAGAATAGACTCTCACCAACTACTTTGAAGTAGATGGTGGTGATGGATCATTCATTTGATTGGGTTACACAAAAGAATTATGAACTACCAAGGCTTGTGTCATTGATCCATGAGGGAAAATGTTAGAATCATGGGGTTGGGAGAAAGGATAACACCATCTCATATCTTCAGCCATGTTATTTTGCATAGGGACAATTGCTTTATTAGGATTAGTAGGAGTTGGGTATGTCTGATTTATAGGCCTTGTAGGGATGATTTGGTTTTGAGGTTGTGCTCTAGTGGGTTGGTAGGATGGGTTATATGGCTACCAAGGTATTTGAGCGGGTAGGGCTTGTTTCCTTTTCAAATTGGTCACTTTGTTTTCCAAATTCCTTATCATGGCCCTAAAATCATATAACTCATTAGCTAAGGTTATGGGTACATTTTCTAATGGTTGTCTGAATAAGAGGTTGGGACTGAATTACAAGAATGGGGATTAACTATGGGAATAATTGCATAAGGGGCCTTAGAGTTATCTTACCATCTTGGATCAAGTTATTCTCAACCGAGATTGTAATACTAAACACATTAGGAAGGCCTACACCTCCCATAGATTGGATCATAATAGCAATATTAGGATTAAGATCCCTTAGATAGTACAGTAACATTGACTGTGAATAAGGCCTTACCAAAAGTGGGATTCTATCCCAAGACTTCTTGAATATGTAGTTAAAAGTAGAAATATCCTCAGGTAGATGTCATCTCGATTGTGAAATAAGGAAGTATTTTGAGAGCGGTACTTGGGAGGTCATTACACACATTTAAATCTAGTGGGTTGCTAACATTAAAGGCTAAGAATAAATGATTCTTTGGATGGTCCATGGTAATTAAGATTTGAAGGATGCTTTGTAGGATTTGTGAATGAACACTTATGGGGGTAGAGAGGAATCTATTGGAATTAGGGGTTCTCCTAGATCTTTGTGGAGACTTACTCTTATACTTTTGGGAGACAATTTTAAGAGTTTAATATGTTGTTTAGTAGCACTACTTCTTGTGTTATTCCTTCTCATAATCTTTGAGGAGCTGGAGATTCAAAATAGATACATTAGATTTGCCATAGGTTTAACATAACGAGTTAGAAAACCAAATAAGAGTCAAGACAACACTAAAAATTAGCTATATATTTACAAGAACATCTAAGAGAATACTAATAAACCTCGCAAGGTATAAACAAAATGAAAATAGAAGTCCCACCAGTGTGTGCTAAAAATTATTGGCAGAGAAGTGTGTGCACCCTTATGATTTAGGAATTTATTCAAATGTTTGAAGGTCTCTGTAACAAAAATGAGAGTATGTCTAAGGTGTGGGACATTAACCCCGAGATAAAACTCTAGAACAAGGTTGATCCCTTTCCCTTAAATCTCTATATTAACCACTACTCTAATAGACAACTAAAAATTGTGCAAAGTTGAGGAAGAGATATTACTGAAATTTGATAAGAATGGTGATACACCAGAGTATGAAGGGATCACTCTCTCTGAGATCAAGGAAAAAGGAAAGAACACAGTGATAAAGGGGAAAATAAGAGCCACAATCCACACTATATTATAACATCCTTTAATCATCTATATAAATGATACAATGGACTGAAATTATGCATATATAATTCATACACATAATACAATAACAAAGATAAAGGTATGATGCAATAATATAATCCAAATGATAGATATGAATCACAATCAATTAGATATTATTGCTTAAGAAATACATAATCTTTCACAATCATTGAGAAGGAAGTGAATGCATAACACAATTCAAAACAAGGGTCTACACAGACTCAGAAGACTCGGAAACCAAATGGGAAAAGTTTATTTTCCATTCAAGAGAGGATAGTTTCAATTAAGAAACTCATCACATTTATAGAAGGAGAAGAGAGGAGAAGGGATCTAAAGATTCCATGTGAGATGTTTTACTGCTTAACCCTTCCAAACTACCCCATAAGCGGCTCGAAGGTAATCTCCAATTCTTGTGATGATCCAAACCCATGGGGGTGTCTTGGATTGCAAGAAAACCTTTAGATATTTACTATTTGCATGAGATCTAACTTAGATTGGTCAATTTCCACTAAATAAGGGGAGATAGATAAAGAGTGAGCTACCAAATGTCTATTTTTATCATATCATGTTTTGGACCACTGATAACAACTCATTTCTTGTTACAAAGAAAATTCAACCCATTATCTTAATTTTTTGGGTGTATGAGGAGAATATGCCATCCAATAAGCATCATAAGATAAAAGGAATCAAACAAAAACATCTTTATCTAATTTGAGCATCGATTGATTAAGAAAACAACCTAAAACAATCCAAAACTTTGTCATTAAAATATACCAAGTGTATCCATAATTCTTTTTAAAATTTATATTTTAGTGAACTCCTCTAAAAATGCTTCCAATGAGACTAGTCTTATGTCAAACGGAGCTCTGGATCAAAATATATGAGCAAAAACCAGTCTCATGTTTGAGTCATAAACTCATATCCAAAACAGTTGTGGGCCACTAACTTGGTTAATTGATCACAAAAAGGATTTTTAATCATCCAATACCACCTAAAATTTGTAGTTCATTTCAATACCTTTCCAATGGTACTAATTTTTCTCAATTTCGTGGTCCCCATCAAAAGTTATGGCATTTTGAAAATTCCCATCAAAATTGAGAAAATCTTTTGTAGTGCGGATTTTCAATTCCTTTATAGTGCAGATTTTGAAATTCTTTATAGTGTAGATTTTGAAATCCTTCATAGTGTATAATTTCAATTCTTTGAAGTGTGTATGTTCAAATCCTTCATTGTGCAAACCCATTGTTCTTCATAGTGCGGATCTTCATTCCTTCATGAATTTTTCACTTTGTGTGGATTTTGGACTCTTGTGGATTTTTGATTTTTGATTTTTTTAGTTCTTTATAATGAACAAAAACACCTCCAATGTGTATCTCATTTCAATACCTTTCCAATGGTACCAATTTTTCTCAATTTTGTGGTCCCCATCAAAAGTTATGACATTTTGAAGATTCCCATCAAAATTGTAAAAATCCTTTATAGTGTGGATTTTCAATTCATTCATAGTGTGGATTTTGAAATCATTCATAATGCAGATTTTAAAATCCTTCATTTTGTGGAGTTTCAATTCTTTGAAGTGCGAGATGTTCAAATCTCATTGTGTGGACTCACTATTCGTCATAGTGTGGATCTTCATTTCCTTCATGACTTTTGCCCTTTGTGTGGCTATTGGACTCTTGTATATTTTTACCTTTTTTTTCGTCTTTCCATTCCTTTATCATGACCCAAAACCACCTCCAATGCATATTTTATTTCAATACCTTTCCAACGGTACCAATTTTTCTCAATTTCGTGGTCCCCATCAAAAGTTATGGCATTTTGAAGATTTTGGTCAAAATTGCAAAAATCCTTTATATGAGGATTTCCAATTCATTCATACTATGGATTTTGAAATCCTCCATAGTGTGGATTTTGAAATCCTTCATAGTGTGGATTTTGAAATCCTTCACTTTGTGTGAAATTTCAAACCCTTTGAATTCTTTTCCACTTTTACGTGGTATTCTACTCCTTTGATCTCATGGTCTCTGTGTGCGCGACTTTTTAATCCCAAGGCCAAAGCAAGCCAAATAATGGTTAAGTTCTTGACCATTTTGAATTGTAGAACCTTGGGGCCTAATCCACACAAGTAATTTGAACAAGCTTTGATGCATCAAGGATCAAGAGTGGATTAATAACACTAATCAAGACCGACAAGTCTTCATCTTTTACAACTAGTTGCCCAAAAAATAAATTAGGGACTTATTTTGACGACAATGACACATCAAATCATCATCTATATATTTGCACTTGTCAAGCTCTCTTAAGGTCTTAAAGGTTTGGGAATTAGTTTTTCTTACACTTGGAGAAATGTCTTTGGAGCATTGGATTTAGGACACTCAAGAACAAGAGTTGCACTAACAAGGTTCATCAAGTCTTTGAAGTTCCCAATTGTGGTTTACTTAGGTCTTCTCTCTATTTGTCTTTTGCTTCCCCACATCAACTCTCTTGTAAGTGCTACTAACCCTAAGAGGTCAATGTGCCAAAAGTGTCTACACAAATGTAAATATCTCTAACCTTCCTTTTCTTTTATGTTATTGTTTTGTTTTGATTGATTGATTGATGTATCATATACATATACTATGATAAAGTAACATTTCTTGTTTATTACATTATTCTTATTGGCCTTTGGCTTACATTTGCCCCTTGGCTTACAACCTTATCTATCTCTTACTACTCTTGTTTACAACCCTATATTAGATCTTCTTACATACATGTTATATCTTATTGATATTTTTACAAATGGGATACTAGTAAGACTCCATCTCTTATTCTAGGTTTAGAACCCTACTCCTTTGATAGAGAATGTATTATTGTCTTTTAGATCTACAACGCTTGCACACTTTTGGTTATACGTTGGCTTGTGTGTAGGCCCTATGATGGTCTTCTTTCTATATCTTAATCTATATCATTGAGAAGAGAAAGAGGAAAATCTATAGACATTCGTAGTGACATATAAAAACATAGCAGTTTTGTTTATAGTATTTTGTACTCTCTTGATAACGTTTGGATGATGTAAAGAAAACAAATTATGGGTCCAATTCTTTTGACGATTGTGTGCACTTGGTCATATTTATATGCTTTTGCTCCTATCACTTATAAACCAAAACAAAACTTTGTCTTGCCTTCATTTGCCAAAAATATTTAGAAAAGCATAAGGAAAAAAATATTTTGAGGTTTGTGATGCGGATTAGCTAGGATTTTCAGCATTGTTTAATCATTATCATGACCCTATATAATAACAATATTAAAAACAATAAACCAAAAAATTGTAATGATTCGCTTGTAGAAAACCCAAAGTGTCATGTAGAGTATGATTTTTTCCTTTCCAACAATTACTCAAACATAAAAATTGATGCTCTACCAATTGTTGGATCTAAACTAATATAGTGATCTTAAATAAATCTATCTAGAATACGCCTAGAGATACCAATCACGAGGCACCTAACTAACTATGCAAGGGTAATATAAGTATACCAAAAAAATAACAATTACAAATAAATATAATGAGTATATTATAATAAATGTATTTATATGAAATACACCAATAGATATTAATTTCCCGTTGATTTGTGGCAAATGGAATCATTTAGCTACACGATTGTGTCGGTCTCAAAAATATCTATTCAAGAAAAAAAGACCCAAACATTATCTACATTGCCACGATATTACTATTTTTTGATTGATTTATCCAAGAAAAAAGAAACAAAATTATTTAAGTGACAGTCCAATAAAAGTCAAATTTATGAATGAATTGTCACATGACAATCAAATAAATGTTAAATTTAATGTCGAGAATAAAATTGAACAACACTCTCTATTACAACCTCACCCACCATTGTAGGAAGAACAACACACTCCATTATAGACTTACCTGCCATTGTAAGAACGCCTCTTGACATAAATGCGTCAGCAAAATGCTTAATACACTTCTTATTTCTATAGAAAATGCAGAGATTCTTTTCAGGGAAAAAAAGAAGAAGAAAAGCAAAGGAAGTGTGAAAAATGTGGGAACAATGAAGAGAAGAAAGGACAAAATTAGGCTTTACAAGTCGCAGTAAAAAGAGCATCGGCCATGAAAAGGAATGTGTACGTCTACGTACACCGGCGGAGTCGTGCGTTTTCTTATTAATATGCAACAGTTGTAGATGAAGTCAACCTCCGTAAATACCGGCGAATACAACGCTCACTATACACAGTGCTGCGATTTTACAGGAAATCTTAACTGTAATGCCCAATTTAGCTGCCAAAATGGAAACCCAACAAGAGGAAGCGAAATCCTCTACAAGATTGACTTCTGCCTGTAATATCTGAGAGCACGATACGGATTTTTTGGTGGTAAAATCCCCTGTTTCCCGTCACTGCGTACGAATTAAGCTTAGTTTCAATTGTTTTTAAGTCGTCCAAGTTCTAGTTTTACAGTGACCCTTATTGGGTGTCCTGACGAGTTTACGACGGCCTAAACTGGGCTCCTTTTCTGCGGCAATAATGTTAGTGGGTGCACTTGACTGTGTTGCCTGATTGCATCTTTCATGATATTCCTGCTCTTATCCCCAATTCTTTGTTGTTCTCTTATTTTTGCACTATAGAATTTACATTACATCATAAGCCATTACCAGGATTCATTCTCGCAGAGAATGGAATGCAGTAATTTTAGCGGATTACTCTCTGGGGCCTTATGTTATATGGAACGAAATGTAGGGTCAAAATTCTTAACAGAAAAGTTTCCAGAAATCAGGCAGAACTGAGTGTTGGTGCCAAAGGATTTGGCTAGGTACATCTGTTACTTCTAAAATTTTCAGCGTCACATTGTGAATTTTAACATTTGTTCTTTACTTTTACTCAAATATTGGGATTTATCTTAATTGTCCTACCTGCGAAAATTGGTCTAAATGCTTGCTTTTATCCTTTGAGTTAGTGCCATTTACCGAAAATTGGCCTAAAAGCTTACTTGTTATGTTTTGAGTAAACAACATGCTAGAGTTGGTGCCATTTACTCAGCCCAGTTTCTTGCCATGGCTGGCTTCTGGTGATGATGAGGGTAGAGATGATTGCTGTTACACTTGTACTTTTTTGTTATTTGATATTTCTTTTTGTCGGGATCAACTGGGTTCTTTCAATGACCCGTTATTAATAAGCAGTGATTCACTAGAATACCTCTGTTATGAGTTTGAATGCCCCACTTGGCACTCATTGCATCAGGTGATGCTCACAGGTGTTGAAATGAGCTTGAATGGCCCACTTGACACTTATTGCAAACAAGTTTAGGAACCTCTAGACTGTGGTATGTCATGCTATTGACAAAAGTTAGATTGAACCCTTTTCATTTGATCTAACCATTTTCTGTTATTTGGAAGTTCGAAATTGATAATTGCTAGTGGAGTTTCGATTCCCGAAGCATATTGAATATTTTTTTCGTTAACAATGAATGTTGGTAGTTTTGCTTTCTGTCCAAATTTTTCTACACCTGCTAATAATGCTATTCTTTTATGTTTGTCATATTTTCTCACTTTCTTTGGTTGCAGACACGAGCAAAAATATGGATAGAGAATGTTTTAGAGAAAAATATCACAAAGAAGAAACTGTTGCAGATTTACTTGCAGATGGAGAAATCTTGTAAGTTACACCTTGACAAGTACAAAGACTGGTTTTTTCGTTATTTAAAAGATGGTGAAAATGCATCATTATTCTAAGAGGCATTCTACAAGGTTGTGGTGGGCTGTAACATCTGTGGGTGTGTTTACTTTTAATTCAGATGTTAAATTTGGTGTCCATTTGATTTATCACTAAAAAGATTTTACTTTTTTTTTTTTAGAATGAATCAAAAAATTGTAATATCTTTTCTATACAGTGTAGTTTAGAGCCCGTTCTTTTTCTTCAGAAATATTTTTTTGAGCCTTACACATTAGTAAAGCTAGATTGACACCATTTGTCACCATTTAGTGGGAAATTTGTAAAGAAGGTAATGAAGTTATTAATAATTGTGGTATGCTAAAAATCCAAGATAAGGACCTTGAGATTGATATCTCTCGGCATTTTTCAGATAGATGTATTTAAGATATCTGTACTAGTTCTATGTCATTCATATGGATCATTATATGCAATTCAAAATACAAAGAAACAAGATAACCATTGGATTAAATTGTTTTTACTGGTATACAAATGGTAGGATAATGCCCTTAGCAAGATTTTCTGGGCTTGATTTTGCAGGGCCATGGGATTACTATGCAGTTTGATAGATGCTGCATGGAAGCATTTACTACATTTAATAATCACTCCTTTTGCATATGCTTCTACCACTCATCAATACTAGATCCACATTTTACTTCCAATGTGATTACAATAAGTTGCCTTGCATACAGTTTCTACTGTCCCCAAATGAGTCCTATTTGACAAAAGTAAATAGACTAGTAGTTGAAAAGTGAGCTCACAGACCATAGCACACGTGACACAGGAGCACAATGGGTTGCAACATTTTCATCTTAAAAATCAGATTCGATAAAAAATAATATAGAAAAAGTTTCCTCAGGAGAACAAGCAATGCATCTCTTTTAAATCTTAGTCACTCTAGAAGCTTCCTTCTTCTAAAAGTTTCTTCTTTCTCTAGAAGTTTCCTTCTTTTAAAAACTTCTTCACTCCTAGAAGCTTCCTCTTATTTTTCTAGAATGATTATATAGTATCTTAAGAGGCAAGCAAAGCATGTAACCTCATCTATCTAATAAGATGAGATGTAGTAAATTGAAGACAGTGAGTAGACGAAGAGAAAGTAGAGAAAAAAAGAGTTAAAAGGATGATAGAGCATGTGAAAGGAAAACACAAAGCATATGTAATTTAGTCTTGAAATCTCATAATGAAAATTGTCCCCATCGAAGTTTTCTTGAATGCAGACCGATTTTTAAGTGAATGTTGTAGTTTCATCTGTGTCAATTGGTTCTTAGAACATGTTAAGTTCATGTGTAGAGTTGAGATAATGAGAACCCTAAGTGATAAGGTTGTGGCAGAACTGGTTTTAAGGGCTACTTGTTTGTAGAGAAGTGGTATGAAATACATTGCAGCAGCTTGAAGAATGTTGGAGTAATTCATAACCAGAGCCGTAGAGAATGGCTGAGAGAGGTGCCCAATCAAATTGGGAAGGAAGAGGCAAGAGGAATGCAGGAAACCTGAAAATCTTAGCTGAGCGTTGCTTTGAAGATTTGACACTCTTGAAGCTAGATTGCGAAAGAAGAAAAGGTTGAGTCCTAGCAAGTTTGGATGGAAAGTTGAAGTTGCACAACATTCTCAACATTTTTTGAATGTTTCTTGTTACTTAGGGGTTGAAGATTTGAATGAATGGTCTTATGAGACGCAAGCATACTTCAAGTGGATGAAGATGGAGGACCTGCAACAAGTAAAATTTGCAGTCACCAAGTAGACAAAGAAGGCCATCATTTGGTGGGAAAAGTTGAAAGAAAATAGGATTAAGAAGGGAAGGAAAATATTTAGGTATGGGTAAAAATGGTGGGGGATGAAGACTACTTGCAAGAAAGATAGACTACCAAATAGGGATGGACGAAGTAAAATAGAAAATATGAAAACGAAGGGAAACAAAGAGATTAAAGCTAATATTAGACAAGGAATAAAGTTGCTAGAAAAGGGAAAGATTTATTTCATTGAGTTGGCTGAGTTACTAGAGCTTGTAAAGAAAGAAACATTTGAAACTTGGGATTGTACCCAATGTCAAGTTGTTGAAGAAGAACTAGAGTAAGATTTAGGATTCATTGTGTTAATTCTCTCATACATATCATTCTACCACTCATCTATACTATTTCCAAATTTTACTTCCAATGTGATTATAATAAGCTGTGTTGCATACATAATTTCTAGAGTCCCAAAATGAATCCTATTTGAAGAAAAGAATTAGAGTGGTAGTTGGGAAGTGAGCCCACATAAACATAGCACAATGGGTTACAAGCTTTTTATCTTAAAAACAGATTTAATGAAGATATAGAGAAAAAGTTTCCTTAAGAAAACAAGCAAATTATCTCTTTAGAAGCTTTCTTACTCTATAAGCTTTTCTCTCTTTATAAGCGTCCTTCTAAAAGCTTTTTCTCTCTTTATAAGCTTCCTTCTAAAAGCTTTTTCTCTCTTTATAAGCCCCCTTCTAAAAGCTTTTTCTCTCTCTTGAATTTTCCTACTTCTATTAGCATCTTCTAATCCGAATGAGGATTTCTGAAAATCTATTTTTGGAATGTCCTAAAAATCTATTTTTAGCAGTTTTGGTAGCTTTTAGTATTTTGCATTTTTGGGGTCTTGAGTATTTATGGGCTTGGACTGTATGACGATAACTAAAGTGCTATCATCGTAGTGATATTTTTCAAGTTTTTTCTATTATCTTTCCAATGGATCCAGCAGTTAGAAAATTAGGTCAACGGGATAGGAGATATGACCCCAACAAGGAGTACTAAATAAAATAATAGTAATAATAGGATAGATTTGGATTTTTTTTGTCTTTTCGAATCCATCCCTAAGGAAGATATGAATGGTCCTCGTTTAGGATGACCTTTTGGTTCCCCTTCGGAACCATTCATATTCTATTTTTAGTAGTTTTTCATATTCTCCATTGTATAATTATAAAACAACTTGTTTTGAATAAAGAGAGAGATCTCCAAGCATACATCTCTCTTATGGAGTTTGCCAATTTGTATACATTTGGAATTGCAATAAAATTAGTTTGTTTTTTACAGTGCTTTCATTGTAAATTGATTGTTATAACACATTAATCACCATCATTAGTGTGTTGTCCACCGTTGCACCTCAACTGGATCGGTTATGTCGAGCGAGGTTCGTTCCACTCTTGCTTGTCGAACGCACAAGGTTAGAATTCCGGAAGGACAAAGTGTCTAGTCCTACGATCCTTGATTAACTTCCTTTTCGCTTCAAATGACCTCAAGCAATGCCGGAAAATGGGAGATCCCTTAAGAGAACTACTTGATGAAGCCCTTGAGAGGCGGAGAAGGGAGATGACTATAATATTCCTAAAAATAATTTCTAATAGATCTGGATATTTTGTTAAAACCCTAGGGCAACAATATTAAAAATTAACTTTTATAACAATCTGATTTTATATTAAAAACAACAAATTGTAATGTGTGACAGCAATATTTTATTTATTGAATACGAACCAACTACAATAAAAAATACTAGTGTCTGAATACAATTGTTTGGAGTTGAACTGGCGGAACACTTTCAACCTGAATAACCACTGCAACCCCTGAATGGGATTGCCAAGCTTAGATATGAGGGTTTTCGTCCTCAGACCTGAACTAGAAGATATGCAAATGAGGGATTCCGTCCTCTATTGTTGTTGCAAAAGCTAAAGCCACTTGCATACAAAGAAAATAATTGATGAATTTCCAAGATGTATTACAATGAACCCCAAATCTGCCTTTATAACTTTCAAACACTCTCCAAAGTGGGTGCTCCCCCTTTTAGACTTACATGCACAAGCTTTGAACCATTAAAAATAATAAATCCCCCTCCATGTTGGCACCCCATCCTAAGAATAGGATTAAACACTTTAAATAATACTTTATCCACCTCCATGTTGGCGCCCCATCCTAAGAATAGGATTAAACATATTAAATAATACTTTTTCCACTCCTTATCCTAAAATTAGGATTTACAACAACATGCAACTCTCTTCAACTTTGGCGCCCCCTTTACTTATTTATTTATTAATTCTAACTAGGTGCCCAATAATAGAAGTCAACCTTCTACTATTATTTTATTCTAATAATGTTTTTTGGATTAAAATATAATTTAAGTGTCATTTTCCAATTAAAATATAACAATATCCTTGGACCACTTAAATTAATTTATTTTCCTCTTTTAATTTCCCCTTAGCCTATGGAAAATAATAAAAATAGGCTTCAAGTATTCAAAATTAATTAATTCTAAAAGGGGTCATTACAGTCCACCCTTCCCAAAATTGTTTGCCCTCAAGCAATTGCAAGTGGGATGCTTAAGAATTTCAGCACCCTCCCAAGTAGCATCTTCTACAAGTAAATCCTTCCAACATACCAAATACTTAGTGATAATCTTGTTCCTTAATTTCTTTTCCTTGAAATCCAAAATTACTTCAAGAACCAACACAAGTTTGCCTTCATCATCCAAAGGAGGCAATTCAATAGAAGGAACAATATGTTGTCCCAAAGCCTTTTTCAGGCATGAGACATGGAAAACATTATGTATCTTACTTTGCTTTGGTAAATCCAACTCATAGGCAACCTCTCCTATCCTCTGCTTGATCTTGTATGGTCCATAGAAACAAGGTTTGAGCTTTTCAGCTCCACTCTTCTTCAAAGAAGACTGTCTATAGGGCTGCAACCTTAGGAAAACCATGTCACCAACCTCAAAAGTCCTCTCTACGCAGTGCTGATCCACATAAAATTTCTGTTGGTTTTGTGCATGTTGGATATTCTCTTTGAGCATTCCCAATATATCTTGGCTCTGTGCAACCAAGTACTTTTCCCCAACACTCTACTATCTGCAAATACCAAATCCACAAAGGAAAGAGCATCATAACCATACAAAGCTCTGAAGGGTGTCATACCAATGGACATGTGATGAGTGGTATTGTAGCAATGCTCTCCCATATAAATCCATTTGACCCAAGCTGACTGCTATCCTGCCACATAATTTTGTAAATATCCCTCAATCCACTTGTTCACAATCTCTATTTGCCCATTTGTTTGTGGATGATAGCTGGTACTTGGAGTTAACTCTGTTCTATCAAGTGAAAGAGCTCCTGCCAAAACAAACTAATGAACCTGCTATCTCTGTCACAATATTTTTAGGCAATCCATGTAGCCTAAATACCTCTCTGAAAAATAAATCAGCAACCTGTGGAGCCTTAAATTCACTAGGAATAGCAAAGAAGTGAGCATATTTAGTGAGTCTATCAACCACTGCAAAAATACAATTCTTACCCTGAACATTGGGAAGACCTATGATGAAATCCATTGATATACTTTCCCATTTTTGGTTCGAATAGGTAAGGGCTGCAACAAACCCACTAGAAAAGAATGCTCCGCCTTGTTTTGTTGGCACACAATACACTCTTTGATGTATTGGAGGACCTCTTCCTTGAGTCCCTTCCAAGAGAATTTGTCTTTGATCTGTTTGTAGGTCTTAAAATACCCTGGATGACCAGCCAATGGTGTATCATGGACAACCCTTAAGATTTTTCTTTTTACCTTGGATTCAAGTACCAAATAGATTCTATTCTTGTAGAGGATAAGATCATCAACCATCTTGTATCTTTTATCCTGTATTTTTCCCTCCAAGATCTCATTAGTCTAATCATTCTTTACATACAATTATTAAAGCTTTCCAATGAGTAGAGGTTTCAGATATAGAACATGGAAAAGGTTTTCTAGATAAAGCATTTGCTACAACATTATTCTTTCCTTTAACATACTCTATGTCAAAATTATAAGCTTGGAGCTTACTCACCCACTTTTGTTGCCTATCATTCAAGTCCTTCTAGCCAAGAAAGAACTTCAAACTATTGTGATCAGTTTTGACCACAAACCTGCCACAAACCAAATATTGCTGGAATTTTGCCAGTGCATGCATGATAGCCAACATCTCTTTATCATAAATAGAGAATCCACACTCTACTTCACTAAGTTTCCGGCTCTCAAAGGCTATGGGATGCCCCTTTTGCATCAAAACAACCCCTACTCCTTCCCCTAATGCATCACATTCTAACACAAAAGGAATAGAAAAATTAGGAACAACCAATACTAGGAGAAGAACTCATTACCTTTTAAATTTATCAAAGGTTGTTTGGGTTGTTTCGGACCAGCTGAAAGCTCCTTTCTTTGTCAAATTAGTCAATGAGAAAACAAGTTGTGAAAACCCTCTCACAAACCGTTTGTAATAACTACAAAGACCAAAGAATTCCCTCAACTGTATCAAAGTGGTGGGTGGAGGCCAAACCAATATTGTCTGGATCTTCTCTTGATGAACCTGTACTCCTTGGGCACTAATGACATGTCCCAAGTACAAAATTTCAGTCATTCCAAATTCACACTTGGATTCTTTTGCAAAAAGAGCTTGTTGTTCCAAAATTTCCAGCACTGTATCCAAGTGTTTTAGGTGCTCTTCCCAAGTCTCACTTTGTACACCAAAATGTCATCAAAGAATACTAAAACAAATTTCCTCAATTGCTCACTAAAGGCATAGTTCATGCATGATTGGAAAGTAGTTGGACCATTGGTGAAACCAAAAGGCATTACAAAGAATTCAAAATGGCAATTAAGCCATACTTGATGAGATCTCTTCCTCTTTGCTTGAGAAATCCTTGATCGTGTGTGGTCTACGTTCGGCTCACTAAGGAAATACCTACATCCAAAGATCAAAGGAGGTTTGCACTTAGTATAGATTCATATTTTGTGGTTTAACTAGCTTCCTTTTCCACTTTATCATGATGTATTTGCTTGAATTTAACTAAGTTAGGATCTACTTGGTGTTAGGTTCATATAATTAACTTAGTTTAAGTTTAGCATGCATACAATGTGCAGGCAACAGGGTTCATACCAATGATGAAATGAGTTGGTAAGGGAGTACATGTTTCCATGGGGAGATAGCTAAGTTGACACAATAAAGGGGAGGCATTGACAACAAACATCCATCACCGATAAAAAGGTCTAATAATGAAATCCTTGAGAAAAGAATTCTTCATTGGCAGTGGACACTGCATATTTCAGGGCATTCTTTTCAGCATAAAGGGCCACCAAGGTGAAAGTGAAATATTAACATTAGCGTATGTTCCAAGGAAAAGGTCAAAACTGCAAAAAGTGGCAATAATAACATCTGTAAGAAGACTAAAAAAGGAAAAATAAAAGAAGCTAGGAAAGGAGCGGAAAAGAAAAGTCATTATTTTAAAATTAGACAGAACAAATTTGCAGTTGTGCCCATTTAAAGAGATGCAAGAAATTAGATGGGAAAGAAGGAAAAAAATGTAGAAAAGCATGCTTCCATAAATGAGAAATGAGACTTCTACTAAAAGGATTTTTCACATATAGAAAAGGGGAGAATGTGAGTTTTCAGATATGGGGGAAAAGTGTGGGAGAAAGAAGAGAAGTTGCAGAGAGTTGGAACGTAATTTGGGGAGCCAGTTTTGCTGAGCCCATTCATACACCAAGTTCGTTGTGTTCTGAAGCTAATTAATGTTTTTAGTTCTACTTCCATTCTTCTTCTGTGTTGAATGCTTTACAGATTAGATGAGTTGTTACTTCTCTTTCACTTAATCTTCTTCTTCTCTCTTTGTTTCTGTGTCATCCCATGCACGTCTTGTGGGTGGGCATGTGAGAGAGAGGGAGGAGATTTCCCAGGTTCAGTGGCTGCATACTAGATGTAGGAGTGCAGGCTCTATAGCCAAGAGGCCTCTACCATGTGCTCAGTGAGGGGATTAGCTCAGGATAGTGCTCTTGGGTGTTAATCATGGGAGGGGGATAAACCATGATAACATCTATTTTATCTGTAGATGAGCTATTGGTTGATTGTGGGATGGAGATAAGCCATGATAACAACCCTTTAATTGCAGAACAGCTCAGCCAGGTGTTAATTATGAGATGTGGATAAGCCATGATGACAACCCTATGAGGGTAGATGAGCTCAGTTGGATGTAAGAACGGGAGGGGGTTATTAACCGTTAAGCTATGCCTCAACCTCATGTTAATTTCTATTGTTTGTTGTGTTTATGGATAAAGAATTGCCATCAATGGTTCTCTAGTTTACACAAGTTCTTTTGGGGGTTCTCCCTTCTTTATGAAAGTTTCTCAGATTTCTTTCCATTTGTGACGGTTTCTCCAAATTTCTTTTCAATTTGTGATAGCTTCTTTGAATTTGAATTTTCTGGTACGAAGTTCGATGTCATGGTCATGAAGTGGTCAGCTAAAATTATTCCTTGTCTTTATATATATTTGGTCATTTGTTTGGGCATGATATTGCTGGTGCAGACCCATGCACTTTCATGCACTCGGATAAAAGTTGAAGGGGGCACAAGAAGTGGAAGAATGGAATTCATGTGTGTGTAAACTGCAGAAGGGGGCAATGGTAGTGGGAAATGTCAGTTGAGCATGTAAAATTGAGATATGGACTGAGTTTAAAGTACCCCTTATGGACCCGTGCACATGTTGTGAGGGTGGCTGGGGGAATCATATGGCACCACTTATCTCCATTTGGTATGATGGAAGATTGTGATTGATACTGTGATCACCCGATTAATCGGTGTGCACATTCTAACTCTAAGTCTTGTCAGTCCTTTATAAGGGCAGGTGCTTGTATTTTAGATGGTGAATCTGGTTAAGTTGTTGTTAGATAGTTAACCCTTAGTCCATATGGTTTCAAGTTAATTATTTGTGGTTGTCCTTTTTGGATGAAGCGAGAACAAAGTTCAAATTTTGACGGTTCTGAATGGCTACCCTCTCCCCCCGGTTCCTCCTCTAGTGCTCGGGGAAGGATTGCAGGGCGTGGTCTCCCACTTGATCTGCTCAGTGTCTGGGCCCCGGGGTGCGCGCGTTAGTTTCCCCCCTATCGGCAATCACGGGCGCGAACAAGACAAAGAGGTTTTTCTGCCTGAAGAGTATGTGGCGGTTTCTCTAGATGACAAGGATGGTCTTTCTTCCCAGCACCATCTTCTCGGGTCGAGAGTGATTTTTGCCAAATTCATGGCTTACCGCCTATCTTCTAAAGGGATTCAAGCTAGAGCGACACTCAATGGGGTAGTGGTCTCGAGTTCATTTCCTAGCCAAAGGCTTCTTCCTAGTTATTTTCGAAGTGAAGCTCAACATGCGACGATACTTTAGTCAGGAAAGACTTCTTATATTTCGATTCGGGCATCCATATTAGAGCGTGGAGTGCTAATTTTGATCCCGAGCAGATAGTTATGGAAGAAATTCAGGTATGGTTTAGACTATATACTCTACCTTGTGAATACTGGAATCCCAAAATCCTCTCTAAAATTTGTTCCAGTCTAGGTAGAGTAGTTCGCATCGACCCAGTCACTCTCGAAGGTTCCCTCTCATCCTTCGCCCGGATCTGCGTTTCCATTGATACGTCCAAAAATTGCAGGACTACATAGTTATTTCCTCCTCTTCTAGAAAATGGGTTCAAAGGGTCGAATATGAAAGGATCTCAGCCAGTTGTTTCTGATGCAAACAAAAGGGACACTTCCAAAAGGATTGTAAGAATGGCCCCATTCCGAGTAATGCCATTTGGAGAAAAATAGACAAATCTCGGTATGTTAATGAGACCTTGGTTCCTTCTTCTTCCACTCCTATCCAAGTTGATCGGCTAGACATGCCTTGCAATTCTTTGGCTTCCGAACCCTTGTTTCTTGATCCGGCTACTATTTCCCTGGTTAAGGAAACTGCATTTGTGGTCCAAGACTCTACTTGTATCCTTGCCCTCTTTCAAGAAGGCCTGGCCTTAGGGCATGGAGCCAATGTTGCCTCCTTGGAGAAATGGGTATGTGACAATGAAGCAGAGGCTACTCTCCGGCTTGAAGGTAAGGGCGAGGAATCTAGCGAGTCTGAGTCGGTTCAAGAACCTAGGAGCGACCAGATCTGCACTCGGAGCTCTATTCTCCCCACCCCACCATTCTTCGCTCTGATTTGGGTCCTAAGTATCCTCCGGGTAGGCCTTCCAAAGAGACTCTCCTATAGGGAGATTACAGCAGGTAAACAACTTCAGTTAGGTTCCTTCTTTCCATCTTCTAGTAGGAGAGGCGAGTCCTCTCTGAAGAAAGGATGAAAATCTTTTCTTGGAACGTTAGGGGTCTAAACGCCCCTAACAAACAACATCTTCTCAGCGCTATGTTTCTGAACTGGATGCGGATCTTTGTTTAATTCAAGAGACTAAAATGTCCAATGTTGATTGCCTTTCTGGCTGGTTTCATAGTTGGAAGGGTTGGAGTGGTTTTTTTGTTGATTCTGATGGTGCTTCAAGTGGTTTGGGTCTTATTTGGAAGGTTAGTAAATTTTCTATTGACTTCATTTCGGATTGTCCTAGCTTTTAGTGGTGTCGGGTTCAGGTTAAGCACACAGATGTTTCATTCCTTCTTTGTAATGTGTATGGTCCGAACAACCCTATTAAGAAGAGAGAAATCTGGTCCAGATTGGATGGTGATATTCACTCTTTTGCAAATTCCAAAATCATTTTAGCTGGGATTTTAATGCTACCCTCTCGATAAAGATAAGCATGGTGGGATTCGTTGGCAACCGCGTTCTCAATTGGACTTCATCACTTTTGTTGAGGATTCTCGCCTGTTGGATGTTGAGCCGAGGAGAGGTTGGTTCTCTTGGAATAACAGACGTCTGAGCTTTGGGAATTTGGCGGTTAGATTAGAAGATTGGCTTCAAGATTGGCTACAAAAAATTTTCTCTTTGATAACACCGTCATTCCCTGTTCGGCTCGATCACTTCCCCATTCCCTCGAATATTCAGATCCCCTCAGATCCTTTCAAATTCAAACTGATGTGGATGCAGGATCCTAATCTTATCATAAAATTGTGGGCTTCCTTTTAAATGTCGGTACCCAATGTTCATTCTTTCAAAAAAACTCTCTTTTAAGAACAACTGCTTGCTTGGAATGCCTCTTCCTTCAAGAATATTTTTCAGGAGAAATTAAGAGTTGAAAAAGAGATCCGAGCTTTGAATGAATTCGTCTTTAGGGAAGGCATGAGTCAAGTGGAATTTGGGAAAGAAAAAGCTCTTCTCAGTGAACTAGGGGATCTCCTTCTGAAAGAAGAAATGTTATGGAGATAAAAATCAAGAGAAATCTGGATGAAAGATGGAGATAAGAACACCAAGTTTTTCCATGCTTCGGTAAAGGCCAAAGAAATCAAAATTATATTTCTTCTCTCAAATTGGAAGATGGCTCATGGATCTCCTCTCAAACTCTCATCAAAGAAGAAGTTGTGTCTTTTTCCATAAGTTGTTGAACGATGATTATAGTTCCTCTCTTGCCTCTCAACAACCTCTTTTGGACCAAATTCCTAAAGTAGTGCAAGAAGTTGATAATGTTAAATTACTTTCCCCCTTCTCTAAAGAGTAAATTCACTCCATTATTTTTTCCATGGAAAGAGATAAAGCCCCGGCCCCGATGGTTTCCCGCCACTTTCTTTCAAGACTTTTGGAATGTTATTGGGAATGATGTTTGGCTTACCGCTGAAGAATCTAGAATATCTGGAAGATATTAGGGGAAATGAACCATACCTTTATTTGTATGTTCCCAAAAAAATTGCCGAAAATCTTGATGAATATCGTCCGATTTCTCTCTGTAACACTTCATATAAAATCATTTCTAAAGCAATCACTTCTAGGTTGAGCCCTCTCTTGAATAAGTTGATCGCTCAAGAGCAAAGTGATTTATTCCTGGCAGGTCAATCGCTGATGGTATTATCATTTCCCACGAGATTATCCATTCCCTGAATTCGTCCTCCCGCCTGGTATGATGATCAAATTGGATTTTAGCAAAGCCTATGATCGTATCAACTGGAGATTCCTTCTCAAATCCCTTCAGAAAATGGGCTTTAACGATCACTTCTGTAATTGGATCTTCAATTGTGTTTCCTCCTCTCATTTCTCCATCCTCGTTAATGGTTCGGCGGAAGGTTTCTTCTCCAGCAGTGGGGTTTAAGGCAAGGCGACCCCTATCTTCCTTCCTCTTCATTCTTGTTGTTGAGGCTTTAAGCAGAGCTATCAAATCTACTATTGTGCAAGGATCCTTATCTTGGCATTATCTTAACAGCTAATCTCCCTCCTCTATCTCACCAACAAGTTTGCTGACGATACCTTTCTCTTTGGTTCACCACTATCTCGGAGGCTCGTGCTTATCGACAACAATCATCTCGCTTCCTACTCCGATGCTTCCTGGTCAGGTAATCAACTTCCACAAATTTGTCATTTTATTTTTTAACGTTTCTCTTCGTCTTCAAAAGAATCAAGGAGGTTCTGGGCTTTGAATTGGGATCTCTTCCACATAAGTATCTTGGTATCCCCTTATTTTCCAGGACTAGCAGAGTTTCCCTCTGGGACGATTTAATTCATTCTCTCTCTCTAGTGATTGCAATCTTGGAAAGGAAATGGCTTTCTCTTGTTAGTTGAGCTCTCCTTATCAGATCGGTTCTTTGTGCTCTACCCATTTACATGCTCTCGGTGTTGTCTTTTCCCAAAGTTGTCTTAAGCAAGTTTGAAAAAATCATTAGATCCTTCCTTTGGTAGGGTAACAATGAAGAGAGGAAATTCCATTTAGTTAAATGGGATGATGTCAAACTTCCAAAATTCTTGGGTGGTTTGGGTATTGTTGATTTGGCTTTGCAAAATATTGCTCTTGGTGCTAAACTTGTTTGGAATTTTATCTCCGATCCCAAAAGGCTTGTCTTTCAAGTTCTCTCGCATAAGTACTTGGAAGCTGGCAGTCCTTCTTTTTCTCTCTAGTGAAGATCTTCCCAAAGGTTCGCACATTTGGAATTTTCTATGTAAATGCAGATACCTTATTGCAGATCATGTTTCTTGGCAAATTAACAATGGTCTTAGTGCTGATTTTTGGGAAGATAGTTGGGGTGGGCTTGAGCCCCTCATCCTCAATCCTGATCTTAATCGTGTCATGAATATTTCCAAGGTTGTTTGGGGTAGTAAGGTAGCGGACTTCGAATTTCCGACCCTGACGGTTCTCCTTCTTTGTTTTGGAAGGATATCGTTCCTCTTAGCGCGTCTGATCAAGAAGTTTCTCTCTTCACAGAGGCCCTCTCTTCTTGCAAAGTCAACTTTAAGGATCAAGAGGATCACCTTATTTGGTTAGGCTCTCCTTAGGTAATTACACTTTGTCAAAGTAGGTTATTTTGAGCTCATCTCAATGTCTGGTAAAGGGGTTCCCAGTTGGATTGGTTGATTTGGAATCCTAGGCTCCTCCCGAAAGTTGCCATTTTTGGTTGGTTGGTTTTTAAAAGAAAAATCCTCACGCAACTTTGTAGAAGAACATGGGGCTTTTCCGGCCCTCTAAATGTGTCCTTTGTGGTAATGCTTGAAAGAAGACATCGAACACCTCCTTCTCTTCTTCCCCTTCACCGTTCAGGGGTGGAATTGGATTTTAGGCAAGTTGAACTTAGCTTGGGCACCCTGCAACAACATAGTGGCCACTCTTCAAGCTTGGCCTAAGATGGGTAAAAAGAGCTCCTTTAGCTCCATCTGGTCCATTGCTCCTTTCTTCCGATTTGGCATTTATGGTGGGAACACAATCTCTGTATTTTCAGAGATCAAGCTTCGGGCTTCCCAGCCTTCTCCAATAAGTGGAAATCGCAATCTCGGAAAATGTCAGTATTCATAGTCTCAACAATCCTAATTTCACTTCTCGTGATGTTGAAATTAGGAAAGCTTGGCCTCTCATCAAAATTCTGAATCCAGGTTCGATTGTTTGCCATGGTTTGTCTCAAATTGAAAAAATCCTTAGAAGGAAAAATACTAGATGGAAGCCTCCCTCCCGGTAATCTTAAATTGAATTTTGACGGGCCTCTAGGGGAACCCGAGTAAATTTGGAGCTGGTTGTTTGGTGAGAAACAAGTTTGGTGCTCTCCTCTTAGCTAGGTCCTTCCCACTTAAGGATTGCACTTGTAACTTAGCCCAAGCCCAAGCCCTCCTCAAGGTGTCAAACTTGCGGTTCACTTGGGGTGTGACTCCTACAGGTCGAAGGGGACTCTCAAATTATTGTTCATGCCATTGTTAAGGGTCAACCCTTTCATGGCACTTAAATTTTTACATATCTAATATCCTCTTTTGGCTCGGCAAAAATCGAAAGTGGAGCATCAATCACACGTACCGAGAAGCCAACACCGCCCACTGATTTTCTCACCAATTTTGCTATCGATTACCCAACCGCCGTTAAAACTTCTAGTAATTTGAGAGATTGGATTGGATTTTCTGAGCTCATTTCACACGAGGATAAAATTGGTTTGCTTTTAGTTCACTTGATGGTCTTCCGTGCATTCCGGTTTATATGTTGTCATCGGCCTTTTCTACTACACTTTCCTTCTTGGGTAGCTTGGTCGGTTTTAGCATGGCTTTTCTAGGATTCCCTTTCCTTTCTCTCGCGGTGAACAACCAGAGATGGCTCTCACCGCATAGCCATTGATCATTATCATCTTTCGAGGTCTTCGTGTATTCGTCCCTCTAAGGAAGTTGAAGCAATTGAAAACATTTTGGGGGATTCATATTTGTTTAATTCTCGCAGAGCCCGGCGAACTCGATATCGTGACGGCATTCGTCTCTTTTTGCCTCCTGATTCATCCTGTTCCATCTGATGTAGAGTTTGTGACAATCGATTTGATATATCCGGTTCACCGTGGCGGTCTCCATGATGAACTTGTGGATTTTCACCTCCCCGACCCTCTTCTGTGGATAGAGGAAGTCAACGAATTAGCTACTGGTTCTAGCCGTGGGATTCAATGGCTTAGCGAGCATTATAGGGACCTGTTGCATTATGCCGAAAATGTGGACTCCATTTTCGTTTATGGTCGTCCTGATCCCAAGCTTCTCCCTCTCATCGACATTGACGCGGCCCATTTCTCTGTTCACTCACGGCTATTGACAATCTCAAAGAAGCTCCATGACCGAGTTGGGGCTGGCTTTCAACTTTTGCTTCATGAAGCCTCTTCTCGCGCTGGTGGCTACGTTGGAGGCGGCAATGGTGTTTAGACAAGTGTCCAGAGTTTGATGGTATTCGTTGGTGCTACTCCCTTCTTTGGTCTTTGCTTTCTTTCTCTTCTCGTTACGGTTCGTCTTTGGTCTTTTTGTTTTCCTTCATCCGTGTGGTTCTCGTTCCGCTTCACGTCTTCCTTCCCTCTTTGTTGTTCCTCTCTTCTGTTACTAGTCTTCCTCCTCCTCTTCTCCTCACTTCTTTCTTTCTGTTCCTTGTATCTGTTTGTAAGGGTGGGGTCCCTAGCCCTCTGGTTCATAGCTCCATCAAAAGCAATTAAAAAAGTTAATTATTCATGGAAAGTTGTTGAGGGGATTAATTTCATATAATGGAAAATTGGGGTGCATTTGAATATGCTTAAAAGAACTTCATTCAATTTAAGAGCTTGTCCATTTTTGAATTATGTAAGATCAATTGTATAAGTATCGAATCACTAGTAAAATTGTATTTCTCAATGGTATGAAATTTATGAATTCATTACTAGGCTGTCATGTACCCTCATATTTTATAATAATGAGTATGATTGCATAGCAAAGTGGGTAACCAACATAGATTAAAAAGGCTATGTATTCTCTCCTAATCTACAAGGATTTAGCTCCCATGATTAGGGTGGAGCATAACCCATAATTATGTCTCCAACCAACTTTGCATTCCCTATATTTTAAAGTCCTAGGTCCGGGGTGATCCAATGTATTTTTAGGGTTAATCGTAGGAGTTATAAAAAATAAAATCATATTATTACTTTGTTGAGTTTGATTCTTGAAAGGATTATAATTCCCAACCTACCTTAGAGAGATGATTGGATACATAATATATATTGTGGAAGTTATGGATTTGTGTAATGTCCCTTTCTAGGGCTGAAACTGAAAAACAAGGAATTAGCACAAACCCCAATCTGATTTTTGGACCAGCAAACTGAAAATTAAATCAATACGGAACAGCGAACTGATTTTTATAACAGCAGTCTGAAAAACACAAGTTTTCACCCAAATATCACCCTACAATTCATCCACAATATTTATAGACCCTTTTGGAATATTTTAGAACAATTTCCACCACAAAAATCAAGCTAATACTCAGCTGGAATATTTCATTAGTTCTCTTCGCCGTACTTTCGTTGTTAATAAATAATTCCTAGTCGCTCACTAGGAGAGGGACTCAAAATCCTATAAAAGCTTTTTGTAGGTCTTCTTCTTGATGCCCTAGATCCAAATCTGCAAGAGAGTCTTCAATAGAGATCTTCAATTCATCAACATGGAGAGTTTTTGTTCTCCACTAAGCCACAAAGAAGGGTTTCGTCCTCCTTGGATGCCATACAGAGGTGTTTCATCCTCCTTGGATGCCACACAAGAGGGTTTTCATCCTCAAGTGGAAAGGTATTGAGCAATCAGCCCAACAAACCAAGTATATGTGTATATGCGCCAAAAGATGATGTCCAAATGAGGCCATACAACCTCTTTTATATCCCTTGGTTGGCGCCAAAGGCCAAATAGGTGAGAACCGACCTCTTTAAGCTTTACTTTATCTTCTAATCTCTTGTTGGGGTCTTATAACCCCAACCGACCTGCCTTAAGGAGTGAAACACCAAAAACATTAAAAATAATAAAAGAAAACTGAAATGAAGTTCAATTACTTCCCTTGTTCACTTATTCTTCTTGGCCACGGGAAGAGAGTGGCAAGAAGTCTTCATTTGGCATTAATTCAAAAAAGGGACATTACAATCCTCCCTTCCCAAATTGTTTGTCCTCAAGCAATTGCAAACTTGGATGCTCTAAAATTGTTGCACTTTCCCATGTAGCATCTTCAAGGGCAAACCTTTCCAATGAACCAAGTACTCCTTGATGCTTTAGTTTCTTAACTTCCTTTCATGGACCTCCAAGATACTTTCCGGAATTAGAATCAACATCCAATGGTGGCAATTCAAGAGAGGGAGTAATGTGCTGTCCTAGTGCCTTTTTGAGGCATGAAACATGAAAAACATTATGTATTCTACTATGTTCTGGAAGCTCAAGTTCATATGCAACCTTTCCCACCTTTCCTTTTACCTTGTAGGGACCATAAAAACATGGTTTCAACTTTTCTCGTACCACTTTGTTTGAGGGAAGATTGCCTATAGGGCTGCAACCTCAAAAACACCATATCACCTACTTCAAATGACCTCTCTTTCCTATGCTGATCTGCATATAACTTCTGCTGATTTTGGGCACGTTGGAGGTTTTCTTTGAGCTCTTTCAAGATATCATGACTTTGTTGGACCAAGTCTTTGGCCCTTGGCACTCTACTATCCATCATCACCAATTCAACAAAGGAAAGGGCATCATAACCATACAAAGCTTTGAAAGGAGACATACCGATAGACATTTGGAAGGTGGTATTGTAACAAAACTCAGCCATGTATAACCATGTATAACCATTTTACCCATTATTGATTGTTGTCCATCAATGTAGTTCCGTAGGTAGCCTTCCACCCATTTGTTGACTATTTTTGTTTGCCCATCCATTTGAGGATGGTAGCTAGTCAATGATACGCAGGGACACGCACCCCCCCTTTTCCAGCCGTCCCGAATGTTTGGGACGTCCCCGAGACTTGGGGACGGGGGCGGATGTTTCCTAGCATCCCAAAATTTCAAAAAAAAAGGGGGACGTTCCCTAAAGTTAGGGGACGCACCCGGACATCTCGGTACAACAGCAGTTAGGGGATGGCGTAGGGGACGTTGTGACATCCCTGGGATGTACAAGGGACGTCTCAGGGACGCCACCATGTCCCCTATGCCGTGCAACATTAAAACATAAAAAAACTTAAAAACTTAATTTTAATGCTTTCTTTTATTCTTTTTATTTAGTTGTTTATTTTTTTATTCTTTGCAAGACACCTATGTACAAGGAGACCCCAACATTACGGTGGGATGTGGATCCCGAGGATTTAAGGCAGATTGACAAAGATTGACTTCTAGTGAAGAGGAGCGGTTCGCAAGTGTTCCTTCAGAGGGCTCTGATAGTGATTATTGAGTTGTCATTTTGGTTATGTAATATCATATAATGATATATGTACTTTTGAGTTATATGACTATGAGTCTATGACATAATATTTGATAACATATGTAGGTGTACTCTTTTCATGTTGATTATTGAAGACTTGTTTTTAATTTTCAACTTTCATTGTCATATTGAAGTTTTGAACATTGAATAGATATCATTTTGGGCCTTGGCTTAAGTGATGAATAATTCAATAAACTGACGTCCCGCTGTCCCGAGTCTTAGGTAATTATGTAGCAAGTGCTAGGAGCAAGTTTGGTACCTGTCAAGTGAAACAATTCTTGCCAAAACATGCTCATAAATCTGTTGTCCTTGTCACTCACTATCTCCTTGGGTAGCCCATGAAGTCTAAACACTTCCTTAAAGAATACATCAGCCACTATAGGTGCATTGTACTTGGCTGGAAGTGGACAAAAATGTGCATATTTAGTGAGCCTATCAACCACAACATATAGACAATTCTTACCTTGAACCATGGGCAGCCCTGTGATGAAGTCCATAGAGATACTTTCCCATTTTTGAGTGGGAATGGGAAGTGGTTGTAGGAGCCTGGTTGGAAATGCATGTTCTCGCTTTGTTTTGTTGGCACACTAGACACTCCCGGATGTATTGGAGTACTTCCCCTTTAGGCCTTTCCAATAGAATCTTTCCCTCACCTGTTTGTATGTCTTAAAATAACCCGGATGACCAGCTGATGGGTCATCATGAACAACCCTCAATATCTTACTCTTCACCTTCGATTCGGGCACCAAATAAACCCGGTTCTTGTAAAGAATGAGCCCATCCATAACCTTGTACCTTTCATCAATCATTTCACCTTCAAAAACAACATTAGCAAACTTGTTCTTGACATACTCAGTTGTAATCAAAGACTTCCAATCTGCTGTTATCTTAGATAAAGAGCAAAAATATGATTCCCATGACAAGGTATCTTCTACCAAGTACTTGACTTGAGGTGTTTCCGGAAGCATACCTTGTAGTGTAACCTTCTTACCCTTGTCCGTAAAGCTTATTTCCATGTTTTGGTAATTGAAAGTGAGTTCTCCCAATGAATGCAACCATTGGACCCCAAGCACAAGATTCATATCAGCCATGCTAATTAAATAGAAATCAGCACATACCTCATGTTTTCCCAATGTGAAGAGGAGTTGGGGACACCTCCTTGTGCATGGCATAGCGTAACCATCCGCTATCTTAACTATGAAACCCTTGAAGTCTTCTACATTCAAATCCAACTTGGCCACCAAGCACTCATCAATGAAATTATGAGTGGCTCCACCATCAACCAAAACTATGACACCTTGCCCTTGTAGGTCACCCTCCATCCGGAATGGATGATAACTAGGTGCACCGGACAAAGTAGCAAGAGTGCCATCCAAACTTTTCGGATCTTCTTCTCGGTATATTATCTTGCTTTGCCTTATCAACACAATTTTCATCATCCTCACAATCTGAAAATACCTCAATATAATGCACTTTACCCTTACCTAAACAATGATGTCCGAGTCCATGGATCCTTGCAAGAGAAGCACAAATTCTTCTTTCTTAGCTCATTTCTAGACTCACCTTCATTGCTGGTTTTGGGCAGCTCCTTGTGAATAATAGGCATCCTTTGGAAGGGCTTCCTTGGCTGGTCCAAGGGAGGGTTTCTAGGCTGTCCCAAGGGTCCTTTGGGCTGTCCTCCACTTGAATTAACCTTGGAATGTCCACTGATCGCTGCTGTTTTTGGGAAGCACCTTCAAGGTCCAAAGCCTTTTTGATTGCCTCTTGAAGAGACAAAGGATCAAAGGCTCTAACCAAACCCTTGAGTGGTTCGGTCAAACCCTCAATGAAAAGAACCACAAGTCTCCTCTCTGTGACATCCGTAATCATGATAGAAAGTCTCTAAAACTCAGCCACATACTCATCCACCGTGCCCTGTTGTTTCAATTGTGCAAGTTCTTGAAAGTGAACTTTCGGGTCAACTCTATCAAATCTACCGAGTCTTCTACAAAACTCATCATATGAATGGATCTCATTGTGCCCTTGTGTCACCAATCCATGGAACCACCACTCATGAGCAATCCCCTCTAGGTGAAGGGTTGCAAATTTGATGGCATCATCCTCCATCATAGGCTTCAAGGACAAATATGTATCCAACTTTTGGATCCATGCCCTAGCTGTCCCCTTAGTCGATCCATCAAAAGTAGAGAAAGTCATCTTCCCCAACACATTTTGCACCTCTTTCTGTGGCGCATTTTGTCTTGGCTCCGGCCTAGACCTCCCTTTGCTCACACCAATGAACTCGACAAGTGTAATGGCCTCCCATATCTCCCTTGGAAGTGCCATATATTCTTCATAGTGGCTGATCTGTGAGCTGATCCAAAGGGTCGTTGTGAAGTATTTTCTCGAATGAGCTGCCTTCTCCATTATGAACCCTAGGTTCATGAAATCTCTAAAGGGTTAGGGCTAGGAGGTCCATGGTGTCTCGCCAATCTTACTTGCCCTTCAATTAGCTTGTCAATCTTGGCTTCTTGGGCATCCTGATGAGCCATATTGTCCTCCTCTCTTGGTTGGTTTGATTTCTTTTCTCTCCTCTGATAGCAAATGAAACCCTTGTTTCCTTCTTGCATCAAACCCTCAAGCTGGGAAGACCGAAGCTCTGATACCACTGTAATGGCCATATCTAGGGCTGAAACTAAAAACAAGGAATTAGCACAAATCCCAATCTGATTTAAATTTTATTTTTGGACCAGCAAACTGAAAATTAAATCAGTACAGAACAACGATTTGATTTTCATAACAGTGTCTGAAAAGCAGAAGATTTCACCCAAATATCACCCTACAATTCATCCACAATATTTATAGACCCTTTTGGAATATTTTAGAACAATTTCCACCATAAAAATCAAGCTAATACTCAGCTGGAAAATTATTTATTAACAACAAAAGTACAGTGAAGAGAAATAATCAAAATGAGGGTTTCCAAACCCCAACAATGCCCAAATATGAATGATTCCAGCCTTATAAATTATATCAAATCTGAATATCAATAAATAAATGAGTGTCGTGCCCTAGAAGGCACTTAGAATGACTTCTACCCTAGTCGCTCCCTAGGAGAGGGACTCAAAATCCTGTAAAAGCTCTTTGTAGGTCTTCTTCTTGATGCCCTAGATCCAAATTTGCAAGAGAGTCTTCAATAGAGATCTTCAATTCACCAACATGGAGAGTTTTTGTTCTCCACTAAGCCACAAGGAAGGGTTTCGTCCTCCTTGGATGCCACACAAGAGGGTTTTCATCCTCAAGTGGAAAGGTATTGAGCAATCAGCCCAAAAAACAAGTATATGTGCCAAAAGATGATCTCCAAATGAGGCCATACAACCTCTTTTATATCCCTTGGTTGGCGCCAAAGGCCAAATAGGTGAGGACCGACCTCTTTAAGCTTCACTTTATCTTCTAATCTCTTGTTGGGGTCTTATAACCCTAGCTGACCTGCCTTAAGGAGTGAAACACCAAAAAACATTAAAAATAATAAACGAAAAACTGAAATGAAGTTCAATTACTTCCCTTGTTCACTTATTCTTCTTGGCCACAAGAAGAGAGTGGCAAGAAGTCTTCATTTGGCATTAATTCGAAAAAGGGGACATTAAAATGTGTTATCTCGAACACTTTGAATTATTAGACTTGAGTTCGCTATAGGAAAGGATAATCTTCAAGCCGTGAACCCAGATTATATCAAACCATTGATCTTTCCCCAATGAATAATTCCTTGACAAAGCATGCTTCAAAATGTATTTAATTTAGAAAGGTGTAGATATATGTATATTTGTTTGGGAACATCTGATTGATATAAAACCACCATTCTAGAAGAATATTGGGACGTGGTTTGTTACGTGTAGTATACGTGGGAAATATGTACCTAGGAAAGAGTCAAATTACAATGCGAAATGGTGAATGGCTTGGTAAATTATTGCTCCATACAACCATGTTGAGGCATTTTCGTGGGTAGTATTAGCAGATTGCTGCGGTAATAATAAACCAACTTTGGTAGAAACATTTTTCTTTAGCTTTGCCACATGTTGCTCATCCTTTCTCCATTGAATTGTCATGATCAATAAAACAAAATCTACTGGGCACATTGCCACTCCTCATACCTTCTTTAGAGCACATACACCAAGTTTATGATATTTGGTTTCTTGTCAATTTTCGAAGCAATGACAATTCCTTGGAGTATCGATTTCCACTCTTGAGCAATAGGCAATTAAATAAGTATAAAATATTCAGGGCTAATCAAAACCATAAGCGAAGCTTATCCTCCTAATAGTTACTAGACCGTGCCATCGCTTACATTGAAGGATCAATTCTTGCTAATTGCTTAAGCAATAGCAGACTAGAATTCAATTTGGCACATGCCTCAATTCATCCTTTCTCCATGAAATCATCCATGGTGGATCGGATGTTGTAGTGAGAACAATGTCGGTTTTCATAGTGGTTCCCAAGCCACTCAAGGATTGACCCAAACATCATAATCCCACCGTCCTTCACCTACTCATGATTTAGTCTTAGGAATCGTTGTCTAGCTCATGGTTTAGTCTCGGGAATCACTATCTTCAGGAGATGCTAATCAAAGTAGAGAATTTGTTTTCCCAGTCCATCCCTCATGGGACTCGAACCTTGGTAGAGTTGTAAAAGTTTAAAATCGGGGCTGGGGATAATTCCATATGTGCTTTGGGAAAATATAAATTCCATGGTAAAAAAATTATTTTGTTTGGTATCATCCAATTCTTGGGTGGTTATGCCAAGGAGTTAGTGAAGGTTGTGTCCCCCTTTAGAAAAGATTTTACAACTTATAGAATTAATGATTGGTCTTATGGTCAAAGGCATAGGCAAATAGGCAAGTGTGGGAAAAGTAGGGGTTGGTGGAGATAAGTGGAACTACATCACGGAGTGCCCGCTTATAGTTATAGAGTGGTGGTACATAATGGAGTCTTGGGCTTATAACATTAATGCTCGGTCTTATGGTTAAAGCCGTAGACGTAGGTGAGTGGGAAAAGAACATGCCTATATTGTACTATGGGGCTGGTGGAAACTCGTTGTGGCACTACATCACGCAGTGCCCAACTTATAGCACTAATGCTCGGTCATGTGGTTCAAAGCGTAAGCATATGTGAGTGGGAAAAGTGATCCGGAGGTCAATTCAAAGGAAAAAGTTTCCTAGATCTCTCCAAATCATTACGATGCGGTGAGGGTTTCGAGAGCTTTCCGACACATGTTTGAATGCGTGAAACGGACTCCGTTTGAGCAAGATACCGTCTGCGAAGTTTCCAGTTGGAGGAGCAAAAATAGGGGCAACAAACCAATCAGAATTCGACACGTGGCGGTCAAAAAAAAAATAAAATGGTGTTTTTGGTTTTCCTCTCTAGTTTTCGACACTCGAGTTCGAGACAAGTGGGCCCCGCTATTTGCTGGTTGGGGGCCTCAGCCAAGGTCAACACACTCTTTTTGAGGGGTGCCTTTGCCACCTTTTTTTCTTATTACCATTGTCACATTTTTTTATTTATACGCCTCTCATTGTCATTGTATGGTGCATGTGGGACTAATATTCCCATTATGTAATTATTTAAATTACCATGCAATTACCGACACTCCAAATTTGGCGACCACCGACTCGTGCATAACAGCTCTATATGTGACACCGACCAAGCCCAACCAATGTGCTATGTCTAATTGAGCCAACACACTCGTACACCATAACAACCCACCGACCCCAACAACACAACCAACCGAGCCGCATCACATATGCCACGTCCCACGGGACTATTTAAAAAAAGCAAAAGGGATGTTGCATGGCCCAAGCCACGTAACAAACAAAGCGGTGGAAAGCTTATTAAAGGCTATGTTAAAGCTTCCCGCACGAAATGTGGAATATTAATCCCAATAAAAGAAAATGTGGGCGGTGGAGGTTGGGCCGAATCAAACCCCCAACCTCATCTTTACCAAAAATAACCTTGGGCATTAGACCACACGATCGACTCAAGCACATATATATGCGAGACGGGCTTTATACAAGGTTAAGGGGCAAACTGTATTATTGTATAGGGAGTAGTTTGTAGAAAATTGAATTTTGAGCAGCTTAGGGGCATTTTTTGGATCTCGGTGTAAATTGGAAAGTTGTCCAGAATTCTGAGATGCTCTGGTGCATCTATCATTTTCCCATTTTTGGAGTTCTTTTGATGTCTTTTTAAAGCGTGAAAGTCGCTTTTGACAGAGAACGAAGGGAAGAGACTGTGCAAGTGCTTCGGGAAGGTGGAGGACGAACACTGATCATTGTCAAAGTCTTTTGAAGGTCTGAGAGCACAAATTTGCAGGTTTTGGATCCATATTTGTTTATTGTAAGTTTAATTGTACTTGCAATTTTGACATATTTTAATGGATAGGTTTGAAATGAACCCGAGACGTAGGCATTTGCCGAACTCCATAAACAATTTTGGTGTCGTCTCTTTTCTAATTTTTGCATTCTGATTTCTAATATATTTTCCGCATTATTTAAGTCAGATAATAATTCAGATAAGCATATTTAAATCAGTTTACGACATTTACGGAAAATCGGATAAATTGAAATCTGGATGGTTTTGATCGAACTGTGAATTAAGTTGATTTTGGGAGTTTTTAAATCAGTTTTGGACCAGTTTAAAACTTGCAAAATTCAGATTTTAATCAGTTTTAGATTCACAAAAGTCACAAAAACTAATAAGTTTAATTGATCATGTTGTAAACAATCAAAACAGTAGGGGGTCTATTGTTGTTTACAGATCAAAAAGAGAACCTGCCTATTTTGTACTATGGGGTTGGTGGAGACAGAAATTGGCACTACATTACAGAGTTCCCAACTAACAACATTAATGCTAGGTCTTATGGTTAAAGGCGAGGCATAGGTGAGCGGGAAACAAGAACATTCCTATTTTGTACTATGGGATTTCTGGACATTGGAGACTGAGTGGAACTACTTCATAGAGTACCCAGCTTATAGCGACACCCAAATCAAATATTCTGACAACTTGAAAGTTGACACTCTAACTGCCGTGTATTATGGGGTTAGTGGAGACAAAGTGGCAGTACATTGTAGAGTGCCCGGCTTATAGTGACATCCGAATCAAATACACTGACAACTTGAAAGTTGACACCCTAACTGCCTTGCTTGAATAAGCTAGACTAGATAAAACAGCAAACAATTCACAGTATTGAAGCTAAGATTAGACAAGTTGCTAGATCAGGGAAGGATTAATTTCATTGAGGAATTGGCTGAGTTATTAGAGTTTGGAAAGAAGGAAATATTTGAAACTTGGGTTTGTGCCCAATTTGAAATTGTTGACTAGAAAGAGGAGGGAGTCATTGCATGTTATACTTTGGACGGAGAAGTCCTTGGTAAAGAGGAGATTCCATTAGAAGGGGATGGCCATAGAGATAAAAATGATAGTAAGGAAGCGAAAATTGAAGACAATAGCAATTCAGTTAAGGACTGTGGAGACAAAAGCAGAGATGAAACTGTATGTGTATCGAAAGGAACGATTAAGATCAAGGAGAAGCACAGAGATGATTGTGTTGCAGGTAACCAGAAAAATGTAAGAATGCATGGGTAGAGCCAATGAAAGAAGAGTATGAAAATGAAGAAGGTGAAGATGGAAATTTTGTATCAAGTACTGATATTATCAAAGGATGACATTAAAGTAGTTGTAGATAAAACTGTTGGAGATATGCAATTAATGCAGCTTTTGCAAATATAGACTGGTTATATAGAATTATATGAGAAAATGAGAACTTGTTAAATTTGTCTTTTCTGGAGGAGGAAACAAACTAAAAAGAGGATGTATATCTTGTTAAAAATGATGATATATCAATTTTACATGTTGTGTTTGAAGAAACAATAGTGAAATGGATTGATTTGACAGATGGAAAAAGAAAAAGAAGTATTAATAACATTTAATTAGAGGAGGTTAAAAATGTTTCTTCCAACTGGGGAGAATGATGCAGGAACACAGTGTGCTAGAAACTTTTATTAAAAATTAGATTTAATAATGCCTGCTTCGTAGTTTATTTTAAATATAAATGCTTTTTAAAAATATTTTCCATCAATTTTTCCCGGTATCTCATTAATGAATTTTTTAACCTTGTATGTAGAAATCTATTATTGATTTAGGTTTTCAAGGTTAAGATTTGTACCATTCTTTGATGAGTTTGCAGGTATGAAATTTCAAAGCTAATCAATGAATTGTTGCAAAAGAAATTTGGTGCGAAGATTGACTCTCCTGTTTCAGAAGCAACTCACTTTGGAAAGCAAAGTGGAAAATATTTACCTTATTCACATATTGATTCCTTTCTCAAGGTAATATCATTTTACTTAGGTTTTGTTTTGTTTTTCATTTGTATCGTACTGGATACCTGGAGAAAGAGAAGATGTTTGGGTGCCCTTGGAAGAACATGCCATGTTATGTATATGGAACGGTGAATACATTTGAAATGTTCCCAGTAAATACATGTACCTGTTCCAATTCATGTTTTGGCTGTCATAATCCAAGATGATAACACCATCTAAGGTTATAGTACAAGACAGCAATGTCAACCTTAGCAAACATTGATAATTTTTGTATGGCATCATTGTTATGCAAATGAGTTTGTTGTGTTACTGATTGCTCTTCAGTTGGCTTGGTGTAGTTTCAAAAGAAAATAAAGGAAGCTACGGTCTTATTTTGTTTTGTTTGTTAACCAAGAGCAGAAAATTGTTTTACTACAGATTTGTAAGAAGCTGGGACTTCCTGGTGTAGATCTATTCTCTCCACCTGATGCTGTGGAGAAGAGAGATGTTCGGAGAGTTTGTCTATGCATTCGAGCTCTTTCGAAGAAAGCACGTTCTAAGGATTTAGATGTATGAATACTTCTCAAATGGTGCCAGCCCTTCAGTATTTTGGAGCAATTTGTTTACTCCTTTTATTAGGTCCAAGACTTAAAAAATATTGTTAGGGTTACAAAGACCTCCTTTCTTGTTGTGACAGGTGCCTGATTTTGATCTTGTCACTGATTCTCTACTCATGCCCACAGACATGGTAGATGCTAAGCAAAAATATTTAGAGCAGAATGTGTATGCTATTTCAAGTAAAACTGAGTGCAACTCTGGTCCCGAATCAAAGAAAAATCAAGAAAGGTGAGTAGAAATATAAGGAGTCTCTGAATTATAGGTGGATATTCTAGATTTGGTACAGTAAAATGATTGAAGTTTATGTATATTATTGCCATGATAATTTTATCCATTCCTCATTTCTGACAGTGTATCTTTGTTGGAAAAGAACAATGAACCATTCTTTACAGGTCCATTTGAAATATCACCCGACAATCCTGATGAAGCAGAAAGTAAATTAAAAAACCCTGTTTTGGAAAGCTCAGATTCTATTTTGGGAAAAATACTGTTGCAACTATTGCCATTCATCCAGTGTCTCCAAGAAGCCCATATCTTACAATTCATGGTTCTTCTTCCGAAAATTCGACAGTAGGTGGTTCACCTATAAGGAATTCACTGGCTGAAGCCAATGCTCCCTTGATTCCAGAAACTAATAGTTGCCAGAAAGACAATGAAGGTTCTAGAATCAAATATACAGTCCTAACAGATGCTCTCAATGGATACTTGGAAAAATCAGGTAGTTTGACAATGGAGAACTCCCTCACTGAAATTAAGGATCCCCCGACTCCAGCAAATAATGAGGGAAAAATTTGTAATGAACATCCTACAATCATAGTTAAAGACATAAAGGATCCTGTCAATGGAGAATTGGAAAAAATAGTAACATCCAACTCTGATGAGAGCATTCATGAAGATGAAGTTGATACACCTCAACTCTTAAGTTCACTATTTTCTTTTGTTGCTGTTGCAGGAGATAGCGATGATGCTGACAATGTGAATGATAAAAAAGCAGATGGTGTGGCTGTTCAAACGACAACCAGATCTTTCCCCACCACAAATTCAACTAGAAAAATGATTGCTTCATCAATACGAGTGTTTTCAGTAAATGATAGTGTTGATTATCTAAACGATGCTCATCAGGAAGGGGGACGTTATACTTCTGTGTCTGTCTTCCTTGGTAATGAGAAAGGAATAAATGATGTGGAGATAGAGTGTAAAAATGTCACAAAGACAGAGATAGTTGAATTTGCTACTGCAAATCCCCCCAAATTAGATAGCTTTGATGCTGGTCCTGAAAATGTACTGAAAGGACGCAATAAGGAATTTGGCAATCCAAGCGCTTCAGAAGCAGTTAGTTACACCAATCCAGAAATTGTGTTAGATGTAAATAATGTTAATTATTACAATGTAAATGAACCAAAAGAAAAATAGAGTGTTTAGACACAAAGTATGCAAGCAAGGGTAAACTAAATATTGTTGATATTGACCGTGCAATCATGCCAACAGAAAATATTCTTGACATAGTGAATGAAAATGTGTCAAAAACATGGAGAGTTGATGTTGGACCCACAGATGCACCAAAATTAAGGAATTTGGATGTTGGTCATGAAAATGGATGGAAAGGAAACAATGTGGATTTTTACACAAGTGTGCCACAAGCGGTAGGCATTGACACTGATACAACAAATATTTCACATGTCAATAATGTTGACGGTTGTAACATGCATGAACCTCAAATAAAATGTGTAGAAATAGATCTTGTAAATGAGGCAAAACCAGATAATGGAAACACCACACAAACAGGTATTTTGGACACGGGGAGGGAAAATATGCCAAAACCAGAGAGCATGGATGTTGATTGCATATCAACAAAGCCTCTGCTTGTGACCATTGATGCTCCATCAACACCAGTATTGGTGAGTAACAATGCTTATGAGGAACATCGACCTGCTTTTTGTCCGTTTCCAATGGTACTGGACAAGGAGAACTAACGAATGGAGATGGTATTTATGCAAATGTGCTACAAAAGAGGGAGTTGAAGGTGGCCCTACAAATATTCTTGACATAGTGAATGAAAATGTGCCAAAAGCCTGGAGAGTTGATGTTGGACCCACAGATGCACCAAAATTTGGGAGCTTGGATGTTGGTCATGAAAATGGATGGAAAGGAAACAGTGTGGATTCTTACACAATTGTGCCACAAGCAGTTGCCATTGACACTGATACAACAAATGTTCCACATGTCACTACTGTTGATGGTTGTTACATGTGTCAACCTCAAACAAAATGTGTAGAAATAGATTTTGTAAATGAGGCAAAACCAGATAATGGAAACACTGCACAAACAGATATTGTTGACATGTGGAGGGCAAATATGCCAAAAACAGAGAGCGTGGATGTTGATTGCATACCAACAAAGCCTATGCTTGTGACCACTGATGCTCCATCAATACCAGTATTGGTGAGTAACAATGCTTATGAGGACCATGGACAACCTTTTATTTTGTCTGTCTCCAATGGTACTAGAAAAGGAGAACTGATTAATGGAGATGGTATTTATGCAAATGTGCTACAGGAAGAGGAAGTTGAAGGTGGCCCTACAAATGCCTCAGAATTAGATAGCTTAGATGTTAGTCCCAAAAATGCACAGAAAGCAGACATTTTGTTTTGTGGCAGGAGATTTGCTCCACAAACTGTTAGTGTTGACATTGATCAGTGTGTGAACAAGGAAAGATCAGATACAGATTGTGGAGCCACACCAAAAGAGAGAGTGTTGATATGGTGAACATAAGTGTGTCAAAAGTAAACAGTGTGGATATCAAATGTACAGTTGAGGTTGAAGAAGAGGTTGTTGCTATTTCTGGGAATGCATTGGAAGCAGATAATGTTGACAATGAATCTATGAAGGTGCTGAAATCAGAAACTGTTGTTAACAGTGCTGCAAATAGAAAAACAAGGGATATTAACCATGCAATTGTGACTGGAGAAAGATACTTTTGTCAATGCTGCAGGGAAGGGGTTGGAAACAGACAATGTTGACCATGAGGCTACAAATATGATGAAATCAGAGATTATTGATGTTGACAGTGTTATTAATAAGAAAACAGGGGACATCAGCTTTGCAGATTTGAGTGCAGAAGATTATGTTGTGAATGCTCAGAAAGGGTTGGAAGCCGATATTGTAAATGAGGACTGTAAAAGTGTTTTGAAATTAGAGACTGTTGATGTTATCAGTGCTAAGCATATGACAACATGTAATATGAATTGTGAAGTTGTGACCGAAGAAGATAGTGTGAACACTGCGAATGGTTTAGAGGTTAATATTGTGAATGAGTGCAAAAAGATTGTTGTGGTTGACAGTGCTGCAAATATGAAAACAAAGATTAATTGTTCCAGTGTAGCTGAAGAATGTGTTGTCGATGTTGGGAACAGACAGGTAGCAGACAATATTGACAGTGACTCCATTAATGTGCTGAAACCAGATATTGTTGATGTTGACAGTCCTGCAAATACAAAAACAGGGGATGTTAACTGTGCAGTCGTGACTGATGAAATATGTGCTGCCAATGCTGGGGATATTGATGATAACTCAAAAGATGTCTTGAAGTTGGAGACTGTTGATGTTTGGAGTGTTGTGGATATGGAAATGGGGGATATTAATTGTGCAGATGTGACTGAAGAAGATTTTATTTTCAATAATGATTATAGTTTGGGTGCAGATAATGTTGACAATGACTGCAAAAATGTGCTGAAACCAGAAACTATCGGTGCTGACAGTGCCGTGAAAACAAAAACAGGGTATACCAAGTTCCCTGTTGTGACTGAAGCAGAGAGTTCTGTAAATGCTGGGAATGGTTTGGAAGAAGATATTAACAATGATCATTCCAAAAATTGTTGAAATCAGATGCTAGTGTTGACAGTGCAGTGAATGAGAAAACAAGCTTTGTCAAGCATGCGATTGTGGTTGAAGAAGCAAGCATTGGTAACACTTGTAGTGGGTTGGAAGCAAATAATTTTGATGATGTACCCATTAGTGTGATGAACTCAGAGACTGTTGCCGTTGGTACTGCTGTGGATTCGGTAACAAGGGATATTGGCTGTTCAGTTGTGATTGAAGAGGATCATGCTGCCTATGCTGGTAAAGGGTGGGAAGCACATCATGTTTTTGAGGTCACCACAAAAATGCTTAAATTAGAGACTTTCGGTTTTGACAGTGCTGTAAATATTAAAACCAGGGATATCAACTGTCCAGGTTTGACCGAAGTCGATAGTGTTGTCAATTCTGGGAATAAGTTGGAAGCAGAAAATATTTATGATTATGCCAGAAATGTGCTGAAATTAGAAACTGACAGTTTAACAAATATGAAAACAAGGGATATCAATGGTGAAGATGTGAGTGATGATAATAATTTTATTAATGCTGGGAACGTCTCGGAAGAAAATAAAATTCATAAAGGTTCCAAAAATATGCTGAAACTAGAGACTGTTGGTGTCGAGAAGGCTGTGTATATTAAAACAGGGATATCTTCCATATTAAAAGATGTGAACCATCGGAAACCCCAGAGGAAAATGTATCGATTGCTAGAGAGAGCAGAAACCAACTAAAATCATCAACAGTTTGTGAGCGTGGCTATGACGACAAAGACCAACGACAACTAAATGAAACTGTAATGCATCACCTTAACTTGTTTCTATTTTTCTTAAGCTCTCCAATTTATATTATGATTTCTGAAACCGCATTCTGACCTGTTATCTCGATCCAATTTCTTATTAAAATCTTTCAGACAGCAGATTTCTAAATATTTACTTGCAAAGTGCCTCCTGAATGTTCCAGGAAACAAGCAGCCCTGAGAAGGATGAAACAACGGAAACGAAGCACATAAGGAAGCCTGGCAGAAAAGGGCTATTTATTTCGCTCTTTGCCTGCGGATTCGCAGTTGTTGGAGCAGCCTTGGTGACGATACAGTGGCGGAAGAGGTACGAATCCAAAACATGTCATTGGAAAAAGTGGGTCTTCTATAATAGTTGGTTTTCGCTGAACTTGGGGTGGCATTATTTTCTAACTCTTTAATGGCAACAGGAAACCAGAAGAGTATGAGATTAAGGAAGGAGATACACTTGCACACATATCCAAAAAAGCTGGCAAGTCTAGTTGGAAGGAGTTAATCCTCCTAAACCCTCAATTAAAGAACCCTGACTCAATTTATCCTGGACAAAGATTGAAATTGCAATAAAATACAGATTGTTACGTCCACAGGCGTAACCTTCAATGGCAACAGGTGATATCGGACTGCTAAGTAATAGTTGCACTTATATTTGATTGAATGTCATATGGCATTTGATCATTATATGGAAGTTTTTTTACCTTAGAAATGGTTTGAAAAAGCGTAAGATCTTTTGGGCATATGTTGGAGTTTGTAAACTGTTTTTTAATACCAATACGAATAAGAAGAACAAGAATAAGAATTTTTAACATCCATGAGACTACCAAAAACAGTTTATGCTAAAGATCTTTCTAGTATTTAGATCTCTTGTTGGTAAGTTTGATAATCAGCTCCCATATTTGATAATTGGCTACTAAATACAACCTATGTAATTCTATTGTGATTGGCTTTTATGCACTATTATTCAAGACAAATTGGAACAATTATTAGTACCATTTGATTATAAAATTGATACTTATATTAATATGTATGTGATATTTGCTAGTAGCACAAATATTTGGGTCCTTTCCCTAATCAAGGATGGCAAAGCAAAATTAAGAGAATGATAAAACAAAAATATTAGAACTTCATTGAAGGCTTCAAGGTTTGATGAGTTGAAAGGGAAATTAGCTTGCATACATCCAAGGCAGAATCATTGGAGTGTCACAATAAGATGTAAATTAATAATTAAACAAGTTAATTTTTTTACTATGATATAAGTTTTTAAGTGATATTTACAATTATTTATCTCATGATAATGTACACGTGGGGAGTAGTTTTACATTAACAATACACTAGAACTAAACACATGCATTGCAATTATATCTAAATATATTTACACAATAAAATATATTTAATCGGGTGAAAAATATTCTAATTATTCTAGGATCATATAAAATTGGCAATAGTTGGTTTTGGGTTGATAATGGGTTTGTTGCAATTTCGAGACTATCAAATATAATTAATGCAACACATGTGCAAACAACAAGATGAAATAAACCCGAAAAATCAGCACAACCAAAACCTTTGCGAAAAAGGTATCCTTTTACCATAATCACAACACGTCTTTGACAAATGTCAATAAATATGAAATTTGAGTTGACGACCTTGTTCACTTGCTCTTGAGCTCCAAAACTTCGATATCTTTATTGAATTCATTGTGAATAGTTGGGAAACACAAAAGAGGGCTCCAAAAGCATAGTAAAATTATGGTTGATGACCAAAATTGTTCTACTTGTCTAGCTAATGATGAGACCCATAATAATTTTTGGAAAAGAACCTAGAAACCTAGTAAGATTTCGGGGAATAGAGAGAAACTTTTGAGGAGAGATAAAATAAGAATGATAAAGGGAACATGTCGGAAGATAGGATAATATTGAAATGAAAAGGGAAGAATAGAGGGAACATGTCAAAAGATGATAAAAAAACATGGATCGTGCTCTAACAAGATCTTATTTTGGGTCAATAATTGATCAACGTAGAAAAATATAAAATTATTAGTCACATAGCAAAAATGTGTTTATATAATGCCCCACTTTGGTGTCTGTTTGGGGGCATACATATGAAAGTAAACCAATCAAGTGGATATAGAGAAATTGTCTATCTATCTATTTGTTTGTCTATCTATCTAGATTTGCTTTTCTTTTGTCTATATATCTATCTATCTATCTATGTGTATGCCTAGATTTGGATCACCTGCGAGATGTGTTAGTAGATATATAAAATATCCAAATCAATGCTACTAAATAAACGAGCATATGATGCCATTGAGAAGAGAAAAACAATTATGGGTTTTTTCAATGAATAAAATGGGTAAAATCTTCCGATATGAATCTATAACCTGCACACAAACACACTTAGAAAAATGTTAGTTGTTTTTGGTGGTTAGGGGACCTGCCTAGGTCAGATCCTAACCATTTAAGGAGATAAAAGATGTTTTATTGAATAAAAATGAAAAAATAATGCATGAAAATCACACGGAGTTTGTAGGCTAGTCGCAGTGCAATCGACACCTATGTTGAAATTCCACCAAAATAGTGATATTGCGAGTTGCACCAGTCCTTTATGATCTGCCTTCACCTCTCCAAAACTTGTAATACTGAAATATGCGAGTAAAGAAGAAAAAACTCAAGTATGGGCTCCAGTGTACAAAGAGTCAAGAGTGTCTAAGAGTATGAAATGATGGGGGTGAGTGGTGTTTTATAGTTTTTGAGTGTATAAAATATTGTGAGATATGGGTGCAATGTGCATAGATGAGTGAGATGATAAGGGTCCATAGTGCATTGGGCATGCAAATGGGTAGGTGGAATGGACAAAATTAAATGTGAGTGGGTGAGGGTTAGTAAATGAGTGATGATGTATCTTTTATCACCATTTTGTGGGGTTTTATATTTTTTAGTTACTTTTGTGGGATTATTTGATTTTTTTGGGATTATTGTGTTTTTTTATGTTTTTGGAATCTTTTCATAGGAGGCCTTATGCACAAGGTGTGTTTTCTAGTGTCTATAGTTAGTGCTCCTCTACCTAATATTTCACCTTCTTCTCCTTCCCATAGAGGAAATAGTGTTCCCATGGCTACCATTAATGTCCAAGTACAACCTCTTAACGATCCTCTTATTACTTATGTTATATCTCCTAAGAGGTCATTTCTTTAATGCATGTCATAGGTGTTTTAAAATAGCAAGTGTGTATCTTAATCAATTATAATGTTACATATGCAAATCCCATTGTGTGGAAGATCTGTAATTCCTCTTTCCTTGTAATTTTATCATGTTTAAATTTAAGTTGGTTGACTATACTAATGAGTCTTGTTTTCATGTTAATAGTTATATGCTTACTATGGATTCCTTCTCTAATGATTGGTTGTTACTAAAAGTTTTCTCCAAGAGTTTTATTGGTACTTCTTTGCATTGGTTTCATCATTTCCCTCTTGGATCCTTATCTACTTTTATAGAGCTAAAAGAGGCATTCATTATCCATTTTGTTACTAATAAATGTCCTAGAGCCAACCATGAGTGTTTTCCTACCTATCATCAACGAAATATAAACTTATATCTAATTATATTTTGCATTTCCACATTATCCTCAAGAAATTAATTTATCATCAAACTGATTTAGAAGTGCAATATATCTTTTTTATTGCCTCATTTACCCTCTTAAGGGAAAAAAATTATATGATACAAGTCCCCCTTTTTATGATCTTTTTCTTTGTGTCATTTATCTAAAGAAATAACTATCTCTTCCTCATGTGCCTATGCCTCCACCTATTCCCAATCTTATTCCCCTTGAGGAGTATGATAATGAAGACTACGATCTCAAGATCTTGATACTATCCCTATGAATCTTCCCTCACCTATCTTTTTACAATTCAAGGTCTTGGTTAGAGGTAACTCCTTTAATTTCCCTACCACTATGATCATTACATCTTCATGGCCTCCTTATGTTCCTAAGACTAATCCACTTCACTTTTATCGTTCCTTGATTACCCACATGATATATTGGTCACCCTCATGGATAAACACTTAATTTTATTAACATCTAATCATCATCATCATCAACATGGGCATGAAAAAATCCAACTTTTATGTGCATTTCACGGTATTAGTTGACACCGTGATGATTAGTGTTATGCGCTAGATAAGAAGAATAAGTTATTAGAAGGAATGAGAATTATTACTTTTTATTCTCAATATTCTAATATATTTCCCTCTCTTCCCTTGAGGTATCATTCTTTGTAGACCACGATCTCCCAATATGGTCACCCCGAATATACTAGTTTATCAACCTCCTACAACAAATTCCTCTCAAAGAGGAACTTCTTTCCCTTGAAAAACCCTTATGTGGCTAACTAAAGAAAATGATTTTGTGCAAAAAGATAAAAATGTAAATCATACATATGCTTCAATACTAAAAATAAACTCTAATATGCAAGAAGCTAATAATAAAACATAACATCCTAATATTAGTGCATCTTGGCAATCTGGAATGACCGGACATCCTTTGTTTAGTTAGATCACACATTTCATTACATAGTACTAAACTTAAATTATGTTAATCTATTGATACTCATTTCCACATAGAAAATAAAACAAAAAAATGCAACACGTGATCAAAAAATCATAATGATCATATATATATATGCTAAATCAAAAAGAATATCCAATAGGGCCGGTCACTTTACATTAAGTGTATATACATCATCATTAACATCATCACTAGTTTAATCATCCTCACTACATCTAATGGGAATCAAGAGCTTAAAATCTCTCCCACATCTCGTCATCCTCATGATCATGATCATGATTTTGATCTATACAATCATAACCACTCCTTCATTTATCTATCTTTGTCTTCACCTAGTCATACTAAGCCTACATAGTCATCAATTTCTCTATTAAATCATGTTCCAACTCTATTCTTGGTGGAGGTTGTGGTATCCTTGTGAGATCTACATGGATCTCATTTAGATAAATACATAAAATGGTACACTTATATGCCATTATGGCAATAGGATAAAGAATATGCAAGAAATTTTCCACAGTATCATCCACTTTCTCTAAAATCCACATAGTCGACATCCACTAAAATATTATGCACTGAATTTCTAGATTAAGTCATCTACAATCATCTACCAATACACATAATCTATATTTAAAAACCCATTATCATACAAAGTAAGTATCAATCATCACATATAATCCTATCACAATTCTCAATTATTCAACTTATAAATAAAAATAAAAAATGTACTCACGTTGCCACAACCTCTGTTGTCGTATCATTTATGGGTTCACCTATAGTTGGTGACCTATCTCTTCTTGTGAATGGGGAATAGAACCCCAAACTCCTCCATATCCTCCTCCACTACCCACACTATATTTTTGGTCCCCTACTACCACTAGAAAAATTAGAACCCATTAGGTGACCATCCACCGTTGCACATATTCTATGGTACACCCCATGTAATCCCCGCACCCACTATTTTTGGCGGGTATATCTTGGCTATAAAAAATTGTAAGATCTTAGTTGGTTTCATCCCTATCATGTCTTTATCCATCCTAGTTTTATGGAGATATATCATCCATGGATATGGCTCTTGGGGAAAATCCTAAATCACACCAAACTAGCATATGACCCTGCTCATAATGGAAAAAGTTTCCCTAATAGGGAACATATCCTATAATAGCATATTATAGAATAGTTGATGTAGCTATACGGAATCCTTTTCTCATCCCATGATATCCATATATAGCCACCATATGATCCCTTTTGGAGTCAACCTATCAATCACAACCCAATACCCCATAGTGGTTGTCTTTTGTTTCCTCATAAGTACCCACCATGTTGTAAATATCTTTGTATGATCTCAATTGATCTAGGGTCCTCTAAATGGTTGTAATACATATGTATGATCATACCCACATGTGTAAAAGTGCGATGGATACTTAACCACCACCATAACCCTATAAAACAAATCTATATGAGTCTTGGTACAAGTGTGCCAACAGGATCAACCCTAGGCATATCTAGTCTTGTGGTCCTTTATATCCCGATATATCTACCATATTTTATATGATATGAAGATAGAATCTCCATCCAATAATACAAAATAAACCAATAAGACACTAATAATCTTTTGTGATCATTATTGTGTTGAGTCGCACTATCGACTTTGTTATTCCACTCTAGCCCAGTCAAAATATCCATGCATATCTCATGTGATATGGTAAATATGTAGGAGAAATTTTACCATCTCTCATATTATAGGAAAACACAAAATATTATATACATCCTCTTAAGTCACTATTATCTCCCTCATCGGGGCCAAAAATTGTAAGTGTTGGTATACCACCACTCATAAAGTGTTGTAATAAAGTGCATATTTGGGAAACCTCCCCACCATTACCACGTGTCATAATCTAGATTTGTTGAGTTTATCACATCCTTCATCATCTAGTCTCAATCTCAAGAATCTCTCCAATAGTGCCCTCCATGGAACTTGTGCTCAAGTACATTTCACTACATGCACAAACACACACAAAACATAACAATATCAGCAATATGGGCATCAAATCACTTTGTACTAATCTAAAAAATCACTCCATTCAACTATTTGAATGAACAAGCATAACTACCTATGAATTAGGGCCCGAATTATATTGTTGGACTAAAACATATGAGAGGACCATACAACTTTGGACCAAACCATATGAAAATGAATGAAACCATCAAGAAATATATGGTTTTTCCATATCAAACAAAATCCATCATCATAAGTTAGCCGTATCCTACTTAAAAGTAGATAGATTGGATATTTTATAAAAGTTCAAATTCTACTATGTTTTAAAACCAAAATCACATATTTTCTTGCACTCACTATATCATCGGCCTTTAATACTTGGATGGCCTCAACTACTCACGCAAATCAAAGCCTCGAGACAGTGTCTAGGTGGTGGCATGATGTCTAGTCCAAATATTATGTCACTATCAGTCACAATTCAAATGAACTTACATTTGAATTTATAACTTTACTATTTATAGTGAATCAAGTTTTCAACCTATCATTGTACTCTTTAATCATGTTTCACCTATTCAAGTGATGCCTCGATCTTACAAATACAATATCTCGAGCCATGTTTATTAGATTCTTATGCCTTGATAACATTGGGACCTTGTTTCCATCTAATTCCACATCATTTCATAATTACAACCTATTTTATAATATTGGTACTTATGCCACACATTTTTTGATATCTTGATTATCCCCTTTGTACTATGATTCACACTACATTTCTTAATACCTCACTTTGTGTGCTACAATACCATGTTACAAGCTATCATGTATTCCAGTTTCAATCAATTTAATCCCTTTCTTGTTTTCAATTTATTTCACCAAGTTTCATCCCTTTGATAAAATAGGGGTAAGCATTCGAGATTCTATTGAATCCACCCTTACTTATACAAACCAATTCCTATAACTAATCTAATCATTCCAGAGAGATCTAATATAATCATTCCCTTGAGCTATTTTAATAATTCCCTAGATATAATCTAATATTTTTAAGGAGATAATATAATCAACAACAATACAATGGTTAAATCCATCTACAAGGATACAATAAACACTAAATCGCTAAGTAAAAACGGAAGCACTACTTCATTTATTAAAAATACGGTGGGAAATTATCAAATCACAATTCTACTAGTTATTATTTAGAACCCATACAATATATGGTTGGGGCATGATATGTCATGCCCTTTCTACTTTGTAAGGGTTTTCATGTTTTAATTCCTATATCCATTTACAACATTAAAGTCCCATGGGAAAAATATATTCTTTGGTGACTAGAAATCTCTATGGAAACTTTCCTCCCATTCTCTTTTGGAAGGCTTTTCTTGGGTGACTAGAAAACCCTATGATACCCATTCCTTTTTGGTTTCAAGACACCTAATTCCCTCACAACATATTTTTATCTCTCTCACTAATTGAGTACTAATCACCCCCATCCTCCAATTTTCCATATCTACGAAGCACTTTTTCACACTTATATTACCATTTTCACTTATGACATGGTTTTATCTAAGTGAGTAGCCCATGTTGTTTTTCATGCTTTTGTTACTCTCTCAACATGCTTGTTGATTCTTTCTAGTTTTGCACTATCAGGTATGCTCTCTTTTCTCCTTTAAGCTATACAATTGTAATTATTATATTAAAACAAGGACAAATGTAGACACATATTTTTCATAAAATCATTATCATGTTGTACTTTTAGCAAATTACATATATATGTGAACCTTTAACAATGAAACTATAACTTAGTGGCATTGTTGTTTTATTGATTTACTCTTTTTGTCACTTATATCAAGTCTTTTTCATACTATTATGTTAGTTATAGAGATCTATGACTATCAATATTTTTTCATTTTACTTTTCTTGAGTATGGACTAGACCATACCACTTATCCGATGTCATACTACATCTTGGGCTTAGGTGATACGGTCCCATCTCTCATTAATTTTGGGTCATTTCTTATCGTTGGGCCACTTCATTGCTCTTTTTGGTTTTCGAGTCTTATGTTTTGGGTCAACATTGCATAGCAATAGGTTTTATCTTCAAAGCAAGAGTTTTATATAAATTTATTCTAAGAATTTATCATCTAGTAATTGTCTATCTATATATCCACATAAGAGCTAACAACAATCAAGGAACATGTATAACATATTACACAACATATCTAAAAGGGGAATTACTTATTTCTAGATATGTATACAATGGTTTCAATTCGGACACATATTTATCTCATTATTGGTGTTGAGATATGAGTGAAAATCTAGGATAAAGGAGCTAGTTTCACACACACGTGCATTAAGCACTACAATAACTACATGGAGTTTAAAATGTAGTGTAGTGATTGGTGGGAATCACACATAGTGACCACCAGGTTAGTCCAACTCATGCACTTCATATCATTTTTAATCCAAGGTGTGATTAAATTTCTTTGTAGGAAGCTAGGGTTTCACATATGCAAGTGCAATGTGAGGGTTCTGATGAATTTAAATACACCATGAAGTGACATAGATGATAGTGAAGAAATAAAGGAAAAACCATAGCTGAGCCATTTTATATTACAAAACTAGATAGGAGTGGAAAAAATTATATTTTTCCTAGTCCCAAGTGGTATGGTCTAATCCTCTTTACATATAGACATATAGTAACTTTATGAGTGCCTTTTAGATTTGGCATACTTTCATATTCCACTCGAGCCAACTAACTTATCTCTCTAACCCTTTTTTTTATCAAATATTTATATTTTCAAAACACTAGTTTTATAATCCTATAAACGATGTATGTGAATCACAATTACTTGTTTATTCCTATTATAAATCAGCCTAATTTAATAATAAATTATAACTTTTAAATACACATTTATTACATTTAGGGTTTAATCACACATATAATATCTTTCAAGATCATACCTAGAGTATTCCATAGAGCCAAATTTGAATACCAAGAGTTCAAAATTGCATGGTGCCAAGTGTCAAGGTTAAATATATGACTACATCTAGCTTCTTCATGATTTTACACATTTGCATACTCATTTGGGTGGGATAAACATGTGGGTTCGATTACCATTTATAGTATTGGTAGAGGTAGATAATGCTCAAACATTCACAAGGAGTGGTTCGAGCCAATTTAAAAATGCTAACCCATTTAATATTTTTATGATCAAGCTTGTGCAATTAGGGTTTAGATAGAGGAGAAATAAAACAAGAATAATTTCACAAGATTTAAGAGCTTGCACACATCCAAAATTATATCATAGACATATTTCAAGAGCTTCCAAAAATTAGACACCAAAAAAAAATCAAATATACTACTAGCAAACCAGACAATGGCGGAAACAATAGATGTCTAAATTGACTAGAATTATTCAAGTAGGATTTTTTATCTTTTTCTTGCACTTGAGCACCTTACTCTGTGTGTGTGTGTGTGTGTGTGTGTGTGTGTGTGTGTGTGTGTGTGTGTGTGTGTGTGTGTGTGTGTGTGTGTGTGTGTGTGTGTGTGTGTGTGCGTGTGCGCGTGCGTGCGTGCGTGCGTGCGTGCGTGCGTGCGTGCGTGCGTGCGTGTGTGTGTGTGTGTGTGTGTGTGTGTGTGTCTATATAGATATATCTCCATTGGTAGTCTTTGTGGACTGATATATGGCTTGAAAAATCTAATTATTTAATCCTTCTTTTAGGTGATCAATTCTAAATCAACAAATTGCACTTCAACTTTTCCTTTTCAATTCAAATTGTTTTGTTCAAATGTTTTTATTTATATAATTGTAATTAGCACTTTTTAAATTTATTTTATATAATTGTGTGTGAAATATTTAAAACATTAGCTTATCAATTATTTCATTACAATCATTTCCTTTTACTTCAATGATATGTTTATTTTCTAAAGTACCTTCATGTGTTTCACTAGTGTGGTATGTGATGAGATTAGGATGGAGCTTATGTAAACACCTTGTTTTTTCTTATTTAAAATTTTATTTTTGGGAAGCATATGTGCTTTAATCTCCTAGATGTATGTTCTAATGGGTACATTCAAGTTCAAGGTATGTTAACTTGTAGCACATTGTGAGAGATTGTTGTGGCATTTCCCTATTTATACCAGCTTGCATTGCCTTTAAATAATCTTTATCTTTCCTTCCTAGGTTCTTATTCCCCCTATTTACTTTATTATTTCCTCTTCCTTCATTTTTTCACTTAGTTGACATTATGCATACCCATTATTTTAGTCGATATTGTCAGTTGAGTGGATGACATCGCTAAAATATACGTTTTAACTTATAAGGTGTAAGTATATCTTTATAGGTGCCAATTTATCATTTATAAATAAATCATCAATTAATTTTTTGAATGTCTTGAGTGCTTATAAAGTGCAACCCTAGTTTCCTATTTCGATATATTATTGTAAATATGCTTGTATATTTGTATATTTTAGTTTCAATCATAATTAGAATAATTCCACTTAAATTTGGGTGTAGACATTTGTTGAACTCCGATTATTAATCTTGTCCACCTTTTACACTTAAGGTTTGGACCTACATGTTTTCCACCTATATTATTTTCTTATATCATGTTCTTTGACATTGTTGGAGTTAATATGGACCTAGATTTCCAAGGGCCTATTATTATGTGATCACACCCTAAATAAATAAAAAATCTTTTGTATAGATATATGGTTATTATTTATTTAAAGCCACGAGGGTTGAAAATAGGTTGTATATTTGTATTAATTAATAAACATAATGCATAAATCATAATATAGCTTTAAAGTTATGTGTAAGACATAACAATATATACAATTACTCAAAACACAAGAGGAGAAGTGTACTTAGCTCAATATAGAGATAAAGATGTGATACAAAAATATAGAGTGAATTTGTTGACTGAAAATGAATTGGAGGTGCTTTGTTTCTAGAATTGTAGCTACAAAATAAGATGGTACGAAACCATACAAATTGTCATAAAGCATGGAATGGTATATTCTTGTGTTTTATGGTTTTAAACAAGGATACAATAGTGCTCTGTAACTTTCTATTTGGATGCGAACACTCTATTATGAACTTTTCACTTAAACCCTAGGTGTCACACATTATCGAAACCCTATGTATAATGCAAAACACCCTCAAACCCTAACCATGGGAAGGATACCATATAAAAAGATTAGTGTTTTGGTTAAAGTGCTCCTATGCCACCTATGTCGACAGTACTCTGAAGAGGCCTCAAACCACATAGTTATTTGCCTAATATGTGATATATATGGATGTAACTACTTTGAAAACTCGATTATGTAAAAATGAGAAGCAATAAATTAGCACACTTAAGCTTAAATTGGATTTTCTTTGAAGGTTTCTAGAATGAGAATATTAACTCTTAAACATGTTTGGGAGTGCTCCAAACTTATGTGTGATATGATCTATTTTTCTACTACTTTAAGGAAATTTAGGACATCTAGAGTGCTTTATAAATTTATTTTTCAATGAATGATCTTGAAAGAGCTCGATGATTTCGTGGAGGTAAACATGCGAGTTAGACTTGATTTTATTGTCACTCATAGGTTTGATTCTATATTAAATCCAACTTATGGGATATGAACGACTCATAAAAAGATATCAACTTAGAAAAGTGACATGTTGTTGGGTGATGGATGATAGGATCATATAGGTATGGACTAGAACATAGTATGGTTTGGTACTAGTTAAGTTGTCCCAAATAAGTACTTCAAGTGATTATGTAATATTCTAGGTGAGATGCACGGGGACAATATAGTATTTTGGATGATTGTTGGTAGTTTTGTAAGAAATTGAGTTGTGTGAATAGATAATAAAGTCATGGAAAAGAGATAAGGATAAGTCGTGCATAGGCTTGGAATATGAACACAAGTCATGTTTTAGGTGTAAAGGAAAATTTTTCATTGCTAAATGATAAATTACCAAATTTAGGTCTCTACATTTTCCCACCTTTTACTTATGAAATTAAAATTGCATTCCTAAAGTAATAAATACATTAGTTTTTACACACATTTTGTTTTCTCTTGGAATATTCAAATCAACCTAATATTTTGCACCCTCCATGATGAAACATGCTACATATAATGTAGTCAATATCCATAAAAGGAATTGAACTTTAAATCATATTTGAAATTATATTTTTAATTTGAACATTGAATTTGTAAGATGTAAAGTAAAGAGACTAAAACATGAAAGGAGTACACCTATTTTATTTTCTAAGAGAGAAGCTCCTGAATTTATCACACTTGAATATTTTGATTGGAATTGAGTTGTTAAAGGATTAGGGGTGACGTGTCCCTATTTTTTTCTAAAGGAGATGTCAAATCTATAGAGGAATTAAGTATCACTTAACATAAAATTAAATATCTCTAGTCATCCCGGTATCTTTCAACAACAAGTGAGAAGAAGGTTTCTAAAATGTTTTCTAGTCACCTAGATATATTATCAAACCACACCCCAGTAGACGATCTAGGTCTAAGTGAAAAATAACACAAACTTGACAGGGAATGATTGGTGTCATGACCATACATTGTGATGCCATGTGAGTATCAGATGTGAAATGTTGAATATATAGAAAGGAGATGAAGGACTATCCCACCATACCCTAGCTACATGGTGTCAAAAGGAATGAATTTATCAAACCCCTACATTCTATACCAAAATATAGTAATTTTTTTCTTTAAATAGTGCAATTTGTTCCTAAACCTCTATCGTAAACCAAGTAATTGTTTGTCGAAATATGAAAATTGTATAATCTAATAAGCGATACTTCCCTAAGATGAAAAAATCCATCATAAAACATAATGTTGGGAAATTTCATCCTTGGTGGAAGTTTTCGTACACGTGTATAATATTTTTCTATTCTATATCTAATTATGTTCTAGAGTGTCTATACCATATGTCATTTTGTTCCCGAATTCTAAATTTTGTATGTGTCATGGATATTTGTGTAGCAAACCCCACTAAATTCCCACTATTTTGAGGTGAGTGAGATATGAAAATAAAATTCTTGGCTCAAAAGAAGTGATGTGTATCCATGTCAAATGTGATCAAAATTGGTCACATGGTATACACTACAATATTTGAGAGATATCAATATGTTATCCTTTATACCATAGTTTCCCTATCCTCACTTTGTTTCATCTCTTGTTCACATGTTTGAATCATTACGTTCACTTTCTCTCACTCATTTCTAGTATTCCTATCACTCTTAGTCATCCTATACCCTTTTCATGATTCCATTTTTCATTTATCTTCCATTCTCTATTGTCTTTCACCCCTTTACCATAGTTTTCCCCAAATCCAACACAATCAATCATGGTCAATTTTTTGTCTTTTGTTATCCCATGTTTGACAATATATCCCATGGGTGAGAGAATCAAGTATTTAAATATATATCCTCTTATCATTAAATCAATCATTACTCTAAACACTTCACTTTGCTTGCATATTGGACATTTGTGCACATATTCACATCTAGTTGTTAGGCTTGAAGTTTTGGAGCTTTCCTTTTGCATTTGGGTCAAAATAGTGAGATAGGAATTAAGGTATTCTTCTTGATATTTACCTTCTCCACTCATAGCAATTCTAACTTGGTGTTGTATTTGTAAAGGATCAATTCTTCACTAGTCACACCACAAGTAAGTATCTCTAACTCTTATTTTTCATTTGTTTCATGTTTATTGTTGTGTGGATGGTTGATCATTCATTGTTATAGATTAGGGTAGATGTATGTTTTCTTTAGTCTATTGATTTGTGTTACATTTTCTTCCCATTAGCTTTATCCATCTTCCGACCTACCTTTATTTTTAATCATAATAGGATACCTTTATTTACTTTAGGTATCGGTCTTGAAAACCTATAACTATCTTAGGGTTAGGGCTACTATCCTCTAGAATTGTGACACTTGCACTCCTTAAGCACCTTTGACATCTACATCTTATGTACAATCCTATATTTGATCATTGATAATTGTTAACATCTGTAAGGATCCACCATAGGCCTTCATACAATCTGTTAAACCCTATATGAAACTTACTTTTCCCTAAATGAATTCAAATTCACTCTGAATTTTCATCTCTCCTCTTTTCCTACGTGATCAACTACTATGTAAATTCATTTACATGTCTAATCCTATATGTGTCTCAATAATCCTTACCTTGCAATATCAACCCTATGCAAGCATTGCACATCCAAATCACATTAAGTTATTTTTCGTACCTTATATTTATCCATCCTAACATCATCGGCCCCTATACAAATTTTTCATTGTCGATCTTGTCTACTTCACAACTTTATTTTTATATTTCATTATCTCCTATGTAATTATTTCTACACATTCAATCCCTTCATAACTATATTTCTATAACTTCCTTTTAGACACTTTTGCTTCAAAACCTTCACCTATGGAATATTTAGCTAGTGGTTATGTATATTCATCTTCTAAACAATATTTATACAATGGAATTCAAAACGAATTTTATACCTTTCCTAAGATTTTATCTCATCATATTGATTAATTTTGATATGATCTTTCAACATTAAAAATAAAAACAACCAACTCATAAAATGCACATTAAGTCTAACATTCAAAATCCTATCTTTGACTTAGAGGATAAGGGAGATCATGAAGATATTTTTGGTTCGATTATCCTCTCGACCATCTAAAATTTCCTAAATTTATAGGAAAGACACTTAATATGCTACATAATTTCATTTTAGACTATATTTATAACAAATTAGATACATATTTTAACCACACAAAGCCTCCTACAAACAAAGAAAATGACGATACTACCAAAAACACTACCCCCTTTAAAAATGGTCTTAGTCATCTCATCATTCGACTTATTTATCACTTAAGTAAATAAAAAAATACAAAGGACATTAAATGCTTGTAAATGCAAAAACTTTGGTCCAACCCATTATTTGACCATAAATGGTTTTCTAGGGAATAAAAACTCTATCCCATTCCCCTCCCCTTTTGTTTGGTATCAATGGAGAACCCATTCACAACAAGATCCTTCAAGTTATTTAAAGGAATCCTCTCACTATGCATGTGTCTTCCATGGATATTGTATAGATCACACCTTATATTTGTTATGATGGCTCTACTAACCCTACCCTTCACATCAAAGCCTTTAGAAACCTTAACAAGAATTGGGTCAAAGTTAGTTCCTATGAAGCCACCAAAATCTTAACCAAAACACTTATAGTCGATGCTTTGGATTTTTATCACACTCTTTTAGATAACACAATTTTATAAAATTAAAATATTAGTTACCACCCTAGTGAATCAATTCCAATACCATGTTTTTCTTGAAAATAACATCAATGCTTTCATCAATTGTAAACAAGTTGAAAATGAATCTACGCAATCTTTCATCAAGCAATAGAAAAAAATATCCACTAAGGTGATAATAACATTCATGATGAGAAACTATTTCAACTATTCCATAGATCCCTTGAGCCTTACCTTCAATATAAGGTGAGGTCCTTCTCTCTACCAAATTGGACAAAGCAATCAAGCAAGCCAAAAGACAAGACTATCTCATGAAATATTTTCAAAATCCTTCCCCTAAATAATATTTACCTAAGAATGTACATGTTCTCATTCATCATAGAAACAATAATTCCATAGATTATGGAAGAAAATCTTCCTCAAGGTACATATTCTAAAAGAACTATCCATAACATTAACCATTACACTCCTAAATCACCATGAGGTTCTCACTATCATTATTCCTCCATAGTGAATACCACCAACCTCTATATAATGAGGAGTTGAGAAGATGTCTACCCTGACCATTCACCATGGTTGTAGACCCTTCTCAATCTCTTCTTCAATAAAGCAAGATGAAAGTACATTTTTGGTGATATGCCGATTGGGATCATTCTTATGAAAATTGTCATGCCCTTCGATCCTCTTCATAAACATTACTCCTTGATACTACTTTGATCATGAATACATCACTTGGGAGAGGTTAGATGAAGCTAGCAAGGCATATGAAAAATCCCAAAAGCATGATTGGCGGAGAGGTTTCATTTAGCCAAAAATATTTTAAAAATTAATAAGACCCATTTTATGATCATTCTTAATTTGACCAACCTAATTTAGGTACTACATAGATTATTTAACAAAAATAAACTTTGAAGTCTTAAACTTTAATTGCAGAGTAATTAATTTAAAAATGGTATACAGATGGAAAATTTTACGTGACACAAAAAATAAGCAAGTAAAATATGAAATCCTAAGAACGAGGTATATAAAAAATGACTTAGTTGATTAACGTTTGATATGAGATTGTTCTAGACTAGGAAATATGTTGAATATGGAATGAATTGTGTCGTCAATGCTTAGGATAAATTATGGAATCCACAGATAGGGCTAGACATGGGCACCCATAGTAGGGGTTCCTGGCCATTGAATACCTCTATTGGGTGCCTGTGACTATGCAAATGGTCAAAATCTAGTTTTTTCAGTGTCACACAAGTGTCACAAATATTCCCTATTGATCACCCGTGTTTTGATATTTGATCTCCGAGGCTACTTATAACATGTAAAAAAATCATTTGCAAAACCCACAGTACCACATCAAATCCAAAAAAAAAAAGATGCAATATGGGGAGATAGACTGACCTTGGTGGTCACCCTGTTAGTGAACTTACTACCGAGCACCGCATTACATCTTAGACTTCATGTAGTTATTTTTTGTGTGTGTAAGAATTAGGCCCTAGTATGCCCTTGTGCAAGTTCACTTGATGGTTGGCTATAACTAGATTTACCAATGTAGATAGATGTGTGGATGGAAAAATGAACTTCCCCTTCCTATTTTGTGTATGAAGAAAATGCAGTCCCTTGTCCCTTGATTGAATGCCAAATGGATGATTTGAAGTGCTTTAGGATCATTTTGAATGCAACTTAGGTGATAGTAATGATGATTATAGTTTGGTCCTTTATTTTGGTCACATAGTTTTTTTTTATATGATTCCCTTGTTTGAATTTTCTAATTGAAAATGGAAGGTCGACCCATAAGTGGAAAAGAAACCCAAAATATAAATGAGACCCAAAAGAAGAAAGTAAGGTGGAAAAGGGTTAGCGGCGCCTAAAGGGGAAAGTTGGGTGCTCCTATCCTTGCTAGGCAACCTCGGTGTCAGAGCCATAAAAGATAAACAAGTAAAATAACGACTGGGCTATAGGGTGTGAAAGACCAGATAGACAACAAGAAACAAAAACAAAAGGCCAAAGAAAATCATAAATTACTAGTTTTATTTCTTAGGAATCATATGAATGCTAGTATGTGTTTATGGACCTAGAAATGTACCCAAGTACATAATTTTGTGTCTACATTTCCCCAATTTGAACACTTATTTCACTAAATCAGGACTTATTCTAGTATGAGAAACTAAAAATATAGCCAATATTGAATCCAATATTACTATTTTTAGATTCCAAAATGTCAAATATTGGAATTATCTACACTCCAAAATCACACATATTGGATTCCAAAATATATTGGATTCCAAAATCACATATATTGGAATCTAGAATCACATATATTGGAATCCAAAATCACATATATTGGAATTAATTGTACTCCAAAATCACATATATTGGAATCTGAAAATCAAAATATTGGAATCCATTAATTCTCCTTTTGAAGTCCAATATATTTGGTCATGATTTAAATTTATGAATATGTGAAAAACATTTAATGATTTCAGGGAATCCAACATTGATATGAGAAATAATGCTTGATGGTTGCTAGCCCGTATAAAATAGATACATGTTCTATTTTATAAGGGCTAGCGGCTGTTAGGCTTAATGATTGCTTTGGAATAATGCTCTTATCAGTTTTAAGATGTTTTTAAGATTAAACTATGCAAATTTGAATATTTCAAATGCCATTAAGCAAGCGGCTGCTAGGATAATGACATTCACGAGATGTGAGACACTTCCATATTCAATTACTATGGTTTGATTGAACCTTGGGGAAACCAGAGAATTATTGAAGATGTTATGAAGAAACTTAAAGAGGGAGACGATTCAATTTAGGAGAATGTAATTAATTATAAAACCATTCCAGATATATTTTCATATTTAAAGTTAGATCTCATATTTACTTCATTTATTATGGTGTGATTGAACCTCAATGGTGTAACCAGAGAATTTCTGAAGATGTTATGAAGAAATTAACAAAGGGTGACGATCCAATGTAGGAGAATGTAATTAATTGTAAAACCATACCAAATATATTTTCATATTTAAATTTAGATATAAAATCAACTATAAGAGACATGGCATAAAATTTTCATATTCAAATATGGATATGAACTTATTTAAAATTAACTGTAAAACTATCCCATATATATTTTAGTATTTAAATATAGCTATGAAATAAATTGAAATTCCTTTACTAAAGGTAGGTAGAATTATAGTAAAAAATTTGATGAATAATTTGAATTTATAATGTAACACTATTCCCGAAGATGGGCTTCCAAATCAACAATACAAAACATAGTAAAGCTCCAATAAAAAATCTCCCTATAATTTTTTTGTGATCTAATATAATCTCGAACATCTTTGACATCCTTCAATGGTTGTAACAAATGCCACAAAACATCTAACAAGTATGTGTCTTCTTGACTTAGAATCTATGTTAAATGTTTCAACAATTATGTAGTTCACAACATCATTGAACTTGTTTTTCTCTAAAGAGTCATCTACAAGCACTATATTTTTACAATTGTATGATGCATTAAACCACGACCAAATGGAGTTAATATTCTTGAGATATAATTTGGGATTCCCAAAACCTTCATAATCGAGCGTTTGGTCTCGATGTAATCTTCTGTGTAAATATGAACTCAAATCTTGCAACCTCCAAGACATGTTTTGAAGGAATGAAGGCATCATGTCATCAACATTTGACTTTCTCGCCGATGTCCATATTGCTATGTTGAAATGTTTTTTGCACCATTGCAAGAACTCTTTCACATTAGGTCTGAGAATTTTTTTTTTAGCTCGATGCTACCAAACTTTTTTAACTATTTAAATGCCGAAGATGCCTTGTGGAGGGTGTGTGCCAAAACACCATTTATATCAAATATGATTAGTTTCATGTTGCATGTGTTCGTATCTATAAATGAAAAAAAAAAAAATCAAATGGTTGAGGGTGGTGAATCAATTAAAAAATAAAAAACAAGTCCCTTTTGATATTGTTATATCAAAAATAAAATGGTTGTAGGTGGTGACAAAGGTAAAATCTAAGGGCGTTCCTCATTTCTTATTGTTATACTAGGAATATTTTTTTGTGAAGAATTTATTTGAATAGAATGTAATGTTTTCAACATAACGAGTCTTTACATATTGTATTGTAGTTATTTCATTGCATTGGAAAGTGGTATACATTTTCTAATATCAAGCAAAAACTAGTATTTAAGCATGCTCGGAATTAATTTAGGAATACATATTTCATTAATAAAAATGCTCAAAGATTTGTTACATTAAATATTTTTTATTAATTCACATTTGCAACTTATACACTCACACTCTAAACTTATAATTAGGAAAATTTAAATTCTCCCAACTTATAATCGTATAATCATAATTTAAATAGTTACGTAGAACCATCACTAAAACATATGAATGTATTTTATTTACAATGTTAAGTTGTATCATCACAATAACATTTTGAAATGCTAACTTTTTATTTAACATTTACTCGCTCCAAATATTTGATTCCCTCTACCACATTCAATCCCTTTGACACTATTAGTGATAAGTCTTTGTGCAAATCAGTCATCAACCACCTATCTTTTGAGAAATTTTCTCCTCTTCTTGTCATCCCAACCATAAAATTTGTTGGAGGGTTTCCCTTTGCACCTAATGTAATACATTATATCTTCATAATTGTAGGGAACATTGTTTCTACTCCAAACCTTTTCTAGATATTTTATTGTAATTCCATCAACTATTTTGCAATTTTATTTTCCCCATGTGATTAATGGATTCAAGTTAGTTGATAATTTTTTTATTGAAGGCCTTTGTCATCTTTTCAACATCAGCTGAAGTGAGTTTGTCTACCAATCCCATTTCAATTTTTTTTGATAATGACTTTATAAACTCTTTCAGGCCACCTCACACATTGATAGTCTCCCTACGAACTTGAATGTGATGTCCCCAGAGGGTGATTGGTTTTTCTCATACAACAATCCCTCCAAATCTAAAATAAGAAAGTAATTCTTGTGGCTAACTACAGGGAAGTAAATATTTTTATTAATCGGTCTCATATCAATTCTAACCAATGGAAAAAATCAACATTTTAGCTTGTGGATACCACTTACTAGTGGGCCTTGCATGTAGGATTGCATCTTCTTTACCCATAGTTGGATCCTTTGATGCAAGATCTATTTCAAACAAACATCAATCTATTCATTATTAATATAGCTATTGCTATGGAAAATGAAACATATTTGAAAAAACATAGTGAACTACGTGGTAAAATGGTAAATTCAATATTAGCACTTTAGGTAGCTACCACTTACCGACTGAGCTTCCTTGGCTTGCATAGACCTTACTAGCTGCTATTTTTTTTGATGCAAGATGTATTACAAACAACAATAATCAATTCAAAATTGATTTCATGTTATCGCAAATGAAATCATAATTGAAAAGCATACTAGTCTCCGTGGTAATATGGTAAGTACAAATCAAAATGTTCTATGTCTTCTTGAATGAATTGTAGCGCCCACTAGGGTTCATTTATATCCATTGAACCACCCATTGGTGGACAACACTTTTGAGATATTGATGTGGATTAGCAACCACTAGGCTATGCCATCATTGGCTGAATAAGCATAGATTCTAATGTCTGTATCATTATGTCGATACTAATGGTTTATGCAAAAAACCAACAACCTGGAAACTACAAACTATGTAGCGTTGGATGCCACCATGAACTTTTGAAATAGGTTATTTGGTAATTCCTTCTTTGAAAATGGTTCTGCTTCTAGAATTAGTTGATATCATTTTCTATAACTTTGTGAGCCTTAGAAATGGTTATGTTTAAAAATATGCATGGCTAACATACCTAGTTATGTCTGCATATTCATGTTGGCTACCACCGCACACTCCACTGTTACTTTCTCCATGTGTTGGTCATCTGCATAAACCATTAATTTTTTTATAAATTTTTGGGGCTTAGTAGCGGTTCTTATTTATAAATGCACATGAACTAACATACTAGGATTTTCTTACATATTTGTGGATGATGTGGTTGATTTCTCCTCATCATCATCCAAAAATAGAGTATTGTCAAAAAAATGAAAACAATGAAAATTGAAAATAGAGCTCATTAAACATATTTATAAAGCGATTGAAGGTCAATCACCATGATGAGTTGGTTGTGTAGCGTCAAGTTGAGAGGTTTGTACATCATTCCTATTGTTATTTGGTTGTTTGCGTAAATAAGAAATGTGTAAGTAGATTTTTTTGGTTGAAATAATTTTAACATAATCACATGTTCGAGTTGTATTTTGGTACAAACCTTTCTTCATATGAGAATAGTAATGTTTCAAAACATTTCTTGACTATGTGTCTCAACAATAAAAAAACAAATTGATTGGATTCAACTAATGCACGCAGTGCGACACTACTTCCATCGTATAACACTAATACTATAGAATCCTAGGAATAACATCAAGAAAACATCTTAGACTAGAACTCATATGATTGCTCACAAGGAAAAAGATGTTTGTTTCCTTTTAGGCCAATTTCACTTGTAGTTATCAATTGTTGTGGCAGTTTTCCATCCAATCCCTAGTGAATTCTTCTCTTTCATCATTTTTATCATCATAGTTGTGCACTCTAGTTATTGTGTACATAAGACACAAAATTTTAAATTGTCTGCATTGATAATATAGAGTCTGTAGCATCCATCCAGAATTGATTCTTCACTGTCTTTAACCTTTTCCATGTATTTTTTTTGTTTCTCTCAAAAAATTGAATATTCAATTAGTATGAGAACAATAATAATACATTCCAGCACATTGGTTCCATAACTATTTAGTAGCTCCATTATTTCTTCAAAATAAATATCACTGTTAGACAAATTACAAAAATCAATGATAACACATTTTGCATTGAAAGGATTGGTGGCAGGAATAGTTACTAGAGTTGAAAAAAGATGGAATGGGTATGCACATTGACAAGTAAATTCTTCTGTGTCCTCCATCCTTGCCGGTATATTGTCTTCCATTGACACCACATAGTTTTCTAATATTGTCTGAGCCTCGATGGAGAAGAAATTATTCCACCACCTAGTCCTTTTTTCATTTAGATTTTTTCCCCTATGTGGGAATTAGATTTTCTCTTTCCTTTCCTCTCTTCACCCAATAGTACAAAAATTGGTGGTAGTGTGATTCATGTAATTTAAATTTTCAATTACATTTGATTCACTACAGATGTCAATAGATCAATATCTAGATGTTTTTCTTTAAAATATTGTAGAACTTTTTCTCTCATTTTTATGTCTCCTTTTATTCTCTCGACAATAAGAATCAAAATGTCTCTACTATTATGCCTTCCTGAATAGGGCCAATTAACTAGACATCCCTTGATTATACTTTATCTTCTAGTACTGATAGTTCTTCATCATTCATTCCTCTAGCAGTCCTTAAATGAATTGGTTGTGAATCTTGCCAATGAATTAGGATGAAATTTATCCTGATTATCTTTAATAGGTGAACAAGAAAGGCCACCAGATCTAAACTCAAATGTTGTAGTCCATTTAGTCCATATATCATCCGAAAATAATAGAAAATTCCATTTGTCGTATAGATTTTTGGTTGTGTCCATTTTGAAAATCAAAGGCATTGATTCTCAAAGTTTTGCATTCAAAGGACAATCATATGTTTTATCTTTTTATATAAGGAAAGAAAAAAGTTAATAAAAATGCAATAAAATTAAAATACATTACCCTCCATTCCTTTGTTTTGTTTTTTGCCAATCCGGGATGTTGAGGACATCCAAGTGATTTCCAAACCGATCTAGCTTTGTACAAAAAATCAATAAACTTGGTTTCTATCCAAGTTCTATTCACTTCATTTTGTTGTTTGCAAATATTAGTAATGGCTTCGTTAGTTGCATTTGTAGAAAGAATGTGAGCCCTTCAAAATGTAGCCTCTTATGTAAAGAATTGTAAGTATCTGAGCCCAAAATATTTTTTTGCACATATTGTATGTTGGCCATCAAGTATATAAAATTTAATGTCATCCCTTTCCAATTCTTTCGGATCTTGGAGCACCACAACCTTATTTGTAGACTCAAGAAGGGAAGAAGAATTGCATCCCTCTATGTAGGAATAACATTTATCAACATGGAGTGAACAAGAAGGTCAACATTATGATCATCTACAAGATGATACTGATACTCTAGAGGTGCTACATGCAACCTAGAAACATCAATTGAAAATACTTCACCATTGAACAAAAAGTAATTAAACTGCTAACTTAGTTGAAGGTTTTTTTTTCGTGAATATAGTGGTTGTTTTCTTCAGCAATGTAACTGATTTAGTATTCTTTTTTAACCCATGAAATTTTGATCTGGATGGATCGAGCTCCAATTTAGCCAAATATGTTCTCCTTAGCATAGTAAATAACTTGGCATGTTTAGGCGGTGAAAGCAAACCTTTTCTATTCAAAAAATGACAAATGAAAGAGGTTGTATCACCTCTATACAATTTTATAAGTACTACAAGCATGCCACTGTGAATGTCTTCTACATTTGAATAACTAATTTTGTCTTTATCTACTAAAAACCCCAAATCCCAACCATATATTGAACAAGAACATTGTGTTTTGTCTTCTGAGGCTTTCATCTCCCATTTCTTGAATAAAGAAACATCCAACTCCATATCCAGAATAAGACACTTATTATTTTCATAGTCAATGTGTTTCGACTTGAACACACAGTGTACTCGAATAAAAAACTGTAGAGGATATAACCATTCTAACTTCCTCATGTCCATCATCTATAAAAAAAAACAACCACATGTTGTTGTAGTAGTTGTCAGGGCCATGGATTTCAACAAACCATTCCTCATCTCTTTTCTTCCAGCACTCAATGCCTTCAATGAATGGAATTGCCAAGAATGGATTGTGACCAATGGAAGACATTGTACCTACAATTGGAGTAGAATATATTAAAAATTACTTCACATATGGAGTAATTTTTGTTCCCATCATATGCTAATGAATGTAAGTATTATCCTTTACGATCACCAATCTCTATAATACATTACTTTTTATCATTGGTGAGAAATCAATGTAAACATTAGCTATTGTTAGGCTTCGACTGAACATGATATCTAACCTTCAATTGGTTACTATAAATCATATTTTTGGATCACATCATTAATACCAGAAAACTATGTAAAATTATTCTTGACAATTAACACACAACATATTTTGGAAGGATTATCCATTGTCTGACAACCATCCACATTGTATAGATTGCATGAAAGGAACATTTGAAAACATAGATGTTAGCGAGAGAGAGGATTTAAGTCGACATATGAATGGACAATTTTTAATATTACTTGTTGGTAATTTACACCAATTTAATGGACTAGCTTAAAGGACACTAAGATTTAATCTCCATAACTAGTAGCAAAAATAACATAGTGACCACTAGGATTAAGAATGCATTTCTTTGAAAATAGCTATATAATAACAAAAATGGTCAAGCTTCACGGACACTAAGTTTCTATGATTACCGATTGTCATTGTAAGCACTATATGTTCAGCTTTGGACCAATATTGTTTTTCAATGATAGTAATTATATCGTATTGGCTGGACTTCGCATGTCGGACCCAATTGTAGCACTACATTTCAACAAGATGGATAAAGACTTATATATTTCACCTAAAATATATCTTTGTAAATTATAAGCCATATTCATTCGTATCAAATAAAAATCCTAGTGACCGCTATAATTTCTTAATTTCAAAATAACTATTGAATAACAAATCATGGTCTAGCTTAGTGGCCGCTACGATACTTTCATTACCTCTAGTTGTAGCAATAACTAGATGTACAACTTTAGAACGATTGTTATTATCAATGACTATAATTGTATAAAATTAGTCACACGTTACCTGGTGGAGCCAATTCTTTGTGCTACTTTCCATCGAGAGGGATCAAAACTTTCTCTTCATATCAAATGATTAACGTTATAACCAATACGCACAACAATTTCTAAATTTGAGAATAGATATATAATAACAAATAATGGTCTAGCTTAGCGGCCGTTGGGATCCTATCATTACCATTTTCCATTGTAATCACTATTTGTTCAACTTTGGATGGTTAGTTTTTTCATTGATTGTAAGTGTAACATATTGGGTAGACTTCACATGGTAGACCCAATTATTGCACTACATTCATCGAGAGGCATCTAGTCTTATTTATTTATCCTAAGATATATCTTTGAAAATTGTAATCCATATTCATTAGTATTAGATAAAAAGGGTATCAACCACTACTACGCTCAACAATTTCTTAATTTTAAAATAGTCATTGAATAACAAATCATGGACTAGCTTAGCGGTCTGCTACGGTCATATCATTACCTCTTTTCATAGCAATCACTATTTGTATTTATATTGTAATTTAGATTGATTATAATGTTAACAAATTATCTCATGTTTACACTGTGGAACCAATTCTGCAATGCTTTCCATCAAGAGAGATCAAGACTTTCTATTCTTATCAAAGAAAATGCTTAGCATGACTGTCATCCTTCATTACTAGTTGAAAGGAATAACGTAGTGACCATTAGGCTCAACAATTTTAATTTTGAGAGGATTCAAGACTTATTTATTTCTCCTAAGATATATCTTTGTAAATTATAATCCATATTTGTTCGTATCAAATAAAAATCCTAGCAGACCACTAGGCTTAACAATTTCTCAATTTCCAAGTAGCTATTGATTAACAACTCATGATATAGCTTAGAGGTTGCTGGATCCTTTCATTACCTCTTGTCGTAGTAATCATTATCTTTACATATTTAGATCAATTGTAATTTGCAATGATTATAATTGTATCAAATTGGCTGCACATTACCTGGTGGAGCCAATTCCTGCACTACATTCCATCGAGAGGGATCAAGACTTTTGGTTCGTATCAAAGAAAAGGTTTAGCGACTGCTAAGCTCCATTACTAGTTAAAAGGAATAACATAGTGGATGCTAGGCTCAACAGTTTCTAATTTGTGAATAGTTATATTATAACAAAAATGGTCTAACTTAGTGGTCATTAGGCTCCTATCATTATCACTAGTCATTGTAATTATATCATTTTGGGAGGACTTTACATGGCAGCCCCAATTGTTGCACTAGATATTTATCTTGTACAAGATATATCTTTGTAAATTGGAATACATATATACCTCTGAGAGTAAGTGATATTTTTTATAGTTTTGATGAGACAAATCATTGCAATATATAATTCACATCGGTTCTTATCAAAGAAAATTCATAGTGGTTGTTAAGCTGCTTTATTTATTGATTGAAATGACATATGGTCCATTGTGCATAACAATTACTTAATTTGGAAATAGTGATAGAATAACAAATCATGATATAGCCTAGCGCCACTAGCTATATACCAATACCTCTTGTCATTGTAAACACTATCTTTACAACTTTGAGGTGCTAGTGTTTTTCGTTGTTTTAATGTAAAAACACCTTCAGATTTCAGAATTTTCATGCCACGTGTCATCATTTTATTGGTAGCTATTTATATTATAATATCGTTGTTTTATATAGTTTCAAAATATTTTATATTTGTTTCTTTACATTTAAATTTCATAATAAATGTGTCAATTATAATGTTTTCTAACTATTAGGTTCAAAACATGGCACATGGCACAATATAATTGGATAATTATTTTTCATTTGTGCACTACATCTAACATTGTATAGGTCGATTTTGATAAAAAAGTGCCTATACATTTGTACACTTTATTTCATTTGTTTTATTATAATATTATATTTTTTATTACATTTCAACTATTTTAAGCTATAGCCACGTGTTACCGTTTTTTATGTTACTATTTATATTATAATATTGTGGTTTCATATTATACTCATTTCTTTACATTTTAATTTCATAATAAATGTGTCAATTATAATGTTTTCTAACTATCAGGTTCAAACTTACCACGTGGCACAAAGTAATTGGAGAATTATATTTCATTAACACACTACATCTAACATCATCTAGACATTTTTTGATAAAAATAAATAAATAAATGTGCCTATAAATTGATATAATTTATTTCTATTATTTTATTATAATATTATAAGTTTTATTACGTTTCAACTATTTTAAGCTATAGCTAATAACAAAAGGCATTGTTTTCAATATTGTTTATTTTTTCAATATCTCACACCTTTTCTCAATGAGTGGAAAATTTAAAATTCAAATTGCGAATTTCCCATTTTTGAAAATTTGAAATTTCAATATTAACACAATTTCCCCCACTCTAATTTTCAAATTTCCATAGCCCACACTTTTTATATTTTTCAAAATTTGTAACATGGAATGTGCTGGAAAAAATATTAAATACCCCGGAGAACTAGTTTTTAGGGTTTTTGATTTTTTGGTCTTGTAGAAGAACTCGTGAAATCATAGAACAATACAAACAAGTCGAAGATTAGAGGGAAAATGCAAGAATCTTGGTCGTTTTTTCCAAGGAAAAATCATGCAAAGTATTTATAATCTCATTCGTGGATTAACAAAAAGGGAACAATCAAGTAGTAACAAAAAGGGTGTTCAAACACGAGGGAAGAAAAAGGGGTTGCGAAAAAATAGTGCAGATAGTTAGTTCGATGTAGCAGTCGGTGGTTTGAACAACATCACCAAACACGAAATAATCTCATATCTAAATAAGGTATTTATCAAAAACGTATACTATACTAAATGTGCACCTTTTTTATTGTGGGCTTGTTTAGTTGTTTTGTCTTTGACCAAATCCTATCTTTTTAATGTCATTCTAGCCCTGCTTTTCCCTTAAAAAATGTGATTCACGGCCCAACTCTGCTTACTGGTTCCTTCTGATCATTTTTTCAAACCACCTTGTGCTTACTAGTTTCTTTCTTTTCACATCATTCTAGCCCTACTTTGCCCTATGAAAACGTGATCCACACCTATCTCTTCTTACTTGGTTCCTTCTGATCATTTTGTCACACCGCCTTGTTCTTAAATAAAACAAGGAATCTATTGTACCCCAACAAAGAAAATTTAATCCCTTTTCAGATCTAGTTTTTATTTCATTTGAACACTTTCAAGTTTCCATTGATCTATGTCCCCTCTGGATTGTTTTTCTCGATAATGATGGCTAGTCACATAATCACTAGTTTTAAAATTGTAATGTTTAACGAGACTCAAAATATTATTTTGGTATTTATTACATCTTCCTTTTTTTACTTTTAATATGATGATAGAAACAACCCGAGGTAAATATTTCATTGCACATTGTTTATATGGTTGCCAAGTTGACTTTGTGAGAAAATATTCAAGGTTAACAAAATGGTTTAAAACTATAAATCATATTAGGTTTTCAATTGTGAGATATTTTTTTGTGCAATGGAATGTTAAACATATTATATATACGCCTAAATTTTATATATAAAATATTATAATCACTATGTATTTAAATTTATATAATAAATATTTCAATCACTATGTATTTATGGATGTTAGTCATGACGATATAATTTTTTTAAAAAATATTATCAATAGGCCACGTATTATTGGCAAAAGATAAAGTGTTGACATAAATATTAATTCATTAGGGTTGTTGTGGAAGGCCAAAATATTATTAGTCTCTCTGGAAGGCCATAAACTAATATTTTTTTGGATATTAGCTATCGCTAGGATTTAACAAAAATAAGAAAGCTATTACGCAAGCTTAGCGGCCACTATGGTATAACAAAATACCATATTTGTAGCTTAGCGATCGGTACTCAATAATGATATCATGAAGTTATATGTCACTAAGACAACTGCCACATCGTAATATTTGGAACATAGTGGTCACTAGGATTTAACAAAATAAAGAAATATATTGCGAGTCTAGCATCCGCTAGGTATTGCCGCAACATATTATTTGGAGCTTAGTGGTCGCTAGGGTTTCACAAAATAAAGAAATATATTGTAAGTCTAGCATCCGCTAGGTATTGCCACAACATATTATTTTTACCTTAGTGGTCGCTAGGATTTCACAAATTAAATTAAGGTAGTATGAAATTAGCGGCCTCTACGTACTACAACAACATAATATTTAAAAAAATTCGACAAGATTTAACATTTTAAATGAAATTGATTTGAGCTTAGTGATCACTAGCCTTTACAACGATGTAATAATTTAAGCTTAGCATTTGTTAGGATTTAACACATAATATTTGGGGCATAGCGGTCACAATAATTTAACACATTAAATTAAGATTCTAGGAGGCTAGCGTCTGCTAGAATATGTGTACTCATAATGTTTACAAGTTGTTGACAGTATGCTTTAACAAATCAAATTAACAAATTTTGAGCTACATGGCATCTAGTTTCTTCCACAATAGAATATTTCAAGCTTGGATGTCTCGAGCATTTAAGAAGACTAAGTATGAAATTTTATCTTGGCGTCTGCTATCTTATGTTGCAACATATTATCTGAAGATATGATGTGGCTAGGATTCATCTAAAAACATTTCGATATTGCAAGTTTAGCGGCCGCTAGGTTATGCCTCGAATTTTTTTCGAGCTTAGACCGGTACTCAACAACATATATCATGAATTTATACACCGCTAAGACACTTCCGCAACATATTATTTGGAGCTTAGCAGCCGTTAGGATTCCAACAAATAAATATATGTATTTCGAGTCTAGTGTCTTCTAGGTATTGCCCCAACATATTATTTGTACCTTAACGGTCCGCTAGGATTTCAAAAATTAAATTAAGATAGTATGAAATTAGTGTCCTCTTCATATTGTAACAACATAATATTAAAAAAAATCTTTCTACAGGATTTAACAGTTTAAATGAAATTTATTTGAGCTTAGTGGTTGCTAGCCTTAACAACGATGTAATAATTTAAGCTTAGCGTTCATTAGGATTCAACACATAATATTTGAGTCATATCGTGTTAGAACGAATACAAGAAGATATAATTGAATAATTATAGATCCAAAAAATAAACAACTGAGGATTATAAATTATAATGTGCAGACATTTAACCAGATGTTTATATATGCATATAATAGTTAACAGATCATTAATGAAATTAAATAATAACAACTAAAAGTAAATGAGACAAGAGACACCATTTAAGTGGAGAAACCCAGAGGGAAAAAATCCACTTTGAAAAAAGCACCGCCTTATATTAATAATTTCACACTTTAACCCGAACTTGCACTTCACTCCTCGGTCTCACAGTAGAACAACCACAAATTTTGCCTCACTATATAACAGCTCGCATAAGTATCTTGAGCTTAGATCAAATGGTCTATGCTTAATAACACCATGTAATTTAGTATCATAAGTAAAAATCCCGTGAGGGATCATCCTACTTATATAGGATGGGTGAGTAGTTATACCACTTCACTCTTTTCAAGGCTATGAAAGACTAACTAAGATTATTAAAAATAATCTTTAAGACAAGGGGTTGTCTAAGTGGCTATCCCCACTTGACATTAACACCCCAACACTCCCCCTTAATGTTAAGTGGGGAAAACAAAAACATACATGCCAAGTTTACCTTTTTCTACAAAATTATTTACAGATCCTTGAATCAGAAACAATGATTCAGGCTAGCATGCAAACAAGGGAAATTAGATGATCTTCCCATACAAAAATTCTTAAGAAAAAGTCTTTATGTATGAAAACTTACATTAGATAATGGAGCCTTTTATAAACCAAGGCATACCCATAACTAAAGCTTCATTGGGATTTACAAGTAACTTCACTTATAGTGACACATTTACCTATTACAAAATGGATGAAGTATTAGAAGTTTACAACATGCGTTAAGAGGTGGCATTGTCATGCACACTCCCCCTCAATGGAAACTCTGATAAGCCCAACAAGGTAGGAAAATGTCAAAACTTCACAGCACACAATGGCTTGGTGAAGATATTTGTAACTTGATCTTCAGTAGAACAGAACTTGAGATCAATACCACCATTTAAGAATTTTTCTTGAATAAAATGCATATGAACTTCAATATGCTTGGTCCTTTGATGTTGAATTGGATTCTTTATAAGAGAAATGCAACTCTAGATGTCACATAGAAGAGTATTTCTCCCTTTAACACCCATGTGCAGTTCATCCAACAATATTTTCATCCACATAGCTTCTTTTGAAGCTTCCATAGCACTTCTATACTATTCCTCAGTAGAAGAGATAGATATTGTTGGTTTCTTCTTGTTACTCCAAGTGATGGCACCTACACCAAACTTGAAAAGATATCCAGAAGTAGACTTTCTATTTGCAGCATCACCAACATGATCAAAATCACAATAACCAAATAATTGTGCATCATTACAAGAAGAATAAAAATATCATAATTGATTGTCCCTTTAATATATTTCAAAATCCTTTTTTCCATTTTCCAATGAGACTCATAAGGTTCTTGCATAAATCTTGAAACTAATCCTACTACATAATAAATATCAGGTCTAGTAATGGTCAAATAAATTAGACTACCAACTAGCTGTCTATACAAAGTAGGATCAAATTTAGCACAAGTTGGTTTAGGGTCTAACTTAACACCAACTTCAATAGGAATGACAACAGGTTTACAATCAATCATGTTAAATCTTCTAAGAAAATTCATAGCATACTGAGATTGAGATGCAACAATAGACTTATGATCTTGAAATATAATCATGCCAAGAAAATGATTTAATAAACCTAAATCAGTCATTTCAAAATGTTGTTTTAGCTTTTCTTTGATTCTAACAATTAAATTTCTATCACTACTAGTAATCAAAATATCATCAACATAGAGAACAATAATGATAATATGATTGTTATCAAACTTAACAAATAAATCATTATCAGAACAACAGTTAGAAAAACCAAGTTCCTGAAAGAACCTATTAATTTTAGCATACCAAGCTCTAGGAGCTTGCTTAAGACCATACAAAGACTTTTTAAGCTTACAAACATAAAGTTCTTTACCATGTTCTTCAAAACCTTTAGGCTAACTCATATATATTTTTTCTTTTAAGTCACCATTTAAGAAAGAACTTTTAACATCCATTTGGTGAATCTCCCAATCATATTGTGTAGCTAATGCAAGAAGAACTCTTACAATGCTCATCTTAGAAACAGGAGAAAAGGTCTCAACATAGTCTATACCAAGTTTCTGAGTGAAACCACAAGCTAAAATAATTTCCTTAAACTTTTCAATCTCTCCTAGAGAGTTATATTTAATTTTGAATAACCACCTAGATCCTACAATGCTTCTTTTAGAAGGAGAAGGGACTAGTTCCCAAGTTTCATTTTTATTAAAGAATTATATTCATCCTTCATAGCTTGAAGCCATCTATCATCTTGAGATGCTTCTTCAAAGGATTGTGGTTCTACCTCATAGAGGGTCATCAAGGCATGATAAGTATGTTGACTTCTAGTTAGCTTTCTAAGATTATCAGGATGAGAGTTTTGAACAAGACTTTTAGCCCATTTAGGAACCTTAGGTTGCAAGATAGTTTGGGATGATTCCCCCTCAATATCCATCATATCTAGATTAGGATGAACATCCTCTTGAACTTATGTTTCCATGAGAGAAGAATTATCAGGCTCTATCTCCAGAGTGGTAGAGGAGGGTTCATGAGGATCATCAGAGAAAGTTATTTCTAAGACATGAACATTTTTGTTTTCAATAATATCATGCTTGAATGGGTCATAAACTCTTAATCCTTTAGTTTTACAGCCATAGCCAACAAAAATACAAGAAAATGAGGTTGGATCAAGCTTCTTCCTTTTTTCTTTTGGAATGAAGATAGAAGTAGGACTACCAAAGATCTTAAGGTGAGAGATATCAGGTTTTTTCTTTGTCCATACTTCATGAGGAGTAGATTGGAAAAGATATTTAGTAGGCACTCTATTAAGAATATACACAACAATGTTCATTGCTTCATCCCATAAGAACTTAGGCACATTGGAAGCATGAATCATAGTCCTAGCCATTTCTAAGACAGTCCTATTCTTCCTTTCTACAATACCATTTTGTTGAGGGGAATAAGGAGTAGTTAGCTCTCTTTGAATCCCACATGACACACATAACTTATCAAACTCTTTTCGACATATTCACCTCCATTATCAGTCCTAATTCTTTTAATTTTCATATTAGAAGCATTCTCAACTAGAGCTTTAAATTCTTGAAATTTAACTAAGACATCGACTTCTTCTTAATGAAATAAGACCAAGTCATCCTAGAATAATCATCAATAAATAAAACAACATACAAAGCACCACTAAGAGAAGGAACTTCAAGAGGACCTCTTACATCACTATGAATCAGTTCTAATAACTGAGAGGAGTTAGGATCATGATGTTTGTGAAAAGGTTGAGCATGTTGCTTACCATGTAGGAAAATTTCACAAGTTTCATGATCTGACTTTATCTTAGGAAGTCCAACAACAAGATTCAGTCTAGACATATCATACAAGCTTTTGAAATTAACATGCCAAAGTTGAATATCATTCCTAGAAGATGAAGAAAAACAAGACTCAGATATAAATCCATCAAATATATACAAGCCATTTTTTTGAATGTCAGAAGCAATAACATTTTTAACCTTATCTTTGACATACCACTTATCTTGTAGCAAAACAACTTTACAATTTTCTTTAGTTAGCTGAGAGCAAGACAAAAGATTATTTTTTAGTTTAGGAACATACAAGACATCTTTAATTACACCATTTGACAACTTAACATTACCACAGACTTCAGATCTAATGACAGAGTTATCTCCTAGATAGATATTTTCCTCACAATTGACAACATCTGAAAGGATACCAAGAGTACAGGTCATGTGCCTAGAAGCACCACTATCAAGAATCCACTCGTTGTCATTTGAAGCTGAAAGGGTTGTATATAGGGCAATAGACTGCTCAACTATATTTTCTTGTTTTTGCTTCTGATTTTGACTTTTTTTATTGTTAAATTTGTTATTTTTAGCATTCTTGACTAGTCTGATTAGTTTTAACTCTACAATCAGACTCTTTATGCCCAAATTTTCCACACTTGTTGCAAGTTCCATTGAACTTGACTTTAAAATTTTGACTGTTTTTGGCAAGATTAGGCTTATGATTTTCTTTAAATCTAGATTTAATGCTAGAATTCTTATTAGAATAATTATTAGACTTGTTTTGGGCTGCCTTATGATTATGAGAGAACAAGGCTTGAGAGGCAGTCTCTTTTGAATCAAAATTTTCCATTACTCTCTCTTCTTGAATCAACAAAGAAGACAAGGTGTCTAGATCAGGAAGATCATTTTCATTTTGATACTTAGAGTTAAGAATTGAAATGAAATTTCTAAACTTTTCACTAATGTTAATCTAGATTATAAAGTATAGAAGCTTATCTTGAAATAATTCACAGTTGCAGACCATCTAGTTGAGCTTTAATGTTCTTAATTTTAGCTAAATAGTTGAAAATTTTCTCATCCCCCTTCATGGGTGATGTAAACAACTCTAAAACTAGTTTAATTATTTTAGATAGTCTATTTTTTTGGATTGAGGGTAAATTGAGGGTGTTTAAAAGGACCCACATCCTTGTACAATTGAGGATTTTTCGTGAGAGGAACCACAACCTGGTTACAATGAAGGGGACCACTTGTTTAGGAACCCAATTGGAGCAACCATGAAACCATAGTGAAGATGCATGACAAATAACAATGGCCGTAATGATTGGGACAACTATTAGTGAATGGAGTGAGAGGAACAACCACCAGCATCAACAGTGAGAGGAGTAGCCACCAGAATTAGCAGCAAGTGAAACAACCACCAATGACATTAGCGAGAGCATCAACAGTGAGCGGAGCATCCAACAACGTTAGCAGTGAGAGGAGAAGCAAGCGTCAACAACGAGAGGAGCAACCACCAGCATCAGTAGTGAGAGGAGAGCCACCAACGTCAACAGTGAGGAGTAACCACTAGTGTCAGCATGAGCAGAGAAGCCGCCTCCAGCGGTAAAACCACCTCCGAGGAGGATCATGCCTCGGGGATTTGAACCTGGGTGGGCAAACACACAACCATGTGACTTGACCGCACCACTCCCACCCCATCGGAATTTTAGATAGTCTATTTCCTTCATGCATAATCTCTAATTATTTCCATGCATCTACAGACAAGTCCATATGACCTATATGCATCAAGAATTCATCTCTAATGTTTTGTAATAGGATGGACAGGGCTTCTTGAGATCTCTAAGAGAAGGAGCTAAGGTTTTCAGGGGTATCTTGTCTCCCTATGGGACATTTTCAATACCAGTCACAAGATCCCAAAACTTTCTAGCCATGAAACAATCTTTTAATCTTACCCTCTAGATACTATAGTTCATTCCATTCAAAATTTGAGACTTATCCAACAAAAAAGCAGAACTAGCCATTTTTAATGCTCAGACGATAATGGAAACAATTACAATTTTAAAAAATGAGTCAAGGAAGCCAAAAAGAGACAAAATACTAGCTACATATATTTTTAATAGCTATACGAAAGAAAACAACATGAATTTAGACAAAAACAACTTGATTTGGTTGAATTTAAGATTGATTTAATAGAGAAGGGTCAGGGGTCGAGCTATATGAGATCGGCAAGTTATTTTACAACTCGTCTCGGTGAGCTAAAGGAACAAAAACATGAGCTCAAAATGAACTACAAGCTTAATTTGAAATCCATGGGACAAAGGACTTTAGAAAATCCATAGAATAAAGGGATTTGGGAACCGCGGTATAAAGAAAATGATTGAAAAATCGCTATCAAGACAGAATACGATGCATGGAGGATTAAAATACATGTCGACAGATGAGTGGTTTACACTTCGCAGTGAAACCACAAAGACTAAGTCAAAAAATGATACATGGCTCACACTTTGCATATATGCCTAAAAATGACAGCTGTGAGAAACAAATATATGTGTCACTTTTCAATTAACTCACATTTTTCTAATGTAGCTAATAAGACATAAGATAATAAAATGTGAAATATTTGGATACTTAGAGAAATTCTATTGGATTAGAATTTGTAAATCTAAAAATGTAAAAAAGAAAGATACTTGGAGCAATCTTATTGGCTTACCTGTGCAAATGATGCAAATAAGCTAGGGAAAAATATGGAGCTACTTGGAGCTATTTGATTGGGTTGTATTTCGCAAATGATAGAGGATAGTTAAGTCAAGTCTGACAAGAAGGAGACACACGTAAATCCTTTATTAGCTCGTGGATTGCAATTGAAAATCAAGATAAACAATATTACTGACACCATGAAGTAAGATGGATCTTTTGAATTGGCTTGGGCTTCGTAAAATTGACAAATACAAAGCTAGATGGAGTAATATGATTGGCTCAAGCTTCACAGTCAAAAGAAGTCAAATAAGATTGACAAGGCAAAGCCAGATGGCACAAAATGATTGGCCCAAGCTTTGCAAAGATAAAAAGATGTTAGATTGAAGCCACTTGGCACTCTAGACTAGGTATGGCTTCGCAAATATGAAAAAGAGGACATAGAAGCTATTTGGAGCAATTTTATTGGTCTAAACTTTGCAAAAATGAAAAACAAAGCCAAATGGCAAAAAAATATTGGATCGGGCTTTGCAAAATTAGATCTAGCCATAAATAAATATTATAAAATATTGAATGCATTTAAACACTTCAAACTAACTAGATCTAGAGAGATCTTTCGGGTTCAGATTCAAAAAATAACCTTAACGGCTATAAATGATGCAAAAACTCAAAATAAGCTCACAGACGATAGTTTTAAACTAAAAATGACTGAAACAAGATACAAAAGCAAGGATCAAGCATAAAAACAACTCGACAAAATTTAAATAATCAATTGACTAAAAACTAAGTAATTTGGGGATAAAAATTAGAATTTTTCACCGATTAGCTTGAAGTTGTCGACTGAATTTTTATGGTTTTGTAGATCAAACGATTTTCAAGATTCTTCACTCTTGCAAGCCAAAAATATCCAGATCTAGCTTTTCACACATATAATCACAAGCTCGGATACCATGTTAGAATGAATGCAGGAAGATATAATTGAAGAATTATAGATCCACAAAATAAAAACCAAGGATTATAGATTATAATGTGCATACATTTAACCGTGATGTTTATATATGCATATAACAATTAATAGATCATTAATGAAAGTAAATAACAAGAACTAAAAGTAAATGAGACAAGAGACACCAGATTTAAGTGGAGAAACCCAAAGGGAAAAACTCCACTAAAAAGCACTATCTTATATTAAGAATTTCACACTTTAACCCAACACTTCGACTTTGCCTCCTCTCACAATAAACAATAATAGACTTTTGTCTCATTGTATAACAACTCACATAAGTAGCTTGAGCTTATATCAAATGGTCTATATGTTTAATAACATTGTGTAATTCATTATCACAAGTAAATAGTCTCGTGAGGGATCATCCTAATTATATAGGATGGGTGAGCGGTTATACTTGCTTCACTCTTTTCAAGGCTATGAAAAACAGACTAAGATTATTAAAAATAATATTTAAGACAAGAGGTTGTCTAAGTGGCTATCCCCACTTGACATTAAAACCCCAACATGGTAGTCACAAGAATTTAACACATTAAATTAATATTCCAGAGGCTATCATCTACTAAAATATGCGTACTCATAATGTTTGCAAGTTGTCAAATGATATACTTTAACAAATCAAATTAACAAATTTTGAGCTACATGATAGCTAGTTTCTTCCACAATAGAATATTTTGAGCTTGGATGTCTCAAGAATTTAACAAGATGAAGTATGAATTTTTTAGCTTGGAGTCTACTATCTTATGTTGCAACATATTATTTGAAGATATGTTATCGCTAGGATTCAACTAAAAACATGTCAGATATTGCAAGCTTGGTGGTCACTAGGTTCTGCCTCGAAAAAAAATTCTGAGCTTAGAGATCACTTCTCAACAACAGATATCATGAATTTATATGTCGTTAAGACACTTACGCAACATATTATTTAGAGCTTAGCTGCCACTAGGATTTCACAAAATAAAGAAAGATATTATAAGTCTAGTGTTCGCTAGGTATTTCCGCAACATATTATTTGTACCTTAGCAATCTAGGATTAAAATTTAAATTAAGGTGGTATGAAATTAGTAGCCTCTACGTACGGAAACAACATAATATTTAAAAAATATTTCTATAGGATTTAAATTTTTAAATGAAATTGATTTGAGCTTAGCAGCTGCTAGCCTTTTACAACGATGTAATAATTTAAGCTTAGTGTTCGTTAGGATTTAACACATAGTATTTGGAGCATAGAGGTCATAAAAATTTAACACATTAAATTAAGATTCCAGGAGGCTAGCATCCTCTAGAATATGCGTACTCATAATGTTTGCAAGTTGTTAGTGGTATGCTTTAACAAATTTTGAGCTACATGGCATCTAGTTGCTTCCACAATAGAATATTTCGAGCTTAGATGTCTCGAGCATTTAACAAAACAAAGTATGTAATTTTTAGCTTGACATCTGCTATCTTATGTTGCAACATATTATTTGAAGATATGTCGTCACTACAATTCAACTAAAAATATGTCGATATTGCAAGATCGGTGAACGCTAGGTTATGCCTCAAAAAAATTACCGAGCTTAAAGATCAATACTCAACACCGGATATCATGAAGTTATACGCCACTAAGACACTGCCACATCATAATATTTGGAACATAGCGCCACTAGGATTTCACAAAATAAATAAAGATATTTCGAGTCTAGCTTCCTCTAAGTATTGCCGCAACATGTTATTTTTACCTTAGTGGTGGCTAGCATTACACAAATTAAATTAAGCTAGTATGAAATTAGCATCCCGTAAGTATTTATGCAACAACTTAATATTTAAAAAAAAATCTATAGGATTTAACATTTTAAATGAAATTGATTTGAGCTTAGTGACCACTAGCCTTTACAACAATGTAATAATTTAAGCTTAGCGTTCATTAGGATTTAACACATAATATTTGGGGCATAGAGGTCACAAGAATTTAACACATTAAATTAAGATTCCAGGAGGCTAGCATCCGCTAGAATATGCGTACTCATAATGTTTGCAAGTTGTCGGTGGTATGCTTTAACAAATCAAATTAACAAATTTTGAGCTACATGTTTTTAGCTTAGCATCCACTATCTTATGTTGCAACATATTATTTGAAGATATGTTGTCACTAGGATTCAACTAAAAACAAGTAGGATATTGCGAGGTTAGTGGTGGTAGGTTATGCCTTGAAAACATTTTCTGAGCTTAGTATTTAGTTCTCAATAATGGATATCATGAAGTGATACGCCACTAAGACATTGCCACATCATAATATTTGGAACATAATGACCACTAGGATTTAACAAAATATAGTAAGATATTTTAAAATTAGAGTCCGCTAGGTATTGTGCAAAATATTATTTGTATCTTAGCAGTTAGGATTTCACACATTTAATTAAGGTAGTATGAAATTAGTGGATTCTACGTACTGCCTCAATTTAATAAGTTATGCTTAACATTCATGAGGATTTAGCTCATAATTTGGAGCATAGTGGTCGATAGGATTAAACACATTACATTAAGATTCTAAGAGGATGGAATTTTGAGCTACACGACATCAAACATTTAACAAGACAGAGTGAAATTTCAAGTTTGGCGTCCGCAAGATTATTTTGCAACATATTATTTGAAGATATGTTTTCACTAGGATATTATGAACTCTTAGGTTGTTAAGACACTACCACATCATAATAGTTGGAACATAACAATTGTTAGGATTTTAAAAATAGAGAAATATATTTCGAGTCTACCATGCGCTAGGTATTTCCGCAACATATTATTTGTATTTTATGCCACAACGACATATTTGGAGCTTAGCGTATCAAAACAACAAATGCATGTTTAGATAAGTATAGCATTTGGAATATATACATGATCATTGTATCAATTATAAATATTCATCTATTAACATGTCATACATATTGTAGTGCTTTCCCTCCTATCTCAAATACTACAATTTATGATTCATCGTGGTTCTTCCTTAACTATGTGGTGTTGTTGATCCAAGAGCATGGGCATAGTTGTTACTCTCGTTGGGGACCTGTTTTATCATCTCGTTGTCATGCCTCAAAAGATTTTTTGCAATTCTGAGAATCTCTTTTTATCTTTTCCATGTCTAGAATCGGGCTTCTATATAGTATAGTGGAATTTTGAAGCAAATCCTTTTGACTACCAATTTCCTTTTTGGAAATTTCCTTCGAGTCTCTATTTTCGTATTTTTCCCTTGTTTTGGAAATAATATCAATGACATGCAAATTTTCTCCTTCATTCTCCTCAGATATTCTCCTTTGAAAATTAACCATGAATTGCTTAAGGGATGTCATGAACTCTTCATCGAAACACATGCATGGTTTCCTTTAAATATTTCCATGATAGAAGCTTCTATGAAAACATGATTTCCTCTAGAAATTATCTCATTAATCTACAAAGAAAGTTTTCTTACTGCTCATTCCATTCCCGAGTCTTTGCTTTGTATAATTAGCATATGTCTGGCATATACCAATATCGTCCATGGTCATAATTGTAGGGTCTTTACAAATGCCTTTTTCAATGACCTACCCCATATGTGTTAATGTTTTCTCAACGATGTCATTCCTATAATGAGTTTTTCATTTTTTTCCAAGAACGCTTCTGCCTGCTCCTTTACACGGATGCAATTCTTTATATTATTATACAAGCCATGCAATGCCTCTTCTACATCAGAAATTGTTCTGGAGGAACTGTGGCCTTTAATTGAGTTTCAAGCTCTTTATTTCTAGCATGTACTCCCTCACTACTTCTATGGTTGCTTCTATTGTAGCCCTTATCAAGGATTTTGGATCTTCCTCATATTGCACCACTTGGGATCCTTTGGCTTTCCTTTTCTTTATAAGAGTGAAGAGGTATTCTAAAGTTTTGTACCAAACAATGGCCTCGCTATGTTGAAATCTTCTTTTTGGTTACCATTTTTATGGTTCCATCCATTTTATTGAATTCAATGTTCACTAAGAGATCCTTTTGTGCATCCCAATCTAGATGTTCTTTGTAGGTGATTTTGAATTGCTCTACCCAATTTTTTTCTCACTTGTTATGAAGTGGAGGGATAAGATTGAGAGGGTTGCACTGGGGCTTCGCTAGCTGGAATTTTAGTTTGTGTAGTCTCCTCTTCTTCACTTGATGAAGTTAAGGCATATGCAACCAAATTTGGAGCTTTATTTGGTTTGGACAAGACTTCTCAAAACTCATATCGAGATTCATTTGGTGGAGATAAGGGAGCACAAGGTTGTTGTGAATGTTCTAAATACAAATATTGTTTTCTCTTCATAGCCTCCTTTTTAATAATTGATCTTAGAGGTGGAACCACCCCTGTCTCCTTCATATTTTTCTTAACAAGGCTATCTTTTGTTTGGGTAATCCATACCCAATCATTATCATCATGCACGTGAGCATACAATATATTTAACTATCCTTTAAGTGAATTAAGGTACTTGGTAACCCTTTTCCTTTTGTCATATTTCCTTAAAGGGTGTTCAGGGAGATGAAATGAATTTCTATGGGCTAAGGAAACCTTCAAATCAGGCCACCTATTAAGTTTTCTGTGTCCCACATAGATCGAAGAAGGGATGTGTTTTAAGATTCTTCTCCTTACACTTTAAAGCAATACCATTGCAAATATGATATGCAACCTCTTGTTCACCAATTTTTCTAGCACATAATATGAAAACTGAAAAGGAGGTGTAAGGAGCCCCTCGATCATGATAATTGTATATTCTAGATAGAAGAATGCAGCTCCCATTTGCCTTATGGAAGTGAGGATGGCATCAAATATTCTCGGTGTCATTGTTTCATGTAATTTTTGGTAGAGAGCATGATAAAAATAAGTGCATATATCTTGAATATGCAATATGAAATAATGGGCATACAAGTCTGATTATTACTCATTTACCTTCAAAGGGATCAAAGGATACCAAATTTGACAGAAATCTAGACATTCGAGAACACCAAAGACAACATCGAGAAGATAGGAAGCCATGTAAAATGATTTCCCTTTGTCGACAAAATTATTTCTTTGTGTCACTAAATTGAGATAGAGCACCTCACCTAAGGAAGGAATTTTGTCGTCATCAATAATAAAAGAAAGTAACGGGATCCAGGAAACATCCACCTTAGAGATTGATGAATATTTGTATAGCCTATTCATGAGTGTCATACCAATACAAACTCTTGGTCTATACCTTTTAATAAGGATATCAGAAAGATTATAATCATCCATATTATCTAATGATTCAAATGCCCAACTTTGTAAAACATCTTTTACTCTCCTTTGGGTCATCCAGGACTTGGCTGTGTTTGAGTTGTACAAGTGGTCGACTCTAGAATTTTATAATAATTTTTGTATGCATTCCCAAAGAAAGAAACCTATTCTCTTTTTCCCTGATTTAGAAAATAATGACAAATCCTTAGACTTGGCATGAAGTAGATAGGAAATGATCACTTTCAGAAATGGAAGTACCTTTGTTTTAGCAATAATTAAATAGAGACCAGCTCTTTTTATCACCTTTATGTCTCGGAACCATAGTGCTTTCTCTTCTAGTATACCTATTATGGCTATAACATCAACATCAACACTTTCATTCTAAACTGTAGAATATAGAGCTGAGTAATGTTGAAATTTGTCATGAAAAGAATCGGATCAAACATGGTATCTCTTATTACTCTATCATCCTCGTTGGAATATAAATAAGCATCTACCATCGACATTTCCCGCTCTCTTGCCATGTTGAAAAATTAAAGGGCCATGAATGCTGCATACATCATCAACAAAAATAATTACTAAGACAAATGATGTAATTGATTTTATGGAAACATTCATATGTCCCTTATTATGAATATTAGGTAAGCTTAGAAAATAATTTCCACATAAAATATAGAAGTGTTGATCCTAGCGGTCACTAGGGTCAGCAATTACTAAATATTTAGAGCTTAGTGGTCGCTAGGGATTATTCACATACTTACTATTAATGGAATGAGAAAAGCATGGTTGTACATGCACCACTGAGGGGTCAAGGTATACATAGTTTTAACCATGGTGTTCACTAGGAGTCATCGCAATAAAAAAATATTAATGCAATGATCTAAGTCTGTCAATAAAAGCACTCTTGAGGCTTCAAGACTTACGTAGTTCATATCCTAGTGATTGCTAAGTTCATAAACTATGCAAAATTGTTCATGAAAATTAACACGTAACATATTTTGGAAGGATTATCTGTTGTCTAAAAACTATCTACATTGGGTAGATAGCATGAAAGGAAAGTTTGAAAAGATAGATGTTAGTGAGAAAGAGTATTTAAGTCAACGTATGAATGTACAATTTTTAACATTACTTATTGCAATTAACACCAATTGAATGGAATAGCGTAAAGGCCATTAAGATTTAATTTTTCAAATTTTGAGCAGAGTGTGCGAGAAACAAAACACAATAATGGGTCCAAGCGATCAGCTAAGGCGAATATGTTAAACAAAATAAAATTAGTTGTCCTCAGTAACACATTTTACAAATAATAACGTAGGTCCCCCAAAGACCTAACGAGTTTTATTTGAAATCAAGTATTGAGTATGTCGTAATTCACATATGTTCATATCAAAGAAAACACTTTGTGGCCACGAAGCTTCATTTCTAATTGAAATGAATGACATAAAGACTACTAGGATTTTTTGGTTCTTAATTTAAAAAGAGAGATAAATTAGAAAATCATTGTCTAGCCTATCGGCCTCAAGGTTCCCGACATTACCTCTTGTGGTTTTAACCACTATCTCTACACTTTTGAATTGAATAAAAATCCTACCGAATGCTACAATTTCTTAATTTCAAAATAACTATTGAATAACAAATCATGGTCTAGCTTAGCGGCCGCTACGATACTTTCATTACCTCTTGTCGTAGAAATCACTAGCTATACAACTTTAGAATGATTTTAATTATCAATGACTATAATTGTATCAAATTAGCCACACATTACCTAGTGGAGCCAATTATTGCACTACTTTCCATTGAGAGGGATCAATAATTTCTCTTCATATCAAATAAAATTCTTAGCGAACACTAAGCTCCATTACTAGTCTAGCTTAGTGTCCACTAGGCTCCTATCATTACCATTTTACATTGTAATCACTATCTATTCAATTGTGGAACACTAAGTTCATAAACTATGTAAAAATTTTCTTGACAATTAATATGCAATATATTTTGGAAGGATTATCCGTTGTCTCGACAACCATTCACATTGCGTAGATTTAAGTCTATCAATACAAGCAATCTTGAGGCTTACTTAGTTCATATCCTAATGATGGCTAAGTTTAGCCACAACAAAATATTTAGAGATTGGTTTTATCTATGTATTATCCACCGGAAAACTATTATTAGAATGAGAAAAAATTCTCTAATCTTTGAACTAGTGGGGTGTCAAGATATACATAGTGTTGATGTTAGTGGTCACTATGTTTAGCCACAACGAATTATTTAGAGATTTGTCGTATCTAGGCTTATTTTAAATCCCAACTATTATTGTGATGAGCAATAGAACACCAATCCTTGCACTACTGAGGGGTACAAACATAAGTATTTCTGATCCTAGCGATCACTAGGGTCAGCCACAACATATTTTTAGAGCTTAATGGTTTATAAGAATCATTAACAAATAAATACGTACTTTTTATCACAATACACTTGTTACTACAATTAGCCGTGATGATATACCTATAGCTTATCATTCGTTAGGCATCATTAACAAGAAAATATATAAAGCTTAATCACAATAATATCGCCTCGACAAAATATTTTGAACTTAGTGTTAGTTAAACACCATTCAATGGACATCTATCATTGACTTAAGAAAATTGTTGTAATACATGTATTCATAAGGGATCAACATTTACTTAGGTTTGATTAGTTCGTTGCAGGATCATGAATACGTCTCATTGTTAGGCATCATTCACAAAATTACTATTAATGGAATGACCAAAGCACTATTGTACAAGCACCACTGAGGGGTCAAGATATACATATTTTTAACCATGGCATTCACTAGGCATCACTCCAAAAAAATATTAATGCAATGAGAAAATTATATCAATACAAGCACTCTTGAGGCTTCAAGTCTTACGTAGTTCAAATCCTAGCGGTCACTAAGTTGATCAACAATGAAATATTTAGAGATTGGCTATATCTAGGATTTTATTCACAGACAACTATTATTAGAATGAGAAAAATTTCTACATTCTTTGAACTAGTGGGGGGTCAAGATATACATAGTGTTGATCTTAGTAGTCACTAAGTTCAGCCACAATGAACTATTAAAACCTTCTTCGTATCTAGGCTTATTTCAAAGCATAATAGTTATTGAAATGAGCAAAATAACGCCAATCCAATCACTACTAAGGGGTACATAAATAATTATTTTGTATCCTAGCAGTTGTTAGGGTCAGCCACAACATATTTTTGGAGCTTAACGGTGTATAAGAATTGTTAACAAATAAATGTGTGCTTCTTATCATTCCTAATACTATGATCAGCCACAAGGATATACATATAGCTTAGTGGTCACTAAAAATCATTAACATTAAAATTACTAATGCATTAACAAGAAAATAGATAAATCTTAGTGGTCAATAACATCCACCTGGATAAAATATTTTGAACTTAGTGTTAGAAAAACACCATTCAATGGACATCTCTTTAATTAATTATAATTGTATAATCTCCTAGGTCATTAAATATCACAATGAGTAGTCAACACATACAAAATTTTGTTCCTAGTAGTCTCTAAGGTCAGCCACAACAAAATATTTACAAGCTTAGCGGTCACTATGATCAGCATCAACAAAATATTTTGAACTTAGTGTTCACCAGACATCGTTCACTATGGACATCTATTATTAAACTGAGAAAAGAGTTGCATTACATGTTTTCTTCAGGGGTCACATATTTCTTAGCTCTCATTAGTTTGTTCCACAAATTTGTTTGAGCCAAGTGTTACACTAAATACCCTCATGAGGGATCAAGCCTTCACTAGTTCTCATGCTATTTACTATAAGTTATTGAAAGGAAAATAAAAATTTCACATTTTAATTATAAATGAAATATCAAAAGCGATGGAGATATATAATAAGTTAGTAAATTAAGTCTCAAAGGCCATGGTATAATTTTAATAAATATAATGAACACACTCTTTGTAGTGTTAGTATGAAAATACAAACTCCGAACCCTATGTATAATCTCCCTTGTTATTAAACATCATAATTTTTCATGATATCACATCTCCCTATTTCCATATGCTTATTGTCACATTAAGAAAGAAAAGCCATGACATCTTATAATTTTTAGTGTTGATATATCATTAGCTAATTTAACTAAAACAACAAAATCCTGTAATTTTAATCTCTAAATGTTGTATATGTCTTTCCAGAACTATCAATTAAGTGAAACATTATTCAAAATCTTGTTTAGCCTAACTTCTCAAATAGTAGGTTTTATAATTCCCGATTCACTATTTTTCAAAGAGGAACCTACACAAACGGAACTCTTTGCATTTTTGCTTTGGCAGTCACATATATGTTTTAAAAAAAAAAAAAAAAATTCCAACAATTTCCTTATGTAATCAAACAATTATTGTAAACAAGAAAACAATTATTTGTGTTACTATTACTATTTCATCTACTAGAAGTTACTATCATTATTTCATTACTACAATTTAATTTAAAATGAAATGTCTATAGAAACCGATCGTTAACAGTCCAAAATCCCTAAATGATTAATAACCCTAACTGAACAAAATATATTTTCCTCAACCTTTTAGCAATACCTATTTTGTTCACTTCCAAAGTAATCATTGATGTCCATGTCAGGTATTTTACAAATCATTTCTCAATCCTCTTACGAAAAAAATACCCATAACATGTTTTACATTACTCACAAGTGGGGTACACACATATTTAGCAAATCATTTAGGGATCAACAAAAATAATGACAAAATGATGTCAAACCCTATCAGTTGAGAATTTTTGTCAAATAGCATTAAATAATAGATAGATTTGACTACTGAAGCAGAGAAAAATAGGGTTTTGTTGAAAAGGCTACGAAAAATTCTACATTCATAGAATTTCAAAATTTTGGAAGGAGCAAAGGTGAGAATGCATACCGATTTTTGACGCCTTCACAAAAACAAATTGTGCTCAAAATTTTGGCAATCAAACCGTGATCATATTTTCCAATGAATTATTACGCTTACGAGTTTTTCCCTTATGCCAATGTTCTCGCCAAAAGCTTCACAAATTTAAGTGTCCTTGAAATATACTAATAAATGACAATCTATAATTACATGGAGCCAAAACTTCCAACCGCCACTTTCTTCGATTGCACTGAATTACAAAAGACATGTGGCTACCATTAATTTTCTTTATATTTAATGGCTAATTAATGGCTATCAAATGGTGCACATATTTCAAATATCATGTGAAATTTACTTTGTTTGGTTAATGGCCAATTAATTTTAGGTGAACCAAAATATTAACCATATATGCCACACGCAAAAATTATCAATATTAACAACAATATCATCAAAAGAACACCATGTTCATTGTCAATTTTATCATCTTTAAATTACATAGTGAGTATATAAGTATTTCATACTTTGACTATACTACCAATGATATGTGGTTCAATTGATGTCTCACATATTGAATTATCATATTTTGAATATTGCACAAACTTTACATTGTTTGGTTTAATGGCACTCAAATATTAACCATATATTCCACACACAAATATTATCAAAATTATCAACATTATCAACAAAAGAACACCATGCTCATTGGAAATATTATTGTCTATAAATTACATAGAGAGTATATAAGTATTCCATACTTTGACTATACTACCAATGATATGTGGTTCAATTGATGTCTCACATATTGAATTATCATATTGTCCTCAATAAAAATATACATGTTTACTAACATCATTTTAAAATTGTTTTGTTACACAAACAATATCTTCAGATGTGTGTGTCAATGATCTTGGTGGCACCCATGATGTTGATCATTAGAATTGTTATGAAATAAAAAGGAATAATGAAAAATAGATAAGTATTAGCTAACTCCAATGCATGATATTTTTTCTTACACAATGTATACCATATTTTAAGATGGAATGAATGATGCAATACTATATTACTATGGTTAAAAAATTGTAATTTACCTAGGTAAAAAGACTTGCGACTTGAAGTTGTACATCCAATATTTTCTCCATTAGCTTTCTCTCTTGTTCCATTCTTTCACGCTCATGTTGAAGCCTTCCCTACTCAATTTATTTCATTGTATGACACAATAGATGCATGTTATTTTTGATTACCTCTTTCAAATCTCCATAAGAGTTTCTTTTTCTCTTCACACCTTTGCTCTGAATTCCATTTTTATTCAAATGGATTTATATCTTTTCTCCTTCCAAATTTTCAATGTTCATAGAAGGGATTTCTGATTGCCCTCTCATGTCTTTTTCAGAAGTAGAAGTGGTTATGTTAACCCTCTCTTTTCCATTAAAACCAATAACCTTGTGTGTTTTCTATGTAATGTGATCCATATCTTCATATAAAGTCCATGTTGAATGTGTTGCCAATGTTTTGTTATCCAATTGTTTCTCCTTCTTGAGGGTTTTCTTCAACTTGTTCATCTTGTATTTACATTACATACCAGTGAATGTTTTTCCACATACTTGATTCAAAGCATCTGCTATATTATCCCAATGTTTCTTTCTGAGTTTTCCACAATTTAAATGTTTGTACACCTATTCATATTTTGAAATAAATGTTTTCACATCATATTTTGACCACATCTCTTCTTTGTATTCTTTCATCAACTCCTCATTATTTCTATCTCTTTCATATGCATGGGTTATTGAAAATGTTTCTTCTAATTTTGAATCATCAACATCATCAACAATATATGGAGAATTTAGATCGATTTGTGAATGTGGAATGCAAGGACCCAATTTCTATGTGCCACTTGTATTCTCTTGCAAATTTGAGACACTATTTCCATCTAAGTTTTGCATGCAGAATTCCTTTACATGGAAGTTGCTTAGTTTGTGTTGAAAAACCATATTGTCTTGCATAGTTTCTTGGAGTTGATTTGAAAACTTGGGATTCAAACATGAAAACAAGGAAAATGGTGATATTTCCATGTCATGTAAATTTATTAGTTACTATAAATAGTCCAAATGAAATAATTTACATACTCCATCTTTTATCTAAACTTAATTTCATTTTTCATTTTCTAAAAATAAATATACAAGGGGTCATGTGCTCTATAAATTCATAGAATCAAAACATGTGGAGAAACATTGAAAATTGGTTAATTACCTACTAACAAATGTAATATTTATAATCACTATGAAATGGGTGTATAAACTGAAATTCTTCAAAATAAAATAACAATGCTTTACCTCTTTTAATTTTTATAACTCTATTCTTCCCCCATTTGTATATGTGCTCCTTGTTTTAGTGTTGTCGCCTTCAAAATGAGTATACAATTTTTCCATTTTATTGTATTAAATATAGACGTTATAGAGTTTGTGTGGATTAAAATTTAATATTGTACCACTTAACATTAAATGCAGTATGAAAAAATAAAAACATACTCTCAAGTGGTAGATTTTACATTATACAATTTAATGGCCATTTAATGTTTAGGGAAGTGCAATATTAATTATGTAACATTTGACCTTACAAAAAGTGTAATTGTTATTGTAAATAATTAAGGTAACATTTTTATAACATAATTTTTAATGTATGAAAACTAAAATTTGACATTGTTTGAAACTTAAATTTGACATACATATATTTAATTGAAATTAAGTCTTTAATATTGACAATTATTAATAAAAAACTATGTAGCATGTGTTACTTCTACTCAATATTATATACAATTATTAAAAATAAACTTATATTGTTAAAAGATTATGTAAGATATAAAAACTTAGAAATAATTAATACACATAATTGAATCAAAGCATATACCACCATCGTTAATCAAATAAAGACTAAACTTGAACTCTATACCATAAAATAAGCATATCTATACAATTAGAGAATTAAATACATGAATGATTTACTTTAACACAATATTAATGGCCCTAAATTTAAGTCCAAGAGGTCGCTAGGATATAGAAATTTTTTGAATAGAATGGCAGGTGAAAATATGCCCTTTAATATGCGAGTGATCGTTATTCCAAGTGTAAATGCTTGCACTTCATCTTGTAAATGCTCGCACTTCATCTTGAAAATGCTCATACTTTGTCATGTGAGGTATCACATGTCAACGTGTGAGGGATCATACTTCGACGTGCGAGGGATATCACACTTTGTCATGTGATCTCCCTCGCAATTCATCATGTGAGGGATCACACTTCATCGTGCAAGGAATCACACTTGGTAGATGTACGAGGCCATGACTCTCTTGCACTACGATGAGTTATCATTGTCATGTCCAAGTGCGAGTTTTCAAACTTGGAATTGTGCTCGCTCACACATTGAAGTGTGATCACCAACTTCTGGCCTCCCATTCTAGTCAATATTTTAATTTTAGCATGTAAAAAAAATATGTCACGTTGTCTCATATGCTATATAACTATTTGAAAGCCATAAGGGAAAGAATTCAATGATTGTGCATAAGCCAATGACTGTGAGTGGTAATGTGTAGTATAATTTCACTAGTTGTAAAAATCGAAGTCAACATTTATAACTTTTATACCAATAAAAAGGTGACACATCGATGTCTCGAAAAGGTGATTTCATTCACAAGCAAGGACCAATATTAATTTTATTTTTACTAAAAAGTACCTATTTTAAATCCCTTAGAAATACTTTTTCAAAAAAATTAAATGCACAAAATAAAATGTGTGCATTATAAAAATATTAATCTTTCCCCTACACTATGTGGTTTATGGATAAAATTATACACACAACAACGAGATCTAAGGGTGTAATACAATTTTTTATATGTTTAAAGATTTGGATTAAATGAGGTTTTAAAGATGTTCATATAAGATGTATATTTTTATTTTCTCATTATGATTTTAATTCTCCATACTAATGTTAAATATTTAAGTTTCCTCAAGTACTAATTTTATCATTTTATTTGTGGATATAGTTGGAAATGAACTCTGTTTTTGAAGATGGAGCACATGTGGATTTACTATCCAAAGGTGTGAAAGTTGCGGTGGGTGGGGGCTAGTTTATCCATTCAAAGATACACTCCATTGTAGAGAGTGGAGTCTAGCTTATTTAGTATCACAATATGTATTGTAATCAATGGCAGAGAGAGACTACCATACACAATTGATGATTGTGAAACCCTAGCAGAAATTGAAAACAATGGATAATTTATCCCATGGGAAAGGAAGCAAATGATTAAGCATGTGATTTCAAATGTTTCACATGTGGGGGGTGATGGCATTCAAAACATCATGAGCAATGACTCAGAGGATACATTTAATGAGGATGAGGGTTTGAATTCTAACAGTGATAGCCATTGTTTCACAACTCCTAAAGACATGGATGAATTTTCTACAACCTACATGGTGCTAAAACATAAGTTTCCTAAGAAATAAGGTGACATAGTTGAAGGGTTTATATCCTGTAACAAGAAAAACATGTGATTTTGGGAGTGGTGTTGGGACCCACACACTTTGGTGTTTTTGTGGAGAATATTATAACTACATGCAATGATTTCTATCTAAGTCTACAACACAACAACAAATTTTCCTGCCAATCAAAAACTTAGTTTATCTAGAAACAAGAACTACACTTCATGTGAATGGAAATTATGAACTCCAAGAAACAACTCGCCACATCAAACAATGAATTCAATTTGAATTTCAAGGGGTTACTACCAAGTTGATACATTTTTGTTCAAAAGAACACAAATTTTTTGTAGAAGAAACAATTACAAATGTCTGTGAAGGAGACATGGTGCAATTTAAAAAATTATATGGCAATACATTTGGGGTGCATGTTGATAAATTAATTACACCTTTTGCAAGGGTTTCTCCATATCATAAGGATCTCTCATCCAATGGCCTACTAGCTACATTGTCCCATCAAGATGGTTCTGTTATGGAAGTAAGGCTAAAATAAATTCCAAAAGAGTTTTCGGTAAAAATGTGGAGTGCATTTAAAGATCCATTTCCTCAATCTGGTATACCCAAATTCATATGAATCCTCCATATGTATTAGTAATGAAAACTTGATAAAAAAACCTTACAACGCTTGTAAATGCCAAAAGGTAAATTCTACTCCATCTAGTACAACAAAGGCAAGGGAAAATGATGAAAAATCAAGAGAAATTTTTTTTTTTTTCTAAAGTTGAGAAAAACCTTGTTGTAAGGAAGAATGTATCTCCAATCTATCTCTAAGTAATTTCAATCACAATTGGAATTTAACTCTAGGTATGAATGAACCTGCCATAAAAACTTTATACTTAATACATTCACCGTAAATGTTATCAGTTGTGATCAAGGTAAAACTTTAGAACATACTATAGATAAATTGAAGTTATGTGGAAGGGATGTATGTCATAATTCATGGTACGATGTCATGGAATCCCAAAAAGCACCTATTATAGATACATAAAATCTTGGATTAATGGCGAGAGGAGGGCAGTAAATGGAAATATAGGAAAAAACAAATGCCAAACATTGTCGCAACTATTGCATTGATATCCAAAATGGTGGAGAAGAATTATGATATATCCCCACACATGTCTCGTTCAGTGGGACAAGATGGTACTAAAGTAACAATGATATTGTTGCTTGCATGTTATACTTTTGTTTACATACTACAAAAGTGTAATGTGGCCCTTTCACTGTTGGACCTTCCTTTAATGTCACAATCAAATCTCAACAAAATATGGCAAGAACATTTCTCCCATGTTTCAATCACCAAGAACAACTTCTTCACCAAATGTGACGAGTGCACAGAGCTTAAGAACAAATGTGCAATGACCTCATGTCTAGAAACACTGACATAAATATATCAATGCCATAAATGGCACAATGATTACATTAAAATTTTCGTGCAACTTACTATGCACATAGAGTGTAATCACAAAAAAATCCTAATAGTTATTTGAGCATTGTGCATGAAAAATGGACAAGATGAAAATTGCAATACCAAGGATAGGAAAAAAAGCAAAATCAATAAGCAATGTTATTAATCTCCCTATCACCTTGACTAGTATGCTAACACATGGGAAAAAAATGGGGGGTTTCAGGCACTTTGGTCTCCCTTTTGTTGAGCGAGGAGAAAACTTCATAATAACATCATTGGCACTATGTATCTAGAAGCTAGAAGAACCACTTACAAATTAGTATGGTGATTTGTTATATAGTAGTGGGACGTCAAAACACCCATTACATGATGCATTGTTGCAAAATTATGCACATGACAAGTGAAAGGAATACAAATGGACAAGATGAAAATTGCAATACCAAGGACAGGAAAAAAATCAAAATCAATAATCAATGTTATTAATCTCCCTATCACCTTGACTAGTATGCTAACACATGGGAAAAAATGGGGGTTTCGCACTTTGGTCTCCTTTTTGTTGAGAGAGGAGAAAACTTCATAATAGCATAATTGTCACTATTTATCTACAAGATAGAAGAACCACTTACAAATTAGTATGGTGCTTTGTTATATATAGTAGTGGGAAGTCAAAACACCCATTACATGATTCATTGTTGCAAAATTATGCACATGACAAGTGAAAGGAATACAAATGGACAAGATGAAAATTACAATACCAAGGACAAGAAAAAAAGTAAAATCAATAAGCTATGTTATTAATCTCCCTATCACCTTGAATAGTATGCTAACACATGGGAAAAAATGGGGGGTTTCAGGAACTTTGGTCTCCCTTTTGTTGAGAGAGGAGAAAAATTCATAATAGCATAATTGTCACTATTTATCCTGAAGCTAGAAGAACCACTTACAAATCAGTATGGTGATTTGTTATATATAGTAGTGGGAAGTCAAAACACCCATTACATGATGCATTGTTGCAAAATTATGCATATGAAAAGTGCAAGGAATACAAGTAGAAAAATGAGGGTGCTCATACAACTAATACTATAAGTAGATGTTCAAGTTCATTTAGAAAACAACCACCAATTCTCTACTTGTAACTAGATAATGTTGCAAGTGACAACAAAAATCAGACATTGTTTGCATTTGCATCCATGTTGACAGCTAGAAGGGTTTTTAACACAGTGTATGTGAGTTTCCTTCCAATGGGTCACACGCATGAAGACATAGATGGGACATTCAGCCAATTATCAACAACATTATGTAAATTGGATACATTCTCTTTGCCAAAAATAATGGACACTTATAGAACATGCCAAGAGGATTCCAACACATTCACTCCATACCTTATCAAGGAAGTATACGAATTTAAGGCCTTTATGGAACCACGCCTGCTAGATGGTAACCAAAAGATCTTGGGTATTAGAAAACCAAGTATGTTTAAATTCTATGTAAAATACAACAAGCCTATTATAGAGTTCAAAGAATCAATCATGGAGTTTGACTAGTTGCACTCAATTGAGATTTGGAAAACAATGGATGTGAAACCTTTCTTACCTAAAGGGTATCCCCCAATTGCACCCTTCAAAGAACCCAAAGAGATGGAAAACATGCAGAGAGGCATTCAGGTATACATCACACACTAGGAAAAAGAGTTCAACAAATTTTGGAGAAGCATACTATGTTCCAAGATCTATGTGCCCTAAAGAACTCATTTGTCAATTGTAGCATGATGAGGAGAGATTGTTTTTGGCCAAAAATAATTCAAGATAGCGCAATGTATGATCAGATAGTGGGTGCACCACATCTTGACATGGATAGATACTATAGTCAAAATGTCATTTCAAATAAGGATATATATGTTGGGCCTATTTTTGATAGACCTCGAGAGGAATTCAACCTAGTAGTGGATGTGAATGTTGGGAAGATGATACTAGTAAGACCAACTGATGATAATGTACCTATATGGATGGGCAAGGTAGAACTAAAACTAATACAGGATGTTCACACAAACACTAAAAAGATAAAGGTACATTGGTTGGAACTGTCATCACCAATCCAAAGACTATGATAATTCTTCACCGGGAACTCCTCGTGCTATGATTATTTACTAATGCACAACCTTTAGTTTGGTGGATGAAATCTGGAAACACAACAACAAACATAACACAAGAATACCATAGACTATGATAAGAAGGAATGATGATAAATCTGAAATATCAGAGTAAATTATAATATTAACATGAAATCGTTACAATCTCACCCATGAGGTACTTCAAGTGTTACTAACTTCACTTGCCTTCCAACAACAACTATGGGAGAAACTTCACAATTACACCTCTTAATGGCTTCTTTAACACACCTTCAAAATTATGGCTTCCTTTACACACTTACTCATACAATATTGCTCACTACTTCCTTCCATGCTAAATGAGGGGGATGGCCTCTTTATTTATAGACTTCTAGGCTTATCCATCTTATCTCTAAGATAGGATAAGAAATCCACTCGACAAATCATATTCCATACCTTAACTCTTATCTCGTACATGTAAGCTTATCTTTTAAGATAAGATAAACCTTATCATTTTACATGGGTTCCACATTTTTAGTCTTTTTACAAATAAAATACACAAAATATTTATGACCTCACTCCTTTTCCTTATTACCAATATAATATTTCTAATTCCTAATCATGTAGACCCTACTTCTCTACTTACCCCAACTTTGACATTTTAACATTACTTTGGACCACTTACGAAAAATATTTAATTTTTACCACAACATTCCTATTGTACTTTTAACTATTACCATACTATACATTATTGGTGGCATCGATCTTGGCAAAGTCCGTTATCTTCTATCGACGCTACTACTAATTATACTTAACAATATCCTATTCCTAATATATACATTAATGAAATAGGAATTACGGAGGAAAATTTTAGTGTCGACATCTTCCCCTTCCTAGCTTCTACTCCGTCCTGAGTAGACTATTCTAGTGCTTGGAAAATCTTCAACTTGTCGTGGTTGACCCATTTCGTAATGGGAGTTCCATCCAATTCCTCCGGTCAAGATCGCGTACCATTTTCATGCAACAATACTATTTTGTAGGGCCCCATCCATTTTGGAAGAAATTTTCTGTCTTCTTTTTTTGTATCTTGAATCATATACTATGACCAAGTCATTCACATGAAATGGAGACCAACGGATATTTTGATCAAAGTATTCATTCTCGCTTCATTTTCTTCTTATAGCTTGTATCCTTCGCTATTTCCTCATTTCCTCTAGTAAATGAAGATGTACCAACCTTTCTTTTCTTGAATCAATTTCATCCATCCTTTCATTTTTCATAACTCTCACAAAGGGGGAATATCAAACTCAATAGGAAGAATTGGATCAATGTCATAAGCCAACCGAAATGAGGAGTGTCCTGCTTGCTGACTTTAATGTTGCCCTATATGCCCATAATGCTGCATGAATCCTTTTATCCCACTTATGTACCTGCAAGGCTGCATCTTTTGCTAGAATTTGACACAACACAAAATTTGTTCATTCCACCTGTCCATTTGTGCTTGGCTTGTATGTTGTTGCCTTCCTGTGCTTAATAGAAAACTTATTGACTAGGGCCTCTACCACCTCATTAATGATGTGGCTTCCTTGATCTGTTACAATTTCTAATGGACAATGAAATCTAGTGACAATGCGTTCATATATGAACCTTACCACTTCATCCATGGAAGTTATTTTCAATGGCCTAGCTTCAACCCACTTGGTTAAATAATGCATGGCAACTACAATATACTTATTTTTGCGTAGGGTAGTTGGAAGTGGATCTACAATGTCTATTCCCCACTTTTCAAAGGGACCAAGTGGAATAATAGGGCATAATGGAGCCGATGAAGTCTTACGGTTACCATGTGTTTGAAAAATATCACATGTCTTACAATAATTATAACAATCTCTAAAAAGAGTGGGCCAGTGATAACCTGCATCCAAGATCCTTCTTGCCGTAAGTTGTCTAGAGAAGTGCCCTCCACATGTACCATTGTGGAATTATTCTATCAGCTCCTTCCCTTTATCATGTCCAATCGCCCTCTTGTCTTGTCCATCGTGTCCTATTCGAAATAATACTCCATGCGAGAATAGAATATAGATGACCGGCTTGAGTAATCTTCCTCTTAGTATTTGCATTGGCACCTTCAGAAACTTGAATTCATTCGATAATTTCAAATATCTATGTATTCACTAGGGATTATGTCAAGGGATAACAATGATGCATCCGGGAAATCATCATCATCACAAGATGAACCTAAACCATCATAGGCTCGAGAGAGCATTTTGCATTGACATGCTTCTTTCTGGCTTGTCTATAATATCAAATTCAAATTCTTGTAGCAAAATTATCCATCTTACTATCCTCCCCGATGGGTTAGGCTTATTTACAATATATTTTAGAGCCTCGATGATCTCATTACAATTAGAAATTTTTCCCTAGCAAGTAATTCCTAAACTTCTTTACAACAAAAATGATAGCGAGCCTCTTTTTCGATTCTGATGATAATTTAGCTCAAGACTACTCATTTGTCTCTGCTCCCAAAGTAAACCTGGATGTTCATTCCCATTTTCATCCTTTTGGCTCAGAGTACTTCCTAGTGCTACATCTGAGGCATTAGTGTACACAATGAATGGCTTGCTCCAATCTGGACTCTTTAGAACATGTGACGACACCAGGGCTTCCTTCAGTTGTTTAAAAGCTTCATGCGCTTTATTTCCTGGTTCATAAGTAACATCCTTCTTCAAGAACTAGGTTAGTGGTTGTGTAATCTTTGAGAAATTCTTGATGAACTTTCTATAGTAACCCACATGGCCTAAAAATGATCTCAACTTACTTCTATTCATAGGAAATGGTAACTCTTTTATTTTTGAAACTTTATCAGGATCAGTACCAATACCATCTCTGGATACAACATGCCCTAACAAAACACCTTTAGAACATCCAAAGACACACTTTGTAGGGTTTAGTGAGGCTTGTGCTTCATCTAACCTTTGAAATGTTGTCTCCATCTAGTGCAGGTGGTCCAACTTGCTCCCATAGATGCAAAAATCATCCAGAAATACTCTGATGAAGGTCCCAATGTAGGGTTTGAACACCCTATTCATCAAACGCTGGAATGTTGCTGGAGCATTACACAACCCAAAAGGCATAACTCTATAAGCAAACATTCCCCAAGGAGTGGTGAACATGGTCTTCAGCTGATCTTTCTCTGCTATACAAACTTGGTTGTAGCCACTATATCCATCAGCAAAACTATAGCACTCCTGGCCAGCTACTTCGTCCAAGATCTGATCTGAAAATGGAAGAGGGTAATGATCCTTCTTTGTTGCCTTATTGAGCTTCCTGTAGTCAACACAAATGCGTAGCTTCCCATTCTTTTTATTGAAATCATAATGGGAGAAACCCATTCAAATTCTCCACAACAAATATGAATCCCGCATCAAGAAACTTATCTATTTCTTCTTTTTCAGATCTTAGAAAAATTAGGATTCATTCTATATGGCATTTTCTTTATGGGCTTAGCACCATCTACCAGCTCAATAGAATGTTCTACCCAACTTACTTGACGGAGTTCCTTGTAATCAAAAGTGAATATGTGTATGTACCTTCGAAAGAGCTGGAGGTAGGATTCCTTCTCACTCTCCATCATAGCATCACCAATCTTTATTTGCTAGAGACGATCCTCAATTTCTTCTTCAGATAATTCTATGGGGTCATGAGTCGGTGTGACTGGAAGGATATCCATGACCGAAACATCAAGCTCACTTTCTTCATCTTTGGTTTCTACTTCACTGGTACTAGAGTAATCAGAGGATGTCCAATCATCAGTTTCATCACTTGAATTGACAGTTTTGCCTTATGATGCCAAGAGGATCACGTTTATTTTCACCCTCTCACTACCATGTCCAAGTGTCATGAAGCCTTCATTCCAGTAGTTTCTTGCATGAATTAGCCATGGTCTTCCCAACAACATTAGGTACGTAACATACCATTTTTCATCACCCGAAAGTCTACCACACATACAACACCCATAACAGAGATATTGCTACATTTTAAACTACACCTTCTGGTTTAGTTTTTCCCTTATTTAATGACCTTAACATAAGTGTTCAGGGGCGATCAATTTTTAAACCCAACATATTCATTATAGACTCGGTCATTACATTAACTGCAGCACCTCCATCAACTAAGACATCATGAATTGAAATACCATTACATAATACCTCAGCTTGTGGAGTGTAGGGATCCGCCTCTACCTCCAAAACAGGGACCTCAACCTCCTTCTTTCGTCGAGCATTGAGTCCACTTCGCAGCTCCCGCCTCTTCTCAGAAGACATAGCCAAGAGTTGACCATATGTAATATTTGCAGGCCTTTTGGATAGATCTTCTAAGATGGAGTATGGTCCTTGTCCCTGTGAAATTAGAAAATCCTGCACACCCAACTTTCTTCTCCTATGTTTCTTACTAGTTTCTCCTTTCATCTTCTTAGGATAATTTCCATCTTGGTTATCTTTTTCTTTCTTTCTTTTTGTTACAAACACATCTACTTCATTATTTATGCTCTTATCTACTACATCAAAAGAATTCACAGGTTCTTTTCCTTTATCATTATCTCTTGTACTAGATGTAGAAGCTCTATCTGGACAATTATACTTATAATGACCCTTTTTATAACAACCATAACAGACAACTTTAGAAATATTTCTTTTTGGACATCTATCTCCTCCATGAGAACTAAATTCCTTTCCTTGAAGAAGATTAATAGTTAACTGACCCATCTTCTTGAGCAGATCTTCATACTCAGTAGATGTACTAGGAGAAAGATTTGTGCTCACCGAAAGTGGTTGTGGATTCTGGACCAAAGGTGTTGGAGTAAGCTCTACCTTAGCAACAATTTCTTTGGGCTCCTCTTCCATGCTTTCTTCTTGCCTTCTTGCAATCTCCTTTGTTTGTTCAATGGTAGCTTGGGTGGTCATACTTCACTCGTTGTCTGATCTTTGGCTTCATCCCAAGAATGAAGTGCTTACAGAGGAGATTATCCACGCCATTCATCAACCCATCCACTAATCCTTCCTTCCGGATCTGGGCATCGAGCTTCCTCCTTAGCTCTAGAACACGAGCATGATAATCCCTTATCTTCTCCTTCTCTCCTTGGGATAGCTTTGTGATATCAATCATGAGATCTGTATATTTCTGTTGTTCACCAAATTCTTCAAGAAAACTTTCAGTTAATAAATCCCATGAATTTTTCACATTATCACCTAGTGTTTCAAACCACCTAAGTGTTGAACCATCCAAAAAGGTAGGAAAAAATTCAGTCCATTGTTCCCTTCTTATGAGGCCATTACAAATACAAGATCGTTTAAACTCTTGAATGAAAGAAGAAGCATCTTCATTAGATTGGGCTGAAAAAATAAGAATCTTTCCCATTTTCAAAAGTAACCACAGTGAAATACCAACCCACAAGTACAATCAACAAGACTTATGTGCACAAATAATTGGAATCACCGTAATAGAAAGTGACTTTACACCTTTCTACAACAAAATAGGAATGACCATGGTAAACTATGGTAAAACTTGACTTATCTTTGCGGTAAAACTAACTTTATCATGGTAAACACTATTCACTTTGTAAAAAGTGAAGTTCTTTGCGAAATACTATTCACGGTAAAAAGTGACTTTACTACGGTAAATACTATTCACGGTAAAAAGTGACTTTACTATGGTAACTACTATGCACAGTAAAAACAAGGTTACTCTCCACATGATTTTTGACTAAGTGGGAATATCTCTCCAGAAAATCCACCAATGAGGAATGGTCCCTGCAAAGGAACCAAAATGTCATCACCAATCCGACACTATGATAATTCTTCACCGGAACTCCTCATGCTATGATTATTTACTAATGCACAGCCTTTAGTTTGGTGGATGAAATCTGGAAACACAACAACAAACATAACACAAGAATACCATAGACTATGATAAGAATGAATGATGATAAATTTGAAATATCAGAGTAAATTATAATATTAACATGAAATCGTTACAATCTCACCCATGAGGTACTTCAAGTGTTACTAAACTCACTTGCCTTCCACAATAACTATGGGAGAAACTTCACAATTACACCTCTTAATGGCTTCTTTAACACACCTTCAAAATTATGGCTTCCTTTACACACTTACTCATACAATATTGCTCACTACTTCCTTCCATGCTAAATGAGGGGATGGCCTCTTTATTTATAGACTTCTAGGCTTATCCATCTTATCTCTAAGATAGGATAAGAAATCCACTCGATGAATCATATTCCATACCTTAACTCTTATCTATACATGTAAGCTTATCTTTTAAGATAAGATAAACCTTATCATTTTACATGGGTTCCACATTTTTAGAATTTTTACAAATAAAATACACAAAATATTTATGACCTCACTCCTTGTCCTTATTACCAATTTAATATTTCTAATTCCTAATCATGTAGACCCTACTTCTCTACTAACCCCACTTTGACATTTTAACATTACCGGACCATTTATGAAAAATATTTACTTTTTACCACAACATTCCTATTGTACTTTTGACTATTACCGTACTATACATTATTGGTGGCATCGTACTGGCAGCGCCGTTATCTTCTATCAGACGCTACTACTAATTATACTTAACAACATTCTATTCCTAATATATACATTAATGAAATAGAAATTACGGAGGAAAATTTTAGTGTCGACAAATTCACGGAGAAAGGAAATACAAAAAGAAAGATACCAGGAATGCTTAAAGAAAAAGCAATGCTGGAGAAAATCAAGGGACACATCAGATATTGATATAGACAACGTCATCTGGGCATGGAGTCCAAGAAAAATATGGAAAGGAAATCAAATTAAAATACCGAATTGGGGTCATGAAGCTATCCAACAATACCTTGCACAAATTCAAGAACAATAATTAATACCCTTGTGAGGGATCAATGCTTATGTAATTTTCTTGAAGGATTGATTGCCTATGGAAATACATTTTCAAATCCATTTCCTCAAAACAACTTGTTTAATGTAATTCTTAACTCTTTATTGTTCTTTATGATTTCTGAATGGAAAAGCATAAAATTAGTTGACTTTATCACACGTAACTTGCATATTTACAATATCACAGTCATTTTTATATAGATTTATATAAAATAAATATTAATTTGAAGTATTTCAATAACTACTATTTTGTATTTTTTAAAGGGCAATATTGTAAAATTACCATCATCTAAATTTTTTTACAAGCATAGGTGGCCATCAAATTTAACCCCTAGGCTAATGTAACTTTGTGGCACCTAGGCTTATGTAACTTAGCAACCACTAGGATTATGTAGCTTAGTGGTGGGTAGGCTTATGAAACTTGCTACTAGTAGGCTAGTGTAACTTTCTAGCCACTAGGATTATTTCACCTAGACGATTCTATTCTTGTGTAAATTAGTGGCCACTAGGCTTATGTAAGTTAACAACCTATATGCTTATGTAAGACAATGGTTTCTAGGCTTATGTAAGTTAATAGCCTATACGCTTATGTAAGATAACAACCATTAGGCTTATCGTCCTTTTATGTAACTTAGATGATGCAAGGTTTATGTAACTTAGTGGCCGCAAGGCAAATGTAACTTAGTGGCCGCAAGATAGATGTAACTTTGACCCCGCTAGGATGATTTCACATAACATGCAATTTCATCAGGTAAGTTAACAACTACTAGGATTATTGAAGCAAGCAGCCATGAGGCTTATGTAAGATAGTGGCTTCTTGGCTTATGTTGGGGATTCAAATAATAACAAAATAGAAATACTAATATAGAAAAACTAAAATCTGAAAAATCAGTATTTTTAAATTAGATTACAATAGTGGTGAAATTGGAATCCAATAATAGCACTATTGGAATCCAATAACAACAATATTGGAATCTAATAATAACAAGATTGGAATCTAATTATAGTGAAATTGGAACTAGAATAAGTCCAATAATGACAATGTTAAAATCCAATATTGCTACTAATGGATTCCAATAATAGTGATAATGGAATCCAATGTATAGACAAAAATGGACCAACATACGCAAAAACAGAGATGGATTTCTTCCAATACTTGAAATACTGGAGTCTAGATTCATTGGAATATGTCTATATTTAGTGAAATAAGCATGTTTATGTTGTGGAGTGAATAATCGATAACATAAAGTAGTTAGAAGTTGCTTACCTTTGATCCTTTTAGAGTGTGATGGTGAAAACATGCCAAGTGGATAAGTGAAACATGAAATGAATGCAAGATGAAGCATGGAAACTATAAAGGGAAAGTGACCCTAGGGGTGAAGCATATGCATTTGGTACTATGTTATTCCTATTGTTATTGTAACTTGTTGAAGGTTTCTTCTTGTTGTGTATTACAAACATACCTACTGAAAAGAAGAGAGAATAAGTAGTAAAATATTTGTATATGAAAATTATTTGCATAAGTATGTAAAGCATGAAAAAGTATGTAAAAGTAGTAAATGGAAAGTGTGCACCTGATTTGTAAAGAGTGAAAAGGATAGAAAATTTCGTGAAATGTTATAGAAGAGCATTTTTGGGGCAATCTCATGCCAAGAGTGAGTTTTTGGGAGATCTCATGCTAAAGAGCAGGTGTTGGGGAGAGAGGTATAGTGTTACTCTCCTTCCATGACTCTTCCCTGATTATACACCACTGCATATGGTGTGATCCTGTTTTGTTCCTATTTTCCCTTTTTTAATGTATTGTTTATTTTAATTGAAGATGGAGATATAATACATTCCGCTTACTAGAGGACTATGCCTATACTATGAAAATTACTCTGTGAATTGTATTGATATGAGAATATTTTTGTGTGTTCCCCATGGAAATTAGCACTCGGGGAGGACAAAGGCACTCGATAACTCTTGTATGAGCCTGGCACTTGGTGTCATGATTTGTTGAGGAACCAAGTCAAGTTCTCGGTCATTTTGTACCGTATGATTGTTACGTTCTTGTCTTGTGAAAATGTGTATTGTAACTTCGAGTGTTATATGGGGTGACTGATTCACCCAATGTATTCCCCCTCATTTAGGGTGCATGCAACATCGCTAGGAATATGTGGCCTAAATGAGAGGCCTTGATGTTGATCTCAACTATATACTTGCGGGGGAGGGAATGTGCATGGCGAAACCACAACACATGCAAATAAAGTTGCTAGATAAATTTGTTAGTAGTAAAATATAGCAAACATGTCATGGAGAAATGAAACTTGTATGAATACAATATGGACCACAAAAGTGTGTTTTAAACATGGTACATCACTCAAAATGTCACAAGATAACCAGGATGAAGCGGCCAAAATAATACACGTAATGATCAAACAAGACATAGGGCATAGCCCAAAACAATAGCATATAATAGTAATCAATGAAAAACAAGATGTTACAGACAACCATGGTGGCAATAGTTGTTGCGGAAAATGTTGCACATGAAGCACATGTTAGCATGTTAGAAAGATAAAAAAATGTCAAAGCATGTATGTACTTGATATAAAGTAGTGTGCCGAGTAATAATAGGAAGTAGTAAATAATGAAACAATAAGACCTGTAATGTGTGAGAATGTAGATGCCCCTAGGAGCCTCGGTGGGACTAGTAAGAGGTATAGTGCTAAGCATCATTGTAATGTGTAAGGATTTGTAATAAGTTTGCATTCACAAATAAAGATAAAGTGAACAAACATGTGTAGATGATAAAGATAATGACATACTAGATATCCTGATAACATAGTAAACAAAGTGTAACATGAAATTAAAAACAAGTAAGAATAAGTGTAACCAAGATATACAATATGTAGTGTATGAATGTAATGGAATAGTATGCAATGTGAATGTGATAGGGGTAGTGTGCTCCCAGGTGAATGTGGATGAGATATGTATGCGATAAGGCTCATTTATAAAATACCCTAAAAAATCAATAATGAACCATAGAACAAGAGTGTGTCATCAAGAAATGGTTTGTTAGTGTGCACTAGAAATATACATCAATGAAGCATGTAGCATAAGGAGTGAGAATGTGGTGAGGTTAACTTAATATTTAGACCCACAATTTTGAGTATGAACCAAGAAACTAGAGTGCGTCAAAGGGTGATGATGATCCAAGTTATGTATCAAAGTGTGCAAGAGAGACGGGATGCAAAGCACAAAGTGTTATGTGGATGTGTAAATATTAGGAAGAATTAATGTTTATTGATGTGGGGAAGAAATCATGATGCCCCCAAGTGTGTGATGAATAGAAGAATCAAGTAACATCATCTAGGAGATTTTCATTTTCAAGGTCGAAGCCTAATGGAGTTGGATCAGAGACTTGATAAGAAATAGTGTGAGGTTGATCATGTAGAGATCCCTTACGACATAAATTATACATGCCCATTGTATATTCTTCATCAATAAAAGGTGGTTGTGGAAAACCATGTGCATACCATCGAGTGATATTTTGAGAATATCCCAAGAAGGAGTCATTACAAATAGAAATGCAGAAAAAGGCATAGGAAATGTGATATCAGTATGATTTTAGTCTAGTGTGCCACCAATGTAATCAAATCAATATTTCCCAAGTGTGAGTGGAGAAGAATGAGGAGTGTGTGCAAGGAAGACTGTCAAATGGAATAAGCGGAGGCCATAAGCAATAGTAATAAATACACATCTGTGATAGGGGAGACGGAGAGTGAGATGGAGGAAGGAGATCAACAAATGTGAATCCTAACCGAGCCAATACGTCATGTGTGAAAACAGTCTCGAGAAAAGTGAGGTCAAATAGGATATGAGGCCAATAAGAGTTTTGAATGAAGATAGTGCATGTGAAGGGATCTAGGAGTGGAGCATAAGGAATCTAAGGAGATGTTGCAGATGTTATAACATATAATGTATGCATTATTCCTTGGAAAGGAATAATGAAATTAGTGGATAGAGGAAGCTTCTTAAATTGATATTCGTGAGGGACAATAGCAACAAAAGTATCTTGAAATCATGATTCATCTATTTCAAGGGGATTAAAGTTATGATTGCATAATATGTCATCGTTAAGCTCTACAACATCAGCCTCATCATTAGAATCATCAATACTAGCATTGTCTTGTTGTATAACATTATAAATAATATTGGTAGTTGAGTCAGATGTAGAATTGGGAGGATTCGTGATAGGTGGAGAAGTAGCACCATGGGGGTAGACATGGTGGGTGATAAAATATTAGTAGTATAACTAGGAATGGATGGAGTGGATGGAGAAGCAACATAAGAAGAAGTAGTAGGAACACTAAATTGACCGACATCATATGTACTAACTTTGTGATATTAAATTGGTTGAGATGGAGAAATGGGCATGGTAGTGATGGGATCTATGTGGAAAAACTTGAATGGCTTGGGATCCACAACAATAATATGTTCATAACCATCATGTAATAATTTAACGCACCAATGGACTATAGATGGAACAACATGCATAACATGAATCCATGGTCTGCCAAGTAAGTAATTGTATTGAAATGTGGCATCAATGACAAAGAATACAATAGGAACCATTTTAGGCCCAACTTGTAAAGGTATGGTGATGGTTCCCATGCATGTATGAGTGGTAGAATCATAACTATGAATGACTTGAGAAGATTTGTTAATTAGATTTTTGAGAATGCAAATTTACTTGAGGAGAGAGAGAGAGAATAGGTTTATAACAGAGCCATTGTCAATGAGTACACGCTTAATGTAGATGGTACCAATAGTAGTAGTGATAAGAAAAGGTGCAAATGGATCGTCAGTAGTAGAAGGAGGGATATCCTCATCACTAAAATATATAGCATGTGGTAAATTTTTAAGAGATTGAATAAGGTGAGAAAATGCAATAGGTGAATTATTGCTTTAAATGTGAATAGAGAAAAGAGAGGCCTCTAATGTGTAACAAAAATTGGGTGCACTACATACTAGATCATAAAGAGATATTTTTTTTGTGTATATTTAATTTTCTCGATGATGTCACAACCCTTAGAGGTAGTGGAATGAAATACATAAGTGATAGGAGGCGAGACAAAAGCGTGTGGAGCCATAGGATTACGAGTGTGACGGGTGGTGACCGTGTTGATGCTTGGATCAAATATTGGAGTAACAAAGTGAGGAGGATGTTGAGTACAAACTTGTATAAAATCAAAAGCAATAGTAAAAATGCCAAAACCTTGGTTGGATAAAAAGAAGGATAAGAAGAATGATCCATGAATTAAGAAGAAGGGCATATATTTTGATACATTTTTAGAAGGTAGGATTTGAATAAGAGGGTTCACCAAATGATTTTAAAAAAATAAATTTTTAAGTGTTAAACCCTAATTGCAGAGTAAGCGATGTAAATAATTATATACAAGTGCTAAATTTTATGTGACACAAACAATAAGCAAGTAAAATATGAAACCCCAAGAAAGAGGTATAGAAAAATCACTTAGCTAATTAACGTTTGATCCAAGAGTTTTACGGACTAGGAAAAATATTGAACAAGGAATGAACTATTTTGTCAATGCTCGAGAATAAATTTTGGAATCCATGGACGAGGACTAGACATGGGCACCCATGGCATGACAAGGGCACTTGGGTGCTTTAGAGACCTCTACTAGGTGCCCATAATCGTGCAAATGGTCAGAATTTGATTTTTATAGTGTCACACAAGTGTCAAAAATATTCCCTATTAATCGCATGTGTGTCATTATTTGATCGCCGAGGGTACTGTAGCCTGCAAAATAAATATCACCTTCAAAACCCACCATATCACAACAAATAAAAAAATAAAGATGTAATATGGGGAGTTAGATTGACCCAAAGAAGGACCCCAAGAGTGAACTTACTACCGAGTGTTTTACTACACCTCAAACTCCATGTAGGTGTTGTTTGTGTAAGAGTCATTCCCTATGATGCCCTTGTGCAAGTACACTTGATAGTGGGTTATAGCTAGATGTACCAATGTAGATAGATGTGTGGATGGAAAAATGAAATTGCCCTTCCTATTTTTTATATGCAAAAAATGTAGTCCTTTGTCCCTTGATTGAATGCCAAATGGATTCTTTGAAGTGCTTTAGGATCCTTTTGAATGAAATCTTAGGTGATAGTAATGATGCTTATAGCTTGGTCCTTTATTTTGGTCACATAGCTTTGTATTTATATGATTCCCTTGTTTGAATTTTGTAATTGAAAACTGGAAGGCTGACCCATAAATGGAAAAGAATCCAAAAGATAAAATAGACCCAAAAGAAATGAGTAAAGTGAAAAGGGTCGGGGGCACCCAGAGGCGACAGGGGGTGCCGGTACTCGTATCATGGTGGGTCTTTGTGTCTGGAGCCATAAAAGATAAAAAAGTAAAATACCAACTGGGTTGTAGGGTGTGAAATACCAGATGGACAACAAGAAACAAAGACAATCATCAATTACTAGTTTTCTTTCTTAGGAATCATATGAATGCTAGTATGTGTTTATAGACATAGAAATGTACCCAAATGTATAATTTCATGTCTGCAATAGAACAATAATTCATCCACTAACATTGTTAATACTTCATATCCATCTACTAGCACATCCATGAAAAACATGGTCAACATCCAAGGTGATAATTGCATTATTATTTTCATTCAACCTACTTATCCTTCATCTACTCAGCCCAAAACTTATAAGACCATTTATCCTCGTTTTCCAAGCCAACCATCAAATAAACAAGTCTCAATTCCTAATTCCATATCCAAATAAATGCCATTGACCCATATACAAATTTATTTGCATAGTTAATCCTATCTATAGCTCCCTTAGCATCCTTAGACAACATCAGCCCCTATGCTCTTATGTGGGTGATCCCATCTAATCTCATCCCTTTTTCCTTATGTCATTAGCACTTGTAAATATCCTTCTACCACGATTGATTTGTATACACAGCAAACAAAATTAAAGATATTGAGCCATTTATAAGCCCTACACTATTATAACTTGTCTAGCAAAGATGACCTCCAATATGTTTAAACCATTACACAATTCAACCCCGCATATCGGGACACCCTTTAGGACTCTCTAATATCCCAAGTCAAATCTCATTTCTAGATCTTATTTTTACCTCACCTAAACATCATAAATGTATCATGTTAGGTATATTCATTATGATTATTATTCTTCCACCCTATTTAGGGTAAGATCCTACCTTCCATGGTTCCAAATAGAGTATCCTATGAAAAATTGAATAGGTATCCATTCAAACCGACCTTTCCACCGATAAATTTTTATACATTTTCTTCCCTCTTAATTCCACAATTATTGATGTGATTTTATTTTTCACAAAAAATATTCCCTTTTATTTAAGTCCAAATCAATCACACTATCATTAAGATATCTCTCATAGATGAAGTTGTTTGTACTTAGTATTCTTTCTTTGATTTCATCAAGACACTAGGATATTTTATCAATAATATTAATCCCACTAGAAACATGTTTCAAGGTTAAGGTAATCAAAAGATTCCTCCCTATGGGTTGTATCTAGTTACCTATTACTGTTCCTCCTTATACCATTATTTTCAATTTCATAATCTTAAATTTCCTCTTATCTTATAACATCCACTTAGATTGAACATGAACCTTTTGTATGCATGTAGTATAGTCACTCACATGACAATGCATTAAGTTTAAACATCTAGGAGCTATCTATACAGTACAAGGAAACACTAGTCCTTGGAACTTTGACCTCTTCCAACAATATGGGGCATTTAATATTCCCACCTTGGAGGATCTTATCAGTATTACATTTTGAGAATACTAATGCTTTAACTATCTTCTTGATTCTTTCTTGGCTATAACAGTCATCTTGAATCCATGGAAAAAATGCCACCCAAAATTCTCAACTCAAATGATGATGGGACCAATGAAATCAACCTTAGGAATAACACTTCTAATATCCTTGATTTTATTATCTCACAATTATCTCCTACTTTACAAACCCTCTTATAAGAAGGATTTTGATCAGTTCCTATCACTATTACTTGCACTAAGTGTTCTCCTTTAGAGAATCTCATTCAAACTATGACCATAATCAACTCATGTGCTATTGATATTACCATGTATGAATATGAAAATGGTTATATCATATACAACCCTTTCTTAGTAGACTATGCCTAGGATAAAAATGAGAAAATCATCAAGATCGGGATTCACTAAAATCTAACTTTAATTTGGCATTAACACTATCATTGTCTCCTTATGAGACAAGACTGCTAACTTTAACCCTAAATAATATGACTTGATGGATGAAAAGGATGATATTTATGAATTTTACTCCAATGATGACTTGATGCATTACACTCCTTTGATTAGTGACATGATTTCTGAGCTACGAGTTTGGTCCATGTTGTCACTTTGAAATGCACCCTTGGAGAATGGTTTGATAAATCTCCTTTCAATTGAAAAAATGTAAACATTCCTAGGATGTGGGAGACATGTATGTTGGAGTGAGTATCCAAAGAGGTTTGGTTCCTCGAGTGTAGCACCTAAACTATTTATATCTCCTAAGGCTAATTCTAATCTACCAAAACCAATGAGGAAAAGGGATAAGGAAGGAAGGAAAATTGAAAAGATAGTTATACACCAAAATGTTTTAAGGATCTAAAACTTACACAGAGCCACACACACCATACACTAACTATAATTAAATGTATTAAAGAAAAAGAACTTCATAGAATGGTTTGGAATGAGTTGTCACAAGACAAAAGGAGGAAGAAAATTTCTCCACAACAAAATCCTGCATACAACCGGTAAAACACAATCTATGACTTGTTTTAGACATGTAAAATGTCAACATACTTATTATCCACTATTAATCCCCCACCACTAACTATATAATAATTAATCGCAAGATTAATTATTATTAATCCATGTTATCATATACATCCTTATCTCAAATATTCTCATTACTCACCCAATAATCCCATCTCACCCTTAATCATTTAATTCATTATTAATATCTTATTATCCCATCACTAATTCCTATTATCAATTTCTAAGAATTTAAAATTCCTACCCACCTACTCTACACCTATCCTACACCTAGCTTCTCCATCAAATCACATCCCTAATCATAATTAATCTCACCTAATTCTAGCCTAATCAAATGCTCCACCTCCAAATCTAGAGGCTTCTATTTCTAGAAGCCTCTCCAAACTTCCCTCCTTTTTATTTAAAAATTTAAATAAAATTCCCTCTCCATTGAATTAAAAATTCAATAGAGGCTTCTCTTAATATCTAGAATTCTCTAATTCTATAATTCTCCATTCTTCTCATCAATCCTCAACCATTGATCCACATCCTACTTGAATCAATCTCCACCCTTCATTCCTCCTCCCACAACCTATAAATTGGCTTGCCACCCTCCATGGAAGCCAACTTTTGAAATTGCAACTAAGTGTTGCCAATTTTACTAGAAATCTCTACAACAATCATCAAGAATTATTCAAGCAATATATCAAACCCATAAGGGGAGGTGTTTTCCAACTATATCTAAAACTTGAAGCAAAGTGAATTCATCCATTGAGCACATCCAATTACCAAAGAAGGAATATTGCAACTTGTAGATAAGTGTATGTATAACATTCTTTCTCCATTTTTATCTTGCTCAAATATGAGGTAGATATTAAGTGTGTTAGATTAAGAATTAAGCAAGTTTGGTTCATTTTTTTGTATTTACAACTAACATTCTTTTTGTTCTACATTTTGGTGCTCGCATTATGGGGTTTACCCCCAATATATTTCTTATTTTTAATAGTATTTCATACTTAGAACAATTTTTCCAAATTTGGAAAAAAATCATTTTCATTTACACATTAAAACTTAAATTTTTGTAGCAATTTTCCATATTGGTGCTTATATCCTATCTTTCAATGCCTATGATGCAAGAAAGTGGCCCCTTTTCCCTACATCAATGCCTTTACATTGTATATTAATTTCTTTGGTTGTAGGGGTATACTTTGGTGCCTTTGTCAAACCCGTCACAAACCTTTGTGGCATACTTTAGCACCTTTTTCTATGACATTTTGAAAGTTCGTGTTTGGTCTCTTTGTCTAGATTTTGGTGCTTATGCTCTTTAATTAGTGCCTATGCTTATACTTTGAAAAAAAAATTGTTAAAATTGACCTTTCTTTTTTTGGAGCACTTTTTCTTTATTTTAGCACCTTTGTTACATGAAATAGTTCCTTTGCTCTGTATTGGTGCCTTTTCTTTACTTTGGTGCCTTTGACCTGAAGTAGCACCTTTGCTTTGGTAATTAGCACCTTTCTTTGGATTACAATTTTACATTAGCACTAATCAATCTAACTATATTTTTAGGTGTTTTGGTGGTGTTTTACAGGGTTTCACATTCTATTTTTACATAAATATTACAATAACAATGGTAAAATCCATCCATTTCAATACTCTCCTTGTTTATACTAACATTTTTTGGTTGCAGGATTTTTTGTCAATTAAAAACTACTAACCCATCTTGTTTTGTAGCACGATCAATCCAAGAATACCAGGGATATAAATGACAAAATAATAATCATTTGTTTTACAGAGCCTCTTCTTGAAGACCCCATTATATAATATAATATTTTTCATTAATTTTTAATTATTATTTTGCATATATCATCCTTTTTGTGTTTTGCATTGCTGCATGTTTTTATCCTGAATGCAACACTCATGTATGCTCTCCTCTCACGTCCTAGGATGATCTTGAGGATCAAAAGTGGCTATCATTCCTTCCCTTTTTGTTTTTAGGGGTAACATGATGTGGAAGTGACATCCATGCACTTACCATATTCCTAGGGGTCTCATGACCATGGGATTCACCTCCACACACATAGACACACCCCGTGTTCCGGTGGGGTATATAAATTCTTGACAATCACAATATTGGCTAAACACTTTCTTATTTTAAGAGCATCATAAAGTGAGGGGATTCCACTTCCCAATACCCAAGACTCATACATCATCCTTTCAATATGAACTTGGGTCTCACGTACTGCAAGTTATATCAGGGATGCCCCTAGTGAGCTTGTTTATCCTAGACAAGGCAACCCTTTGGCTGCATATCGAACTATAATGTAAAGAGGCCACTTTTCCCAAGATCACTCACTAGCTGAACCCATGTTGAAAAATAGGTGGAGAGATAATTGTGGCACCACCTTTGGTGTGTGGTATTAAAAGTGACCTATAGTTTGGTTGCAATCCCACTTGACTAGTTAGGGTGTGCTTGCATGTTTGTACTTGTTTGAGTGTTTTTGTCAAAACCAATGTACAACCCTCACACTAGTCCCTCTAATCAAACCATACACCTATCATCCATCTATTTTGACTACGACATTTGACCTTGATTTTGACCACACATCATTTACCATATACCTTTTTGACCATATTTTTATCCATCATCCACTTACCATCATTCACCCCTTTCACATCACCCTATTAATATAAATCAAAATAATTAATAAACCTTTCCACCTAATCAATAAAATTTAAAAGCTAAAAAAGGAAATTTATAAACATCCCCCATTTCATAAAATCCACTTAATACATCCCCTTATCTATGTGATTTATTTCACACCACCTTACCCAATCTAAACAATCACCCATCTCATCATCACAAAACCCCCACTTAATAGTTTAATGTTTCCTATTGGTATCCCCATACTTACCTAGGTCCAAAGAAATCCTAGAATAAACATCACATCCTACATGACATTTTTATACCTAAACATCCTCACATCTTCACCAAACCCTACACATACACTTCCTTACATCCTCACATCATCAAACATCTTATCCAAGATTCCCTATCAATACAATTAATTCAATATTACTAATCAAAACTTGATACAAGACACCAAATATTTATCTCCTACTTATATTTTAAGCCCTCACACCAAGGCACATCCCAATCCCTCACATCAAGGAAAATCCTTCTTATCCTCTCAATCTCCTTTTGATCCTCTTGTCCTAAAACAAGAATCAATTGTTAAGATTATATATCAATTGATAAGGAATATTCCCCTCCTTTACACACGCATTTCTCACTAATTTAACACACCTCCATCCCACCTACACATCTCAAAAATCTAGGACCTAATGGCACCTAGGAGAAGGCCTACCCAATCCCAATCTAGAAACAAAGATGAAATGAATTACCCACTAAACACATAAAACACAAATGACCTCTTCAATCATAACTACTACAACGCCAATGTAAAAGAACAACACAATCAAGGAGAATAAAAAGAAGTGATGATTGATGTAGTTGTGACAATGACTATAATACTAGCACTTTTTCACCGAGGGAAGGTGAAAATAAATTCTTAATCGATTCATCGATAAAAACAAAGAAACCCTTCTTCTCCAACTATATCATATGGGGGTAAATCTTCCTTCTAATTATACTCATGAGTAGTTTCATAGTATTCTCCCGATGAAAATGAATGCATTGTGCAACCGCTCCATCCCCTTAAATGATAATATAAATAATCCAAATCAAATTAACCGTCATATTCCACATGGACAAAATAGTAGAGAAAATGCCAATAACTCTCATATATCTAAAGAGGTCATATTATCCCAATTGCAACAAATGAGAAACTAGATTTCCCAATTGGCCTCTCAACTTGATTTGCAATGACCCAATGGCCATGATTTCAAACATTCACAACATCCTTCTTTTAATTTACTATTTGGTGCCCCCAAAACCTACCTTGGAGCAAGAAATAAAGTCTATGAAGGAAATTCTTCAAGGGTTGTAGCTCAGAAAATAAGGACAATAGTACAAGTTTCAGGAACTTTGTCCCTATCCATTTTACCATGACATATTACATGTTCCCTTTCCTCCATACTTCAAACCACCTAAGTTTGAAAAATATAAGGGAAAGGGTGACCCTCACGAACATGTCAAGAAGCTCTACATGTTATGTCAAAAACTCGTTTATGACAAATCCTATTTATGGGACTCTTTTACAAATCCTAGGTGGTCCAGTGTCTTGAATGGTTCCTCCATTTACCCAAAGGATCTGTCACTACCTTCACCGACTTATATAAAAAAATGTCAAACACTTCTCATATAATGTGGAACATGATGTCACCATGATCAACTTATGTAATACCAAACAACATAATGGTAAAAGATTCTCATCCTTCCTACAATGATGGAGATCCCTTACTAGCCGTATCCCATGGCCCATCCTAGAAAATTAATTAGTTACCATCTTTGTCACCAACCTCCATCAAGAACTAGCTTTCCACCTACAAGTCCATTGTGCCAACACATTTGACGACATCATAGAAAAGGGAATGCAAATAGAAAAATCCCTTATTTCTAAAGGCCTCATTAAATTGTATTCTCATGATAACTACAACCAATCCAACCAACCTTCCACATTTGAGAATCCTAAATATTTCAATAAGAATAAAAAAATTTTTGACGAGGGAGTAATAGAGACCAAACATGTTCAACACGTCCACAAATTTGCTTCCATAGCCATCCCCAAAGGTCAACCTCACTCCACCCAAAATATAAGAAGACAATCATACACCCCCATTATGAGTCTATTGAAACACTCCTTGATAAACTCATTGTTGCTAATGTGGTTTTGTTCCCACAAACCCAACCAATCAATGAATCTAGGACTTAACCCTCATGGTTCAAGGAAAAAGAAGTATTACAAGTTTCAAAAAATAGAGGGTCATGCTACCAACATGTGTATGAAACTAAAGAACTATATCTAAGACCTAAATGACTATGGTAAAATTGAAATCGAAGACAACACCTCTTCTTCCTACCAAAATTATAATCTTAGGATCTATCAAAATCCACTTCCCAATCATGTTCGAAACCATGCTTCACAACAGGGACAATAGAAGTTTAGTACATCCCTTCAATCATCCACCATCAATCCAATCACATAAACTAAAACATGTCCCCGTCTAATATGTGTCCTTTGTCACCCATATTTGTCACCATATTCACTAAGTGATCATGATCAAAGTTAAAGGACCTTCATACAACACCCAATGTGTGGTTACTTGCAAGACTCAAATTATTCCCACCTTGTAAACCGAGCAACATCAAAAGACTAAGCATGATGCCTAGAGAAAGACAAATAAGGATTTGAGTCGTTTTGTATTTGGGGATAAATCTAACAATGTCTTTTCACTCTAACTTGGGGAATATTGGATAGCACCTCCACTAAGGGTATGACCTACCTTGTTACTTTAGGTTCTGCCTACAACTAGGGTGAGAGGACCCATTTTATAACCTAAAAGGAATGGATATAACAACAATATTTAAACTCACTTTCTCAGGGATGTGAAAAGGCATCCTCAAGAAGACATGGTCAATACAACATCATCTAACTCTCACGAGTTGTCACACTAGAAAATGTAGATATCTTCTATAAAGGCTCGGGTTACTAAAGAAATTTATAAATTCCAACTTTCTATTGCATACTTTAGACAAAAGGATTTACAAATTTAACAAATCTCCTAAATATTTATGCCTAAATATTACAAGAAGGGGTAGTTCCGTGGATCTAATGGTTATTTGGTTGAAATTTTGATTTATTATTGGGAATTTAAACAAGATACATTTGATTATACAAAGAACTCAAATGAACCTTGCAAATATTGCAAAAAGATGCTCTTGATATAAAATATGGATCACATAGTCTAATGCATTCCTTCAACTAGAAGGTTTTTGTTCATGGAGGCCCAAGAACACAAGATTTCATATAAACTTTGAGAATTCAAAACACAAAATCTCATGACAAATTCTCAACAAAATACTAACAATCTCTGATCAAATACACTCCAAATACACTCAAGAACTGACAAATATCTTAATACAAACAACTAAAAATTGATTTTAAAACCGTTTACCACATCATGAAGGAAAGCTCCATCAATCATGTAATTGCAGTTACCAAATTTTCACTATTTTAAACCAAATATTTGTGTAATTTAGAGAGATTAATTAACATAATATTGCAACAGAAATGAGGACAATTGATTCAAAACAATTCATCTTGAACAAAGTAACAACACTCATGAAAATACACACAAATTAATTCAAAGAACTCCAATTCTTCAATAAGGGGACACAACAACTATGACCTCAATATTTTCCAATGGCTATATAGTGCAACCATCTTGGCAAGAAGGTTTGGGAACAAATGAATAGCTCGGGTTTCTCATATTGGTTTAGTTTTTCAGCAAGTACAAATAGGTTCTCTCCTTTTTCTCTAAATCTTAGAAAATTTTAACCCCCTTATGCGAGAGTATTCTCATCGCATTTATAAATTTTCAATCACTCAAATCCCTTCATTTCCCCCAAATCATGAATATCTAAGAGAATATTCTTCTTTAATTTGTAGAAATGTTATGAGCTATTCACGTTTTTCACTTCCTCATATATGACTGGGACGTTGTGTCATCGTTTCTCCCTTTTGGTGGGAAATAAGTCTTTTGGTACTTCCTGTGTGCCTCCAAATGGCTTGTGATGTGCAATCCCTTTCACCTTTGGACAATCAACTTTAAGAAAGTATTCATGTATTTTAGAGATGAATATCCTCACATGGATCATATCACATCAATCAAACGTCTTTTGTTGCATGATGCATATTTCCTCAAATTTATTTCCCTCGTGTGAGCTGAGTGAAAGATATTTCTTCATTTGATGGCAAGTGATTCTTCTCGACTCAACTTGTCTACACCATCCTCATTATAAATTCAACTCTATTTTTCCCCAATATGCATCCTTTTTCTACTCTTGAATGTGAGGGATTACTGCAAAACTATTTGTTAGTGCAATGGTGAGGGTACCTATGGAGATTAACTTGAAGGAAATATCCTCAGAAGACTTAAATCAAATCTTTGGTTAAATGGCCCAGATGAGGCCTTTTTCAGGGCTCTATTTGAAATTGCAGATCTAAGAGATAAAAAAGGGCCCCTGACATATCGGAATTCTGGCTCTCCCTTCTTTTGAGATTGATCAAGATCAATCATGTTTTCTCAGCCTTCCAATCCATGTACTATCATCTCTTTCGGTGGGAACATCAAAAGTCTCTAGAAGAATTGAAGAAATTTTGGATTGAAAGGAGGCATGTTGTGGCAGGGGCAACTGAGTATGAGTGTCCCTTCCTATGTGATGAAATATTTTGTGCTAAAGGAAATTCTTGAGGAGTCCTACATACTTTATGACAAGATCTTGATTGATACAGTGTCATCCATTTCTCACAAAATAGAGGAATTGGAGCAATGAGTCATCCTTTTGGAAAAAGGTCAAGCAAGACTTGTGCCACCTCAACTATCTCCACAATACTAGCACCAACATCAAGAAGAAAGAGGGGGGAATAGAGCTCTAAAACCCAAATTATTATTCTATATGAGGAAGAAGTAGAGCCTTCATCCCCATAGCATTTTAAAGCATCACTTTCCACCACCAAGGAGGGAAGAGGAAAATCTATTCTCTAACCTTTCGTTCATCTAGTGCAGTGGGCTCCTTTGATGGAGCATAAAGTATCATGACCTTTTCTTGTTCCTCTATTAAGAAAGTGTCCACTTTTCATGAGAAGGCACAAGGAGTAGTCTAGTTCTAAATATCTTGCTCCATCGGGTCCAAGGGCTAATGTGCTTTCTCTCCCAACTAATCCAAATGCTCCTCTTCAATCTGCTTCCATTCAATCCACTTCTTACAAGGAAAAGGAATAACAACGTTTCCCACATGTGGTTTAGACCTTTTGGACTAGGTATCTTCTTATCAAAATAATATTGAGTTGAGGGATATTATAGATGGTCCCAGAATGACTGTTGAATCTTTGAGGATAAGGGGATGTCTCAGAATTTGGTAGGGTCAGTCATATTTATTTAGATAGCTCAAGGTTCAAATGAATTTATACCAAGGAAAAACAGGTTGTTGAACAAAATTCCTCCATTTGGAGGAGATTTCAAGGTGGAAGTGGAAGATGACTGAACATTTTTCTTTTCTTGTTTCCTTTTGATGTATTTTCCAAATATGTATGCAAATTTCTTCATCATGGGATGGGGCCCCTATAGAACCCCAATTTTACATTTGAATCTTTATTTCCATCATCTTCTAACATATATGAATTTACATGCTTGACTCATTACTCCTCTTTTGAATTTAACTATGAAATGGAGTCATGTCCTCATGTTGATATTTGGGGACATATTTTCTTTTACAAAAGAAACCCTCCCGATTGCATCCAATGGTGTCGTGCCACGTGTTTTCTCCATCACTTAGTGTATCGTATCTTTCTAAAACCTTCCATGACTCATCTAGATGATGTGGTCTACTTTACTGTGATCCATGGATCACCTTGCATTGTTACATTAGTCTACATCTCTATTTAGAGTAGTACGACCTTGAATATCCATCTATGGTGCCATTTCATTATTCCATGGAACTTTCCTTCATCCCACGGACTTCTTCCCTTTTGAAGTTGCATATGGGTGATACATTGAGGCATGCGCATTATTTTCCTTTTCTTTGACCTTTCAGCCCACTTGGGCTACCCTACCACGCTTAAGTGATGTGACCAACTTTTTCATCTTGAAGGTTCCCGACCCCTTACACTTTCTCCAAAGTGTGCTAGAGGGACACATGTATAACCTTCTTCCCTTCTACGGTGATGTTCCTTGCTTCCATGGTTTCTCAATTTTTGTCTTTGAATATCTGCAAAGTCCAACCCTTATGCAAATTGCTTAAATTTTGTAAGGGGTGTAAAATCAAGCAACATCATGTATCATCAAAAATTGAAGAAATTTCTTGCACTTTTTAATTTACACTTGTAACAAGGACAACATTCGAGAGGATAAATCACGGTTTTACATAGTTTTCTTGAATAATTTCATAGGGATTCATCAGTAATGACACATTTTCACAATCCTCAACCAAAAAAATATCAATTCCCTAAAAACAAGGTTCTCATTTGCATTCGACATGATTATATCTTTCAATCATACTTTTTCACATAAGCAAACTAGTCAAAGAGAAATTTTTGAAGGCATACATTGGATAAAAGGGGAGATCAAATCAAGCACTAACACCAGCTATGACTCGGGGATGGGCACTCCCTGTGGGTGCCATAATAACCACTCAAAACAAACACACAAAATACCAAGTTCCTAAATCCATTGGGTTACGAAGTAATTTAAAGAATACACAGGGTCAAACCGAACCAACTCGAACATCACAAAAACATACCGAGATACCAAGGCAACTGGTCACTAAAGACTAGGAAAACAAAAAGGAAAAAAAAAAAATGAAGAAAAATAAATAAATAAAAGGACTATACATTTTACAGAATGCACACCTTGAGCATGATCAATCCAAGAAGTGCTTTAGATTCCATTATTAACATGTAGCTCTATAAAATCTCCATCCAAGTATTTTAGGGAAAATGTGTGCTCACCAATTCTTATGTCAATAGAGTAAGGACTCAACCACAAGGCATCAAATTTACCATGTTTTCCTTTATCCTCGTGTCCTATTGTCCGATAGCAAAATCAGATCTCCAACATTGAAAGTTATAGGAGTCACCTTTTTATTAAATAATTTTTTGAGTTTCTCTTTAAACTTAAGGTGTCTTTGGTGAGACTCTCTTCTCTCTTCATCCAAATCCACAATCTTATTAATCCTTTCTTCATAGGGATTCACCTCTTCATCCTCAAGCTGTTGTATGAACTAATAAGAGGACAATTGCATATGTAGGGGCAAGAGAGCTTGGACTCCATAAACCAATTCAAATGGACTCTTTCCAGTAGCCCTTTTGGCAGTAATTATATCTACCCATAAATAAAATTTCAACTACTCACCCCACTTTCTTTTATTAATCTCCAATGTCCTCCTAATTATCTTGAGTAGATTTTTATTGCTTGATTCATCTTGACCATTCCTTATGGGTTGTAATTCGATGCATATGTCAGATTAAGTCCATATTATTTACACATAGCTACTAGTGGTTTAGCTCTAAAGCTCATAGCATTGTCAACAACTATTTTTGCAGGTACCCCAAACCTATAAATTATGTGATTCAGGATGAAATCCATGAAAATTTGATGAGTTTATTTTTTTGTGGGAATAGTTTCCACCCACTTGGTGAAATAATTGTTGGATACTAGTATCCATTTATGCCCTGCACTTGAGGGATTTGAGATCTCTCTAATAAACTCCATGCCCATTTTTTGAAAGGATCTTCTATTGACACTGGTTGCAAAGGAAGGACACCTGAAGCTTTCATTCTTCCTAAAAATATATGATAGCTTTCATATTTCCTAACCAACAAGGCCACATACTTGAAAAGTGTGGGCCACCAATAACCTTCCCTCAGGATCTTGTGAGCAATTACTCTTCCAACAAAATGGCCTCCACATACTCCCCCATGAAATTCTACAATCAATTGGGGTGCTTCATCCTCTATGATACATCTCAAAAGAACCCCTTCATGATTCTTCCAAGCCAACCCATAATCAGTTATGATATATTTTTGAAGGCAAATTTGAGTGTCCTTCTCTTATTCTTATCTAGATGTCTTAGACACTCCAAATTTCTAAGGTAAAATATGATATATTTACACCAGGTGGAGTTGATTAATTTTTCATGGACATCCATAGTCCTTCCTCAATTTCATTTACCTCCATCACATATAGTTTCTTTTTGCAATTAAATTTGTAAGACCTAGGCCTCTAACTAGCTTGGTGGTTTGTATATCCATGTCATATTCTTGTATCTTGTTCACCTAGCAATATCTCTTACTAGAAACCTCCATCTCTGATAAAATGTCTTTGACCATAGTGTGGGGAACATAAGCTATAATTTTAGAACTCAAAATATAGGGCCTAAAAATTTAGTTTCTCTTACCAAAGAAAAATCCTTCTTCTCCATGATGGTATACTTCAATTCAGCCCCCAAGGATTTACTAAAAAAGGAAATAGGCCTTTCATTTCCTTCTTCATCCTTTTTCAAAATTATATATGCGATAGTGTTTTTAGATGCAAAGGAAAATATTTAAAAATCCTTCTCATAATCAGGGGCTGCCAATATTGGAGCATTTTTCAATGCTTCTTTTATGCTAATGAAAGCTTGAAGAGCTCCTTCTTCCCAATGTATAATATGGTCTTTCTTCAACATGCTTGTAATAGGGATAGTCATTTCAGCAAAGTTATAAATGAACTTCCTAATGAAATTTATTTGACAAAAGAAGGACTGAATCCCTTTCTTAGTTTTTGGGATAGGAACTTTGTCAATTGCTTCCACCCTTTTAGGATCAATCATGACCCCCTATTTTGATGCAATATGCCCCAAAATTGTTTCCCTTTAAACCCCAAAATGGCACTTTTGAGGATTCAATGAGATGTCATACTCTCTTCATCTTATTAGCATCTTCTCTACATGAGTCAAGTGATCACTTCATTTTCTAGAGAATATCATCACATCATCCTGATAAAGTACAATGATAAATCATTGATTTAGCTTGAGAATGCAACATCCATTGATCTTTAGAACGTGGCTCCCAACATTCATCAAACCAAAAGGAATTCTCACATACACATAGGTACCCCATGGGGTGGTAAAGGTAGTTTTAATTCTCTCTTATTGTTTCACAACCACCTAGTTATACCCTAAGAATCCATCTAATGTAGAAAGAAATTTTGATCCAGTGACCAATTGTAGCATGTTATCCATATTTGGCAAATGGATAGTTGTCTTTAATTGAGGCTTTATTCAAATTTCTAAAATCTACACACAACCTTATATCTCCATTTTTATTTCTTACTAGCACTAAATTTTCCACCCATGAAGAATATCTTGTGGGTTGTATTATCCCTCCATCCCTTAACTTTTTTAATTCTTCCTGCATCTTGAGGGAAAGAAGTGGATTGATAGGCCTTTGTTTTTCCTAAATGGTTTAGCATTAGGTTCTAAAGGTATTTCATGTTGAAATAAATCTTCCCTATATGCTTTCAATTCTGAGTAAGACCATGCTAAGAAGTCTTGATATTTCTTCAACAATTCAACATAAGATTGCTTTTCCTCTTTACTCAAATTACTTCCTATCCAAAATTTTCTAGGTTTTTCTTTAGTTCCCAAATTATGTTCTTCCACATCCCTTGAAGATGAAATGTGTTTGTGAGCCAACTTTTCTATATTATCAAAGTTAGACTCTAAAGCCACCAACCCTCTGGGGATTGTGTTTGTTTTCAATTAGATTATGTCCTTGCCAAACAAGGTTTCTTTCCCATCACATACTACAACCATTGGCTCCCAATCAATGCATTGATCGGTGAATTATACTTCATTCTGCAAAACCTCTTGAACCTAGGCTAGATCATCAAATACTTTCCAATGTTTCACATTATCAGGGAAAAAATGTCTTGACAATATTATAATATCATAATCATCATAATAGGGAGAGAAATAGTGCAATTTTCAAACCTAGATCCAAGCACTTCCAACCTATCTACTGCAACATTTTGAGTTCTATCATGATACAAAATGTTAAAGGAATCAAACATATCAATAAAATCCCATACTACATGTTTATATTGTTTCATTCTTTGATTTTTAGTAGCATGTAGTTTCCTTACTTGTTTCACTACAAGATCTAAATCTCCTTTAACAATTATATATTTTATACCATACTTCCAGAAATCCTCAAACCCAAGAGTAATGCCTCATACTTGGAAATGTTTTTGCATTCAAATTTAAATTTTAAGAAGAAATTAAATTTTCTTCACTTTGAGATATAAGTACAACTCCAACCCCATTTCCCATATTAGAGAAAGCTCCATAAAACATTAAATTCCAAGGGATACAAACTTGTTCCAAGAATTTACTCTTATCAATATTATTTTCTTCAAAATCTGCATACCCAACAAAATTATTAACATCGACATTTGTATACAGAACTTCATAAGTAGCATTATTAGGATCTTCAATCAAATGTAACATCTTCTTCTCCCCATATAACTTGACAATATTCCCTTCTATTGGTATGGTGGCATATGACATATCCATTTGCACACTTCCCCAATAATAGTATCCACTTCCTTGACAAAAACATACCCCATTTCACAGGACAGTCAACAATAACCACATTCATGGTTAAATATTTACCAGGGTAAGTTGTTAATTACACCACAAAATATTTTGCATACCCAATGACTGGTACCTCTTTTGAATCCATGGCAAGTGCAATTTCTAAAGGTTGATGTTACTTTGATTTCCAAATCATTCATAACCTCAAGGGGCATCACATTACATGAAGCTCCTAAATCAAACATGCAATTATGAACAAGCATGTCATTAATAATCAAAGTAGTATAGAAGGGATCAACATCAAGTTGGGACTCAACAAGGGAAGTGCCTAGATATACTTCAGGGGATTCCCCAAAATTTTCCAATGTCTTTAGAACTTCCAATTCTTCAATAACATGAGGAATATCAATATTGTTAACATCTTTTCCTGCGGTCACTACCTCCTTAAATCCCAAATAATCAAATATTATTTTTCTGCTCAAGGATCCTAAACAATTCAATGATGGGTACACTAACCTTGATCTGGCTCAAAATTTGAGCCATATCATAAGGGGTATACTTGGGTAAAAGGTTGTTTTATTAGAGGTAGGGTAATTGCCTTTTCTTGTGGTATGAGGTTCTTCATGGCTTAAGCAAGGTTCTTTTTTTATTGGCATTAGCTGGACTTTTGGTTGGCACATCTTTCTTGGGGGATCCTTTTAGATATTAGTGAGGAGGAGATTCTTTGGTTTGGGCTATGGCCCTCCCATTTTAACATTCTTTTTTCTTAGATTATATTCTTTCTCCTGGGCCACCATTGCATTCATTAATAATTGTCTATCCTCCTCAGAAGAAATTCCACCATCATATTTCTCAATCATTAGACCCTTAAATATTCAAAATCATGATTGGGCAAGTCAAAATCATGGACCATATCAACTTTAAGATTACTAGTAGAAGGAAGAGGAGATACCTAGTTTATGTAGTCCCAAAAACATTCCATAGTCCTGGCACTCAACAATTCAATAGAAGTAGCTCCTTATTGTGGACTATTAGGGAATTCCATCATGCACACATTACCAAAAGTAGCATCATCATCAACCTCTTCACTTTCTTCATTAATATCACATGGGGAATGTGGTAAGAAACATTTATCACACCACTCAATAACATGATTTTCTTCTATCATAGAAACTCTAGTAGTTAAAGGATCAAGGACCAATTTTTTTTCTCTTGGTTATTGTTTTTATTTCCTAATCCCATGGGCCCTTTACCTCTCTCATCTAATCTATGATCACCCCTAGGATGATTTCCAAATCTATTTTGACCTTGAGGTTGGTGTTGGCCCTGAGAAATCTGTCTTATCCCTTTCTCTACTCTAGCAATTTTATAAGAGATTTCTTTTACTGCTCCTACTAGATTTTTAACAACTTCCTCCAGATCAACTCCCTTGCTTGGTTGAGGATTTTTAGGGTTAAATAACTTAATACCCTCCCTTTTAGGAGGTTTTCCTGTTCCATGATATTTTCTTCAATTTATATTGCCATAGAAAAATATTACCTCAAGGTTCTAGGGTTTTTTTCCTCAAATAATATGCATCTTTCTTATCAAAGGTATTAGAATATTTTATCAAACATGATTCATCACTTGGCCTTAAAATTATAGGCAATCTAGTCAAATTTTTGTTGAATCTGGTATTGAAATCTTGGACAGGTTCATTGGGATTCTTCTTTATATTCTCAAATTTAGATAGAAGAAATTTGGGGTCATTCTTATCCCCATATTGTGATCTAAATGCATTCTTCATCTCATTTCATGAGTCATTTGAATTGTCTAATAAGGATTTATACCAATCCCAAGAATCCTCTTATAAGGCGTGAATAAATATTTTTACATAAACATCCTCATGTTCAATCTCAAAATACTCCATAATATTCACAAAAATTCTTAGGTGTTGATCACCAGTAATAGCATTATTTCCTTAAAATTTAGGAAATTTGTTCCTCACTTCTTGTTGAACCGCATTGGGATATCCCACCATACCCATGAAATCTATGGGTCCAAAGACATTTATAACAAAGGAATGTTTAGGTAAAGGCTAAGCCATACTATTTTGAGGAGGTGTCCCAATAGGAGGATTAAAATGGTGTGGGACAAGTGGTCTCTAAGAGGTAGTGACGTATGATCTTCAAGTAATGATCCTTTAAAGATTTAGTTTCACAAAAAACTCTATTACTTCTGAGTAGCAATGGAGGGAGATGAGGAATACCTATACCAGTTGTAAATGAAGGCCCCTCACCAGTTGGAGTGTACAAATTCATGTAGGGACTTCTTGATCCAAAACTATCTGAGGAGCTAGAATACTCCTTTATCAAAGGCTGACCACTTTCAACCACATGCACTAATTTCTCTTCTGACCTTTGATCTCCCAATGCTCTCCAGACTTGTTTCTTACTTGGATTTATCCTTCCTAGTTCTAGAAAAAATTTCTAGTAGGATCTTTCTTGAAGAAGAACCTTATTCCTTCCAAATTTACACATCTTGATGACATATTTCAATTATTGAAGCTTGAGGCACTGGTATTTACCAAAAATTCTAAACAATGTGGAGACGCCACTAAGATCCTATACCTTAGATAGGTAAATCACTGTAAATGACTTTTCAATCTCAACCGTAATGATAAATTTCAAAAAATCTTGACAAATCTCAGCATTCGTTGTCAATATTTACCCCTAACCAAGAAAATTTAATGGAAATATTACTTAAACTAGGAAAATATCAAGCAAATAACTTCGATTAAGCCCATTTTTGTAAATCTCAACAAAGGATGATGTCTAGATCATGTATTTGCATCTAAACATATTCAATACGTTACTGAGGTAGTTATTTATCTGTATTTGCATAAATAGTTCCCTAAAAATGGTGCCATGAGGGTTTTGGTACCCAAATAGGTCTCACCTTGTAAGCTGAACAACATCAACAGGATAAGCAGGATGCTTAGAGAAAGATAGACTAGGATTTGAGTCGTTTTGTAGCCAGAGATAGATCCGTAGTCTCTTTTCACTCGACTTAGGGAGTATTGGATAGCACTTCTACTAAGGGTATGACCTACCTTGATACTTTAGGTTCTTCCTATATCCAGGTGAGAGGACACATTTTGTAACCTATATTTGTAAACAAAATGGATGTAACAACAATATTTAAATTCACTTTATCGGGGATTTGAAAATGCAACCCCAAGAATACATCGTCAATACAACATCATCTAACTCTCACTAGTTGTCACACTATAAAATGTATATATCTTCTATAAAGGCTCAAGTTACTAAAGACAATTGTAAATTCCAACTTGCTCTTGCATACTTTGCGTAAAGGATGTACAAATTTAACAAATCTCCAAAGTATTTATGCCTAAATAGTGTAAGCATTGATAGTTCTTATGGATATGATGGTTATTGGTTGAAATTTTGATGTATTATTGGGAAGTTAAATAGGATAAAGTTTATTATACAAAGAACTCAAATGAACCTTGTAAATACTATAGATAGTTTATCTTGATGTAAAACGCATATTATACAAGAGTCTAATGCATTCCTTCAACTAGATGGTTTGTGTTCATGGAGGCCCAAGAACACATGATTTCACACAAACTTTGAAAATTCAAAACACAAAATCTCATGACAAATTATCCACAAAATAAAAACAATATTTGATCAAATATGCTCCAGATACACTCAAGAACTGACAAATATCTTAAGACAAACAACTACAAATTGATTTTAAAACCATTTACCACATCATGAAGGAAAGATCCATCAATCATGTAATTACAATTACCAAATTGTCACTATTTTAAACCAAATATTTTTGTAATTCAGAGAGATTAATTAGCATAATATTGCAACAGAAATGTAGATAATTGATTCAAAATAATTCATCTTGAACAAAGTAACAACACTCGTGAAAATACACAAATTAATTCAAAAACTCTAATTCTTCAATAAAGGGACACAAAAACTATGACCTCAATATTTTTCAATGGTTGTACAGTGCAACCATCTTGGAGAGAAGGTTTGGGAACAAATGAATAGCTCGATTTCTAAGATTGGTTCAGTTTCAGCAAGTACAAATAGGTTCTCTCCTTTTTCTCTAAAGCTTAGAAAATTTTACCCCCCTTATGTGAGAGTATTCTCATTGCATTTATACATTTTTCATCACTCATTCCCCCCAAAATCATGAATCTCTAAGAGAATATTATTCTCGTATTTTCTAGGTGGAAAATTTATGAGCTATTCACATTTTTCACTTTCTCATATATGACTGAGATGCCATGTCATCGTTTCTCCCTTTTGGTGGGAAAGAAGTCTTTTGGTAGTTCCTAAGTGCCTCCAGATGGCTTGATGTGATGTGTAATCCCTTTCACCTTTTGAGGATCAACTTCGAGAAAGTATTCATGTCTTTTAGAGATGAATATCCTCACATGGATCATATCACATCAATCAAACATCTTTTGTTGCATGATGCATATTTCCCTAAAATTTATTTCCCTTGTGTGAGCTAAGTGAAATATCTTTCTTAATTTTATGGTAGTGATTCTTCTCGACTCAGACTTGTCTGCACCATCCTCATTATAAATTCAGCTCTATTTTTTCCCAATATGCATCCTTTTTCTACTCTTGAACATGAGGGGTTAGTGCAAAACTATTTGTTGGTGCAATGGTGAGGGTACCCATGGTGAGTATCTTGAAGGAAATATCCTCAGAAGACTTAAATAAAATCTTTGATTTAATTGGCCTAGATGAGGCCTTTGTCAGGGCTCTATTTGAAATTGTAGATCTAGGAGATAGAAAAGGGCCCCTAACATATTGGGAAGTACGGATCTCCCTTATTTTGAGATTGATCAAGATTAATCATGTTTTCTCAGCCTTCCAGTCCATGTACTATCATCTCTTTCAGTGGGAACATCAAAAGTCTCTAGAAGAATTGAATAAATTATGGATTGAAAGGAGGCATGTTGTGGCAGGGGTGACTGAGTATGAGTGTCCCTTCCTGTGTGATGAAATATTTGTGTTGAAGGAAATTACCAAGGAGTCCTACATACTTTATGAAAAGATCTTGATTGATACAGTGTCATCCATTTCTCACAAAATAGAGGAACTGGAGCAATGATTCATCCTTTTGGAAAAGGTCAAGCAAGACCTGTGCCACCTCAACCATCCACAATACCAACACCATCATCAAGAAGAAAGAGGGGGAATCAAGATCTCAACCCCCAATTATTATTTTAGATGAGGAATAAATAGAACCTTCATCCCCAAAGATTTTTAAAGAACCACTTTCCACCACCAAGGAGGGCAAAGGAAAATCTATTCTCTAACCTTCCATTCATCCATTTTAGTGGGCTCCTTTTATGGATCATAAAGTATCATGACCTTTTCATGTTCCTCTACCTAGAGAGCATCCACATTTCACGAGGAGGCATAAGGAGTAGTCTAGTTCTAAATCTCTTACTCCATCAGGTCCAAGGGCCACTGTGCTTTCTCTCCCAACCAATCCAAATGATCCTCTTCAATTTGCTTCCATTCAATCCACTTCTTAAAAGGAAAAGGGAATAACGATGTTTCCCACGGGTGGTTTAGACCTTTTGGACTAGGTATCTTCTTATCATAAGAAGATTGATCGAGGGATATTATAGACAGGTCCATAATGATTGTTGAATATTCGAGGGATAAGGGGATGTCTTGAAATTTGGAAAGCTCATTCATATTTTTTCAGACAACTCAGGGTTCAATGAATTTATACTAAGGAAGAACATGTTTTTGAACAAAATTCCTCCATTTGGAGGAGATTTCAAGGTGGAAGTGGAAGATGACTGAACATTTTTCTTTTCTTGTTTCCTTTTGATGTATTTTCCAAACATGTATGCAAATTTATTCATCATGGGTTGGGGCCTCTATAGAACCCCAATTTTGCATCTAAATCTTTATTTCCATCATCTTCTAAACATATATGAGTTTCCATGCTTGACTCGCTACTTCGGTTTTGACTTTAACTATGAAACAAAGTCATGTCTTTTGTCGGGCTTTAGGGACATAGTTGCATTTACAAAAGAAACCCACCACAATCCAATGGTGTCACGCCACGTGTTTTCTACATCCCTTAGTGTATCGTAACTTTCTAAATCCTTCGTGATTCATTCAGATGGTGTGGTCTACTTCACTGTGATCCATGGCCTATTTTGCACTATTACCTTAGTCTACAACACTATTTAGAATAGCATGGATTTGAATATCCATCTGAGGGGCCTTTTCTTTTTCCACGGAACTTTCCTTCCTCCCAAAAACTTGTTCCCTTTTGAATTTTCACCTGAGTGACACGTGGAGGCATGCACATTCTTTTCCTTTACTTTGACCTTTCATCCCACTTGGGTTGCCCTACCGCACTTAAGCCACATGGGCAACTTTCAAAACTTTAAGGTTCTCAACCCCTTACAATTTCTCCAAAGTGCACCAGAGGGACATGTGTATAACCTTATTCCCTTCCATGGTGACGTTCCTTGCTTCCATGGTTTCTCAATTTTTGTCTTTGAATATCCGTTAAGACCAATCCTTATGAAAATTTCTCAAATTTTGCAAGGGGTGTGAAATTAGGCAACATCATGTATCATAAAAACAAAAAAATCTTGCGCTTTGTAATTTACACTTGTTACAATAAGGAAAATTTTTGAGAGGGATGAATCATGGTTTTACATAGTTTTCTCGACCTATTTCACAAGAATTCTTTAGTAATTAAAAATTTTCACAATCCTCGACTGAAAAATAGGATCAACACCCTCAACACAAGGTTTTCATTCGCATTCAACATGATTATATCTTTTAAGCATACATTTTCACATAAGTAAACCAATTAGAGAGAAATTTTTGAAGTCATACACTTGATAAAAGGGGGAGATCAAATCGATCACTAATAGTTACTACTCATAGGAGCCATGTAGTGGTTCAAGGAGTTTTTCCTCCTTCCTCAAATCTACCACAACAAGCTCAAGTACAACATCATTGAACAACTTGAGAAGACCCCATGTAAATATCCATTATGGATCTTCTCAAGACATCCTTTGTAGACAAATATATCCTTTATCGTGCCCTTCAAGAAACATGTGTCCCAAATGACATCAATCCTATGAAATTCCAATCCATTGTTGCTCATATTTACCCCCATCCAACATTGCCACTCACCTTCACCCAATAGGAATTTCCACTACACGGTCCATCTCACAACCTCCCTCTCTACATTGAGGTTCACATTAAAAATGCTCATATCAATTGAATACTAGTAGACAATGAGTTTGGGGTCAACCTTTTTACCCTATCTCTCATATGGTGACCAGGTATGATGAATCGATTTATGACAAGAAATAATTACTATCAAAGCATACAACAATACTGAAATAAAGTCTATGGGAACTTTTAATCTTCCTATTAATGTAGGGCATGCAATGCTTCCCACCTTGGTACATGTGGTAGATATTCGGTTCCCATATAATTTTCCGCTTATACGTCCCTATATCCATGAGATGCATGATGTACCATCTACACTACATAAATTTCTTAAATTTGAGCATGCTAGCATGGAAGTCACCATCCATGGTGATCCCCAACCGTTCGGTATTTCCAATCACTTGAAGCACAATCCTATAAGGAACCATATTGCCCCATCACTAAAACCATATCTTTGCAATCTCCATCTTCATCGTCTGCAACACCCTCCACCTCATATGTATCACCTAATAGTCTTCTATCCACCTCACATAATGCCTCATTTCAATATGCTCCTCTCTTACCCACTTCGTCCATATCCACTCCCATCCTCCCTACTCCACATCTCAAAATCAAATCCACAAGGTGTAGAAAATATAAAAAATTTAGTACCGAGAAACTACCACTATCACCTAAAAGTGTGGCAAGCTCGGCATGTGTCAAGTCAAAAAGAAAAATATCCATTGGGATCTTCCACTTTTATATGTTTTGGGTATCTTTCTAATGAATACCTCAAGCCATCCAACACCATATGGCTCATTGATGACTCTATATTGTCATGCTTCTTGAACAAAAATATCCAATCGTTAAATGGATGATGATTCATATGGGAAACTTTGGTCAAGGAATGGATTTCCTTGCACAATTAATCCTTAAACCTCCTCCTATCATCCCTAATCCTTATGGCCATGGACTAGGTACTAGCCACCCAGGAGAGTATCCATGATGACCTCAATGATATAATGGAAACAAGTAAGGAGGCCATAGACACCATCAAAATGAGTTCTATCTATAGCCAATATGAATACCTCACCACTGCCAATCTCTCCTATGACATTGTCATCTTCAACATCAATTTTGCTCTCACTACCCTCAACTCATCCAAAGGGGACCAAAATCTTAACATATCTCTCTTGATAAATTTCATAATGATGAGGAAATCCTTCAGTTCTTGAGAACTTGGGATAATGTGCTAGCCAGAGACTATAAGAAAGGTTTCCAAGTATGTCTAAATGTTGACGCCTACTGTAGTGAACATGATCCTACCCTTCCTATTCAATCCCAATCTAGTATCCATCATCCTTACTCCTCTTTTCAACTAGATGAGGAGGATACCCTTGCATAATTCTTATGAAATACTGAACATGATCTAGTTATGGATCAACTTCTTCTAGCCCCGAAATGTTGCAGGATGAGTTAGCATCATTAATTGAGGAAACAATTGAAGTTAACATTGGCACTGAAGAAGACCCCAATATCCTCAAAATGGGGGCATCACTATCAATAGAATAATAAGACACCTTTACAATACTCCTAAAATAATTCTCATATGTATTCACATGGTCCTATGTGGACATGCCTGATCTTGATCCAACTCTAGTGGTTCACAATATAATAGTGTGTAAAGATGTGAAGCTAGTCAAGCAAAAATACGTAAGATGCATCTAAAGGTAGCCTTATTTTTCAAAGAAAAAATTATTAAGTTACTTGACATTGGATTCATCCGGCCCATCGACTACTCGATTGGATATCTAACATAGTCCCATTAATAAAAAAGACTAGGGGCATCCGTATTTGTACAGACTTTCGTAAAACTAACAAAACTTGCCCTAAAGATGATTTTCCCTTACCTAATATTGACATGATTGTGGATTCTATAGCAGGGCACAAAATTGTATCCCTTATGGAATAATTCTCTAGATATAATCAAATCAAAATAGTTAAATAAGACCAACACAAAATTACTTTTACTACACCTTGGGAATGTTCTCGCTATCGTGTTATGCCCTTTGGTATCAAAAATTCCAAAGATAGGTATCAAAAATGTCATTGGTGAAGACTATGTCAATGATATTCTAGGAAAATCTAAGACTAGAGAGGAACATCCCATAGTTCTTCACCGCATCTTTGAACAACTTCAAGAATACAAATTTTGGCTCAATCCTATGAAATGTGTTTTCGGTGTTACATATAGCAAGCTACTTGGTTTTATTATCTCATGGAATGGAATAAAAATTGATCTAGATAAAGTTAAAGATGTGGTTGAAATCCATTCACCTACAAACTTAAAGCAACTCAAAATACTACAGGGAAAAATCCAAGCCATCAGAAGATTCATAGCACATCTCACTATTAAGTACCATCCATTTCTTCATTTTCTCAAAAAGGAATAATATTCCATTGGAACAAAGACTTTCAAGCATATTTTGACAAGCTCAAGGAACATCTATTACATCATCTAGTATTAGTGCCTCCTACTCTGGGACTTCCTTTCCTCATGTACATTTCAGCTACTCAAGACGGCTTGTCGCTCTCCTAGTAAACCATGGTCACCACGTAAAAGAACAAGCCATTTATTATCTAATTCGAACACTAGTCATCTATGAGCTCAATTACACCCCTATGGAAAAATCATGTCTTGTCAATTTCTTTTCTTCTCCAAAGTTACGACATTATATGCTCAATAATACCATCAAGCTCATAGCCAAGGTAGATCCACTCAAATATATACTCTCCAAATCAGATTTAACAGACACATGGCTAAATGGTTCATGCTTCTCCAAAGTTTGACATTGAATATGTTAATAAAATTTCCATCAAAGGACACATCTTGTTAGATCAGTTAGCGAGAATCTCCATTATGTAATTCCATGCCACTTAATACATGGTTTCCAGATGAATCTATATTCACCATTAAAGAATCAGGCACATGGAAATTATACTTTGATGGATCTTTTAAACATCACGGCTCAGGAGTAGGAATTGTATTATTACACCCCAAGGATATTTAATCCCCAAATCCTTTTGGATCACCTTTTCCTACACCAATAATATAGTTGAATATAAGGAACTCGTAGTTGGACTAAGAATAGCCATCCAATGGAACATCAAAACTCGAATATATTTGATGAATCACAACTCATAATCAAATAGGTTGATGATGAATATTCAACCAAAGACAAAAAATTTGGTTCCTTATAAGTGAATGGTGGATAGTTTCAAGTTCTAGTTTCAACATATAGAGTTTGAGAAGGTTTCACAAGAAAGAAACAAAATAACAGATAAAATGGAAACCATTGGTTATCTATTAGTCATGCCTTTAGATATTTGTAACTCTCGGTCCTTAGTTGAACAACTTATGGTTCTTGCCTATGGTGTCCTCGAATCTGAGATGGTATGTGATATTGTTGTGCTTAACTCTCATTGGTACCATAACATCTACACCTATCTCCATGACTATACACTTCTACCCAATATTTTGTGAAACCATCATAAATCCTTTATCCAATGTGCATCCAAATACCCCATCCTTGGTGGTACCCTCTATCATAGAGTATTTGAAAAAACCCTATTACGGTGCCTTAATTCCCAAGAGGCCAAATTATCACTTAAAGAAGTTCCCGAGGGTATTTGTGGTGCTCACACCAAAGGTGGGGTACTTACTAAGAAAATTATATGTACAAGATACTACTGGCCTACCATGGAGAAATATGAATTTTCATACATCCGTGAATGTGTCCCATGTCAGAAACATGCCAAACTCATCCATATGTCATACCAAGCTTTACAACCCATCACTACTCCATGACCATTCTCTACTCGGGGTCTCGATCTCATGGGAAAACTTAATCACACCTCCTCCAATGGTCACAAGTTCATCACTACCGAATGAAATACTTTATTAAATGGGTCAAATCCATCACACTTACCCATGTCACTGGAAAACAAATATCCAAGTTCATCCTTAATTACATCATTTGTTGTTATGGTTTTTCATCCTCTATAATCACGGACAATGGTAAGTCCTTCAAAATCAAGAAGTCTCGTGACCATTTCCACATTAAGCTTAAATTTTCCACCGCATATTACCCACAAGGAAATGACCAATCTGAAGTATCCAATAAAACTCTAAAACGTGTCCTTGGAAAAATTGTTAGTCAAGTAGGATGTGACTAGCATACACAAATATATCCTACCTTGTGGGACTATCATGCATCCATTCGCACTACCAAGAACTCCACTTCATACTCTCTTCTCTTTGCCATTGAAGGAATTCTTCCTCGTTAAGATCAAGCTCCCTTCCCTCCACATTTCTCTCCAAAACCGCATTGATAATTATGAGTATTGAGTACACCACCGCAAGAGCTCGAGCTGCTAGATGATAAATGCCTCCAAGTCCTAGACCACCTCAAAGCATATCAAAATCACCTTCACAAACATTATGGAAAGCTCATCAAAACCCACAAATTTGAATTTGGTGACCTATTCCTCAAATAAAACTAGTGTAACACTAATGTCGATCGAGAAAAGAAAGGAAATTTTGAACCAAACTAGCTCAGACCTTACGTCATCATTACCAAGTTCAGATCAAGTGCTTATAAGCTTGTTACACAAGATGGGTCTATGTAGACACCTAGAATCCGCTTATGTAATTTTAGTAGTTAAATTACACTAATTGTCCTCTTTCTTGTAAATTGATGACACTTCATCAAATAAACGCTTCTTCTACTCAATGGGTCAATTAACGACACTTCACTAATCAACCACGATGTTCACTCTCTTTTGATCAATTGATGACACTTCATCAATAAACCACTATTTTCCCTCTATTCCCGTTAATTGATTACATTTCACTAATTAATTATCCTTACTATCATTTAGGATTCCAATTAACAACCTTTCATTAATTAATGCTCCTAGGTTAATCTAATCTAAATCAATAAATCATCATTTGTTAAAAAAATCTCTCTTAAAATCTCCCGAATCATACTAACTTTCCTCTAATTAGCGTCTATAAGTTTACATCTACCTATTAATTAATCACCTTTGATTAATTAAACATCCATCAATTCCCATGAGTTACTAATGACAAATTAAACCCTTCTAAATAAAACTTACCTTTTCCAAATCATGTTTATCCATTTCTAATCTTACTTTACCTTTATCCCACATGCATTAATATGTAAATCTCTCTCAAACATGCAAGCTATATAAAGGACCAAGCTCCTTCATCTAAAAGACACACCATGCTTTGAATAGTGAAAACTATAGGCATTTTCTTTGAGCATTATCCATTGATTTGGATTGGCTTCTTTATCTTACATCCATTCACTCAAATTTGAGTAGTATGGGAAGATCCAAAAATGGCCTTGTAGCCATTTCTTGGTGAGATTACATCATCAATTCTTGAGGCAAAAACAATCAACTTTGATTGCTAAGTGATCTAGCTAGGTTCATGTTTAGTTAGCAATCTAAAGAGTAGAAATGGCTTAGTATGTTAGTTTGAAACATTTATGTTTCATGCATTTTAATAAGTTAGTTTTTATAAGATCTTATTGTGATGGTTATTTATTTTATTAACATTGATTTTAAGCTATTAGATGTTACTTTTAATTTACATAGCTTAGTTAGTTCTACATGAACACATTTGGCACACCCGATGGGATGGATCCTTAATCCCTTGAAGTTGTTTTTAAGATTTGTTGTTCTTTATCTCAATTTGGACTAACCCTAATCATACACATGTTAAATATTTTGAATTCCTTAAGGTATTTTACTAACTTTACATGTGTTGATTCACTCTTATAGGTTTAATTATGATGGGTTGTTAATTTTGGGCTAAGAGATCAAATTTTTAACCTTTTGAAGTTTCTTGCATCAATCTACCATATTTTTTCTGTCATTCTAGGTACACGTGTAGATGTTAGGTTAGGCCGCGCTAACATTGTTAGGGTCGTGTATATGATGAGTAGGGCATGGTACTACTTTTAATTCCACGCATACACTTTCTGTGTTGTGCGGCGTTCCATTTCCCACACGTGTTACATTGCTATTTTACCCTCTATGTCACTTTGTCACACCCGCACATATGATTTTAGGTCTACACAAGTGCTTCTCCAGGCTGCACATGCATCATTTTGTGTCTCGTGTTCTATTTTTTTGATGCTGACCGATGCATATGCTTCTAGGTCCGCATGTTCGTCTCTCTATCCGTATTTATGTAAATAACCATGTCATTTTATTAGAGTTGTGCATATGTTACTAGGGATCATAGGTGTTATAAGTGGCGCGCAAGTGTTGTAAGGTCCATGAAGTTGTGATCTATCTAAGTTTAGGAACCTATTTCAAAGTTTGCATAATTTTGATCTATGTTTTTGGCTAACATCTTATAGGTTTCAAGCTAACTAAGCTTTGCAGGATATATTGATTCATGTTTTTGCTAACTTGTTTGAATGAGTTTAATGAATGTCTTGTTTTCATTTTCTAGGATAGAGTTGTGTATGCTCTTCCCTCACACCTTTTAGGTGATCTTGGGAATCAGAAACAACTCTAGGCCTTTTTCATGCTTTCAAAACACTTCATTAAAATTCATGGTTAAGGGAATGAACAATAATTTGGTTAAAATGAATTTCCTTACACTTTGATTTCATTACTATTATCTATTTTTCATTATAATTGGTTTTTCATGTTGCGTATGCTCTTCCTTCACACATTTTAGGTGATCTTGGGAATCAAAAACAACACTTTAATCCTCTTTTCATGATGTTTTTATCCTTTTGGATAAATACTAATCTTTCACATGTAGGACCTAATTCACAAGCCAAAGAATTAGGATCTAAAAAATACTAATACAATTTGATGCAAGTTGCCAAATTGTGTACAATAAAACCACATTAAGTTCAAAGATAAAAAATACACCACATTCAAAACAATGTATATGCAAGTTTCAATTAAGAGATACATCTCGTGCACTTTGAACTGGGAAAAGTTCCCTTGGTATAAGCCTTAAAATCACAAAAGGGATGCTCCCAAGATCTCCAAAGTATTCCACACAAGAGGGAACCTTGTGTAAAAAATGGGAAGCACTCCACTTACCTACTTTTCTAGTAAAACTTTGTGATATTAGAGTTAAAATTATCTTCATGCGACCCCAATGAGATACAATGAACACAATTTTTTTCTCATACTATCGAAGGGGATAAAGTAAAGCCAGGATAGTCCTTGGTTTAGTCAATGCAACTTCCTTGGAAAACCACACACATAGAGATAATTTGTAACACCTAGAGAGTGAACTAATAGGAAGCCATTTTACACAGGGGCCAACTTTACCAAAAACAAATCATGTTTCAAAGATATCTCACAAAGCAAAAAAAAAATTGAAGTCAAAACCTTGTTTGTCAAACAAGGAGAAATTCCATCAAAGTTGGTGCCGCATGACATTTATCACTAAATTTGTAAAGTGTTACTTTTTCCTAGTTTTTCACTTGTCTTAAGGCAAGGTGAAACTCTGTCAAAGTTACGCCAAGTATTTTTCAGACCCACTTGGTCTACTCCTTTGTTTTATTGTTACCCTTTTGGGACAAAAGAAAGCATACATATGTAGTGTTACTTAAGATTGTGTCCACCACTTCTTCACTTGCTTACATCCTTCCTTATTGTGACTGTGATAGTAAGCGTTAAAAGTGTGTTGGTATGTCCTCAAATCTTGAGTAACCTTGTCTTGATACCCATGTCAAGACATTTCATTGTAGTTAGGCTTGCTTCATCATCGATTTTCCCTTGAGGTGTTACTTTTCTCACATCATCTTGATACAATTTTAATACTTACATCTTGTTTCTCGTAAACTTGATTTAAGTGTCTAGATTATACTGCTACATTGCTCGCAACTTAAAAAATCCTTGGTATACTTTGACCTTGTCTCCTTCCAAACATTTCCTCAACCTTGAAAAGTTTTTTTGTTACATTGTTTGCATCATATCAATATTATTTTGATACTAATATCTTACTTTTTGCAAAGATTGATTAATGTATTTAAGTGGTATTGTTGCATTGCTTGCATTTGTAACTTCCACTTTTTGGGATTTAGGCCTTATTTGTATCTAGATTGGTTATAGTATAATTTACTTTGGAAGTCATTTCAACCCCTTGTTAATACTTACGCCTTGTTTATTTTAAAATTGACTTAAGTATTGACATTGAGTTGATCATCTTGCATCAAACTATCATTGAGACATATTTGCATAGAGAGTATTTCCTTGTAGATTGGATTGGTTTTTCGAACTTGTGTGATTGTTCCTTGTGATCATTCATCTTTTAGACTTGTTTTTCTAAGGACAATCCTTTTGATCCTTTGATCCTTTTGCACTCACAACTTTTTGTCCAAACCTTGTTGGATTATCAAAATTGTGTCATCACGATGTATTTTTTCCTTATATTCCCTTCAAAAATCACACGAACATCTCCATACTTACAAAATGTCTAGTTGGTTGTCATTACGCTACCCAAATCGACATGGAATTTCCTTCCATTTGAAGGAGATCAATCATTCAATCTAGGTCTAGGAATTTAGACCCAATAAATCCAATAAATACTGACTATCACATGGTTCCTCACACTTACGACAATAGGGAACCTAGGTTTAGGAATTCACATCGAAAAATTCCCATCACGACTAAACCTCAATTGTTTCTTCACTCTAGAGAACCCATTCGATACCCCTTTCTACACCTTCATTTCATAATTGATGGTATGATTCTAATGTTTATAATCCATGTCATTCTTCCTATTCTAATCCATGTTATTCTTTTGATTCATCTCAATCTTTTGATGATTCTAATCCAAACTATCTTTCAGATTCATCTCAGTCTCCTGAGCCTCATCCAATCAAATTTATTATAGGGAGTAATCAATCACCTAAACAAAATTTTCCTCCTCTAAGGATTTATGTCACCACAAATTATCCCCATCATTCTTCTGATTTGACTCTTGATTCATGGTCATCTCTTTATTTGCAGGACCACGATTATCGGTCTCCTCAATGTTATCTTCCTCCTTTGAATATCAGTGTGACTCAAAATGCCTCTAATCAATCATCTAATTTGACCCATATGTAATAATCTACTGACTTTCTACATGATCCTCTTTGTCTACCTACACTATGCCATCTTCTAGGAAAACCAATACCAACCCATTCAAAATCCCCATCTTCTTCTACTTGTGAGACATCTAAATCTAAATCTACTTCATCTCTTGAGTCATCTTCTTCTATCAATCATCATCAAACATATTCTAAATCTTCCACACTTTTTGGACCTCTTTCTTCCAATCAACCTACTATGATCAAAGAACAACAACCCATACCGATCAATTTCTTTCGGTATGAAGAAACAATTAGAGAATTCATGGGGCTACATTGTTACCAAAATATTGTGTAACATTATTAAATAAATTGTAATATTATTAACAATGAGTTTATAGAACTCCTATTAATAATATAGTTGTAATAGTTTTATTATTGGTGAGTTGTGAGAACAACTCACGTAGCTATTTTAGTGTGAGAGATAGCTTAGAGATTAGCTAGAGATATATTAGGAGATAATGTTGAGAGATTGTAGGGATTGAAGATGAGTGTTGACTCCACCAATGTAGGAGATTAAACACTATAAATGTAAACTCTATCAATGTAATTGAAATCCTGAATGAATTAAGTTTCTAAATTATAATATTCGGTGTTTTATTATTGTGCGCTTTTATCGGTGGTATCGAGATGACTACGTGAAGGCTATGAATTTTTAAAAATGGTGAAAGGGCGGCTAATATTTGTTTCCCTGGTATATGATATTTTATTTGTGAGGCATAAATTTGTTTAGAGAGCATTGTGTAGGAAGTATTATCATAGTTGATTTTTGTGCATCTGCAGACCTGCATACCTTCAACTGTGGAAAACAGAGATATCTCTGTTAAATTTAAATTGGAGAATTTTATCTTTGATTTCTTATCTGATTTGTAGTCATAACGTATTTTTGGCTTAATATCTATGGATTTTCTAATGTTTACAAAGCATTCGTGTAAATGAATTCTCCATTGCATTGAGAATGCGTAAAGTGCCTTGTAAGATCTACAGTTTAACATTTCATTTGGAGGATTTGTGCGAGATCAGAGTGGTTTTGCTTGGTATTGTTTGTGCACAGATCTAATTGGATACTACATTGAATTTCATCTATCTTGAAGTGGCCAAGATTTTATTCTGTGTAGATTCGTATGCTGAAACGTCAGGAACAAGGAAGAGGCACTGATTTGTGAAGAAGGTGGATGTTTAGAGTTAACACTGGTGCAAAGTGGAGGGGTATCTGCGTATTCTTCATTTTGACTGCACAAATCAAGTTAGACATGTATTTGTATATCCGTTGCATGATCGGTGGAGTTTTTATTCCCTCATGAGTCCACTTCTAGTTGCACATGCCTGCAATTGAATACAAGTCACATACCAAGCCCTTACACATAATTGGTTGGAAATAAAAACTAGATCTATAAGAAAATGATCAATTTGAGAGTGGGAAAGTTCCTACGTTCAAGGAATATACTATTTCCTAGTTTTGAGCTGGTCACCGGTGGTTTATTATTTGATCTTGGTGATCTCCCATCCACTATCTCAAACGTGATTTCTTCAAGGTTCTCCTACAACGCCTGGACACCACAACACGGTGAGTTCCCCCTTGACTCGTTCCTCTACACACATCCTACTCGTGGATCAGACCCATCCGTTATTTTATATCAGAGATTCTTCTCCGAAGACCCACGTGTATGCTTTGTCTTTAGAGCTTCCTTGGGTATTTCCACAAAATATAAGCCCAAACCGTTGACATGTAGTCCCATCTATATCTAACTCAGAATAGACGACACCTGGTCGAAGTAGTAGTTTATAGTTTTGTGTATATTCCTTCATATCTTGTTTGGGTCGATTAGTTTTAGTTTTCGTAGTCAAATGTGTTATGACTATTCAAATTATTTGAGTTAAGAAATTTTATATAGTGTTGTTATATTATTTATACATGTTCTATGGTCAATGTATTTTTTTAAAAGAAGGGTCATTTGTCGATAGAGTTGTTATCTCCTATCGTTATTATCAAAATTTGTGTCTAGTTTTATAGTGAGTCATTAAAAGTGTTATCAAGAATAAAATATATATATATATATATAAAAGATCATTGTAAAAGTCTGAAAAAAATTTAAAAAATTCCTCACGGACACATTTTCGGTGTTACTCGACGTCCAATTTTTGGGAGAATAAGATGAATAATATTGCAGTTCTAATGATATTTTTTATGACTTCAAAGAAAAAAAGATATGCTTGGCTTATGGGGCTCCGCCTCGACCCCACCCTATATCACAAAAAGGAGTGCACCTGGAACTTCCTCGGGAAACTACAAGGGGCACTTCCTTGACTTGACGCCGGGGGGCTAGACCCCCTAGAACCCTACTTTGGAATTTTAGAACCAAAGAAAAGATTTTTGTGGAAGATGCATCGACAAAAGGTGGTGAAAATTTGAGCTCCATGGTCTAATCTACTGAGTATGTAGCGACATCATGGAGGACAGAGGCAATAGAGGCTGGAGCTCAATCGGTGACCTCTCATTAGTCACTACAACGATGAGACCACACGAAGCCGTGGTGGTTGTGTGTATGTGTGTTTTCTTTTATTTCAAATTCACAGTATGATTTTAGATTTTTGTTTGACTAAGTGAAATGTCCACATTGAGGGGGAATGGGAACATGGTCTCAATTTTAAATTTTCCCTCTCTTAAGTTTGTATTCAATAAGTAGTGGCTCATGCATGATTCCCTAAAGGAAACACACAATGGGATGAGAAAAGCACAAAGGAAAAGCAGCAGTGTGATATTTAGGTTGTTGGTTGTCCTGTAAAACCATCCTTTGTTTTAGGTTGTTGGTTGTCCTGTAAAACCATCTTTGTTTCAGGTTGTTGTTTGTCCTGTAAAACCATCCTTGTTGAGGTTGTTGGCTGTCCTACAAAACCATCTAGATCATGAGCACGCATGGGCGACAAGCTGCAGAAGGAAGTGTGATTATTTTTTCTACCTTGTCAACATTAGGGGAGTGTATATTGGGAATTAATAATGTTAACAATAGGGGAGTGAATTTTACCAAAATATTGTGTAACATTATTAAATAAATTGTAATATTATTAATAATGAGTTTATAAAACTCATATTAATAATATAGTTGTTATAGTTTTTATTATTGGTGAGTTGTGAGAACAACTCACATAGTTATTTTAGTGTGAGAGATATCTTAGAGATTAGCTAGAGATATATTAGGAGATAATGTTGAGAGATTGTAGGGATTGAAGATGAGTGTTGACTCCACCATTGTAGGAGATCAAACACTATAAATGTAAACTCTATTAATGCAATTGACATCCTGAATAAATTGAGTTTCTAAATTATAATATTCAAGTGTTTATTATTGTGCGCTTTTATCATACACAATGACATTCCTCTAGAGAATCATGAGAAAGGATTATCTTTTGACCTCAATGCGTTAGAGTATTGTGGGGAATAATTTTATTTCTTTTGTCAAATAACAACATAATATCCTAAGACCATAAAACTTGATCCTCTTTTTATTCTTCCATTTACACCATCCCCATTACATGGAGAAACTCTTGGGTCTGTCATTCATCCCCGGCCTATCTTCTCGCCACCCAATCATTCTTTACATATCCAAATTCCTCAATCACAATCTCTCATTGGGTCACCTCTATGTAGCCCTTCATCTTCTTCTATATGTGGGCCACCTCCTAGTAACCCTCCATCTTCTACTTGCGGGTCACCTCTGGTTATCCCATTAGCCTCTATACTTGGGCCACATCCTAGTAGCTCCTCATATTCTATTTATGGGACACCTCCTGGTAGCCCATCATCTTCTATACTTAAGCCATGTCCTAGTATTCCCTCATTTTATATCTATTGTACACCTCCTTGTAGCCCATCATCTTCTATACTTGGGCCACGTCCTAGTAGCCCCTCATCTTCTATCTATGGGATACCTCCTAGTATCCCATAATCTTCTATACTTGGGCCACATCTTAGTAGTCCTTCATCTTCCATCTATGGGACACCTCCCGATAGCCCATCCTCTTCAATCCTTGGACCATATCCTCTTTTTCCATCATATCATCCTTCTATCAATGACTGGGGCAAGCCCACCATCATTCATCATGTTCCTATCATCAATCCTAAACATCCACTTTCTTCTCCCACTTCTTAGGATCAGAAAATCATGTATTAGCTTATACGAAACCCAAACAGTTTCTTTATCAAGCTAAGATCAAAAATCTAAAGATCTCCAAAGCTCCCAACAATTCAAACAACCATAAAGTTAAAAATCAAATGTGATTCAAGAATGCACACCAACACAACCATCAAGTATGGTGTAAATTACAAAAACCTATGGATAGGGAACTCAAGATCCCACATACAAAATCCATGTTGAAAGATAAGTCATAGTAACTTATTGAATATGATCTCACTATGGTCATCAAGATTGGAGATAATATCACTCTTGATATGTAAAAACTCCTAGTCTCCTCATCAAATAAATTGCAAACATTTTTTTGGATCTTATCACGCAGAGTGACATTATTGGTCCTAACTTCCCAAAATCAAAATCTCTACAAAATATAAAAAATATAAAAAATGAGAAAACATTTAAACGTTACAAAAAAATCAAAGGCACAAAGATCAAACATTTTAATCATGTATTGCATACACATGGATGTTCTTTCTTCCTTTTCTTTCCATTCCTCTACAAGTCTCCCACCATGTTCATCCCTTCGATGATATTTTGGTTAGTCTATTTGTGCTCATTGTTTGGAATTTATCTCTATAGTATCTATTTGACCTTGGTCTTTTATCACCTTGGTAAATTAAATAATTACTGACCTCTTAGAGATTATATCACTATATATATCTAATAAACTTGTTGTGAAGAACTTTTGGGCATATTTTTTGACACTAGCCAATGTCGTCATCACAATCACTTCCACTCATTCCATCAAGTCATCGGTGGTTCTTAACCACTTATTAAAATAATCAAGAGAGCTGAAATAATTTTCAAAAATAAAACAAACATCAATCCAAAATCAAAAATCAAATCAATATAAACTCTTTCTTGGGGTATTTCCAAAGATCTCTATCTAAGGGCTATTGATGTCCTGGATGGAAGTAGAGTAATGTTATGACTAGAAATCGAGATACATCTCTTTCGGGGCTATGGATGCCTCGGCTTGATGTGGAGCAATGTACGGCTCTCCTTCCACCCTATATTCACAAATCTCCTATCAAAATAAATCATTCCTACACTATGGTTAGTGTGTCTTCACTTGTCTTCTATCAAATCTTCCCTTCAAGAAGTAATTCATTTCCTCATGCACACACCCGGATCTCGAAGAGAAAATAGAATTATTATGTTACCAAGTGTCTTTTTTTGGACCTTGTTCAAACTATTACTTTAATCGATATCTTATCTCATCATTTGTGCCTTGGGCTAATCACCTTTTCATCACCAATATTCTAGATACATTTTTCTCGTATCCTTTCATAACATTTTATGTTCTTCTACTTCATTTAGAACATCCATGTGTATAAGATTTCCTTTTTACAATGTTTGATGGAAAAAAATTTCCTTCTTTCAATAAACAATCTTTTCCTTCTTTCTATCATATGTTTCTTGGTCAACTTGCACTGGGGGCATGTTTTCTCCTTCTTGGCACTTCATTGGTTGGTTTTCATTTTCATGTTAAACATATCTATCTTTTCCTTTATCCAACCTATATTCTTCTTATATAGATGTGAAGATTTTTCCTTTGTACATTCCCATCTAACGTTGGGGGCATCTTCACTTTCTTTCATATACATGTATCATTCTTCTCTTGTACATTCCCATATATCACCGAGGATATATGTCTCTCTATTTTCCTATACTTAGCTTGAAAAATTTCAAAAAACCCTAAAAACATCATCAAAAATTAATAAAAATTTAAAAAAATGGTAAAATCCTCACAAAATTCCAAAAAAATGGTAAAAATTTAAAAATCCTATCAAAATTTGGTAACAAGCATACACACAGTTGAAGCCTATGTCAAATGCATCATACTCAAACATCAAAAATTGTCATACAAAAAATCTTTCTTTGATTCTTGCTTGTTCTTATGCACAACTCACAAATCATTTGGATCTACCTTTCATTAAAAAAATTGGTTTTCTTATTATGTTTGTACTCCCTTGCATAGAGAGTTGTTTGGTACTGTTTCATAGTGCATGATTTATTTTTTATAGGAATTTTACGTCCTCTATATATTCCCCTCGCATGTATCCTTTCTTAGGGCACTATCATTAACCCTTTTCGTTAACTCAAACATTTGGGAACTGAAGCTCGATAACAAAAACATTGGTGCAACTGTCTTAAATGTTTTTTGTTTGAGGATGTGTGTGTTTTTCTTGTTTCCTTTTAGGTTAACTTGTTTACTTTCTCCTATTACATTGTGTTATGTATGTTTCATGGAGTCAAGCATTTTTGGCAATGAAAAAATCTTAGTATTATATATTTTCATGTTATAGTACACTTTTGTTGTATGCATATATATAATAAGAGTCGATGACGTAGATCAAAAAGTAAAATGATGAAATAATTTTTTTACATCAGTTGGATGAAAGCTATTTCAATCTCCCTTCATCTTCATTTTTCTTCCTTCAAATTTTCTTCTATCACACTTTTCTTCAATATCACTTGGGGCAATAGGCATCACCTTTTATCCCCCTACCACTCCTCAATCTTCTATCCATTTCTTTCATCTTTTCGATTTTCGATCGAACTCCATCACCACATCGACGCTCGAGGGCATCTGTCACTCTACTAATTTTTCTTCTATCCCTTCAAAAAATTTACTTGTCTCGTAATTGTCTATTATCTTTTAAGTAGACGCCTAAAATCCACTTACGTATTTTTAGTATTTAAATTGCACTAATTGTTCTATTTCCCGTAAATTGATGACACTTTGTCAAATAAATGTTTATTCTCCTCTCAATGGGTCAATTAACAACACTTTGCTAATTAACCAAGATCTTCACTCTCTTTTCATCAATTGATGACACGTCGTTAATAAACCGCCATTTTCCCTCTATTCCCGTTAATTAATTTCATTTCACTAATTAATTATCCTTCCTATCATTCATGATGCCAATTAATGACATTTCGTTAAGTAACGCTCACTTCTACCTAGGTTAATTAATTATGAACGCTAGTCTAAATCAATAAATCATCATTTGTTAAACAATTTTCTCTCTTAAAATCTCCCGAATCATACTAACTTTCCTCTAATTAGCTTCTATAGCTTACATCTACCTATTAATTAATCACCTTTGATTAATTAAACATCCCTCAATTCCCATGAGTTACTAATGACAAATTAAACTCTTCTAAATCAAACTTACCTTTTCCAAAGCATGCTTATCCATTTCTAATTTTGATTTACCCTTATCCCACATGCATTAAGATGCAAAGCTCTCTCAAACATGCAATATATATAAAGGAACAAGCTCCTTCATCTAAAAGACACACCATGATTTGAATAGTGAAAACTATAGGCATTTTGCTTTTAGCATCCTCCATTGATTTGGATTAGCTTATCTATTTTGCATCCATTCACTCAAATTTAAGTAGTATGGGAAGATCCAAAATTTTCCTTGTAGCCATTTCTTGGTGAGATTCCATCCTCAATTCTTGAGGCAAACAAAAATCAACTTTGATTGCTAAATGATATAACTAGGTTCATGTTTAGTTAGAAATTTAAAGAGTAGAAATGGCTTAGTATGCTAGTTTGATTCATTTATGTTTCATGCATTTTAAGAAGTTAGTTTCTATAAGCTCTTATCATGATGGTTCTTTGTTTGATTAACATTTCTTTGAAGCTATTAGATGTTAGTTTCAATTTATATAGCTTAGTTAGTTTTACATGAACACGATGAGTTGGATGAGCTCATGAACATTATGCACCTCAAGTGCCTCTTCACCTAAGTGCCCACAACCCAAAAATTAAAAATTAAAAATTAAAAAAATAATAATAATAATTAAAAATAAAAAATAAATTAAAAAAATAAAGACAAAATTAAATATCATAAAAGTAAATCTTTTAATGGTGAAAATCAGTTTGGTGGTGCCTTAGGAAAGTACCATGGTGAAAATTGGCTCTTGACACTATGGTAAATTAGATCCTATTTCCACTAGTGCCCTACATACGCAATCGACACACTTTGGGGGTGAGCCCTTCTATCCATAGCCATATCCCCATCCCTTATCCTCATCCAAAATTTTGTTAGTCCTTACTATGAAGCAACGGATCTATCATAACTAGAAACGCTCCTAGATCATATTCAAGCTCGCATTGTCTACGGTAACTTTTTGGGAACTGCAGCATTAAGAATAATCCAAGTCAATGCTAAGAAATTGTAGTCATTTTTACCCTCATCACAAAAGAAAGGAACCCCATGCACACCAGCCTATCACCCAGTGGATGTTAGGTGCTCACCCGAGGCACGCGCAGGTGCCAAGTCTCTCTTTTATGTGATTTTAGTGGGAAACATCATCTATGATTCATGTTAAGAGATTTGAATGGAAGTAAAACATACAAGCACCATAGAGCTCGAATGGCTTCTAGGTCCTTGCAGTCATTTCAGATAGGAAGTGCTTTAACAGATTTTATAACTATACCAAAATAGAAAGAATTTGTACAGACATCCATACTTAATCATAAACATAATTGAAAAGGAACTATGAGAAAGATGTATGCATTAGAATCATCAATGTTCATATTCATGTAAGCTGGTAATCTCATTACATTCATGGAGCCATTAAAAAGTATTACAGAGAAGCAGACCACAGTCATGCATTATATCTAGACTCATATGGCTAGGATCTCAAAAGAAATTTATAAACCCCATACCCCAAATACATCCTTCCCTAAACACAATTACCCAAACTAACAGAGTTCTTGCAGTATTTCTACATGACTTCACCCTCTATCTATCTCTCTCCATCTCCTTTTGCAAGCACTTGTATATATAGGCTTTCTAGACTTCCAACTCATCCTCCAGTGGCCTCAAGTCCGATGCCAAGTGTCTGAATTTGGTCATCCATGCGAGCATGCTCCTCCAGGCTTGAGCTTTCCGCTTTTACCATGATGAGCTTCTAGAAGCTTCTACCGCATACATGCTCCTTTCTGGGTCAACCTGTCACCAGGCTAGCACCTTATCCACTCTGCATGCGCAGTCGGGTCATGATTTTCACGTGTTCTACCAAAAATTCCCAATATGGCTAAGTCCTGAACCCTTAGTTTTGTGTGCGCATAGACCACGGGTTTCCTTAAACCCTTCCCTGTGCGCTTTATCCTTGCACACTTTTCTTCAACTAGCCCTTGTGCACCTATGCGCCCTTTTGTACTTAGCCAATATTTTAGGGGCCCAACATTGCAACCCTTATAAGATCTTGAGGATTTCATTTCTCTTCACCCACATCCTATTATCATTATCAATTCCCTTTGTAATTGTTTACCCTTTTCTCTATGCTATTATGCATCCTTTCGTGAAGTAGTTACATTATACATGTTGATTCTATAAAATTTGAATTTTATTATGAATCTAAGGAGTACAACAATACAATAAATGGAATATATTGGAATTTAAATGCTAAATAATTTATTTGAATATTTTAAATGAAATGAAATGGAAGGGAAAAGGTACTTACCTCACAATCGATATAGGAATGAACAGAGTGATGAAAAGATAGAATAGAGTGTCACAACATAACTCGAAAGTAATAGTAGAGGAATATTTGGCCGGAATGGGGTGCCTAGAGAGGGATAGGGGCACATGTGGGTGCCCTGATCTAAAATCTAGGCACCTTGGTCTATGGAATAGCTCAAAATCTGATCCAGATATGGTCACTAGATGTTTGTAATATTTCACCTTTGGTCAGGCGAGTGTCGTACCTACCTCGCCAATGTCACTACCAACTTCTAATAAAGAATCACCTACAAAACCCCACACAAAACATCAAACCCTAAAAAGTAAATATGCAAATGAATGGGTTCAGATTTTCCTCATCTTCTAAATGAATAGACTTATGATCGAGTTATGCTCTACATCTCAGACCCGATGTAGTTCTATGTGCTTGTATGTGTAATAATGCCTAGGGTTCCCTAGTGCCAATGATGCAAAAGTAGGAAATAGCTATATAAAATGTAAAATGGTGGATGGAATAGAATGAATATACCCCTTCCTATGTAATGTGTGATGCATAATAGTGCTCAAATGCAATCCCTTACTCTATGTAGATAGCTAACCCTTAGTAGAAATAGTCTTTCCCTTAAGGTAGTATATATGTTGTGTTTATATAGGGATCTCTTGTTCAAATTTTGACACTAATGACCCGACATGTCAACTAGTACCTTAGGAGATGAGAGGGAAAACCATAAATACCAACCTCGAATGTATAAATTAAAACCAAGTGTGACGGGGACCAGGGCACCTAGAAATCAAGACCAAGGTGCCCTAGGTGCCCTAATCCCTATCTAGGTGCCCTAGTCAAAGACTAGAGATAATAACTGAGTGAGTAATCGACATATAGGAGCACTTAAAACCTTATCGAAATTGTATGTGAATGAGTGATGAATGTGTAAGAAAAATATAAAAAAGACCAACAAGACTAATGACTAAACTATGGGATGGGTCATTAGTGAATACTTTTCTTACGCAAGATCCATATATAAAACAACATACTTTTGGTATAATAATAGTAGTAAGTGTGTGATTTTGTGACTACATTTTCCCCACTTTATGTTGGTGAGAAAAATATTGGTAACATAAAGTAGTTAGAGATGCGTACCTGAGAGAAATCTAGAGAATCCCATGTTGTAGAAGAACACACATGATGTGGTAGAAGAGCATGTTAAATGAGAACATATAGCATGATAAACCATGGATCAACATGTGTTGATCCATGCAGCGTAGTGAGAGATGAAAAACCATGATGAAGTGCACTAAATAATGAAGATGATTGTAATGTTGAATGATTGATGATTTTAATGTTATATGATGATGATATGTGATGGGGTAGGGAGTGATCAGTTCCCAACCCGATTGTGTGTGTATGAAAAATTGAAGGATTTGGGTCCTACTACTAGAGAGGAAGAGTGTAGGGAGAAAGGTGTGTTATTCTCCAACCTTTAACTACATCCTCAAGATCTAGCCATCAGTAAGATGACTCAGATCAAATTTTTAGTGGTTTTGGATCCAAATTTTGATCAAATGTGTTGACCCATATAGGAGCAGTATAGGAAAGGCAATGATGTCTCATTTCCCCACTCCAAGGGTGTCACCACAATGTGTGATGGCTTCCAAGTTAGGTCATTGGAAGAAAATGTGAAATGTAGAATAACTTCCCAAGTTAGGTCATCTTGGGAAAATAACAATAATGTAACTCCCAAGTTAGGTCATCTGGAGGCCAAATGTAACTCCCAAGTTAGGTCATCTGGGACGAATATGTATTGTGTCGATTGAATGGTGTGATTTCAATTGTTAGAGGTTTGAACATATTTTATTGGTTGATTGATTGATTTGGTTTACTCATAGAGATATTTTATGCTTGTTTCCCCTAGTTAGGTCATTAGGGGAATCATAGAAAATGATGAAATATCACATGGTGTATTAGTAAATGTTCAAAATGACAAATTAGAGGTGTTGAATGATCACGTAGTGGTGTAAGGGGAATTATAGGATGACCCCAATTGTGCCCCCTTTTGGCGAAAGGGGAAGTGATGATGAGAATGAACGTGAGCCAAAAGTAAGCCCAGTAATAGATAATGTATAATAGATATCACCAAAATGTGTATAGATTGAGTGAAAGACAACATGTGAGGAGAGATAACGTGTGTTTCATGTGTAATGATGGTAGGAGGAATTATGAAAATAAATAAATCCACAAACAGGGTATAAATTAGAGTAAAAACACTCAAGATATGATGAAAATTGTGTGGTGTGTATTAGTTGAGAAATGATCATGAAATAATGACCATAATAGAGTGAATAATGAAAAGTAACTATAAATAGTAAGGTGAAAAGTGATTAGTCAACTCATTTGTCTTTTTCATGAGTGTGAGAGTGAGCTCTGAGTGTGTAAGGATGTTGCAAGTGAGAGCAACATGACCTAGTTGTTTTGAGATGGTGATGACTATCGTGGCATCGCGTACGATAGTAGAGTTGGTAAGTGTATTTTTTTTTAAAAAATGCAATGTAGTAGTCTTTTTAATGATTTTTTTGTGAAATGTTTATTTTTTATTTTGTTGGTGTTTTAGACCGGATAATATTGGTGAAGGTGCTAGTGGCCTTCAGGACAGGAGTGTCCAAACCTGGGTGTTATGTGTCCTACTCCTGGGCACCCCAGACCTTATTTTGGGTGTCCTGGTCCAATAAGTGTGTAGTTAATTTTAGAGTGGTGGAAATGTGATTTTTACTATGTAGTAATGTCGTAAATGATTATGTTTTTCCTATGTATAGTGTTCTAACTTGTTGTTTGGTTTGTGTGTGAGGGGATATCCATTTAAGGGAGCTTTGTGGTGGTCTTCATTTGAGTACTTTCTCAAGTTGGGTTTATTAGATGAATGATTGGGAGGTTATGGATCATGTTGGCATGTGGCACATAGCTAGGATGGGGATGTGCCCCATAATATGCCTATGTTTACAACTTTGTGTGAGAGATGGTGTGTGGATACTTGTACATTTTGGCTACCTACAGGTGAGATGATAATCACACTAGAGGATGTATATCACATACTGCGATTATCATTTTTGGTGAGAGGGTACATGTCATGGCTGTGGAGAACATGAAGAGACAAATGATGAGGGTTGTAGGTGGTTTTTGGGGACTTCGAGTGCTTGTCGAGGCCCATATTATCTTGGATGTGATTTTGAGGTCAGGGGTTCCACACTTGTGGAAGTTTATAGCTATGGTTATTACATCATCGATCGCAGTGGAGGGAGGTGGTGTGGGCATCTTATATAAGATGCATGATATTTTCTAGTGGATAGAGGAGGAGGTACTAGGTATGCATGGGCACGATGTGTGTTGGCCCACCTATATAGAGATATTTACATATTTACCAAGAGGAGCATGGAGGTGGGATTGGAGTGACTACTTTATTGCATGTATGGGCCTACGAGCATATAGCAATATTGAGGCTAATTTGGTGGTCCACAAGTAGAGTGGGCTAGGCTAGACATATTTTTGGGAGATGGGTTGGAGTACGTGGGAGGAAGATGGATACTTGATACTTATAGAGCCTTGATAGATCGGATGGGACCAGAGGTAATGATATGGAGGCCATATTGAGACTATGGAGGATGGCTAGAGGATGCGGTAGAGTTACGATGCATACAAAGGACTATGTGGTTGGAGGATCGGTTCCAGTGTGACCGAGTTGTTTTAGGTGGAGTAGATATCTCAATAGTTTTGTATGGCTCAAGATGTGCCCCTAGAGCCATATGTGTGGTTAGAGCCATTAGAGCACCTAGGAGGCTAGAGCTAGACCAGGGCCCACAGAGAGAAGCTAGTACCTCTATGCCCCCAATGAGGTGGATGTGGCCATAGAGCCTATTGATACGACAGATGATGCATGGGTATGTACAGAGGCATATCATGCATGGTGGATAATGCATCGATGGGTTGTTTTTATTTCCATTATTTATGGATGTGGTGGGATTACCACAGGGGAGGAGGAGGAGGGGTAAGCAACATGCCCCATAATGTAGTGGAAGATATAAGCGAGCATGAGTATCTATATAGTTATGTTGTATGATTGGTTACTTGTTTATGTGATGGTTATGGTTATCTAATGTGTTTTATTGGTTTTAGGTGACATGTATTGGAGCTTGATTATGGACACATCTATCCACACATTGACGTGAATGTGCCCACCGACATACTTGTGGGTGGAGGGATGTTAGAGCATGTGGATGATATTGTGGGTGAGCATGCCCATTTGTTTGAGCTAGTGGTTATAGCAACAACGATGTGTACCATGTTACTTTGAGTGAGATGGATGAGGCACACGAGGAGAACATGACAGAGCAGAGAGGCAGGTAGGTGGTGGTCCATTAGCACATGATGTGTTTGCATAATTTATCACATTACATAGTCACTTTTGCAGAGTAGTCTATGGAGAACACACTATTACATAGGCAGGTGGAGAGGTATAGGGGTCACGATTAGCGGCATTAAGTTAGTGGCGAGGCTTCTAGTTCTAGAGCACTTGTATTACCAAATAGTGATAAGAGATGATGAGATATGATTTGTATTGATGTATTCAATGTAGGGGAGTTTCCCCCTAGTTATGAGATGTTTTGTAACTTTGATTGTGATCGATATATATATATATATGGATTTATTAGCATATGATGATTATATTTTTGTGTATTGATGTTATGATGTGATGATGATGTATGATTTATGTGATTGATGTTACTTATATATGACTCTTGATGTGTTAAGTGGTATTAGTATTTTTGAAATAATTTGTAATGCAATGTGCATATTTTTCAAGTAATACGTTAATGTGATGATGATATAGTGTAGATGATAATAGATGATGTATGTAATGAAATGATGTAATGAATGATGAAATAGTATGTCATAGTCATTATAGAATGAATGTATGTTAGTAAGATGAAAATGGGGGATTATTATGATTCCCCAGCATATAGATGATGAGGTTCATTTAGATAAGACCCCTCAACAATCAAGAATGAACCATGTAATGCAAGAGTGCATCATCGGGAAATGATTTGATAGAATGTGCACTAGATGAATCGATAGAGCACGTGAAGAGAGGTTCTTATTGTAATAGATCCCTCAATATTCATGTAAGAACCATAAGAACACAAGTGCATCATCGGGGGTGAGGTGATAATAATCACCTACCAAAGACCAAGGTGACACAAGCGATGGAAGCGTGTGGGATGGAAGTCAACGTGAGTGTACGAGCCAAACTAAATGTCATATGGAGCAGCGGTGGGAGTGTGAATTCAAAGGTCTATGGAAGTTAATGTGAAGAAACAGCATGATGCAATGGATAAGATGAATGCATTAGATGAGTTGAATGAGATGGATGATATGGTGAAGTGATGGATGAACGTGATGGAGAGTGCACATGAGCAATAACATGTGGTGATGGATGAACAATGACCTTAGCACTAGAAGGAGGAGATAACTCAACCAAAGTAGTAACTCATGGATGAGGGAGAGGAGAGATGGACCACTCACATGAGTGAGAGCCAAAGGATATGATGCCCTTATCCTCTAATTGTTGCAATCGATCATGAAGGGAAAGGAAATCATTATCCCTATGGCCATTGATACGATGATAATTACAATATGGTCGATCACACTGACATTGTAAAAATGTTGAGGATGATGTTGGTTAGAAGGTAAGTGAATTAATCATTCATTAATAAAAACACACAGCACATCATGTGGTCTGAGCGTGATGAGAGAAATGTAATGGCTCACACAAAATAGGTGTAGAAGATTGAGGTGTACCTACCGCATGGAGTAGGAGAAGAAGGACACTTTTGTGATGTAGTAGGATGGATTTGCTTGTGGGGAGGGGATGAGATTGATCATGTAGGATGCTCAACTGATGGAAATGGAGAAGAACTAGATGATGTAGTAGTGGTAACAATAGGTGGAGGATCTATAACATGTGTGGTAATGAGGTCTTGTTCTAGATCAATAACTCTATAACATAGAAGTGTGAATGATTCACATGTGTCATATTGTAATATTTTTTTAGTGTGGGAATCAAACCATGAAAAAAGATAAATTTGCTTCTCTAAGTCAATAGGTTGAAAGACTAATTGGTGCATACAAGCATTGAATCATAAGATGTAATCCATGATAGGTTTTGTTTTTCCCTAATGTAAAGTAGGTAGATGATCATAAGTAACTCTAGGGCCATTGTTGATGATAAAGCGATGGAGAAAAGCTTCTTCCATCTCATGATAAGTGCTAATAGATCCAAATGGGAGATGAGTATACCATTGTAAAGCATCATCAATAAGACTATGTCAAAATTCTTTAAGCAATAATCGATCATTAGAATATGAAGCCATAGACATACAATAATGTTTGAGATGTAAGTAGGGGTTTCCAGTACCATCAAAACATGAAAAGGTAGGCATGATAAAATCCTTAGGAAATGTTGAGTTATGAATATTTTTAGGAATAGGGTTTCCATGCAATGAATTTTATCAATGGAAGCATAATAGGCCTTGCTTTCTAATGTGAGTGATTGAACCTAGATTGTAAGTGACCCACAACATGCATGAGAGACAAGATGTCTTGTGAAGGAATAGTAGAGGATGGCAATAATGTGTTAAGTGGTTGTAATTTTCCATTGTGAGTAATCATAGGGATGTCAGAGGAGATGTAGGAGAAACCATGCTAAAGGCACACTAGTATAGGTGCCAAAGAAGTAATAGGTGATGAAGGACATGGAACATCCATAGAAGTGGTAGGACTAGCATCAACAACATCCCTAGGAGATGGAGTATCTAATGGAGATGCAACAATAAGAGGAGACAAACTAATAGATGGAGATGGAGTGATAGGAGAGGATGAACTAATAGATGGAGATGGAGTGATAGGAGAGGATGAACTAATATATGGAGGTGATTCATGCATAGTGGTAGATACAACCTTAGAAGAAGATGACAATGGAGGAGATTCACACTCAATAGTATGTAAAGTAGTAGAATCATGACTATCAATTGTTTTCAAAATCAAAAGAGACTCATATATGAAAATGTCATTAATCGGATCATCAACATAGTGTGAATGAGCATGTGGACAAGTATGTGATGGATCATGAGAAGCATTATTAAAAATAGGAGAATCATGAGATGTAGCTATAGTAGTGGTCTTACTAGGAGGAGAATCAGTATGCATAAATGTACCATTGTCAAGACCAAGCATGAAATCAATAAGAGAATCATCTAGAACTTCCTTGGAAATGTCAGAAGGAGGGTCATGGCTAACTATATAACATGGTGTACAATGAGTGAAGCTCATCAGATCAGAAACAATGCCAATAGTATAATTTTCAAAGCTAGTAGGCACATGACATTCGTGGGCTAAGAGTTGTTGTTGAATATGATCTGGCATAGTAACATCACGATAAAGGGAATTGAGTTTAACAATGGTGGCCTCATCATATATAGGATTAACACTCACATGAGGCATGATGAATTGAGAAGGAGAAGAGATTATCCTTAGCCATTAGGGTTTTAGTGGATCCTAGGGAAAATGTTTCTAATCTACAGTTCACCAAAATGATTCTATAAAATTTGAATTTTATTATGAATCTAAGAGTACAATAATACAATAAATGGAATATACTAAAATGTAAATGCTAAATAATTTATTTTAATATTTTAAATGAAATGAAATGGAAGGGGAAAGGTACTTACCTATTTGGACTTACCTCGCATTGATCTAGGATTGAACATAGTGATGAAATGGAGGAACAAAGTGTCACAAAAAACCTCAGAAAGTAAGAGCAGATGAAGATTTGGCCAGACTGGGGGCATGGGAGAGGATAGGGATGCCTGGGGTATAAAATATGGGCCTTGGTCTACGTGAAATCTTGAAATCTGATCCTGATATGGTCGCTAGATGTTCACAATATTTCTCCTTTGGTTAGGCAAGTGTCACACCTGCCTCACCAATAGCGCTACCAACTTCCAATGAAGAATCACCTGCAAAACCCCACACAAAGCATCAAACCCTAAAAAAGAAAGATGTAAATGAATGGGTCAAATTATCCTCAGTTGCCAAATGGATGGACTTATGATTGAGTGTTGCACTACATCTCAGACCCGATGTAGTTTTATGTGCTTGTGTGTGCAATAATGTGCCTAGGGTGCCCTAACGCCAATGACACCAAAGTAGTGGGAAATAACTAGATAAAATGTAAAATGGTGGATGGAATAAAATGAATAAACTCCTTCCTATGTAATGTGTGATGCATAATAGTGCCCAAATGCATTCCATTTCTCTATGTAGATAGCTATCCCTTAGTATAAATAGTCTGCCCTTAAGGTAGTATGTATGTTGTGTTTATATAGGGATATCTTCTTCAAATTTTGACACTAATGACCTAACATGCCGACTAGTACCTAGGGAGATGAGAGGGAAAACCATAAAGATTGACCTCGAATGTCTAAATTAAAACCAAGTGTGATGGGGACCGGGTGCTTAAAAATCAGGACCAATCGGCACCCTAGTCAACTACTAGAGATGACAACTGAGTGAACCGTGACAGATAGGAGCCCCTGAAACTTGATCAAAACTATGCAAGTGAGTGATGAATGTGTAAGAAAAATAACAATAAATACCAATAAGACTGATGAATAGACTATGATATGGGTCATTAGTGAATACTTTTCTTACGCAAGATTTATATATAAAACAACATACTTGGTAGTATAATAATAGTAGCAAGCGCATGATTTTGTGACTACACATGTTTGTAGATTTACTTGGTATAATAACATTATCAAAAAATTCATAACATTTCTCATACGTATATACTCATTTACCATGAAAATCATCATAACCATCCTTATTTTACATTATCCATCTCAATAATAAATGATACATTATTTAGTGCTAAAAACCACATGAATAACCATAATAAATGTCCCATCATCCACGTCATCCATCTAAACCTTAAAATATAACAATAACCACATCACCATAGCACCATCTAACATCATCACATAACATAATCATCATCTACCATCATAATGAAAATCATCATCGCATAAAATAATCATCACCATTATATCATAATCCAACTTTCTCAAAACATTTAGCAACATCACATCACAATATACCTATATAATAATTTAAAAATTAATTACATCCTAACATCATCACATACATCCTCTAACCATAATAAATCGTCATTTTAATCTCATCATGTCATCATAAACAATAAATATTTTGCAACATGTAAAATCATATACACAACATCATCATAAAATCATCATCCACATAATCATCTAACATCATCATCACATTACAATCAAACTTCAAATCATCACATTATATAATTATCAAACCCACCATAACCGTGAAAATACATCAACTCATCTAAACTAAACAAAAACAAACATAAAGAGCATCATCACATCATTCATGTCAACTCACCTAAAATTACACATCATACATGTCATCAAATAAAGTAACAATATCACACAAAACTAATATCCATATATGTCTTATTATAATTCCATAAAAACATCAAAATGTCATCATACAACATCAAAATAATACGTCTCATCCTATAACCATCAAAACATCAAAATAAAAATTTCATATCTAATATCTCACCCATCAAAAATGATACATACCTCTATCTTGTCAAAATACAATATACATAAAAAAAATATGACCATCATGGTCATCATCAAATATTGACTAAAACACATATGATACAACAAAATAAATAAAAACAGCCTATAAATTCTACATCTATACATCTCCAAAAAAAAATGCTCATCACGGTGTCAAGCTACCTATGTCATCCTCTGCCCCATCCGGTCTCAATCAGTAACACATTGGTTTTACTCCCGAGGTCATCGGTTGTGTTGATCTCCTCTCATCTAAGTACTCTACATATTGATGCTCCTCTAGAAACCGATGGATCACAATGCACTCATAATAACGCATCTCCTCTGCCAAGGCTTGATACGACACGGTGACATTGTACTAGGGGGTACCATATGTCCCGCTCCCTATGAAGTGGATTTTGTCTCGCTTGTCTATGTTGGTATATCCAATGGGCCATATCTATCCTAGTAAGCATCCCTCTACTAGTTGTATATGTCTCTGTTTCGTATGGCTCGATCCCTCTCCTTTTGTATCGCCTCTAACTCAACTTTGAAGGTGGGCTATCTCAGAGATGTTCCCCATCTCCATACCATGACTTCTAGTGTCACAAGCTATCAATGGCTTGTTGTATCCTATCTCACTCCCCATACAAATGAGCTATCTCTGTCACCATGCCATCCCCCCACCATCATCTAACTTCCTTGGGTGAAAACATGCCCCTTATGTCTGTCTCGGCTCTTTAATCCCCCTTAAGCGAGCTACACCTCTCACCCTCAATCCATCTATATCCATTGCACAAGCATGGGCCTCGGTTTTTAATCTCTCCATTGGGGCCTTTAATCATGTCCTTATACTAGATAGTCCTAAAGGACTTGCACCTAAAGGATCTATCGCTGTTAATCTTGCACCTAATGACCTTGTAGGCCATGCATCAGTAAACCCCTGATAGTCCTACTACATCTTCCTGTGGTGGCATCACAATCTGTAAGAGCCCCATAGATTCATCAATCTCCATCACCTAGGGATCATCTCTAACTAGACTCTACTCGGGCCCTCCCTGTACTAGTGACTGTGGTGTTGGCTACTACACATCTAGAGGATCATCCAATTTAATAACAGGTGGTGTATGTTGTAACTCCTCCTCCTGTACATGTGGTACATGCACCACTAATGCCTATCCCTCTAGAATCCCCCTATAGACCTTTCGTTGTCCATGTAAAAACCACATATCTGTTAGAACTATAATATTAAGTGATCATAATATTTCGTTTATAGTTAAATAATATAGAATATAAGTTATTATTATTATTTAAATATAAACTTTATATTAGGTTGTTAGTTATTTATTAACTAATATTAATCAAGGAATTTTACCTCATCACTTAAGAAGTTCATAACCCTTCCAATTATTTAAATATGACATTAGGTCATATTTAGATTCAATTTATGGATTCTAGGTTAAAACATAGAGTAGAAGTCAGGAGGGAGTTACTGGACTGGATGTAAAAGTTTCTCACATAGTGGAAATTATTCTACCATGGTTTTTTACCCCATTGGGGTTTTCCATGTTAAATCTTGTGTTATTTTCTATTTACTTTCTTTGTATATTCATTTATTTTTATGTGCACATTTATATTTATTAAATAAGTTTAATATATGTTTCATCCCCTCGTCATGACATGGTACCAGAGCGGGATAAATTTTTGGTAAATAAATTATTTAATCCTAAAGTTACAATGGTTGTGAAGTTAGTTTCTTAGTATCCTATTTAACCCCCCTTCCCTCTCTAGATTTATTGATGTGTGTGTGCATATGTGGAAACTTCTTCAAAGATTTTAACCCTCACATGAAAACTTGAACTTGATAGAATTACCAAGGCCCGAAAAATAGAGGTAAGGTTTAAATATTTAAGTGAAATTTTGTATTATATTTCTATAGTTTTTAAAAGTGTGCAGGATAATTTAATATGAGATTTTAAAAATAAATGTTGAAATTCAAAGTAAAACCCAATTCATAGAGGAGACAAGATTCCATGAGAATAGGGGTTTCAAAAATTTATTGGTCGGATCAAACCTCTTCTTGTCCACTAGTGATATATTTTATTATTTTTAACTTTGAATTTCAAAATATTCTCTCATGTCCTTATGGACCCCCTTTAATAAGGGTTGCACATATAGTTTATAGTTAATATAAACTATATTTTTTATATCCATTATAGATTAAATATATAGACTATGTTTTATAAAAATAATTTTAAAATGACAATTAAATATAAAACTATATAGTTTATATAAACCTAATTTATATAATCTATAATCTATAGTTTATAATATAAACTATACAAAATTAAATTCATTATATGTGTATATATAAAAAAACTATAACCGTTTATATTATAAACTATTTAATAATGCCTAAAACTATGCATGCGGCCTTATTTATACCTGTCATAGTTTATATAAAAGAGGGGGAGGCCCCATTCCCTTCCACCCCCCCCATCTCCCCATGTGCCAAGTTGTGCACATTGTGCTACCCACAACCCACCCACTTTGTGGCCACCACGTGCCCCCGTAGTCCCTCACCATCAACCACCTCTGGCGCAAGCCCCCATCCTTTTCCTTTGGGTAAATTAGTCCCACATGGGGTGGTATCGAGTCTTTAAGAGGATTTAAAATCCTTGGGGTGGGAGGATGTGGTGTGACTTCATGTCACAACACTATCTTTGGTTTTAGGATCCTTATGGTTCGGCTCGCCCATTGTAGTGTTCGGATCACCCAAGTGGCTTGCCCTCCGTGTCGCAAGTAAGGTGAATTCATGGTTTAAAATTACAAATAGAAATATAGCTCGACAATGGAAAAATAATATAAGGCTTGGTTAATATAATTTGCTAAATATGGCTCGGTTATTAATATGATTTGGCACATATTGATTAATAGGTTTCAATTTAAATTAAAAATTGGAATATGATATATACATTGGTTCGATAAATTTAGCTCGGTGATAAACTCGCCAAGTTGGCTAGCCCAACTTGACCGAGTTGATAGAAATTCCAAACAATATAGGAGCAAGAGCTCCCCAATTTTTTTAATATATACCAGTATTATTTTGTTTCTTTTTTCAAAAATTAATCATAAAAGTTATTTATTTTTGTGAAAAATAGTAAAAATAATATAATCATTTTTTTGAAATGATATAATTTTTGTGGACGCAAGAATTGAATCGTTGTCGTCATTTTGATATAAAACTTTAAAAAATCACTCACATTTCAATTTATTTTTGATATCATACTAATACATTCATGTATAGACTATCCAATTGACAGGACCTCCTTTTTGGTGTAAATTGATCATTTTTTTATTGAATGATTAAACAACGATAGGGGATTTCTATTAAACTTGTTTTTTAATCCTCATTAATTATTTAAATCTATTTACATAAAAATGGGGTCTAATTAGTTTTAAATTGATAAATCTCAAATGTTGAATGGGAATAATTACAATTTGGAAGATTCGATTGAAGGCGAAATTCATGGCTCAAATTATGGGCAGATGTTAATGGAACTGAGAAGGCTCCAACCGTAAGACAAGAAACTCGCAGACAACATTGTTGTGTATTAATAGAAAGTTAAAGAGGTGATGTTCATCATTTTTTGAAGTGTACATGATGATTTTCTGTTGTATATCGGAATCAAGAAAGTCTGAGTGAGGCTTGGACTCAATTGGAATTGATGCACAAATGTATGCATTTATCAAAAATCATTAAACTGATTTTAGAGCTTATGAAAACTCCCGTGAAGGGAGATGAAAAAGTGATAAATTATTTAGCAAAAAAATAAAATATTAAGTCGCAGTGAGATGGGTATAGTTTTAACTTAATTCAAGATAAAAAAAAATTATTTCAATATTCAGTTGAATATTCATGATAAATTTAGAAATTTCATTTCAATTTTGAATTTGAAATATCAAACAGAACAAGATATTCTAGATTTACAAACCCTTAGTGCTCTCCTCATTCAGGAAGAATAAGTAATGAAAAATTTTGATTTTAAGGATAATGTCACTCAAGCACTTCTTGTTCATAAATCAAAAGGTAAAACCTCTAGATTTAAAAACCAAAATTTAACTTTTAAACCTCCTAGCAAATATAAGAAACTGGGAAATATAAGAGTTGGCTTTAGTGGTAAATGTCATTACTGTGGTAAATTTGGCCATAAGAAAAAGGATTGTAAATTTAAAAATAATAAGTCAAATTTCAAAAATCAAAAGGGTAACAAATCTGCCAAAATCAAAATCAAAATCAAAACCAAAACAAGAATCGAAAAATAGTCAAAAATTAAATGTAATTTCTTTGTATGTCGCCTTTGTCACTGCAAAATAAAATGAGTGGATATTGGATAGTGGTGCCTCTAGGAACATGACCTTTAGATCTGATATCTTATCTAAACTTAGAGAGTGTAATGATTAGATCTACTTGGGTGATCATTCCATTCTCGATGTTCAGGGACAAGGTAAAGCAAAAGTTTCAAATGGTTTTATTAACAATGTTTTGTTAGTTCCTAAACTTAAAATGAATTTGTTTTTTGTTTTTAGTTGACTCAAAATAACTATAGTGTAAAATTTTTAAAAGATAAATGGTTTATTAAAAATAAACATGATGTTACTATAGTTGAAGGCATTCAAAGAGATGGTTTGTATGTGTTTAATGGCTTTCCTTCTACTTCTTGTTTAACATCTCAAAGAAGTGACATGCAATTATGGCATGAGAGACTAGGTCATGTTAAATTTAGGAGCATATACGACATGTCTTGAATAAACTTAGTGTCTGGTATGCCACCTATTTCCCAAAATCATGAAACGTGTGAAGGATTCTTACATGGTAAGAAATTTGCTAATCCCTTCCATAGTCATCATGATGTTAATTCTTTTAAACCTTTGGAAATATTCCATAGTGATGTCTCGAGGACCTATACAAGTTCCATCCCTTAATGGTTTTTATATTCTATCATGCTCATTGATGATTTGGTTGTATTTCATTAAAAATAAATCTGATGTCTTGTCAAAATTTAAACAATTTAAAGTTTTAGTTCAAAACTCTTCTATTTATAAAATTAAGAGGTTAAGGACTGATAATGCGGGACAATATGTCAGTAAGGCATTTGAATCATTTTTTTTTCGAATGTGGTATTCAAAGGGAACTGACTATTCCTTATTCCCCTCAAAGATAATGGGATTGTGGAAAGGAAAATCCACACCATTTTGGAAATGGCTAGAACCATGATGTATTCAGCTCAGGTTCCTAAATTCCTCTAGGCTAAAGCAATGAACATTGTTGTTCATATCTTGAACAGAGTTCCCACTAAAGCCTTAGTAAATTCCACTCCTCTAGAAAAGTGGTCAAATCAAAAACCAAGTGTATCTCATTTGAGAATCTTTGGTAGCCCAACTTCCCTCTTCATTTCAAAATCAAAACGGAAGAAGCTTGATCAAACCTCTTTTCCTTGTATCTTTGTAGGATACGGTGTCAAAACTAAAGGTCTTAGGATCTTTGATCTATAAAAAGAGAATTTATAGGAAGCGTGAATGTTAAAATTCTATAATAAAAACCATTTTTGTTCTTCATCTTTTATTTCTATTATTCATAATGATTCTAATGAAAATGAATTAAATGATGAAGAAACTAGTATTGAACCTATAGTTGAAAATGAGATAGTACATGTTTCCTCTATAACTAAAATACCTAGATGGGATGAGTCTATTATTCAAGAATCTAATCCTAGAAACCTTCAAAAATGACTAGAAGTCATCATACATATCATGCTTTGATGACATTGTATGAACTTGAACCCCAATCTTTCAAAGAAGATTCTTCTAACGAAATATGGATAGATGCTTTATGAAAGTTGAATATTCTTCCATGATAATTATCAAACTTGGGATTTAGTCCTCCCCCTTAAAAATGTAGTATAATCAGATCTAGATTGTTATACAAGATTAAACATAAATTTGTTGGCGTTTCAATAAATTCAAAGCTAGATTAGTAGCTTGAGGGTTTACTCAAAACCCAGTGATCAACTACATCGAAACCTTTGCACCATTTGTAAAAAATGAGAACAAATGGGATTTTGATTTCCTTAGCTACTCAATATGGTTGGGAAATCCATCAAATGGATGTCAAAAATGCCTTTTGAATGGTGATTTAAAAGAAGAAATCTATATGACCCAACCTAAAGGCTTTGAAGAACCAAGTAAAGAAATGTATGTTTGTAAATCAAAAAAATTATATGGTTTAAAACAAGCTCCTAGAGCTTGGTATGTAAAGATTAACATTTTTTTTAATGAAGTTGGTTTTTCTAATTGTTCATCTGACAATGATTTATTTGTTAAAATTGAAGAAAATGTTATCATTCTCATTGTATTGTATGTTGATGATTTACTTATCACTAGTAATTCTAATAGTTTAATTATGAAAATTAAAGCAAAATTAATGCAATATTTTGAGATGACAGACTTAGGATTATTGCATCATTTTTTGGGCATGGCTATATTTCAGGATAAAAATTCTATTGTAGTATCTCAATCACAATATGCAACTAATTTACTTAAAATATTTAATATGCTTGATTATAAACTTGTTGTTATTCCTATAGAAGTTGGATGTAAACTTGATTCAAATCCTGCGCATGTGAAAAATCTAATCCTACTTTGTACAGAAACTTGTAGGTAGTTTGATTTATCTAACTATTACTAGACCTGACATTGCTTATGTAGTAGGGATTGCTTCAAGGTTTATGTAGGAGCCTTATCAGATCACTAGAAGTTAGCCAAAATAATTTTACATTATATTAAAGGCACAATTAATTTTGGTTTACATTATACTTCTTCTAACAATGCATATTTATATGGATATTGTGATTTTGACCATGTTGGTGATGTGATAGATCACAAGTCTACAACTGGATATGTATTCAAGTTTGGTGCAAGTGTCATTACTTGGAGCAATAAAAAACATCCAACAATTTTCATTTTATCTACAAAGGTGGAATATAGAAATGTAATGGAAGCAGCAAAAAAATCCATGTGGCTGAAGTGGTTGTTGGAAGAGATGCACATGGAAGCTAAAGGAAGTAATCCTCTTATGTGTGATAGATAGATTTTCATTTCTCTTGCTAAAAACTCATTTCAACATCAAATGATAAAGCATATCAAGATACATATGCACTTTATCTAAGAGAAGGTTCTCTACAGTGATATAGATCTCCAATACTTCCCGACTGAAAATCAAGTTGCAAAAATGTTCACGAAGCCATTGTGTGCTGCAAAGTTCTGCAAGTTTTGTGTAATGTTTGGCCTTTCAAATTTTCCATTGAGGAGGAGTGTGCATATCAATTCCACCTCCTAATGCTCATCCAATTGTTAACTCCTCCTATATACTTCTACTTTGGTATAAATCATTGTAAAAAGATCTTTTATGATCTATGTAAACTGATAGAGTTTATAGAAAACATGCTCCAGTGTGTGCATCTATTTATAAATGAGGTCCTTGTGTTATAAAAGGATCCTAGAGATGTGGTTTAAGAATTTTTCCATGAGAAATGGTGGGATTTAGTCTCACAAATCATGCTTAGCCTAAATCATACTTTTGATTTATGGATTCCAAATCCTTTTATACCAAAAGGTAAGTTGAGCATGATGAAGGTGTTATAATTCCTTCAAAATACATATGTTATCCTAAACCTTTGGGGTTTATGGATTTGTAAATCATGTTGTACAAATAGGTAATGTTGGCATATGGATCCCCACTTAATATTAAGGGGGAGTGTTAGAACTATAATATTAAGTGATCATAATATTTAGTTTATAGTTAAATAATATAGAATATAAGTTATTATTATTATTTAAATATAAACTTTATATTAGGTTGTTAGTTATTTATTAACTAATATTAATCGTGAGGTGTACCCCATCACTTAAGAAGGTCATAACCCTTCGGGTTATTTAAATATGACTATAGGTCATATTTGAATTCAATTAATGGATTCCGGTTAAAACATGGAGTAGAAGTGAGGAAGGAGTTAATGGACTGGATGTAAAAGTTTCTCACACAAAGTGAAAATTATTCTACCGTGTTATTTTACCCCATTAGGGTGTTCCACGTTAAATCTCATGTTATTTTGTTATTTACTTTACTATATTTTCATTTATTGTTATGTGCACATTTATATTTATTAAATAAGTTTAATATATGTTTCATCCCCTCATCCTCACAATATCCCCTAGTGGTTGTGCAAACCTAGTTTTCCTAATCCCCTACCACCACTCCTCATAACCTTGTATTGTCCTCAAATCCACTATAGTTGGCAAAGGAATCCACGAGATGACTTGTGCATCATAAAAATTAGCTCTGCGACATCTTTCGAATCGAGCACCCCACTCCTCGGTCTCTCATGTGGTCCACGCAAACACATGGCAGCCTATAGGAATGTCTGTATAATTCCAAACTACCACAAAACATGATCTGCATTCGGATAGCTATACTATATAAGGTTGGTCCCCTATCAAGTAATATGGTGTTTGGATCCTACTCGGTTGTACCTACTCACCCATGCCTCATATTGATGTTATGGTCACCATGTAATGTCTCCTTCTTATAGCTTGTCTATCCTCTGCCTATAAAAATCCATCTCCCCGATGCTCTCTCTGCCCATATGCATGTGCTATCTGTATATTAAGGGCTCACCATTCTATAACTTCGACAAATACATATCGATCTACCTATGGCTATGGATCGTAGCTTCGGATCTACAATAAAATACCTAGCCCAAGTGTTGTAACCTACTCAATAAGCTACCATGTGCGAGATCACGATACAAGTATGCCAATAATGTAGGAGCTCATGTATACATTGTCTTTGATTTCCACATCGTATCAACCACATCTACAAACTCAATGTTAAAATAGTGGCCTCCTCCTTCGAGATAACAAAATACAACTTATCGTAGAGCATAATAAAGCATCGAAATCTACTCCATATATTCCCCTCTAAAATATACTCTCAAGTCTATCTACATCTCTTAACATGGTGCATCCTCTACATTCGTCCAACAACCTCAACCACACTCGATCCTACCCTTGTACCACACCACGCGCTCCCTCTCTACCAAAATCTAATATATATGGTAGACATTCTCTAGATCACATTCATCTCCCACAGTAGGTAGCTAAAAGGTGCTCATCTCTCGAGTTCCACCTCTCTCTGCCAAGTGTAGTCCATAACCCTTGGTCTTCTCACATCACCGACATCCTTGCCACATATAATAATACAAGCACGTAAAATTGAAGCCTCATCCTCCTCTACCTCCTCATCAATCCTCTTAATAATGTCCTCAAGGCAACGAGATCACGATGCTTAACCCGCATAGTATCTAAATCCACCTTCACACATTAACCCATACATATTAGCCCCAATCCATCATTACCCACCTTTCTAACCCCTATCTTCATCATTCTACCCCTTAAAAACTCTAACCCCAAAATATTGTATATGTGCCACTAGATGGCATAGGCGTCATTTTATAACATAGGCAATATTCTATTTTTCCACTAGGCACATAAGCGCCACTTCCCTTACCACCCAACATAGGCACTACCATTTATGGCATATGCACAAAAACCCTCACATAGGTGCTAATATAGTGCATAGGTGTAAAGTCATACCCCTCCCAGAACATAGGCACCAAAGTTCACCCCACCCACCCCAAAAATGCATAGGCATCATTTCATATGTATATGCACCATTTTGTATGTATAGGCGTTGCTTTCTACCTCCTAGTGCCTAAAAATTTCCCAAAAAAGCTTTAAAACACACAAAACAAAAAATAATAAAACCGAAAGGTACCCACCATAGAACCCATCGGTTGTGGTTGTTTGTTAGTAACTCCTCACTTAGTCAACTCGGTGATCCATAATATTCATGTAGGCCATCATGCTCTCTTAGAAAGGTCTCCTCTCTCTATCTTGCACAGTGAAAATGACTTTCCATGCGATCCCCTGGCCCTTTTTATACCACATGTGATGCCCTCGCCGCACTCCAGGTGACTTTTATTCCACCTCGTTTGTCTATTTTTCCTCTCGTTTCTTCCTACCCGCCCCGAATTTCCCCATCTATCATCCCGATCCAAAAAAATTAAAAAATAGTAAAAATCCAAAAAAATTAAAAAATCTTAAAAATCCAAAAAAATTAAAAAATCATAAAAGTCCAAAAAAATTAAAAAATCATAAAAATCCAAAAAAAAATCATAAAAACCCTAAAATCAAAAAGTTAATAAACTCACATAACATGACCAGTTTTTTCCATCATGTTTTCTTTATGTTTTTCTCCTGGATGCTTGTGAATGCTTGTTTTAACTCTTGCATATTTTTTCTCGGCCAATGATATGAGGCCTCTCTTTATTTCTTTTATACAATCCAATGATATGATGACCCTTTGTTTCTTAATACATCCAATGGTATGAGGACACAGACATGTGACTATTTAGGCCTCATGGTCCGTATACCTTGTTGCATTTTTCTCTATGTCATATTACTCCAACTACTAATGATGAAAGTGTGGACCATACATAACAGCATTATCCCCTTTTCATCTCCATCCCTTCATTACCTAACATCTTCCGATTTTTCCTTCATTCTCTTAAGTCCTATCCCACCACTCCACCACCCCATCCTACATCCAATTTATTTTAGAAAACCAAACTAAAAGCACCAAAGGAGTTTGATGCAATGGCACTAAAATCAATTACATTGAGATCATGACCAGATCAAGCCAAGTTCAATCCCGATGTCTACATTGGGAAATATCACCCAATCCCCACCCCTTTTATATAATTGTGACTGGGGCATCAAATCTATTTCTTCCAACTTAATCTTCCCGACTGGGACATCCTCTCAATCCTATCAATTCAATCCTTCTAATTAACTAAATCAATCATCCTCTTGGCTTGGACATCCAATCAATCAATCCAACTCCCCTTCACTAGGGCATCTTATCATTTAACCACCTTGGTTGGGGCATCATATTTTCTTGCTTTCCTCACTTTTTATATTCCTACTAACATGACTTTATCTTCCTTTCAAGAAGTCACCTGACTCATTTCCTCTTTCCTCAACCCCTCGAGGGGGCATCACCCTCGATAATATCTCTTTCTTTAAACGGTAATTTGTTTTGCAATAACTTTTCAAAGAGGGGCAAAATGTAGACATGTAAAATGTCGACATACTTATTATACATTATTAATCCCCATCACTAACCATATAATAATTAATCACAAGATTAATTATTATTAATCCCTATTATCATATACATCCTTATCTCAAATATTCTCATTACTCACCCAATAATCCCATCTCATCCTTTAATCATTTAATTCATTATTAATATCTTATTATCCTATCACTAATCCCTATTATCAATTTCTAATAACTTAAATTCCTACCCACCTACTCTACACATAGCTTCTCCATCAAATCACATCCCTAATCACAATTAATCTCACCTAATTCTAACCTAATCAAATGCCCCACCTCCAAATCTAGAGGATTCTATTTCTAGAATCCTCTTTAAACTTCCCTCCTTTTATTTAAAAATTTAAATAAAATTCCCTCTCTCCATTAAATTAAAAATTCAATAGAGGTTTCTCTTAATATCTAGAATTTTCTAATTCTATAATTCTCCATCATTCTCATCAATCCTTAACCATTGATCCATATCCTACTTGGATCAATCTCCACCCTCCATTCCTCCTCCCACAACCTATAAATGGGTTTTTTATCCTCAATGGAAGCCAAGTTTTGGAATTATAACTAAGTGCTGCCAAATTTACTAGATGTATCTACAACAATCATCAAGAATTCTTCAAGCAAGATATCAATCCATAAGGGGAGTATTGACTAACTAAATCCACAATCTGAAGTGAAGTGAATTCATCCATTGAGCACATCTAAAGAATCAAAGAAGGAGGATTACAACTTGTAGGTAAGTGCAGGTATAACATCCTTTCTCCCTTTTTATCTTGCTCAATTTGAGGTAGATATTAAGTGTGTTAGATTAGGAATTAAGAAAGCTTGGTTCTTTGTTTGTATTTACAACTAACACTCTTTTTTTCTACACCTACAAATTGACATAAAACTACATGAAGGCATGAAGGTTAAACTGATAAAACAAGGATAAACATGTATCACAATATAAAATCAGTCTAAAATAGAGTATGCACTAAAAACATATTACGAAAGGTAAAAACAACTCCTTTATTTCTCCAAGAGGTGGAATAAGCACAGAGAATCACTCATGATCCTTGTTTTCTCACCCAAAAAATTGAATTGCTCCGAAACGTGAATGAAGAGGCAAAGATATTTTTTACAATGTGTTCTAAAGATTTTATAGAATATTTGAGAGAGAGAGAGAAGGAAATAATGCGACATGCAAGTATGAGTTTTAAAAATAGGAAAAACATGTGTGTCCTACTTTGTTTTCTTTTACTTTTGTTTTGATTTTATCAAAAATAGCCTTCTCTATTTGATTTAATCCAATTCTTCATTTTAAAATAAGATTACACTTCCCAAAATAGAAGAAACAAATTTCCCTTTTCTCTTGCATGTGTTTTTCTATTATTAAACCTTCTAGATGATGAGATGATTCATTTTCATGCATTTTGATATGCCTAGAATCTTTTTCCTTATTATCCTAGAAAAAATCATAAAATTCCAAATCTTATGATGCCAACATGAATTTCTTGATGAGACCTTTCCAAGGAGACTGATTTTGTGTGATTTAGAGGTCTAGATCGAAAGATATGACCGTTTGAAGTTTGGTAACTCGGGATGAATAGGAAATCAACATGTGGTGACCTCTGATTTATTATGGGGATGAATATGTGTTTCCCACATGTTATTTCATTTTATCACTTTCATCTGCCATGTGTTCACCCTTCATTAGTTGCGGGGTCATGCAAACTTCAAAATTCACCTGAATCTACCTTATTCGTGGGCTTAGAGTTTGCGGAATGCATCTACTTTGAAAACTATTGAAATTTTGATGTGTCCCTACTTGGTTCTTGGATCTCGCTCTATGTTTCTTCCCTTTAAATTGCTATGTGTTTCCTTGAATTTTCAAACATGCCATCGCTAAAGACCCAAAATGGTTTTGATTTTCATTCATTCCGAGAGGTTTACACTCCACAAAACAAAAATGCCTTGAGAAATGCCAAAATCCTTCCATGTATCCCTCCTATCAAGCGTTGAGATAATTCCATACATCCACCTACTTACCCATTCTATATTTTTCTTTTCACCCATGTGGACCCGAAACTATATCCAATTTAGATAATTATGTGGACTTAAGGTCTATCAAACACATCTACTCGAGAGGGTGGTAAAAATTTTCATGTGTCCTTTTCTTGGGCCGTTGATCCTTTTCCATGTGTTTCTTTGACCGATATTGACCTCGCTTCACCTCGTGGACCCGAAATGCTATTAAACTCAATTTTTTTCATGGACTTGGATTATGTAGAACCTATTTCGCTATGGAGCCTATAGAATGCCGCCAACATATCCACCCATTGATTGCTAATTTTTCATGGAATTTTAAATGTTTGGTGGGTCACCATATGTAGCATGGCCTTCTAAATTTTGAACCTTTTTCCTACAAATTTTCAAATTTTCAACAGATAAGCCCTCAACAATTTTTAAACTTGATAGGAAATTCAAACATCCCGTAGTATTTTAAAAGAGACCTACCCAATTCCATTATATGTAAGTTAGTTAAATTAATATAGGGGGTTAATTTATGATAATAAATGGAAAACTCTAGGGGTAATCTACCTGCTAGAGTATAATAAACCAGTAGCCTTGAGGCATCCATTTGGCATTGAGTCATGTAGCACTTTGAAATTTATGAGATCAAGTTGTCTTCCACCCTGAAATAAGTAAAAGGAATCAATACTTCGCATCTAATGAACATATTAAAATGATCACCACAAGGATTGATGCAAGACACTCAATCAATGAACATCACGCAATGAAAGGAGGTAACCTCCAATAATAACAACAAAGGAAGGAAACATCACAAAAATTGGGAAATCATACATGATCCAACTGGAAGCATGCAGAGTGTGCACAAACACTTATTATGCAAGAAACAAACCTAAAATACTCCTAATATAAACAAAAAGAAAGGAAAGCTAAACAAAACCACATACTTGCCGGAGAAATAACTTCATTTTCTCACAAAGTGTATCCATGAGATCGCTTTTGTAACTAAATCACAAGGTGCAAATGAAGACATCATTTGTACCTTTGATTTTCTCAAAATATAAACCAAGAAAAGAATGAACACCTCTATAGGATCTACACTTGGTATTTCTAGATCCTTGGGTTGATTTTTGGCAACTTGAAGCTCTTCCTTATGCTCTGAAGTAAGCACATCTGGCAACAACTTCTTCTGTAGCTCTAAGCTAGCCAAATACCTGATAAGATATGGTTTTCTCATAGCTGATAAACTGATCTACCTATCTTCTTTGTGTGCAACTTCATTATTTGTATTACAAGAGGTAATTTCCTAATCTTATTGGATGTTTGTAGTTTGATCCAAAACTTTTTCTACTTCATCCTTTATAAACAACCTCATATTTGGCTCTTTCTCAAGCTCAAGAGAAAATTTAATAACAAGAGAGTCTTTGTTGAGGAATATAAATGATGGGGTTGGAATACTTACAATTTCAATTGGCTCTTCCTCATCTTCAAAATATTTTAAGTCTAATAAAATCTCATCCTCTTTATTGTTCATGTTTGAGGAAAACTCCCTTTAAATATGAATTTATTTTCTAATTTCCTCCTTTGTATGACTGTTTGCAAGCTGATCTAAAATGTGTTTGACTTCTTCTTCCTCATTCTCATCCAAAGAAAAATTGATAACTTTAAATCATCCTCCTCACCATGATGCATCTCTAACTGATCTATTTCCTTGTCTAAAGATAAACTTGTTGATTTTTTGCAATCTTCCATGAATGAAGCAATCTCTAAACATGCAAAGCAATGAGGATCATTAAATTAAAATAACACATATTACTCACCTAATAATCTTTCTCCATATTTATTCTGAAAATGATCTTCATCCATATTTCATTTGTGTTTTGTATTTGTGGACAACTCTTCTTGCATGGTTAACACGTTGTCATCTTCTATATCAGAATCATACCAATCAACAATTGTTATTGAGTCATTTCCTTTTCTAGAAGATTATATAGGCTTAAGATTACTTGATCTGGTCCTTAGAAACACTCATATGATCCTCCAAAATATTTTCTTTACTTTTTAACTCAAGAGATTTAAGAAAAATTTGTCTAACCTTTGCATGTTGGTCACTTTCTCATGTTTCTCTACAACTTCAACCTTTTTCTTGTGCTTCTTGAACTCTGTCTCTATTGTAGGCTTAAACAAATGTGAAATTTATTTAGTCTCAAATCGTAAGCTCCATTTTATTATATTTTGTGTGGGAAATTATTCAGTTGGTTATTCTTCCAAACTGATTAGTTGATTATTTTTATTCCAAAATGGATTTGGGAATATGAGGGGATGGTGGGTTGGGTTGTTAATCGATTTTGCAATATTTGAAATGATTCGGTAGGTGAAATATTTTGTGGAGGATAATGAATGAAAGGAGAGGCTTTAGGAAAACTAATTACTTGTAATTTAGGCTAGGGTTGTGTAGGTGGGAAATAGGAATGGGAGGGCTATAAGATGATAGTGAGGAATTACCCCATTGACAGGGTTTCCTAAAACTAGATTGGTAAACTTACATTTCTTCATTCCACTCTAATATTTAATTTAATAATAATAAAAAGTCTAGCTTCTCTTGAGGGCTATACACAAGCGTAGGACCATCCCATGGATAGGGCACCCTGAAACCAAGCTTGACCACCTTGATGAAAATTATTACCCTCATCTATGTCATGGTTTCTTCCATGTGTTGTACCTATATCTAAAAATCATCATTAGGCATGGAATTGTTTCCATAATATGCATATTCTTACTCTTGAAAAATACCATGATTAATAGGATAACCATATGGATTAATAAAGTTTGGATCATGGGCATATTCATTATGATAGGGCTTAAAATACTAATTTGGAGAAGGCTTTTGGAAAAAAAGAGGTGAAGGGGAATAATAATGCTCTTAGGATTGAGAATGTCAAAGAAGAATTGAATTCATGAGTGCAAACCTCATAAAAAGATGGAAAGATGGAGGAAATTGTCTACCGATTGAGAAAATGCATTTTTGGGCCAATGGAGTCACCAGATGCTGAATATTTATGTCTAAAACACTGAAATTTGCCAAAAATAACCTCAACTTATTTATAAAATTTTTGATTTATCAAAAGTATTGTGTAATGGAACACTTAAAAGATATGAAAATTTCAACAAAGTAGTCCCACCGAGCATTTCAAAAACTATTGTCACTTTGAAATTTACCCGTAGAGAATGGTGTGATAAATCTACTTTCAATTGACAAAAGGGAAAGACTACTGGGTTTTGGGTGACTTGTATGTTGGAGTGAGTCTCAAAAATGTTGGTTCCCCTAGTGTAACACCTAAACTATTTCTATCCCCTAAGGATAACTCTAATATACCAAAACCAATGAGGAAAATGGAGAAGGAAGGGAAAACTACAAAATATGGTGATACACCAGAATTTTTTTAGGACCTCAAACTTATTGGGATCACACAAATGAAGCATGAGAGCCACACACACTATACACTAACTAAAATTGACTGTATCAAAGAAAAATAACTTCATGGAATGGTTTTTAATGAGTTGTCACAAGACAATAAGGGACAATAGATTGTTCCACAATAAAATCCTCTATACAACTCGTAAAGAAAAATCTATGACCTATAAATTGACAAAAATACATGAAGGCATGCAAGTTAAACTGATAAAACAAAGATAAGCATGTATCACAATATAAAATTAGTCTAACTCGAGTATACACTAAACATAAATTGCAAAAATGTAAAAATGGCTCCTTTATTTCTCAACAAGAAAATAGAATTTCTCCGAAACATGAATGAAGAGGAAAATATATTTTTACAATGTGTTATGAAGCTTTTATAGAAGATTTAAGAGAGAGAAAGAAGGAAAGAATGCGGGCATGCAAGTCTAGTTTTTAAAAATAGGAAAAAGATGTGTGTCCTGCCTTGTTTGCTTTTGCTTTTGTTCTACTTTTATCAAAAATAGCCTTATCTATTTGATTTAATATAATTATGCATTTTAAAATAAAACTGCACTTCCCAAAATAGAAGAAACAAATTTCCCTTTGCTCTTGCATGTATTTTCTATTATTAAACTTTCTGGATGATGATATGAGTTGTTTGCATGTATTTTTCTATTTGTGGACTATTTTTCCTTCTTCTCTTAGAAAACTTCATCAAATTCCAAATTTTATGATGACAACATGAATTTCTTGATGATACCTTTCCAACAAGACAATTTTTGTGTAATTTGGAGCTCTAGATTGAAATATATGGACGTTTGAATTTTTGTAGTTAAAGATGAATAGGAAATTAACACGTGGTGGCCTCTTATTATTTGTGGGGATTCCTACGTGTTTCCCACATTTTATTTCCTTTTTCACTTTCCTTAGCCATGTGTTCACCCTTCATTGTTTGTGGGGTCAAGCGGACTTCAAACTCCATTGATCTACCTTATTCCACATGTTTGGAGTCCGTAGAATGCATCTACTTTGAAAACTACCAAAATTTAACACTTGTCCCAGCTTGGTCCTTGGATTTGCAGCATGTGTCCACCCTTTAAATTTCCTTGTGTTCCCTATACTTTTCAAACCTACCACCACTCTAGACCCAAAATGGATATTATTTTGGTTCATTCCGCATGTTTAAAGTTCGCGAAACAAAATGCCTTGAGAAATGTTGGAATCCTACCATGTGACCCTTCAATCAAGAATTGGTATCATGTCATGCACCCACCTACTTACTTGTTATGTATTTTAATTTTGACCAACACTGACCTAAAACTATATCCAATTTATCTAATTCTCGCAAACTTGAGGTCTTTAGAACGCATTTACTTGAGAGGGTGGCGAAAAAAGATGGTGTGTGTCCTTTTCCTAGGCCGTCAATCCTTTTCCACATGTTTCTTTGACATGTTAATTATGTTTTTTTCCCCATGGACCCAAATTTTTATTGAACTTGGTTTATTCCATAGTCTTAGAGTCCGCAGAACCTATTTCCCTTGAAGCCCGCGAGAATGCCACCACGTATCTGCCCATTAACTGTTGATTTTCCAGAGAATTTTAAATGTTTGGCGGAGTTTTGGATGTTTGGAGGGTCACCAAATGTAGTGTGGCCTTCTAAATTTTAAACCTTTGTCCCACATATTTTCAAACGTTCAATGGCTAAGCACTCGGTAGGTTTTAAACTTGACAGACATTTTAAACTTCCTATGGTATTTTGAAAGAGACCTAACTAAGTCCATTATATGTAAGTTATCTAAATTAATCTGGGATTAATTTGGGATAATCCCTTGGTTAGCTCTTCTACTCCTATGACACCTCTTTTGAAATCTATTCCTTCTCCTCCTCTCCCTCCTCCAAATGTTGATACAAACTAACCTTCCATGATATCACCTCGACTCTTCTTTCCATTATGGATATTGTCCCAACCATTGTTAAACCATACTACATATAGCATGTGACTCTAGGGAATTATGTTGTGGATTATAAATATTATATAGTAAATATGAATAATCTCAAACAATAGGTTATATGAAACCAACAAAAACTAAAAACAAACATATTCTTCATCACAACTTTATTTCTCTCATCATGGATTTTATTCTCATACCAATGATACTTCTTAGATTATCCACCACAAACACTAAGTTTGAGAACCATCTCCTCTTACACTTAAGTAAATATCCCACACCCCACCATAACACTAACCTAGTTCTATGTCATCATCTAGTTCTTGACCTAATCACACTTCCCCCTCCTCCATCCCTTGATGATATATGCTATGAATTTCTCATGTAAATTGACGATCTTCAAAAATACATATTCCAAGCCCCACTTTTTCTACTATGTCCATCTTACCTTGTATTGAACTAATATTAGTTTTATTATAAATAAAAAAATTGTTTGACTTAAATATATGTTTTGAGCATGTGTCTTGGTTATTTTCTTTTTTATATGCCTTCTTAAATCATTGATATAAATTTATTTTTGGTGCAAGATATGTAAATGGAATGAATCACTCATTCAATCAAATAAATTTCTCAACTAAGTGTAGGGATTTATAATCCAAGTGCATGACTCACCTAACCGAGCGCAGGACTCGCTCAACCGAGTGTAGGATTCACCTAGTCATCACAGAATCACACAATTTGTGGAATTTCCTAGTCAACACCAAGTCCATTACGGAACCTAATCCATTTAGGTGGTAACTACTTATTTTTGACATAAAGATCACTTAAGTTGACATGGTTCAGTCAATGCATTAAAGATCTAACTGGAAGTAACTAGTCCTTATTTCATGGAACCCTCCACCTTACAAGGAATGTGATTACTTGAGTTCATCTAAACTTCCAAAGATCTCCAAATCCATTTAATCACTATTTACAAAACTCATCCTCCATCAAGAAGACAAGTTCAATTGGAAATCTACATGCATATTTGTACATCGACTTGACAATTACCAGTTATATGATTGTTTTGTTTTAAACGTGCTTGGTTAATTCCTACATGTAATTCAGAATAATAATTTATATCAAAGGGAACTAGACTCTGTCTAATATATAAGGCATGATCATTATAGAATAAGGGTTGGATTTTGAAGAAAGATAGTAAGTGCATTGTAAGACAAACTATTGATAAATAAAGAGCATGCTTCTAGAATCAACTATGTTTTCTTGAGTAGACATAACTATTGATAAATAAAGAGAATGATTTTGGAAGTGACTATTTTAATTTGTTCAGCTATTTTACTTCCATCATTACTATGTTTCAATTATTCAAACTATAATTTCATTTATGTATGTTTTAGTTCTTCATGGTCATAGAATTAGAAGTATTTCCCTCTATTTTTACTAGTCACAATAAGTTTAGGATAGATCCTTTAATTATAGCAGTTGCATTATTTCTAGTTTGATTAATTTACATGCTCAATACGTTTTAAAATGTTTCTTTGTTTCAAATGTCCTTAGACACAGCCCTAATATTGACAAAACATTAAACTATTAAATTTTGAGTATCAACAATGTTTGTCACTTTTTGGTGTTGTTGTTGGAGAATTCTAAAAGGTGTTATCAAAGAGTAAGGTGCTATCTTGAGTGCTTATTGAGAATCTGGTAAGTTTCCATTTAGAATTTCTTTTACATACTCCAATTTTATATATAAAGGTCTTGTGGTGATAGCAAGTATCTTTTTGTGCTTTTGGAGTATGTGGAACATGATGATCAATTAAACACTTAGAGTTAGGGAATTTTTATTTAGTATGCTAAAAGTATATGTTTAGACCTAGAGATCATAGAGGTAGATTTGTAATAATAAACCCAAATAACCCCCTCAAAAATTACTAGTGGAACTAGTTGAGCAACCAAAGAGGATGGCGACAGTAGAAAATCCTAATGGTGGAAACAATGGTAGTATGCCATCAAGTAGGACATTTAACTATCCCATAGAATTAGACCGCAATGATTAAGGCCCTATTTAAAATATATAAGCATCAGTCCTACCTACATTCATGGGTTTAGTCTCAGAAGATCCTGATCAATTTTTATTTTAATTTAAGTGTTATGTCGACCTATGATTATACCTCTGACACTCAAAAACTAAATTTGTTTCCCTCAACCTTGAAAGATACAACAATGAGATGGTTCATGGGACTAGCCCCCAACTCTATCCATACTTGGGAAGAGATGGAAACATTTTTTTGGACAAATACCAAGATTACTATAGGGTTAGAGACCATAGGGAGGAACTCTTTAGGATCCAACAAAAGGAAGATGAAAGTGTAGAAGATTATCTTGATTGTTTTCTTTTCTTCATAGGAGGTGTGTGCCACAAGCCTCAACATTACTATTTTCAAAAAAAAATTCTCAAATTATTGGATGATGAAACTCAAGAGGATTTTAATTTAATGAGAAAGGAGATATGAAAAAACTCAAGTTTATAGATAGTATTGACCTCTATTGGGATTATTACCAAACTCACCCAACCCTACTTAAAAATAGGGAAATATTGTCAATGGAGACATATCCAAACTAAGGGAAGAAATTACAAACCTGAGAAAAAAATCTCTTAGTGCAACTAAATAAAAAAGTAGATAGAGAAAAGGCTAAGAATTCCGATTTTTGTTAATATAATGTCCTAGTTGCAGATATAAACATGGACTTAAATATTTACCATTATATAAACCAATGTTTGTGGCATTTGTGATTTGAAACATGCCACTGATAAATGTGGATTATTTCCCTTTCTTAAGAACCACTTGAAAAAATGCACAAAATGAGCTAGAAGTTAACTATGTAGCACAAATGTGAGGAAATTATGTTCCAAATCAAAACCAGCAATATTCCCCAAGGAGATAATGGGTTCATATTCAATAGAACACTCCAAGGCCCCATCATCAACCTTTAAATAAGAAATCTCCATAATAATGGATTCCACAAACATGGAATATGAAATCAACATTTTATTAGCAACCGTGGACTCATAACCAACAAATTCCATCATGATTCTAGCAGTTTAATCCTCGATATCATTAACAATGGAATCCCATCAAGGTGTTGGAAAACCATTTTATAAATAGGTGATAGCATAGTGACAAATGACAACAAGCCATATTGACTAGACTAACCACCTTCACTCAAACCGAACAACTTTGTCAATACTTAGATCCTAAAGACGGATTAGTGTTAATCTAAAGAGTACGAGGCATGGAAATCAATTATATACTTTTGAAACTAAGAAGCTCCTGCAAGAAATTCCATTGACTATGATAAATTTAATTATGTTTAGGTAATATTGATTCCAAACCCTCTTCTCAAACCATAAAATAAGTTTGATAAGGAAGAGAAAAATGAAACACAAACCAAACCTACTTTTTAGAAGGTACCTAACCCACTTTCAACAAAACAATTCCCATATAGGTTCTTAAGTAAAGATAATATTTTGAATCAAGAGGTTCATGAATCAGATCTGATTCAAGGATTGAATAAATTAAGCATTGGGATTCCTCTTTTACAATCTCTTAGAGATATCCCAACATTAAACAAAACAATTAAAGAATTATGTGTCAAAACTACAGGAAGGAAGAAGAACCAACCAAAGACCATTTAGGTTGATGGCAAATTGGCTAGTGTTTTGGAAGGAAAATTAATTCCTCTTAAATATAGTTATCATGGAAGTCCTATAATGACAATTCATATTAGAAATGTGAAAATTCCAAACATTTTTATTGACTTAGGTGCTTTTATAAATGTCATGACCATTTATACCTCATCAAAACTATCTATTCCTAATTTACAAGCAACCCCCGTAGTCTTGCAAATTCTAGATCACTCTTTAGCTAAGCCAAAAGGAGTTGTAGAAGATGTAACAATCAAAATTAAATCATGGGATTATTATGTATACTTCATGGTTATTAAAATTGAAAATAAAAGAGTTGGATATCCCATAATCTTGGGACATCCATGGCTAGCTAATGTTTTAGAACTTATTGACTACATAATAGGGGATATGACTATCATTAATGGGCATGATGCAAAGAAAATATATTTATACGTACTTGCAAACATTTTTCCATCTCATGCAATCAATGGTGCATTAATGACCTAGATTATGGGAAGGACATTGTGTCCTCATTAGATGTTGCAATAATAAACAAACATTCAGAGTAGGATTGGTATTGTCATTCCTCTTAAGTTCATTTACAAAAATTGAAGAAAATGGAAGAAGAGATGTTAGATGAAAACATGCAACCATTAATCTGCCCTTTTACAAGAAACATTGATTTAACTGAGTTTGTTTTCCATAACATTTCTAACATCCACAGGTTACTACCCCATAGATGTCCCTTAAATTCTCTTTTGAGAGATTATCTGATGGTTAATTCTATTCACCCAAACACCAAACAACTACCCATATTTCCAGGGAAGGCATTGACAATAAATAGTTGGCTCACCAATTCTAAGGAGAATTCCTTGCTTAAAATCTTATGCTCCCACCCTCAAGATTTTTCTTGGGAATATAGTGATATGAAAGGCATTCATCCTAACATTTACACACACCATATTTACACCATTGATTCTAGACTGGTTAGACAACCTCAGAGAATGATAAACCTTGCCTTAAGAGATATTGTGAAGACTAAAATTGAGAAATTACTGCAGGTAGGATTTATTTATCCAATTTCAGATAGTTAGTGAGTATCTCCATTGGTCATTGTACCTAAGAAAAATTGGAAATGGAGGGTCTATGTTAACTACAAATAATTGAATAAATCCACTCATATGGATTACTTCCCTATGCCTTTCATTAACCAAGTCTTGGACAATTTATCAAGGAAGAACTATTTTTCATTTATAGATGGCTTCAATGGATATAACCAAATAATGGTGGAAAAAAATACCAAGAAAAAACCACATTCACTTACCAATGGGGAATATTTTCCTGTAGGTTTTTCTTTTGGTCTATGTAATGTCCCTGCCACCATCTAAAGAGAAATGTTAGTAGTTTTTACTTGATCTTACTCACAAATTCCTGTGTGGAAATATTTATGGATGACTTCACAGTTTATGGAACTACATTTCTAGAGGTAGTGAATAACCTAGAAAAAGCACTCTCCATATGTGAAAAACATAAACTATCCCTCATTCATGAAAATTTCCTTTTTATGATGGAACAAGGGATATTGTTGGGACATCATATTTCAGTGGAAGGAATTAAAGTGGATCAGACAAGGTTAAGATCATTGTAAAACTCCCATCACCTAAAAATCAAACCAAGGTACGTAGTTTCTTAGGACATGCATGTTATTATAGAAGGTTTATCTCAGATTTTAGCAAAATAGCCTCTCCATTGTTTTCACTTTTAACCAAGGATTCTGAATTTCAGTGGACAAAATCTTGTCAAAGAGCTTTTGAGATCATAAAAGAGAAACTAACCAATAATCCAATTCTTAGGGAACCAAATTGGAAGCTTCCCTTTCATATTCAAAAGGATGCTTCCAACGAGGTAGTTGGGGCTATTTTAGATTAACAAGAGGAGAGAGAATCAATGCATGTAATTTATTACATTAGTAAAAACATCTCTCCATGAAATGAATTATACCACCACATAAAATAATTCCTTGCAGTAGTTTATGCAATAAAAAAATTCCACCACTACATTACAAGCTATGAGTTAATTATTCATATAGACCATTCTACCATTAAATATTCAATGAAAAATCCTTTAGTTTAAGGTAAAGTTGTTAGATGGTTGATATTAATACAAGAGTTCAATGCTAAATTTTTGATAATCCTGGAAAAGAAAATATGGTGGTTGATTCTCTTTAAAGGATCATTGTTTTAGGTACAATTGAACAAGTGAATGATGATTTCCCATATGAAAACTTATTTTTTATCTCCAATGGTTATCCTTGGTTTGTGGATATGGCTAATTATTTAGCCATAAAGAAGTTTCCACCTTTTTAACCAAGAAAAGGAAAAAAATGATCAAACATAGTGTAGTGTACAAATGGTTTAATGGAATGGTTTTTAAATGTGTACCTAGCTATGTTTTACACATGTGTGTGTGTCTTGGGATGAATTATTTTACATATTTGGAGCTTTCCATAATGAACCATTAAGAGGTCATAATTAATTCAAAATAACAATTCATAAACTTTTAAGAGATGGGTACTATTGGCCTTGATACCTGCAAAAGATTTCAAGATATTTGTATGGAAATATGATAGATGCCAATGTATGGGGAAACCATAATTTTCAAATTCAATGCCTCTTCAACCTCAGATAGTTATGGAACCATTTGAGAAGTGGGGATTGGATTTCATTAGACCAATCAATCCACCTTCTCAAGGAAAGGAATACATCCTTGTGTGTATAGACAACATGTTAAAATGGGCGAAGTAAAGGTTATTCAATATGCTAGTGATTGTTAGTCGGAAAATTATCTATCCATGGATCATAAAGGCTTACATGTAAGGATGCGTGCACAAAGGATCATAGTAGCATACAACGGATGCATGCAACATTAGAACAGTTAGCGTGCGAGGTTGCACACATGCTTATAAAGGAACAAGGACTTGGCTCATTTTTTAGAAAGGGGCTAAAAATGGAAAAGCATAGCTAGTGTGCTACTCTCAAAAGGACCCAGAAATAGATAAAATCAAGATGAATTGGTGGCAAAGAAAGGGCTATAATTGGAAAAGGCACATGTAGAGCAGGGATAAGGGGAGCACATGAGGATGTCTAATAATAGGATTAAAACATGTTGTATATTTGGCTTAATCTATTATTAGCATAGAATGTAAAAAGCATGCAAGATTTTGTAAGTATGGCTATTTTTAGGAAAGAAAGCATGTAAGTGGTGAAGGGAAAGTCCCCACCCTATAAATATAGGTTTTGCAACATTTTTTTATTAGTGCAATGTGAGTACTAGGTTTTCGAGTGTAAGTTAAGGAGCTAGAGAGTGCTAGTCCGGTATGATCTAAGTTTGTATGAGAGCATGCATGGTCTAATGCATGGATGTAATAAGGATATTGTAATCAATTAATTTTTATGTATTTTATTATGGTTTGCAATGGATAACTGCATTTGGGTTTCTAAATTGACTATGTCTGAGTATGGAGTAATGGGAATTCAGATCTTGTTAATCATTCTTTATATTGATTAATTTTCCTTATTATATGTGTTTCTTAACTTCCATATGATAGTTTTATGTGCATTGATGAATGCTTTGATTATAAATATGATGAACATGCATGCTAACATTATGATAGGCATAACAAAGGAAGGACTCACAACTACATGCACTTCGTGTGAGCTTCCAAATCTGTATGGATGAAGTTCCATTGTACATAGCTATTAAGTGGGAAAAATAATACTACATTTTGGTTCGGGAAGAGAAGGATAAGGATACCATCATGGGTGAAGATACGGTACAAGAGAAGTAGGTGGCACAGTAAATGTTATTACGTAGAAGGTACCTATAAGAAAGAGAGGAAAAGGAAGAAGGAAATGATAGCTTCCTAGGTCCCTCGGATGTAGTATGTTGATGATCGATGAAATTTCTTTGGGTGTGATACCAAACCTCGGTTTCCACAGAAGACTTGTTTTGTTGGTAATTTTTCTATAAGAATGAAGCACTCTGCGCACGTAAAGATGCTCTCTTGGGATTATTAGACACACCTAGAGGATCCAAAGTTTGAGATAAGTGTGTAATCATTATCCGAGACTCGGCTTAAATCTGGGCCACGAGAAGCCTTCAAAGTGATCAATGCGTAAATGCTCACCGACAAACAAGCATGAAATGCACTAAATAAATTAGTGTCAAAAGTTGAAGTGAGGATTTTTGATAAGGATGCCACCATCAAGAGAATGCACGAGGAAGCTCAGGAGAAAGATCAAAATATTGATGATCTTAAACATGAGTTAAGAGAAGAAAAGGGCCAAATATGCATGGCATATAAGAAGGTCGAATGTATTGTTAATTCCATCATTACCACTCGTTAAGACCTAGTTGAGCATGCCCAAGACTTATACCCCTCGGCGTTGCACTATTTAGAGGACTTGGTGTGGATGATAACACATGAGAAGAAGGATCTGGGGATAAGGCCAACATCTGAGGAGATAGCCTGCAAAAGAAGACTAATAAGGAGAAAGTAGATAAGCATCTTGTGTAATACTAGGTGTTGGCTATAAATGCTAAGGAGGTTACATGAAGGGAATATTTTGTCTTTGAAAACTACCAAGATTTTGAACAAGTTGTAAACGTGCATGCTTCCAATGACGAGGCGAGTTGAAACAGATTTAGGCCAAAATGAAGAATAACAGGGTCAAATGGGAGAATTTTTGGCGAAGTGGAGCAAAAAGGACTTGATAACATCTTTAAAGGCCACACTCGAGAGATAGACTAAAATATCTCTTTCACTTGGTCACGCCTAGGATGGATGTGTTGGATGATGTTTCCTCACAGCTTGAGAAAATGATTGCGGAGCTCAAGGGAGAAATTGATAAGTTAACTCCCGCAAAATTACATGTCATTGTCAATGTCATGCCAATCAAGGCAAAAAACAAGTTGGAAGGCTAGAGGGAGTTAGAGAATATTTTGGATAAAGAATTTCCAGGGCTCCTTCCACCCAAAATGACATAAGTAGTTGTTGGTTTTAGATCTAGATTATTTTGATTTTGTGGGTGTAATCCCATATTCTTATTATTTAATTCATTCATTCATTGAAGGCATTATTTGATTCAATATTTCCAAGGATGGACAATATCCCTAGTGTGGGGTAATGTTGGTCAAGAAAATTGGCTATCTATGAAGCATAAAAGCTTGTGTGCAAGGACACAAGTGTAGAGGATCATAGTAGCATGTAAGGGGTGTGCACAATAGTGGAATAGGTTAGTACACGAGGATGTGTGCATGCTTACAAATGAACAAGGACTTGGCGGATTTTCTGAAAGGGGTTAAAAATGGAAAAACATAGCTAGTGTGTCGTTTAAGCAAGGACCCGAGAAATAGAGAAAAGCAAGATGAGTTAGCGGCCAAGCAAGGGTTATAATTGGAAAAGTCACTTGCAAAGTAGGGATAAGGGGAGCACATGAGGATGTCTAATAATAGGATTAAAGCATGTTATATATTTGGCTTAATCTATTATTAGCATAGAATGTAAAAAGCATGGAATATTTTGTAATAATGGATATTTTTAGGAAAGAAAGCATGTAAGCGGTGAAGGGAAAGTCCCCACCCTATAAATATATGTGTTGCACCATTTTTATCGGTGCAGTGTGAGTGTTAGGTTTTATAGTGTGAATTAAGGAGATAGAGAGTGTTATCTAGTATGATATGAGCACATGCAAGAGCGTGCATGGTCCAATGCGTGGATGTAAGAAGGATATTGTAATCAGATACTTTGTTATGTATTTTATTATGGTTTGTAATGGATAACTGCATTTTGGTTGCTAAATTGACTATGTCTGAGTATGGAGTAATGGGAATTTAGATCTTGTTAATCATACTTATTGTTGATTATGTTTCCTTAATATATGTGTTTATGAACTTCCATATGACAATTGACTATGTATGAATGAATTTTTGATTATAAATATGATGAACATATATACTAACATTTTGATAAGCATAACGAGGAGGTTCTGGCGGGTGTGTGCACTTCGGTGAGCTTCTAGATATGTCTGGATGAATTTCCGATCGCATAGCTATTAAGTGGGCAAAACCAAACTACACAACTTCCAAAGCTGAAATTTAAAGGATAAGCTGGATAAAGTATGAATCTTGATAGGGGTGTTTTTGGTGGATGCAAGGTCTACCATTAGTGACATTACAAGACCGTTTTCGAGTTTATGTATAGATTATGGTAGGAGATGACCCGATTGTAGATGGATTTGATTTAGAGGGTGGGCCTATTTTATATTACATGGATTGAGCGGTGTGGATGGACATATGCTTATTAAAAATGTTTTGGAGATATGGGATAGCGACACGGACACATTTCAGATAGTGATGGGTGAGATAATAATCAGTTTGGAGAAAATATGGAGGATACTCTTATTCCTATAGAGGGTAAGCAAGTGGTCTTTGTGGTAGATATGACTATGCGTGATGGGATATTATGCGAGACTATATGCTCCATTGGCAAAATGAGATTGAGATCGATAGTGGTGGGTTTATGTATCATGAGTTCTATGAGAAGGGAACAATCACTCAGTGATGCCCTATCTATGTAGAGTGATTTGTAGAATCATTTTTCCATATTCATCAAGTTTTATGTTCCCGTGGGGAGTTAGGTGAGGTGTTTTTAGAGCTAATAGAGTGAGGGAGAGTATATGCATGGGAATAAACCTTGATAGCATAGACATATTTAGAGTTACAACAATAAACCAATCAGTTGAGGTTGGTTTGAGCATGGGGGTACTATTGCAATGGATAGACCGTGTGGCTTACCATACTCTATCTATAAGTAGTTCTCACCCGAGTTACCATTTTGTCTACAGATGGAGACTAGATGGAGAGATGTTCAAGCCATATGAGGGCATGATGGATCACTATCATCAAATGATGACAATCTTGGAGCCCGGTGATATCATATGGAGGTCATATAGGGAGGTGGAATGATTTATTAGAATGTGAGATGATGCGGTATAACTACGGAGGGTGTAGAGGACTAGATGGGTGATTGCAAGGCAAACATGAGAGATAGGAATATTCTAGTATGGATGTGTGATGAGATAGTTTGTCTTTAAAACATGGGATACCACGAGCTATTGAAATACTCATGAGTGAGTTGGGATGGCTAACCACCTTTGTCAGTATGAGGTAATAGGTGATGATGATGACTTACTAGTAGATTTTTCTATAGAGGATGGTGCGGGTACTAGATGAGACTTTGATACATGATGGGTTACGTATGGGTTGAGAGAAATTGTAGTATGGGTTCCTTAAGAGGTGAGAGAGCCACAAGATGGTAGTGGTATAGAGGAGGATAAGGAGATAGACATAATAAAGATAAAGGTTGATTACACCTCGGTGTGGAGTCAATGACGTAGAGTAGAAGCGATCAACAAGGGCTAGTGGGTATACGGTGGTAATGTAGGGGGAAAAATAAAGATATATGATGTGCCTATAGATGGGGATGGTGGGGATGGAGGGAGGGTAGATGATCCATGAGCATAATATATGGAGTTATAGGGAACACACAAGGGTGAAGGCGGGATAAGGAACTAGTATTTTATGTGGAAATAGGACAGAGAAATGGGCAACAAGCACCATAGTGGCAGCCACACTTGAGAGAGAGGTTGAGATGTGGAGAATGTGGTGGAGTCGGTATTAGTCTCTTTGGATGAGGTTATTGAAAAGTGTGATAGGCTATAAAGGGAGTTGGTAGAGCTACAAAGATTTCAAGAGGTGGCTTGAGGAGTTAGAGGGCTAGATGATGGGATAGTTAAATGTCACGAGATGTATTCATGATGTAGAGGTCATAGTATATAAGCAAGAGCATGATCAAGACTAAGTTTTTGAGCTAGCTAGAGTCCATAGCCTAAATAGAGATCTTTGGAAAGAACCTTGAGAGAATTTGGGATATTATTTCTCTCTCTCTCTCTCGATGGAGGAGATGGAAGTGAAAATAGAGACACCATTGGCTAACATGCAATAAATAAGTTCCTTTAGTATTTGCAAAAATGTTTTAAATATGTGTAAAGTGTGTGGATCTCTCAAAATATGAATTCATTCTTAAGGGTAAGTGCGAGAAAGTTGGGGGACAAAAAGGGGTCATAAGTGGATGTCATATTGCAAATAACAACATAATATCAACTTGTAGGGATTATTAGCAATTCATACACTCAAAATTAGAAAAATTATATTAATATAAATCGTAGCATCCGAATCTAATTTCTAAACTACTATTATTTTTTAAAAATGGACAAGTTTATCTATATTAAACACTAAAAATTCAATGACTTGGTATTTGTTTTTAAAAACGCCTATAAGATTGTAGTCTATTTGCCCGATTTGGATGATCAAAAATTGATATATTTTTTTCCTTCGGTGAAGTTAGATGCCATTATTTATCTTGGGATACATTTTATTTTTATGATTTTTTCCATGAAAGTGGTCTCAAAACATAAAGAAAATAGAGAACTTTCTGTTGCCCACCATAACTTCAAAAAAATATTGAAATCAAATAAAAAAATTGATGTATATAATTTCACCATGGTTGGGATGGTATAAGTTTTATCACATTCTAATAAGTGAAATAAAATTTGCAACCTTAAACGTAGACATAAACATTCACGGGAAAATGTGTCTTAAAGACCTATTATTAGTAAAAAAATTATAAAATGATATTTATCCTACTCTATTCACTTTAAAATCAATATTTCTACAAAGCTAACAGTCTCCCCTATGTGATGGTACCATTTTTATAACATATTTTTGACTTTTCAAAGCATGGTTCAAGTCTGCGAAGACTAAATTTGATGTTTTTTTTTTTTGATGTAAAATTTAGGATTTGATGTCCACTTAATTGTCCCCCAACTTGTTGCACTTACCCTTAAATCCTCCAATAATGAAGACCATACTCAAAAGTTCGAGTTAACCATTTGGAAAGTAAAGTGAATGTGTCCAAACCAGTGTAGAATACCTAAAAGTATTTAAAAACCTATATACAAATGTGGATTTGGGAGAAATGTTATTATGAATGGATGAATAATTAAACTAAAGGATGATGGAGTCATAATGCACATAGATAGTCACACGAAATTTTTTTGAATTTTCGAGCATTTTGTATTGTTTTGCGATTTTGAAAGTTTTATACTTCTTTTTTAGAAATTTATTATATTTTTAGGATTTTCAGGCATAAAATTGCTGCAAATTCATGGCATTTAACATCTCAAGTTCTTTGTTTTCATCTATGTGGACTAATTTGTAAGCATCAGACCCATATTTTTGAATGATCACATAGGGTCCAAACTAGTTAGGTGTAAACTTGTCCCATTGATCGGTGTTTGTTTTCTCTAAGTACGAGGTTACCTAGCTCAAATTCATTAACATATACTTTCCTATGGTAAGATTATGTTATATGATCACGGCACACTAGAAGATGATCAATATCATTGACACATCTTTTATAGAGTAAGCCGAGTTGTGCAAGGTGCTCACAATGGTAATCATCATCAGTGATAAACTCTTAGAGAGTGACTCATAAGGAGGATATCAAGCTCAAGGGGCATAACAAACTCAACCCCATATACAAGAAAAAAATGTGTGACCCCTATAAGTGTGTGAATACTAGTATGATATGCCAAAAGGGAAAAGGGAAATGTTATGTGCCAATCTCTAGGGAAGAGTTGACAACCTTTTGGGAATTTTCTTAATTTTTTTGTTGGAAGCTTTTGTTTTCCCATTAGCTTATGGATAGTATGGCATAGAAAAATTGTGTTGGATTTTGTACTTATCACACAATGCTTTGACATCCTTATTCTTAAATAAAATTTCATTATCCAAACTTATATTGGTAGGAATGCAAAAGTGATAATGTGTGTGTTGTTTGACACCTATAGGCATATGAATACTAGTATGATATACCCAAAGGGCATAGGGAAATTGTGTGTGCCAATCTCTATGGGAAGCATTGACAACCTTTTGGAGAATTTTCTTAATTGTTTTGTTGGAAGCCTCTATTTTCCCATTATCTTATGGATATTATGGCATAGAAAAAATGTGTTAGATTTTGTACTTATCAAACTATGCTTTAACGTCCTTATTATTAAATGAACTTTCATTATCCAAACTTATATTGGTAAGAATGCAAAAGCGACAATGTATGTGTTACATAATGAATTTGAAAATTTGTAGACTTGTGGTGCCTGCAAGTGGTGTAGCCTCAACCCACTTCATAAAGTACTCAGTGGTAGTAAGAATAAATGTGTGTCCATTAAACTATAATGGGTAAACTTTACCATAAGGTCAAGTTTTCATTGGGAGAAAGAAAAAATGGATTAGAGATGTTGTAATTCTTGTGTGGGAAGATGAGAGAGATTTATGAACTTTTGGCACTTCTCATAGCGTCGAACATACATACAAAATTCTTGTTCTAATGAAGTCCAATAGTATCTCATATGAAGAATACATCATGTAATAGCCATACCACTAAAATTACCCCTACATATACCATTGTGCACTTTGGCAAGAAAAATGGCAGTCTCTTAAGGTAATAAGCACCATAATAGTATGCCATCATAGCCATGCTTGTAAAGAAGATCACTTATGAGTAAAAATAAGTTGATCATTGACAAAAGGTATGATGCCCAAATTTGATAAATCTAGGTGGAAAGGTATTAAATTTCAAGTATGTAATGAGTTCATTATACCAAAGAGGAGGAGTTGTGGTTTCAATGTGAAAAATATTAAATGCATGAGTGTGATCAAAAGATGGTTATGATAATACATGAATGGTAACATGAAGAATGTCAACTTTATTTTCTAAAGGTATATAAGATCCTAAAGAATCTGATGCAGGAGCATCATCATGGTTCTTATGAAGAACAATAAAAATTGGAATAATCCTTTCAAGGCATGAGCATGTGTTAGGATTTTGAATTTTTTTCCCTCCAAGTTAGTATAAGTTTAAACATTTGAATATCACTATGTAATAAACTCTTATATGAGAGTTAAAATTAGGGTGATAGTTGTCATGCATGCATATTCAGGAGTCTACCTATGTAGGAGAAGCATGATAAGGTCATGAAAATATTGTAACAAGTGACTAAAATAATATAAGCTAAGTTGGGAGTATCAGGTGATTCAATATCTCAACTTAATAATAGAGCCTAAGTTTAGAAGATAAATCCCAAGTTATTGTAAGTGTGGATCATGCATGTAGAGATGGATAAATGAAATTATACTTGAGTGAGAGGTTGAATAAAGGTGGTGTGTGAAGTGTAAGTACAAGTTAAATTGTGCATGTAAAGATGAGGAAGATAGAGAAATGGGATTTTGGCATGGAGAAGACAAGATATGGGGCATACTTGAATGAATGGTATGAAGATCTATTATGTAAAAAAAATGAGAGCCATGATAATTAATAAATTTGAGATGCATGAGTCTTAAAATATCTTAAACCCCTCTTCCTACATGTATTCAAAGTTCAAAATATATATAATGCATGATTTGTTTAATAAATGTTTTTGGTTTGCATGATTACAGAGCAATGTGTATAGAGTCTCATTAAGCGGATAGCGGAGAGCTAAAAATCACATGTTAAAATGAAGAATGTTATTTAGTGATATATTATCAACTTTAATGGATAGAGAAATTCATCACAAGCCTAACAAAACTTAATTCATCTCTTGAAACTATGTATAAAGGATTTTATGCCCATTTCTCTCCTCACGGCCTCAAGCTAGGGCATCATGTAACTTTTAATTGAACTGATGATGGAATTGGATGAAAATTGGAAGAAATCTCTTCCATATCATTAAAAAGGATCCCTCGAATTTTCAAGAAGAATGGGCATGTGAAGAAAGATCAGTTCATGACATAAATTTTGGGAGTCATGGGAGCTATGAACTCATCTCTGGTGGAAAATGGAAGGTAACTCTTAAAATTTAGTGATCCTTTATATTGCAAGGTTCTAAACTTGTATTGGTGATATTTTAAAATCAATAGATAGATTTTATGTAGTTTTACAAGATGATAAAGCTTCTTTTAGATGACTGTCATGAGATTACTTAGATGAGTCTATGATTGCATTTTGACTTTGAAATCTTATTTCTCTAAGTTTGGATAAAGGAAGCCAAATGGAACATGGAATGAAGTTTATACATGTTGGGGGATATCATCAAGGTATATATTAGAAGGAACAATAAACATAGTTTTACATGGAATGATTCAGAGAAATCAGGTAAAGATGAGTGTAGATTGTTCCTTAAAGATACTAAAGTCCATATGATCATGTCTTTGTTCACCAAAACTAGAGAAATAGCGACAATTAGTTAGTATCAAGGGATCTAAAATAGTGTATCATGGATCTCATAGATGATAATTGCTAAAGCATAGGGATCACGGTAGTTGCATCAAGGAATAATTTAAACTAAAATGTTATATGGTTCATTTGGTGACTTGAAGCTAAAAGAGAGTTAGTCTTATGAAGTACTATTATGGTATTGTTGTGATCAAGACTCATTGTAAAGGAGTATAATATCAAGGCCCTTGCACATGTTCAATTGTGTGACACCATCATGTTAGGTTCCCTCACTGAATCATGGAATCTATAATCCATAACAATGTATGTTGGGTTTTATAGCCTCTCATTGTGGAAGAAGCATATGTGGAGGACAATATAGAAATAAAAGGAATAACCAAATCATTAAGAATCTTCATTAAATTTTTAAGAATCACTTAGAACTGTGTAGGTATGGATCACTTAAGGATAAGGTAAGCAAGGTCTAGGAACCTTTACCAAAGCTAAAATTAGATCTTAAACCAAGAAAGAACTGAGGATTATCATCAAAAGAATAAATTTGTTCTTGGATCAATAGGAATTTAACTGGTTGAAGAATGATGTTAGAGACATAAACCAAGCTAGAAGAGGTAATCAAATTAGATGTTATAATATTGTGAATTAAATAATAGGACTACCATTAAAGGAATATGGGTATTTATATAATAAAATGATCTTGAATTTATGGTTTTCATGACACTGGCTATATGGAGTAAGTTAAGATAGTATTGCCATCATTTTGTGGTATCAAATAATTGGAGATACCTCATTTATAATTTTTATGTTATTGTTAGAGTGAAATGTTGTAAATGATGGATTAGTTTCCTATTTTGATTTTATATTACTACTAATGGTTGGATGAGAATGTGATGCAAGATCACGGTGTGGATGAAAATAAAAGACTTAATTATTCAAGAGAGAAGAAGAGAAGTGTGGAGAGAAGTTAAAGCTATCAGGTGAATAAGAGATTAAGCCAAATATATTTTATAAGATGCCACTATGCTTGTAAAAGTGAAGAAGATAGAGAAAGAGGAAGAAATACAACTACAATTCAAGGTGAAAGAGACTTGGATAAGAGAGATAGAGACCATGAAGGAACAAATGGTTCCATGGACATAGATGATTGCTTTGGTGTAAGAAGTGAGGAAGATGAGAGTGGTAGAGGAAAAGAGGAAGAAGAAAGTGAAGAACGCAAGAGAGATTGCCGATATAAGGAGGCAAATTAAACTCCTTGAGAAAGAAATAGTAGTAGGAGAAGTACTAGCTGAAAAAGGATATGAAGAAATTGACTACAAGCATGGTGAGATGACGAACATACAAGAAGATTTGGTCTTCATGGGTGAATTGTATGAAGAGGAATGGAGTGTAGAAGAAAATGAAACATAAACTAATGCATGGATGAATTTAGAGCATGCTAAGGTGAATTAGAGGCATGAAGAGGAACTATACCTCTTAAATTTAGTAGATGAAGACCTCTGGAATGAGGAAGAGGCTGATAATACAAGAAAGAATCTAATTTGATGGCATTTGAGATCAATCAAGAAGACCATTTACATACAATAACAGATTTTTTGGGCACATTCAAGAAAGAGAAGAAGGTGATGAACTAAGATTTGATGGAGATATCTTGAGAGAAGCTAATGATAAAGTTAATAAGGAGGAGGATGACTTAATGTATGAGGCAAAAAATCAGATTATTTGATACATCGTTCAACTTATACAAAGATAAGGAATAATAATCAAGACAAGATGACAATAAAGAAGACAAATTGGAGACACATGAGAGCTTTAAGGAGCAGGTAAAGGTAAATAATTTTGTTTTATTTCATGATTTGATAAAAAAGACTTTGTAAAATTCAAAGTACATGATGAAGCTAAAAAGTGTATAGATGGAAAAAAGGTGAATGGAGATGCATAGGTTGTAAAGTGATTAGATGATGCACAAATTAGTACATTAGCTCATGAACATGGTTATATAGTCCCTAAGTGGCTTTAGAAGCCAAATAACTCAGTAAGAAATTAGGCTTGGGAGAACAAGAGTACAAAGCATAGTGAAGAAGTAAGTACATGTGATGAAACCATGAGAATTGTAGTTGTCCCAAGAATTTTTTGGAGGAGATTTGAAGTAAACAAAAACAAAGAAGAAAGTGATGGGGACAAAGAGGTAAGAGACAATCTAAAATCCATGAACCAGGAAAAGGTAAACAAATTGTGTTGAATGATGATGTATTGTATGAGTCTAATGGAAGTGGTGATGAATTTATTGATGAATCATATGATGAATTGATTGAGGAAGCTGATATGCAGCAAGGTGATTGTTCTCACATAGGAAAAGAAGGAGGAAATAAACAAGTAATCACTAAGTTTGATGAAGAGAAATGTAATCTATGTCCTAAATTTGATACATATCATGAAGATATTGATGATTTCTTATTACAAGAAGAGTTGAGGATGATAGAAACATTGTTTACAGGTACAAGCCAGCTCAAAGGTGAAGAAGTGATGGAGGTATGGAAGAATGGTGAAGGGAAGCCTCAAGATGATGGAGTAAATCTTGTTTATAATGAAAAGGTAAAGCATGAAAGTTTGAAATCAGGTTGTGTTGGTTTTTTTATTTTGGTGCTAACATTGATGATATAAACCTTATTCAAGAGATGTTGCATTTTGAAAAAAGAGTAATGAATTTGTTTATGAAGACATGGAACAATTACAAGCTGAGATAAGTGCATTGGAACATGATATCCATAATGAAGAAGTCAATGATTTTCTTAATGAAGGAAAGAGTAATAGGAATGAGATAGGTGAGTCTCAAGAAGTAGAAATTATGAATAAAGGATGGGAGATGATAGAACAATTATATGAAGGGCTGAATGAGAATGGATGCATGTTGGATCACTCTAGGAATGAAGCAAATGCAAGAACAAAATAGAGATGAGAAGACCAAATTGGACTTGGTCAATGAAAAAACAAAAGAATAAAAAGAAGATCAGCAACATGAAGTCAAGAAAGAGGCTTCATGGCCTCATAATTTTACATCTAATGTTGCTTTTAGTGCCTTGTATGTAGGTACAGAAGATGATAAGATAGAGGAGATCCATGATTACATGAGAGGACTCTTGAAAGAAAGAAAACAAGAAGATAATGAAGACTTATGTGATGATGAAGCAACAACATGGAGCTTAGTAGATGAGAAAGAGACAAGAAAGAGCCAGTACAAGAAGAGACAAAGAAGAAAGAAGATAAGATATAGAGAATACAACAAGAAGACACAAAAACTAGCATGGTCAAAGAGAACATGGGACCCAAGTATACACTAGAAGAATGAAGAGATGATGAAGATACTACAATTGAACTAGATTTCAATTATTTTCCTTTCAAAGGATTCTAATGCAGGAGCATCATCATGGTGCTTATGAAGAACAATAAAAATTGAAATAATCCTTTCAAGGCATAAGCATGTGTTGTATTTTGAATGTGTTTTCCCTCCAAGCTAGTATAAGAGTGAACATTTGAATATCACTATGTAATAAAATCCTATAGGAGAGTAAAAATCAGGGTGATAGTTGTCATGCATGCATATTTAGGAGTATACGAGCGTATGACAAGCATGATAAGGTCATGAAAATCTTGTAACAAGTGGCTAAAATAGTATAAGCTAATTTGGTAGTATCATTCGATTCAATATCTCAACTTAATAATAGATCCTAAGTTTAGAAGATAAGTCCAAGTTGTTATAAGTGTGGATCATACATGTAGAGATGGATAAATGCAATTATGCTTGAGTGAGAGGTCGAATAAAGGTGGTGTGTGAAGTGTAAGTAAGGGTTGAATTGTGCATGTAAAGATGAGGAAGACAGAGAAATGGGATTTTTGGCATGGAGAAGACGGTATAGGGGTAGGCTTGAAGGATTGGTATGAATATCTATGATGTAAAACCGTGTTTCAGCCATGAGAGTTAATAAATTTTAGATGCATGAGTCTTAAAATATCTTGAACCCCTCTTCCTACATGTATTCAAGGTTCACAATATATGTAATGCATGATTTGGTTAATAAATGTTGTCTAGTTTGCATGATTACGAGGAATGCATATAGAATCTCAAAGAATGTAGTGAGATAAAGCTCACAAAGTAATGAAGAATGTTATTTAGTGATTTATTGTCAACTTGAATGGATAGATAAATTCATCACAAGCCTAACAAAATTTAATTCATCTCTTGAAACGACGTATAAAGGATTTTATACCCATTTCTCTCCTCACAGGCTTGAGCTAGGGCATCATGTAACTTTTAATTAAACTGGGGAATTAGATGAAAATTGGAATAAATCTCTTCCATATCATTACAAATGATCCCTCAAGTTTTTAGGAAGAATGGGCACGTGAAGAAAGAGTAGTTCATGATAGAAATTTTGGGATTCATGGGAGCTATGACAGTGTGGTGGAAAATGAAAGGTAACTCTTAAAATTTAGTGATCCTTCATATTTCAAGGTTCTACAATTGTATGGGTGATATTTTGAAATCAATAGATAGATGTTTATGTAGATTTAGAAGATGATAAAGCTTATTTTAGATGACTGGCATGAGATTATTGTGGTCTAGGCTTGCATTTTGACTATGAAATTCGATTTCTCCAAGTTTGGATAAAGGAACCCAAATAGAACATGGAATGAAGTTTATACATGTTGGGATCTCAACAAGGTCTATATTAGAAGGAACAATAAACCAATTTTTACATGAAATTGTTTAGATAAATTAGGTAAAGATGAGTGTATATTGTTCCTTAAAGATACTAAATACCATATGATCATGTCTTTGTTCAAAGAAACTAGAGAAAGACCTACAATCGCTTAGTATCAAGGGATCCAAAATAATGTATCAAGGATCTCATTGATAATTTCTCAAGCATAGGGATCACAGTAATTGCATTAAGGAATCATTTAAACTAAAGTTCTATATGGTTGATTTGGTGACTTGAAACTAAAACATAGTTAAGGTCTTATGAAGTATTGTCATGGTATTGTTTTAATCAAGACTCGTTGTAAAGGAGTATAGTATAGAGGCCCTTGCACATGTTCAATGGTGTTAGGCCATCATGTTAGATTTTGTCACTGAATCATGGAATCTATAAGCCATAACTAGGAGTTTTGACAATGGTGGAAAATGGAAGGTAACTCTTAAAATTTAGTGATCCTTCATATTACAAGGTTCTAAAATTGTATGGGTGATATTTTGAAATCAATAGATAGATGTTTATGTAGTTTTACAAGATGATAGAGCTTATTTTAGATGATTTTCATGATATTAATGTGGTCTAGGATTGCATTTTGACTGTGAAATCTGATTTCTCCAAGTTTTGACAAAGGAACCCGAATAGAACATGGAATGAATTTTATATATGTTGGGATCTCATCAAGGTCTATATTGGAAGTAACAATAAACCAAGTTCTACATGGAACGATTTAGAGAAATTAGGTAAATATGAGTGTATATTGTTCCTTAAAGATACTAAAGTCCATATGATCATGTCTTTGTTCACCAAAACTAGAGAAAGAGCTACAATCGCTTAGTATCAAGGATCTAAAACAAAGATTGTATCAAGGATCTCATAGATGGTGATTGTTAAAGCATAGGGATCACAGTAGTTACATCAAGGAATCATTTAAACTAAATTTATATATGGTTGATTTGGTGACTTGAATCTAAAATAGAGTTAAGGTCTTATGAAGTATTGTCATGTTAATGTTGTGATCAAGACTCATTGTAAAGGAATATAGTATCAAGGCCCTTGCACATGTTCAATGGTATTAGGCCATCAGCTTTAGGGTCCCTCACCAAACCATGGAATCTATAAGCCATAACAATGTATGTTGGGTTTATAGCCTCTCATTGTGGAAGAAGCATATATGGAGGATAGTATAAGAAGGAACAACCAAATTAGAATAATCATTGGTTGAATTGTTTAAGAGTCACTTAGAACCTGTGTAGGTATGGATCTCTTAAGGAGAAGGTAAGAAAGGTCTAAGAACCTTTACCAAAGCTAAAATCAGATCTTAAACCAAGAAAAAACTGAGGATTCTCATCAAAAGAAGAAAGTTGTTCTTGGATCAATTGGGAATTGAACTTGGTTAAAGTATGATTTTGTAGGAATAAACCAATCTAGAAGATGTAATTAAATTACATGTTGTAATCTTGGGAAATAAATAATAGGACTGTCATTAAAGGACTATGGGTATTTTTATAATAAATTTTTTTTTAGTTTATGGTTGTCATGACTGGGCTATATGGAGTAAGTTGAGCTAGTATTGGCATCAAAATCCATGGTGTTTATTGAATATATTGGAAGATCATAGAGTAGAGTCAATTTCAAAATGTACAAATTAAGTGAGTAATGAGTGTGTGAGGGTCTTCTATTGTTGTAGTGTATCATTGTGGCATTTGTAAGACCCTTAGATTTGATAAAAAAACAAGTTGTGAATCACCACGTATACGTAAATGTTTGACCTTGAGAGTAATTTCTAGTTAGAGACCAATGACAAGTGCTTCATACTCTTCCATGTTATTTTTTCCCTGGTGTTAGGATAATGAATTATATCCTAATTAGTAAAGGTGCATAAAGATTGGGCACACAAACATAGGGCACAGAGGTGCGTGTGAAAATATAGAATAAGGGCATGCATGGGAAAATATGACTTCAAGACTTAGCCATTTTGGTTTACCATGGGCTAAAGATAGATTGAGTGCAGAGCTCATCTTGCTTTGGAAGACATGGAAATCTTGCATCAATATGAATACTTGGGGATGAAGCAAGGTCATTTTGGGATTGTGGAAGATCAAGTAACATGCATAGTTTTGAGCTATTAATATGATTAGATCTACGTATTGATATTATTAGATAGTCTATTATTAGCAAGCATACATGCTTTTTATTTATCATGTAAGTGTGCATGATTATTCTTGTAATGTAGCCTATTTTGGAGAATGCGTGAGTAATGAAGGGCAAGTCCCCACTACCTATAAATATGTATTGATTTGCATGGTTTAGGGATCCATGTTTTGTTAGGGTGATGTTGCTTTTTTGTGATCCCACATGACTATAATGATACTCTTATGTATGTATTCAGCTTATGTGTTTTACAATAATTAATACAATGGATATATGTGGTTGGATATGGTTGTTTACATATCTATGACTGGTTCTTGTATGGTAAACCCAATCTTGATTCTTATATGAGTTATTCTTGCATATGGTTATGATCTAGATCTAGTTATGGTTTATCAATGCATTGTTATGATGGAACCGGGGATATTCATGTGTGTGCTTATAATGCTAAATCCTTGACATAGCTTCCCTAAATGAGGGACCTGTACCCTTGCACACTTCAAGTGAGCACTCGATTTGTTTGGGTGATGTGTAAGCATGCCTTGGGCTATTTGGTAAAATAAAAGACTACATTTTGGTTCCGTTGTCAGGACCTCTTTTCAAGATATTTGCAAGGATTTTGTATGATGAAGATGTACTTGATTTACTTTGACCAAGATTGAAGATTGAGAACAAAATTTAGAGGAAGAGATTGCTCACTAATTTTAAAGAGGACCTGAATTTGATGCATGTGTGTGGGTTGAATAAAATTTGTATCATGAGCTCTATGAGATGTTATTTTCCTACTTCCCTATAGATTTATACGAGTGGTACGGTAGGATATGCATCAAAGAGAAATTGAGATATAGATCACTTTTTGGACACATGAATAGTTTTAGCCTGCGCATGATGCTAATCGACTTGGATATGCATTGTAGATCATTGGTGGAGTGGTGCCTTGAATAGCTATACTTTAGAGTACATAGTTTCTACTTATTCTTGTTCAGAGGTTACTGAGTTTCAGTTCCTTTGCGAACCCAAAGGATCTTGTTTATACGTTATCCCTTTAGCGATTAAGATCTTGATCGTGACCTTAGATTTGGAGCAAAGATCCTATGGCTAGCTAAACCCCACCACATGCGGGGGCAGGAGCAAGTGTGGTGAAAGATGGCAGACTGATAGTGGAGAGGTAGAGAGAAGAAAGGTAGCTTAAGTTTAATGAAGTGTGCGAGAGGGATTTGGTGAAGCAACATGATGTTGTGGAATGAATGGTGTTGTGGAGAGAGATGGCTCATGAAGGATTTGGAGCTCATGTGGAAGACGTGGAGTCAAAGCATCTGGAACTCCCCCATTTTGGTAAGCATGAAAGAGAACCCTCTTCGGCTTCAGATGAAGGCATGTCGGTTGAAACTACAAGGACCGTGTGGATGCACATTTGATCCCTCCTAGTGACCTAGCCCTTGCACTTGGTTTTCCAATTTCTATGACATTTATTGATAAGTAAGCTAGTGTGGATGGTAAACTAGCAACTTATACATTTCATTCTCCATTAAGTTCAGGAGTTAATCAGATAGAAAATTCATCTATAGTAGCACAATCATTAATTGTGTTATTTGGAGGTCCAGTTGGAGGTATATTTTTTGGTGATTCATCAACACAGAATGTGGGCCTGAAGAACATTGGTGTTACATCAATTAGTAGTAAAACTTCACAAACTATGGGAGTTTAGTTTAGCACAACTATTGGAACATAAGGTATTAGATCCTCTGGTTCATTTCCCACTTCAGGGTGAAATCAACGAGTCGGGTGGCTCAAGATCTAGTGGTTCGTGGTTTTGGTAGAGGAGGGAACACAAGAGATAACACAGGTTCTAGATCTAGTGGGCATAGTCTGCACCAACCCTAGAAAGTCTATTTTGAGATGTACCTTCACCTACTAGAGTATAGAGGAATTGAAGATGCAACTAAGCACGTGTATATGTGTGAGATATTATGGTGCATTAAAGGTATTATATCTCTTGATAATAAGGTAAGTCAATTTGCTACTACTTTTCAAGGGTGTGCATAGTTGGTACAGGAAAAATATGATCCAAAGAAAACTTGTGTAGACTATACCGCGTTGCATGATGCTTTCTTGGTAGAGTTCCATATACCTAAGTTTGAGCGAAAAGCATCAACACACTAAAGGACATCAAGAAGGGAATGGCTGAGAGTGTTAGGGAGTATGACACATGCTTTAAAACTTTATTATTGAATTTTTCTTATGATATTCACCCGATTCAACATGCTCAATGGTTTTTTGAGGTTTGATCACACCTTTCAAGGGCCCTCTCACACAAGACTTATACAAACCCACTCGAGGAACTTGAGGAAGCCCTGTGTGCTGAGGTGGTTGGGAGCATGTAGACACTAGAGTTAGCCCATTTTTGGAAGCTTAGATTTCATCTATGGCAAAATAATTGGAAAATTTGTCAGCTAATTCAGCTCATGATACATGCGGTGGTATTTGGTGCATACATTTTGAAGTAGAAGAGCCACGCCAAGGATAGTTATCCCCATAGATCGGTATGTGCCATGTTTCTAGATTGTGAAATTTGTCATTTAGATCATGATTTGATTAGGTGCCCCTATTCTACAATGCACGATAAGGAAAACGTGTCTTTTTTGCTATAATATTTGAAAGTCTTCTACACATGATATAGAGAATTACATATTGATTGATCGATTCATGATGTCATTGAAACCAAGGTGTATCGTCGGGCCAATGTTGCAAACAATTCTAAGGAACAAGGTGAGCATCATGATCATAATCATAATGAAGGGCACTCTAGATGGAGGTGGTAGAGGTAGAGGTAGAGGCTACCATGGAGGATTCAGAGGTCGAGGTTGTAATGGTGGAAGAAGTGAATTCCCATGTGGAACATGTTATGCCTGTAGAGATACCCCGATCATTATAAGTATGAGTTCCCTCAAAATATTATTTTCTCCTACCGAAAGAATCACAATTATGAAGAATGCATGGATTTGTATGAGCACCTGATAAATAATCACAAGCAAGATAAAGGTAAAAGAATGGTCGTAGTACAACGCTGTATGGAAGATTAGTGGATTCTCGGTTAGCTCCTAACCTAGAGGTAATACTAGGTGAAGATTACTACACACGTTGAGGTTGTGCAAGTGTGTGAGACTCCATAACAAAAACTTGTTATTATAAAATAGAAAGCATTACATACAAAGTATCTCAATCCTTATCGAAAATAAGTCTATCAAGAGACTATAGAGGTCATTCAAAATTTGTAGGGTGAGATACAATGCTTGAAGGAGTAGTCGCATAAGCTATAATAGGAAAAAGTAGTTGAGCTTCCTCAGAAATATGTTGATGACTTGAAGTATTTTTGTAAGATGTTGCACCAAGAAAACATCATTCCTTTATTGGGGGAATGGTTAAGGGGAAAGATGTTGTGCACTGGATTTGAGCACAAGAGATAGATTTTACATACTAACTTACCTCCTCATAGTCTTGATTATGAAACAAAGATCACGTTGAATGCATTCATTAAAGGATGGTTGTTGAGTAAAAAAATTTTATACAGTGTAGAAGTAAATGTACTCACCTTAGACATATGGAACTAGATGGGGAACCCCAATTACAGCCATCTTTGAATGTTTTGTATATGGAAAATAGAACTAAAGCTATGCCCATTGGAGTTCTAAAGGATGTTAATATTACTATACAAGGGTCCAAGTTTACTGGGGATTTTAAAGTCTTGGAACTTGCCAAAGTAGATAAATTTTGGCATTTCTTGGGTGCCCTTAGTGTTATGCAAATAATGTTTATCTCGATCTTCAATAACAGTTACATTAGTTTTGAGAACAAAACAGAGTGCATGGTCATTCCTTTGATGGACATAAAAGTTTCACCCTATGTGGAACCTTTAAGTAAAGAGGATTCAAATAGAATTTATGTGTGCACCATTAGAGATCCTGAAGTACTTGAGCCATCAAAGGAAGGAGTTATTCAATGGGATGATGCATAGTCTATGAGTGATACAACCAAATGTTTCTTGTGACAACTAGGTGTATGGGAATTATGAAATGATTGGGTGCGAGATGAATATTGCGAGTTACATGTGTAAGTAGGCCACGCTTTTTAGGTGTTTAGGGGGTAACCGAGGACCAAGGTACACAAGTGAGGAAATCTTGAAGTATTTTTACGTGTTATGGAGGCCTAGTGGATAGATCAAGTGGAAAGAAGGAATATGTTGGTGTATACCTTGTGTGGGACAGCAACGCGCTGGTGGATGGTACACAGAGATGGTATTTTAGACTGGTAATAAGTAACAATCGCCTTAACTACTAGATTTTATTGGAGCAATGTGCCTACCAAGACATGTGAATTCCATGGGAAGGATTCTACTTCACACCATGTTCAGAAGTGTGAGATACTTTAGACAGAGGGGTAGGAGGCCTTACCACCTTCACTTGTGGGTGCATAATTTCTACTTCACTTTGTGTGGTTGTGCATGCACATGGTATGCCTATGTAGAATTGAATAGAGAAACAGGAAATTGGAAATAACTGACTACATGTATGATTCAGACCTTTGACTAATTTTCTACTAAACCTTCGATGAATGAGGCATTACATATTATGAAGTGTTTGACAATGGGAGATAGTGCAAAGGCTGAGGAACTTATTAAGGAATTACTAGGTAAGTCAGATTTGGAGGTGCATTTTGAAGAAGAAGAAGAGACAGATGAAGAATAGCTTGGGCGTGCCTACCTAGAAAACTAAAGAGGTAAAATGGTCTACATGATTGATGATGAAGAATTGGATAATCTATATGTTCATCATACTATGGGTACGCGTGAGGTCTTAGGTAATACAGATGAGAAGTCACGTGTGTATCATGAGCCTATGAAGACTAAGAAGGTTAACACAAGGACAGATGTTAAACCAAAGGAGGCCATCATCGGTGATTATTGGTCCGACTCGAGGTTGCAAAGATAATCGAGTTGTTGTGTGACTTCTAGAACTTATTTCGAGAGGATATCATGAGTTGAAAGGAGTACATCACTCATTGGGTGAGATGAGGATCAAGCTAAAGGAAGGTGTGCACCCAATTAGGAAGAGTCCCTATAGGATGAATCCTAATCTGCATGTCAAGATAAAGGAAGAAATTGATAAGATGTTGAAATCTAGGATCATTGAGCCCATTGAGGAGTCAGAATGGATCATCCCTATGGTGATAAGCATACGAAGGATGTAAGGATAAGAATCTGTGTGGATTATAGGGAGTTGAATGTTGCATGTGTAATAGATCCCTTTCCCACACCTTTTACTAAAGATATTCTGGAAGGTGTTGCAGGGCGCGATATCTACTCCTACACTGATGGATTTATTGGATATCATCAAGTGAGGATTCCTAAAGAAGACAAGTAAAAGAAAACTTTCACCACCGAGTGGGAATTATTAAATATACATTATGCCTTTTGGATTAAATAATGTTCCCGTAGTCTTTTCACGCATTGTTGTGCAAGCATTCTAGGACATCATTTATAAGTTTTTGCATTTTTACTTGGATGATTGGACAGTTTATGGGATAGAAAAAGATCATTGTGACAATCTAAGACTTATGTTTGAAAGGTGCCGTAGTTGAGCATCTCCTTAAACATTAAGAAGATCATTTTTACTACAACCTTTGGGACTTTATTGTGACATATTATTTGTAAAAATGACTTGTTGGTAGACCCTACTAAGGTTGTTGTTATTTTGGGCTTAGAGGAACCTACTAACTAGAGTGAAGTGCATAGATTCTTGGGGAACACAGGTTATTACAGAAATTTTATCAAAGGTTATGCTAGGATTGTCACACCCTTAGAGGAATTGCTAAAGAGTAAGGGAAAGCTCCATTAGGATGAAGCGCAATAGCATGCGTTTGAAACATTAAAGGAAAGGCTTACTATAGCACCTATTTTATGATTTCCTTCATGGACCAAACCATTCCATGTGCATGTGGATGCCTCTAGCATGGCCATTAGTGCATTATTAACCCAGCCTAGAGAAGGGATTGTTGATCACCCTATTTGCTTTGCAAGAAAAAATTTGACCCCATCCGGACGAGAATTATACAAGTATAGAGCACAAGGCCTTGTCCATGATTTATGTGTTGCATAATTTTAGAATTGAGTTGCTAGCTACCCCATTTATATTTTATACAGATCACATGACACTAAATTACTTGGTAATCAATCATGTTTCATAGGGGCACACATGTCGTTTGGATTTTGTTGTTTTAAGAATTTGACTTTATAGTGGTAGTAAAGCCAAGCAAGATTAATTTTGGACCAGATCATCTATTAAGGATTAATTCAAGAAAGGATGTGACAAGCATTGAGGATACAATGTCGGATGCAAAGATTTTCAGATTAAACCACGTGCCCTCTGACTTAGATGATATTGTTTTATTTTCATGTACTAGTGTGGCACCTAAAGAGATGAAGAGTTTGGAAAATAAGCAACTTATCATACATGTTGCACCTTACATGTTGATTAGTGGAGATTTATACAAGCTAGGTCGGGATGAAGTTTTGCATCGGTGTGTACTTGAGCATGAACTCAAAGATATTGTGGAGGAAGCTCATGGTGGGATTGCAAGTGAAAATTATGCAGAGATGTCACTACACGTAAGACTTTTTTGGTTGGTTTGTGGTAGGAAACATTGTATAATGATTGTAAAGAGTATGTAAGGGTGTGTGATCGTTGTTAGTGCCTTAAAAATCCTAGGCATAGAGATGAAATGCCTTTGAGGCGTGTTGCTATTGTAGAACCTTTTGAAAAATGGGCAATTGACTTTGTGGGTCCTATTTCCCCACTCCGCACAAGAATGGATCACACTACATTATAACTTATACAGACTATCTTACAAGGTGGGTAGAAGCAGCACTTTATAAAGGATTGTATAGTAATTAGTTATAATAAGGTTTCTATGGGAGAACATTATCAGCATGTATGGATGTCCATTGATTTTAACAAGTGATAGGGGTACTCATTTCCTTAATGAGATTATTAGGATACTATTGGCAGAATTTATGGTGGCACACCATAAAACAACACCCTATCACCCACAGGAAAATGGAACTACTGAGGCTTTCAAAAAGATATCGAGACATACATTGACGAATATTTACAATGTTGGAAGGAAATACTGAGATGATAAAGTATTTGTTGTACTTTGGGCATATAGGACAACCTATAAGAGGTTAAATAAGGCCACATCCTTTCAATTGGTGTTTAGCGTGGAGGTTTTTTTACAAGTGGAATTCATGTTACCTTCTTTGAATATTGCATGCGCGTAGGAGGTTTGGCTGATGAGAAATCATTATAAGAATGCATTGATAAATTGATCCAATTGATGAAAGGTGCACCATTACTCGTTGGAGTCGAAGACGAGAAAATACCGACGAAGGTTTGGTATGATAGGCAATATTAAGGATAAAAATATTGAATTTGGAGAGATGGTTCTTCTTTATGATTCCAAGTTCTTACGCCACCCTGGAAAGCTCAAAATGAATTGTTTGGGACCATATGTTGTTACTTATATACTTGATTTAGGTGTTGGATGGGACACATTTTCCCACTTATTTTAACAAGATTAGGATAAAGCCCTACTATAAATAAGTCTTTTTAGTGTTTGTAATAAGGTAGTATTTCCATTAGATCATATTACCTTTAATGTATTTCCATTATATGTGTTTCCTTTCATCGTTGATATTCTTTGTCAACTTAGTTTTGTGTTTTATGTAATAAGCATGCTAGCACAAGTTGTTTAATATGTATTGAATTCATGCGTAGAGGACCATGCATAATTTTAGTATGGGGTGGAGCATATATAGGATAAATACATAGAGTTTGAATGTTCTTTTAAAGATGGGTATGCATAGGGAGATATTATGTAGGTGCTTGAAGTAAAGGTGCGGATACATAAAATTGCTCCTAAACAAAGACCACTTGTGGATGAATGGACACAAAGTGTAATGCAAGGTAGGTTGCAGCATGGGAAACTACTTGGTGAAAGGCACATTGGATAGGTACTTCAACACATGAAGGCACAAAAATGAGGTTTGTGGCCAAGAAGTAGTGGGTACGCTAGAAGGTTATGACTGGGGTGTAGAAAAATCAGCATGGAAGTGGAACAAAACATCATTCAATACTGAGTATGGTGGTAGGTGGAGAGCAATGAATGTGGAAAATTTTACAAACATTATAAAGGTGGTGTTATGGAATCATTTTTACATTAAGATTGAGAATAATAATCGTTTGAGCACGTTGAAGGGCGAGCTAAGAGTGAAGTTGGCATGAGAAGTGCGAAGAGTTATGATAAGAAATAAACCAGATAGTATTTGTGCATGGGATTGGTTGGTGCTCTATTGGAGAAAATTTTTGAGTGAAACAAAGGTATGTGGGGAGGTAAATCGGTAGTTAGGGTTCAAGTATGAAGCTAGGGCATGTAAATTTTGAGCTAAGGCACGTAGGTTTTGAGATGCAGAGCTCGAATTGACTACAAGAACACACTTTTATAGTCGTTATAACACCTAAGCGAGCACCTAGAGAAACTACAATGGGTAGAAATAAAAAGGAAATAGAAACAAAAGTTGAAGACACCCTTGAAAGTGGATTTTCAGAAATTCAGTATCTAGAATGGGTATTCATGGGTCGCGAATGGGAGTCACACGTTTGGCGTTGCAAATTAAGTGACTACAACCATAGAACTAAGGATAATAAAGATGAATTGAACTAATTATTAGTCGTAAAAATATATATGTGAACAAAGAATGATATGGCCATGTACAATAATGCAGAGAAAAATGGTTAACAAATATGGGAGTTTTTCACTTTATGAACTCCCCTACTTTGGTAAACCAAAAAATCTTTATTAGTGGTTGATGGGAAAATTCCATGAGGACTTCTTTTACTTTACTGGGTGGTGAATGAGGCTCACCATACCCCTGATTAGAAGACTAACAGGGTTAAAAAGCTCGGGAGAACCGAAGTCGATAATGATCTCATTTTAAGGAGGGCATAAAAGCAACCAAGAAAGCACTAGGTTACATGAAGGGAGGGCACAAAATGAATATCTTTAAGTTACAAAAATACCCTATTATTTAGGTAGAAACACACCTCCTCACCAAGTTGAACAATCAAGAGCACTAGTCACAAGTAAACAAAGCTTGGTTGCATGTTGTTAAGAAGATGACAGAAGGGTCATCTATAATTTGGCCAACTTCATTACTGAGACTATTGTTGTAGAGGTGCATTAAGGGGATAAGATAAGATTCGATCGATTCTTCCATCTATTTTTTTGTGGAGATTGGAGTGCCCGATGGGCCAAAGATAAGATTTGGCAATACCCAAAGGAAAAGAGATCCATTGCAGAAATATTTACAAAGTATACATGTGATGGATCCATGAACAAACCTTACAAGTAAAGGACAAAACTTTGGTATGATAATTATGCATTGGGTTTGAAGAAGAATGGATAATACCTAAGGATCTTCCTTCAGTATTACATAAGTAGGCTCGGTTTTTTGTTTACCAGCATTTTTGAAAAGGGTACTTTGGAATGAAGGATGGAAAGTGCAGCTCTTTGTGCAAGCTCCCATATGCCTTCACAATGCACTCTTTTTAAGCATCAGTACACATATTTTTAAACACACGAAGGTTGCTCTTTAATACGAAAAAAAGTGTATTGTGACTATCATACACTCCGAAGACATATGTCTACCCAGTAAGTCTACTTATATTGAGAAGTTGATTTCATATGATATTCATATCAATTCTGTGAGCCTAGCAAATTGGGAAATCTAGAGCAGCTAAGGTATCTATCTTCCTTAATCCTAAATTGGAGAATCGAAATACGTTACGAAAAATTCAAGCTCCTTGAATTTCCCAAGGAAAACATATTGTGGGCACACTACAAGATGAAGAGGAAACTTTTCCCCATGATGAGGAAGAAGAAGAGGAGGAACTAAGGGAAGATAGTGGTGGCTTGGAGCATGGAAGTAGGAGATAGCCCACTATAGGGGAGAAAAGAGTGTGTGAAATAACCCCTCCATTGTAGAAGGAAGATGAGGAAGTGGGAATGGAAACAGTGTAGTAGAGATAGGTTCAGGAGAGAGCACTAGGGGCTAGTAGTTTATGAGAGTGTTGAGAAGAACCAAAACTCAAGGTGCAGGGCCATCATAGCCACGAAGGAGGTCGTTTAGGAATTATCCTATCAAGGTAGAGTGAGTAAAGAAAAGGGATGGGTATATCCCTACTCAGAATGATGAGGGTGAGAAATCAGAGGAAACATGCCAAAGACTCGGTCAACACTGAGGATGTAGAGGAACCTCATGAGGAAGAATTGAAACATGATATAGAGGAGTTGAAAGAGTGAGAGATAGATAATGGCATTATTGATACGAGAGAGATGTAGATAAGGTCGAGCCATCTGGTGAGCATATTGATACCTATGGACGATGGAGGTCTAGTTCTTGATACGAGTGTAAATATTCCCAAAGGAAAGTGCTAGAAAAAGGATGAAGGATTGTATGAAACTCCTACAATTGGGTATGTTAATGACCCAACCAAAATCATACGTGCTAGGTTCCAAAGTACTTTGGAGCCTAAGGACCTTTATGGTTGGGAGTTAATGGATTCAAAAATGGAAACCATACACACATGGAAGCAACTATCATGGAGTATGCAAACTCATATGGATGAGCCTGATTTTGACATGTGCGAAGAATCGTGTGTCTCACAAAGAATGAATAAAGCACCACATTCACACCATGTGATAGTTAAACCAACTCAAATGTTGGATGAGCATGTGAGTAATGCATTAACAAAGGTATCTGCAGAGGTTGCATGCAAAAACATAGATAAAGTGGAAACTATTCAGGATTTTTTAGAAGATAGGAAAGATAAACACACTGAAATAAAGTACCTAATGGAGGAAAATAAGACAGCTGAGGTGAAGGCACATGTATGGTGCTAAGTATGGTGGAATAAATTGGTGATGAAATTTTGAAGGCAATGCCATATTTGGAAGAGAAAGTGGCAGAGAATTTTCCATCTGCAATGCATTATTTACAAACCCTAGTTCATATGGTGATGGATGAAGGTCCAATGTACATGCCAAAACCAAAGGATGCTGCAAAATAGGTAGAGAAAGCAAAGGCCAAAATTGTGTGCAAGATAACTAGTTATGAATCTATACTACAAAAATTAAAGGATGAATTGAAAAAGGTAGACTAGGCACTAAATATGTGCGTAGATCCTAAAAATATAATAAATACAAGGACTCTAGTAGAGCAAGATGAGGTCCTTAGTGCAATAAATAATGATACACTTGGGCGTGAGAAGAGGTTGACCTTGGTATCGAGAAAAGAATGTTGTGTTTTTTACAGGTAGCCCATGAACCTCACAAGGAGCGAATCAAAGAGATAGGAAAACTCATAATGCGCAAAGAATGGATATAATTGACAAGATGGTTTCAAGCTTCAAAATGTTCTCAAACTATTATAGAATGAATTTGAGAACATGACATTGCATGAGATGGACGGAGTACTTGCAGACATCCCGATAAAACTAATAAGGTGTTTAGCAATCGAATGAGTTAGAAGCGAGAGATAAAGAGTGAATATCTGAGTTAATTCTACCTACAGAGGGATAGAGCACCCAAGTATTTTTCATTCTTTGTGTACAGTTATTCTTTCATTCCTTATTCTTTATTCATGGAAAGATAAATCATGGTTACCCATTACGAGGATGGCAATGAAGTAAGTGTGGGGTAATGTTGGGCGGATGAATTACACCCTAAGTACTGAAGGCGCATAATGATTGGGCATGCGAAGCATAGGTTGTGGAAGTACGTGTGGAGATATAGAAGAAAAAGGGTGCATGTAGGAAAATATGACTTCAGGACTTAGTCATTTTTTGTTTACCATAGGCTAAAGATAGATTGAATGTGGAGCACGCTTCTTGCTAGAAGACTTGGAAAGCATGCATCAGTATGAAGACTTGAGGATGAAGCAATGTTATTTTGGGAAAGTGGAAGATCAAGTGACATGCATAGTTTTGAGCTATTAATAGGATTAGATCTGCAATTGATATTATTAGATAGTCTATTATTAGTAAGCTTGCATGATTTTGTATTTATCATGTAAGTGTGCATGGATATTATTAACATGTAGCCTATTTTGGAGAGTGCATGAGTAGTGAAGGGAAAGTCCCCACTACCTATAAATATGTATTGATTTGCACGGTTTAGGGATCCATGTTTTGCTAGTGTGATGTTGTTGGTTTGTGAGCGCGTGTGACTATAATGATACTCTTATGTATGTATTCAGCTTATGTGTTTTATAGTAATTAATACAATGGATCTATGTGGTTGGATATTGGTTGTTGACATATCTGTGATTGGTTCTTGTATGGTAAACCTAATCTTGATTCTTGTATGAGTTATTCTTGCATATGGTTATGATCTAGATCTGGTTATGGTTTATCATTGCATTGTTATGATGGAACTTGGATATATCTATGTGTGTGTTCATCATGCTAACTCCTTGACAAAGCTTCCATAAAAGAGGGACATGGTACCCTTGCGTGCTTCGGGTGAGCACTCATATTTGTCTAGGTGATGTGTCAGCATGCCTTAGGCTATTTGGTAAAATAAAAGACTACACATGGGAAATCAAGTTTGAATGATAGTGGAATAGAGGCACCTTGGGGTGTGACAAAGACAATGCATGTGCCACCCCCTTGATCATTTTTGACCCATCAAAATGTAAGGTCATATCAAAATTCTCATTTGTGTCAATATAATATTTGGTTTTATATATGGTGAAGATGGAATCATCTGAAATATCAAGATTTATAGTTTGTGAATTAGTAAGTGGTGCTTTAGCCAATTGATCAACAATCACTTGTGCCTCAATAGCCGTTTGAGAAATGAATTTTAAGTCAAACTCGATGAGCAACATGATCCACTTGGTGTACAACTATTATGGTATGTATTTCTCATCATATAATATAAGGGATTTTCTTTGGCAATAATGTAAATTATATGATTGAGTATATAATATCAAATTTTTTGTGTAGAGAACACTATAGCCAAAAAAATTCTCAATGTGTGTGTAGTTGAGCTCATAGGTGAAAAGTGTGCAACTAATGTAGTAAATGGATGATTCACAATTTTCCACATTGCGTTGAGCTAACTACTTCTCAAAGTGAATTCAGAGGATCTTTGTAAAAATGAAATGGTAAATTCGGTTATGGTGGTAAAATCACTAGGCGTGTGAGGAGGTGTTGTTTAAGTTATTCAAATACGATACGACACTCCTCCCCCAGTCAAAAGTGACACATTTCCTAAGGAGGTGATTGAATGGATGACAATGATGATAAAATTGTGTGATGAAGCATCTAATATATTGGATTTTAACTTGAATGTTGTGTAATTATATGATATTATAAGGTGGAGGCATATCTAAGATAGCCTAATCTTGACAAGATCTACCTCAATACCATGGTGTGAGATAATGAAACCAAGAAACTTATTGGATGTAACTCTAAAGACACAATTCTTAGGATTTAGACAAAAATTTTATTCTAAAAGGCACACAAATATTTTTCTTAGGACACCTTTATGGTCTAAGCGTAATTTGGATTTTTCTAGAAGGTCCTCAACATAATCCTTTACAATGTCATGGATGTAATCATGGAATACGTAGGCCATAACGCACCGACATCCCTAAAATTAGTGTAGATGCATATACCTCTAGGTTTTTTTCCTACATGGACCATGTTGAAGACGCAATCCGGATAATCAATTGGATGTATGAAACCAATGTCAAGGATTTTTATAGTTTTAATTTGACCAATAATGTTGCACATGGGTGAATTTTTCGTAGCTTTTTCTAGATGGGTTTTGCATCGGGTTTTAACACAAGATTGTGGACAATTGTATCAGGATCCATTCCTAACATATCAATGTATGACCAAGCAAATAAATTGAAAACTCACGTAAGAGTGATGTGTACTTAACATGTTCCTCATCAAATAGGCATTTTCTAAGGAATACAATACAAGGTTCCTCAGGTGTATCAATATTAACTTGGATAGTTTCTTTAATGAGAATGTGTGATGCCTCATTAAGGTGATCAAATGTGAAGATTTCATCGGTAGTATTTAGGGATGCATCTTCGCCACCCAAATTATGCCTTACTATGGAGTTGGATGTCTTGCATGATGGATTTGTAGGGCTCCTTATCCATATTTCCCAAGTGGCACAAGATAGCATCTTCTTAAGGGAATAAATCAAGAGGTATGGGATTTTCCGTGATATGGTAATCAATGGGAAAATTCTCATTTTAGTTGATAGTAAAATATATGCCTAGATTTGGATCACTGCAAGATGTGTTAATAGATATGAAAATCTCTAAAGTAATGCTACTAAATAAATAGGATTATGCTTCTATTGAAAAATAGAAGGACAATCATGGGTACCAATGGGTGGATAGGTTCATTACATAGCTGACTATATGTGATCTTAGGGACTCCCATACCTTGATTTTGAAGTTCCAAGTTACAAATTCTATCCATTAGTTCTTGATTGATGTTTGGTACATGTTGGAAAGCATGGATTTGGAGTGGTTGAGTGTATGAATGTGTAGAATGATGATGTGGTATATGGGTGTAAGTATGAGAGAATGAAGGGGATGTATAAGCGGAGGAAGAATATGGTTAGGTATGATGGGTGAAATGAGGGATTTTTTTATTGGAATGGGACTCAAAAGGTTGAGTGGTTCCTATAGAGGGAATATGACTAACGAGACAATGGTGTTATGAGGTTCCTTTGTGGCGAGATAATGAAGGTTCATGGTCTATGGAATCAATCTTTAGATTAAAAGCATTTAATTTGTAATAGTATAGTAAAGTATATTATGTAAGGGCTTCCAGATTACAATCTAAGGCCTCCTCAAACTTAGGATCAAAAGGTGGAATCTTTTAAATGTCATCATCGTCATGAGGAGGGGCAATGGATGTAGGAACTTCTTCAGTGTGGGTACCAATCATATTTGCAAACATGGTAGAGTCTCCCACTACTCTCTTGTGGCCAAAGATATCATTATGTGATTGGGAAGCATGGTCCATGGTGTGAGGTGAGTCATATGAATGTGTATAGGTAGTAACCATGCAAATGTGAGTGCAATATTATATTAAGATAATGTGAAATGATTGAGGTATTCAAAATCTGAACAACTCGATAAAGAAATATAAATTATGTCGTGAAGTACGTAACTATAGTAAATAGGATAGTACTTGAATGCTAGAATAGATGGATGGAAGATCGCAGACTAATCGCGGTGCAAATGAGTATGGGAAAAATATAGGATATAGAAAAAATGTGAAAAATAGTGGAATCTAGAAAGATGAAGGCTCGAAAAAACACATGTCATTCGTAGAACAATTGCGATAGCGAATGGGTATGGGAAAAATCTAGGTAATGAAATAGAATGTAGAATGGGTGAACTTAGAAACAAAAAATATTGTAGGCCACCACACCTATGACTAGCTTTGGGGGAATGTGAAATGAAAAATCATAGGGTGTCGCACCTGTGACTAAGACCGAGAAAATATTGATTCAGCAAAGATGTCAAATTTTGATGCAAAAGTACAAAAAAATGTTATAGATGATAGAAGCAATCACATATGCAACCCGATATGGTGAAGATATTTGAAACTAGGTATTTTGAATAGCATGGTGTTATTTTTGGAAAAATAAAAATAAATATGGTATTGCAAATATGGGCCCCAATTGGTTAGGTTGCCTAGGTGTTTGAAGGATTTTCTCTAGCCAATAATATTATCCGAACAAGTAACACTCACCGAGAAAAATTTGGTCATGAACTTACCCCTTAATCGATCGTAAATGGGGTTGTTACCACAAAAATCTCTTGGTTTACCTCATAGGTGAAAACTATTCAATCAATATGTGGTGTTACCCTTTTCACCAATAGGTCCTCCCAATGGGCCACTACATCGAGGCTCATGTGGTATATACCTCACAATGATTTTTAGGGCTTACGCACAAGTAGTTCCCATGGTTACGTGAATTTGAAAGTACTATACAACCCTAAAGAAATGTAAAACAAACTATTATATTTTCAAAGTGAAGTGATTTACTCACAACCAAAATGGTCCCACCATGGTCACCAAAATGTATGCCTAGATTTGGATCACTGTAAGATGTGTTAGTAGATATAAAAATCTCCAAATCAATGCTACTAAATAAATGGGCTTATGTTTCCATTGAAATGAGAAGGACAATCATGGGTTCTTTCAATGAATAAAGTGGGTAAACTTCTTGATCTAAATCTATAACCTACACACAAACACACTTAGAAAATTGTTAGTTATTTTTTGTGGTTAGGGGACCTTCCTCGGTCGATACCTAACCCTTTAAGGAGATTAAACACATTTTATTACATAAAACTGAGAAAACAATTCATGAAAATTAATGGTATACGACTTTGTTGCAGCTACGATTCATTAAAAACACACAGAGGTTACAAGTCGGACATAGGCATGACTAGCACGTATGTTGAAATTTCACCAAAATAGTGATCTTACGAGTTGCACCAATCCTTTATGATCCACCTTCACCTCTCCAAAACCTACAATACCAAAATATATGAGCATATAAGCAAAAACTCACATATGGTCTCAAGTAAATAAAGAGCCAAGGGGTTGGAATGATGGGGGAAAGTGGTGTTTTTGAGTTTTGAGTTCCTAGAATATTTGACACATATGGGTACAATGTGTGTAGATGGGTGAGATGATAAGGGTTCACAGTGCATTGGGCATGTAAATGGGTAGGTGGGATGGAAAAAATTAAATGTGAGTGGGAGAGGGTTACTAAATGAGTGATGAGGTGTCTTCTATCACGATTTTATGAGGTTTTATATTTTTTATTTGAATTTGTGGAATCATTTGAATTTTTGGGGATTATTATGTTTTATGATGTTTTTAGTATTTTTAATAGGATACCTTATGTGCAAGGTTCATTTTCTAGTGTATACAGATATTGTTTGCATATTTCTTACATCAAACTACATTATTGTTGTATTTCCATAAATTTGGACTATTTTTTTAATCATCTATGTGGTTTTTATCTATTGTTATCATCATTTTTCTTGTGTGTCATGGTTTCCACCATGCTCAAACACCTTCCTTTTTACAAGGATGGGTTATTCCAATTGTTCATTGCTTTCAAGACTTTATAATGTATTATAGCTTCTCAAACATATCCTTTATTAGCACACATATATTTATTTTGAGTTACAAGTTGAATATGTTTTTCACACATGCCTCAAAAGAGGGGGTATCCATTTGGGTTCATTTCTACACCAAAATTAGATATGTAGAATTTTGGAGGCACATACTAGTACATGCAGACAGGTACAAGAACTCAAAACACAATCAAGCACAAAAAATTAGCAAATTATGAATATGTTCAAAACTTTACACTTTGGTGAAAACCATATGCATGGTCCAGACCCTTTCATACATTTTTTCTCGAGGGATAGTTTCAACATATTTCATAGAAATTTTATATTTTAACCTACAAACTACACGTTTTCTACAAAATTTCACATTCAAACTCCTTAGATTAGACCAATATAGGGGCATGACAAAGATTTTATTCCTTCTCCGGATTAGGACTCATTTTCGGTTTTAAATCTCATGAACCTTAGGGACACGAGTCACTTTCCTTTATTGACATTTTAGCACATTTTTAGTTCCTACATAGCTTTAATTCAGTTGTAATTAGTTTAAGGCATATGGTGAGAGTTTGGGGCAACCTATTAGCTCTTATATTATATGTCCTTATTTACAAAATTGGGTCTAGATCCACCGGAGTGGTGTGATCCATGGAGTTACAAAATGTATCGAAGTAACTAAGTTCTTCATTGGTAGACTTTCCTCTCCTCTCTCAATCAAAGGGGAAGATACCAAAGTTTTTGAATAACTTTGAGATACATATTTCTTCCTTTAGAAAGGTACATTTGTACCTCTATCTTCTTATTAATTTTTACATCTCCATGTTATGTTGCATGCAACTAACACTTTGGTTTCTCTTCGGCATAAATTGGGGACTTATCACCCCTAATCCTTTTGTAAATTTCAGAAAATGCACCAATATAAATCTCCAAGCATAAGCAAAGCACAACGTTTTCTTCTTCCGCAAAGAAAATAGGTGTATTCTTTCCTTATTTAAATATTTTCATTTCACTTATATAAAAATTTTAATCCTTCACATTACAAGTTATATTTAAGTTGAAGCTCAATTATTTATCATGAACATTAACTACTCTTTGTGTTGTAGGTTTCATCATGGAGCATGCCAACACCAAGCGCAACATGGATAACTATAAAATAAACATTTGAGAAAAGGCAAAGTTTGTTTACACACTTAGGGATATTTGATTTTAAACATGCAAGCTTCATTTCATGCTTAAAGGGGGAATGTAGAAACTCAACTTTGTCAATTTACACTTTAACAACACTTTTTTAACAATGTACTCTTGTTATGATAAATATCGCCTCTCCATTCCCACTTAGCACTTTTTGAGGTCTCTTGTTTAGATTATTTATCCTTGCACATTGACATGCTGACAAATTATGAGAGTACAATGTATAAAATCCATAGTAAGACATTGAAAAACAAGTTCTAAACTTCATTTGGCACGTCTTCTACCCTAGGGTAGGGCCGTGCTGATTTGGTCGAGTTTATATCTTGTCTTTACTAATTTGTAAGATCTTGGAATGACATTTCCTCCAACTTTGCTTTCAAGTTTACATGCGTTGTTGGGTCTTTTACTTCATCCGAGTTGAACTTTCTTAGAAAAATCATCTACAAATCCCTATATAAGCAAGTAAACACTACCTCATTTGCTAACCTGGAAATCCGATGGCAATGCATTGATACACTCACTTCCTACACATGAAAAAGACACTAATAGCTCCCTAAATCTTGTAATAGCACTTCTATAGACATTATGGAAACACCCACATTAGGTTAGAAGCTTATTACCAGTGTCAAAACAACATTTCCTCTCATTTACAATCATTCAAACATCCCTCCAAATATTTTAGCAAGATCCAAAGTCAAAGCAAGCATTGTCAAAAAAGTTTACAATTTTTTTAATCTATCTAGATATCATATGCTAGGTGGAGAACAACATGCATTTTGAGACCTCTTTAGAGTAGTGTTAATATTAGTAGTACACGGGGGTACCTAAAACCTAACAAAAAAATTGGTAGGATTCTTCATCTGTGGCTAGGGTTTGAGATGATGTTCAATATGTTCAGAGAGCTTTGTTGTATGATCAACAACTAGGTTTGATAATGACAAAAAATATAGGTAGGAAACCACCACATAAATTTGTAGGAGAAGAAATAGAGCAGGTCCAAGATCATATTGTATACAAAAATAACACACATACCACTATTTTACTACGATGTCAAATATGTTGTTATATGCATAGATCTTAAGTAAGAAAAGTATTCACTCGTGACACAATCCTTTATCCATCTAGTTGTTTTGATTGTTTCTATTATATTTCTCTCTCACATATGTCATTTATGTACCTAATTCAAAGCTAGGTCATAGGGATCCTCGTCGATCTATCTTTTCACAACCTGTCATCATTTATCCCAAGAAACTACCACCCACTCGTACACTAGCGCCCAAGTGCTTCGTCTATTTTGGTTTCTTTTGTCCTCTTTGTTCTTTTTACACTTTTTGACATTTGTGGTCAAAATTTTTGGTTTTTTAATCCTTTTCCTTAAGCTCATAGTAGGCCTTTCATGTAACTAGTGTTGAAATTCAAACAAGAGATCCATATATACACAACATACACATTATTATTCTGGCTGGAAATTCAAAGGGGCAATCACATCTACATAATATCACTATCATCAAAGAGACTATGTTTTTGGGATGCATACACTACATAGGAAGTGGAAGTGTTGAATTACATACCAAACATTTACATCTTACCTAGCTACAACTGCTATCTTGGCATCATTGATGCGGGGAAAACTAAAGACACTATTTCACACACAAGCACAAATAACTACATGGAGTCTAGAATGTAGTGCAGCACTCAATCATAAGTTCACTCTTTGGGTGATCGTCAATCACTCGACTTTACATATTGCATATTTTATTACGATTTGATGTGTTTATGAGTTTGTGCGGGTAGTTAGGGTTTTTTTGTAAGTTACATGTACATGTACGATTGGATATCAACATGTGACCTTTAGTTACACTTAACCTCCCGAGGTCATTCTAGGACCAAGGTAACATGTTGATTTTCAATCGTATAAATTGGTGAACCCAACATGAAGAGCTATTCTCTTTTAATTTCTATTTATTTCATCCATCTCCCATTATTCTCGTGAGTATTTGTATACCTCCTAAATATATCGGGACAGAGTATAACAAACCCATTCTAGATCTGGAGGCTTATTACCGCCAAATCGACATATCATAGTCACCCTCATTATTAGGGTGGGCTGACAATTATTCTTATAACTTACCTTCACCATACACTCCTCCTCCTCAAAGTGCCAACAATGGTTCATCTGTAAGGATTGAGGAGATTGATCAACCTAAATTCTCCAATTCAAACAATATGACATTCACTGGAGAACAAGGTTTTAGTCCATGGGTCTTTTCCAGACCTCATATCGCATGCAGTATGATCCCTTCACTTCCTACCTCTCTTCTCATGACAAGATTATGGCATGCTTCACCCAAAGCCAAGAATGTTTTAATGCCATGGACCAATATTTGGAAAGGATGCAAGAGTATACTAATGCTCTACTTCAAAACAATATTGCTACCCCTCCCCCGTAATGGGAAATATACCCAAAGAGGGGTGGCCACCAAGAGAACAATTTATAGTAGGACATCATGTACCTCTACATCCTAAAATTCTTAGAACTGCCCAAGAAAAATACAACGCTATCTTCGAGCGGTGTAATTTTTGTGCTTGTAGACAATGTTAGGGAGTTTGAATTTGCCCAGTTATCTCATGTTTTACCTTATGTCAGGAAAGGCAAGATCCATTACCATACCCAAAATATAGGTTATGTGCCTTCTGTACCATCAACTCCTCCGATTTACATGAGCATTCCAAGCCACGGAGATCTATCAATGGGTCGAGCACGCTAGGTATGCCCCCTCACACCTCGTACAGATACCCATAATAAGCACCATCTAAAAATGCATTCTCAAACGTTGTCCCAATCGGCAATATGATGTTCCCTAGTTTTGTGCCTTCCACTCCATACCAGAGTAATGTTCCCTTGTATGTACACGTGTATTCCAAATCACCATAGGGATACATGTATTCTTTTCCTGGACCATACGCTCAGCCATAGGGGATGCCTTATGCCTCTACAAATGTTTACATTGTGTCGTATAAGCCTCCCATGCCTACCCCACCTCCCCATCAAGGGTCGTCCATAGTAGAGTCCTACACATTGGGAACATATGTCGAATATATTAAGGATCCCTTGGAATTTACTATACGAAGTGTAATGCTTCCACAACCATTTCTCGACTTGGAAAATTTTAAAGGGGAGGGAGATCAAAATGTGCATATCAAAGCATATGTAACTTCCATTCGAGATTTACTCCCATGGGATGCAATTGTAGAAAATATATTCCCTAAGACTCTTGAAGGAATCACTCTTGATTGGTATTACAAGATACAAGCCTCAATACACTCCTTTAAGCAACTCATATCCGAGTTCATTAAGGAATTTGACATGAACAAGTTGCTAAGAACGGGAATCAGGGAATTCCTCCACATAAAGCAAGAGCATAATGAATCATTGCCCACTTCATTCAGAGGTGGTGGCAAGTCCTCTACTCTTCAAAAAGTGCTCCCAATATGGATTAGATGGAGATTTGTGATCTATTCCTTCATTCCCTTAACTGGGAAACAAAGGAAGAAGTCCAAAAGTTCCCCTTAGGAGCTACAAGGAGGTACTAGAGGGTTCTCTCTCGCATTGATCAAGTAGCAATAAATAGCGGTCAAAATACCTATGGTTCAAATGGGAAATTGATCACTCCCTCCAAGGGTAATTCAAATCACCCAAAAATTCCAATAATAATCAGGGACCTAATTTCCTCAATAAGAACCGTGGTGTTAAAACAGACGGAATCACTAATCAAGCCAAAAATTTGAATGTTGTTAACACTTCAAGCGCAATCAATGTTATTACCACTCTAAATCTTCTCGAAGCTGGTAGGAGCATATGATCTGATTACATATTTAACCAAGACCTTTTCTCACATATCCTTCTTGAATTTGTTGAATAACTCCCCACTCATTGAGCCACTTTGTTAGAAGTGTTGGGTCTTAGTCACTTGATTAATGTTACCCCTCCACCGGAGGCACAGATCAACCACATAGACTTTGACATCTATCCTCCTAGGCATCCTGAAAGAGATGTTGGATTCATCTTTGACATCAGTAAGATTCCCACCAATGTCGAGTTGGCACGTAGAGGTGACCCAGTGTTGTATTTATAGGTTTGGATATATAATAATTATGTTAAATGTGTAATGATTGACAATGGGGAAGTTGTTAATATTTTCCCCTTTTCATTCCTCCAAAATTTAGGCTATAGGGAAACCAACTATTCCTCAACTAGAAATATGTTGAGAGGCTATGACAGTCTCAAAGCAACGTCCATAGGGACCATAGTGCTCCTAGTTACTCTTGGGCCCAAGATGGTTCTAACTGAGTTTTATATTATAGATAGGGAAACCAACTATAACATGATTCTTGGCCGACCTTGGATCCATTAGATGAAGGCAATCCCTTCCACACTATTCCAAGAAGTCAGATTCCTACATTTGGGGAAAGTCTTCATCACTCAGGTGACCCAAAGCCTTTTGATATTCACCTAGCCAACTTAAAGAAGAAACTGGGGTCCATACCGAGTTTGAACTCCCACCAATCAAGTGAACAAACCTAAAGATACAATGTCGAGTCTAAATTGATTCCCATGATGGAACTAGAAACCTCCATTTTGATTGAGGGGGTTATTACAACTAAAGATGAAACTATTGTTGTTGAGATAATATCAACAGAAACCATGGCTAAGATTTTTGAGTTGTTGGAGAATGACTTGCCTATTCTCCTCCCTTTTGACTCCTTGAGCATAAGACATGCTCTAGGACTCGACTCTCTTCCAATTGAATAAATTTACATGGTTGAGGTCTCAGAAGTGGAGGAAGAAGGTACTAGAAATGATCAAACATTAATCTTCCCTAGAAATTGTTGGACGCTCAACTATGATGGAGTGAAGTGTCATTTTGGTGTTGGGGCAGGCATGATCCTCACTTCCCCAGAAGGGAAGGTTATGCCTTTTGCCTTTAAGCTCAATTTTGAATGCATGAACAATGGTGCCGAGTACAAGGCCCTTCTTCTTGGTCTCATTGTAGCCAAGAGAATGGGTGTTTGCAATATTAGAGTTTTGGGTGATTCCCAACTAGTCACCAACCAAGTTTCAAAAGTTTACGGGACTAGAGCGGAGCACTTGCAGCTCTATAAGACTATCATGCTTAACCTAAGCAAAGGTTTTGACTTCATATCCATTGAATCTATCCCATGTGAACAAAACCTTTTAGTTAATTCCATGGCTACTTCTACTTCTCGCTTTTGTCCAAGCGGAGATTTGGAAGATTCTAAATTCATTGTTTTAATCCGGGTCGAACCCCTAGTTTGAAAAATGCCTACCAATCCAATTCTAGCATATGTTGAGACTAAGAATGATCCTGTCACCTTATATTATGTAGATAATGATGAAGCTATACTAGGTTACCTTAATGTGTACATTGACCTTCATCTCGTGCATCATAAGAGGGGTTTCACTCTCATACCTCACTCTTCCTCCTATTTTGGAGATCACATGATGGGTCCTTCCTCATCGAAGGCCTTGAAATCTATGAAGTAGAGGAGGAAGGATAACTAGAACTACCTCTAGCCTCATCTGATTTTGAAGAAGGAAATGCCTCTTTAATTAAAGGAACTATTGACATAAATATCGAGACGGATGAAGAGCATAAAATATTGAAACTTGGTTCTTCTTTAACTCCAAAAGAAGTGTAAATTCATATGAAGGTTCTCAAGGAACATTCAAAATCCTTCACATTCAATTACAAAGAAATGATGGGAATTGCTCCCATGTCATAGTCCATAATCTCATAACCAAACCTGACACCAAGCCCATCAAACAAAAGTTGAGACCTATGAAGCCAAAAGTGGCTTTGATGGTCAAAGAAGAGGTTATGAAACTCCTACAAGTGGGATTCATTAAACCTATAGATTATTCAATATGGGTATCAAACATAGTCCCCGTTCTCAAGAAGAATGGGAAAATTCAAATATGCATTGATTTTCGAGACATAAATAAGGTATTTCCCAAGGATTATTTCCCATCACCTTCAATCAATTTCATCATGGAAGCAGCAGATTGGACATGAGTTGTTATCACTCATGGATATTTTCTTAGGCTACAATCATATTAGGATCTCTGAGGAGGATCATGAAAAGACCACTTTCACTACTCCTTAGGGTACTAACACAAGGTTATTTTTCCAAGAAAGTTAGATGCTTCATAACCTTAATGGGAGAATTAGAGTTAACCTAGATCAACCAAAATTCTTTAAAGGGACAAATCATAGCCGATTGGTTAGCGAGATAACCCGTTAAAATGTGGAGAGTTAGTATACCTAAGTTTCTCTCGACAAGCACATATGCTACATAGAAATTAGACCTCCCATTGTTGCATGTCCATGATATTTATATGTTGTCAATTTTATTATGGACCACACATACCCTGAAGGAGAAACTTCATAGTAGAGAAGATGGATATGCATCAAATCCGCAAGGTACGTAATTATAGAACAAGTGCTCTATCGCAAAGATTTTGATGGAATGTTGCTAAGGTGTGTCGATGAGGAAGAATATGAAAAGATCCTCTATGGAGCCCATAACAGGGTCTATGGAGGTCATTTTAGAGGACATGCAACCTGCTAGAAAGATACACCATATGGGCTATTTCTGGCCCACCCTAGAACATGACATAGTAGAGTACGTACGTACGTAAGTGCCACAAGTGTCAAGAATTCTCTCACGAGATTCACATACCTACCCAAGATCTACAACCGATTGCAACACCTTGGCCCTTTTCCACGTGGGGCTTAGATTTGATAGGGAAATTCTCTCCCTCATCAATGGACGGCCATAATTTTATAATTACGGCCATAGAATATTTCACGAAGTGGGTTGAGGTCATGCCTCTTACCACCATTCTAGGGTCTATAATTATAAAGTTCATCTTGAACCAGATCATCTATAAGTACGGGGTCCCACAGTCATTATCTCTAATAATGGCACGTCATTTAAAAATGAAGAGGTGTGTGAGTTGTGCGAAAAATTCAAGATAAATCACCACACAACCTCTCTATACTACCCTCAGGCCAATGGATAGGCTGAGGAAACTAATAAGATGTTAAAGTCCATCCTCCTAAAAATTTTAAGGAGAACAAGTGCAATTGGCATTTAAATTTATTTCCAGCCTTGTGGGCCTATAAAACGTCAGTAAGAACGTCAACAGGGGTAACCCCATATTCCTTAGTATTCATTTTGGAAGCGTTTTTACCACTTGAAGTTGAGATACCCAATCTCTAGATATCATTACAAGGAATCTTAGGAGAATAAGGATATCATGAAGCATGGCTCATTGAGCTAGAAACCCTTGATGAAGTTCGGCTTAGAGCTAAGGCACACCATAGAGCTTACACTAACCGGATGTGCTGACTACAAAAAAAAAGTTATATGAACGTGAAATATTTTTTGGAGATTTGGTATTAATACTTTACATCTAAAGAGACAAGAAAACCGGTGAAGGAAATTTAAGCCCAAGTGGTTGGGCCCATATCGAGTCATGGAGGACTACAAGAATGGGGCATATCACTTGTGTACTTTAGAGGGTGAGGAATTTGGCAAATCTATTAATTCACTTCACTTGAAATGTTACTACACATGATCCATCTACATTTCCACATGTACACTATTGCATCTACATTGCATTTCATCTACTAGATCACTTTGTAAATTTGTAATCAAGGAACTTATCTTTCAAGCAACTTTCAAAAACTTCTGAAAATATTGGCAAAACATTCAATCACATTTCTTCAAATATCCACAATATTATCATCAACATTTCTAATCATTTCATCAATTCAACAAGATAAGATAGAATTTTGACACTAATCCTACCAAGGCCTGCATACTTGGTTCTACTTGTAGTTTTCTTCCAACATAGGTGTCTTTTCCCATAGTCTATTCTAGAAGCTTCTTGGTGTCATATCTCTCCTAGAAAAACCTCTTTGGTAGCAAAAGCATTCTAAACATTTTACCCGGATCACTTGTTCGCCTATCTCAACCTTCGGTGTTGAGCCCTCACATCTTACTGGTTGCATGGGGTTGAGGCTAGGGGCAAGTTCTCCTTCCACAAATCACAACTTAAAGTTAAAATAAATATACAAAAAAATTAAGTCAAATCAAATAAATGCAAAAATATTTTACAAATAAAACCACACTTCTTTTTCATATGAGCCTTTGGTTATGATCTCATGTTTCTTATTGGTGACATGAGATTGGGAAAGGAGGGAAGTTCCCTTACTCACATATTCCTTGTCTTTAGTGATGAGCCCATGCTTCTTACTGGTAGCATGGGGCAAGGTATAGGGGGTCTCTTCAAATAAGTTAGTAAGTTGTAAGCAATTCATTCAATAAAAAGTGCTTTGAAATCATAAATCCCAAGAAAGTGAATTAGATGTGTATGTTCCAAAAGAGTTAAAACCCTTAAAAACCAGATTTTTTCAATCAGAGGCCATCTACGGTCTAAGTCTAGATAAACTTGCAAGCAAATCACATTCTAGACTATGTAGTAAACTATGTGTAGAGTTAGGTTGTAGGTTTCTAATTGGATTTCTATCAAAATCTTGTCTTTCTCTCACCACTTCCATTTATCAAAATCATACAACTCATGTCCCTTATGGCTCTCAGTGTTGAGCCCTCACATCTTACTAGTTGTGTGGGGTTAGAAGTGGAGTGAGTTCATTTTATTATCATATCATTTTCATCACATTTTTCCAACCAAACAAGAAGTATCAAATATTGCTTGAAAAACCAAAGTTTCGACATTACATTGTGTTTGCATTAACATCATATAAAACAAAACAACAAAAATAAATCATTTTGTTAGCATATCATCATCCATAGCATGCATCCAAAAATCATATAAAAACATTAGAAATTTTGAGCATCTAAGAGTACACAAGCGAGATAAACCATCAATGAGTCAACTCTTACGCAAGAATGAAAAAAGGTAATTGTATATATATCCATAATAAGTCAATTTTGTATACAATTCCATCACACTCTAGGTGTGGTCAAAATGCTTGCAATGAGCATGAAAATCCAAAAAAAAACATATAAATGTCTCACAAAATGACATCAAAAGCAATAAATCCTATGACCTATCCCTCGTTATGGGATCCATATGAAGGTGCACACACAAGGCTCCTACTCCTATGACAAGAGTGAGAGACGCTATGGCTAGATCTGTGAGAATGACCATGAGAAGATGAACTAGGAGATCTTTCAAAGTAGTTCCCTCACTATGGGAGTGCTCTCATTGTTGCCTCCTTTCACCCAAATTTATACCCAACAAGATCAGTCCTCATCTTCATCACCTCTCCTGCTACGATCCATGCTGGAGAAAAAATGTCAGTGTGCCTTCCCACCATAATGGGCTGCCCTAAATCCACGAGTATCTCATCTCAAGTCATGCCCATGGGGTGCACAAAAGTGTCAAGAAGGATGCTCAATAAGGTTTCACCATCCATCAAGCAGTGGCTACAAAACACAAGGAAAAACAATGGCGAATTAGAAAACATTTAAAAGTAAAAAGAAACGCAATGTATATCTTGCTAATAATTCTAGCTAACAAGGTTGAGAGAAGAATATCTACATACTCAGATCTCCTGACATCTAGGAAGGGTCGGCTAGTGTAGCTGGTGGTGGTGGGGTCATTGTAGGTTCTGTTGAGCCTCATCCTCTCCTGGTGTGATGTGCTAACCCATCACAAAATACTCATTGTCGCCTCCCTCTCAAGAAAGTGGATCTTCTAAAACAATGGTCACCTCCTCTGCCTCTGCCTCTACTCTCATAGCCATAGAGATATCCTTTATGCCCCACCACTCTATATCACTATCCTCCTCCTCGTCATGTTCCTCTCCTCCCATCTCCTCGCCACCCTCGGGCTCTGTCTCTAAGGCCATATAGGCCTCCTCCTCCTCCTCCTCCTACACTCCGCTGTGAGCAGGTGTGGCCTCTATCTAGAGGGATACGGGTGCTTTAGGGGTGGGAAACTCTCCACACTGATAAGAACCCTCAATATAGTAATTTTCTAGCTTTAGGGTTGGCTCGTGCCTCTATAATACCACAGCAAACAACAGGAACGGCAGGAAGTGCATTAACATACAGAATCCTGAATTGCTGAGGCACTCTATTAATAGGGTGGACCTCCACCCTACATGTCATGTTCACTAACTAATTTGTGGTGCAAAGCATGTAATAAGTATAAATTTTCATCACCCCATAGCCCAATCATATCATGATACGGCCTAGCATTGAAGTCGTATGTGGTACGAGTGGCAATGGGATGGTGTTACCCCTTGATAACTATCAATATTTTCCATCTATCACCTCCGATAGCCCTTGGATCTAATATGCCAACTCCCCTCTGATAGGGGATGATCCTCTCATAAACCCAAGTCATAACCAAAGTGGGGTGGCTCAGGATTTCCCTGAATCCTAACAACGTGGTACAAGTCATGATAAGTAGTCCCTAAGATATCCACTCCCCAAGAAAATATCCTACCATGTTGCTCAATGGCCATGATGATAGGAGCCCATAAATACAAGATCTTTTCCTTTCCCTTGTCTCCCACCAAACGCGAAGCCAAAATACCAATAATGGCCTTACATAGAGTGGGGATAGGTGTGGAGGTAACTGATAGTAGACGCATACCCTATTTGGCGCCCACATTGGATGCCCCATCACCCCCATATATGATGCCCACTACCTATATATAGTCCGGAGAACCTTTCTCTAGTGTCAACCATCTGCTAGTCACAGAACACCCAAGATCATGTGAACATCCTCGAGAGTGATAGTCCACTCTCCTTTGACCCCAGGAAACCAAAAAGTGTTTCGGTCGACATCCCAATAACTCAATAAGTCACATAATAAATGACTAGTTGGCACTAACAATGTTGTCTGAGAGATCCTCCATAGGTCGGCTCTGTGTAGCAAGTCTCTCTCTGTCTAAGTCAACTAATCAATAATCATAGGGATCTAATGACAATCTCTCACCCACTCCATTATACATAGTCATTGTTCTTCTACGTTTATCAAAACAAGAAAAAGAGCAAGTTAGCAACATGTTTTAATACATATGCTCATCAAAAAAATCTAAAACAACTTAAAATTTAAAAAAATCACTTAGTTTGCTCGAAATAAGGTTTTGCCTTGACAATTACAAAATTACAGCCTTGTATAGAGCAGTGATTACGTAATTATCGTGGTGGTTGTGCAACCACTACCCTGCACATGGCAACGATCATGTACAAAATGGAAAAGTCGTCCCCTTTGACCAAAAATTGCAAAAAAATACAAAAATTGACCATTTTGGATAAAACAAAAGCTAGACCCACCTAGACAAGCCCTAGGGAACATTTTGACTAGAATATTTGCAAAAATTACCCCCTAGGTGTAGATTTTTCAATTTTTCACATTTTAGGTTTAAAATAAACAAATGCAAAATACTAACCTTTCACCTAGCCATTGGAACTCTCACTCATGGGGCCATGATCACGATGTCACACTCTTCATTTTGATTGTATCTCGCATTCAAAACAGTTGCAGGTAATCCAGAGCTCCAAAATCGCTATGAGGGAAAGTACAAATGAATTTGAAAATGATGGTTTTATATATATGATTTGTTTTAACTTCATGTTTAGTGTGTGTGCTTTGTAGGGCTAGAGTGTTGGCATAGGTATACTTCTATCCCCGCGCAAATGGTAATTCCTCATGTCATTTTGTTTTAGCGTTTATTTTTCAATATCATATCTATTTACACTTGAGCCTCATTTGTATTTTTAAAGTAACTCGGAGCTTGGATGACATTACTTTGACACATGGTTGTGTCAGCTATAACTTCTAACTCCCTGGGGTCATAGGAGAGTGGACTATCACTCTAGAGGATGTTCACTAGATCTTGGGTGTTTATATGAAAATCAACATGTGACCTTTAGTCACACTCGACCTCCCGAGGTCATGCCGGGACAGCCGATGTAGAATGAGTGGATGGCTAGACGTAGTGAAATATAGTGAATATGTGATATGTGGATGAAATATGTGGAAATTGGATGAACAAGCTATCAAGGAAAAATAATGTCCTTGACATGCAATATCAAGATCTGCTCATCAAGGGAAAGAAAGGCCCTTCTAACTTGAATGGTTTTAATGGATGGGACAAAAGAATAGCCACCCAAAGGCTTAAATCAATGTCGAGTTTCATAGAAATCCTCTCTAATGGTTTTGGGATACGTGGAAAGCTCATAATAATGTCGGGACAAGGTCATGGAATAAGTGAGAGAGGTGTGGTTTTACGAGATCTAAATTCAATTGGCTGGGGTGGTCTAGAACTTGTACGCTTTGTCGGCTTCGATGTTCGAACGTTCGGTTGTGAGATAATATTAGGTGTTAGTGGTGTTTTTGAAAAACCAAAGATACGGAAGCCTATGTCAATATCTCGTGAGTAGTTTGGGCACATTCGGTTGGAGGGCCCAGGATCACTACCGCATGTTCTTGGCCATTGTGGTCCTTGAATGGTCATGTGTGCATTTATGCAATTTTAATCTACGAAAGAAAATAATTGGCTAATCTAAATAAATAAAAACTATGTTTTTATATTTTACAATATAAAATAAATAAAGCAATAAATAATAATCTAATCTACTTTAAACTAATCTTTTTGTATTTTCTGGGATAACAGAGGAAAATGAAGAAATGAAGAAATAAATTTCCTCTAATTTAATTAACAAATCCTATTACAAATAAATATTTGGATGTAACTATTTATCTATGCAATAGTATATTAAATCTATTCTAATTTAAATGAAGCTTTTTCCAATTAATAATTGTGGATTATCAAATCCTCTTCCTATCTCAAAGACATGGGAATATTTGAAGCTTCTGAGAAGATTTTCTTCCCTATAACTTCCCGAGATAGAATGTGATAAGATTCAATAAAACCAATGATTTGCAATAGATTTGTTATTATCTATGGTGATATAGCAAGCTTCCTCCAGATATTCTTCCCTCACAAATCCACAAGGATAGGAAGGGAAGGATCTATCACTAGAAACTTCTATAGAAGATGTGAAAGCTTCTTGGAAATGATCTAACTATTTGCAATAAATAAAATGATTTCTTCTACTCTAGTTGATAAATGTGTGTACATTCAGAGATAAATGAAGAAATGAAGAAACTCAATAACAAACCCCTAACCTAGAATTACAGTGCGAGGCAATGTTAGTTGTGGTATCACTTTGTCCCCTCAGTTATCTTTACCAATATTTTGTGTCCACGTGAGTCCAAGAGAACTAGGAATGCAGAGGAAGTAAGCAAGAAGAAAGTGCTGGAGCAATGACAACTTGATAGTAGTCTGATTACAATGCAGAAAAAGAAAGACAACGTAAGAAAATAGAGCTTGGTTGTGTAATTTCTAGCAAGATTGTGGCAACTCAACTAAGCAAGATACACAAATAATCTCCGGCCATTTGCTTTAGAAGAAGCAATGGCTTTATAGAACACAAGATGGGAAATGGTCTAAGCCATTTGGCAAAGAATGGGATGCCACATCACAAAAAGAAGAGGGAGTTAACAATCAATCAACAATTAGAAGTGGAAGAGGAGGTTGATACAAATCAGTCAAGCTTAAAATCAACCAAATTGATCAAGAAACATGCACTAGAGGTGAACTGGAGTGAGTTAACATGCGTCTAAATCACGTTGGGAAAGTTTCAGACAATTTGCACGAAACCGCCACCCTGTGTAGAGTAGCACTTACGCAACCGCTGCCCAGGAAGGGTGGCGGTTTTGTAACTAAAGGCCAAAACTAAAGGAAAAACATTGCAGAAAGCTATGAAAAATCAGGAAATGGCTAAGTAAGGTAATATAAGCTACAAATATATACTACAAAGAGGAAAAGGGTCTCTAACACCTTTGGAAAAGATATGAATCATCATTAGGGATTTTTGAACCATTTCTAACAATGTAGCACGTGTAAATTTGGGTGCAAGACTACCCTCGGTGATCAAATAGTGAATATAAGGAGACCAACAAGAATTAGCGGTGAAACCCATAGTGACATAGAAGAAAGAAAATTATGAACCTTTGCACATCACCCGTGCCCGGGTACCTGCTGTTTATACCGGTCCCACTGTTTGGCATCATTCTCAGGTTCCATAATTCACAGGGAGTAGTTGCAACATTGTTTGCATAATGTCCGACACTTTACACTACCTAGATCATTTCCAGATCACACAGAATCAGCTAAGTCATTTATCTCTCCCATTTGCTTATATTTTGCATTACTTGAGTGCTTCACACCTGTATCTTTACTATATTTTATCATATCAGTTACTTTGAAAAAATATTTAATTATATTTTTATTAAATCACATACATAAGGGTCAAGATCGTACATGCAGATGCATCCTAGTATATTGGTATGGTCCTACCCCGTGGATAGTTTGCAGCTATTCTGATGTCAGTTTTGAAGCACTTCCAGTTCAAATATCCTTATTCCAGCATTACACAATTCTATAACTTCCCGAATTTTCTATAAAAATCAAAATGAACTCCTTCTCTTATGTTTCCAAGTTCATATATTGTATTGCATGCTTTAGAATGTTACTTTGATATTGTATAATTAATGTTGAGATTAATTAATTGAAATAGTTGTTGTTAGAACATTTAATGTTAAGTGTTCTTATATAACCCACGATTTATAATTAAATAATGTAGAATATTATATATTTTAAAGTTTTTAATATAAACCACATATTTATGGTTTAATTGGTTTGTTATAAATCAATTTTATTTAATTGGGGTGCTTCATGAGAAGTCACACTGATTAATTCATTTATATTGACCCATGGGGTCAAGTAAATTAAATATGTGGAATTCTTGTTGTAAATTACCAAATGGACATAAGTGAGGGAGGATATTTTAACCGGGTTGTAAAATTGTTTCTCATAAATGGAAAATTATTTTACCATAGTTTTTCACCCTTCGGTATTTTCCACATTAATTCTAGTGTTCGTATGTCATACCATTTTATTGCAATTATTTATAATGTTTAATATAGTTTATTTAATTAATATTTGACATGGTTAATAAATTATAACCACTTTATTTATAACCTAAGTGTTCACTCAATACTTAAATCTATTTTGTATTGTTCCAATAACAACACAATTTATAAGTATGAATGCCCCGGTCAAAAGCATGGAGTAGGTGGTGCATGGAATGTGGAAAGGTAATCAAATATTAAATATTTATTTATACTTCTTAGCCCCTTCACTTCTGTTAGGCCTCCACGTGGAACCCTCTAAAAGCCTAAGATGTGTGTCATTCGTTTAATAAAAACCTTGCTTAAAAACCGTGTTTAAAGTTATTTAGCCGCACATTTGTTTATTGGGTTTTAATTCTTTAATCCCACATTGGGGGACATGGGGACATATGAAATGATTTATAAACCTAAAAGTTACCAATGGTTAATGTGGCTTAGGTAACGCCCACTCCATTTTTTTCACCAAGATGGATCATTAACAATCCCGCAAGCTCGGTGTTTGGTAATTGATTCAAACGGCTCACTCAACATCGTTGACCTTTCCACTTTCCACTTTGAGTGCTCTCCTAATCCAAGAAGAGTAGGTCATGTAAAATTTTGATTCAAAGGAGAATTCCACTCAGACACTTCTCACATAGAAATCTAATAACAATCATTCTAGATTTAACAAGAATCAAAAAACAAACTTTAAACCACCTAGCAAAGAAAAGAAATCAAAGAATTTAAGAGTAAATTTTGATGGAAAATGTTATAGTTGTGGTAAACTTGGTCACAAGAAATAAGATTATAATGTAAATAAAAAACAAGCCAAATATAAAAATCAAAAAGGGAATAAAGAAAATCAAAACAAGAATGAAGAGAATAATCATAAATCTAATGTAGTTACCTTGTAAACTGCATTAGTCACTACCAAATAAAATGAATAGATATTAGACAATGGTGCATCTAAGCACATGTCATATAAATATAATATTCTAATTGATATCAAATGATCTAAGTGATCATTCCATTCTTGATATTCATGGTCGATAAAAAAGTAAATGGTTTTATTAATGATGTTTTATGTGTTCCTAAATTAAAAATGAATTTGCTTTCTTGTTCACAGCTAATTCAAAATAATTAAAGTGTAATCTTGTTAAAAGATAAATGAGTTAGATGTTACTTATTTCTAAAGGCATACAGAATAACAAATTATATATGTGTTTAAACATTTTACTTTTGCTTCTTGTTTGTCTACTCAAAAATAGAAGTGGTGTTCAATTGTGACATGAAATGCTAGGTCATTTTTAGGAGAATGTATGACATGTCTTGACTTAGTCTAGTTTTTGGTCTACCACCTATCTCTCATGAAACGTGTGAAGGGTGCAAATGTGGTAAGAAGTCACTAAAACCTTCCTCATTCAACTTGAAGAAAACTCCACATAATCCATGGAATTTATCCACAGTGATGTTAGAGGACTATTCATAAATATTCCCACTCCTTCAACTTGAATTAACAAAGAAAGAAAATAGAAATATACTGACCTCAGAAGACGCGGGGTTTAGCGATACCCGTAGATGTTGATTGATGATGATTAATGTTGCACTCCGTGAAAGATTTGAACAATCTCCCTTCCTACGAAGAAACCTGTGATCAAGACACCGCATAAGATATGATTAGAAAGATAGAATAGCAAGCTGCTCAACGAAGACCGATTTTAGGAATCCAAAGGGCTTCCTCAAAGGATGTCAGCTCATTGTTTAAACAATTAAGTGGATTGAAATAAATAAATGATACATGATAAACCAATGTAGGAAAGATATATGAAAAATGATAAGTTGATACAAAATTTGATAGAAGATAGATAAGAAATGAATGAGAGACAAATCAGAAATAGATTATGGCTCAAACTCAAGCTTGAAAGGGATGTCTTGTTCAACCTTGTATGCAGCCCAAGCAAGTTCAAATTTGATGAGTATGTAATCAAAATACGTGTGTCAGTAGTCTTCTACTGCTTGACAGAGTTTGTGAGTGAACTCAAAATGTTGTCCAATTCATCTAAAGGAGTGTGATGGATGGTGCACAAAGTTAGATCATGCAAAATATCATATTGTTCCCAATAGAAAGGGTGTTGAATTATCGACAAGGAGTGGATGCTTTGGTGATTTCATGAGAAGGGCCACCAATTTCCATCTAAAAGTAATCCATGCTCAAAAATATGTTAGAAGCAACCAGTTTGATATGATAGATAAAATATATTTGATGGAAAACTGATAAAGATTGCTGAAAGGTAAAACTGACAGGAATCATTGGCGATTGGGCCAATCGCTAGCGATTCTAGTAATTTTGAATAGTTTAATAAAATCAAATGTCTAATGATTTAAACTGATGTTGTAGTGATAAATATTTAGAGATGATGTAAAAGAGATGAATAAACAAATAAGAGGTACCTGGAGATTGATGTGGAGCTAAAAGAAGCCTCAAACCTCATTGTAGAGTAATTTATGGTGGTTGATGAAGTTTGTAGACTGAAGGGTGAAGAGTTGATTCACAGGTGATCCAAAATTTCTCCAAGAGGCTCAATGAATGTAATTAATAATGCTTGATATTGATTCTAATATCCAAATGTTGAATGATGATGTACATGAGGTTGTGAAACTAAATTGAAAGCAAGAACTCGTGAACTGAAGTTGAGGATCCTAGAGAGAGGTTGGAAAACTAGCTTAAATAATCGTTGGCGATTACCTGAATCATCGGCAATTTCGGGTTGTTTGAGTTTTGTGAGGAAAATGGTTTAAACAACTTCTAAAACAAGGCTTTTGTTTTGGGTTTTGAGGTGTAATTTGTTAAGTTGTTGGGGGACGTGTTGTGTTTGTTTTGGAGGGTGGAAAAATAGGTTAGATTATACTTGATTTTGTTTATGTTTGGATTTTTCTAATTTAGGTTTGTAGATGATTTTGATAGGTGTGTAGATGATAATGATTTGTTTGTCGAGATAAGGGAGTTAGAAATAGGTTAAAAGTGGTCTTAGATGGATTTTAGGAAATAAATAAATAGATTTAGGTTGATTTGGGTGGTTTAGAAAATGATTAAGTTAATCTAGGTAGTTACATAGGATTTTGTAAGATGGATTACGCGAGATAAATGTGATAAAGATAATGATACTTAGGATATGAGGTGGTGTTAATGTTTTTAATTAATTAATTAATTAATTAAGGATGGGATGAATATTTAATGTTTTTAATTAATGGGTCAAATGTGAGGGGTGTAGTTTATGACTTAGGGTTTGAAATATTGATTTATTTAATTACTTGATTAAATAAAAATGAGGGGTGTAGATTTTGGTTGTCTACAAGGACCTTTAAAAATTCCATCCCTAAATGGTTCAGAGTATGTTATTGCTTCATTATTGATTATTCTCGGTATGATTTGGTCATTCTTTCATATGTGTTATCTATTTGTATTATCATCAATTTAAAGGATTAAAGTAGATAATGAAGCTATATATGTTGATAAAACATTTCTAAACTCTAAATTAGTGTGTGATTACTAAATAAAGTATTATATGGACATCAAATTCCACTTGAGGATACATGTGTGTCTATATTGGAGAAGTCCAATACTGGTTGCATCTAAAATACTTTAATTATTGAAATGTTGAAATTGTTAAAAAATCGATATATTAGTAGTATGATATGGTTAGTTTTTAAGCATATTGCCATTTAAGTTATTATACAACTTTTTTAAACCTATTTATGTTAGATTTATAAAATGGTTAAAAGTGAAATCAATAATGATTTATATTGTGCTTATTATGATAATGCATGTTTATATGGATATTGTGATTCTAACCATGTTGGTGTTGTGTTAGATAGAAAATATACAACTAGATATGTGTTCAAGTTTAGTATAGGTGCCATTACTTGGAGAAGTAAAAAGTAGCTTATAGTCTCCATCTCTTTTACTAAGGCACAATATAGAATTGTGGTGGAAATAAATAAAGTAACCATATGGCTAAAGTGATTGTTGGAAGAGATTCACATTGAAGTTAAAGGAAGTTCTTCTCTTACTATGTGATAGTCGAGTTACATTTCTCTTGATAATAATTCATTCGAATCATAGAACAAAGCATATAGAGGTTCAAATGCATTTTATTTGAGAGAAGTGCTCTGCTATGATATAGATCTCCAATACTACCCGACTAAAGATCAAGTTGCAAATATGTTTACAAAGCCATTGTGTGTTGTAGAGTTCTACGAGTTTCGCAATGCTTAGCCTTTAAGAGTTTCCGTTGAGGGGGAGTGTGCATGAAAATGTCACCTCCTAATGGTCGGCTATGTTTTTTCTCCTTCTCATTTATACTTTTTCTCCAATGTAAAGAATTGTAAAATATTTTTTATTATCATAACTCTAAGTTTATTGTGTATAGTCCAAAGTGTGTTGCATCATGTTGTAAATGAATTCATAAAAGGATCCTAGAGATGTTGGTATAGATTTTCCATGAGAAAATGTGAGATGTAGTCTCACAAATCATGTTTAACCTAAATCATAACTTTTGATTTATGGATTCCAAATCCTTTTATACCAAAAGGTAAGTTTAGCATGATGAAGGTGTATAAATCCTTCAAAAGTGATATGTTATCTTAATCCTTCAAAAGTGATATGTTATCTTTGTAAATTTATAACTCTAAGTTTACTTGTATGCAGTCCAGTGTGTTGCATCTGTTGTAAATGAGTTTATAAAAGGTCTGCTAAAGATGTTGGTAGATATTTTTCATGAGAAATTGTGAGATGTAGTCTCACAAATCATGGTTAACCTAAATCGTAACTTTTGATTTATGGATTCCAAATCCTTTTGTACCAAAAGGTAAGTTTAGCATGATGAAGGTATATAAATCCTTCAAAAGTGATATGTTATCTTAAACCTTAACTATGGTTTATGGATTTGTAAATCATGTTGTATAAACAAGTAACTTTACTCGCGAAGTTTACTCTTTTACGATGGATTTTCCGGTATCATCGGGTTAGAATTACACAGAAGATCAAGAGAAAAAAATTTCACCAGTGAATGGGGAACTTTTGCATATACTATGATGCCATTTGGTTTAAAAACATGCCTGATGTGTTTTCGTGCATAGTTGTTCAAGCATTCTAGGATTTTATTCACAAATTCATGCAGGTTTACTTGGATGATTGGACGGTATATGGGCTTGTTAAGGATCATTGTGACAATTTACACCTAATGTTTGAAAGATGTAGATAGTTAAGCATCTCTTTAAACATCAAGAAGTGTGTTTGCTACACCTTTTGCAACTTTGTTAGGGCACATCATCTGCAAGGAAGGTTTGTTAGTGGATCTAGCTAAGGTTGCAATTATTGTAGGCCTGGAAGAGCCTACCAGTCAGAGTGAGGTGCGTGGATTCTTGGGTCACATAGGGTATTACAAAAAATTTATCAAGGGATATACAAATATTTCCGCACCCCTTGAAGAGTTACTAAAATGAAGAGGGACGTTCTATTGGGGAGAATAGTAGCAATACGCATTAGAGGCATTGAAGGAGAGACTTACAATGCAGTGCTTATTCTACATTTTCCTTTATGGAACCAACCCTTTTGTGTACATGTGGACACCTCTGGAATATCCATTTTCGCAGTGTTAGCTCAACCTGGAGAGGGTATTATAGATCATCCTATCTGTTTTGCTAGTAGAAAGTTGACTCATGCAGAGTAGAATTATACAACAACAGAGTGCGAGGCCTTGTCGATGATCTACGTGTTGCATAAATTCAGATAGTACTTGCTAGCAACACTTTTTTATTTTATACTGATCACATGGCATTAAAATACTTGGTAAATAATCCCATTTTACAGGGGTGCATATGTCGATGGGTTCTCTTATTCTAGGAATTTGATTTCATAGTTGTGGTAAAACCAGGTAAAATTAATTTTGGCCCAGACCACTTATCAAGGATTCAGTCAGGGGAGGACATGCAAAAATTGAAGATACAATGCTAGATGCACAGTTGTATAGGTTACATCATGCACCTTCAGAATTGGAGGATATTTTTGTCTTTTTACGCACAAGTATGGCGCCAGAAGGAATGAAAGCATTAGAGAAGAAACAACTTGCAATTCATGTGGCACCCTTTATGTTGATCAATGGAGATTTATACAAACTAGGCCGAGATGAAGTATTGTGTCGGTGTGTACTAGAACATGAGCACATAGATATCATGGAAGAGGCTCATGGTGGTATTGTAGGTGGGCACTATGTAGGTGATGCCACCACGTGCAAGATTATACTCGCTGGATTATGGTGGGAGACCCTATACAAATATTGTAAAGAGTATTGTAAGGCATGTGATCACTGTCAGCATCTTGGCAAACCTGGGTAGAGAGATGAAATGCCTTTGAGGAAAATTACTAATGCAAATCCATTTAAGAAATGGGATATAGACTTTATAGGTCCTATTTCACCAGCCACGCGTAGAACTAGATCACGTTATATCATCACTTACACATATTATCTTACTAGGTGGGTAGAAGCAACACCTACAAAGGATTATACAATAGCTATAGAACCATGTTCTTATGGGAAAATATTCTTACCAAGTATGGATGTCTGTTGAGATTGATAAGTGATAGGGGCACACACTTCTTGAATGAGACAATCAGGATATTGTTGGATGAATTTATGGTTGCGCACCATAAGACTACACTACACCTTATCATAGTCGGGCCAATAGCATTGTGGAAGATTTCAACAAGATATCAAGCCGGACCTTGAAAAAAAATTGTGATGTTGGAACAAAAGATTGGGATGATAAAGTTTTTGTTGTGATTTGGGCATATAGAACAACCTACAAGAGGTTGAATAAGGCCACACCCTTTCATTGATGTTTGGCATAGAAGTAGTTATTCTAATGGAATTTATGTTACCATCATTATGTATTACACGTGTTGGAGGTCTAGCTGATGAGAAAGGATTAGAAGAAAGAATTGACAGATTAATACAGTTGGATGAGAGGTGCGCCATAGCACATTGGATTCAAAAGAAGGAAAAGGCCAGACAAAAGGCATGGCATAAATGACACATCGAGACAAGAATCTTAAGGTTGGACGATGATGGTACTACTTTATAATTCTAAGTTTCTATGCCATCCAGGAAAGCTCAAGGTGCATTGGTTGGGACCGTATGTTATCACTCATATACTTGAATCAGGTGCTTCCCAGTTGGAGGTGCTTGATGTAATGTGGTTACCTGGTTACTTTAACGGGAGTCAGCTTTGAAACCCTACTATAAATAAGTCTTCTTGGTGTTTGTAATAAGGTAGTATTTCCATTTAGTATAGGTTTCCTTTTATGTATTTCCTTTTTCGTCATTATGCTTTATCAATTTAGTTTGGTGTTTTGTGTAATAAGTGTGTTTGTGCACTGGAAGCTAATTACAATCTGAAGTATTTTTATGCGCAGAGGACTGCACATACCATTAGTGTGGGGTGGTTGTTATTTGTTATTCACAACTGGGTACACATGAGAACAAACTGTTACAAGTGTTATTCAAGTATGGAAAGGAGTTGTTTGAAAGGTGATTACTTCTAAAGAAGACCATAGATGGAAATAAATGAATGAATAGTATAACACGAGGTAAGCAATGGCCATAAAAACTACCAGAAGAGGGCTCGGTATTCGGTACTTCATGCATGGAAGAGAAGTCTTTAGCCAAAGGTAGGAAGGCACGCTAGATGGTTATAGGTAGAGTGCAAAATTATACCACAAAGAAATTAGGAAAATGGTCAATTAATGAGAGGATTATTGGTAGGTGAAGGAGTAATAAATGCACTAAATTTTTAAAAATCTATATAAGGACATGATGCGGGTTCATTTTTACCTTTGCAATCACAAGTATTTGAGCAAGCTAGGTGCCACCGAGCTAGGTGAATCGTATTGAGGTGTGGAGAGTTATGAAACCAGACATGGAGAGAAAATTTGTGCATGGAAAAGGCTTGTGTCCCCATTAATGAAGGGTTTGAGTGAAGCAGAAGCATTGAGAAGGAGCCTTGTGTCCCTATTGATGAAGGGTTTGAGTGAAGCAGAAGCATTGAGAAGGAGATAGGGCACGCGGTTTCAAGCTAGGGCACGTGATTTCAAGATAGGGTTTGAGTTTACTTGACACGAGAAGACAAAAGGTAAGATTTTTACGATGGCACCAAGAAATCACCTATAACAAGCACAAAAGGAAAGAAAAAAATGGAATTTGAGGTTGAAATTGCTCCCAAGAGCAATTTTTCAGAGATGCAAAGATGCCAGGCAGTAATAGTCAGAAAAGATTGGGATTCCCACATCTATAAATGCAAAGTAAGTGACTACAACCACCACACCCACCGTACTGAGCGAGAGTTGGATGCTTTTCTCAATAAGAAGAGCAACAAGCACATGGTGGAAGATATGCCAGTGAATAAAGATGTTGGGGAAAAGTTTCTTAGCGGTAGGAGTTTATCAACTATTTGAGCTACCATATGAACCTTTATACCAATGACTGATGAGTAGATTCCATGAGGACTTCTTCTATTTCACCGAATGGAGGGTTAGGATCATAGTGGCCCTAATTATGAAATTAAAAGGATTAAAGGGCACATGGACAGACATTGGTAGTGATCTCACTGATAAACTAGCAGTTATAGCCATGAGCAAGGAGTTTGGGTATAACAAGGGTTTGCGTGGAATGGACATCTAGAGATTATGGAAGTACCCCGTGGTGCGGGAAGCAGCGCATCTTCTCACCAAGCTGAATGATCAAGAGAGATGGTCATAGGTAAACACCATGTGGCTTCATATTGCAAAGAAAATGTCTCAAGGAGAAGTGTATAATTTAGCAGGCTATATTGTAGAAACCATTATTGAGGAAGCGTGCGCGGGTGAAAAGATAAGTTCTAGTGCTATCCTACTATCTCTTGTATTTGTAGAAATTGGAGTGCCCAATGGGCCAAAGAACAAAATTTGGGAATACTCCTCGAAGAATAAGTCTCTCATGGAAAGGTTCGAGAAATATTTATGTGAAGGATCAATGAGTGGCCCGTTCAAGAAAAGGGTAGAAATATGGTATGACTAAATTCACGCGGAGTTTGAGGAGGAATGGCACATTCCAAAGGAACTACCTTCGGTAGTAGGCAAGGCAATCCAATTCGTGATGTATCAACATTTCTGCATCACACGGTTTGCCATGAAGGATGGGACGTGGATTCTATGGTGTAAACTACCCTATTCCTTCACAATGCGCCTTACAAGCCTCGATTCATAGATTTTTTGATGCACACCATTTGAACTTCAATGCAGATAAGGTAGATTGTGACTACCACACTCTCAGGAAAACATATGTATATCTAGGTCGGTCTGCCTACATTGAGAGGCTCATTTCATACATCATAAATATGAAGCCAGTAAGTTTGGTTATTAGGTATAGTGGAGCCACACTCATATATCTTCATCTCAAGCCTAGGCTGGAGAATAATAAGTATGTGAATAATGAGTTCATGCTCACAGGGATTCCTAAGGGCAAACATACAATGGATATTGTGCCAACTCCAAATCCTACTACAACCATACAAGATAGATTAGGAAGAAGAGGAACACGAAGATAGTGGAGGCTTGGATCATAGAGGCCGAGGCAGCCCATAAAAAAAGTGGAGAGTGAGCGCGTAGATACTCCACCATAGGCATAAGAAGGAGAAGAGGACTTAGACACAAATGTAGTCCCCGAGGAGCATCAATTTAAGAGGGTATTTAGGTGAACCAAGACCCAAGGTGCAAGAACACCACAGCCTCTAAGAAGATCACCTAGACTCTCTTCTTAGAAAGAGGCACCTGAGGAGAAGAGAAGGAGAAAGTTGAAGCTGAATGAGGAGGCGGAGGATTCTAAGGAGAGTGCGTCTAGAACCCCAATGCAACCAGAAAATGTGGAGGAACCCAGAGATGAAGAAATGAAATATGAAGAGGAAAGGGTCAAGGAAGTAGGAGAGACGGTGTAAGAGAAACCCAACGACACATGTTGCTACTCAAGGTGAAGAAGGGCCAACTCCAAACCTTGGCATTCAGGTTCATAAGGGGCCAAGAGAAAAGAGAACAAGTGAAGAATATGTTATGCCAAGTATGGGCTATGCTGAGGACACAAGAAAAATCGTTTGCACCCGGTTTCAAAGCACCGTGGGCCTTAAGGAATTATATGGATGGGATCTGATGGATCTAGACATGGCCACCATGCGCACAGGGAAATAATTATCCTAGTTTGTGTAGACTCACATGGATTAACCATATTTTTATATACGCAAGGAGTCTTGTGTATCACGAAGAGTGAAGAAGGAACCCTAAAGTAGACACATGATAGTAAAACCTACTCTAATGTCGATGAGCAGAGTTAGCAATGCCTTGGCTAAAGTATCTCAGAGAGGTGGCATAGAGGAACATTGATAAGGCTTCCACCATTAGAGCGTTACTTGAAGATAACAAGGCAAAAACTGCATAAATATCACATTTAAAAGGAGAGAAGGACCTAGAACAGAAAAAGAATGAGGCCTTCATTAGCATGGCAAAGAAATTGGTGATTACGTTCTAAAATCAAGACCTCATCTTAAGTCTAAGGTACCTGAGAAGTTTCCTTTGGCTATGCATTATGTGTGTACATTGGTTGATTTGGTGCTAGAAGATGGACCAATTCGAATGTCAGCGCCAAAGGATCTTGAACAAGAAGAAGAAAGAGCAAGGGCCTCCATGGTTAGGAAAATTTCAAATTATGAGGCATTGCTCCAAAATCTGAAGGATGAACTGAAGAAAGCTGATAAGGCTCTGAATATTTGTGCGACACTAGAAGTGGTGATAAGGACCAGAACTCTAGTTGAAGATAATGACGTTCTAAAGGCCATGAAAGATGAGACACTTTGGGACGCACAGAAAGATTGGCACTAGTGAAACAAAATCATGAAGCCCTTACAGCAACCCAAGACCCACATAAGGAGAGAATAGATGAGATTAGGAAGCTCATAGCACAGAAGATGGATCTTCTAGAGGAAGTGATGATTTATTAGGGCCAATGTTGTCCAAGTATTGTAGAATGAAAAGGAAAATATTACTCAGGATGAATTGGAAGCCATTGCCACAGACATCCCGTAGAAAACAAGGACCACATTGGATGATTGGAAGACATTAGAGGCCGATATTAAAATAGAATATCCAAAGTTGATCCTGTCGGTTGAAGAAGATGGTGCTGCAGAGTAAAGGTATAATCTTTTGTACAGTGATTCTTTACATTCTTTCCATTCTTATTCTTTATTATTTTGGAATGTCAGAAAGAATCCCCATTGTCAAGATGATAATGTACTTTAGTATGGGGTAATGTTGAGCAGACATACTATTATTCTAAGGAGAAGATGCACATAAGATTCGTGCATGGGAACAAGGCACATTTGAAGGCACAAAAGGATAGGAAAGTAAACGTGTGCTAGAACAAGTTTGATTCGGGACTTAGCCATTTTCATGGATACGGGCTATTTTTGGAAATAGAGTTAGGAGCACACATTGGGATGGAGACTTCCATGACACATAAATTCTATTTTTGGAACAAACATTTAAGAAGAATCATGCATGAGTTCAAGATAATAATATGATTACTTCTTCTAGTTAACTATAGGATGTCTATTATTAGCGCACTTGCATGTGTGCATGTTAATGTAAAGGTGCATGGCTATTATCAGCATGCGACCTATTTTGAGAAGTGCATAGGCGGTGAAGGGAAAGTCCCCACCCCTATAAATCTATAGTGAAATTTGTAGTTTAGAGTGATTGAAATATTGTAGACTTATGTTGTTGGATCTTATGCACACATAACTTATGGTGATACTATTTAATGTAAGAAGCTTCTATGTTTTACAGTTTTTAATGTAATGGAGTATATTGGATGGATAATGGTGTTAAACATGACTATAACTAGTTCTTGTATGGTTAATATTATTATAGTTATTGTTTAATTCATGATTCTCTAAGATCTAGATCTAGAATATGCTCTATGGAATGTTTATGTTTATTTATGGATCTGAATATATGTTTTATCTTCATCACACTAACATCTTGCACAAGCAACTCTAAAGAGGGTCCTGGTACCTTTGCGCACTTTGAGTGAGTGCTCAGCTTGGGTTGGGTGATGCGCCAATGTGCCTAGGTTTTATATAGTGGATTCTAGGTTGCATTGAATGTTGGTAGAGATTTTCCATGATAAACTGTGAGATGTAGTCTCACAAATCATGTTTAACCTAAATCATAACTTCTGATTTATGGATTCCAAATCCTTTTGTACCAAAAGGTAAGTTTAGCATGATGAAGGTGTATAAATCCTTCAAAAGTGATATGTTATCCTAAACCTTAACTATGGTTTATGGATTTGTAAATCCTATTGTATAAACAAGTAACTTTAGCATATGTTCCCCACTTAATATTAAGGGGGAGTGTTAGAACATTTAATATTAAGTGTTCTTATATAACCATAGTTTATAATTAAATAATTTAGAATATTATATATTTTAAATTATTTAATATAAACTATGTGTTTATGGTTTAATTGGTTTTTATAAATCAATTTTATTTAATTGGGGTGCTTCGCGAGAAGTCACACCCGATTAATTCATTTATGTTGACTTGTGGGGTCAAGTAAATTAAATATGTGGAATTCACATTGTGAATTATTGAATGGACAAAGTGAGGGAGGGTATTTTAATTGGACTATAAAATTATTTCTCATAAATGGAAAATTCTTTTTCTCGTGGTTTTTCACCCTTCGAGGTTTTCTACGTTAATTTTGGTATTCTTGTCATATCATTTTATTACAATTATTTTTAATTTTTAATATATTTTATTTAATTAATATGTGGCATGGTTAATAAATTAACCCCTTGGACCTCAAAGTTGCTTGTATCTAACCTACATCCATTTAGTCTAAATTTGACCTCACTAAATCAAATTTAGATTAAACCAAAACCATATTGGCCTTAATTTAAAAAGGGTGTAAAACAATCACCAAATTTAAGTTTCTACAACCTCTTGAATGTAGAGCCAATATAGTAGAGGTGTATAAAATATACATCAACCTAAACATTAACCTTTTGCATGGGTTTAACCCATTGTTAGGGTTTTGGTCATTTCAGCTGATTATAGAGGGTTTTACACATTTTTAGACTTAAAATCTTACATCAAAGCATATTCCAGGTCACTCGTAAAGGCGCTTAGAGTTATAGAGCTCCATTATCATCTATATGGAACTATTGCTGTTTAGTTTAGAAATAAATGTTTCATCCATGTAGACTATGCGAACTGAAATTAGAAGCAAAACATCTTTAGGATATTTCTAACTAGTTCATCACTTTTCACTCACATATTAGCTCCTAAATTAGTCAAATAGTTAAGTACACTCATCTTCTCATGCTTTATTATATTTAGCACGTGTTCTAATTGATATATATTACAATTGTTAAATATGTATATTCTAATATGAATTTTAATATTAAATTAAAATTTTAAATATGCATCTTATTTCAAACCCTAATATGGAGTTAAGTAAAGTAATTTATCCCCTTTCCCATATTTATTTATTTATTAGGTCAAATCAACACCTAAAATTAACACATTCATAATTTTTTATACATAAATAAGGGTTGGAAGGTCCCTTTCTCATATATATTAATCTAAAAAAATGCATTTCATATATATATCTAATAGTATTGGTCATGCGCCATGAAGCAATAGTTCATCTTATCATTAACTTGAGAAACCGACAAAATAAACCTAATTTATAAATCAGCCACCAAGTGAATATTGAATGCCCCAAAACATATATAGTTATTTGCATATTCCTTATATGGATGCCAAACATTATAGGGCTCGATCTCAACCCCTTTTTCTTCCTCCATTTCTACAAAACTGTCAACCTCCATATTAGCACCACCAACTCCTTTGTTTTTGTTGTGTCCCATGTTATCTATTAATACCCCTAAAGGAGTAGTCTGTGATGTTGATTCTAGTCGTTGTGCCAAGAGGAAATAGGAATGTGTCACTCTACGCTAGAGGGACATGATTTTAGACTCCAATGGGAGGATATGTTGGCGTATCAAATCCAAATCCACCATGGGTAGTGTTAGCCCCTTTGTGGTGTTACTCTTGGTGTAGACAATAATCCTTTAAGCAAAAGAGGCCACAATCATGAAATTTCTTTCTAATTCGGTGTAGGCATCCACAAGAACCAAGCTTGACATAAACATGTTTTCTAGAGGGGAAGAGGATTCCAAAATTACAGTATGTTATTCCCCATAAAACGCCTTTACGATGAAGGGATTTAATGCAAAGGATTGCAATAACACGATCCATGTTCTTGTTGGGCTATATAAATAACAAATTATCCACAAATGTTGAAGTCACCTATGAATTGTACCGTGACAAGAGGTCGTGGTAATATATTCCTCGCCCAAAATCATTTTGATGGCATCCATAACCGAGTCGACTTGATATTAAATATGTAGTGTATACATCATATAATCCTTGCCCAACATCATTTTGATGGCCTCCATAACCGAGTCTAACTTGATATTAAAGATGCGGTGTCGAATGGACAGGAAAAATATAAAAATTTTGGGGAAGATACCCATCCAAAAAAATTGGAACATGGGACCTACCATGGTTAAAATAGAGTGGAACTTGTGAATGTCCAACTTATGCATTATTTAAACCATCCCTCATATATAAATAGTGGAAGTCACACAAGTGGGGAGAGTCCCGAGGGGAAATATGACCTCCACCATGTGATCTCAAAAGCATCAAAGCATTATAAAGATATCCTAATATGCATATCAAGAAATCAATCCCATGCTTATGAGTACCATGAGTGAGAGTACTGATTTAAAATTTAGCACGTAAGGTGAGTTATTGATGTGGATGGTGGATTGGGAAAATCTGCAGAAAAAGAAGGGCCCACAACACATGCCATTGAGAATGATCATTATTAACCACTTCATCCCCAAATTTTTCTAATTCATAATAATTCAATAGATCTGGTATCAAATTGGCTTCCCGAAGACAATGTTTTATTTCCCAATATTTAAACTTAAAGAGTAGGTGTCTGCCTAGCTCAAAATATTATCAATATCGTAATTCTTAGATATGCACGAAGAAATGGCTTAACAATGATTTTAGAATCCCCCTAAATAAAAATCCTTTTTATTCCACTATTTTTGGCCATATTGAACACATGCACTAAGGTGAAGGCCTCTGTCATATTATATGATCCATTGGGAGGTGAAAGGAACCAACTTCGATTAAATAGCCAAAGATAGTCTTGAATAAAACAACTCACTTTTGACACCCCATGGTTTCCATAGAAGCTCCATCAAAATTAAACTTGAATATACTATGAAGTGGGGGAAATTTTGAATTATTTTTCTAATTTTCAATTTTGTGTTGAATGACACATTCATTATAACATAATACACGTTTAAAAATTTATATGTATGAGATTCGTAAAGAATGAAATCGATTATCTATTGGCATGTGGTTTTATCTTATATACATTATGTGCTTGTTTGTCAATGTCTAATGTCTTATTACACTTCACACCACTTTGTCTCAATGGTTTATAAATATATTTTTTTATGTTTAGGAATATTGTTCATTTCATGCTCGGGGACAAAGTAGGATCAAATTAGACACTATCATTGACAACACTTGTCCAAAAGTACACGATGAGTGTCACTCAACTTAATGTTAGTTGTTATGGACATTTATTTCCTATATTATCATTGTTGTCATAATTTTTATAGGATATGGGTCATCTTTGCATGCCATCAGGTCCAAATTTAAAACTAAGAGGCTCCTTTATATCCAAAAATTTTAGGAAATATAATCTATCAAGCACTATTATGTATCTAGCTATAAACACTACTACAAAAGCCACTACAACGGGAGTTCTATAGCAATATCAGTATGAAAGCATTATATTATGCATTAAAGAGGATTATAATGCCTTAGTTATCCCACTATTGTGGAAAAAACAAGGGAAAACATAGGGGAGGGCACTCTAGAGTTGCATTCACTCTTACACGAGCACTAGGAGACTTACATGGAATTTGATCCCCTTATTTGGGTATTATAATACAATGCATGGTAAGATTCAATAAGGCATTTGACTACTAAGGGAAATCTAACTCAATCACTCTTACCCTTTTTGTTATCTAATACATATATGAGTGTTAGTACACAAAACTAGGGTTTTGATAGTTACAGTGCATGTGTGAGGGTTTTGAAAGAATTGAAAGTGTAGGGAACAACTACAAACAAAGAAAAAATGATCTAAATATCACATATCACATCATTACATATCTATCAAGATCATATACAAAGTGGCTTCTTACAGGTTCAAGTGTTGCATATGTCTTATAACAAGCTCAAGTGGTATAGATGGCTTATAGTAGGCTCAAATGCTACATATGGCTAATAACATGCTCAAATGTTAAAGCTATTAAAAATATAACTCATACACTTTGTATACAATGGCACCTCAAGAAATCAGGTGTAATTGTTTCATGCTCTTTAATTTACATTATTTCTTATTTACTAATTTTATAAGCATCTTTGTCGAGAATCAATACATGTTTTGGCATGTGATTTACATGTTTCACATGTATGGCATAAAGGGCACACTTTCATAGTATTGCGTACACTATACCTACTAGGATGTTTGCATCTAATTTTCTAAACACTAAAATGTTGTAACTTGTCTTTATGTAATGATAAGTTTGACTATGCTCTATTGTTAATACAAATTCGTGCATTCAAAATCCAATAAGTTCATCTATCTAGCTCTCTCATGACTTGTCCATCATTACACTTTGATTTTTCATCAATTATGGGAATATTATTTGATAAAGGTAGTAAAAACCCTCTATGTTTCATGTCCTAACTTATTGTTTTACATTTCTCTTTCTTTTTCCAAAATCATACAACTAGGTCAAGATGTGGGGTTTGGTTTTGGGTGACTTGTATGGTCTTGGATTTTCAAGTTCACCGACTCTATTTTCAATTTTAATATCTTCTTTGGGTTGTTTCATCTTCATAGGGTCAGCCTTATTATAATATTTCACCTATAGAAGGCTATATAAGCAAGTCAATGTCACTCTATAACTCACCTAACATTGTTATAAGCTTCTGTTGAAAATAGCATTCCGAAAGCACTCAAAGCGTTCCCAAATTTTCCCAAAATATTTGCATATCAATTATATTAGTCTCTACTATAGGTCTAAAGCACTCAACTAGGTCAAAGAGTCTAATTTCCTCCATTTTCAAGCATGTAAATATCATAGAGCCATGTCTTAGCAAGAGTAAAGTCACTCCAAACACATTCAAGGAATAAAGGGTCAAGTCACATAACTTTGACACACCACATCACACTACTATTGTGTTGGGTACATTCTACACTATACAATTAGGCCACTATTTTGGTGTCAAGAGACATGATGGCACCCCTAACAAGTTGGTTAGTTGTTCACACTTGTCAAGCATCTAAGAGAACTACACAAGATTTGATTGTGCAACAAGGGCATGTAGTGTGCACTTGAATTAGTTTGAGAACTAGGAGTTTGACCACCAAGGGTAATTTAACATCAACCACACACACATTTTTGCCTTTTAGTTTGTTAATGCTCTGATGAAGGATTTTACATGTTTCTAGGGTTTCCACATTGTTGTAGGTGATTATAGGTCATCCCAAAGTCATGTGAGAAAAATTGACGTACAAAAAAAGTAATTTCTAGAAAAGAAAAGTACACAGAAGTTTTAGATCCAATTTATCAAAGGTTACAACACCATACAATTCCAAGTTAGGTCGTATAAGCTAGGTCTAGACCATACACTAGTTGTATAGTTTTACCATTGCTCGATTTTCAGTTCCAAGATCATCATTGAAGCACCTACAGAGTCTCTTATTTTCTTATTGTGTCATCTTGCATATCCAAATCCTACTTGTTCTACGTTGTGCAACTAAGTTTCTCTTTCTTCTTATGTATTTGAGCAATTACTTATCATTTATCAATCATTACAAGTTTGAAATCATTATTCTAATTATGAATGGTTAATATTGGAAGTTAATTGATCATAATAGTCTACATGTTACAAACCCTTACATCCTTCTTATTGTTTCATACATCCATAACACTACAAATTATTTAGGATGTAAACAACTCATTCCATTTTATTTTATTATAGTAATTTAATTACTATATTAAAATGGAGGCAAATCGTAGTACCCAAAATCTCAATTCCTATAATCTGAGTCCACTAGGTCACCACTTGTTCTACGACTTAGCACATCTGGAACTAATGAACCCAATACATAACACATATTCAAATTTATAGGTATTTGTCTCATGTCTTTGACCAAGTTCCAAACCTAAGGCTTGACATAATTAAATGATAAAGGAAAAAAACGACCAATAGTTTTTAAAAGGACTAAAGACTACTAAAAGTTCCAAGAAAATCTAAACTAACAAGACTAACACCACATAGTCTAATTGAGAAAATGCTTATTGAATCTAATAATAGTTATATCAATGATTAAATCTTAATGGAATGCTTGAAATAACTAACATGATATATCAATCTATCTTAGCTAAAACATGCCTACTATAATATTCAATTGCTAACTAACATAGACCTAAATAGATCTAGGAGCAATCAAATTGGGGGTTTGTTGTTGCTCCAAGGAAGGTGAGATGATATCTCAAAAAATGAATACAAGATCATATTGGATACCCATCTACTAACCCTATTGAAGACTTGAGGCAAGGATTGAGCTTGGATATTAATCATATTTCTTATATGATATGCAAATCAAAACATGGTGTAAAGTTTAAAGGTATGTGGTTAGTCCTTTTTATAGTTTTTCCTTTGAGTAAAACTAGCATCTTGGTGCATGTGGGACTAAAAGCACAAAGTAGATTAATAATTTATAATCATGATTGAGGTTTGTTAATCACAATTAGTGAATTAACAAATGATTAAGATGTGAGGATCCTTAATTAACCACTTAGGGTCAATTAGGAAGCTAGGATAATCCTTTGAAGCGTCATCGACATGTTGTTGAGGGAATTGGGGTGATTTTGAGTAGTTGGAAGACGGTTTTGAGCCAATAATATGGTATATTGACCAAAACAAGGGTAAAATAGGCTTAATTAGCTAATAATCGCTAGTTGTATGTTTGGAAGAGGATTTTAACTTACAATTCGTCGTAAAGTGGCATCCTGAATGTGGAAGAGGATAGGTAATCAACAAAGCACTTTGTTAATTGACCAAAATGGTAAGAAACGTTAGTTAATTAGTGAAAATCATTAATTATAATAGAAATGGTAAGAATGAGAATGATTTGTGTGTTTTCGGCAATAAGATTGCAAAAGTGGAATTTAGGTGTCTACATTTTCCCATGTTTCGGGTGAAGTAAGTAATTTCACTTAAATATAGTAGAAAAGCATAAACAAGTAAATTTTTGAATAAAAATTAGTAGAATGAAGGATGCCCCCTCGAGTGTCAATGGGGTGATAGAATAAGTCAATCGACGATCAAAAATATGATCGAAACGGATAGAAGAAATAGGATATGAATAAACATGATTGTTTATTTCCTAGGTGATTTGGAAGAAAAATTAGTAGTGATAAGACATGAAAGTGGAGAATAGGAATAGCTCTTTGCATCCAATATTCAATAAGCAACTTTTGTTTCATCATGTTTCCCCTATGATCTACATCATTGGCCTTTATTAAAATAAACAAAAGTGTAAAATAACATGAAAATTTATATTACTAACATTTGTTCATTCTTAAAAATACGTAACTCCATGTAACATACATAATGCAATGCAATACGAGAAAGTAAAATGATGCTTAACTCCATACAACATACATAATGCAATGCAATATGAGAAATTAAACTAGCTAACCTAACAAAGAAATAAGTACAATCACACATACTCAAACAAATAATGTTCAAGACAATTACACCAATGTTTTTGTTATCAAGCTTCAGTTCCCGAATGTTCATGTTGTAACGAAAATGGTTAAAAATGGTGCCCCAAGAAAGGATACATGCGAGGGGAATAACGGAGGACACAAGTATTCCCATGGAAAGCATTCGTGTACTTATGACACGCTCTAACAACTCATTGTTGCACAGAGTACCGACATAAGAATTAAGCCATCTTTGTTAATGGAAGTAGATCACGATGATCCGCAAGTCATTTAAGACAAGAACAAACAAGAACCTAAGAAATATGTTTTTATAGGACAAATTTTGATGTTTGAGGACAATGCATTTATTACAAGCTTCAATCAAGGCGTGCATGTTGTTTACCAATTTTTGAAAAAAAAAATTGAATTTTTGCAATTTTTTGGATTTTTAATGATTTTACCAATTTTTTTGAAAAATTTTGGTTATATTTTTACCAATTTGTTTAGGTTTTTTAAAACATATTTGAATGTTTTTTCTTTTGAAACATATTTGAATGTTTTTAATTTTTTTAGAAAGTTTAATGAAGCTATGTATAGGTATAGGCACCCATAATTACGCCCAAGCAATTTAAATACTTAAATTGTGCTAATTATCTATCTTCTGGAAAATTGACGACATATTGTCAATAACACTCATTTTCCCTCATATCATCATTAATTAATTACACTCAACTAATTAATTAAGTCACCTATCGAAAAAATACCCTAATTAACGACCTTAGTTAATAAATCACCCCTTCTACCTAGACTAATTAATTATTATTAATTAATTAGCTTTCCCTTCCATTTAACCAATAAATCAATATTTAATTGATTTAATCCCCTTATAATAGCTTAAATCGTACTAATATTCCTCTAATTAGCTTCTATAAGCTTACATCTACCTATTAGTGAATCATCTTTGATTAATTAAAACAGCCCCAACTCCCATGACTTGCTTTAGCATAAATTAAACCCTTCTAAATTAAGGTTACCTTTTATAAAGCAACCTTATCCATTCCTAATCACGTTTTACCTTTATCCCACATGCGAAGGGATGAAGTGTTTCCTTTATCCATTGGGCTCTATAAGGAGCCCTCCTTCTACCTTTATACCTACACCTAAATTTCTTGAGAAAGTAAATCCAAAGCATATAGAAAAATAGACTAAGATCTTGCCTTTTATTTTCTTGAGAGTTCATCATCTTGAAGAGTTAAGCCTCTTTCCTAAGTGTTTAGGTCATATGGTAGGTGTCAAAAGGGTCTTGTAGCCCAACTTTGACAAGCCCTCATTCCTAGGTTCTTGGAACACCAAAGACAACCATTTTTGATAGCCATGGAGCCTACATAGGTCCATTCATTTATTTGTTGTTAGAGAATAGAGGATTTAGATGCTTAACATTGTTAGTTTCAAAGTTTTGTATATTGATGAATGTTAGCATCTAACCTTGTTCAATTCTTATCATGATGGTGCTTAGTAGTTTGTTTAATTTTTGCTAATTAAGGCTATTAGGTGTTAGTCTTTGTTTACATTAGCATTAGTTTAAAAACAATTCATGCACACATTTGGCACGCCCGGTGGGACTTACTCCATTGTCCTTTGCACTTAATTTCAAGTTTTTGTAGTTAAGTTTCATTTTTGGTTACTAACCCTCTTTTACACATGTTGATCTAACTTGTTTTTCTTAACTTGTTTTGTTGAGTTTGCATGTGTTGAGTCTTCCTTAAAAGTATAGAGGAGGTGAAGTTCTGTCAAAATTGGAATTGATGGGAAATTTTCAAGATTTCTCCTTGTTTTGATTTTTAGAGTTTACTTTTTCAACATTCTACATGCTAGTTTTGTCAATTTCTTGAAAATTTAAAATTCTTGAGCATGTAGGTTAGTGTTTGATAGTGTTGAGTCTTCTATTTACATATTAATTTGGTGGGTTGCTGTCAAAATTAAATCTTGGTGATGAAACTTAAAGATTTCATCATGTTTTCATTTTTAGAGCTTACTTTTTCATCATTCTACATGCTACTTTTGTCAATTTCTTGAAAATCTTAAATTCTTGAGCATGTATGTTAATGTTTGATAGCGTTCAGTCTTCTATTCATATATTAATGTGATGGGTTGTTGTCAAAATTGAATCTTGGTTGGAAAAATTTAACCATTTTACAGATTAAGGGACATTTTTTTTTACATTTTTTGAGTGCATGTCAAGTGCATACCCATGAGCATAAGAGCATATGCGTAACCCATCTTCCAAAGGCCATAACTTTTGCTCCCGAACTCGAAATGACTCCATTTTTTTACATTGGAAAGATATTGAAGTTAACTATGCAATGGAAACATAAATTTGGGATTTATACTTACAGAAATTACAGGTTTTTCGTTAGTTTAAAACTGGTCATTTTCTAATATGTCTAATGTTTTGATGAATGTTGTATTTCCATGCTTACTTGATTTAAACCAAAGTGTGTGTATGCTCTTCTCTTGAACCTTTTGGTGATCTTGAGAATAAAAAACAACTTTGATCTCTATCTTTTTAACATTGGGATTAAACTTGGAAATTTGATTATTCATTTTGCTTAAGGGAATGAACCTTTTACAAAACATTTTTCAATGGTCCTTTGATTTGAAGTTTTCCATTTCTATATAGTTGGGATAAAGTTTGTGTATGCTCTTCTCTTGCACCTTAGGGTGATCTTGAGAATCAAAATCAACTTTAGTCTTCATTTTATAACATTTGGTAAATTAGAAACTTCATCTTTCACTTTTGGTTTAAGGGAATGAACATTTATCAAGCTTTTTGTATGGTTCATTGATTGCAAAGCTTTTCTTTAATTTTTAGTTGGATTATTTGTTGTGTATGCTCTTCTTTTGCATCCTTGGATGATCTTGAGAATCAAAAGTAACTCTTAATCCTCTTTTAAATAATGTGATTTTCTTGGAGAACTACTAACACTTGAGTGCAGGACCTAAAAATGCTTGTCAAAGAAAGGTGGAATCGAAACAAAGTCAAACTACTAATACAATTGTCGTAAAGGTTGCCAAAAGGTGTTCAAGCAAACCACACCTAATTAAACAAGATAAAAAGAACAACATATTTAAAACACTATATTGCAGGTTTCGGAAAAGGGTACATCCCTCTCTCTACTCAATCAAACATAACCCCTTTGGCATAACTCCTTAAGCTACAACAATGGGGGTGGTTCCAGAACCCCAAAGTAGTCCACGCAAGAGGAACCTTGTGGAAGAAACGGGAAGTTCTCTGCGCACTACCTATCGACTAGTGATTCCTTTATGAGATAGCATTACAAGTTGTCCCTAAGTGACCCTTTTAAGTACACGATGGATACATTTACTAGCCCACTGTGCTTGAAGGGGGAAAATTTGAGATACTCCAAAGATATTTGGGACTATTTGGGTAAATCGTCCCGCTCATGGATAATTTTGTAACACCTAGGATGAGAGAACCACCTAGGAAGATATTCTTTGGCCAGGATCCCACTTTGACCATTTCAAAATAGTGTTGAGTTGTGAGCCATCTTTGCATCACGAAATGTGTGACACGTTACTTTCGCTTAGTTTTTCACTTACCCTAAGGTACGAAAAACTCTACCGAAGTGAAGCCAACATTTTTCATCCCCATTTTGATCTAATTCCTTCACATTCTTTTGACACTTTGTTGATCAAAAGAAGGGTGACTACCTCTGTGTTACCAATCGATTGTTTCTACCACTTTTTTTCCATTTACGCTATCCATGTTTGTGGTTGGGTTAGTTAAACATCTAAAGTGTGTGGAGAGATATTTATATCATTAGTATCCTTTTTGATCTTGATACCCACATCAGGATCATCATCATAGTTAATAATTATTCATCATTTTATCTCCCTTTGACATGTTACCTCATTTGCATTGTCTTGACATAATTAAGATACTTATGTCACGTTTCTCGTAAACATGATCTAAGTGTCTCGTATTGTGGCGTTACGTTGCCCATGTTTTAACACATCCTTAGTATACTTTGACTTAGTTTTATTTCAAAAATTGTCCCAAATCTTGAAGGGTGTTGCTTACTTTGTTTGCATCGTTTCGATACCACTTTGACACTAATATCTCACTTCTCATGAAGAAGCTTGATAGATGTGTCCAATTGGTGTGGTTACATAGCTTACATTTGTAAACCTCACCCTTTAACATTTAGGCCTTGTTGGTTGTTAAACTTGTCATGGTATCCTTTGATTGGGATTCACATCTACCCTTTGTTAATATTTACGCCTTGTTCATTTCAAGCTTGACGTAAATATTGACGTTGTGTTGATCATATTTGCATCGCATTTTCATATGGTGTATTTCCTTGTTGATTGGCTTTGTGTTTCACACTTGCATGATTGTTCCTTGTGATTATTCATTTAGAAAACTTATTTTCTAGGACAATCCCTCTCGATCTCATCGAGATTGCGTCGTCACATCATGATGTCTATTTTCCTTATACCTTCTTTAGAAAATCATGCACACGTCTCCATACTTACACAATGTCTAGCTGGTTGTCCTTATGCTACCCAAATTGACATGTCACTTCCTTCCCTTTGAAGGAGTTCCATCACACTATCTAGATCTAGACATTTGTACTTAAAATAGTTCCATCACACTATCTAGATCTACGACTTTGGAATTAATCCTACTATTTTACATACAACATACCATTGTATAGGTAGGTCCACACCACCTTCTTCTACTCCTGAGACATCTAGCTACACATCTTCTTCATCCCCCACATCATTTTCTTCTATCAATCATCATCAAACATCTTCTAAGTCTTCCACACCAATTGGATCTCTTTCTTCCAATCAACCCCTGGTGGTTGATCAACAACTCATACTGATTGATCTCTTTCGAAATAAGAAACAATTAGCGCATTTATAGGGTCATATGAAGATATTTCTTTGCAGATTACAAGAAAGTATTCTCTTTAGACTTTGATACATCTGCATATTGTGAGGAAAAGGTTGATTCCTTTTATCAAGAAATGGAGAAAGAGCCTCAGGTCATGCAACTTGACCCTCCTCTTATTCTTCCATATTCACATTCTTCATTATATGATGAAAATCCTTGGTCTTGCATTGATCCATGGCCTATTCTCTCATCACCCAATAACTCTTTATCTATCATAATTCCTCAATCACAATCTCTTATGGGGTCAATGCCAAGTCGCCATTCCTCTTCATCTAGGTGTGGGTCACCTTCTAGTAGCCCTCCCTCTACTATTTGTGGGACATTTTTGAGTAGTCCACTATCTTCTATTCTTGGGGCACATCCAACTAGCCCCTTATCTTCTATGTATGGATCACCCCGGGTAGTCCATCATCTTCTATTCTTGGGCCACATCCTAGTAGTCCATCATCTTACATCTATGGGTCACATCCTAGTAGCCCTTCTTCTTCTATTCTTGGGCCACATCCTAGTAGCCCTTCATCTTCTATCTATGGGTCACGTCCTAGTAGCCCTTCTTCTTCTATTCTTGGGCCACATCCTAGTATCCCTTCATCTTCTATCTATGGCTCACCTCCCAGTAGCCCATCTTCTTCAATCCTTGGACCGTATCCTTTTCATCAATCACATCATCCTTCTACCAATGACCGGCAAGCCCACCATCATTTCTCTCATTCCTATCATCAATTGTAAACGTTCACTTTCTTCTCCTTCTCGAGGTCAGAAAAGTCACAAGTCAACTTATAAGAAACCCAAACAGTTCATTATCAAGCTTAGGTCAAAACTTCCAAGAGCTCAAAATCCCCCAACAACTTGAATAATCTCAAAGTTGTAAATCAAGCGCGATTCAAGAACGCACATCAACGTAACCATCAAGTATGGCACAAAGTGCATAAACCTCTGGATAGGGAACTCAAGCTCCCACATACAAAATCCATGTTTCAAGATAAATCACATTCCTTTGTTGAGTGTGAACTCACCACGATCATTGAGATCGGGAAAACATGACTCTTGATAAACAAACACACCTAGTCTCCCTTATCAAGGAAGTCGCAAACATTGTTTTTGGATCTTAACACACATAGTGACTTTGTTAGTCCCAACCTCTTAATCTGGTCAAAAATCTAAAAATAAAAAACAATACAAAAATACAAAAAAAACATTGAGAAAACACAACAAAAATCAAAGGTACAAAGATCAAACGTTACAATCAAGTGTTGCGTACACATGGATATTTATTTCTTTCCTTCCTTGTTATTCTTGTGCAATTCTTCCAGCCATTTTCATCCCTTTTGTGATATTTTAGTTAGCTTATTCGCACACATTTTGTGACATTTATCTCTATGGTATCCGTTTGACCACGGTCTTTTATCACCTTGTAAATTAAAGATCAACTGACCTCTTAAATATCCTATCGATTCAACATCTAATAAACTTGTTGTGAAGAAATTTTGGACATATTTGTTGACACTAGCCAATGTCATCATCGTAAGCACTTCCACCTCCTTCCATCAAGCCATCAATGGTTCTTAACCCCTTGTCAAACAAGAGAGCTGAAATAAGTTTTCAGAAAGCAAAAGAATCAAAAATCAAAAGCTAAAAGCTACAAAGAAAAAGCAAATTGATATATTACTCTCTCTTGGGGTATTTCCAATAATCTCTATTAGGGCTATGGACGCCTGACTGGCAGTAGAGCAATGTTGCGATTAGAATCAAATACATCTCCGTCGGGCTATGGATGCCTAGCTAGCAGCGGAGCAATGTACGGCTATCCTTTCACCATCCATTCACAAAATTTCCTTTCACAATAAATCATTCTTACACATTGGCTAGGGTCTCTTCACTTTTTGTCTATTAAATATTCACTTCAAGAAGTAATAAATTCTACATGCACACACTAGATCTCTATGAGTAGGAAGGATTAGTATGTTACCAAGTGTCTCATTTTGGATCTTGTTCAAACTCTTACTCTAGTCCATATCTCATCTTACGATTTTTGCCTTTGGTTAATCACTTCTTCATCACGAGGCTTCTAAGCTACATTCATATCATTCACATCATTCTTCTACTTCATTTAGAACATCCATGTGTATAAGATTACTTGTTTGCCATGTTTGCAGACATGTTTGTCACCTTTCACAAAAACAATCTTCTCCTTCCTTTCTATCATGTGCTTTTAGGCCAACTTACGTTGGGGGCATCCTTGCTTCTTCCCAACATTTCATTGGTTTATGTTCATCATCATGTTGAACCTATCCATAATGGCCTTGGGTCCTACTTCTACCTGTGAAGATTTTACCTTTGAATACTCCCACCTAATCGTTGGGGCATTTTTACATCTTCACCTTTCTGGTATGCACGTGGCCTTATGCCCTTGTACATCCCATCTATCACTAAGGGCATCCATGCTTCCTTGTCTTCCTATACATAGTTTCATAAAACTTTCAAAATCAACCAAAACATTCAAATATGTTAGAAAAATCATCAAAAACATTCAAATATGTTTCAGAAAACTTCTAAAAATTGAAAATCATCCTACAAAATGTTGCTCTTTAGTTCTCACTTGTTCATGTGTGTGACTTGCGGATCATCTTGATCTACCTCCATCAACAAAAGCTAGGATGCTTACTTCATCTGTACTCTGGGGCACAACGAGTTGCCTGGTACTATTTTGTAGTGCACATTGCTTTTCCATCGGACCCAAGTGTCCTTCATTATTCCCCTCGCATGTATCCTTGCTTGGGGCACCATCATCAACCCTTGTCGTTAATTTGCACATGTCATAACTGAAGCTTGATAATAAAAACATTATATTATGTTTCTTTGTTAGTTTAGCTTGTTTACTTTCTTGTATTGCATTACATTTTGTATGTTGCATGGAGTTAGGCATCTTTCACTTTCTCGTATTGCATTGCATTTTGTATGTTGCATAGAGTTGGTGTTTTCAGCAATGGACAATTGTTCGTAGTATGGCTTTTCATATCATTCTACTTTTGTCGTATGCTTATATTTTTCATAAGGACCGATGACGTAGCTCTTATGGAAATATGATGACATCAAAATTGTTCCAATACATAGTGGCTAGAGGCTACACTCTTCTCTCCCCTCCTCCATATTTCTTCTACATCACTTTTCTCTCACCCCTAGTCTTACTCTTCTTACAGGGCATCCTGCCCCTTCCCATTCTTCTATCTATCTCTTACCTTTCTTGATCGTCATAGTCTTCCTTCATCACCCTATCGACACTCGAGGGGGCATCTCTCCTTCCTACTAATTTTTCTTTTATCCCTTCAAAATTTCTTCCGTCTACTATCTTTGAAGTGGCGTCACTTACGCCACCCCAAAGAGGGAAAATGTAGACACCCATAATTACGCCCAAGCAATTTAAATACTTAAATTGTGCTAATTATCTATCTTCTGGAAAATTGACGACATATTGTCAATAACACTCATTTTCCCTCATATCATCATTAATTAATTACACTAAGCTAATTAATTAAGTCGCCTATCCAACAAATACCCTAATTAACGACCTTCCGTTAATAAATCACCCCTTCTACCTAGACTAATTAATTATTATTAATTAATTAGCTTTCCCTTCCATTTAACCAATAAATCAATATTTAATTGATTTAATCCCCTTGTAATAGCCTAAATTGTACTAATATTCCTCTAATTAGCTTCTATAAGCTTACATCTACCTATTAGTGAATCACCTTTGATTAATTAAAACACCCCCCAACTCCCATGACTTATTAAGCATAAATTAAACCCTTCTAAAGTAAGGTTACCTTTTACAAAGCAACCTTATCCATTCCTAACCATGTTTTACCTTTATCCCACATGCAAAGGGATGAAGTGTTTCTTTATCCATTAGGCTATATAAGGATCCCTCCTTCTACCTTTATACCTACACCTAAACTTCTTGATAAAGCAAATGCAAAGCATATAGAAAAATAGACTAAGATCTTGCCTTTTGTTTTCTTGAGAGTTCATCATCTTGAAGAGTTAAGTCTCTTTCCTAAGTGCTTAGGTATTATGGGAGGTGTTAAAAGGGTCTTGTAGCCTAACTTTGACAAGCCCTCATTCCTAGGTTCTTAGAACACCAAAGAAAACCATTTTTGATAGCCATGGAGCCTACATAGGTCCATTCATTTATTTATTGTTAGAGAATAGAGGATTTAGATGCTTAACATTGTTAGTTTCAAAGTTTTGTATATTGATGAATGTTAGCATCTAACCTTGTTCAATTCTTATCATGATGGTGCTTAGTAGTTTGTTTAATTTTTGCTAATTAAGGCTATTAGGTGTTAGTCTTTGTTTACATTAGCCTTTGATATTTCAGAAACATTCTCTTCTCATATCGGTGAGATTTTTTGAGCCATAGGTTTATGGGACGGTTTTGGCTCATGGTTTTGATACCCATGGTTTTGTAAAACTACTTCAACAGTTGCCTACTTATGTGGTTTTGTGCATATGGTAGGGTTGATGTAATATTGCAGATGTGTCTGAATTTAGGTGTGAATTACAGTAGAGTTTGTTGAACATAGCTCCAAAAATATCTGGGTATTTTATTGAGAGAGCGGTGGCTTGTAGTAAAATCTAAGCAAGTGATTCTTGGTGGACGTAGCCCAAATTGGGTGAACCATGTTAAATATTGTCTCTTTATGTTGTGTTATTTTTATTCTACACTTTTATTTGAGATCTGTAATATTTTATGCATATTAGTTTCTACTTGTTGCGATTATGTGAGGGATTTTTCTGAATATTTTATCCCTTATTTCCTAACAGGGTATTTTTTTGTCAACCATCGAGGTTAACTAAAATAAATGGGTCTAACTTATGTTGAAGTTTGAGAAAATGATGACTCAAGAGATGAAGTAGATTTGGATCTAGATGTCTCGCGAGTACATAAGATGTAGATTTAGAACTGATTGGCATTGGCTTTCGTAGAAGATGACATATTATTGGGAAACAATGAGGATCACGTAAAAATAGCATATGATTGTGACATATGATTCGCTTGAGGTGTTTGTGATGTATGCGTCAACTTAGATGATTGTAACATGGGAGTTGACTTAGATGAATTTGATGTAGGTGTTAACTTATATGAATGTGACGTGGGTCTCAACTTAGAATAATTTGGATTTTCCCAAATCTTCAACAGAGGAAGAGGTTGTTGAGGTGGCAAATAAGGGAGGTCCTGCAAAGCAAGGGAGGACCACGGCTCAAGAACCGAATTAGATGTTTCATTAGCAAGACTTGGCGATGCATGGTTCCTTAAAGGAATATGTCATTTAGGTGACTAATAAGGGGAGTCCTACGAAGAGAGTATAAGTGTGGCTTAAGATTTGAATGAGGTTAACAGATCTTATGTGAATTTTTATGTGAATTTTCGGAAGATCAAGGTGAATCAAGAATCAGAAGAACAATTTGGATTGGAATTAGAAGAAGAGTGGGGAACCCAAATAATAATTTGGATCAAAAGCATCCAAACCATACCACCGACTATGAGATGAAGGTGGGGAACAAGGTACCCAAATGGGTTCTCTAACGTGAAGAACCAAATGAGGCTTAACCATGATGGGCATCCTTTGATGGGAATGTCGAAACTTTGATTCCTTAGTGTCGTACGTATAAGGAACCTTGTGATAGTTGGTCATTGTTGGAATTTGTGGGATACAAATGTCTAGACGAGATAGTGTGATTGAACTCCTTCAATTAGAAGGAAGTCTTATGTCAATTTGGGTAGCACAACGGAAACCAGCTAGAAATTTGGAAAATATGGGCCCTAGGACAAACCAAGCAGTGTAACAACGTCAAATCATCACAAAGAATGTCCAAAAATAAATGGTCATGAATCCAAAGGATCAATATGAACTCAAGGACACCAAAGAATAAAGAATGATAAACACTAATAAGGTAATATACGAAAAGACGTATCTAGGACAATATAATGATGTATAAAACTCAAATCCAACCACAAAAAAATTTACTCCTTATGATTTTATGAGATAGGTTTAAAGTAAATAGTGACAACATGATATCACCACTTAGGTCAAGTTTTAAAATAAACAAGACCTAAATGCTAAAAAGGTGTTGATGTGATCCTCCAACAAGGTATACTAAAACTAGTTTTTAACCACCAACAAAGTCCAACTCTTTGAAAATGGAAGTTACTAATACAAGCATCGTAACGACACTATTTGGACACGTTAATCAAGCTTTGCGAAGAAAGCAAGATTACAAGGTATACTAAAACTAGTTTTTAACCACCAACAAAGTCCAACTCTTTGAAAATGGAAGTTACTAATACAAGCATCGTAACGACACTATTTGGACACGTTAATCAAGCTTTGCAAGAAAGCAAGATTTTAGTGTCAAAATGATTTTATCATGATGCGACCAATGTAACCTTAACACTCACAAAATATCAAGGCAATGTAAGGAGAAAACACTAAGCCTAAGTATATCAAGGAATTATTATGCATGTGAGCAACAGTATAATACAATTTAGAGACTTAGACCAAGTTTCACAATGGAAATAAGACGTAAGTATCACAATTATATGGCTATAATGCGGGAAGCATAACAACTCAAAGGAAGATAATGATGATATCACCTAACTACAAATGATAATAAGTCTCAATATGGGTTTTGAGACAAGAGGGCCTACTAGATCATGAGCACGTACCATTCACACTTTCAACACTTGCATTCGGCATTGCAACCTGGTCATGCAAGTAGACTACAAAAGTGGTGGACACATTTATATCTAGCGGTATCCGCGTATGTTGTTTCCTTTTGTCCCAAAATGGGCAACAAGAAAACAAAGGTGTAAACCAAGTGGTGGTGAAAAATACTTGGTGTAACTTTGGCAGAGTTTCACCTTGTCTTAGGACAAGTGAAAAACTAGGACAAAGTAACACTAAATAGATTTCGTGATGAAATATCACGTGGTTTCAAATTTAAGAGATTCTTTCCCTTGTTTAAAAACAAGAGTTTGAATCTAACAAAGTTTTCACTTTGTGAGAGCTCTATAGAATACGATGTCAAAAACAAATGGCTCCAAGCAAAAATCTTTCCTAGGGTTCTCTCTCTATGTGTCACAAGTTTACTTCTACGAGCTCGGTTTGCCAAGGAGTTACCCTTGGAGTATCCCAACTTTACTTTACCCCCTTCAATACAATGAGCATAAAAATGCATTCAGTTGTATTTTCATAGGGATCGCAATGGAAATAACTTTGACTCTAATCTCACCAAGGTGTACTAATCAATTGGGTAGTTGGAGCACTTTCCCGTTTCATTCACAAGGTTCCTATTATTCAAATAACTCTCCTAGTTATCTGGATAGCTTATATTTTCATTCTAACTCTCATGTTTCACATTTTAGGTTGCGTGCATTCAAGATTGTTCATTTGACACCTTCTCACAATTGCTGCAGTTCATCTACGCACCCTTACGTGCCTTCCTGCTTTCCCTTCCCTCTGTATTCTTTTATCTACTCCTATTTTCCCTTTTGTGCTTTCCCTCCGTGCATCTACATTCATTCTTATTTTTTCATACACTCCATGCGTGCACCTCTCGTAGCTTTACCTTCCAATTGGCTAAGTCCTTGTCATTTCTTCTGCGCACTTGTATACACTTAGCTCCCTCACACACCACTTTTCTTTCTTCCGTCGCATGCCCTCCCACAATTGAATGCTCATGTGCCCCTTCCCCATACCTATCCCTTACAATTATTCTCCTACTCCTCTTACACATGCACCTCCATGCATGCCTTCCCTCTATTTCCCTTTCGCGCGCATGTATTTTACTTCCGCACCTTATGACATTCACTATGCCATGTCATTAAGTCAAACTTGAGTGTGTTACATGTAACCTATGAAAGTGTGCCATTTAGGTGTCGAATATTGATGACAAACCAGTATGTGACATGTGGCAGAAAAGACAAAACAAATGAATAGTTGGTCTACTCCTTCAGTCAATCCACACGCACCACGTGTCATTATGTATCAGAGTGACCTATAGACTTTTGATAGCCATAACTTCTCTTTGTAGTGCTCGAGATCGGTGTGCGCCTAAGCTTATCGGAGATATGCTTTGACACAAGCTACACATTGGACTATTCAAATTCAAATCTAGGTGGGATTTGGTAGGTGAAAAATAGGGAAACATCTTTCTAATCATCAATACACACATCTAATCGACCTCAACCACTAGATTTCAATCAGATCTTGTTTTCTTCCTTCTTCCACATGCCAAATAGACATGGGGAAGCACATATAACAACCTCAGGTGGTTTTGTAGGCATTTATCATTTTTGTTTGTGGTTTAAGATTTGAATCTGATTTTCCCTCCTTTTCTCCTTCTTCTTCTATAAATAGCAGAAATTTGCTTTGTAAAGACGATCCCTCTCTGTTGTAACGACACCATGCCAAAATGGTGGCCAACTTCCCATGGGTTTCAGACCTTGGCATGGTCTTTGTAATGTATTCTCACCTCCTATCATGAATGTAAATGACTATGTATCCCTTAAGAAATAAAATCATGTTTTTGGAACTCTTGTTTTCCCTTTCTCATTTTCATTACATCTCACCTCTCTATTTGCATTTTCTGGCATGTTGTGTGTATTCCCACTTGCAATCCTCATGTTCATGTGTTGTACGTGTTGGAAGGCCGAGCCCACATGTTGATCTATGGTGCATTTCATCTACCCTCTTCTCCAGTGCCCACTTTGTTTCCTTCGCCACTTGTGGAGAGTGATCGACCCTTTCCCTGGTGTTATCACCTTCCTTAGCTTAGGATTTCCCCTTTCTACACATCCTTCTATCCCTGGTCCCTTGGCATGTTTAGTCTAGGATTTGCTTTCAACATTAGGAGTAGCAGTAATGTTAAAGGTAGGTAGAGGAAACAGCCTTCTTTGGGGATTTGTCTTAAGCGTTCAAGGTCCTGAACTTGGAGACGATTGCATTGTTGTCTCAAATAGTTTGTCTCTTCCGGATACGATACGTGGGTGCAAGTTTAACCACCAACAATTTTTGGCACGCCCAATGGGACAAGAATGAAGAGATATACATCTTCATCTCAGTAATTTTGGTGTATTATTGTTGAGATCCAACCTTTGGAGGAATTTTTCAATAGATCTGGTGACTCCACTGATTCAAACACACCCATTTTCTCATTCGCAAACTAGTCTCCCCTTTCTTCCATTCATTTTCCTTCTTCCATCGTTTCACCTTCCTCTTTTGAAGCAAAGTGTAATAATAAATTATTTCCCTTCATGGAAGTTTCATTTACATCATCGAACTATTTTCTCCATCCACATAGTTTAAAAATCCTCCTCCAAATCAGTTTTATAAGCCCCATTATCCTGAAAATGCATACAACCCACTTTTTTCTAACCAAAATGTTTATGAAGAACAAGTTTATGCAAATGATGGTGGCAACTCCATAGCAGAAGCTGATTTTGAGAGGTAAATTCAAAATATGGAGATGGACATGATGCAGCTCAGAGTCAAGTGCTCCATAAAGGCAGCTAAATTTGGCTACAAGGTCCCTTGTCCATGGGTCGGCCCTGTACCAGGTTGGTTTAGCACCCAACATAAGATTTCCTTTATTTCTAAGATGTTTCCCTAGATTACAAAATTGGTGGAGTTAATGGAGGCTCACAAATCTAGCTCATGGAAACCCTGTCAATGGGGCAACCTTGCACTACCATCTTATAGCCCTCCCACTCCTCTGCGCTAACTTACATCATCTCATCCCACTACGCGTGTTCCCAGCTTCCTACGCACTACCCCTATTGAGAATTCCCCTCCATCCTCTCACCTTTATTTCTCTGTCATCATCCCTCCCGCGTGTGATTTCACTCCTCTTGTGCATGCACCTTCCACCCCTTCCACACACATTTTTCACCTTCCAAGTCCCCTCTATCTAATTGTACCATAAATGAACAACCCCTTGTCAACGCGCCTTTCCCAACCAATTTCATCATGTTTGATGACTATAGAATAGTTGAAGAATGGCATGACTCATGCAACTTTGACTGGGAAGAGGAAATCATACAGTGCATGTTTCATAAGAAAATCGAGTTATTTCCAAAGGGCACTATTCTCGAAGGAGATTGAGTTACTTATAGAGGTAAAACCATGTGCGTCCCAACTTTGCATGATCCATCCTACAAGCACTCCTCTTCAAGAGAAGAGTCGAAGAAGAGAATCCCATATGCGGGATTGAGCTTCAAAGAAATGGGAAAAACACAAGGATTAGGTCGTGCCCGATCAAATACCTGGCTAGTCTAGAGCCAAAGATAGAGTTTCCACCGGTCATGCTCATTTCAGAGCATGAGGTAAAGTTTCAGCGTGCCAAAGGTCAGCAAGACACTTCCTCCTGAATCCAAGTGCATAAGAACTCCAAGAGGTATATATTCTATTTATTTATACTTTGAGGAGAAGGGTGAGAAACTAACTGTAAATTAGTTTCTCACTCTTCTATCTGAACCATGTCCTACATGACATCAATCACATGGTGACAATTTGTGAGGAAGGGAAGTGTTTCACTCGGAAATGCTTCGTTCCTTATAGAAATAGATAAGGTTAGGGTTAGGAGGAATACCCGTAGAATGTCGAGATGATGTGCGCGTACGTAGAGAAAAAGATCGGGTTATTCATGAGAACTCCTTTTTATGCTGGAAGGACTACTGCAAATAAGAACACAAGACCACAAGATTTGATTAAACAATAAATGAGGAAACTACCTTGGGCCCAGGAAATATAAAACTTCCTTTCGAAGGTGGTCAGTTTCCCTGCTAACGTGAATTAACACAAAAGACAGTAAAATATCAATTAAATTGTTTCGTTGAACTGGGTAGGGGAAAGGCTGTTTTTCCTGGTTTTGATCAAAGGAACCGATGGCGGTTACCTATAACCGATGCCGGTTACTGATAACCGATACCGGTGGGTGATAGGATCTTCTGGGCTGGTTGTGGTGTTTGTAATGGCTGGTTTTTGGATAGTATTAGGAAATGGGATGGTTAGAAACAAAAGAATGACAGTTAGAGGCAATGGTACGTTGGATAATGGATTCAGAAATGGATTTAGGAGTACTGAGATCCAAGAAGCATAAGAAATGTTATACCGAAGGACATGCAAGATGTGACTTACTGATTTTGACGAAGATGCAAGTTGATCTCCTTGGTTGTAAACACTTCTGGTATTTCCACTCGTCTCTGCTCTGTCAAATGAAGATCTGGACTCTGTTCCTCGCTCGCAATGCTCTGTGTTGATCCAGAAATCCTTCGACTGATCTCCAAAATGAAATTCTGATCCGTTGTTTTGGTTTGGGAGCCCATTTACAGGGAACCGATGGCGGTTGCGTAACCGACGGCGGTCGAGTAGGAACCGGCATCGGTAAGGAAAAAGTAGGCTATTTTTACTAAAATAGCCCACCTTCCCTGCTTTTCTCCCGAGAGATTAGTTGCGGGCTTGGTCAAGTGGCTAGAAGGTCGGCTTTTGGTGCGAGTAAGGAGGCATTAGTTATGGATGTGAGTCTAGACCAAGTCATGGGTCTTAATTAGGGTAGTTTAGGGTTAGGGCTAGGTCATGATGAGGTGGCAAAGTGAGGTGGCGGGTAAGGTGATGTGGATTTATCAATTACAAGGTAATTAATAAATAATTGTGCAAGGTTTAGGTGATGGGGTTAGGTTGTGAAATGAGATGTGGGTCACAAGGGGTCGTAAGACACAAATTTGGTGTCTACATTAGCCCCTTATTGTCGTGTAGCTTGTTTTGTAAAGCTGCGCGGACAATAATATGAAGTGGTTTCTCATGTTAAGGATATAGGTAATCCCCCTCAAATCTATCACAGATTGAGTGAACGGGAAATCAGGGATAGGGTTGATAAAGGGTACATGTTGTAGAGAGGATGGTAAGGTGGTGGGGTAGCTCGAGGAAGCGAGCGCATGTTGAAATGCAATAAGATACGACTAGGGTACATGATTTGACTAAAGAAACCAAAGAATGTATAGGCAAAGGTCGATAGTTTATCCAAACAAGGGTGATATAATCCTGGTATCCAAGGCATAGGAAGTAGCTCCAGGGTATATAACAGGTAAGGTACCGGAACGTTTAGGCATGTTCGGCAGTACCAAAAGGTTGGTTTGGTTGAGATAAACGTCACGGTCTGGAGTGCAGGAAAAGGCTGGTCGACGAGATCAAGTCAAGGACCCTAATCATGCTAAAACACGAACAGGTGAGCTTGATTGAACACAAGGTACATGATGGATGTATAAAATAAAACGTTGATTGTGGGTATGGTATGGAAGTGATACGGCCTTGGTCAGGCCAAGTGGTTGGGCGGTGGCCCTGGGTCAGGTTAGGTGGGTAGGTTGAGGCCTTGGGTCGGGCTAAATAGGTAGGGCGAGGCCTTGGGTCGGGCCAATTGGTAGGTTGAGGCCTTAGGTCGGGCCGAATGGTAGGTTGAGGCCTTGGGTCGGGCCAAATAGGTAGGTTGAGGCCTTGGGTCGGGCCAATTGGTAGGTTGAGGCCTTAGGTCGGGCCAATTGGTAGGTTGAGGCCTTAGGTCGGGCCAATTGGTAGGTTGAGGCCTTAGGTCGGGCCAAATAGGTAGGTTGAGGCCTTGGGTCGGGCCAATTGGTAGGTTGAGGCCTTAGGTCGGGCCAATTGGTAGGTTGAGGCCTTAGGTCGGGCCAATTGGTAGGTTGAGGCCTTAGGTCGGGCCAAATAGGTAGGTTGAGGCCTTGGGTCGGGCCGAATGGTATATTATGAGATCACAGAGGCCCCGATGTAGGACACATTGTATTTTTGAAAATTTGTATATATATAGAGACGATGTTTTGATCCATATGCAGTGTTCAAAATGTGTTTAAATATTTGGTTAATGGCTGATAATATATAGAATGTGTGATGAGTTTAATTGACATGTTGATAGATGGATGATGGTGATGTTTTTCTTTTTTGTGTACGTATATATGAATGTCATGTTATGTGATGAATTGGTGGTTTTGTGACATTGTGATATATGTAACTGATGAGTTGGATCCAAATGATGTATAGATTGATAGTTTCTTGATATCCGTAGTTGATGGTTTGTGTATTTGTATAAAATAAATGATGTTAATGAAATTGTAATGTTATGTGTGGTGGATGAACAAATGTGGTAAATGGTGTGGTTATGCAGGAAAAGAGGCGGGCGCGACAAAAATTTAGATGAGAAATGAAGAAAAGAACCCTGTTTCAAAAAGGAAGGTGTGTAACCGGTATCGGTTAGGTAACCGATGTCGGTAGCTAGGGTGGCAACTTGAGTTGTAATTTTAGAGCCATGCAAGAGGTTAAATATGCGAACGCGACGCTTTTTGACGACTGAGACAGGTATTTGCATGAGAGATTTGGGTGAGAAGGAGAAAAGAGACAAGGAAAGTGAATGTGATCCGAGGTTCAGAAGGCAGAAAGACAAAGTTGAAAAGGGTGGTGATCATGGCCGAACGAGGAGAAGCATCCAGCAGGCAAGGACAAGAGGGAAGACAGGGGCCACCTCAAGCTACTGCAACCCAAGAGGTAAACGGTGTGGTTGTGATTTGATTTCTGCATGTTTTGTGAATGAGCTAGAGGAGAATAGGTAAGTAGATATGAGAAAGACAACATGATAGCCAGGGGTATAGATGAGGTGCGTGTTATGGGGTAGGTAATTCGGGGTTTTGGGTATGTCTGTGTATATAGAAAGAAATAAACGATCAATTTATTGTCGTAGGTGGTTGTTTCAGGCAAGATGTATGTAATTGACAGTGACCGGTAGCGGTTAGGAGAACCGGTATCGCTTACTGAACCGATACCGGTTATGTATAACCGATACCGGTTACTGGAGGAATTTCCAGAATGTTTGAAAAAAACCTAATGGATTGAATGTTTGTTTGTTGTTTTGGTGTATGCAGGCAGAGGCAGGGTTGAGGATGAATGATAGTGTGCCAGCGCTGTTGTCGCGAATCCGAGCGGATGTAACACCAGCGGAATGGATGTTGATAAACCGTTTGGGGTTAAGTGGGATCCGATATTATTCACGAATCGCACGTAACCATGGTATGCTACAGGCGTTGATTGAGAGATGGAATCCCGAGACAAATACCTTCTATCTGCCAACAGGTGAAATGACAGTAACATTGGAAGATGTGTTTCGTATATTGAGACTCCCTATTACAGGAGAACCAGTATATCAGGCACTACCTAGCGCGGGGCGGGCAGCGATAACAGAAGTGTTTGGTCCATATGCACGGGACTTAACACAGCGAGGTTTGTCATTCACATATGGGGTAATGTATGCAGCACACCCTGAGGAGACAAGGTTAGCAGTGATTTTAATGATAGCGGTAGGGTATTATGCGTTACCGAGGGCAGAAGGGGGAAGATTTCCAAAGGCATTGATGGGTGTTATTTGGGAGATGATAGAAAGGAACGTGACTTTTGCATGGGCACCTGCATATTTGGCGGAGCTATACAGGGGTTTATGGGCTTGTAGGCGAAATCACAGGACAACGTTGGATTGCTCATACTTATTACACTGTTGGGCCTATGAGCACATTGTTTGTGTGCGACCAATAGGCCGATCCATCCAGGCAGGAGAGACCGGAGTACAGAGGTTGGGATTCCGACGATGGGTCCAGACAGAACAAGAGGCAAGATCTCAGGCCGTGCCGGGTGACATTGAGTATTACAGGCAGGTATGGGAGAGGTTGACGGTTGCGGATATCTGTTGGAGGCCCTACGGGAACTATATGGTAACCGAGAACATAGCTGAGGAGTTGAGAGGTGTAGAGCGATTGAGGTGGATCGCGGGGCACAGGCCAGGTGAATATGAGAGGATTCCTATAGATCGCGTGCGGCGACAATTTGGATTTGTGCAGGACATACCACAGGCTTATAGACCATATATGAGGATCGATGCCGAGGCAGCATTCTCACCACCCCGGCCAACACCTCCAGAAGGGCCCGAGGAGATAGCTGCCGATCGCAGTGTAATGGATGCAGGAATGACAGAGGCCTATAGGTTATGGTGGGTAGCAGAGTTGCGAGGTGTACGCGATCACCCTGACATAGCTGTGATTACAGCAGAGAGGGATCGGCTGCAGCGTTTGGTTCAGCAGCTCCAAACGCAGGTGAATGAGACAAGAAGATTGTTAGTGGTTGCGGAGTCACGAGCAGCGAGACTAGAGGCTGGAGTTCTCCATGCGAGAGGGCGTATTCAGATGTTACAGGAGAGATTGGCAGATCAGTGGGCGGTACCAATAGCCGTGGTACCTTTGAGGACAGAGAGGCCTGGCGAGAGGGGTCGACGATCACGATCATCACCTAGTTTGGGATGAGGCGTGAGGGTCTAAATAAATGTTAGCAAGGTATAAGAATAAATAAGAGTACCGACCTGCGCGTCGATGATATAGAAGATGTATTTGTTTAACATCTAACTAAAACGAGATATGTATGTTGATTTGCGTTATAATAATAAGAATGTTGTCGTTTTGACTTTCGGTGTTTTGAAAAAGGATCAAAGAGAAATGTAATTAAATAGAAATACACAAAAATATTTATATTTACCACACATGATAGGTTATGGTAGGGGATGGTCGAGCTAACCTTGGGAGACCCCATGTCTCCTAAGTGCTGCCTACATAGCCCATTGCACAAAGCAAGGACGGGCCTCAGACCGATGTAGTTCTCCCTTAGGATCAGGGAGGGGTGAATTTAGGCAATTTGGTATGGTTTAGGCAATTGGTCGTTTGGTAAAAATTTGATGTTGGTAGGGTAATGTTGTTGGTGCTGGTAGGATAATGTTGTTGGTGTAGGTATAGGTAAAGCAAAGGTTAGCATACCCAAGTAGGAGGGAATAGTGTCCTGATTAAGATCAACACACAATCCTAGATGCGAGGCAAAGCGGAAAGAGTGTTCCGTAGGTGAAAAGAGCTAAACAAACCACACAACGTAGAACGAGCCTGAAGCCCTAAGTGCCGTGCATAGACGAGAAGTCCATAGTTGAAAAGAGTTGTATGATCACAATATATCAGGTGTACGTTACGTCCCTTGAGTTGAAACAAATGGTGAGGTGATGTGGATGATATAGCTGAGGTACAAAGAACTTGTTACAACGAAAGAGAACCTACCCTAAATAGACAAGTCCATGACCCAAAAAGTTCTTTTGAATGAGGCTTTTATTTTATTGAATGTAGACTGATCGATGCGGGAAGTCTACAAGGGATATTGATTGTTTTATTCTTGAGGTCTTCACGAAGCTGATCAATGCGAGAAGCTTCTGATAAAGGCTGACTGTGTATAGCTGTCCTTCGGGGGAGCAGTCTATTTATAGTAGCAGAGATGATTTTAGTGCATAGCTGTCCTTCAGGGGAGCAGTCTATTTATAGTAGCAGAGATGATTTTAGTGCATAGCTGTCCTTCGAGGGGAGCAGTCTATATTTAATTTAGATGACTAGATATTCATTTGGCGTGAAGCATCTAGTTTAGTAGGAAGTTTGACTCAAGAAAATCCCTTAAGAATACGGCTTATTTTAATACTTTGAAGTCATGGACTAGACTAAAGAGGGGAAGGCATCATCAAGGGGAGGTGCGAAGTGATTTTGATTTTATTCGGAGATATAGAAAACAAAGCGTATGTAGCGGTAAATGGGCTCAAGGGACGAGCAGTAGGTAGATAAGAAGTGATATAACACTAGATTCAACAGTAGAATGGTCGAAGATGCAAGGCATTCAGGGGTTCAGGCTCAGGTTTACCATTAAGCGAAGCTAAACGATAAGTGCCTGATCCATAGGTGTGAGTGATTATATAAGGCCCAATCCAATTGGGAGCAAATTTTCCACGTTTGCTCTTTTCTAGTTTGGTGACATGTTGATTCTCTTTGAGGACAAGATCACCAACCTTAAAGGTACGCTCATGAAGTCGCTTATCATAAGCACGCTTGATGCGTTTTTGATAGATTTGAAGGTGATCGAGAGCTGTAAGACGTCGTTCGTCAAGAAGCTCCAATTGGGCTAACCGCTCTTGGCGGAAATCATCGTTGGTGAGAATATCCTGAAGAGATATTCTAAGGGAGGGTATTTGTATTTCGAGAGGCAAAACAGCCTCTCTGATGCTTGTATACCAAAGAAAAAGGTGTGGCATTAGTAGAAGTACGAATGCTAGTACGATAAGCCCAAAGGGCAAAGGGAATGTGATCGTGCCAATTTCTTCCAGATTCATTGACAACTTTCATGAGGATTTTGGTTAGTGTTTTATTAGAGGACTCGGCTTGCCCATTGGCCTGTGGATAGTAAGGTGATGAGAAACTAAGTTTGATACCAAAGTTGTCACAAAGGTCTTGCAACAACTTGTTTTTGAAAGATTTTCCATTATCTGTTATCAGGCGGTGAGGAACACCAAAACGACAGATAATGTGATGGTTAATGAATTCGACAATTTTTTCTTTTTTGATTGAAATGAGTGGGATGGCCTCCACCCATTTTGTGTAATATTCGGTCGCTGTGATTATCCAACGGTGACGTTGTGAAGAGGTCGGGTGAATCTCACCAATAAGGTCTAAACCCCATTGTGAGAAAGGCCAAAGATCACGAGCGACTTGTAGCGGGTGGCTAGGAGTATGTTGAAGATTGGCATGTTGTTGACACATGACACAGCTACTTAACATATTCGTAGCAGTCGTTATTGAGAGTAGGCCAATAATAACCTAGGCGAAGGATTCGTTTGGCCACGGCAAGGCCGCTAAAATGTCCACCACAAATACCGTCATGGACCTGTTGGATGGTATGAGTGGCCTCCGCGCCAGTTAGACAGCGAAGGAGGATACCATCAAAGCCACGTTTATAGAGGAGTCCCCCCATGACAACATAACGCGAAACACTTTTAAGAAAAGCACGTTTGCCGTTACTAGTAAGGTCAGGTGGGAGGACAGAGATTGTAAGGTAGTCGTGGAATTGGTGGTACCAGGTATCCTGTGAATTAGTGGACACAGTATTTATCATACAAACTACCGAGGTTGAATAGGATGGGGCAAAAAGTTGTTGGACCACGACGAATAATTCAGAGTCAGTTGGCGCGGCGGGAATTTGCGAGGCTAAGCAAGCCATAGTATCCGCAAATTTGTTAGTGGAGCGGGGAATGGTTTGGATAGAATAGTGGGTAAATAAAGCTAGAAGTGACTCCACGTGGTGTTTGTACTTCTGAAGTTCCTCGTTTTTACATTGGTAGATGCCCATAACTTGATTGACTACCAATTGAGAGTCACCAAAGATATTGATAGATTTAATGCCTAAGTGTAACGCAACTTGGAGACCTAGAACAAGGGCCTCGTACTCCGCTGTATTATTAGTGCAGGGGAAATCAAGCCGGAATGAAAGAGGCATAGGTTCAGCATCAAGAGGGATGAGAACAACGCCGGCTCCTCCGCCGCGCTGGCACTTAGATCCATCGAAGAAGAGGGTCATTTGATATGACTCTTCTCCGAGCGAAAGAGTGGCGATGAGTTCGTCGGGGAAGGTAAAATTGGTAAATTGTTCCCCAGGTAGAGGGGCCTCCGCAAGTTGGTCTGCAAGAGTTTGTCCTTTGATTGACTTCTGTTGTATAAACTCAAGGTCAAGGTCGGCGAGGAGCATGAGCCATCGAGCGATGCGTTGGTTTAGGTGTGGTTTGGCGTACATATAATGAATGGGGTCTGTGTTGGTGATGACGAAAGTTTTGTGATTCAAGAGGTAATGTCGGAGTTTGGTGGCGACGAATGATAGGGCCAGGCACAATTTTTCTACATGTGTATACCTAGTCTCGTAATCCACAAGGGTACGACTTATATAATAAACGGCCTGCTCTCGGCGTGCCGAGTCTCGATGTGCGAGCATAGCTCCTATAGCATGGTCAGTGGCGGAAAGATAAAGGTAGAAAGGGCGGTCGTCCTGGGGTGGGATAAGCACGGGTGGCTGCAAGAGATACGTTTTGAGAGCTTCGAAGGCTTGGTGACACTCCTCACTCCATTGAAAGGCAACGTCCTTTTTTAGAAGGTGATGAAAAGGGTGACATCGATCCGAGAGTTGGGAGATGAAACGCCGGATGGATTGAAGTTTACCCTGCAAACTACGCAATTGTTTGAGGTTCTTGGGTGGGGGCATTTCTAGGATAGCTTTTACTTTAGATGGATCGACCTCAATGCCACGCAAAGAGACGATAAAGCCAAGAAGTTTTCCCGAAAGGACACCAAAGACACATTTCTTTGGTTGAAGACGAACAGAGTATTGCAACAGGCGATCAAAAATAATGGTTAAAACATCAAGATGTTCACTGCGATGTTTAGACTTGCCAAGAAGATCGTCGACGTAATCTTCAAGGATAGTGTGCATAATGTCATGAAAAATGTAGGTCATAGCCCGCTGATAGGTTGCACCAGCATTCTTAAGGCCAAACGGCATGACACGATAACAGAAGGTTCCCCAAGGAGTTATGAAGGTAGTTTTGTGTTGATCGGCAGGGGCAACCAAAATTTGGTTGTATCCTGAAAAGCCATCCATGAGAGAAAGCATTTCATGACCCGCAGTGAGATCAACAAGTTGATCAATACTGGGGAGGGGAAAGTCATCCTTAGGGCAAGCGAGGTTAAGATCCCGGAAATCCGTGCATATCCGAAGTCCCCCCGTCGCTTTCGTGACAGGTACGATGTTAGAAATCCATTGAGGATAGTCAATAGGCAGAATGAAGGAAACAGAAAGGAGTCGTTGGAGCTCCTCTTTGACCAAGAGAGCAATGCGTGGATGCATTTTTCTCAATTTCTGTTTGACTGGTTTGGAATCGGGGTTTAGGGTGATGTTATGGACGGCAATGGTAGGATCAATTCCTGGCATGTCAGCGTAAGACCATGCGAAAGCTTGGTTGCGAGCACGGAGAAAGGTAGTAAAGGCGGCTTGTTCTGATGTGTTAAGGGATTGTCCGATCTTCACTATGTGAGGATCTTCCTCCGTGTGGATGTTGATTTCTATAGTAGATTCGTTCAGCATGGTTTGAGTTTCAGATGGTAAGGCGCGTTGAAGATAGGAGTCGTCCGCCCCAAGGTAAGTGAGGATGGAGTCGTCATCCTGGCACTCAACAACATTAATCGAAGGCGAATCCTCTTCGATCATGTCTGGATATAGAAGGGGAAGAGAGGATGGGTCCTCATTATCGCGTTGATAAGTGAGAGGACCTATGAAGATGGCATTTATGAAAAAAAAAAGTTAGGAGGGATAGATTCAGGGTCCATCGATTCTGTGGGTGATGATGGCAAAGTGGGTGATGATGGTTCGGTAGGGGCGACGCCTTCTTCTTCCAGGATACAGCTGACAGGAGGTGTCTCCTGTGTAGGTGTTTCGGAAAAACCGAGACCACTGCGATCATTATGTTTGCGTGTGGTGATGGGGATGAGAGTATGTCGGCCTTGTTCGTAAAGGCCAAAACCAAAGCCTTTCCACGCACAGCGAGTCAAGAAGGTGAGGGCGAAGCGACGATTTGTCAGGTATTGAAAATCGGATTGGAAGGGAACCACACCAAGAGGAGGTTCAGGGGTAATGGAGGATGCGTCAACACCCCCATACGTTAGGTTAGTGCGACAATGGGGTGGTCCGTAAGAGATTACCTCCCCCACGCGACGGTCGTAGGTGGGATGTGCATGTAATTGTCCGTACTCCTGCGGGGTAGGGAAAGAACTAACGTTATATAGGTGGTACTCCCCCAGCGTGAGGCGATGAAAAACATCTACTAAGGGGTCGGAGGTTGGGATGTTAGCTGCGGGAAGAGAAGTGGTTTGTGCGACGGTGGTTTCATCAGTTGAAGGCGTAGGTGCAGTTGAGGTGGATGGTTGAGGTACATTTGAAGAGGATGGTTGGGTTGAATGTATGGGTGTCTTAATTGGTATAAGCACATCGTTTGGGCGGTATAACATATTGCAAGTTTTGAAGGGGGGAGGATCAGCTTTTACAGTGTAGGACTTCCCCTCGTACTCAAATTTTATGCATCGATGTAATGTTGAGGGAACGCATCCCATGGCTCGGATCCAAGGACGACCCAGCAATATATTATATTGGAACTCTCCTTGAGGACATAAGAGTTCGGGTAAAGTACGTGGGCCTACGCGAATGTTGAGGATCACGGTGCCTAAGGTAGAAGTAATAGCGTCATTGAATGACCGCAACATGATGGGGTTGGCACACATGCAACTAGAAGGGATGTTCATTTGTTGGAAGGCTTTTGAAGAGATGATGTTTAGGCTAGCGCCCCCGTCAATCATAACCCGACGTACTCGAATGTCTCGGACGTAAGCGGAAATGAAAAGGGCAGGGTCAGGGTCTTCTGCACCAAAGTCGATAATTTCATCTTCCGAGAAACTAACTGCAGCGGCTTGTTGTTTTGAGACAGAAGTGGTGGGGGAGATGGATTGTTTGGTGAGAGAGGCAACGTGATTGGGTGTTAGAATGGAGGCAACGGGTAGGGTTTCGTTGGGTAAAACCTCTATCCCTTGAAGGATCTCAACGAGAGCTTGTCGATGAGATTCAGAAGTCTGAATGAGATCATATAGTGTCATTTTTACGGGCGATTGATGAAGCTGTTTGATCATGGTTCGGTGGGCAACTCCATTAGAGACGGGATAGGCGGGTCCGCGAATAACCACTTTAGGTGGTGGTGTAATCGGGATGGTTGAAGGAGAAAGAGACGCCGCAGGTGTGTTTTCTTTCGCTTTTCCATTGTTTTTCTATCCTCGAGTAGCGACACTAATCATATTAATCTCGTAGACCTGAGATGAAGAAGATGGTTGGGATAATTCATGGTCTTCAAGAGGTGGGGTTGTAATAATGATAGATCTTGGTGAGGCGGGGACAGATGATATAGTAGAGGGAATTGACGCTAAAGGTCTCTCCCTTCGTAAGTTGTCTTTCTTAATCTTTCTATCCGGAGAGGTGACTGGCGAAGGATGGTTTTTAGAGCTTTGCATCCCTCCACATCATGTCCAGGTGTGCGGTGATAGGCGCAGATTTTAGACTCATCATAATCCATAGGTCGGGGCTTAGACGGGTCATAAGGTCTAAGTGGAGGTAGGGAGATGGTCGCATTCTCTACCAACATAGCAAGGATTTTGGCGTAAGATCCTTTGAGTGGGTCGAAATCGGAAGAGGATGAGGGTATTGATTGTGTGGGTTGTGGTAATGTTTGGGCGTGTTTAGTTCGTATGGGTGGCGGTTTAGCCGAGGGGTGTTGATACATGGTTTTTACTAAACGTGATTTCTTTGGCGCAGAGGCTATGTTGGATGATGAGGCCGCAGATGACGTGGTATCAGAAAACAACCATGGGGAAATAGGAGTAACTGAAAACAAATCTTTTGATGATGGAATTTGTTTAGGGTTGATAGGTGGACAAGATACGCGGAGTGACGGTGTTGCTATACCCTGGAATTTCTGTATAGGTGCGGAAGGCGTAGGTTGTTCTAAAGAAAACGCAGGAGGTATGATATATTGGTGTAAGGTAGAGGGATGGGGTCCCAATATGGAAGGTAGGTATGACGATGATGGTTTTGATTGTGATAGGGGCACGGATTGAGTTTGTCTCCTAGGTGGCGGAACGGATTTATTTTTGGATAGATCGAGTCGCTTAGGCGGGTGTGTTAGACTGGGCATTGGTGAGGTCCCAAGCGTAGGGGAAGATCTGGTTAAGTTGATAGAAGTGGACGGGGCATTTGGTAGAGGTGAGGGGGGTGAAGGTGAGAACAGGGGCATTTTAAGCTTCTGTAAGCACTTCGGGTAGATGGTGGAGACATCAGGATCAGTCATTTGCATTTGAGTAGAAAAAGGGGTACTCAAACGTTCCCATAGGGCCTGTCTATCTTCTGTGGAATGACAGTCTCCAGGTGTGATTTGTAATTTTGGTACGGAAGAAAGGTGGGTTGTAATTCCAGTCCATTGCGGGTGTGACACAGGAGGTAGATGAGGCACTGTATCAATAGATGTTAAGAGGTCAACCGGTCGTTGAAAAGATTTAGGCGATGAGGGACTAATAGGTAGGAGGGCGTGTTCGAGGGGATCTGTCACGTTTAAAGAATGTGGTGATGTTAGTGTAAGAGATTTCTCGTCTAAGGATGTCAAAAGGAGTGGTGAGCCTTCCTCTTGTGTAGCAAGAGTGGTAGAAGGGGACGTTTGGGAAATAGATAAATTAGATAGCATCCGCTCACAGTCTTGTAGGGATGTGGTGTAAGAAGACTCGTTGATGAGAAGAGAAGTCCGGGCAGTTAACTCTTCTATGGGTAAAGGAATAATTTCACTTTGGCTTGATGGTGGTGAAGGAGGTTCAAACTCCTGTGTTGGTGGAGAGGCTTGATTTAAAAAATTTTTTCAATAGAGGCTTTTGGCTGAGAATCGAAGACTGCATGGATCTCATGAACACTCTCCTCGGCCTAAGATATCCCGGTTCACGCATCTTTTTGGACGAGTGATTCGGGAATGGCTTGTTGAAAATTTTCAGATTTCGGTTAGCAGGGGCGTTAGGATTATCGAGGGTTATATCCCCTGCGTCAACCATTTCCTGCACTATGTTTTTCAACATCTTGCAGTTTTCATGACTATGTCCTTTTACGCGGTGAAAGTTACAAAAGTCATTTTCTTTGTACCAGGAAGGTATTGCGCGGGTGGAGTCAAACCCAGAGTGAGGTTTAACAGGGGGCAAGGTGATAGCCCCAGCTTTGAGCAATTTCTCCAGGATGACGCCATAAGTTTCTCCCAAGGGAGTGTAATTGGTGGGCTCGGCTTTGTACTTATAAGTGGTTTTCATGGAGCATTGGACGGTGTTTGAGATTTGACCATTACCGTGTGGACAGCTCCTTTTGATTTAGAAGAAGTGGACGCGTGAGGAGTGGTGGTGTTTGACTTGTTGGTAGAATCAGGAGTTCGGAAATTGGGGTTTTTGTTACGCAACCGCAATTTCTCTTCTTCTAAGGCTCGAATTTCTAGCTTCCGAGCCATGGTAAAGGCCTCGTCGAATGTGCGGAAAGTTTGAATTTGGAGGGTAGGGGAGATGTGCTTAGCGCAGGCCCGCGTAAATAGTTCGATGAGTTCGGTTTGAGGCAAGGCATACGTAAGTTGGTTGATAAGGCCCCGCCATCGTCCAACGAAATCTGCGATAGATTCGTCTTCAAATTGTCGGATGGCATAGAGGTCGGTGATAGATACTTTCTTGGCAATGTTAATGGAGAAATGATCCAAGAAAGATTGGGCTAGTTGGTTAAAAGAGAAGATTGAGTCTTTGGGTTAAAGCAACGCTTTGTACCACTCTGGCGCAGTCCCGATAAGGACATGGGAAAGGTGCGGAGTAACAAGGCATCATCATGGGCAATCAAATAACAAGCATGTCTAAATGATCGCAAGTGTTGTTGAGGATCCTCTTTACTGTTAAAACGAGTAAACTTTGGCAACTCCCATTGAGGAGGATATGAATGAAGGGGGACAGAAGGGTGAATGGGCTCCCGACAAACTTGCTCGTATGTCAAGGCGCTACGACTTCCTGAAACGGAAGCCTCCAGGTTTTGCATTTTGTCCATCATTTGTTTGATGAAATCTGTGGTTGGATGAGATGATGGTGCCACAGAATAGGGATGTCCCATATAAGGTGTTGAGGTTACTGGATATGTGTATGGGAATGAAAAGGTAGGCGGAGCTTGAGAAGGAAAGCTCGTGTGAATAGGTGGCAGAGAGTAAGTCATGAATGGAGTGGTCTGAAAGAGAGATGAGATAGGGGCAGTTGGTGGTAACGATACGTGGGGTCCAAGATTAACCAAAGGAAAGCTAATCGGGGTCGTATGAACCTCTGAAGCCGTCGGATTGGGAGATGGGGCTAGAGATGCAGGAAGTAAGGCAGTGTTATCAGGAGGAGTGGGAGCTAAATGAGCAGCTATACTAATAGGCATGCCAATAAGGAGCTTACCATCGGCGTGCATACGGTCGGGGCATGAGACAAATAGTATTGTACAGTGCTGGGATTAGCATCCAGAAATTTGGCAAAGTCCTTGTCTCCTACAGGAATTTGGGGGATCTCACTGGTGTCCGTAGGGTTCCCTATAGAATGTGAAGGGGGTGATTCAGGCAAAGACACAGAGCAGGCATGTGAAACCATGGCGGCGGCTTGCTTCCGAGTGATGACAACCATAGACAAGAACACATAGGAAAGTTTCAATCTATCAAGAACAAAAACAACCTCAGAATGATGAATTTGGCAAGTTGCTGGTTTGTCAGGGGCTGATGAAGACAGTAACCGATATCGGTTTAGTAACCGGTGTCGGTCACAGAGCAAATGACGTCGGTCCCTTAACCGATGCCGGTGTCAAAAATCCAGGATAAGAAGATACCAAGGGCTGCTAATTTGATTTTTAGCAGCGTTGAGTATATTTAGCAACTTATGATCACAGAAGACAAAGTATGACAGAGAAAACAGGATTTGAAAACAAGCAAGAGGCACACGCAAATCTAGAGACTAACCCTAGGGTTAATTTTAGTTATCGTGGGCTTATGCCTTTAGACGTAAGATGATGTCAGAATCCTAAACAACAAGACCTAGGGGAAATGTCAAGTTTGTTTTGGCTTATAAGGTTACCTCAATCGGGCGGAGGAATACCACGGAAAAGGGGGGATGTTTGAGCTGTTGTGTTAATTGTGAAGTGATTCGGTATGTGTTGTGCGGTGAATGTAAGATTAATTTCCCACAATACCGTGGATATCACCCCCACGTGTACGACCTGTTACTTAATCTATGTTCACTAGAATTGAAAAACAACAGGCAGGAATGCAATGCATGTGTTTTAAAACCCAAATCGAAAATTATATTTGATGAAGCAAAAGAGATGACTTTCACTAATGCAAGATGCAAAAACAAAGCAAGTTCCTTTACCAAAATAATAAAATACCTCGTGAATATTTTTAGAAGAAGAAAACAGCAAGTATGCTCCCTATAATGAAAGCAAGCAAGAAATAAAGAAAAACCCAAAATGGGTCCCACCTAAGGCGTGCAAAATGTTTCACTCGGAAATGCTTCGTTCCTTATAGAAGAGATAAGGTTAGGGTTAGGAGGAATACCAGTAGAATGTCGAGATGATGTGCGCGTACCGTAGAGAAAGATCAAGTTGATCATGCGGAGAACTCCTTTTTATCTCAGGAAGGACTACCTGCAAATAAGAACACAAGACCACAAGATTTGATTAAACAATAAATGAGGAAACGCCTTGGGCCAGGAAATATAAAACTTCCTTTCGAAGGTGGTCAGTTTCCTTGCTAACGTGAATTAACACAAAAGACAAGAAAATATCAATTAAATTGTTTCGTTGAACCGGTAGGGAAAGGCTGTTTTTCCTGGTTTTGATCAAAGGAACCGATGCTGGTTACCTATAACCGAATATACCGGTGGGTGATAGGATCTTCTCGGGCTGGTTGTGGTGTTTGTAATGGCTGGTTTTTGGATAGTATTAGGAAATGGGATGGTTAGAAGCAAAAGAATGACAGTTAGAGGCAATGGTACGTTGGATAATGGATTCAAAAATGGATTTAGGAGTACTGAGATCCAAGAAGCATAAGAAATGTTATACCGAAGGACATGCAAGATGTGACTTACTGATTTTGACGAAGATGCAAGTTGATCTCCTTGGTTGTAAACACTTCTGGTATTTCCACTCGTCTCTCGCTCTGTCGAATGAAGATCTGGACTCGTTCCTCGCTCGCAATGCTTTGTGTTGATCCGAGAATCCTTCGACCGATCTCCAAAATGAAATTCCGATCCGTTGTTTTGGTTTGGGAGCCCATTTACGAGGGAACCGATGGCGATTGCGTAACCGACGGCGGTCGAGTAGAACCGCATCGGTAAGGAAAAAAGTAGGCTATTTTTACTAAAATAGCCCACCTTCCCTGCTTTTCTCCCGAGAGATCAGTTGCGGGCTTGGTCAAGTGGCTAGAAGGTCGGCTTTTGGTGCGAGTAAGGAGGCATTAGTTATGGATGTGAGTCTAGACCAAGTCATGGGTCTTAATTAGGGTAGTTTAGGGTTAGGGCTAGGTCATGATGAGGTGGCAAAGTGAGGTGGCGGGTAAGGTGATGTGGATTTATCAATTACAAGGTAATTAATAAATAATTGTGCAAGGTTTAGGTGATGGGGTTAGGTTGTGAAATGAGATGTGGGTCACAAGGGGTCGTAAGACACAAATTTGGTGTCTACAGGAAGCTTTCTCCTCCTGTTGTAGGTTTTACTTGAGTTCCCCTTGCCTCTAGTTAGAGTAGGCTATGTTAGGTTTACTTTACAGAATACAAGTGCTTACGCACACTTTGCATGTTCCCTTTGGGACATGTATGATTTTCATCTTTTGTACATAGTGTTGTGCTTCTATTTCGATGCACTCCCTCTGGCACCTTTCCTTTCCTATTGTACCTATGCACCCCTTTTTTTTTTTTTGCTCACCGGGATGATCGTTTAATTTTGGCATAGATAGTTCTAACATCGGTGCATAGCTTTCACTCTCATTAATCCAATTCAAAATATCTTCATATGAGAGCAACAATTCTAGTTCAGAGTTCAAACAGAGCTTCAAGTGACTCCAGATTATTCTTCAAGTTTAGTGCTTGACTCCATGCCCAATGGACTTCTAAGGCTATTGATCTCTTCATCTAGTAGGCAAATGGCCCCGAAAGTCACCAAAATTGTTATCCAAATAACTCTCCTAGTTATCTGGATAACTTATGTTTTCATTTTGACTCTAATGTTTCACATTTTAGGTTACACGCACTCAAGATTGTTATTTTGACACCTTGGCACAATTACAGTTCCTCTGCACACCCTTACACACCTTCTTTCTTCCCCTTCCCTTTGTATTCTTTTATCTCCTTCCATTTTCCCTTTTTGCTTTCCCCTTGCGCATCCGCATCATTCTTGTTCTGTCATGCACTCCTTGTGTGCACCTCTGCAGACTTACCTTCTAATTGGCTAAGTACCTATCATTTCTTCTACACACTTTCATAAAATTAGCTCCCTCACGCACCAATTTTCTTTCTCGCCACCGCATGCCATTCCTTAGTTAAATGCTCATGCCCCTTCCCCATACTTTTCCCCTAGAATTATTCTTCTCTTCTTCCTACACACATACCTCTGTGCACACCTTCCCTCTGTTTCCTTTCATACGCCCGCTTTGCTTTTGCTTCGTGCCTTACGCCTTCTTCTACATCAATCATTGTGCCACATCATTCTATCATACTTGACTATGTTTCATGAAACCTATCAAAGTGCGCCATTTAAGCATTGAATCTTGATGATGAACTAGTGTGCGATATGTGGCGAAAAGACAAAACAAATCAATATTTGGTGACTCCTTTAGTTAATCCATGCGTGCCATATGTCATTACATGTCAAAGTGACTCGTAGACTTTGACACCTTAACATTTGCTGCAGTGCTCGATCGGCACGCACTGGGCTTATCGAGAGAGATGTTGACACAAGCTACATGTTGGACTATTCAAATTCAAATCTAGGTGGGATTTGGTAGGTGGAAAATAGAGAAATGTCTTTCTGATCATCAATGCACACATCTAATTGACCTTAACCATCAAATTTCAATCAAGTATTTTGTTCTTCCTTCTTCCACATGCTAAAATGCAGACATGGAAAAGTGCATTTGATAGCCTTACAAGTGGTTTTGAGGACATTTATCATCTGTTGTTGGTGGTTAAAGATTTGAATCTGAGTTTCCCTCTCTTTCTCCTTCTCTTATCTCCTTTTTCTTCTATAAATAGTAGAGTTTTGCTTTGTAAAAAATGATCCCTCTCTATTATAATGGCACCATGCCAAAATGGTGGCTGAATTCCCATGAGTTTCAAACCTTGGCATGGTCTCTAAATGTATTCTCACCTCCCGATGTGAACGTAAATGAATTTGTATTCCTTAGTCAATAAAATTATGTTTTTGGAACTCTTGTCTTCCCTTTGTCATTTTCATTGCACCTTGCCTCTCTATTTGCATTATCTAGCATGATGTGTGTATTCCTTCTTGCAATTCCCATGTTCATGTGTTTTGCAGACGCGCTGGAAGGCCAAGCTCAAGCGTGTTTATCTATGGCGAGCATCACCTGCCCTCTTCTCTTACACCCATTTTTTTCCTTTGCCACTCTTGGAGAGTGTTATCACCTTCCTTAGCTTAGGATTTCCCTTTCTACACATCCTTCTATCTCGTGGTCCCCGGAAATGTTTAGTCTAGGATTTTCTTTCAAAGCATTAGGAGTATCATTATCGTTAGAGGTAGGTAGAAGAACCGAACTCTCTGGAGATTCGTCTCAAGCACACAAGGTCCCACAACTTGGAGATGGTTCCATTTTTGTCTCAAACAACTTTTCTCTTCGGATCCGAGACGCAAGTGCAAGTTTGACCACCAATATAGTTACCTCTTACGTGAACTACTTTTGGCTTCCGAGGAGCATTCCTCTTGTTTTCTTAAGGCTTATACTAAAGGAATTTTCTCCTAGTTTTAAGCAGACGAGCCATAGCTCTTAACTGAAACCTGCAATACAATGTGATGAATGGTGTGTTGGTGTATTTTCTTATCTTTTGGATTAAGCAATTTGGTTTAGATCGTCATTGGCAACCTACAACACACGTGAATGTTAGAGTTTAATTCCTCCTTTCTTTGGAAAGCGTTAGGTCCTTCACACAAGTAGTTAGTAGTTTGAAAAGATCTACAATATCATAGAAAGAGGATTAAATGTTGTTTTTATTCTCAAGATCATCCAAGGATGTGAGAGAAGAGCATACACAACAAGTAATCCAACTAGATAGCAATGAAAAGCTTGTAAATCAAATAACCACCATAAAACTTTGTAAATCTAGATTTATTCCCAATTAATCCAAGTGCTTCTTAATGAAAGAATAAAGTTGTTTTTGGTTCCCAAGATCACACTAGGTGCAAGGGAAGAGCATACACAAACTTTAGCCTTAGTTATTTATCAAATTGAAAAGCTCTTAAACTAAAAGATCATATACATGCCAAAATGAAATTTTATTCCCTTAAGCATAACAATGAATGATGATTTTTCCTACTTACTCTAAATTAGCAAAAAGTGGTTTAGAGGTGCTTTTGATTCTCAAGATCACACAAAGTGCAAGAGAAGAGCATACACAACCCTATTCCAAACTCATACAAAGCATGAAAAAAAAATCACTCATCAAACCCTAAGTCAATTTTAACAAAAATAACTTATCAAACCCTAAGCCAATATTGTTAGAAATCCTACTCTAAATCAAAAAATTGATAGCAACAACAACTAAAAATCCTTGGAAAATGACATAAACACTAAAAACCAGAAGTTGAAATTTTAAACTTTGAGAAAATTTTACATAAGTGCGCTAATGCGCATCTTTATGCAGGATCATGTCCTATAGAGCATGAGTGCATCCCTTGAAGCATCAATGCATATAGTCATGTATAGGTGTGCCTCTATCAAATTTACACACTTAGTATGCATAGGCACGGCCAGAGAAGCGTGGGTGAACACTTTAAAGCATAAATGCAAGTCATACACAGAGGTCAAAAATCTAGTGATGCACAAGTGTGGCCTTTGAGGTGTAGGCACACACTTTGAAGCACCAACGCAAGTCACACACAAAGGTCAAAAATCCAAAGTGATTCTCGGTGCAGCCTTTGAGGCACAGCACACACTTTGAAGCACCAATGCAAGTCACACACAAAATTCAAAATCCAATGATGCACAAGCACGGCCTTTGAGGCACATGCATGTACTGAAGCACCAACGCAAGTCACACACAGAGGTCAAAAATCTAGTGATGCACAAAAGCGTGGACCTTCCTATAGGTGATCAAAATACAACTTTTGACAAGAAAATTTTGAAAAAGATCAAATCTTTGGCCTTTTGAGGAAATTTCGACAACACTTCACCTCCTTATATCCTGCAAAGAACATGAAAATACAACATCTACTACTAATCTAGTTGAAACAACTATCTAGCTTGAAAATTGATCTACAAAACTTTGAAATTTACTCTAAAAACTTGAAAGTAATCTAAAAATCTTGAAAAACTAATCTAAAAAGCTTGAAACTAATATAGAAAACTTGAAACTAATCTAGAAATATTGAAATTAAAAACTTTGAAACTAAGTTAAAAATATTTAAAATGAATGCAATGGGGTATGCTCCCACCGAGCATGACGCCAAATGAAGACTACTAAAAGTTCCAAGCAAAGCTAAACTAACAAGACTAACACCACATAGTCTAATTAAGAAAATGCTTATTGAATCTAACAATAGTTACATCAATGATTAAAGCTTAATGGAATTCTTGAAAGAACTAACATGATATATCAATCTATCTTAGCTAAAGCATGCCTACTATAATATTCAATTGCTAACTAACATAGACCTAAATAGATCTAGGAGCAATCAAATTGGGGGTTTGTTGCTACTCCAAGGAAGGTGAGATGGTCTCTCCAACAATGACTACAAGATCATATTGGATACCCATCTACTAACCCCATTGAAGACTTGAGGCAAGGATTGAGCTTGGCTATTAATCATATTTCTTATATGATATGCAAATCAAAGCATGGTGTAAAGTTTAAAGGTATGTGGTTAGTCCTTTTTATAGTTTTTCCTTTGAGGAAAAATAGCATCTTGGTGCATGTGGGACTAAAAGCAAAAAGTAGATTAAGAATTTCTAATCATGATTAAGGTTTGCTAATCACAATTAGTGAATTAACAAGTGATTAAGATGTGAGGATCCTTAATCAACCACTTAGGGTTAATTAGGAGGCTAGGATAAGCTTTTGAAGCTTATTGAGATGTTGTGGAGGGAAGTGGGGTGATTTTGAGTGGTTGGAAGATGGTTTTCAGCCAATAATAGGGTATATTGACCAAAAAAGGGAAAAAAATTAATTAGCTAATAATCGCTAATTGTCTATTCGGAAGAGGATTTTGACTTACGATTCATCGTAAAATGGCATCCTGAATGAAGAAGAGAATAGATAATCAACAAAGCACTGTTAATTAACCAAAATGGTTAGAAACGTTAGTTAATTAGTGAAAATCACTAAGTATAATGGAAATGGTAAGAATGAGAGTGATTTGTGTGTTTTTGTCACTAAGATTGTAAAAGTGGAATTTAAGTATCTACAAGGATGATGACATTATTTATTGTACTTCGCAATGGTCATACTTCCAATGCACAAGTTACCTCGGTAGGCTTGGGGCCAATTTATCGGTAAATCATTCACACAAGTTGACTATAAAAGCATATGTTCCTAACTTGTAAGGGACATATGAGGATCTCACACTCAAACACACTTTGAGAGGGACTTTGGGCCCTAATAATTAAATTATTGATTCGTTAGAGAAACAAAAAAGCTACACTTGAACACATCACTATTTTTACCTTAGATCACTCTCATGTGCCACACTTGAATTCAAAGATCATTACCAAGTGTTAAAGTCCTTATTAGGGTCTTGTAAAATTCATTGTTTACACACATTCATACATAACCACTGGGATGGAGAAATACATGGGTTTGGGGTATCTTCAAAGCATTATTATACAAGTTTCATCATGATAACTCGAATTGAATATGTATTAACCCATTTTTAGGTCACAAGGGGGAGTGAGGGTTTGAATTCAAGAATAATCCATTTACAAGTATAATAATGTGATCCCCATATTTAAACACAAACCCCAAATCAAGAGACATGGGCACACCGGTTTCGAGTTGACTTACGATCACACTAGTAAAAGGGAACATCAACCACCATAGGAAAAAATTGTCATCCAATTACGTGCAAAGCTCATCCACAAGTCTCCAAAATTTACAAACACAATTAGACACTATACACAACTTATTTTCGCAATTTCATATGAGTTTCACATTGTTATACTTCATAGAATGGTGTAATTTTATTAAACCCTAACCCTAATTTTATGTATTTTACTTTCAAAAGATATATTAATTGAATTTTATTCCCATATGATTCAAGAATGTTGTATTTATTATTTTATTGTTTTTACCATTATGAATCATAATATAATATTACAAAGATAGTCTTACTTAGATTAACCGTAATTTTTATATCACATAATGTGTTAACATTGAAATGGATACATATAAAGAGAACCCAAAATCTAAATAATTCCAAAACTAAAACATCAATTATGTATGATATTTTATTAGCTGAAACATACACTTTCACATTAGAGGCTTCAACCATTATTTGACTACTAAGTCACTTAAAGAAGACACAAAGATCGAGATTCATTTGTGGCATGAAATGGTTGTAGAAGAAGAGCTAAGTGAGATGAAGAACATGTGGGTGATACGATACAACAAATGGATGTCTAAATGAGACATTTTCAATGCAAGAGTGCCCAAACACTATGGAGGAATAAAAGGTACATGAGACAAATATTTAGGATAGCCATGTAAACAAAGAAACTTGGGTGGAAGAAAACATAATATGTGTTGGTGCCCATTTTGATCCATGTGTATATTTGGCACCATATTTGCGTAGAACCCTTCATTGTTCCTTATTGTGCCTATGCCTTTTAATATTGTTCATTGTTATATTCATGTGAACCTTGTCATAAACTCAATTTTGTTCCCTAGTTACCTAAGGTGCTTTTCACTTTGTTTCAAGAAGGCTTGAAGGGATCCTAAGGTTCATTTGAAGAATGAATGACTTCTAAGAATGATTTTGTAGTTCCACAATGTTCCTTGTTGATTACTTACCTTGTTCATACTTTGATGAACTTTCGAAGACTAATTTACAAAATTATGAATGTTTCAAGTGTGTTTTGCAGTGTTTAAGAGGGAGGGTTTTCAAGGGTAAAATTACAAGTTTTATCTTCATCATAATTGTTTTGAGGTTTCATCATATGAGAAGGAGGATTACAGAGTTGATTCAAAGAGTTTTATAGTGTTTTATCCATCTAGAAAGCTTCCTAATTGTTCCATTTAATTTACCCCACTTCTCACACTCCACTTGAGCCAAACAGTTAGTCAAAATTTTACAATTTTTGGGGAAATCTGGGAAGAATCGACATTTTGAGGAAAAGGTGGAACTATTCCTCTTTCCTATCCATTCCCCACATCTTTGTTTTGGCCACAGTACACTAGGAAATTAGATAAATCAAATCTTTTGGGCACAAGAGGAATAGTTCTTATGGTCCATCGAGTTCTTTGAATTCCTACATGAGCCGACAAGAGAGACAAAGGTGGTAAATTGGATAAATTAGCCACATTGGGAACCCATGGAATAGTTATCATGTTTCCCCATTCCTCTGCTTCCCTAACCACTCATCATCTCTACATTTATTGGTGATATCAGCCCCAGACACGAGACACCCTTGAAATAGTTTCCTTATTCCCTATTTTCCCTATAAACCTACTTTCACCACCATAAAACCATTAAATCATTCATATTGGGCCCTTAAGGAACACTGGGAGATGTTACTTGGTTACACCATTTCCCTAATTTTCCAATTTACTTGACGAACTAATAAGGAGACACGTGGCACTATTTTAGAAAATTCAATTTTTAGTCGGGGCCCTTTAACAAATTTATAGTTTTCCTCATAACTTTTGATTTCGGCATCCATTTTTAGCAAAACTTGTGTTAGAATCTTCATAATGAGGGCTTTCTCTGAGGGCATATTTGGAGGAAATGGTGAAGTGTTTTTAAATATTTTAGTCACATAATTTTGTGCGGGAAAGACATCATTTTCATGAATGCAATGACAAATGTGGTAGCTAAAAATGCTCCCTTGATGTTATTTCAACCCTAGATGCTCTTAGAAAAGGAATATGCTCTTCCTATCCCCATCGGATGAAGAATGGATGATCTATGAATTTTGGAGTGGACATTTGGCATTGTTTCCCTCTCTCATATCCATGATTACATGCTCCTTCATTGATTTCACCTCAAAACACATGGATCACCATCTTGGACCTTGATTCAAAGATCAACAAGGCATATTCTATTAGGTTTGAGACATTATTGTATAAAAGTGAGGGCACGTCCTCAATTAATTTCTCTTTGTCTAGTTATTAGGATTTTTCTACTCTAGAAGATGGGGTTTTCTCTTCTCGATTGAATTATGCAAAGTATTGGTTCATTGTGGTTCCATTTGGGGTTTATGCTAAGGTGGTTGCAGTTGTACAACCATTAGCAGGATTTGAGAGCATCTTTATATGTTTCCCTTGTCTCCTTTGCAAATGAACACACATGATTAGACTACCATGTATATGTTTGTTATTTATTGTTGATAATAGATCTAAAATGATTAAACCTTTGTTCTCCTTTGTAATATTGTGTTTATCATGTTGAAAAACTATAGGGAAGCATTTTTCAATGATTTCTTGATTTGGGTATTGAAGGAATGTTGTTTTGTAGTGCATACTTTGTAACATTTTCTTCAGTTATAAATTCCTTTCTGTAATTTTTGGGAATGAACATTTGTTATCTTAGGGTGTCCTTTGGTTTTAGGGATTTGACATGATCAACACATAAAACTTTATTATCGTGTGTCCGTGTTAAGTTTCGAGGATTATTCTACATTATTTGCCTTGATTGGGTGTATATGAGGGTAAACAACCTTTAGAGGATGAGTTTATTTTGATTTTAGGTTTGGATCCAACAAAGATATCATGCAAATATGGTTAATGTCTCTTTCTCCCTTTAGTCCCACATTTCCATCCATCTCCATCTCCCCTTTTATTCTCACTACCATTTTTTCCTACCCCTCTGTAGATTTCATCACCATTGCGTACCCAACATGTTATTTGCTGGCAAATCACAAAACCCTCGCATAGTCTAAGTCTATTTTCTCTTAATTATACAAATTAGCATCCCAAGCATCATTCCATTCTAAGTTGTTAACATATTCCTTCCGAATGATGTTTGTAACCACATTGTATTTGTCTTTAGTGGCCAAAGTGTCTAATGTATCAAGTGTTTACAAAGTGTTTTTGTGACCACTCTCTCAAGTGAGCACTTGCATTTAGTGGTTGCACTTGGTATCAAATTGACCTTCCCAACAAGTTTGAGGGATTGAATCATAACATCTCCCTCTCTCTTTCAAGATACACCTTGGGTCCTCTCATCCTAGTTTAAGCAGAGCTAGAAGTAGTAGGTGGATAGCCACATCCTCAGTCAAGTGCCTCCATGTCATTCCCAAAATGCTTGGTCAAGTGAGAGAGATAGACCCATCCCTAGCTACAAACAAAAATCAATCAGGCATATCCTTCCTCCTTGCTCCCTCATTCCTTTCAGGCTTTTATTTGGGGTGTTAGATTAGGAACCAACATTATGTCAAAGAAGTTAATCCCACGTGGAACATGAAAAAAAGACTACATGGGAACACAATTCAAATGGAAGGTGAAAATGTTGATGACTTAACTAAGGACTAGCTCTCGTCATCTAAAATGTAGAACTAACAAGTGAACAACAAGCTTAAAGAATAACAATAAAAGGGAACGTGCTTATTTTGTAACAAAGGGGTGGTGGAGACCAAATGACACTTTATCATATAGTGTGTAACATATATTGACAAATATGATGATAGATTAAAATTTGATAATCTAATTGTCTTATCTCGAAGAGGCAAGAATAGATAAACTAAAAAATTATTTAATCAAGATTCACAATAGAAAATAAATGAAGACAATTAGATATAACATCAAAAATAAATGAAGATTTTAGAAAACTAATGAAACAACGCTTATATCAAAAATTTATTTTGGTGTGGAAGAATCCCTTGGTCTTTGTACACACCCAAAAATTACATGGTGTTATATGCAAAACGCAACACGTCTCTCAAAGTGATGACAAAAACTCCCTCCAAGGTAAAAATGAGATCCAGATCCCTCCCTCTCACCTTTCTACTCCCTCAGTGACTCAATTCAGCATATTACTCCAAGTTATAAACCTCATTTTGTTTATGGGCCTCTTTCTATCCCCTTCTATCCTTTTTCTCCAAAGGATGCTTAGGTAGCCGCTACGATGGTTGCACAATTACCCATGTTCTTAGAGAAGTGATTGTCTGTAACGCTTTCGATAACAAGGACGATCTTGAAATTAATCGACATGGAATTAAAACACACATCTTTGAATGCGTGTATTGATTTTGACGTGATTTACTCTCATGTTTTTTGGTTAGATAAATGTAGGCTTGTTGGATTGGTCTTGAGTTCATCTTTCTGTTTTACTAAATATAGTATGTTGATTTATTCTCCTCAAGTTGAGTCATCATTTCTTGATCGACATGTGTTCTTGACATCTTCTCCTCTAGCAGATTATAAAAATGACACTTTTATTTGTATCATGGGTTGGGAAATTTGTAATTTTAAGAAGTGTTATGTTGCCATATTTTTTAGAGGGTTTACACAAATAGCCATTTCTCTACTTTTTTTTCCCTCCTACTCACATTCTAGTTATTTTCCCTACACAAATCCAACCATCCAGCTTTCTTGTTCTTTAATGATATTCACTAAATTTTTTTCCTAGATCAATTGGATCTCATACTTTGGAAGGATATTGAAGTTGAGGAGACATTGGATGCACCACACCATTGGAACAAGCTACCATAACACTGTAGTGACCAGGTTGGAGTTGTATTCAATTCTTTAAAGTTTTGAGTTTAGCATTATTTGTTACAAATAGAAGAAATAGTTTGTTCAAATTGTTAAGAGAGGAAGATCCCATCACTTCCTGTAGATCATAATATTTATTTTCAAAATATTACATGTGTAGAACTTCTTCCCTTGATATTCTACTCCCGGCTCATCCATGTGGATCTGCACGGGAAGTTGGTTGGAGGAAGAAGTGGTAATATCCGTATTGTTTTTATTTCTTCATTTTTTATTTCTTTCATTCAATTTAAAAGCAATTCTACCATGGAAGGTTATACAAAGAAAGAGGAAATTGCTTCTGAGAATCTTTCCCTTTCTAGAAAACTTGAGGTAGAATCATGCTAGGAAGAAGTTTTGTTTTAATAGATGATATTTTTCGAATACTTTCCCATTAGATAGTATTTACACACACCAAGAAAGAATAATCATACCTCGGTTATTTTTTGTTTTAGATTTATTTTATTTCATTAGAAGTAATTGTAGATGTTATTTTTAATTTTGTGTCTCAGTACAAGTAGTTTTATTTATTTTAATTATTCCCAAAAATACAAAAACACTAGGAATTTAATTTTTTTAATTATTTCTTTTTCAAAAAGATTTGTCAAAAACATTAAAAAACAATTAGAATAAGTAGATGTGTTTATTTTATTTAAATAGTGATAAAAGTGATCTAGTTAATTAAAAGGGGAAAACAACTTGTCTTTTATTTAAACTAGATTCATTTTACATTATTTATTTAAAATCAAAGCTTAAAGTAGTTTAGAGAGATAAAACAAAGCAACAAACATAGTCGTTAGAGGCTCACACTACTAGATCATAGTCCCTGACCACTCTTTGACTAGTTTCCTAGATTTTATCTACCTTGCTCACCATTTGGCCCCTTCACATGACCATTTCGATCCAACCCAACCTCATAATAGGATGTTTGAGCCTATCATTCACCCATCAAGCATTTATAGATACCAAGGAGATATAAATCTAGGTTTGCAAGAATTAGTTTTCTGATCTACTCATTTTCCCCTACATATTATTAGCTAGTTAGACACCTTAAACGAATAATTTATAGTATTTGAACAATTCTAGGTTGACCAAACAAACCAAACAAATCAATCCAGACACCCAAATCCTTAATTTAATATTTACATCCTTCATTCTCATTCTCACATGACGTTGTCTGCGGAGAGGAATATTTAAAGATGAATGGGTGGTTTCACGTGTCCACCAATCGGATCGAAGCATATTTGGTCTAGCAGACATAGATCGGGAGTTACGTACAAAAATCATCCTCAATCGTAGCATTACATCCACAGATGTTAGATGAGCCTTTACACCCTCGAAAAGTAAGTTTCTTACTTGCAAGTTGATTGAATGTGATTAGCTCGACCTTAAAACCTTGATCCATAATAATCCCACATCTATCACCTACACCTATCATGTTCCCATCTCATCTTCCACATATCAGTTGTCTCAACACAACCTCAGGAAGTCAAGTGCACTAGGAATCCCATGTCATTTTCCCTGTGTACAAATTATTGTGAACCCAACATGAAAGACTAGTTTCTTCTTGTTTCCATTTTTAGTCTCTTTTCTATTATTCCATCTTCTTCTTCTCCCATTATTTTACAGGCGTTCATACACCCCCGAGTATGTTTGGTCAGGATTATAACATGCCCATTTTAGGCCTTGAAGCTTATTATACTCACATGAATACTCAACGATCACCCTATTTATCTAGGTGGGTTGAAAATTACTCCCAAACACCCCTTTCACCCTATGTCTCTTCTATCCAAACATCGAATCTTCCCTCTAGTGCAAAGCTTGAAGAAATTGACCAACCACCAACCTATCGGGTACACAAGTAGAGTTTTAGCTACAATAACATGACATTTACTAGATATCAAGGGTTATACCTGTGAGTCTTGGCACTAAGTCGCATATTATCATGTAGTTTGATTCTACCCCATCCTATTTACACCTAATGAAGATATTTTGGCATGGTTTGGAAAGAGTGGTGACTAACTTAAAGCCACGGACATATCCTGGATAGGTTGTAAGCATATATTGATACCCTTATATAAAATAATGTTCCTTCTACCTTACCAAAATTAGAAAATGTACCTCAAAAAGGATAAGTAACAAGTGAACAATTTATAAAGGGATACCACATGTCTTCTTTACAAAGCCACACATAACATGTGCCTAAACAAGGGCCTCAACCTTCACCAAATGATGTTATTTCCACATTAGTAGGAAGGATTACAGAATTTGAGAATTCAAAACCTCACAAAAATCACGTAATGGGGAAAACACAAATAATTGTGTCAATAATAAGGTTCGTGCCTCTCTTACTAATATGTAACCAATGAAACAACTATCGCAAAAAATTTATCCAGTTAATTCTAACCTAGGTGACCTTCTTATAGGGTATGACACACTAGGGATGGCCCATCACCCATCTTATACTTATCCTATACAAGGATTAGTTATAAATTTGGTTCTATATGATACTCCCAACAATATGAGTTTCCATAACACAACACCCATGAATGCATTCTCCAAAGTGCTACTCCTCCCCACATGCAGATGCATTCAAAATCCCTTCATCTAGATATGCATGTGTTCCTTGGTTCATTAACACAGTATCAAGGAGGCCCATATACCTCTTATAATTCATATGCCATGACCTACCAACCTCTTACTCTTCCACCTATTCATCAAGAAACCTCCATGGTAGAATCCTATGCAATGGGAACTTATGTTGAATATTTAAAAGAACCCCTTGACTTCACCATATGGGGTGTCATACTTCCACACCCATTTTCATATATTTCAAAATTTAAAGGAGGATGAGATCCTAATGCTCGTATCAAGGCTTATGTCACTTCTATTAGGAGTTGTTTCCTTGATAAGCGGTGGTGGCTAAGATATTTCTAATGAATCTTGAAGGGATTGCATTATACTAGTATAATTAGATCCCCAAGCTTCTATATATTACTTTAGAAAATTGGTTCTAAATTCATCAAAGCCTTTGATATGAACAAGTTGTTATGAATGGGAATCACAGAGTTCTTACATATCAAGTAAGAACAAAATGAATCCACCGCTCATTTCATTCGAGATGGCATCAAGTCCTCTACTATTCATCGAGCACACCTAATATGGACTAAATAGAAATGTGTGACCTCTTCCTCCACTCGCTCAATTAATAAACTAAGGAGAAAGTGCAAAAGTTTATTTTCCATAGTTATGAGGAAGTGTTAGAAGGCATGTTTCACATTGATCAAGTGGGCATTGACAAAGGGATGTAAACCTTATGGTCCTAATGGGAAGTTAATAACTCCCAATCAAAACAACCTGAATTATCAAAAAATATGAATAATAACCAAGCACCTAAAGTCTTGAATTGAAACCATGGTGTTACCACAGATGGTGTTACCAATCAACCAAAGAAACCTAATGTCCCAACACTTTGGTAACACAAATAACAATAATGTAAACACGGGAATCGACAAACAACAACCATATCCCTTCCATTAATGCAGCTTGATTTCAATCACCTTTCCCTCTACAAAACTAGTGCCAAGGTCAAACCAATACCAAAACCCTAGCCTATGGGCACCAAACTACAACTACAACAATCAAATTCAGAGCAATAACGAGGTTTCAACCAACAATAGAACTCAAACCATAGGTCAAGGTATTATAATCCCAATTTATAATATGGATTTCATCATGTCATCGGTCATGATTCACTATCCTATAGGGGTTATAATAAATTCATTCAAATAATTCCAAACAATCAAAGGCAATGCTCATAGATATGTTCTTAGGGAACCTTGAAGGATCCCCACAACTTGGTTACATAAGACTGATGCACCTCAAAATGTAAATTTGAGGATTTATCGAGATTCATTCCCTAAACTTCCAAAAGATGAAAAATTAAACCCGTGAGATACAAACAAAGGTATTCTCATAGGTACCCATGACCATGAAGCCTTGATTTTTTTATAACTCTGAGTTGCCCCAATCTAGACTAAAGAAACAAGATAAAGATCATGGGATTGGTTCGAGTTAGAAATAAAGTCAAAAATCAATGCGATGACTCGTACAAAGAGAGTATACATCGCAACCTCTTCTTGTATATCCCCTATTACAAGATGATCCACCTATAGTACCTAATCCTATATGGGCATATGATTTGTTACCGATCTTAATAAGACCTTTTCTCACATTTCTTTTCTATACTTTTGAAGAATTCCCCACTCATTGTTTTTCCTTGTTATATGTGCTAGGTATTGGTCATTTAATCCATGGCATGCCTCCACATGAGGCCCAAATCAAACATTTCAATTTCAATGTTCATCCTTCGAGGTAAAACGATAGGTATATTGGGTTTGTTATTTATATGAGTAAGATTCCTATGACGCCAAGATATCCCAAAGGGGGATCTTGCATTATAATTACATGTGTAGGTCTACTATAATTACGTGAAGAGTGCTATGATCAATGATGGGGTTGCAGTGAACATAGTCACCTTTTTCTTTCCTATAAAAATTAGGATATGTGGAGACTAATTGCTCTTCAACTAGCAACATATTACGAGGATATGATAGCCTTAAAGCCACTTTAATTAGAACCATAGTTCTCCTAGTTTCCCTAGGATGAAAGACTATTTTAATCAAGTTTTATATCGAGATAAGGAAATGAATTATAGCATGCTCGTAGGAAGACCATGGGTTCACATGATGAAATCCATTCCTTCCACATTATTCAAATAGGTTATATTTCTCCATTTAGTCAAGGTATTTATCACTCAACATTATCCTAAACCCTTTTATATACATTTGGTAAATCTCAAGAAGAAACTAGGAATCCATTCCAAGTTTGAACTCCCTATGAACCAATTAAACAAACCACCTCCTTCGAAGGAATTAGTTACAACCACAAAGTGGGTTTCAAATTTGAAAGAGATAAAAATTAAACAATTGAGGTCACGGAAAAGAATGACAGAAATGTCGTTGTTGTAGAAAACTATGTCTACTGAATAACAATGAAGATTGCAAAAATCTTAGAAAATGACTCACATATCACTCTCCCCTTTGACCTGCAAGGAATTGGCAATCTTCCTCCTTGTTGATGATCTCATAGATAACAATATGGTGGAAGTTTCGAGGTGCAAGACGAAACCCTTGAAAATAATGGACGCTCCATTTTCTCCACTAATTATTGTACACTTCATTATAATGGAACCAAATGCCATTATAGTGTAGGTGAACAGGTGATCTTAACTTCTTCGAGGGAAGGATCATGCCCTTTACTTTCAAATTAGACTTTAAATGCACCAATAATGGGGCAGAGTATGAAGCCTTGTTTTTGGGCCTTGTTAAAGCCAAAAGAATAAGATTTAAAAACATCAGAGTCATAAGAGATTCTCAATTGGTAGCCAATCAAGTTTCAAAATTCTATGAAACAAGAGCAGAACATGTCCAACTTTATAAAGTTATTGTATATGAAAGATGTAAATAATTTGGTTGTATCTCCATTAGGGTAATCCTAGGGAGAGAAACTATCGGATGATTCTATGACCTCTTCCTCGTCTCATGTATACTCGGATGAGAATTTAATAGAAATCAATTTCATTGTATCCATAAGAATCGAACCCCTTATTTGAAGAATGTTCAATGCAAATTTGAGGTAGTTTTCGATTAATGTTGTCAAATGCAAAAGTACCAAACTCAAATGAGTGGGGTTTATCGATACTTATGCCAACAATCGCAATGTCGAGATGATGGAATGTGAACAATGTGAAGATGCTAATCCTTACACCAAATGAAGAGACTCAGTAAGAGAAGATAGCTAAACGAAAGATATTAGATAGATAGGATAACGAGTTTCTCGATAAAGGATAATCCTAGTAATCCAAAGGACTTCCTTGAAGGTTTTCAACTCATTTGATACAATTAAGTTGTGTTAATAAAATAAGATAGATGATAAAAGACAAGAAAGCTAGAATTCAAGATGTATAGGAAGATCTTATTCAACTTCATATTTGGATTAGGTTAGGGTTGTTCATGAAGCTCGAATTCTTTGAAGTAATTATACTAAGACTCCTCGGTTACTTCTCAAATTTCATAGAGGACCTTGAACTTCTCTTCAATGTATTTAAAATTTGGTGCAAATGTGATAGTGCATAAAGTGATCTCATGGAGGATATTGAATCGCTCCTACATGAACGGTCGTTGGATGATCATAAGATCAAAAATGTTGGTGATTAGAAGATAGATACATGAAACAGACATCTACATAGAAGACATGTTTGCACACAATTTGATTAGACCAAAACAAATTAGATAAACATGTTAATTAAGATAATAACAGATAAATTATTGAAATTTGACCATGATCATTGGTGATCTGGGTGGATCGTGGGTGATCTGACAGATCCTTAATGATCCCTGTGAAAAATTGATATTCTGATAATAGAGATATTTGAAAAAAACAGAGGTTGAAAATTGATTGTTTTAGTTCATATTTGATGTGTAAATAGAATGGAAAACAATTTAAATGACCATGTACTTACTTTGGATGTGATGAAGAAGTGAAAAGATCTGCAGATGTTGATGTGAGGTCTCCGAGATATCTCGATGGCTTGGTTAGAGTGTTGAGGACATCCGGAGGTTGATGATAGTGCCACTCTGCTCTCTAATGGAACAGGATTTGTTGTAACCTTTTTAGATCCTAAAACAAGAGCTATGAGCTTTTATTTATAATTGTTGACGATCGCTTAGGATTGTCGTGATCCGGGAATTTTGGGGAAAGCATCTTGAAGTGGTTTTAACCACCTCCAAGTTAAGCTTACATGGGTGGGGATGTGATTTAGAGAGGTTAGGGATGTTAATAGGTTAGGGATGAAGGGATAAAAATGGGTTTAGATGGGTGGTGGATGGTTAGGGAGGTTAAAGGGAAGTTAGAATAGGTTTACGAGGGGTAAAAGTATGATTTTATGGGATGAGGGTAGTGACTTAGGTTATGTTAAAATAATAGATTAAATGATTTAATTATGTGTACGGGGTGTAGGTAGGTTACCTAAGGTGACGAAAACTCGATGTCTACATTTTCCCCTTTTTGTCAAGTGGTTTGTAATGGACAAACTAATGGGAAAAAATGAGTGGGATAATTTGATTGGTACTTAGATGGGTGGTCCTGTACAAAAGAAAATCAACTCGTGACCTTCTTCACACCCGAATTCTCGAGGTCATGCCGAGACAAATGAATGTAGAATATAAATGGATGTGTATGTGTGGTAATGGTGGATAGGCGAATGAGGCAACCTTATATCTTAGACACGCAACAACAGGATCTGTGAATATAAGGCAAAGAATGCTCTCTTAACCTTAAGTGGTGTGATATATCGATCTAATATGATAGCTTCTCAGAGACTCCAGTTAATATCGAGATTTTTTGAGATTGTATTCACTAGTTGTTTAACTCATAGAAAGTGACATGTGGGCACCTCGTATGGATTTCCGTGACAGGTCATGGAAGTGAGAACGAGAAACGTAATGAAACCACGGGGACTATGGGAGATTCTTCGATCTGGTCTAGAAATTTGTAGCCTGATTGGTGTTATGTTCAATAATGAAAGTTATGCAATGATATCGGGAAGTAGTGATGATCTAAATACTAATGTACACAAACCAAAGGTGTCGATATCTATTTGGTTAGCATGCCCACTAGGTTGTGGGACCTGAGGATCACACAAAAAAACTTGTGGAGGTTATGGTCCTATTATGGTCATGCACGTAATCAAACCCTGTTGTCAAGAGCAGTCTAATAATCGTAGGCTTGATTAGATGTGATGTTTAGTGTGTTTAGTTGTTCTATTTTCTCATAGAATGTAGCAGGTGTGCATAAAATTGTCAAACGTAAACTTGTATCAATGTTTGTTATCAATTCGCCCATTGGGTTGTGGGACCAAAGGATCACAACCATATGTATTTTCTTGTTGTGGGTCATTTATGGTCATGTAGAATGAATTGAAATAACCTTTGTAAAAAAATTAATCTATCAAAGGAAATATGATCTATGTTTTTGGTGTTTTTACAGTATATCAGAGCAAAACAATAAAAATCAAACTAATCTAACAAAGTAAATGTTTTTGATCTTTTATGGTTCCTTTTAAACAATACTTCTAGCCTAATAAGAAAACTAAATACTAGTTAGCCGGATGTAGCTAATTACTTGTGCAAATGTGTGAATCTAAATCTAAAGCAAATAACCTAATTTAACCAAAACTCTTCAAACCTTACCTCAGATGTGAAGAATAACTCATGACCCTAAAAGAGCTATTGTTCCTCAAAACTTCCTTGTAATGTCAAAGAGAAATCTTTCTAATGATTTTATCTACTTGTAATTGCCTAATCAATTGAAATGAAGAATTTTTCTACTCTATTTGATATGTAATTTAAACTAATGATTCAGAATTGACAATTTGACAAATGAAGCAAACAAGTAATTCCAACCTTGATAAGCAAGAGCTTTGGCAAATCTAGTTGTATATGTATTTGTCCCCTCAATTTTTTCCTTTCTTTCTTTGTGTGTTCATAAGAGCCCAAGGGATTGGGAATGTAAGAAAAGTAGTAGAAGAAGATGTTTGAGCAATGTTATCTTGAAGGTAGTTGGTTGCGAATGAAAGTAGAAGAGAGATAGCATAGGAGATCTGAGCTTGGCTATGCAATTCCTAGTAGGATTGTGTCAGCAATGCTATGCAAATTACACAAAAATTCTCAGGCCTTTTACTTGAACACAAGCATTGAATATATAAGAATTGGGGCTGTGATGTACCTTCATGCACAAGGCAAGAAGAGGCAATTCCAACTAACTAAAGCACATGTAAAAATAGAAGAGAGAAGGAGAACCAACTAATTGAAACTATTTTTAGACAAATCAGCTCACAAATGCATCCTAAAAGTGAAGTTAAGTGAATCATCGCATGTTAAAAACACACTTGATGGAATCTGGAAAAATTGCTCAGATCACATTACCTACGGGCGGTGGTTTTAGAACCACCGCCCAGCAGGTGGCGTGATCCTAGCATTAAAGGCCAAAACATGCACAAAATGGAGGGGGAATTTGGAAAAAGTGTGGAAAAGCTAAGTAAGGACATCTAGGCTACAAATATACACTACAAATGGGTTTAGGAGCTCGAACATCTTCTGAAAGGACATGAATCATCACTGGGGACTTCTGTAATTATTTTCCGACAATGTAGCACATGTAATTTTGTGTGTATACATATTGCCCCCTCGGAGAAGTCTTTTAGTCATGAAAAGGTGTAAAATGTAGAGTCCAAGTATGGTGTTCCTGAAATGGCGAGTTAGAAGCTATACCTGACACACCCATGTGTAAAAACGTTGTTATCCAAGCTCTCGCTACCTACAAAAGGGAGAGAAGACTCAAGTGCAGATATGTGAAATATCAAAAAATAAACACTAAATCAAAACAACAAGAGGACTTACCATTTGTGTGGGGATATAGAGATATACCTATGCCAACGCTCCAGCCATGTGAAAACATATGCTCAAAACAAGGTCAAAACAACATATATATATCAAAACAAACTCATTTTCCAATTCATTTGTGCTTATTTAGTTTGGTGATTTTGGAGCTCTGGACCTACGGTGACCATTTTCAACGAGAGTACAGCCGAAACAATCGTTACGAGATTGTGATCATGCCTCCATGAGTGGGAGATGAATCAGTGCATTCTAAGGTTGGTTTTTTTCACTTTTACGTTTTCAAACCTAAAATGTTAAAATGTTAAAAAAATTACCTTGGGGGATCATTTTCAAAATTTATTGTCTTAGATGAGTCTCTAGGAGGTGCCCATAGGGCAATCTTTTATTTTGTTCAAAATGGTCTTTTTCATGTTTTTAAGCATTTTCTAGGGTTAAAGACGCATTTGGAAAATTGGTCAGGACCCCCACCCTAAGCAGGGTGGTGGTCATGAGACCGCCACCCTACCAGGTGGCGGTTCGACAAAATGACCAAAATGCGTGTTTAACTCAAATTTTTGATGTTTTATCATGTCTTTTAGTGAGCTTATCCTTTGATGTCCGTTACTAACTTGCTCTTTTTCTATGTTTTGGTGAATACAAAAGAAGGATGAGTACATCCGTTATAGCCGCGAGCAGGAGTGAGATTGGCTCCCATGGATTTTGGATCAGTTGACTCAAGTTGAGATGGACACTCTACAAAGGGTAGGTATTTGGAGGACTCTACTAGACGTATATTGTGTGACTTATTTTCTTCTCGACATGACTGAACACATTCCGGTTGCCAGTGTCGGAGGTGAGTGGACCATCACCCTAGAGGATGTATACCGCATTCTTAGACTCCCGATACTTGGGAGGAGATTGACCTGGAAGATAGCAGGGTCTAGATCTAAGATCACTCAGTGGGCCACATACATGGGAGATGCAATTGTTTCATTTGGGTTGAAGTATGGAATAAAGGTCCAATCTATTGTCATTTCTCCTATTCATATCATCCACAAAGCCATCATGGGCATCTTTTCCTCTCAATTAATTAGGGACAAGGGAGGTGACACTCTCCTTTAATGTTGGGCTCCTATTATTTCACAGATCGAGGGGCATGGTCACATATACACATGGGGAGTAGACATCCTAGGGACTACCTATCATGACTTATACAGGGTAGTTAGGCTACAGGGATAGGTTGTTGAGCCATCCCACGTTGGTTATGAGTTGGGTCTATGAGTACATCACCCCTTATGGAAGGGGAATACCAATGTTGGATCCAAGAGTTGTTCCGACAACAAGGTGGAAAGGGATGTTCGTTCTTCGAACACCACATCAACTACCGCCTCTCTTACTACTATAGACATGGTTACCACACCCTACCAGGACATGATAGGGTTGTGGGGGTAGGAGGTGACCACAGTGGTAGCTTGTTCTACCATATGGTAGTTAGTTGACAGGGTAGGGAGAGTCAATATTCATTCGTTCGACTGAGTTCCTCAACAGTTTGGCCTCCCTTATGTTGACATGTTTCCTCTAGTAATACCAGTTTACAGGACTATTCAGGAGGCCCGGAAGGGCCCTAGAGGAGATCCTGCATGGACAGTGGTTACCCTAGGTGTGTCCATTATAGTTAGGAATGTGGTCTACACTGACATGTAGCTAGTGCTCTTCGAGAACCTTTACTCCAGTTGTGGCCGCTCCTACTCACAATGGAGACGAGGATGATCCTATTGATGTAGACTTCGACTCTGAAGAGCACACAGGAGATGGAACCAAGGAGGAAATAGTTGGAGAGGCTAGTGGGATAGCCCATATGGAGAAGGAGTAAAGTGATCCCGAGTGGCGAAACTCGTGGATATGTTGAGAGCGGCACGAGGAGGCAACGAGGAGAAGAGAGATCTTGGTCTCGGAGGGATCACATCCTCGAGATGGCAAGGGAGATGATGAGTTAGTGATGGGACAATGTCTCACCTCGGCTTTGGGAGGCCCCATAACCACCGTAGGCCGCGGCAAAGACCATCGACCCTACTTGGATGACTGGAGATCCAAGTACGTTAATACTCTTCCTTTGACTTTGTTAATTGGAAATGTTAGTTGATATTTCTTGATGCAGCCTAGAATTCACCAATACAAGCCCAAGTGCACTAGCACATCACTTATCCTAGACTGAGTTCTCACCAAGCACGCAAAGGTACCAGGCCCCTCTTTAGGGTTGTTGTTGCAGGATGTTAGCATGATGAAGACTTAAGGCATTCAGATCTATGACTAATATATCATTCCAAAGTGCATGTTCAAATCTAGATCTAGAGAATAACAGACTTAAAAGATAACCATGATGAAATCAAGCATGCAAGTACTAAACTATAACCATGATAACACCTTGATTCAGTCCATAATCTCCATTATATTAAATTCAATAATACACAAAGCTTCTATTATCCAAAATAAGCCCATGCTTATTTTTGGCTAACTCCTCCTCCTTTTCCTTTGCTGGTACTTAAAATGAATTTTTGCACACTTCAAGGATGAAAAATTTTCTAGGTATTGCTCCATTAGATAAAGAATTTTCTTACCTTTCCAGAAAGGTAAAAATTCCTCCTAACTCCTTGTAATTTTCAAGTTATGGCTCGGCGGGGTTTGGAGGGGAAATTTTCCCTAGACAAGCCCGTAGCCAATGAAAAGATGCCACGTGTCAGGGTGGAGTGGCGGGCGTTGGGAGGATTTTGGAGTTTTTGGCATTTGGCCAAAAAGCACAAAGGGAAAAATTTGGGCCGCACCCCCTGCGAATGAACTAAAAGGCGTCACACGTCATCAGCGGCGGGGGTGGAGGAAAGTTGAAGATTTTGGCTTTTGGGTGTAAAAACTCAAAGGCGCGAAATGAACCCGCGGTCCCATCGACAAATGAAATGGTGCCATGTGTCCACATCGGTAGCAGAGGGTCGGGCCCGCGGAGGTAAATTGGGAAATTTTCCCAATGAAAAATTTAAAAGGAAAGGGGGTAGAATGTTATTCTCGAAGCTCGCATACTGAATCGAAGGTGCCACGTGTCTTAGAGTGGCAGACCCATAGAGATTTTTGGAAATTTTTTCCAAAAAATGGGAAAAGTAAAATCGGGCTGTGGACCCATTTTCAAATCTGATTTTTCCACCATTTTTGACCTAATTCGTGCCTTGAAATTTGTGCTCGAATTTACGCCCTAATTTTTCCCTAAATCTTCAAATGGGCATATCTTTCGATCTAGAGATCAGATTTGGGAAAAATTAGACTTGTTGGAAAGATCTTGATCTCCTCTATGCATTGGAGGCATAAAAATCATTTTTATAGGTTTCAATGGAGAAAATGTTAAAAACATCTTTCACACCTTCAATGTGTATCAGATTGCTTAGAATAAGTCATTTTCTACTCGATCCACCATGGTTACCTTCTTCCACATGCCAAGGATGGAGAATTAGCTCAATTTGATGGGGGAAAACCCTAAAATGTCTTCTCATGCCATAAATGTGAGATCGATTTCTTCAAAGACGACGTTTTATTCTATTTACTATTTTTGTTTCTCCAGCATGCAAGGTAGAAACAAAGCTCAATTTGACGGGTTTGTAGGAGATTTGAAAGGATTAATGGTGGGTGGTTGAGCCTAGAGATCTGATTTGCTTCCTCCTCTGTTTTCTCTTTCTTTGTTTTCAGCTATAAATGGAAGGGATTCAATCTTTTGTAATGTTGGACATTTTGCTCTTGCAAGCTCTCATTTTCTCCTTAGCAGGCGGATTTGAAGGAGTTTCAGACCTCTCATATAGGTTGCAGCACATATTTTTGCCTCCTTGCCATTGTAATGCATCGTATTAAAAAACTAGAAATGATAATGCATGCTTTGTGAATGATTTTTTCAATCCTTTCATGTGTTATTATTGTCTTTTGATCCTTCATTATATCTTGGCAATCTGTGCATGTTCTGTGTTACACTCTTATGATCTGTGTTTATTTGCAAGACGAAGTTCATCACTCCTTTGGTGTATCACCGTTTTAGCTTAGTTTTGTTTCCCCTTTTTGCATCTTCAACTTTGTCTCCTTGGAATTTAGAGTAGGATTTAGCATTGAACCTCTACAAATTCATGCATACACCTAAACAGAGGGGTAAGAATCGCTTTCTCTGGAGAGTTTTCTCACCTTGCAAGGTCCCACACCTTGGAGAAAACTCAATGTTGTGCAATCACACTAAATGACCCAATTCTGGACTGTAGGTATGAAGGTCATTTAGGGGGTGTTGTAGATTTGCACTAACGACTTCCTTACAATAATAGTAATATATGCTCATGTGTGCATCATATTTGCCAGCATAACCTCATAATAACTTAGCTCTCACATCTCCCATATGCTACACAATTCACTACATATTTATAAGGGTGGAGACTTTCCCTTCACCGCTTATCCAATCCCAAAATAGGTCACATGCTATTATTAGCCACGCGTCGTTACAAAAATAGCCACACATGCAAGTGTGCTAACAATAGACTTCTTTTAGTTAACGACAAAGAGTAGATCTATACTCGCATGTGTCCATACAAAGTACTTCGTAGCTTATCCTCCAAAAATAGCCAATGCGTGTCACGTAAGTCTCTAACTGGTTTGTGTGTTCGACACGCTATCTCTAAAAATATCTCATCATCATAAAAATGGCTAAGTCCTGAATCTTGTCTCTATTCTACGTGTGTGATTCCTTCTCGATACTTCCACGCCTTTAAATGTGCTCTACTCTCTTGTGCAAACCTTCTATATTTCCTTCGCTAAGTGCCAAATTTTGACTGACCAACATTACCCCACACTAATTGTAATTTTGCCTCGCAATGGTTGTCATCCAAAATGAATCAAAGAATGTGAATAAAGAGATAGAAAGAATTTTAAGAATAAAAGAATGTCTTTACCCTGTAACCTCCTCTACTTCAACTTGAAGAATCAATTTTGGATACTCTTCTTTTATCTCTGCCTCTAGAGTCTAGCCAATCATTGAGCGCGGCCTCTACCTTCTCTAGAATATCCACTGCAATTGATTCTAACTCATCCTTTGCAATCTCTCCTTTCTCATTCTACAAGACTAACACAATGCTATAAATGGTTGTCATTCTCACTTTTAATAGGTCCATCTTTTGCACGATGAGTTTCCCAAGCTCATCCAACCTTTCTTTGTGTGGTTCTTAAGTTGTTGTAAGGGTTTTGCGCTTTTGTTTGACAAATGCTAATTGTTCTATGTGGCCCAATGTCTCATCTTTCATGACCTTCAAGACCTCATTATCTTCCAAAATCGTCCTGGCCCTTATAACGGCTTCTGGCACTATAAAAATATTCAGCGCTTGATCCACCTTCTTTATTTCCTCCTACAAGCTCTAACAACCCCTCATATGATGCAATATTCCACATCACTAAAGCCTTTTCTCACTCTACTTCTTGTGTTGGATCTTTTGGCACTGGCATACGTAGAGGTTCATTTTCAAGCACTAAGTCCACCAATGTACTTACATAATGTATTTCAAGGAAATGTCTTAGGTACCTTTCACTCTAAGTGTGGCCTAGCCTTCATGACATTGTCCCCAATCTCCCCGACATACCGATAAAAATAGTGTTCTTCTTCTCGTGCCATTCTTTTTCCTACTTTAGGCGCGTTATTTCCTCATAATTCATCTTGATTTCCTCCCTCAACACCCTAATTGTTACAGCTTTATCCATATTCCATCATGCCACTTCTATCGAGACTTTCACCAAATCATTGCTCACTTGTTCATCTAACATAACAGTAGGCTTTACTGTTATGTGTCTGGCTTGAGGTGTCTTCTTCAACCTCTTTGAAACACATGACTCTTCACATACATCAAAATCTAGTTCATCCATGTGCGTGTGCATCAACCATGACAGTTGCTTCCTTGTGTGCATGGTTTCCATATCTTCATCCATCAACTCCTAGCCATATAAATCCTTTTGTGTCATTGTGCTTTAGAAATGGGCGTGAACAATTTTACCTGTCCTTAGCGTAGCCCATGACTGTGGAAGATATTCTCCACTTGTTCTTTTTGATCTAGGTTGCTTAGGAACTTGGGCTTCAAGATTTGGAACTTGTGCTATTGTGTCCTGAGTAGTCTTGGTTGTTGTCTCATCTACCTCCTTTCCTCCTTCCTCTCCATCCTTCATATCTTCATCTTCTAGTTCGTCCTTGTTCTCTGGAGGTGTAGGGGAATTTGGTGTGCTTTCCTCAGACTCTTCCACTTCCTCATTCAACTTCAATTTCCTTCTTCTTTTCTCAGTTATCTCCTTTTGTGGAGAGAGTCGAGGTGATCTACACATTGATTGTAGAGTAGCACCTAGGGTCCTTGTTCTCCTAAACACTCTTTTAAAACGGCACTCTCCTTGGACTGCATCCAAGTCCTCATCATCTCCTTCTTGTGGTTGAGGTGGTGTAGTCGCACACTCAGCTTCTTCCTTATTTGGAGGCTATCTTCTACCTCTATGCTCCAAACCACCACTATCTTCATGCTCCTCTTCTTCATCATCTACTTGAATTATTTCTGTGGGCTTAGGCATTGGAACATTTTCCATTGTATGCCTACCTTTTGGCAGCCCTGGGAGTGTGAAATCATTCTCCACATACTTAGTGTTCTCTAGCTTGGGTTTGAGTTATAGGTACATAAGCATTGCTCTGGTGTCCCCAACTTCCAAGCTTACAGGATTCATGCTTATAATATCTAGAGATAAGCCTCTCAATGTAGGCATTCCACCTTGGATATACATATTTCTTTCTCAGAGTGTGGTAGTCGCAATCTACCTTATCTGCATTAAAGGTTAGGTGGTGCACATCTAAAAACCAATGAACTGATGCTTGAAATACCTTGTTATGAAGGCATACGACAGTTTGCACCATGGGCTCTAAGCCCCGTCCTTCATCACAAATCGCGCAATACAAAAATATTGGTGAACCTAAAAATCGAATCGCCTTGCCCACCATTGAAGGCAAATCCTTGGGTATGCACCATTTTTCTTCAAATGCCACGTGGAGTCTATCATATCACATCTTTGTCCTCTTCTTGAATGGTCCTCTCATTGATCCATTACACAAGTATTTTCCAAATCTTTTCATAGGCGACTTGTGTTCTGTGGGGTACTCTCAAATCTTCTTCTATGGACCATTAGGCACCCCAATCTCCATAAACACTAAGGATAATAACACAGCACCAAAACTTATTATGTCACCTGTCCACACTTCTTCAATGATTGTCTTTGTTATGTGATCTACAATATTGTAGACCACCCCTTGAGACATCTTCTTTGTGACATGCAGCCACATTGTGTTTACCTGTGACCATCTTCCTTGGTCATTCAACTTTGTTACAAGATGTGCAACTGCCTACACTACTAGGTACTTTTTCAATTTGTCAATTTCCATGGCACGTGGACCTTTGGTATACCCCATCTCATTTCTTGTCTCTAGGATTGCTTCCTTATTAGTTAAATCACTATCTAGATCCACTCCTGAGGCCCTTATTCCTATCATAGTCAAAATCGAGTGGTGATTCTAACCCTCCATCCCAGTAAAATAGAAGAAGTCCTCATGGACTCTACTCATCAACCACCGATATAATGGTTCATACTTTCCAAAGTATTGCAGCTCGCATAAGTGATAGAATTCATTCTATTTCGTTAGCTTCTCACCAGCGTCATCATACACCGACATATCTTCTATTGTGTGCTTGTTCATTTTTTTGCTCAACAACGCATCGAGCTCCTTCTTATTATCTGATGTTCATGGTTATAATCATTTATTTTACATTGGCATATGTGGGAATCCCATTCTTGTCCCAAAATCATGCCCTCTGGATATTGAATTTCTGAGAAATTACTCTCGGGAAAAATTTCTTCTTCCACTTCAACCTTCTTCTTCCCTTTTTCTCCTATTGTGTGTGTGCTTTCTTCGGTGCCATCTAGAAAAATCTCTCTTTTCTTCCCTTTGTAATCGAGAAAGTCAAAACCCTAGTTCAAATCTTTGTGCCCTAGTGGAAATCACGTGCCCTATCTTGTTTGTAATGCGTCTTCTTTCCTCAAATCCTTCACCTATGGGAATGCAAGCTCCTCCTGTGCACAAACCTTCTCTCCATGTCTGGTTTCATGCTCTTCACACCTCAACACAATTTCTTGGCTCATTCGCACTTAGCCCTTTTCAAATTCTCTCAACTGTAATGATAAAAATGAACTCACATCTCATCCTTATATAGAATTTTAAAAAGTTAGTGCATTTATTGCTCCTCCACCTACTAATAATCCTCTCATTAATTGACCATTTTCATTCTTTATGTGCGGTACATCTTCGCGCCCAAGCTATAACCTTCTAATGCGTCCTCCTACCTTTAGACTGCAAACTTCTCTTGGTGTGTTTCCATGCACTGAGTACCTCGTCACTATGCCTTCCACTTGGTAGTCTACATGGCCTCTCTTTACCTCGCATTATACTTTTTCTTCATTCATTTCTATCTATGGTCCTTGTGTTCGAAGCAATCTCTTTTGTTTTTCAATTCTCCAACCTCGGAATAGCACCCATTGATAGTTCCTTCATGTGTACTCATTTCCATCCATCATGTACCGGATATCAACAACCTACCCCGTCTAAGGGTATGTGTAGTCCTCTATGCATAAAAATTTCTCCAAATAGTAATTAGCTTATAGCGCATAATCACGCTTATTACACAAACACACCAAATAAATTGAAAAAGCATAAGACAAAGAAGGAAACACATTAAGGAAATACATAAGTGAAAACCTAATCTAAATCGAAATATTGCCTTATTACAAACACCAAGAAGACTTATTTATAATAGGGCTTCAGCGTACTCCCGTTGAAGTATCCAGTAACGTATTCCATCAAACGCCTCTAATTAACAAGCACCTGATTCAAGTATGTAAGTGATAACATACAAGCCCAACCAATGTACCTTGAGTATGTCTAGATGGCGTAAAAACTTAGAATCATAAAGGAGCACCATCAGTCCTATCTCAAGCTTTTTATCCTTGATGTGTCTAGTCATGTCATGATTTCTACTGGCCTTCTCTTATTTTTAACTCCAACATGCTATGGCTCATTGCTCATCCAACTTGATTAACTTTTCAATCCATTCTTCTAATGCTTTCTCATCAACAAGACCTCCAGCACACATAATATGCAAAGAAGGTAACATAAATTCCATAGGAAGAACTACTTCTACACCAAACACTAATTGAAATGGTGTGGCTTTGTTCAACCTTTTATATGTTGTTTGATATGCCCAAAGTATTACAGATACTTTATCATCCCAATCCTTTCTTCCAACATCACATATTTTTGTTAATGTCTGGCTCAGAATCATGTTGAATGCCTCAGCAGTTCCATTTTCCTGAGGATGATAGGGTGTAGTCTTATGGTGTGCAATCATGAATTCATCCAATAAAATTCTGATTGTCTCATTCAGAAAGTGTGTACCCCTATCACTTGGTCAAACTTAAAGGAAATTCATACCATGTAATAATATTTTCCCATAGAAACCTAGCTATTGTAGTTGTTGTACAATCCTTTATAGGTGTTTCTTTTTCCCACCTTGTCAGATAGTCTATGTAAGTGATGATATAACACGATCCAACTCTGTGTGTGGCTAGTGAAATAGGACCCACAAAATCTATAGCTCATTTCTCAAAAAATTATGCACTAGGAATAGGCCTTAATGGCATCTCATCTCATTGACCTAGTTTCCCAAGATGTTGATAGTGATCACAAGCCTTGCAATAATCCTTACAATATCTATAAAGGGTCTCCCACCATAATCTAGCAAGTAGAATCTTGCAGATAGTGGCACCACCTACATAGTGACCACCTGGAATACCACCATGAGCTTCCTCTATGATATATGTGTGTTCATGTTCCAGTACACAACGGCACAATACTTCATCCCAGCCTAACTTGTACAAGTCACCACTAATTAACATATAAGGTGTCATGTGTATATCAAGTTGTTTCTTCTCCAAGGATTTCATTCCTTCTGGTGTCATACCTGTTCGTAGAAAGACAACAATGTCCTCTAGTTCTAATGGCACTCGTTGTAACCTGTATAACTATGCATCTGGCATGGTATCTTCAATTGCATGTGCTTCTTCTCCTGACTATATTCTGGATAAATGGTTTGGTCCATAATTACTTTTCCTTGGTTTTACCACAACTGTGAAATCAAATTCTTGAAATAAGAGTACCCACCTGCATATGCACCCTTGTAGAATGGGCTTGTTTACCAAATACTTCAATGCCATGTGATCTATATAAAAGATGAATGTGTATCTAGCAGGTACTATCGGAATTTATGTAGCACATAGATCATTAAAAATCTTCACGCTCTGTAGTTGTGTAATTATGTTCTGCAAGAGTCAGCTTTCTACTAGCAAAATAGATAGGATGATCTATAATACCTTCTCTAGGTTGAGCCAACACCATGCCAATGGTCATGCCAGAGGCATCCACATGTACATGAAATGGTTGGTCCCACAAAGGAAAATACATAATAGGCACGGTAGTAAGTTTTCCTTTAATGTCTCGAATGTGTATTGTTACGGTTCTCCCCAATAGAACGTACCTTTCCCTTTCAAGTAACTCCTCCAACGGTGCGACAACTTTGGCATATCCTTTGATAAAATTTATGTAATATCCTATATGACCCAAAAATCCACGCACCTCACTCTAACTGGTAGGCTCCTTTAGGCCTATAATGACTACAACCTTAGCTAGATCAACCAACAAACCTTCCTTGTAGATTATGTGTCCTAACAAGTATTCTAAATGGTGTAGCAAATATGCACTTCTTGATGTTCAAAGAGATACTCAATTGTCTACATATTTCAAACATTAAGCACAAATTGTCACAATGATCTTTAACTAATCCATACACCATCCAATCATCCAAATAAACCTACAAGAAGTTGTGAATAAATTCCTTGAACGCTTGAACAACTATGCATGAAAATACAGCAGGCACATTTTTTAGACAAAAAGGCATCACAAGATAGGAAAAATTACCCCATTCGGTAGTAAAAGTAGTCTTTTCCGATCTTCCTAGGCAATCCTAACTGATGATACCCAAGAACCCATCTCGTAAACGAATATATTTCACGCCCTACAACACCTTCTAATATTTTCTCAGTGAATGGCATGGGAAAGGGATCAGTCACACATGCAACATTCAACTCCTTGTAGTCCACATAGATCCTAATATGTCCATCCTTCTTGATATTGATCACCATTGGACTAACCCATTTTGACTCATCAAGTGGCTTGATAATCCCAAACTTCAACATTTTATCAATCTCTTCTTTGGCCTTTTCACACAAGTTGGGTTCATCCTGTAGGGTCTCTTTCTAACTGGCGGGTGCGCGCCCTCTTTAAACTTTATCTTCATCTCCCCTAATGATTCATGAATTCCTTTAAGTTCGCAGGACCCCCTAGGGAATAAGTCATGATAATCCCTTAGTAACTCTATGATTTTTGCCACTTCAGAGTCTGACCAATAGTCTCTAATTATGGCTTCCTTAGGCTCAACATCTAACCCAATATTCACCTTCTTTGTCTTCATAGGTTCATGATAGGTGTGCATTGTCTTATCTGCATTGTCCAACACCTCGCACCTACTTGTTAAATCGTTTACATCTAGATTTTCTACTTCTTCATCATCCACTAAGTAGACCATTTTTATTTTTTCTTTCTCAAGGAAAGTGCATTGAAGTAGTGTGGCATCGGCCTCTGTCTCTTCAACAAAACGCACTCCTAAGTTTCCTTCATCCAATAACTCCTGAAGGATTTCTTCCCTTGGTACTATCTCCCATAGTTAAGCACTTTATGACTCTTGATTCCTCTTGCACTTGAGGTTTAGTAGAGAAGTCAAATGTTTAGGCCATTTCTGCAAGTAAATCCTACCAATTTCCAATCTCTCTATATAGCTCTGCATATACATACCAAGCACATGAGCAGCCTTGTAAAGTCGAATAAAACTTGTGCACCCAGAGCAAAGGTGGTAAAGCTTCCTACCCCTCTGTCCAGAGTTTCTCACACTTTTGAACGTGGTGTTGAACAAGTTGATTACCATGATCATTGCAGATTTGAGTAGGTGCATTTCTCTTGAAGAACCTAGTAGCAAGAGCAATCCTAATTTCATTCCATCCTATAAGATTATCCTTGTGGGCCCCCACCATCATTTTTTGTCCCACATAGTGTATATTCTATCATATTTCTTCTTTCTAGCGGGTTATCCAATGTTCCTCCATGGCGTGCAGGAATACCATAGAATCTCCTTCTCTGTATAATAAGGTACCAAGTTGTTACCTATCCTCCTGACATAACATGATTTGTTTCCTTTAGGAAATATGCTCTTTACTTCACGCCCTACTAACTCATAAGTGTTATGAGCCCAATTATCACAAGCAACACTTGTAGTATCGCTAATAGACTATGCATCCTCCCACTGAATTATTCCTTATTTAGATGGCTCAAGCATATCTGGATCTCGAGTGACACATGTACATAAATCCTATTAAGATATTATTCACTTAAGGGCTCAACATAGGGTGTAAATTTTCCATCTGTTAAAGGGATAATAACTCTTTCCTCCTTATTTTCAAAACTAATATAACCCTTGTTGAACCGAAGATTTGCATTATTTTCATAGCACCAAGGATGCCCCAATAGAGCTAGGAAGCTATTTGATTCTCCCAGCGCTAAAACCTCAAAGTCTCCAATGAACTTGGCTCCTTGTATGGCAGTGGATGCATCTTTCAAAACTCTGATGGGATTGGCCTTAGTCATATTATCCATGAACAATACATTAGAGGATGGCTGCAATAGGGGTCTTCCCATTTGTACCCATGCATCTAAGGTAAGAAAATTAACTTTTGTGCTTGTATCAATCAATATATTACTCAATACCCACTCATCCACAACAGAATTTAGAGTTATTTCCTTGTCATATTCTAGGCTATAAGGGGGAAGATTTGCATGCAGGATCTGTCATTAAGTCTCAACACTTGCATGTGGATTGTTTTCTTTTAACCAATTCCCTAACATTGGAATGATATTCTCCTAGCGCAACAATTTGCACACTTCTCTCAAGTCATCCATATCAGTCTAGATTGTCTTTGATGCTTTCTTTTTCTCCATCTTCCATGATTACTCCTTTAAATATTGTATTTCCCCCTGAAGATTCCTGCGTACCTCCATGGTTCCCTAACAAACCTCCTTCTGATGGGTAGGGTTGGGGTACCATGTATGAAGAACCTTCTCCTTAGTGATGATAGGCTTATACTGCAATGCTTCTCTAGCACATGTCGCCTCAGCACGGGTCGTGATCTTTACTTGTAATGCCTCAGACTCTGCTTCCAACTTAGGCATCCACTGATTTTCCATAGTGCACTATATCCTAACCATCCCTACGCCTTTGTTTTCTTGTTTATGTTGCTTATTAAGATGCTCATACAAGTCCAGAACTCCTCATAGCTATGAATCTTTCCACAGAAAGAACATGTAATATTCTGGGGACATTCACGCTTGTAGTGGTCAGGAGATCCGCAAGTATAACATGTTCCATAAGGGAACTCACTTCTTCCACCACCACGGCCTCGTCCTCCAAATCCACCATGGTATCCTCAACCTCTACCACGACCGCCTTTAAAACACCCTTCATTCCGATCATAGCATGCCTGATTGTGATCTCGGTCCTGATGCTCGTTCTTGCCTTTAGAGTTATCTAAGACTCTTTTCTATTGTACACCAATATCTATAGCATCATGGATCGACCAATCAGTCGATAGTCTTCTGTGTCATGAGTCATGGGCCTACAGATTTTACAGTAGCTTGAAGCGTTCTTCTTTACCGCGTGTTGTAGTAAGGGGGGTAAATGGCTAGCATCATGGTTTAAATGGCATATCTCACAATCCAACAACAATGAGTGCACCGATCTGTAGGGAAAACTATCCTTTGTGTGACCTTCTACTTCATAATATGTGCACCAAATCCCTATGCATGTCTCATGTGTTGAATTTGTTGATAGTTTCTCCAACTAATTTACCATATCTATGATATGTGCTTCTAAAAATGGGCTCACCCTAGTGTCTATGCTTCCAACTTCCTCAACGTGTAAGGCTGCTTCAAGTGCTTCGTATGGATCAATATATGTCTTATCTGATAGTGCCCTCCTAAAAGTCATAATCGGACCTCCAACGAACCATTGTGTATGTTGGCTTGCACGGATATCATATGATAGCTTAGATAACAACATTTTAAAATGGGCATCATACTCTCTAACACTTTCAGTAGTGCCTTGCTTAATATCCTTGAGTGCACTTATACTCTTCTACTTAAACTCAGGGATGTGAAACTCTTTAAGGAATGCATCTTTTAAAGTTGTATAGTCTATACAAGTTTGATCAGGGTCAAACTTTATGTACCAGCTATGTGCACACCCTTGTAACATAGTAGCAAATTGGCTTGCCCTACGCTCAGAAGCCATGATTCCTTTTGTGTGCCACATTATTTCACACATATGCACATGTTTAGCAAGTGTCTTCTATGCCCCTATACTCTGGAAGACAAAGAGACATCTCCATGTAAATATTTTGGGGTTGGTGCGGACCTTACCCACCTGATCCAGAACCTCCTATGTTTCCTCTTCCTCTAGAACCACCGATCCACTGAGCTAGAACCACCTATAACTCCTAATCCCGACTTATAGGCGGGGTAAGACCCGAAGATGTGCTTCCCTGTGTCCCGACAAGAGAACCGAATTGTATCCCGATAGTCTTCGAAGTGTCACTACTAGAAGATAGTCCAAAAATCTATGCACCTGAATTTTGTATAGATGATACACCCAAAAAGGTACTCCCATATAACAATGAATTCGTTTGCATTGCCATCATTGTTCCTCTTATAAGACTCGCTCCTACTCTCCCATAGCTTGAATTGGCTTGATGACTATTTTTGTACTTGATGTTGGAAAACCAAATGTGAGGGTAAGGTTTCCAGGTGGATTCAGATGCACTCCAGTGGCCCAAGTCATCTCTCTTGCAGTGCGCTTCTATGTGAGGCCGAGGATGGTTCCCTGTCATGTTTTCCTAAATGGGGGAGTTCCTAAGGCTTAGGTTCCACGTCTTCTACATGAACTTCCACTCCTTCTCAAACTATCTTTCTCCACAATGCCATTTTCTTTGTAACCTCCCATTGCTTCTCTAGCTCTCTCTCTGCATGCCTCATTATACTTAAGCCACCTTTCCTCTCTTTTCCTTTCTGCTGCTAGGTCTACCATCTTTCACCAAACCTGATCCTCCCCGCATGGTGGTGAGGTTTAGTTAGCCATCGGTTTACTCTCCAAATTCAAAGTTACCATCAGGATCTTGATCACTAGTGGAATGCCTTGTAAGTAAGTTCCCCTTGGATATCGTAAAAACTAGAATTCAGCTACCTTTGGGCACAAATAAGTGGAAATTGAGTACTCCAAGATATAACTGTTCAAAACACCATGGAACCACGTATCCATAGCACAAGTCCAAATCATATCAGCATCATAAAGGGCCTAAAATTCTTCCTGCATCTAGACAAGTGTGTGATACCTCCAATTCGCTCTAGATGCATAAGCAATCAGCCACTCATACAATTCTACTGGAAAGATAGCAAAAAATCTCTCATATAAACTATCATACAAATTTTGTTCCACCCACATGCGTGCGTTAAACTCATATCCAATGTTGAACTGCTGTGTGTATTCTTCTTCTAGATCATGTATCCACTCCTCAACACTTGCTAAGGTCAACCGGTATGTCTTCATCGTGAACCATCCTGAAAAACAATTGAAAAAAAGGTCCCAGAACGGAACTAATGATGCAGTCTAGAATTCAACAATACAAGCCCAGGCATATTGGCACATCACTCAGCCTTGACTAAGCGCTCACCCAAAGCACACAAAGGTATTAGGCCCCTCTTTAGGGTTGTTGTTGCAGGATGTTAGCATGATGAAAACTTAAGGCATTTAGATCTATGACTAATATATCATTCCAATGTGTATGTTCAGATCTAGTTGTAGAGAATAATAGACTTAAAAGATAACCATGATGAAATCAAACATGCAATATTGAACTATAACCATGATAACACCTTGATTCAGTCCATAATCTCCATTATATTAAATTTAGTAATACACAAAAGCTTCCTTATAATAATAGTAATATATGCTCATGTGTGCATTAGATTTGGTAGCATAACCTCATAATAACTTAGCTCTCACATCTCTCTTATGCTACATAATTCACTACATATTTATAAGGGTGGGTACTTTCCCTTCACCGCTTATCCAATCCCAAAATAGGTTGTATGTTATTATTAGCCACGCGTTGTTACAAAAATAGCCACACATACAAGTGTGCTAACACTAAACTACTTTTAGTTAAGTGATAGTAGTAGATCTATTCTCGGCATGTGTCCATGCAAAGCACTTCATAGTTGATCCTCCAAAAATAGCCAATGCGTGTCACACAAGTATCTAACCGGTTTGTGTGTTCGACACACTATCTCCAAAATTAGCTCATCATCGTAAAAATGGCTAAGTCCTAAATTTGTCTCTGTTCTACACAAGTGATTCCTTCCCGATGCTTCCACACCTTTGAATGTGCTCTACTCTCTTGCGCGAACCTTCTGTATTTCCTTCACTAAGTGCCAAATTATGATTGACCAACATTTCTCTTTGTTTTGTTTTTGTAATTTTCTAACTCGCCATTTCTTCATCTTTTCTTGCTTGTAGCGTTTACTGCACAGTAGTGGAAGGAGCTTATTCAATGGGTGTGCATGGACACCTAGCTAATCCCCTTGGGGAAGATCGAGCTAAGTTGATTTGTTGATTCGGGATAGCTGTTAGAAGTTGTGAGACACACTAATGTGTTTGCACTGTCAGAGGATAGCAGAGGTGGTGACCTCCCTTCACACCCATGTGGCTAGGTATGAGACCATCGAGTGACTAATGAGGTGGAGTCACTCTAGTAGTGATACCACACCAACGACCACCACCACAAGCACTCACACCATTCATTTCATTCCCATCATTGTCATAAAGATGAAGACGAGTCCGGATGTGGTCGTGCACCATCCGAGGGATCCCATAGGGATTGACAGGCCACCGGCCTTTTATTGCTTTGTCACAATTTTTTCAAGCGTTATATGATTTTTTGTATATTTTGGGCTCATTGAGAGTGTTTTGACCACACCTAGTGCGTGATGGCATTGTACACAAACTTGACTCATTATGATATATACAGACTCTTCTTTTTGGTTTGATAATTCTTTGTATCTAAGTTGACTTCCTTTTGGCTCATCTCACATGTGTACTCTAGATGTTTAGAATTTCCACTTTTCTATGCTTTTTAGAATGTATGCAGTGGATGTGAATGATAACAAAATGATTTCTTTTTGTATTTTATAATGTTGATATATGATAATGCAACACACAATGTGATGTTAAACTTTAGTTTCTTTAAACAATCTTTTGTACTTCGTATTATTTTGGGCAAATGTGGTGATACAGTGACATGATAAGTGAATGAACTTTCCCCACTCCTAACCCCATGCAACTAGTAAGATGCGAGGGCTCAACACCAAGATTCAAAAAGGGCACAAGTTATAGAGATTTGTTGGATGATAATGATGAGAGAAAGATAATAGTTTGATAAAACCAAATTGTGACACTACAACCTTACTCTACTCAAGCTACTTCATAGTTTAAAATGTGAATTGATTTCCATTTTATCTAGACTTAGATCCATAGATGGCCACTTGATTGACAAAATCTAGTTTTGAGGTTTTAAGCTCTTTTGGAATTTTTGACATCTAACTCACTTTGTTTTAATTTATGATTTCACAATATTTGAATGAACTATTTTAACTTTCAAACTTGACAAAGAGACCCCCTACACCTTGCCCCATGCTACCAGTAGGAAGTATGGGCTTATCACCATGGACAAGGCATAGGCGAGTAAGGGCATTTCTCTCCTTTCCCAACCCTACATCACTAGTAAGAGACGCAGATCAACACCAAAGGTTGGTAGGGAAAAGAAATGTGTAAAATCAAAATTTTCTATGGACTTGCATTTGACTTATTTATCTAGGCAAAATGTTTAGAATGTTCTTATTTCTAAAGAGATATGTACGGGATAGATGTGACACCATGAAGCTTCTAGAATAGACTATAGGCAAAGACACCTAATCTAGAAAGAGACTATAAGCATAACAAAGTATGCGGGGCTTGGTATGGTTGTCATCAAAGCTTTGTTTTATTTTGTTTAGATCGATGAAATGATATGAAAATAATTGATGATACCATGAAGATTTATATAGATATCATTTAAATGTTTGGCCAACGTTTTCAAAAGTTATTAGGAATTGCTATAAGAATAAGTCCCTTAATCACAAATTTTATAGAATTAACTAACGACATGAAAATGTAATGCGATGTAGTAATGTACATATGAAAATGCTAATGGATCATGCGTAATACCTCTTTAGGTGAAGAGAATTTACAGATTCTCTAAACTCTTCACCCTCTAGTTTACATAGGTGAAATTCCCATTTTGTAGTCTTATATCACTCAATGTGGACCCAACCACCGGGTCTGAATTTCCATCCTTTCTTAGGCTTTTTGTATATTCAGATGTCAAGTCTTAGAACCAAATCTCCCTCATATATTTCATGCTCGTAGACCTCCTTTTTTGTATTTCCGAGCCATCCAGTTAGTGTAAATGTTATGTTGTTGTTTAGCGTTGAGTCTAGCCTCATCAAGACTTTCTAGTTGAGAGAGTCATGCCTCTCGATAGCCTTCTTCTCCTAGAATTCCTTGCAACGAGATACGAGAGACTAGGTATTTCAACTTCGAGTGGTAAAACCACTTCATACCGAATACAAAGAAAAGGGGGTTTCCCCTGTCAGCGTTCTTACTGATGTCTGATAAGCCCACAAGGCTAGAAAAGGATTTAAATTCCAGTCTCATTTGTTCTCCTTGATGGTCTTAAGGAGAATAGATTTCAATGTCTTGTTCGTAGCCTCAGCCTTGTCCATTGGCCTAAGGGTAATAAAGAGAAGCCGTGTGGTGACTTATTTTGAATTTTTCACATAGTTCACATACCTCATAATTTTTGAAAGGTGTCATTATTCGAGATGATGACTTGTGGGACCCCGTACCTACAAATGATTTGATTCAAAATGAACTTAGTGATTAACAATCCGGACATGATGGTAAGAGACATGGCTTCTACCCACTTAGTAAAGTATTTTGTGGTCATGATTATGAAGTTATGGCCATCCATGATGAGGGAGAGAAATTCCCTATAAAATCTAGGCCCCACGTGGAAAACAATGCCATGGTGTTCTAATTGGTTGCGAGCTTGTGCCGATATATGGATCTCATGGGAGAACTCTTGACATTTATGGCATTTGCGTACAAACCCTACCACATCGTGTTCTAGCATGGGCCGAAATAGCCCATCTAATGTATCTTCCAGCGGTGGCGTGGGCTGCCAAATGACCTCCACATACTCCGCTATTTGATTCATAGATAATATTTTCAGATTATTCTTTATCAACACATCTTAAAAAGATTCCATCGAAGGCTCTACGATAAAGCACTTGTTCAAATATTACATAATTAGTGCTTATAATACACAAACTTCTTCTTCTTTGTTATGAGATTATCCCTTCTAGATATGTATGGTCCACTATGAAGTTAATGATGTCAGTGTACCATGGACACATAGAAATGGGAGGCTTAGTTTCAACAAAATACACACACTCATCGGGGAAGTCTAAATCTACTAGATCACCTCCATCCAATGGGTTATTAACCAACTAGTCCACAATGATTTGTCCTTTGACATATTTTTGGTTAACAAATGTCAACTCAAACTCACCCATCGAGTTATGAAGCGTCCAACTTTCTTAGATAAGGACCCTTGCATGAGAAAAGTCCGCAGGTGATCTATTTTAACAATAACCCTTGTTTATTGGTTTAGCATGTAATGTCTTAGGTGTTTTTCATAAATACTATAACAAGGAATTCCTTCTATACTTGTGTGTAACATGTCTCGTAATCAAACAATATTTGACTTATGAAATAAACTACAAATTTTTGTTTATCATCATCTTCTTGAGCCAACATGCAGGCTAATGACACATTTGTAGCTTATGAATATAGGATCAAGGGGTGATCTGATGTAAGCTGCATGAGTGTGGGATGAGACAACAAGAACCATTTAACTGATCAAATGCTTCATTGCATTCTTCCGTCTAATCAATGCAATGCAATCCTTTTTCAACAAATTATTGATTGGGTGAATAACAAAGGTCAAATCGGGGATAAACCTTTGGATTATGCCAAGTTTCCCAAGGAAAGATCTGATGTCAGACTCGTCTGATGGTGGAGTCATTTCAAAGCACACTTTCGATTTTGGTTGGGTCTACATCAATCCCTCATGAAGATATGATGTTTCCTAAGATCTTGCCTCCCGTTACGCCGAACACATATTTCTCTGGATTTAATGTGACATCATATTCAATTAAACGACAAAGGATGATACGAAGCACCTCTAGGTGATGCAACATATTTTGGACTTAGCGAAAGGTCATCTACGTAGGATTCCACAATCTTATGTATAAGATCATGAAATATATAAGTCATCACTTGTTAGTACGTGGTACTAGTGTTCTTAAGCCCGAATGACATGACAACATAACAGTAGGTTCCTTAAGAAGTTATGAATGTAGGTTCCTCCTTAGAGATTCTGATTTGATTATACCCAGAAAACCCATCCATGAGAAACAACAACTCAAAACCAGTTGTTGCATCGACATAATAACATCAATGGATGGTAATGGGAAATCATCTTTGGGACAAGCCTTGTTGATATCCCGAAAGTCTATGCAAATGTAGATCTTTCCATTCTTTTTTAGAACAGGAACAATATTAGATACCCATTGTGAGTAATCAAATGGCTTGATGAACCCTACTTATAGGAGTTTCATCACTTCTTCCTTTACCATGAGGGCCACCTTTGGCTTCATGGGTCTTGAATTTTTCTTGATTGGCTTAGCATCTGGCTTGGTGATGAGGTTGTGAACTATAATGTGTGGTACAATCCCGTCATCTCCTTGTAGCTAAATGCAAAATATTTTTGATGCTCCTTGAGGATACGAGTATGTATTTTAACCTCCTTAGGAGAGAGGATCCTAGCTTTAAAAATTTTGGTTCCTCCTCCGTCTCGATGTTTATATCGATTGTTCCCTTGATTAAGGAGGCATTTCATTCCTCAAACTCAAGTGGGGTTGGAGGTAAATCTAAATCCCCCTCTTCTCCTACCTCATAAATTTTGAGTTCTTCCCCAGGAAGATTCTATCATGGGATTTCTAAAATAGGAAGAATAATGTGGGATTAGGGAAAGATCAACCTCATGATGAGTAAGATGTAATTCTACAAAAGCGTTTAGATATCCCAAAGTTGCTTTATCACTATCAACGTGATCTAAGATGACAGACTCACTCTCGGTTTCTATATATGTCAACATTGGAGTTATCGTGTTTTATGAACCAAAGGTTTAGCTCGAGCGAAACCGTGAAGTTTGTATCTTCCAACTCACTGCTTGGAGTGAAGTGAGAAGTAGAAGTTGCTATAGATTCTGTGAGGAGGTTTTTTTCTCGTGGAATTGCTTCAATTGATATGAAGTCAAACCCCTTTGTTAGATTTAGCACTATTGTTTTGTAGAGTTGTAGATGCTTAGCTCTAGTCTCATATACCTCAAATATTTGATTCGCCACCAGTTTTGAGTCACCCAACACCCTAATATTAAGAGCACCCATTCTTTTGGTTATAATGAGACCAAGTAGGAGGGCTTAGTATTTAACCCTGTTATTTGTACATTCAAATTTCAACTTAAAGGCAAAAGGCAGAATCCTTCCCTCATGAGAGGTAAGGATCACACACGCCTCAACGCCAAAATGACACTTGGCTCCATCAAAAGGGAGAGTCCAAAAATTACTTGAAAAAATAGATGTTATATCATCTTTTGTACCTTCTTCCCGTACACCTAATTACTTCAACCATACAAGACTTCATCTATTGGAAGAGAACCAAGTCCCAAGGTGTGACCCATACCCATGGAATCGAATGGAAGGAGAATAGGTAAATCCTTCTCCAATAGCTCCACATTGCTTGTTGTGGTTCCTAACGACACTATCTCCACGATGATTGTTTCATCCTTAACTGCTAGAATGCCTTCGATCAAGCTCATGACTTCTAATTCCGTTGTAGGAACCAAATTTTCTTCTGGCATTGAGCTTTTGGGTTTATTTAACTGATTTGTGGGAAGCTCAAACTTAGAGTGGACACCTAGCCTTTTTTTAAGTTACCTAAATGTATGTTGAAGGGTTTTGGATCACCCTATGCCACAAAGACTTTCCCTAAATGTAAGAACCTAACTTCCTAAAATAAAGTGGAGGGAATTACCTTCATGCGATGAATCCAAGGATGACCAAGGATCATATTATAGTTGGTTTCCTGATTTATAATATAAAATTTGGCTAGAGTTGTCTTAGGTCCGAGAGTGGCTGGAAACACTATAGTCTCGATTGATGTCACTTTGAGGTTGTCATAGCCTCTCAGCATGTTTCACATTGAAGAGCAATCGGTCTCTCTGTAACCTAACTTTTAAATGAAAGAGAAAGGGACTATGTTGACCACTACCCCATCATCAATCATTGCATGTTTTACATAATTGTTGTAAATCCAAAATTGTAAATACAAAGTTAGATCACCCCTATGAGATAATTCAATGTCCAGGGCATCTTATTGATGTCAAATACAAATCCAACATCTCTTTCAAGCTGCCCTGGAGGATAGACATCAAAATCTACGTGGTTTATCTACACTTATGGAGGAGGGGTGATGTTAATCTAATGGCCAAGACCTAGTGCTTCTAATAGAGTGACTCTGTGAGCAAGGGAATTCTTTAACAAATCCAAGAAGGAAATTTGCAAGAAGGTCTTGGTTACTTCACTAATCAAGTCATAAGCTCCTATTGGATTGACTATTGTATCACGAGTTTTGTTTGATACAGTCGGGTGGATCAGGATTGGCTATGAAGAATAATCTTTGGTTCTAGTGGCAATGTTAATCTGAGGTTTAGTGTCCAACTCTACCAATCCCACAATTTTTGTTTGTTGGCGGCCATCCAAAGGAGGTGCCACATGTGGGTTTGATGAAGTCGAGGCTTCACGATCATGGGTCCCTATTACAATACCTTTTTTGAGCCATTGGGATCTATTATACCATCCTTTGGGTATGTGGGGAGAGGATCATTAAAGATTCCAAGTGGTGTGTTCTGTGGGGACACTAGTCCCATGTAAGTGTTTTGAGTTGGTGTTATTGGGTTTGCCAAAAACATGTCAACAAACAGTTTTCTTTGATCCTCTGGTAAACATGTAGAAATTTGTTGTAATCACGACATTCTCTGCATCATACCCGTGAACCCTATGGAAACTGAAATATAATTTGGGATCATAATCCGAGGTGCCTTTGATTTGCACATTATTGCAGTCTGAAGTTACGATTATTGTTCGGTTGTTGATTATTATAGTTCAAATTTTAGAACCCTTGCCCTTGATTTTGAAATTGGTTTGGATACCCACCTAGGTATTGGTTAGGGCCTTGGGTTTGTGTCTATCTTGATTGTTGAGGTTGTTGTTGTTGTTGTTGAGGATGATTAAAATCTACAACATTGACTAAGGGCGAGAAGTTATTATTTCTCTAATTATTGTCATTATTGTTGTTATTAGTAGTGTTTATGTTGGGAGGAATAACAACATTAGGTTTCTTGGGTTGGTCAAGAATGTCATCATTTGTACGGTTCTTATTAAGGACCTTCGGTCCTTGATTATTGCTTGTGGTGTTGGAGTAACCAAGGTTATTTTTGTTAGGAGTGACTAACCTTCCATTTTCTCCATAAGTCTTATGACCATTGTTAATGGTTGTTTGGTCAATTTGAAGAGCACCCTCTAGTACCTCTTTGTAGCTCCTTAGCGGGAACTTTTGAACTTCTTCCTTTATTTCCCTATTGAGGGAGTGGAGGAACAAATCACAAATCTCCATCTAATCCATATTTGGAGCACTTGTAGAGGAGTAAAGAACCTATCGCCACCTTTGAATGAAGTGGGTTGCGGACTCGTTGTGCTCTTGCTTGATATGAAGGAATTCTCTTATTCTTGTTCTTAAAAGTTTGTTCATATCAAAAGCCTTAATAAACTCTAATATGAGTTTCTTAAAGGAGTGTATTGAAGCCTCTGGTATCCTATAGTACTAATCGAGAGCAATACCTTCTAACATCTTAGGGAAAATCTTCGCAATAACTATGTCCCATGGGAGTAGCTCTCGAATGGCCATTGCGTAAGCTTTGATGTGAGTGTTAGGATCACCCTCCCCTTTGAACTTTGGAAGATCGAGCAAGGGTCTTGGGAGAATGATTGTCTAGATGGAGAAGTCTAGAGGCTCCTTAAGATATTTAGAATAGGTCCCCATTACGTACATTTCAACCATTAAAGATCCCTGTTGGGGAGGTGGAGGTTGCATCGGTTGTTGAAATGGAACAGCGTAAACATTTTTTGGGGCATATGACATTCCCTTGTGGTTGTCTATATGGACCTGGATAAATGTACATATCCCCCTATGGTGATTTTAAGTACATGTGTACGTAAGGGGGTTGACCACCTTGATATGGAACCCAACGCACAAAACCAAAGAACGTTGCACTTCCAACTAGTATGGCATTTGAGAACACACTTCTAGTTAGTTCCTATTGTAGATATCCATATGTGGTGTGAGGGGCATACCCAAGGTGCTCGTCCTAGTTAGAAAATCTCCAGGGTTTGGATTTCCTGTATAAACTGGAGGACTCTTTCGCAATGGGTACTTTTCCATAATTATGTAGATAGTGAGAAGTTCTTATTTTCCATACGTATGAACTTTGAGCATTTTGGGAAAGCTCTAACTCTTTGACCTTGTTAACTAGTGTTGAGATGACATCACCCGTTGTGAGGATGGTGCTTTGCCTAGGTGCTTTTTGTTGAACTTTTGGAGGTTGTTGGGGAGTATGGTATCCTGCTATGAATTGTTCACTATGTTGCCACCCCTCATTGGTAATGTTTTCCATTGTTGGAGGGGTAGTGTTATTGTTTTGAAGTAGGACATCACCATGTCCTTGTAACCTATCAAAATCCTTGTTCATGTTAAGGCGTTGTTCACTCCTAGTGTATCTTGAGAAGTACTCCATATCTAGATGCGAGAGTTGGTTCGATTGCATGTTAACAGTTGTCGAAACAATACCCGAGGAGATGAACTTGCTTCCCCAGTGAAATTCATGTTGTTTGAACTTGATTTTTCGTGAGGATATGTTTGCATGATTTGGTCAAGTTCCTCAATATGTACAGAGGAACCAACATTGGTTCCCTGAAGAAGAGGATTTTGAGCAGTTGAGCGGTTATCTACCCATGTTGAGAGTGAAGGTGATTGTTGTGGTACACCTATTTGATAATTGTACATGTCGTAACCCGGGATGGGTCGACCAGTACTCATTGTATCCTGACATATTCGGGGTATAAGAATACCCATAGAATAAAGGATGGACGAAGAAAGTGGAAACACTTAGAGACTAGCTCTTCATGTTGGGTTCACCAATTTATACGAAAGAAAATCAACACGTGACCTTCTTCACACCCAAATTCCCAAGGTCATGCTCGAGATAACTAATGTAGAATAGAAATGGATGTGTATGTGTGGTGATGGTGGATAAGCTAATGAGGCAACCTTATATCTTCCACACGCAACAACGGATCTGTGAATATAAGGTAAAGAATGCTCTCCTAACCTAAAGTGGTGTGATGGATCGATCTAATATGATAGCTTCTCGAGACTCCAGTCAATATCAAGCTTTGTCGAGATTCTATTCACTAGTTGTTGAACTCGCAGAAAAGTGACATGTGGGCACCTCGTATGGATTTCTAGATAGGGTCATGTAAGTGAGAATGAGAAACATAATGAAACCACAGGACTATGGGTGATTCTCCGGTCTGTGCTCTAGAAAGTCATAGCACTGCTCGATCAAGCTATGTTCAATAATGAAAGTTGTGTAATGATATCGGGTGGAAATGGTGATGATCTAAATACTTGATGTACACAAACCAAGTGTCATATATCTATTTGGTTAGCAGGCCCATTGGGTTGTGAGACCTGAGGATCACAACCAAAAACTCGTGGAGGTTGTGGTCCTGTTATGGTCATGTGCATAATCAAACCCGATTACCAGGAGCATTCCAATAATCGTAGGCTTGATTAGCTATGATGTTTAGCATGTTTAGTTCTATTTTCTCAAAGAATGTAGCAGGTGTGCGTAAAAATGTCAAACGTAAACTTGTATCAATGTTTGTTATCAATCTTAGCCTATTAGGTAGTGGGACCAAAGGATCACAACCGTATGTATTTTCTTGTTGTGGGTTGTTTATGGTCATGTAGAATGAATTGAAATAACCTTTGTAAAACAAACTAATGTATCAAAGGAAATCTAATCTATGTTTTTGGTTTTTCACAATATATCGAGTAAAACAATAAAAAGCAAGATAATCTAATAAAAGTAAATGTTTTTATCTTTTTTGGTTCCTTTTAAACAATACTTCTAACCTAATAAACAAACTAAATACAAGTAGTTAGCGGATTTATCTAATTACTTGTGTAAATGTGTGAATCTAAATTTAAAGCAAGTAACCTAATTTAATCAAAACCCTTCAAACCTTAGCTCGGAGGTGAAGAACAACTCGTGACCCTAAAAGAGGTATTGTTCCTCATAATTTCCCGATAATGTCAAAGAGAAAGCTTTCTAATGATTTTATCTACTTGTAATTTCCTAATCAATTGAAATCAATAATTTTGCTACTCTATTTGATATGCAATTTAAACTAACGATTCAGAATTGATAATTTGAAAAATGAAGCAAACAAGTGATTCAAACCTTAATAAGCAAGAGCTTTGGCTAATCTAGTTATATCTATATTAGTCCCCTCGGTTTCTTCATTTCTTTCTTTGTGTGTTCATAAGAGTCCAAGGGATTGGGAATGTAAGAACAACAAGAGGAGAAGATGCATGAGCAATGGTAGCGTGAAGTTACTTGGTTATAATGCAAGTAGAAGAGAGATAACACAAGATATCTAAGCTTGGTTATGCAATTCTTGGCGGGATTGTGTCAAAGCAATGCTACTTACACAAAAATGCCTTTTTGGAACACAAGCATGGAATATATAAGAATTGGGGTTGGGATGTGCCTTCATGCACAAGGAAAGGAGAGGTAGTTCAAACTAACTAAAGCACTGCAAAAATAGAAGAGGGAAAGAGAACCAAACAATCAAAACTATTTTTAGACACTTAAAATTGAAGTTAAGTGAATCGTCGCATGTTAAAAACATGCATGACGAGAATCTGGAAAAATCGCTCAAGACCGCCGCCCGTAGGACGGCGATCCCAGCACTAAAGGCCAAAACATACACAGAATGGAGGGGTAAGCTGGAAAAAGCATGGAAAAGCTAAGTAAGGACATCTAGGCTACAAATATACACTACAAATGGGTTTAGGAGCTTGAACATCTTCTAAAAGGACATGAATCATCATTGGGGACTTTTGTAACCATTTTCGACAATGTAGCACATGCAATTTTGGGTGCGTATAGTCCCCCTAAAATTGGGGGTGATTGTGACAAAGTGCAATAATCACTAATTTGAAATGTTTGTTGGATAAGATAGGTGTGTTTGATTCAAGCTACCCCAAGACTAGGCATGGAAACAAAATTACCACAAAGGTGGACTTACACTACCATGGATTCAAATGATAGGGGAACCAAAGGGTTCACAACCTATAGACGTATGACTCATAGGAAGCGACCGCAAGTAATGATCCCGACTGGATATGCTATTCATGTAAGTTTGATAAATGTTGTTGCCACAAAGGTGGGCTTCTAAGGCCAGGAAGTCAAGTGATAGGGGAACCAAAGGGTTTGTGTCCTATAGACATATGACTTGCCAATGATGTGGTTGCAAGATCCAGGATGGATTTTTGATAGGGGTGGGTTTGATTGTAGATTGATAGATAAATTATGACAAGATGATAATTGGATAAGGCTTACGAGGCCAAATCATGATGGGCTTGATAAAGGACTATAAATCATTGGTGATTACATGGATCACTCACGATTAGATCAAATCATCGGCGAGCACGGGGATTGTTGGCAATCGGGCGGGTGGGAAAAAAATTGATGTATAAGGGGCACGGGAGGTTCATTTGAACCATTTTGCTTTTGGTGATAGTGACATTGCTAGAGTATTTTTGTGTGATTTTGAGTGTAATTTGAGTGAGATGGAGGTAGATGGAGTTGGACATAAACATCGAAGACCCACGCGTCCTGATGTAGATGGTGTACTTAAATTTTGTTATTTTGGTGTATATATATTGATATGGACTATGTGATCATCGATTTATTGTATGAGATCACTAGTGATCCATACGATCATCGGTGATTGGTAATAATTGCTAGTGATTGTAGTGATCACCAATGATTTCGTTGGATTTTTATAGATGTGTAGTGGATAAATGTTATAGTGGATTAAGTGATTTTGATTGGTTGTTGTATCTAATGTTGGTTCATTGTTTTTGTAGATGCGGGCTAGAGACTAATTAACTACATCGAGACGGGGTCTCGAAGATTCTTGATGAGGTACATGAGTAGTTATCAAATGCGGAGTGGGATCATTTAGAGGTGGTGGGGTTAGGTGGGATGCATCATTACCGACATATCCATAGAGATACAAGATTATTATTGGCTTTGTTTGAGAGGTGGGACCACTGTTACATGAAATTTCTAGGCTACTTAGAAAGGGGAGATGACTTTGAATTTAGAGGATGTGAACTAGATTCTATGCTTGTCAATATAGGATGAGCAGATCTACACTATTGATGAGGCATGTTGGGACATTGCGAAGCATTTTTGTATGGAGATGATGGTTTGGAGGTTTATATTATGTTGGAGGGTTCTCATACGAGCCCTATATCATGATGATGAGGAGGGTTGAGCTTTGGTGATGATGATGATGTTGGGTATTAGTTGTTATGCCTTCTTGGATTCACCAAAGGGTGATTCTCATAGATGCCGACAAGTGTAGTATGGGATATGTTAAAGTTCAAGACAAGATATTTAATTTTTCTCCCACTCTGTTGGCACTAGTTTACGGGGAGTTGTGGTCCTAAAGGACCGAACGTAAATTTGGTGTAGATGTATCATTATGGTTGGAGTGTTGGGATTACAAGCATATTATAGTGGCTCGGCCGAGAGGATTGTCGTGGATGAGGTGGGTGGACTTAGATTACCTCGTAGGTTTTATGATGTGGAGATCAGATCATGGGGCGACATGGGCTAGGAGATAAGATTATTATTATAGGCAACTCCTAGCTAGTTTACGGAGTTGGTGGTGTGATGTGGAGGCCTTATTCAGGTTTCCCAATATGGCCTCACACATCGAGGGGGGTGCTAGTGGACATGCACTAGGATAGGTGGGTGCAGGGGTAGAGGGATGGTGAGTGGGAGTTGGTGTGATTTGGCCATATTAGACAACAATTTGGTTTGGTGCAGGGATGTGTTGAAGGTAGCGATGACTTACCGGAGAGAAGATACAAAGATAGATGTGGCACTACCAGTTGTTCATGAGGCAATGGATATAGTAAATGAGGAGGGAGTTGGTGTAGTTGTTGATGCTCGGGGTATGGAGGTGGGTCATGATGATGTAAGGTGATAATGGCTTGTGTTGTATTGCGGCGAGGGAAAGCTAGGTGGTTTTGATAGACAAGTGCGGGCTCGTGTGGAGGCTACACTTCAAAGGTGGTGGTAAGGGTGGAGATGAGGGGATAGGGTAGTGGACTTAGAGGCTACCGTAGCTTGTTTGATGACTAAGAAGGGTACATTGGTGGTCAAGAGAGATGGGTTGGGCCAACAACTTGCCACCGTATATAGCGAGAACTTACTTAGGCTATAGCTAACCATAATCGATATCAACAAAGGCGGTGAGAGGCCTTACGAAAGGCCCTCAGGATCACTAGTGTTTTAGTTTTAAGAGCTGAGCTACAGGCAAGCGAGAGCTCAAGCTAGTGGTCGAGATGGGGCCACTTAATGTGAGTTTAGCTAACTACTTGTCATTATGTGAGGAGATAATACGATGAAGGCTACCCAATAAGTCTCACTATTCGATATATCAAGAGCGGAGGTAGGTGGTACCAACAAGAAGTGCTAAAAGTATTGGTTAAGTGTTGAGAGATCAAGATAAAGGACCCGGTAGGGGTCCTTGTGGCGCAGCAGGAGTAGTGCTCGAGGAGAATTTGAATTATAGATGTTTATTTTACTCAATAGATATGATGTTTTTTATGTATGCGGCTCTCTTGAAGCCTATATTGATGTATATTTTTGGTATACTTTGAGTCTTTGAGACTCATGATGATGTACATTGATATACCCATATATATATTTAAGATTTTGAATCATGTGTTGTTGTTGATTTATTTTGATATTTGATGTTTATAATGCAATGTTGACATAGTTTTAATGTGATGTTTAGATGTGATGTTGATTTTAATATATGACATGTTGATTTTGAGATAAGTTTAGATATATTTGATTATGTTGTCAGATGTGATGAGTATGGATGTTAATTTGATATATGATATGTTAATTTTGATGTTGATATGATGTGACTTTAATATAATGGTGTTGATATATGTATTCCAAAATGTACTTTAATCATGGTTGGGAATAAAATGTGAATCATTTGCTTTTAGACTAGATTTGATGCATATGTGACATGATGGTAAAATGTATAATGATGAAAATGCACTTTATGACCTTATAACAAAAGTTAACACATAACTAAAAATAAGTAGTCACATGTAGGACCTTAGATATGGATGAAAGTGAGTTTGTATACCTTCTTAGAACATGGGAAGGGTTCACATATGCGCTTTAGGTGTTAGGAGATAAGGGATTAAATTATGTGGAACAATCCCATAGAAATGCAACAGTAGAAACTAAAATGCAAAATATATTATAGTTCTGAAATTAAAGGTACAAAAAATAAATGAACACAAATCAAAGACTATATTTAACATGGTTCACCCAGATTCGGCTACATCCAAAAATAGCCAATCCTCATTTATTTTGTCCAACAAAATACAAGAAGGGATACACCCTCCAACAAATTTGTTGTAACTTCCTCTTCTCTCTATCATAGTATCCTCACAATTACAATGAAAATAGGAATACCAAATGAGCCACACCACATAGCCCTTTTTTTTTTAGGGCAACAAAGAAAAAACCACCCTAACCTATACCGTTAGATCTCTAACCTAATAATGAATGCCCCGACTTTTACAATGAATAAATACATATAAAATATGACTTTTGGGCGCTTCCTCGAACTCCACAAAGGCGATGCCCCCTTACAAACCCTTGGACTATGAATGTTAACCAAGAAGATTAAGCTCCACAACCAACACTAGGATTTTTAGACTTTTTCAATTTTTAAAAGGTTGGTCAATGTGGAAAGCCTTTTACAATGATATGGGTAGCCATCCTTCAAGGGAGTCATCTACAATTTTTACTTTATGATTTTTACTTTAATAGTCATCCTTTGAGGGATCGGTCTATATTTGATAAGCAAATGTCCTTCAAGGATCAATCTATTTTTGACAATGTAGTCATTTTTATGCCCACCAAAGAACAAGGGAATCCCATGCACGCCAACGTATCACCCAAATGGACGTTGGACGCTCACCCGAGGCACGTGCGGGCGCCGAGTCTCTCTTTTATGTGAGTTAAGTGGGAAACATCATCTATGATAGGAACTTTAAAAAGAGTGAGTGGAAACAAAACATAAATTTATCATAGAACTCGAGCTAATTTTAGACAAATGCAAGTCATCCCGGACCAAATGGTACTTAACATATCATATATAGGAACCAAGACATAAACGAAATGCATAAGGATGTATATTTATTCCATAAACATTCATGAATTAGAACTGTAAGCTATAAACATGGACCAAAATCATTAATAATCATATTCAATCAAGTTTGGTAACCTCATTACATTTATTAGATCCATTATAGACTACCACAACTATGCAAACCAAAGTCATACATCATAGCTAGATTTATACCCCTCAGTTCTCAAGAGAAAATTTACAATCCCAACCCCTTACTACATCCTTTTCCTATATATTTCTACCCAACCCTATAGAGTTCCTTGCAATATATCTACAAAGCTTCGTTCTCTACCAATCTATATCTTTTTATCCACACACCTTCTCCTTTGCATGGGTGCTTGTATATATAGGCCTCTTGAATTACCAACTTGCCTTTCTAGTGGCTTCAAATCCGTCGCCAAGTGTCAAATGTGGTCCTCCATGGGGGCATGCTCCTTCAGGCCCGAGCTCTCCACTCCTTGCAATGATGGTCTTCTAGAAACTTCCATCACAAGGTATATTCCTTCTTAAGCCAACTTGTCACCAAGCTTGGCACCTTATCCATTCCGCATGCACAGTTGGGTCATGCTTTTCTCATGTTCTACCTGATGTGTCAAATATGGCTAAGTCTTGAAACCTTTGTTTTGTCTTGTGCATGCACCACTTGTTCTATTAAACCCTCCTAGAACCCTATCCTACACAATTTCTCCTTGCACGCCCTTCCTTAACTAGGCCTTGCATGCCCACGCGCCTTCTTGTACTTAGCCAATAAATTAGGGTCCCAACATCACCCCACACTACACCTATTCTCCATCCGCGGGAACATGTCCTTAAAGAATAAAGAAAGAGTGAAAAGAATGATAGAAATGAAGAATATGGGAAGAATGAAAGAATAGGGAAACTTCGACTATCGGCTGCAAGAGGAGAGGGAAGTTCTTCCTTAATTATGCTTCCAATTTATCCCAAGTATCCACTTCGTTTTGTGCTTGTTGACAAAGGTTGCCAACCAGGGTGCTCACTTCATCAAAACCCAGCTCCTCTCCCTTGGTACTCATAGTTTTGACAACCTCATCTAACTGCTTGCCCATATCCTCAAGCGCATCCATCCGACGAGTGATCTGTGGATATAATTCTTTAAGCCGGTTTTTAATTGAGCCTCACAAGGTCTCAATAGCCTCTGATTTCTTCTCTACTTTGGCCAAAATTTTATCCCTCTCAGCCCTATTCCCTTGTTCTTTTCCTGAAATTATTTGAGCTCTACCTCATAAGTGGCGACTAGGATACTTGCCACTCTATCTCTATCTGCACAGTTATCATAGGCAACTTCCTCTACCAGTGCGGCGGCCCTTACATTGGCGAGGATCTTTTTGTATTGAGCAAAAATTTCCACCACTTTCATTATATCCTCCTTTTTCTGACGTGCCAACACCTCTTCTGCAGACTCTAGTGCCAAAGGTTGCCTCTCCATGGTGAGGACACAAGTTAGATCTTCTAGGCACTACAAGCTTGATCCATACTTCTGGGCAGTTGGGGTCAAGTCTGGATGCTTCAAGATAACAACACTTGTGATCATCTCCACCTTCTTGGATATTTCACGTACCCTTGTTTTTTCTTCTTTTAACTCCCATCTTAGCTGAGTGTTGACAAATTCTTCATGTTTTAACTCCTTAGTTCTTTCCAGGAGCTCTTCATCCTTCTTCTCTAGCTCTACCTCTAGAACCTTCACTTTGTCATTCCTCCCGAAGAGTCTAGCTTCAATTTCAACCGAGACTTTGTTCAACGCATTACAGACTTGCTTGTTAGATAGTTCTTTGAGTGTTTACCAAGGGGTTGGTTCCTTTAGACTCTGACACTTCCATCGATTCCCCTTGGCTTACTTCGAATTCGGGCTCATCGAGGTGGGACTCAAATGCCCATGAAAGCATCTTCCTTGTCTGTGGGTAAGCACCTTCTGCATCAAACAATGTCATGGCCAAGAGTTGTTCTATTAGAACAGTGCTTTGGAAATGTGCACGCAACACCTTATTTGGATCAATAATATATTCCATTCTTGGTCTCTGGATCTTTGTGTGCCTTCCTCCTATGCGCGTGCCCTTAGGAATACATACCATCAAACTAGGGCCTCCTCTTGTGTTGTCGTGATCTTTTCCACACTTTCTTCTTTATCTTCATTCATTACTAATTCAACATTGCGCTCCAACTCTTGTACTATAAAGGCTTCAATGATTTTTACCACTTTTGTTTCTATCACCTCGTTTATCTACTCCTGCGTGAGGCTTGAAGTCTGATTTTTCATACTCACTTCTTCACTTTCTCCCTTATCTTGGGTGCCTTCCCCCTCCTGGTTGCCCTTCCTCCACATAAAGAGATAGTCATTTTTCTCTTCCTCACCTTCTTCCTTTGAATCATGCACTTCAAACACTGGTGGTCCCTGGGATCCTTCAGTTCATCTTCTTCGTCATCATCCCTCTCACCTCTATAGGCCTCCAAGATCTTTGTGTTCTCTGAATTGGCCTCCTCCATCACCTTTTGTTTCTTCCTAACTAGGGATTCCAATATAGGAGATTTTTCTCTTTCTTCTTCCTTCTCTGGTGATTTCTCTTTTGTGATAGGCTTTTCTTGTTCTCGGCGTCTTCTCTCTAACTCGGAGACTTCTTCCCGTGCATATAAGTATTACTCCTAGCGTTTGTCCCTTGAGCACCCATTATTGGTGTATCTTGGACACTTGGCACCTTTTTCCCTTGCAACTCTTCTCTTCCTTTCTTTGTTGGTGCGAGACTTCCTTCTTCCCATGGGGTCTTCAAGAATGGAGACATCACATTCCAGGTATGTGCCCTTCTCAAACTTTGGTCTTATGTGCAGATATACCCTCGCCGTGGTTCTTCCTGCTATTGGCAAAGTCAGGGGCTTTGTCATTTGAACTTCGTGGGAGACATACCTCTCCACGTATGTGCGCTTCTTGGGGTAAATGAGTTGTCTGCGCAGCTCCCTATGGTCTTGATCCACCTCACTAAGGTTGAACCTTAGTCTTTTGGCCTCTAGTAAACCAATTTACCCTGCTTGGAAATACAATGTTGTGAAAGAGAAGGGGAGTTTGCACCAGAGGCTCTTGTTTCATCTACCAACTTGAATTTTCCAATACATAAGTCTGGTACACTACAAATTTAGTTTCTCTGTCACAACGAGCACCTCGGCAACTACTCAGGGATCCTCCACTCCACCCCTGAATGTGTCCCTTAAGTGCTTATACCATTTCTCCAGATGTGCCTTGTGAGCAGCTGTCATGTTGTCACAAGTGTACTTTGTGAATCTTTTTACGAGCGAGGGGTCTTCCTCCGGATATTCCCAAACAAACTTATCTACCACATCTGGAACTCCAATTTTTGAAAACACAATTGTCAAGAGGACATTGCCAAAGAGTATCTTGTCTCCTTCTGCATGCGTTCTTTGATAATTTCATCTATAATGAAGGTAGATAAGTTGTAGATGGTGCCTTCGATACTTTCTTGCACACATTTAACCGGGCCTTACATCCACCTTTCTTAGTCATTTAGCTTTGTCACCAAGTGCGTGGCCATTCTCGTGACAGGGTTTGGGATCTCCATGATGTCAAATTACCATGACCCCTTCTTACAATCATGTGCGGCAACGGTTGCTTTGGTGTCTTCCTTGTCACTCAGGTTGTCATCTATACTCTCTCCTTCACAGATGAGGCCTATGAATTTTGAAATCAGCTGAGGAGTTATGCACATCTTGTGCCCCACGAAGTAAAAGTGGTCCTCATGTATGTGTGACATTAACCATTGATAGAGGTGCTCATGTTTTCCAAAATAAGGTAACTCATAGAGTTGCAACAATCTCGCCTTCTCTAACTTTACTTTTACCTCATCGCTATAGATAGGTAAACCCTTTGGTGTCCTCTTATTTGTCGGGCGCACTAACTCTAGTGCCATTTCCTTTTCTGTCATGTTTGTGCAATGGTTATAATCACTCACCGTCATTTTTATTAAGTGGGACTCCCATTCCTTCCCAAGCAAAACCCCATCCGAGTACTTTGCATCTTTGCGTACCATTCTTCATTCATGCTTATGGGGGTTTCTAGTTGTTTTCCCTTGCCCTTGCCCTTGCCCTTCAGCTTCTTAGGTGATATAGTTGGTTTCTTAGGTGTCATGGTTTAGGTTATCTTAGCACTTCAACTTCTCTTACTTGCTTTGCTTTTCTACCCTCTCCAAGCTCAAACCTCAAACTTGTGAAGAAACCCTTTTCAGCCCGTGCCCTAGCTACCAAACCCTAACTGGAATAACCTCTTTCACAAGACGGTGCTTCTCCACAAAAATTTTCTACACCCATGAACTTCTTTCCTTCTAGTTTGTAGATCAAATCTAGTCACTCACGCCTTAATTCCTCAAAATTTTCTTCACATAGATCAACTCTGGAAACCCTAGTCCGCAAGAGCTCTTTCTTTTCTTTGTATTCACAATGTCAATAATGAAGTGCCTAACCTCCTATTTATAATTTTCCCTTCTTTTTAGCATTAAATGCTACTTCACCTACCACCGTACTTCAACACTTATTGCAGCTTTTTCCACTAAGCCGCACTCTAGCACCCCCACTCACGCGCCCAACCTTGCATGGATAATCCTACAACCTTCGGCATGCAAACAATCTATCTGACAGAAGAATCTTATGCGCGTGTTACCAACACCAAAGGTACTTATTCATCCCTTGTACATGGAACCAAGATGTAGTCTTATCCTGACACCAACCATCCTTGTTCATAGGGTCATTCAACCGGGCTTTCCAACGCAATCCTTTTTGGTACTTCACATCTTGCACTTTCCTTCACATTATTCCACCCTACACTAAAACGATGTGCGAGTCCTTTGTGAATCCATAACCTTTAAAAATAATGAGGTTACCATTGCCCAAGGCACAACACAAAACAACAATGAGAAAGGAAAACATAAGAAAAGAAAAAAAACACTAAAGGAAATCCTAAACTATCTCACAATACTGCCTTATTAAAAACACCGAGAAGGCTTATTTATAATAGGGCTTCAACCTACTCCTACTAAAGTGTCTGGAAATCTTGTCCCATCCAAAGACATGTAAGCGACACGTGCCTGAATCAAGGATGTACAAGATGATGTAAGGACCCAACCAATGGACTTTTAACTTCCCAATATGGTGCAAAAATTTGGAATCATATAGTAACACCATCTGCCCAACCTCAAAATTTTTGTTCTTAATGTGAAGATCATGCCATGCCTTTTTTTTATTTTTAGTCTTTTGGCTCCACTTGGCAAGTGATCATATTTCGTCCAATTACATTAACTTGTCAATTCTTTCTTCTAGCACTTGTTCATCTGCTAAACCTCCTGTGCACACTATACACAGCGAATGGTAACATGAATTCAACTGGTAGGACAGCCTCTATGCCAAACACCAATTGAAATGGTGTGGCCTTATTTAACCTCTTATAGGTTGTCCTGTATGCCCAAAGAATGGTTGATACTTTGTCATCCCAATCTTGTCTACCAACATCACAAATTTTGGTTAGGGTATGACTTAGTATTTTGTTAAATGCCTCTGTGGTTCCATTTGCTTGTGGATGGTAAGGGGTATTCTTGTGATGAGCCACCATGAATTCTGCTAACAGAATCCTTATTGTCTCATTTAAGAAATGTGTACCCCATCACTAGTCAAACTCAAAGGGCACCCATACCTTGTAATAATGTTTTCCCACAAAAACCTTACTGCATGGTTATACAATCCTTAGTAGGTGTTGCTTCTACCCACCTTGTCAAGTAATATGTGTAAGTGATTATATAACGTGACCTAGTCCTATACGCAACTAGTGTAATAGGGCCTATGAAGTCTATAGCCCACTTTTCAAATGGCTCGGCATTGGGAATAGGGCACAAAGGCATTTCATCTCTTCACCCCTGGTTTACCATGTGCTGAAAATGATCACACACCTTGCAATACTCCTTGCAGTCTTAATACAAGGTCTCCCACCATAATCCACCATCAATATCTTGCATGCAGTGGCATCACCTGCATAGTGCCCACCTGCACTACCTCTCGTGTGCCTCTTCTATGATGGCTAGGTGCTCATGTTCTAGCACACACCAACGCAAAATCTCATCACGTCCTAATTTGTATAAATCCCCACTAATCAACATGTAGGGTGCGGCGCATATAGCTAACTGCTTTTTATCCAATGCTTTCATTCCTTCCAAGTCTTACACACTTGTCTTGAGAAATACTTGCAATATCTTCTAATTCGAGGGCATGCATCGTAACCTAAATAGTTATCCATTTGGCATGGTATCCTTAATGCTTTGTGCGTCCTCCCCTGAATAAATTCTAGAAAAATGATCGTGTCCGAATTACTTTTTCCGGTTTGATAGCCACCATGAACTTGAATTCTTAGAACAATAGTACCCACTGACATATGCACCCTTGTAGAATAGGCTTGTTCACTAAATATTTCAATGTCATATAATCAATGTAAAATATAAAAGGGGTTTCTAGTAGATACTATATGAACTTATGAAGCACGTAGATCATTGATAATGCCTCGCGCTCAGTTGTAGTATAATTTTGCTCTGCTGGTGTCAACTTCTTGCTTACAAAGCACAAAGGATGGTCAACAATACCTTCACCAGGTTGTGCAAGTACTGCTCTAATGGTGGTTCTGAGGCATCTACATGAACATGGAAGGGCTTATCCCAAGAGGGGAATCATAGTATGGGCGCGGTGACAAGCTTATCCTTTAAAGTTTCAAATGCCTTCTGATGTGCCTCTCCCCAAAGGAAGGCACTCTTGTGTCCGAGTAACTCTTCTAAAGGCACGGCGATCTGGTGTATCCCCTAATGAACTTCTTGTAGTAACCCATGTGTCCAAGGAATCCACGCATGCGTGCTTTGACTAGTAGGCTCCCCAATCCCACAATTACTACAACCTTGGCAGGATCTACTAACAAGCCTTCTTTACATATGATATGTCCCAACAAGGTTCCAAATGGGGTAGCAAAGACACACTTCTTAATGTTGAGGGATATCCTCAATTGCTTGACACCTTTCAAACATCAACCTTAAGTTGTCACAATGGTCCTTCACTAACCCATATATTGTCCAATCATCTAGGTAAACTTGAAGAAATTTATGGATGAAGTCCTGAAAAGCTTATACCACAATGCATGAGAATACAGCAGGCACATTCTTCAATCCAAAAGGCATGACCGTATAGGTAAAACTTCCCCACTCAGTGGTGAAAGTCATCTTCCTCTGGTCCTCTTTTGTAATCCTTACCTGGTGATAGCCCGAGAATCCATCTATGAAAGAGTAGACCTCACATCTTGCCACTCCCTCTAAGATTTCTTCAGTAAATGGGGTTGGGAAAGGATCAATGACACATACTTGCATTCAAGTCCCTATAATCAACATAGATCCTTATCCTCCCATCCTTCTTGATACTAATCACCATTGGACTTATCCATTCCGACTCTTCCACAACCTTAATGATACATGATGCTATCATTTTTTCTATCTCCTCCTTGACCTTTATGCATAAATTGGGATTCATCCAATATGGTCTCTTCCTGATTGGGCACGCACCTTCCTTCAGCTTTATCCTCATCTCCCCCAAGGAATGGTGGATGCCTTTAAGCTCATGGTACTGCATGGGAATAAATCTTGGAATTCACGTAATAGATCAATGATTTTAGAGACTTCTTTCTCTGACCAATAGTCTCCAATGATAGCCTCCTTAGGTTTTGCTTCTGAGCTAATGCTAACCTTTTTCATCTTTAAAGGTTCATGGTAGGCACGTGCCCATTCATCAACACTCTCTATGACTTCGTGTGTCCCTATAGAATGGTTAATGTCCAAGGTTTCCACCTCTTCCCCATCAATAACATACACCATCTTCCCTTTTTCTTTGTCCATACTTACACACTCAAGTTGTATCTCTTTTGTTTCTTCTTCCTCAAAGCGCGCCTCAGTCAGGTTCACCCAGCAATTCTTGTATTTTTTCCTCCATCATAGCACTATCTCTTATTGTAAGGCACTTGAAAACCTACAACGCCTTATGTACTGATGGCTTTGTACTTCGATACTCAAATGTTTGAATGAGATCAATTGCCAATTCTTACCAATTACCAGTTTGACGATGCGTCTCTAAGTGGATATACCATGTACATGCACAACCTTACAGGGTGGAGTATAACTTGTGAACCCATAATGAAGGTGGTAATGCTTCTGCACTTCCCATCCAGGCTGTCTCACATGCTTGGATATGGAAGGAAGCGGTCTCTTTACCATGGTAGTCTTTTATAGCCATGGGCATGTTGCTCCTACAAAACCTTACAGAGAAGGCAATTCTCACCTCACGCCATTCCAAGAGGTTCTCTCGATGTGTTTCCCACTAGCACCACAACAATTCCGAGTAGGTTGTAATTGAGCATTTCTCTTCTTTCCTTTTCATTTCTCCAATGGGCCTCCATTTCTCACAAGAAATATTTCGGATTAGCCCCTCCTAAGTAACTTGGTAGTTTTCTTCCTCCTAAGCATCACTACACGTGTCTTTTTTTACCTTACCAATCCTCTTAAATGCCATCTCGATCAACTCATAGGTCCCATGCGCCCAATTATCACATGTTATACTGGTAGTGTCACTTATGGACTGAGCATCCTCAAACTAGATAACTCCCTCTGTGGGATGAATTATCTCAGGATCCCTAATTGAGCGCACATATATTCTATCAAGGACTTCTTCCCCAAGGGTTCGGTATAGGGTGTTGATTTCCCATTAGCCAAGGGTATAATGACATGTTCCTCCTTATTTTCAAAGTTGATGTATCCCTTATTGAACCACAAGTCGGCATTATTCGTAGCACCAAGAGAGCCCAAGCAGTCTAGAAATTTGTCTGCCTTCCTCAGTGCCAATACCTTGAAGTCCCCAATAAACTTAGCCCCTTGAATGGTGATAGCCACATCTTTTAAGACACCAATGGGCATTTCCTTCATCTTATTTTCCATATACAACACATTCGAAGATGGTCTGTAATGCAAGTCTTCCCATTTGATGCCATGCATCCAAGGTGAGAACATTGACCTCTACTCCTATGTCAATGAGGATATTACTAAGGAGCCACCCATCAACGACTGCATTTAAGGTGATCTCCTTATCATAGTCAAGGTTGTGAGGGGGAAGGTTTGCATGCAAGACCTACCTCTTGCACTTTGTTCCAGTGCGTGGTACCTTCTCTCGCAACCATTCTCCTAGCAAGGGAATAATATTCTCTTGCCTTAGCATCTTACATACTTCCTTAACTTCATCTAGGTCATCCTTTGGGGCCTCGACATTCCTTCTTTGCTCCTCCTTCCTAGACTGCTCCTTTAGACACTTTGGATTTCTCCTTGTAAACTCTGAATGACATCCATGGTTTCTGATATACCTCCTTTTGATGAGTAGGTGCAGGTACTTCCCATGTACCACTTCTTCTCTTGAAACCAGGGTCCTCTGCTTTGGTATTTCCTTGCACGTGTCATTTCTGCTCATGTTGTTACCAAAACAGGCTCCAAGCCTGACTCATGCATTACCCATGGCATCCATTGTGTGTCAGCCTTCTTTATGCTTACCATTATAGTGCCCTTGTCTTTAGGTGTTGTTGACTCATGTGCTCAAACAACTCAGGGCACTCCTCATATTTGTGCTTCTTCCCGCACCATGAGCACTGCAATAGCTCTAGGCACTTGCGTTTGTAGTGGTCTATAGATCCACAATTAAAATAGGTTCTTAAAGGAACTCACTTCTTCCTCCTCTGTGGTTACCATGACCATGGAATCCTCCATGAATCCCCCTTTCGCACACGCCTCCATCTACGTGCTCTTCATAACGGAGGTCATTACCCTTAGAACCGCTTGTAAGGCTAGTTTAGTGCACACCAAGATCAATAACATTGTACGAGATCTTGCAATAGCAAGATGCATTTTTACATATTACGTGTTGTAGTAGAGGACACCTACTTGCATCATGGTCCTCATGATAGATTTCACAGTCCACCATTATAGCACGTACCGACTTCCGAGGGCAGCTATCCTTTGCATGCCCCTCTACTTCATAGTCTGTACACCACATACCACTGTGAGTTTCATGGGATGAGTTCATAGACAACTTCTCTAGCTATTTAGCCATAGCAGTGATTTGAGATTCCGAAACGGGATAACACTAGTATTAATGCTTCCAACAGCTTGACATGCAAAGCGCTTTCTAGCGCCTGCGCGCAGTGCTCTGAAAGTCTTATGTGATAATGCCCTTCTGAAAATAGTTATCAACCCTCCAAAAAACCAATGAGCATGTTGTGAAGGGTGAATTTCATATGACAATTTTGATAGGGAGAGTTTTCAACCGTGCATCATACTCATGCACACTCTTTGTCATGCCTCTTTAGATCTCTTTTAGGGCGCGATGCTCTTATGTTCAAACTCAAGGATGTGGAATTCTACTAGGAAGGAATTTTTTAACGCGGTGTAATATACCATCATTTGATAAATACCATGATAGATAGGCTGGTATTAGGAAAGCATTGTGTGATCTATAATACCAACTTGATCTAGAAGCATACACCGAGAGCCATTAATACGGCTCTCTAGGAAGCAACGAGAAGAACGTTTCATACAACTCATGGTAGAGGTTCTCTTCTACCCACCTACGTGCATCAAACTCAGGCCTAGTGTTGAATCTCTAAGAAAATTCTTCCTCCGTGCTCTTGAACCATGATTCAACACTTTCCAAAGTTAGATGTTATGTCATCACTCATTGCATAGATCATGATGTATGTCATTTCCCACTATAACTTTGAAAAGAGGTCCTAGCAATAGAACCAATATGTATTCATTTTTATACCCACCAAAGAACAAGGGAATCCCATGTGCGTCGGCCTATCACCCAGCGAGGCATTGGGAACTCACCCGAGGCACGCGCAGTACCAAGTCTCTCTTTTATGTGAGTTAAGTGGGAAACATCATCTATGATAGGAACTTTAAAAAGAGTGAGTGGAAATGAGACATACATTTATCATAGAACTCGAACGACTTCTAGACAAATGCAGTCATCCCAGACCGAATGGTACTTAACAGATTATAGATAGGAACCAAAACAGAAAAGGAAATGCATAAGGATGTATATTTATTCCATAAACATTCATGAATCAAAACTGTAAGCTATAAATATGGACCAGAATCATTAATAATCATATTCAATCAAGTTTGGTAACCTCATTACATTCATTGGATCCATTACAGACTACCACAGCTATGCAAACAAAGTCATACATCATAGCTGGATTTGTACCCCTTAGTTCTCAAGAGAAAATTTACAATCCCAACCCCTTACTACATCCTTTTCCTATAGATTTCTACCCAACCCTACGAGTTCCTTGTAGTATATCTCTGAGCTCCATTCTCTACCAATCTATATCTATTTTATCCACACACCTTCTCCTTTGCGGGCACTTGTATATATAGGCCTCTTGAATCGCCAACTTTCCTTTTTGTGGCTTCAGATCTGTCACCAAGTGTCAAATTTGGTCCTCCATGGGGGCATGCTCCTTGGTGAGCTCTCCACTCCTTGCAATGATGGTCTTCTGGAAACTTCCATCATAGGGTATATTCCTTCTTAAGCCACCTGTTGCCAGGCTGGTACCTTATCCATTCTGCATGCGTAGTCGGGTCACGCTTTTCTCATGTTTTGCTGATGTGTCAAATATGGCTAAGTCTTGAAGCCTTTTACCGTCTTGCACGTGTGCCACTTGTTCTATTAAACCCTCCTAGAACCCTATCATGTGTGCTTTCTCCTTACGTGCCCTTCCTTAACTAGGCCTTGCGTACCCACACGCCTTCTTGCTTGTACTTGGTCAATAAATTAGGGTCCCAACAGAGATAATATGATTTAATAGTTGTCCTTCGAGGGATTAGTCTATATTTTGATAATATGCATCGGTAGATATTTTTTATTTGTATGCTCGGGAAAACCTAGTAGACCATTTTGAGGAGGGAAAATGTGTGTACAAATCACACAAGTGCATCCCATATCATGTTTTTAGTTAGTAGACAAAAGGTAGATGGATGTAATGATTGTGGGGTTCCTTCTAATGAAGAACTTGTCCGTGTAAGAGATTCAATGAACAGATATGTGGTGCCCATCTTTAAGGTCTTAATTGTAAAGTAGTGATGGTAGACCACATGCTTCCAAATCATTACGATGGTGAATGATAGGCTAGTGGTGGAATAAGATCTTTGATGTGACTAATGTCATGACGATAGATATGTTAATAGTAGAAAGGTCGCATGTAAGTGCAATGCATTCAAATGTTCCTTTTTAGGTGTACCATCAATGGGGGCTAAGCTATAAGATCTTGACCCATACTTGTGATGATGATATGGACCGATTCGATTAGGGGAAAACTCTCCACATTTACTCCTTTCTAGAGTAGTGACATTTTTATTTTCTTTTAGGATAAGATCACCAATGTTGAAGTCACATTCTTTGACATGTTTGTTATATGTTTGTTTGATGTATTCTTGATAAACATGATGATGTTCGAGAGCTATTAAATGACATTCATCTAAGAACTCAAGTTGTGCTCAATGTTCTTGATGATAATCCTCATCAATGATGAAGTCTCTGAGGGACATGCGAAGAGATGGGGTTTGGAATTCAAGAGGTAGGACCACCTCAAATTCATAGACTAAAGAAACATGTGTAACACCGGAGGAGTATGAATGCTAGTTCGATAATCCCAAAGAGTAAAATGATTTGGAGATGCCAATTCCTACCTGCTTGGTCAATGGTTTTCATGAGGATTTTATTGAGTGTTTTGTTAGAGTTTTTTTCTTGTGGATAGTAAGGAGATGAAAATCTTAGTTTGATGTTGAAAATGTCACATAATTTCTTAACTTTCTTGTTCTTAAAATATTTTCCATTATTAATGATGAGTTTGTGGAGGATGGCGAGGTGAGATATGATGTGTGAATAGATGAAATCGACAATTTTGTTTGTTTTAGTAGAGACCATGGGAATAACCTCCACCAATTTAGTGAAATATTCAGTAGTTGTGATGATAGAGTGGTGTTGTTGTGATGAATAAGGGTTGATGAGATCAATGAGACCACGTCCCCATTATGAGAAGGGCTATAGGTCTTGAGCAAACTTTTGAGCTCAAATGGGAATGTGAGTGAGATTGGAATGTTGTTGACATTTAACACATTTCTTGACATATGTGCAACAATATTAATTGAGAGTAGGACAATAATAGCCCATCCGTAGGATACGTTTAATAACGGCCATACCATTAAATTTCCCACCACATATACTAGCGTGGACTTCTTGGATGACTTTAGTGGATTCATGGGATTTGAGACATCATAAAAAGAGGCCATGAAATTTGTGTTTTTAGATAACACACCTTTCTGATAACATATCGGGTAGCACATTTCGAAAAGATAGTTTAGAGTTTTTAGATAGGTCCGACGAAATTTTAGATTTTGAGAGATAATCATAAGTTTGAGTGTACCAGAGATCCATTTGATTGGCCTCAATGAGATTGATAGAAGGTATTTCATTAGTGTGTGATGGTTGATTAAGTCTATGCACAACACCGAGCAGGTTTGGAATCGTCAGTCGATAAGGGGATGAGTGATGCTTCTTGAAGCCACGGTATCCACAAATTTATTAGAATATCGTGGAACTATTTAGATAGTGTAACGATCAAAGGATTTTAAGAGGAATTCAACAATGGTTTTATATTTTTTATAGAATTGTGTTTTTATATTGATAAATTCCTTTGATTTAGTTGATGACGAGTTGAGAGTCTCCATAGATATCCAAAATTTGAACACTAAACATGATAGCAGTTTGGAGGCCCATGATGAGAGCTTCATATTCATCCATGTTATTAGTGCATTTGAAGTTTAATTTAAAGGATAGAGGGATATGAGTCCCCTGGGAGGTATGATAATGATACTGACACCTCCCCTTGTTGACACTTAGATCCATCGAAGAAAAGTGTCATTTTGATAAGAGTGTATTCTTGATTGATGGTGTTGATGGATTTATTGGGAAATTGTTCATGAGGTAATTGGTTGTCTGGAAGATTATCTTTGACAAGTTGGTCGGTGATGACTTGTCCTTTAATAGATTTTTATGATATGAATTCTATATCAAACTTGGTCATGAGCATAAGCCATCGAGTGATATGGTCACTATGGTATGGTTTGGAATGCATGGTTTTAAGGGGATTGAAACTGGTGACAATGTAAGTTTTATGATTAAGTAGATAATGGAGGAGTTTGGAAGTTGTGAAGTACAAGACATAACACAATTTTTCTGCTTTAGTGTAATATGTTTTGTAGTCATGAAGAGTGCTGATTATATAATAAACAACATGTTCATGACCTTGCTCATCTCTGTGTGCTATCATATAGCACCCGGGCATGGTTAATGCGAGATATGTAGAGGTAGGATGGATCCCCCTCACGTGGAGGTGTAAGCACAGGTGGTGATAAGAATTATTATTTTAGATCTTCGAAGGCCTTTTGATAATCATGATCCCATTTGAAGTGGACATCCTTTCGAAGGAGATGGTAGAAAGGTTGACAATGATGATTTGAAAGTCGTGAGATGAAGCGATGAACTGATTGGAGTTGGCCTTGAAGGCTGTGAAGTTGTTTGAGGTTTGATGGAGGAGGCATCTCAATGATGGCTTTGATCTTGGTAGGGTCTACTTTAATGCCCCTAATAGAAATGATGAACCCTAGGAGCTTTCCGGTGAGAACAAAAAATACACACTTAGTAGGGTTAAGATGAAGGAAGTATTGGATGATTCGAGTAAAAATAATTTCAAGGATAGGAAGATGGTATGTACATTGCTTAGATTTTCCTAGGAGGTCATCAACATAGTCTTCTACGGTTTTGTGAATAAGATGGAAGATATATGTTATTGCGTGTTGATAGGTGGATCATGCATTTTCTAGTCTCGAGGGCATAACACGATAGCAAAAAATTCCCCAAGGAGTAATGAAGGACATTTTATGTTGATCATATATTGTGATAAGGATTTGATTATAGCCAGAGAATCCATCCACGAGGGAGAGCATTTCATGGTTGGCGGTGAGGTCGATGAGATGATCGATGTTTGGAAGAGGAAATTCATCTTTAGGATAAACGAGATTGAGGTCTCAAAAATCTATGCAGATGCGTAACTTTCCAGAGGATTTAGTTATGGGTACAATATTAGAGACCAATTGTGGATAATCAATGGGTAGTATGAATTTGGCGAAGACAAGACATTGTAACTCTTATTTAATGAGGAGAGCTACGCAAGGGTGCATCCTATGAAGCTTTTGTTTGTGGGCTTATCGTTAGGATAGGTGAAAATATATTGTGGATGATGATGTTAGGGTCAATACTTGGCATGTCACTATATGACCATGTTGGGATGGAACTTGTATTGATGATGGGTATTGATGTTGGGATAGACATAACCATGTTACGAATGGAGGACGTGGGTTGTTGTGAAGGAGTGGGTTGAGACACACTAAGTAGAATGGCTATCAAGCTTACACGAAGTGTTTGGAGAGTACTAGAGGTTATAGGAATTGAGGTGGAAGAAGATGCGTTGATTTTATTTTGTAAGGATGAGGAGCCAAATAAAGGATCTGGTGAGGAAGATGGTTGTTTATTGGTTGTATCTTAAGGCGAAACAACATTGAGATTAAAAATGATGATAGGGGTCAATGACATGAGATTGATATGTGCGACCTAATGATGGAATAAGGATGGAGTTATTGGATGGTGATGCATGGTTGGGGTCATAAGTTGAGAATGGTCGTAAGAGGCAAAAGTGACAGATCGGTCATTGTTCGGGTGTAGATTGTTGGAGAAGTACACCCCGGCAATAAGATAGGCATTGAGAGCCATGGGGTTTGAATCTAGAATCTCATTGAAGACTGGATCACCATTATTGAAGAAACGGGGACTAGGTGGATCAAGGATTTATGATGTGGTTGATTGACTACTAGGAGAGTGTGGGGGTTCTTGATCAACTATTAGAGGTGATGAAGATGATTGGTATTAGTCAATTAAGCATGGAATGTCTTGAGGAGAGAGTGTACATTTTCCAAGGATTTGTTGGAAGCGTCGAGTCATGTTGTCAAAGTCTTGTAGATGGGACTGTTGTCTAGTTAGGACCATGAAATAAACAAACAATCACTAAAATAAAAAGGAAAAGCTAGATGGCTGATTATAATCACACAAGAATTTTTTAGTTATCTTGATTAAATTAAGAAAAGATGAAATGTGAAAAATGGTTAAGAAGGTACTAGGAAATGAAAATCTAAGGTTGGTTTCAGGTGATGTTAAAGGATGGAGTCCTTGATATACCCGAAGTTATGTGAGCTCGAATCTATGTTGGTGTTAGTATGAGGCATGGTATTGGGGCCTACCCCCTCACTTCACGGTCCCGCAGTGATAAGGATGTCAGGTGCTTAGCCAATATACTACCCACCAATTTATTTATACTCATCCATAATATTGAGTTGACTTATCCTCTTGGTGATGAAATCCAAGTAGGTCCACATAGGAAGGAGTGTTTAAATGCAAGTTATGTTTTGATGTGGTTTGGTTGTGTGTGAAGGGATTTATATGAATTCAATTCTTTTAACTCCTAATTAAGCTATGTGATCAGATAAAAATGAGTATTTGTTTTAAATCCCAAAGGAAATGTTGATTCGATGAGGACAAACACAAATATGCAATGTTGAAAACAAAAAATGATAGAAGAAGGGGCGTACCCATTATCACTTTTTATTTTTTGGATTTTAATTTAAGCAACAATAACATCAAAAACAACACGCTCCAAGATGAAAAGTTAGACAAAAATAGAAAACAAAAGGAAATAAAAGCTAAAATGGAATTGTAAATAAAGAAGGGATTAAGGGTCCCACTAGGCGTGTCGAGGATGTTTGAGGTACCTTTTAGTTGATGTTATAAAATGTAGAAAGTACCTAAAACTCAAATGAGCATGGTTTACCGATACCTACACCGACAATCATAATGTCGGGATGATGGAATGTGAACAATGTGAAGATGTTCCTCCTTTCACCGAATGAAGATACTTGTAAGCAAAGACAACTAAACAAAAGATATTAGATAGATAGGATAACAAGTTGTTCGGAAAATGTTGATCCTAGGAATCCAAAGGACTTCCTTGAAGGGTGTCAACTCATTTGATACAATTAAGTTGCATTGATAAAATAAGATAGACGATAATAGACAAGAAATCTAGAATTTAAGATGGATATGAAGATCTTGTTCAGCTTTATAAGTGGCCCATGCTAGGGTTATTGCAAGCTTGAAGTCTTCGGATTAGTTATATCAGTACTCCTCGATTTCTTCTTGAATTTTTGGAGGATCTTAAACTTTTCTTAAATGTCCTCAAAATTTGGTGTAAATGTGATGGCATGCAAAGTAAGCTCATGGAGGATATTGAACTACTCCCACATGAGCGGTTATTGGATGATCGAATATCAAAAATGTTGGTGATTAGATGAGAGATACTTGGAATAGTCATCTACGAAAAGACGAGCTTGTAGGTAGTTTGATTAGACCAGAAAAATAAGATAAATATGTTAATAAGACAATAATAGATAAATTATTGAAATTTGTGATGATCCGGGGGATTGTGGGTGATCGGAGAAATCGTTAGTAATCCTGTGAAAATTTGATATCCTCATAACAAAAATATTTTACAAAGACAAAGGCTAGAAATTGATTTTTAGTCCACATTTGATGCATAAATAGAATGAAAAACAATTTAAAGGACCATGTACTTAACTCAAACATGATGAAGAAGTGAGAAGATCTGCGTATGGTGATGTAAGGTCATGAGATATCTAAAGGGTTGGCTAGAGTGCTTGAGAATGTCGGAGGTTAATGATAGTGTCACTTCGCTCTCTAATACAACGGGGTAAATAAGAGCTATGAGCTTCTATTTATAATTGTTGGCGATCAGTTAGGATTATTGACGATCCAGGGATTTTTGGGAAACTAGCTTGGAAGTGGTATTAGCCACCTCCAAGTTGGGCTTACATGGGTGGGTATGCGAGGTGGAGAGATTAGGGATGTTAATGGGCTAGGGGAAGGTATAAAAATGGGTTTAGATGGGTGGTGGATGGTTAGGAAGGTTAAAGGGGAGTTAGAATAGGTTTATAGGGGGTACAAGTATGATTATAGGACGAGGGTAGTGAATCAAGTTATCTTAGAATAATATCTTAAATGATTTAATTGTGCGTATGGGGTGTAGGCGGATTACCTAAGGTGCTGAAAACCCGGTGTCTACAACAATGATATTATCTATGCGAAAACAAGGATGAACCTATCATAATGGATTTCATTGAGAATGACGAGGCAATTTTATGTTTTTTACATACATATAGTGATCTCCCTCCCATACATCATAATAGGGGCTTTACTCTTACCTCATGTCCCTTCTTCCATTTCAAAGAAAATATTGTTTCCACCCCCTTCCCGTGAGATATTGAAGTTCATGAAGTGGAAGAAGGACCTCTTGAAATCCCCCTGCTTCTCTAAAATTAGAAGAAGGAAATGCCTCCTTGATAGAAGGCAAGATTTATATAAACATTGGAATGAAAACAAACCACGAGATATTGAATCTTAACTCTTCACTATCTACGAGAGGAAGTGGAAGAACATAATAGTTCACGAGATTTTGCATTCGAGCTTATAAGGACACGACATGAGTAAATCCTAGTGTGGTCATTTATAACCTAGTAACTAAGTCGATGTTAAGCCAATCAAACAAGTTGAGACCAATAAATCCTAAGATTGTTGTAATGGTCAAAGAGGAAGTGATTAAACTCTTGCAGTAGGGTTTATTAAGCCATTGGACTACTCCATGTGGAGTATCCAACATCGACATGATTCTAAAGAAAAACAACAAGAATAGAATATGTATTGACTTTAAGGACATTAATAATGTGAGAGTGAACCATGACAATCAATATAACCCATGCACATCGAGGTTGTTGCACCCCAATGGAAACGAGAATATGCTCCAAGTAATCAGTAATAAAATTAACCATAAGTAATTATGCATGCATAAAGAATAGCTTTATTCATACTCGTAGATAGAAAAGAGAAGTACATAAAGGAAGCGTTATGTAACTCCCATGCCTAGACATGTCATACTCTCATGATGGAGCGAAGAGTTATAATGCTAGGAATAACATGTAACTCCCATATGACAATGACACATATGACAAATATGAGAGATTTTATGACGGGATCGGCATATGTCATATAACTCCCTAATGGACCTATGACTCACCAAAGTGAGATGACTCACATGTGTGAGGTGGAAAATGTTTAATAAATAAATAAAAGGTGAAAAATATACTTCACACTAACACCTCCCTATTCATCAAAGCTTAGGTATAGGCATGAAAATTCGGAAGAGAACTCTCTGAGACAACTAAGAAATATGCGTCATATTGGTCATGACAACTAAAGGCCCGATGGGATACCCATGTACAAACAACAATCTTTCTAGAAGAATAAGAAGAGGAAAGGAGAATTAGAAAACTTGAAAAGATGAGCGGTATAGTGGACCTCGCCCCAAGAAGAGAGCACAAGTGAATAAACTTGGCTTCAGTGAAGGGTTTGGTAAAGATGTCTACAACCTGATCTGAAGTTTGACAGTATTGTAAATCAATGATGTCTCCATGGATCAACTCCTGAATGAAGTGCATGTGTATCTCAATGTGTTTTGTCCATTGATGTTGAACCAAATTTTGGCAAATCAAGATAGTGCTCAGGTTGTCACAATAGATGATGGTAGGCCACTCGAAAGTGAATGCTAAACTCTATCAAAATCCCCTATAACCAAACAAGTTTCGTTGACTACTCCCCTATATTCTACCTCTATAGAAGATATAACAATCACATTCTACTTCTTGCTTGACCAACTTACATGACTTGAATCAAGATAAAATTTGTAGCTAAAGGTAAACTTTCGAGGATCTCAATCATTGACCCAATCGAGAATCATGAATCCAACAAAATCAATCTCCATCTTTCCCAAGTATTTTATGCCATCATAATAAGTGCCATAAACATAGTGAAAGATATCTGAGCTACTTTCCAATGCAACCGTGAGGCTCCTACATAATTTTGGACATGATGTCAACAATAAGCGAAAGATCCATTCGAGTGTGGGTTGGATAGATCAAAATCCCCACCAATTGGTGATAAAGGGTACCATTGACTAAGGGAGTGGAGTAATTAGCAACTAACTTGACCCCGAAAAGAAAGGGAGTGGGAGATGGCTTATAATCAGACATGTGAAACCTGGCTAAAAATCAAGGGTGTACTTAGGTTGAGAAATCACAATTCTTGAGTCAGATTGGGTAATCTATATCCCAAGAAAGTAGTGAAGAAAACCCAAGTCGATCATGGAGAAATTACTTGCTAAGGTAGTCTTCTCAAAATCAATGATCGAGGAAGAGTTTCCTGTAATAAAAAAGTCATCGACTTATAGAATGAGGATAAACATGGACTCGACTTATCACCAAATGTAAACATTTGGGTCAGAGTGACACCTAGTGAACCCTAATGCAAGAAGAAAGGAGTCCATCTTGGCATACCAAGCCCAAGGGGCTTGTTTAAGGATGTAGAGAGACTTCTTTGGTTTACAAACGAGGAAGAATCATGGAAAAACTTAGAGGTTGTTCCATATAGATTTCTTCCTCTAAGTCCTTGTGAAGGAAGGCACTCTTAAAGTCCATTTGATGGAATTCCCATTTGTTAGTAGCAGCGATGACGAGGTTAGTCGAATAGAATTCATCTTCAAAATGGGAGTAAAGGTCTCTCGAATAGTTAACCCCACAAACACAGGAAAAACCCTTAGCTATGAGTTGCGCTTTCTACTTTTTGATGTTCTTATCGGTACCATACTTTGTTCGGTATACCCACTTACACCGAACCATTTTTATTCCTTTCGAGAAGAGGGAGATACCAGGTATCATTATTCATGAGAGAGGAATAACCTAACCCATGGAAGAATGCTACTCAAAAAAATTTGGTAGCCTCCCAAAAAAACTAAGGGTCGAAGTGGAGGTGAAGAAAGCGTTGACTATATCATGTTGGCTCAATTATTCAAAGTAATGATAGTTTAAATAATCGGAATGCTCATGTCATAACTTACTAACCTCGTCAATGTGAGTAAGCAAGGTAGTGGGTGAAGAATAAAAATTAAAGTGGGAAAAGGTGTACAATCAAGATTAGTGATCCACTTTCCCTCAACCCTTGTAGTCTCATTATGGAGCTAATGAATAATAGCTAAGTTAGGATTAAATTTGACTCGCATTCCTTCACCAATATGAGTGATCTGGTAAACTGATAGGAGATTGGTAGAGAGATCGGGAATACTTAAAACATTGTTAAAGGTCCCATCATCTACTTCTACCAATCCACTACCAACAACCGACATGGAAATGTCATCACCCAAAGCTCGATTGGGTCATACCACATGGTTGATGTCGAGAAAATTCATCATGTGAAGAACCCATGTGGTGTGAGACATTGGAATCTATGACCCACGTCGATGATGGAGAAACTCTAGCTACAAGGGCCTTACCTTTCTTCTTCTTAGATTTGGATTCCTTTTTTTTGGAAGACTCGGGTTTTGAAGCATTTTGCTTGATAGAATCAAAACACCTATATTATTTTTCTCAATTAAATGAGTTAGGTGGTCATTTTTTTCTCATGCATTGATGCTCTTCATGTCTTGACTTCTTGTAATAGGAACACTTACACTTTTCCTTCTTCACTTTAGGCTCAGAAGTAGAAGCGTTTGTGTTGGGTTTGGTTTGGGTGGTCTTAGCTTCTTTCTTAGGTTGGTCCTTTTTCTCTTTCTTCTTCTCCTGTTTCTTTTCCTTTCCTTTACTAATACTTGTAACAAGGGCATGTGATTTGGACTTGATTGCTCCCATTTGAATCAACTTTTATGTTCTCAAATGAGTTAGGATGAAAAGTTGTTAAATGAGGGCATCTTCCAAGCAATCCCTAAAGATTATTTCATGGCTTCAAAGGTGAAAACGAAGACAGAGTATTTAGGTTCAAACTTAGAGAGAATGGATAAGATCAGTTGGACATCCTTCTTGTCAACTCCACATTCTTTCAACAATAATCTAGTGTGAATTTTTTTTGAGAAGAAGGCCTATAGGTTATCAAAGTTACTAGGAGTTAATCCTAATAGTTCATTCTCTAACTCATGAACTCTCATATCATCTTATTTTCCAAACATATCGTCAAGATTTTTCCAAGCTCCAACAGATGTTGTGGAAGAATCAATGTGAAAGAGCAAGTAAGAAGAGAGGACATACAAAGAAGACCTAAGGCTTCGTCACATCGGTTGAACCACCTAGATTTCTCAAGCTTGGTTGTTTGTTCTTTTCCCACTTCCATAGTGATGCGGTACAACCCTTTACCCTGTAGTGTTATAATCATCTTAGATCTCCATTCAAAGAAGTTAAATGATGTGAGTAAATGAATAACACTAACATCCATCATGAGGAGAGAGAAAGAAAGAATGCAAAAAGAAAGGAAACACACACACCCCCCCTATAACAATATTTTCACCCCTATTTGTAACACTTTATAGTTTAGTGTGTTGATTACATCAAATCCATTCATGTAACATGAAACAATAAGTCACTCACCTTGTAATTGGTGTAAAAATGCATAAGTGTGGAGACCACAATAAGTTTCAAGTGTTTGCATATAATTGACACGGTAACAATCACAAAACAAGGTGAAAACAAAAAAAAGGGAAAAAAGTAAATTTTGTGTGAGAAACAATGTCTCACTTTGCTTTGGAGCTCCCTTGTCACAAGGTTGTGGCGGACACACTCACTAACCCATAAGTAATAATAAGAGCTCGAAACAATGCAAAAACGACTCCCAAAAGAGTCAAATACCTCTCGAAACACAAAAAAAGCCTCCAAAAATGACAATCACCTTCACAAGCACACGTTAGAAAAAATGCCCAATAATGTTAAATTTAAACTTTTTCCGATTATTTTAGTTAATCAAAAATTATTTAAAAATAATAAGGGTGCTAAAAAAATAATCTTACCACTTAACAAATTGAAGACCTATTTAATTTAAGCTTCCTTTATAAATAATGTAAACACTAGTTTAAAATATTATAAAGGCTAGGTCTAAAGTTCAAAAATTGACTTTTTAAAACTATAAACCAAACTCAAATAATAAAAGTTACGTGTATACATAGAATGGGAGGGAAAGTTTTAAAAAGTGGTCAAAGGAAGTGCCAAGTGGCACGAGGGAGGTTCCCATGGAGGCGAGTTGAAACGATGATGAAGGTTTGATAAAATACATGTGAGCAAGGTTTGCACTTGGCACAGGTGTTACGAGGCCAAGTAGGAGGTTAGGGCCATTGGCGAAAGGAGGAGGTTGAGTGATTTGGAAGCTCGGGAGGGTTGAAACCAAGGTTCTCAAGGGGTCAAGCCCACAAAACAGGGTCCTCAATAGAATAAGCTCAGCGAAGCAAGCCACAAGGAGGACAAGAGAGCGAAGATGGAAACAACAATGCAATCCCAACATGGTTGGAACCGGGGTGAGCTTAGAAGGGCTCAAGGTAGGAAAAAAACTTGGAGGTGCGGTAAGCACATGAAATAGGTATATTAAATGGAGGATTGAGACAACCAGATCAGGAAAGCTAACATGAGCAAAAACAAGGTTGAGCCCACTAGTTAGATAGATCTCGAGCGATGAGCTAGAAAATGAAGCAAACAACCGAGAGGTGAACTTTGGGGAGGTAAGAGGGCTCGGTAAGACCCAAGCTAACAATATCTCGAGATGAGATCTATCTACGGTGAGAAGAGGGTCAAGCCCGAGGTGGCTCGGATGAGTTGGAAAGAACGAGCTCGAAGAGCTAGATGTAGAACCCAAACAAAGCTCGGGAAGAGCTCGATAAAAAAGCGGGGTAGAGGTGAGTCCAAGGGTAAGGCAAGGAGCGAGAGGAACACAGGGAGACAAGATGGAGGAAGAAGATGATAGGGATGGAACCAAAAAAATTGAAACAGAGCCAAATGGAAAAATAGAAACCAAAAAGATAAATAACTCCAAAACCATTTTCCGCTAAAGTTAGCTATAGATAGCTAGTTTTAGGCTGGAAAACACCAATCTACACAAACATCAAAGCAAAAACCAAAAACCATCCAAACTCCAAAAAGAGATTAACTTTGAATTAGTATCAAAGTGCACAAAATAATAATGGATTAAGAAAACTTGCACAAGAAGCTAATAAATATTGAAACCAGAAGTAATTAGCAACAAACCAATATGAGTAACATGTTTATTGAAATAACACAACTTTGATACCATGTGATAGTGAACTAAAAGGATCAATAGAGCTGCGCACATCAAGGTTGTTGCACTCCAATGGAAATGAGAAAATGCTCCAAGTAATCAACAATAAAATTAACCACAAGCAATTGTTTATGCATAAAGAACAAGTATATTCATACTCATAGATCAAAAATAGAAGTACATAAGGGAATGTTGTGTAACTCCCATGCTTGGACATGTCATGCTCTGTGATGGAGTGAGGAGTTACAATTCTAGGAATAACATGTAACTCCCATATAAAAATATGAAAGATTCTATGACAGAATCTATCATATGTCATATAACTCCTTAATGGATCTATGACTCACCTAAGTGAGATGACTCACCATGTGTGAGGTGGAAAATGCCTAATAAATAAATAAAAGGTGAAAAATATACCTCACACTAACAAATTAAGTCTGCTCAAAATATTATTTCCCGCTACAATCTATAGATGTCATTGTTAACACAATTGTTGGGTATGAGTTGTCTCTCATGGACAAATTTTCAAGGTATAACCAGATAAGAATCTTTGAAGAGGATCAAACCAAGATGACTTTTACCACGCCTTGGGGCACTTTCTCTGCTATGCGAGATATACACTTTGGCCGAATGCCTAGTACTACTTACCAGAGGGCCATAACTTACATATTCCATGACCTCATCCATAAGATCATTGAAAATTATGTCGATGACCTTTTGGAAAAGGCTAAAAAGAGAAGGGATCACCCTGAGGTCCCTCGTATCATTCTCTTGTACTTAATTGAATACATTGTTACCGTAAATCTTGAAAAAATGTGTTTTCATGGTCACAAGAGGAAAACTCTTAGGCTACATTATTTCCTTTCAAGAATTGATGTACATCCCGCAAATATTCATGTAATTCTTGAGATGACTCCAACTACAAATAAGTCGGCATTAGATCTCACATATGCCATACATCTCATTAATAGTCTGTTAAAGATGACATATTGCAATACCTAGACATAAGAAAGTCACAATGTGTTTTGAATCGGTGAAGCACTTCCCGCCTTCTATACCAAATCTCATGCCGCCTAAGCTTTGATTTTCCTTTAATTCTATATTCTAGTGCCACGCGAACGTGTCAATTGCGTGTATGCTAGCACAAGAAGATGATGATGGTCATGAATGAACTATTTATTTAATTAGTCGTGTACTTATTGACTATGAAATCGATACACTCGGGTAGAAAGGGAATGCCTGACTATTATTTTTTCAACCCAAACAATTGAGGCATTATATGCTCAACTAAGAGATAAGTGTTATTATCAAGTCTGACCAACTACCTTACTCAAACAACCTTGTCTAAGTAATTTGGTAGGTTTATAATGCATATGAATGAATTTGAGTTTACTTAGGTTAATAAGAAATAGATCAAGGGAAAATCATTGTCGATTGGTTAGCGACGATCCCTTGGACTCGGCGAACTAGATTATATCAATTTCCTCAATGAGTGTATCATCACATTAAAAACCCACAATTTCATCGTGCCCATGGTATTTTGACTTAGTGAACCATAATGTGGATCGAACTTACCCTAAGGGCCTAATTCATAAGCAAAAGCAAAGACTTCGTGTTATAACCACTAAGTATGTCATCATAGAATAAGTCTTATATCAAAAGGCATTTGATGGCCTATTACTTAGATGTGTAGATGAAGAAGAAGTGAAAAAGATCCTTTTTGAATCTCACATTGGAGTTTGTGGTGGGAATTTCGATGGGCATTCAATTGCTCGGAAGATTAATCGAATGGGCTACTTTTGGCCCTCTCTCGATCATGATGTCGTGGAATACGAGGCATTTAAGGTGTCAAAAATGTCAGGAAATATCACACACCATACATATCTTAGCTTAAACTCGTAACCTATAGTCGCGCACTTGGCCATTCTCTACATGGGGTTTGGATTTAATAGGAAAATTCTCTCCTGCCTCCATTGATGGTCATAATTTCATTATTACGAAAATTAAATATTTTACGAAATGGGTTGAGGTCATGCCTCTAACCACGGTGTTTGTTCCGCTTATAGTGAAATTAATTTTAAATCAAATCATTTGTAAATACGACATTTCACAAGTTATCATCTTTCATAATGGTTCCTCATTTAAGAATGACGAGGTATGTGAATTATGTGAAAGGTTTAAAATATCTCATCATCTTTGCCTCTCTATATTATCCTTAAGACAGTGGTCAGGATGAGGCTACAAACAAAATGTTGAATTCCATCCCCCTCAAAATAGTTAAGGACAATAAAAGGGATTGACACTTAAAACTATTCCCATCCTTGTGGGCATATAGGAATTTCATTCATACAAAGAACGGGGCAACATTGTTTTCCCTAGTTTTTGGTGCAGAAGCGATATGACCTTTAGAGGTAGAAATCCCTAGTCTTCGTGTGTCTTTTCAAGGCACATTAGATGAAGAAGAATATAGAAATGTGTGGTTAACTGACTTAGAAAACTTGGATAAGAAGAGGTTTAGGGTTGAATAACATCATCATGCTTATGCAGACATATTAGGTTGTCAATATAATAAGAAAGTTTCTGAACACCTAATTCATATGGGTGACCTTGTCTTTGAGATTGGATAATTGTATAGATAAAAAGATTGGTGAAGGTCAAAATTTTAGACCAAAGTGACTATGACCCTACTAGGAAATTGAAGATTTTAAGAATGATGCTTACCGTTTGTGCACTTTAGAGGGTGGGGAGTTTAGTGAATCATCAACTCGCTCCACCTTAAACATTTCTATATATAGTTATTACATCTCCACATTGTCCTTATTACATTTTCATCCCATGTGTCATTTACATTATCATCTTGTTTAGATTGTACTATGGATCTAGTTATTTTCCAAATGATTTTAAACTTTTCATACATTAGTAATCGATCCGATCATGATATTTCTACAACTTCATATTATTCAATTTTATGATTCACATAACTATTTTTAGTGATGAGATAAGATTAAAATTAATTCTATGAGGTCTTACTCACTTCATTTCTCTCACAATTTCTCCAATTTAGATGTTTTTCACCTATGGTCTTTCTTAAAAGCTTCCCGATGCCAAATACTTCCATATAAAGTTCTCTCCATAACAAGGAAATCCTAAAATCTTCACCCAAATATTATGTTCACCCATTTCAGGTCTTTGACGATGAGCCCTCGCATCTTACTAATTGCGTGGAAATGAGATCGGGGGGAAAATGTTCCCTCCCAACAAGCACAATATGAGAATAAATCAATGCAAAACAAAAATACACACACACACATATATTCTAATCACAAATAACCACATCTTCTATCCTTTTCAGTATTTGGTGGTGAGACCATACTTCTTACTAGTAGCATAAGGTTGAGAAAGAAGAAAGATGCCCTTACTCACCTACGCGTTTTCCTTCGGTGATGAGTCAAATCTTCTTATTGCTAGCTTGGGGTAAGATGTAGGGAGTCCTTTCAAAAAAGAGAAGCCTTAAAGTAAGGAGGAAAGAAAAGTGCTTAATTGCATAAAATATTGATGCATATGATTTAGATACTTATGTTGGAGAGACAATCACCCTTTAATCGGATCTTTCCAATTAGTAGGTCATCCATGGATCTAAGTCTAGTCAAGGCTTATACAATGAAAACATATCGAATTTGGTTGGATAATCTTGATCTGAAATGAGTTGTAAGTTCCCAAATAGGCCATTTTTAGATTCATGTCTCTTTACTCATCATTGTAATTCATACTTCATTCATCTACATGTATCTCACGTTCCTATTGGCTCTAGGTGTTGGGCCCTCACATCTTACTAGGTGTGTGGAGTCCAAAGTGAAGTGATACATCTCGTTATTACATTCATCTACAACACTATTTTGCCGATGGAACAAAAGTTTAAACATTATTTAGAAAATAAGTTTTATTGAGCATGACTTGTAACCATATGTGTTTGTTTATCACATTTTGTTCTCATTTTGTTTACCATATTACACTATCATCGGTGACATTCATTTTAAAAATACAAAAATTCAAACATTCTTAATTATCTAGAGTGCACAAATGAAATAGAGTGTAAAAAGGATGTTTAGCCAAAAATAAGGTCATATGTGTGTGTGTGTGCCATAATACAATGTCATCGCATCGGAGGACAAGTGTGGTCAAAATGCTCGATCATGAGATAAAAATCCAAAAAATCGATATATACACAAAAACTAAGACCAAACAATAAAGACACTTGGCTTATCGATATCTCTAAGACCCTTGTGAGGTGGTTAGTTGAGGGATCTTGCTACGACTCCTATGTGAGGTCTCATATGTTATGCATGATATAAGAACCTTCGTGCATCAGTATGGTGGGAATGTCTATGGGAGTGCTCGTGAGAACGTCCATGTGAGGCCGCATTTCTAGCGGCCACATTACGGGTAAATCGTCCCCCTCTTAGCATCTTGCGGTAATCCTCAACCCGTTGTTTTAGCACTCCATTTTTAGTCCACATCTAAGAAAGCTCTCCTATCAAGCTCACCGGATCGTGTAAAAATGTATGTGTGGCAATTGACTGGCCTGGGAGTCCCGGATTCTCCAATAGAGCGTCTCAAGGTAGACCAAAAGTGATGGAAAATAAACCTAGGTTGGTCTGCCTAATGAACTCCCATAGTTGTGCTAATCGCAAAACACATTCCCACAATAGTAAATTAATAGAACAAAGCTAAATAAATCTTACTAACATGTAGTCGAACAACTCTAGTCTAGGAAGTAAGGGAAAGAGAGAATCAAAATTATTCACTAGAATATCCCTCGACCCAATCAAGATCTGTAACCACCTCCTTGGCCTCTATTACCTCCTCTGCTGAATGATTCCTCCTCTGCATCCTCATGGCATGACCGAATCCTCCTCTCTATTACCCTACCGGTTAGGGTCTAACTCCTCCAAATCGGAGCATGTATTCACCTCCTCCTCCTCCTCACTCCCGCATGTGCCTCGCTAATCTAAAGGACATGAGGTGACCTAACCCCTCCTTCAACGATTCGTCCAAGGTGTGGCTACGAGTGTCCTAATAGTACTCCAGAACTACTACCACCCATCTCAATTGGAGTATAAAGCTATCTCTCACCTCCCAGGTGCCCTTGAATACAATCCAACCGCCAAAAGGACATTAATGTAGACTAGACCAAACTGTTGGGGGACCCATGTCGTTGGAAAATCTCTACACTCCCACCATATTCAATCAATTATGTAGTGGTTGCGCAGATAATCAACGTGATCCTATCCTCCTCCCATAAACCCAACATCCCCTAATATGGCTCTCAGTAATCATGTCTCATTGTAGTCAAAGACCCAACTAATTATGGTGTGGCTCTTAGAGGTGCCATATCCACCCACCTCACTACCTTGATACTAGCAAAGTCCTCAATCCGAATACCTCTCTAATAGGGATCACTCTTTCATGACCCGTGACACGACTGATGTAGGATGACTGAGTGATGTGGACTCCGCATCCGACTACATGATATAAATCATTGTATGTAGTCATTAATATATCTACCCCCTTGTGAATACCCTATCATGTTGCTTTATGTTTTGTACACCGATTGCCCGAAAAATAAGAACATATCTCCCCCTTATCCTTAATCAAGCACGAAGCCAATATACTGATAATGGCCTTACATAGAGTGGGAATAGGGGCTACCTCTGCTTCTACTAACCTCACACCTTGTTTGACACGTGTATCGAGTGCCTCTGCATATCTCAAGTAAGCTATTGTTAGGTTGTGGAGCTTGTTTTAATGTGATAAAGTGTTGAAGACTATACACTAAGAGTATTGTACACTTTCCACAATTGTCTCATTGGGGTTTAGGGCCGGGCTAGGCCCCGAGTGGGGGTCCGGGCGCAACCCCGAAAAAAAAAAAAAAAATTGGCCTTAAAACATGCCCGATATACCGGAAATGTGCTTTTCTCATATGGGTGGGATTTTGACCCATAGGTTTATGGGACAGTTTTGGCCCATGGTTTTGATACCCACGGTTTTGTAAAACTGCTTAAGTAGTTGTCTATTTATATGGTTTTGTGCATATGGTAGGTAATATAAAAACATTGCAGATGTGTTTTGAATTCGGGTGTGAATTCTGTAGAGTTTGTTGAGCATAGCTCCAAACAGATCTAGGTATTGTATTGAGAGAGTGGTGGCTTGTAATAAAATATGAGCAAGTGATTCTTGGTGGACATAGCCCAAATTGGGTGAACCACGTTAAATACTATCTCTTTATGTTGTGTTATTTTATTCTACAATTTTATTTGAGATCTGTAATATTTTCTGCATATTAGTTTCTACTATTGCGATTCTGTGAGGGATTATTCCGCATATTTTATCCCTTATATCCTAACAATTGGTATCAGAGCCTGGTTTGGTTTGTTGAAGTGTTGAATCGCAGGAAAGTTTTATCTTGAGTGGGAGCTATGGCAGATGATGGAAGATCTAGGGTTGATAAATTTAACTTGAAGCGAATTTTAGTCTTTAGAAGAGGCGGATGGAAGATCACCTTTTATCGAAGTATCTTTATATTCTATTGTCTTAGAAAGTGAATGCACCCTCGAGCGTGACAGATGTGCGGAATGGGATTTTCTAGATAGGAAGGCACTTGGGACAATCCGGCTGTGTCTTGCATCTTCGGTATTATTTAATGTTTCAAAGGAAAAGACTACAAAAGAACTGATGGATGCATTAGGGAAGTTGTATGAAAAACCCTCTGCCTCTAATAAGATATTTTTAATGAAAAAGTTGTTTAATATGAAGATGTCTGAGAATGGTTCAGTAGCAGATCATCTAAATGATTTTAATACGGTTGTAAATATGCTAGCTTTGGTTACAATAGAATTTGATGAAGAAGTTAGGGCTTTATTAGTTCTGTGCTCTTTACTTGAGAGTTGGAATAACCTGGTAATGGCGGTAAGCAACTGATTCCAGCCTAACTCAAAGTTGAAGTTTGAGGATGTTGTAGGGGTGATTCTAAGCGAGGAAATGCGAAGAAAAATCTCTGGTGAATCTTCTACTTCAGGGAATGCTTTGACAATGGAAACTAGAGGGAGACAAAAGAATAGAGGAAGTCATGGAAAATCAAAGGATCGAGCAAGGTCAAAATCTAAAAGTAAGATAGTATGTTGGCACTTGTGGAAAGTTTGGGCATGCAAAGAAGGATTGTTAGAAGCTTGGGACAAGAAGAAACAACATGAAGAAAACAAGGAGGTAAATGTGGTAACGGGTAATGTATGTCAGGATGCTTTGATTCTTTCTTTGCACAATATTACTGAATCTTGGGTTTTAGATTCGGGGCTTCATTCCATGCTTTACTCCACATAGGCATTATTTTGTTGATTATGTTCAAGGAAATTCTGGGCATGTTTTTCTTGGTGATGATGAGCCTTGCAACATAGTTGGAAAAGGTTTTGTTCAGGTTAAGATGTAGAATGGGAATACTTGGTTATTGAAGGATGTAAGACATGTGCCTACATTAAGACGAAATTTAATATCGGCGGGGCAGTTAAGAAGTGATGGTTGTACTATGATATTTACAACGGACTCTTGGAAGGTTACCAAGGGTGCTCTTATGATGGCAAGAGGTAAGAAGGTTGGAACCTCATATTTAACCACTTATAGCACTAATGTTTGTAATCTTGTGGCTTTAAAAGTAGATACAACATTGTGGCACTATAGGCTCGGTCATATGAGCCATAAGGGCATGGAGATCATAAAGAAGGATTTTCCTGGATATACAAAAACAAGTTTGGAGTTTTGTGAGGACTACATATATGGGAAACATAAGCGAGTAAGGTTTCTCAAGGTTGGACCTACAAAGAAAGAGAGTAAGTTAGAGCCGGTGCATTATGATGTATGGGGGTCGGCTCAGGTATCATCTCTTGGGGGTTCAAGTTATTATGTTACTTTTATTGATGATTCAACAAGGAAAGTTTGGGTTTATTGTATTAGAAACAAATCTGATGTATTTGACACTTTTGTTAAATGGAAATCCTTGGTAGAGAATGAAACAGTCTTAAGCTAAAATGTCTCAGTCGATAATGGAGGGGAGTATTGTAGTAATAAATTTGATGATTATTATTCTAAGAATGGAATCCACAGAAAAAGAGGCAGTTCCCAGGGAACTCCTTAGCATAATGGGGTGTCGAACGGATGAACAGAACAATAATGGAACGTCTTAGAGCACGAGGTTATATGTAGGACTACCTCTTTTTCTTTTTGGGTAGAAGTGGTGAGCACAATTGTGTACTTGATAAATAGAGGACCCTCAAGTGCCTTGGATGGAGGCATATCCGAGGAGGCTTGGTATAGTAAGAAAGTTGATTATTCATTCCTTAGAGTCTTTGGATGTGAGGTGTTTGTCCATATATATAAGGATGATAGGACCAAGCTAGAGGCTAAATCGTAAAAATGTACTTTCATTGGTTATGGTGGTGATGACTTTGGCTATAAATGTTGGAGTATTTAGGACAAGAAAATCATTTGATCTCGAGATGCGGTCTTTAATGACAAAGTCATGTATAAGCAAATGATTTAGAAAAAACAAGGAAGAATCCAAGAAAGAATATGCGGTGGTAGAGGATCTTCCAAATGGAAAAGCGACACATGAATCGGTTCAGGAACCTCCTCAACAGGAACCTCAAACTCCTATATTGAGGAGGTTTGCTAGGGTAAGAAGAGAACTTGAACGTTTTTCTCCTTCTCTTTATTATTTATTACTCACTGATAGTGGAGAGCCAGAGAGATTTGATGAAGCAATGCAGGTAGATGTCAAGAAGAAGTGGGAGCAAGCCATGGATGAGGAGCATCAGGCTCTCATGGAGAACCAGACATGGGATTTGGTGAAGCTACCCAAAGGCAAAAGAGCATTACGAAACAAGTGGGTGTTCGAGTCAAAGAGGAAGAAGGAATCAAGAAAAGATACAAGGCCTCGGTTGGTGGTCAAGGGGTTTGCACATAAAAAGGCATAGATTTTGATGAGAATTTTTCTCCCGTAGTAAAAATGACTTCTATTAGAACTATTCTAGGAATAGTTGCGGTAGAAGATTTGCACTTAGAACAACTTGATGTAAAAATTACATTTCTCCGTGGTGATTTGGAGGAGGAACTATATATGCAAAGAACCAGAGGGCTATGAGGTCAAAGGTAAAGAGGAGATGGTGTGTAAACTAAAGAAGAGGTTGTATGGCTTGAAACAAGCTCCACGTTAATGGTATAAGAAATTTGGTAGCTTCATGATGGAGCAAGGTTATATTAGATGTCATTCGACCATTGCGTGTATACAAAGAAATTTGAGGATGGCGCTTATATTATCCTTTGTCTTGTATCGTATGTGGATGACATGTTGGCTACAGTAAAAACATGTAGGAAATAAAAGTACTCGAGAATCAACTAAGTGAATCCTTTGCTATGAAGAATTTGGGGCAACCAAACAAATCGTTGGTATGAGGATATCTCGGGATAGGAAGGAACGGAAGATGACTTTATCTCAGAAGAGTACATTAAGAAGGTCTTGAGAGGTTTAACATGCAGGGATGATAAACCGGTTGGGACTCCTTTGGTAGGTCATTTCAAGTTATCCAAGGAGCAGTGTCCCAAGACAGAGTAGGAGAGAAACCAGATGTCCAAGGTACCTTACTCATCAACGGTTGGCAATTTGATGTATGTCATGGTGTGCACTAGGCTTGATATTGCCCATGCGGTGGGGAGCGGTGAGTAGATTTATGAGTGATCCGGTAGAGATCACTAGCGAGCGAGAAAGTGGATCCTTCGGTATTTGAGAGGGACCATGGGGAGTGTATTGTGCTACAAAGGATCGAGACACCACTTTTTGTGTTTATGTAGATTCGAGATATGGATGGAGATGTAGACAACAGGAGGAGCACAACAAATTATGTTTGCACATTATAGAGGGACAACAATGAGTTTGGATTTCACGACTATAGAAGTTGGTGGCTTTGTTAACCACAAAGGCCGAGTATGTTCATTGCCACAGAGGCAAGCAAATAAATGATTTGGTTATAATAATTGCTTGAGGAGTCAGGGCATAAGAATGAGGAAGGAAAACTACATAGTGATAGTCGAGTGTTATACACCTAGCTAAGAACTCGCTTTCCACTCTAGGATGAAGCATATACAATTGAGGTACCATTTCATCAGACAACTTTGGAGGAAGAGAAGTTCAAGCCGAGAAGATTCATACCAGTCAAAATCCTACGGTGATATAATGACCAAGGTGGTCACAAGGGAAAACTCAAGTTGTGTTCAACTTTGGTTGGTCTTCACGAAAACTAGTGAAGGGTCGAGAAGCTCGCTTTAGAGGAATATTAGTCTCCAAGTGGGAGATTGTTAGGTTGTGGAGCTTGTTTTCAAGTGAGAAAGTCTTGAAGACTGTACACTAAGAGTATTGTACACTTTTCACAATTGTCTCGTTGGTGTTCAAGGAGCAGCCCAGAATTTTTTTGTTGGCCTTAAAACACGCCCAATATACCGAGAAACGTGCTTTTCTCATATGGCGGGATTTTTGACCCATAGGTTTATGGGACGATTTTGGCCCATGGTTTTGATACCCACAATTTTGTAAAACTACTTAAGTAGTTGTTTATTTATATGGTTTTGTGCATATGGTAGGTAATATAAAAACATTACAGATGTGTTTTGAATTCGGGTGTGAATTCTATAGAGTTTGTTGAGCATAGCTCCAAACAGTATATGGTATCAGACGTATTGAGAGAGCAAGTGGCTTGTAATAAAAACTCGAGCAAGTGATTCTTGGTGGACGTAGCCCAAATTGGGTGAACCACGTTAAATACTTGTCTCTTTGTGTTGTGTTATTTTATTCTACAATTTTATTTGAGATCTGTAATATTTTCTGCATATTAGTTTCTACTGTTGCGATTCTGTGAGGGATTATTCCACATATTTTATCCCTTATATCCTAACAGATCCCATCTATGGGCCTCATTTGATGAGCTAGCAATTTTTAACGTCGACAAATTCTCCCCGTAACAAGTACCCCCAAGATCCTCGTGTACATCCTCTAGAATGATAGTCCACTCTCTATGAACATCTAGGAATCGGAATGTGTTCTCGATCCACGTCCTAATAGGTTAAGAAGTTGGTGGTTGGGGCAACTAGTCTAGTTTGTTGCCATTACCATATCCCTACCCTCTCTAATAACCCTATCTCGGCCAATGTCAATAGGAGTAGTACTCAAGCAAGCCACTCTTGCTCTTGGGATCCGATCTATCGCACATAAGCCCCTTACATCAATAAAGAGTACAAAAGAAGTGTATTAGATGCTCCTAACAAGTAATAAACCCGTAACAAACTCAAAATTCTAGGCAAAAACAAACAAACTATCATTGTCGACATATTTCCTTTAACAACTGCAATAGTTGTACAATCGCCTCTCTTAATTTAGGGTGACGGTTGCGCAAGAACCGCCCCCTTAAAAAGGCAAACAGTGAAACCATCACTGTTTGGGTGATGGTTGCACAACCATTATGGTGGTCGTGCAATCCAAAGGGAAAATATCCAAAAAGTTTTAAAATTGATCAAATTACTTCAAATAAAACTTAGAACCTACAAAACCTCCCCCGATGTCGTTTGATTACAAAATCACTTAGAATTTCCCACCTATAACCCATTTCAAACAAACGATGAGACCTAGGAAAAACATAAAAACATTGATAACTTACTTGTTCTTGCCCCACAACCCACCGCCACCGGATTCATTGCCATCGTGTTTGAATTCCTAACATTTTGATTGTATTCGCATGTGAAATGGTTACTGGAAATCCAGAGCTCCAAATTTAGCAAAGGTGTATGTCACAAATGATTTCTAAAATAACAAATATATATATATATATATATATATATATATATATATATATAATATTTTTGGTTTTCTAATGTCATTTTGAGTAAACTAGTGCGATCTTGACATTGGTGGAGCATGTAAATCTCTCACCCCACATATATGGTAAGTAATTTTTTCATTTTATTTCAAAACTTTTGCCAAAATTTATTTTATTACTACACTTGATTCTCATTCTTACTTTGCATGTACCAGAAGGTTCAACTTGCATCATATCGACAAGCGGTCGAGATAAGGTGATTTTCTAAATCTCTTGTTTTGGGAAGTGTCATTCTTGAAGATCACGTTTTAAGCCCACTCATGACCAAAACACTTTTCCAAGGGGGAAATATGTACGCACCCAACAATTACACGGTGCAACATGGAAAATGCGACACATCTCTAGTGATGACAAAAACTCCTTCCAAGGTAAAAATTAGATCCAAATCCTTCCCTCTCACCTTTCCATTCCCCTCAGTGACTTAGGTCAACATGTTACTCCAAGTTATAAACCTCATTTTGTTCATGGGCCTCTTTCTAGCCCTTATATACTTTTTTTTGCTAGCGATAGTTACACAACCGTCCTTGTTGCCAAAAGAGTTGGTTTTCAACCTATTACTCCCATTTATAAACCTCATTTTGTTTGTGGGCCTCTTTCTAGCCCCTTCTATCATTTTTCGCTAGCAAAATTATAACCACCCCTATGCAGAGCGATGGTTATCAACCACCTCTCTGCAATAAAGGTCCTGACACTTACATCGATACGGAATTAAAACACACGTTTGTGAATGTGTGTTTTGATTTTAACATGATTTTATCTCACATTTTTGGGTCAAATTGGATAAATTTAGGCTTTTGGATTGGTCTTGAGTTCCTCTTCCTCTTTTGCTAAATATAGTATGTTGATTTATTCTCCTCAAGTTGAGTCATCGTTTCTTGATCGACATGTGTTCTTGACATCTTCTCCTCCAACAACTTATAAAAATGACACTTTTATTCGTATCATGGGTTGGACAATTTGTAATTTTGAGAAGTGTTATGTTGCCATATTTTGGAGAGGGTTTACATAGATAACTAGTTCTCTACTCTATTTTCCCTACTACTCACATTCTAGTTATCTTTCTTGCATAAAGCTAGCCATCCAGCTTTCTTGTTCTTTGTTGATATTCATTGCTTTTCTTTCGGATCGATTGGAGCTCATAATTTAGAAGGAAATTGAAGTTGAGGAGAAATTTGATACACCGCACTATTGAACAAGCTATCACAGAATGTAGTGACCATATTCAATTCTTTAAAACTTTGAGTTAGCATTATTTGTTACAAATAGAAGAAATAGTTTATTTAAATTGTTAAGTGAGGAAGATCCCATCACTTCCTCTAGATCACAATACTACTTTTCAAAATATTACCCATGTATAACTTCTTCCCTTGATATCCTACTCCCACTCATCCTCGTAGATCCGCACTTTATAAGTTGGTTGGAGGAAGAAATGGTAATAACCACATTGTTTTTATTTCTTCATTGTTTATTTCTTCCGTTTAATTTAAAAACAACTCTACTAGGGAAGGTTATATGACAAAGAAGAATTTTCTTATGAGAAGTTTTCCTTTCCTGAGAACTTGAGGTAGAATTTGTGTTAGAAGAAGTTTTGTTTTAATAGATAATATCTTTTGAATACTTTCCCATTAGAGTAGTATTTACACACAACAAAAGAATAGTCATACGTAGTTATTTTCTATTTTAGATTTATTTTATTTCATTAGAAGCAATTGTAGATTTTATTTTTAATTTTTTGTGTCTAGACAAGTAGTTTTATTTCTTTCAATTATTCCCAAAAATACAAAAAACACTATGAATTTAATTGTTTTAATTATTTCTTTTTCAAAAAGTTTTGTCAAAAACATTAAAAAAGAATTAAAATAAGTAGATGTGCTTATTTTATTTAAATAGTGATAAAAGTGATCTAGTTAATTGTTATCACCAAATCACTACACCCCTCGAATGGCCTGAGTGTGAATGGGGCATTCGGTGTGATTGGGTAACATGGGATCACCTCTCAAGCTGTGGGACTTGCGGGCTTGAGGTGAACCTTTGGATAAGGCTGGATTTCTCTTCCTAAACTAAGCACTACACTACTCCTAATGTAAGAAAAACAACTAATTAGACCTATACTAACATTTCCAAGGGATTAGGGAGAGAGATTTGCAAAAAATAAAACCTACACTAAGAATGGTGATGCACCAAGAAAGGGTTTTGCTAGACAATTTTTTTGTCTTCCAATGAAGAAGGATGAAAATGGGAAGGATGGACATGCACCACAAACCCAATTGCATACAAAACTTCATTCCCAAATAAGCACAATAACTCCCAAAACCTACAATAGAAACTTAAGATTGCACAGTATATCTGCAAACATGAGAAAGACAAAAAGAAGTAGAAAAAATGATGAAAGGACAAATAATTAGTCATAAAACATAATTTCTATTACTTCAATCACATGCACAATGCATCATTACAACAAGAAGAGGCAAGGGTTGTCATTACAATCTTTGGAAGAAAGGCTTGAAAGCCTCTAAATTCACAACAACTCAACTTGTGAAAAGAGGGAGAACTTGAAAATGTCTAACCCTTTGAAATGTGTTTCCCATTTACATTTATATAAGATCTCGAGTTATGTGAGAGGGAAAAGGAAGAAATCCTGAATCTCGTGCATGAATGTAACAGATGAGTTAATCATGTTGTTGGCCATGCTTGCTTGCATCATCAATCTGTACTTTAAAAGACTCCTCCACCATGCCCCCATAAAATTCAAAATTTGAATTTATCTTCATTTAAATAAAAATAATATTTAAAAATCCTCGGTGTTTGTACTAAGTCCATTGGTGGGATCCTGGATAAAATATTGCACTTCGGGGCTTTTTAGTGTTGATTGGCCAACACCACTCATTGCTTGAACTCGACGAGTCAAGGTTAACGAGCTCTTTGTTTGCATTGCATGGTGGGTTTAAACTTTCTCGCTTCACGTTACCATGTTGGCCGATACCTTCACAACCTCACCACCTTTATTTCGAATCGATGCCTTGATGACACATTTGCACTAAATAATGACCAACCCCCTTATCAACTTGCGACTCCTCATAAAAATGCCCACCTTGTATTGGCGAGCTCCATGCGGTTTTATCTCCGTTTATAGTTAGTTGACTCATCCCCTTCCAACAACTCTTCAACCTACCTTTTCACACTTACCATAAACACTTAATGGCTCGATGTCTTACTTGTTCCTCGTGCTCCATTTAACTCGCATTAAAGGGCCATTAACACTTTGTCAACCAATTGGTTGACTAAGTCTCTTCACAATTGGTGGGTCGTCAAGCATTCAACACTCCCCACGAGCAAGTTCCTTACATTCATTACGCCGGATCTTTGCCATGTACACGTATTGATCAAGCCACCAACTCGTCCGGATGACTCGTGGCATTAACTCCCCAATAGCTACGCCAAATCCTCTCCACCGAGCCCCTTAAACTCGATAATAAGTCATTTGTTAACCAACTCCAAGTGTCTTGTACTCAACTCAAAACCCCATGCCACCTATCGCTGTCGGCATCTCGGAAACAATATTCCATGTACACCGCCAACCTCGGAGGTTGACTCCCCACCGACTTGGCATATACCTTGAAAATTGCCTCGAGGTGACTCTTTCGGACTTCTGAGCTCGACCATCATTTGTCATCTTGCTCGTCATGGTTTCTCAACCAAAGAGTCTCAAAGTTTGAAGTAACATGACCCGACTTCAGATGTCACTTTACCCATGTACCAACTCGGTGAGTTGGAACACGATCTCCACATTTTTGAAAACACATGGAATCACCACACAATTCCCCATGATGAATCTTTACCTTGGCTCCGTCCAACTTGAGCTTACTTTGCCCCAAGTTGCACTCCTGATCTTCCCACAACAAATCTTCTCAACTGTTTATTGGCTTCTCAATGTTGAGCCGACTCATACCAAGGTGCTCCGAGCCATCCAATCTACTCACCGATTCCATTCAACGCTTGACCCAACATCGAGATGTGCACTTCCTGCAAGCCACATTTTCCATGGATGAGCTCGAACCTACGTACTTTGGTTCACTATCAAATGCCTCGGCTCAAATGTTTGAGCAACTCACCCCGAGTTACTTTTGCATGCTTGTACCATCCACCATTTCGCTCAGGACCCTTATAGGCTTCTATCTCGAGCCATCCCTACGAACTATGTCTCTATTGCGCCGTGTTGTTATTCCGCCACCGAGCTCAAGTGCCAAGTTATTATTATGGGCTCGCTCAAACTCTTCTCGTGGGCGGTTTCTACGTATCATGCCCTCTATGAGTTATGAGCTCGCTACATGCTCATGCCAATGTGGCGAGCCCGACTCGCCATTCCCACGAGCTCCATTTCCAATGCTGCGGTCTTTCCATTTCTCGGTCCGACGCCTAATCCACATGGATCATCTTTGTGAATTCTTTGTCCTTCTCACGCCGATGCCCTCTCGATACTACGCGAGGTCCTATAATGAACATACTTGTTCCTCAGTAGCATCTAACTTACCCGAGCTTGATCATCTTCCATTCGACCTCGGCTTCCATCAAGCGAGTTATGCCTACGTGCCGTGTGGGTTTGTCATCTGCTATGTTTCGGTTAAGGTTGACTCGGCCCCCCTGAGTACTGTTCCTGCCAACCTTTCCACACCACAGTCGAGTTATGTCAACGAACACATTGCTTGGGCCGAGTTCTCCTTTGATCTTATGCCGTGAACGAACATTGCTTTCTCCCTTCATTCTCGTGAGTCGATGTCTAGCTCAACCTGTGTCGCCTCCCTTCCAACTCGAAGTCTTCGAGTCCTCTGTGCATCATGCATTTTCGCTTGCAATGGCCAAGCTTCATTCACGTGCCATTTTCAAACAACATCGAGCTAAACTTGGACACCTCGCCGCCACATTGAGTTTCCACTCATTGAGCCTTCTTTACACGAACTCGTCACCATGACTCGAGCTTGACCCGAGTTATTTGCACAACCGATTCATATGTTCCAAATGCCGAGCTCAATCTCACGCCTCGACCTCCTCGAGCGGTTTTCCATTAACTCACTACAACGAGCTACTACTTCGACCCCGCTCGAGCTCAATGATTCTCCCGCCATCCTGTAAGCTCAATCAATATCGAGCTCTTTGCATTTACGTGATCTCTAAAACATTCTCCATGTTTAGTTGTTGTCGAGCTATGCGATGACTTGCTCCCAAAACTCCCGACACCCATGATTCCTATAAACACCGATTCACGAGTTTGAAGAATGACTCGATCGGTCGTTTTGACCATGTCGACCCTCATTAAGCTTTTGTTGACCATCTTAATACAACTCGACCAACTTCCATATCGCAAACCCCGCCGAACACCCAACTCGCTTCTATTCATTCATATCGACTCGGTGAGCTATTCCTTGCTCAGTGTTATGTTGCCTTCCAAAACCCGACCATGTCCCGATTTTTGATCTTCTGTGCCCTTCTCTTGAAACTAGAGGATCATGGATGCACAATAAGACCCCCTAACAGACTTACCAATTTTGATCATTTTTTCGCTCATGACTAGATGTGGGTCCAACGAGGCCAATTTCCAACTTAGGCAAACTTAGAACCTTGAAGGCTTGAAAAGGGGAAGAATAACTCAAGATGCCTCTCGAAACTACCCTAAGGCCACGAACACTCTAAACACAAAATTTTCCCCTTGTAGTGACCCGAAATGCTTCATGAAGACCTTTACCAGCCTCGGTGGTTCGATTGCTCCGTTGTCCAATTTTGCCCCAAAGGGAAAAATCGGATAACATTAATTAAAAGGGAAAACAACTAGTCTTTTATTTTAACTAGATTCGCTTTTACGTTATTTGTTTAAAATCAAAGCTTAGAGTAGTTTAGAGAGTTAAAACAAAGCAACAAATATAGTCGATAAAGGCTCACACTACTAAATCATAGTCCCTGACCACTCTTTGACTAGTTTCTTGGCTTTTACTTCCCTTGCTCACGAGTTCATGCCTTTCACATGACCATTCTTGGTCCGACCCAACCTTGTAGGAGGATATTCGAGCCTATCATTCACCCACCAGGCATTGATCGATACCAAGAGATATAGATCTACATTTACAAGCATTCATTTTTTGATCTACTCCTTTGTCCCCACATATTATTAGTGAGTTAGACGCCATAAACGAAAAATTAATCAGTAGTGAGAAACACTGGGTTGACTAAGCAAATCAAGTAAACCGAGTCATACACCCAAATCCTTAGTTTGCTCTTTTCGTCCTTCGTTCTCATTCTCACATGACCCTCTCTAGAGAGAAATATTTAGAGATGAATAAACAGCTTCCATGAGTCCACCAAATGGAGTTGAAACATGTTTAGTGTAACGGACATAAATCCGAAGTTACGTATAACAATCATCCTTAATCATAACATCACACCCATAAAGATCATATGAACATTTACCGCCCTTGACGAGCAAGTTTCTTACTTATAAATTGATGACCTTGAAACCTCGATCCATAATCATCCCCATATATCAACTATACCTATCCCATTCCCATCTCATTTTCCACATATGGGTTGTCCCGTGTCATTTTTCCTTAGTCTCTCTCCATTAACAAAATCTTTCATTTTATTTCAATATAAACTAGCTTTTCTCAATTAAAAAGCACAAAATAAAAATTAAAATCAGCTTTCCAATTCGCGGAAAGGAAAGATTGGCGAATCGGCACATTTTCATTAAGAGAAGCCGGGCAATGGAAAGGAGCTGGTGTTCCAGTGCCTCCAGTTTTGCATAAGACTGGGATGGGATTAGAGGCAAAAGGTAAAGGAAAAAGAAAAGCTGGTTCAACTTTTCTGAATCGGGGGTGAACGAGTGAGAGGAGAGAGGAGGCTGTGATATAGGGTTTCTGAGCTTCACTTCCCTGGTATGGTGGCGTGAATCAGGACGACGAGCTGGGGTCGAATCAGTCAAAGAGGGGCGGAGGCGGCACATTTACATCAACAAGAACAAGAACAGCAGCCAAGTGGTGGGGTTGGTGGCTGCTCCGCCCGAATGCAAGTCGAACCCGCTATCTGCAGGCTCTCACCACCATGGATTTTGTCAGCAGACACGCAGCAGCCTCTGTTTCAGCTTCATCCACCGAGGTTGGGCCGTCAGGCTCAGCAGGGGCATCTGCATCTTTGTCTGCATCTGTTGGCGTTGCGGAGGAGGTGGATTACATAGCGCGTTATTTGGTGATCAAGCATTCGTGGCGAGGAGGTACAAGAGGATCCTTTGCATATCGCGGGGGAGATAGTGACGCTCGATCCAGGCACCTTGGCCCTCACCAATTCTTATAATCTTCAAAATGATTTCGACACAGCCGCCCCTTTTTTTGGCCGGGATGACAATCCTTACGAATTCACCATCACTGTCCGCACCGATGGCCGTGGCAAATTCAAGCCTATCAAATTTTCCTCCAGGTCACTCACTTCTTCCCTTTCTCTTCATTTTATTTCTTATTAGTCATTTCGTGGCGATCTGAGGAGTCCTTACAAACTCTTTGATGCGATGGCCAACCTCTCATAGAATAAACGCGCCTTCCGATGACATTCAATTGAAGAAACCAATTCCGTCTTACAGGGCGCACAGAGGAAACAAAAAGCTATTAGTTGACGAAATTGCCGCATTGTTTTCTACCCGTGTCATCGATCTGCTTTCTCATACTTACTGCACAGATTGTACTAATTTATCCTGATCTGAATTGAAAGCTTTCTCTCATAACATAATTTAAAGTTCATTTACTGGTGTCCAATGCTTTTCACAGTAAATGTTTTATCAAATTTCCAAGGCCTCAAGTTAAAAACGAAACAACTAAATGGCATAGATACAAGTGTTAAGGAAGCCCAAAGACATCCTATGTAATGTAAATACATGTTACCTCCTCTTTCGCGTTCTTAGAAAAATGAGGATTTTATGACCAGTATCTATATATATCTCTTAGGGGAGAGGCTGAAAAAATAAGCGATGTAACAGAAACAAGGGCATGTTACTGGCGGTGTTTTTAATAAACATTTCCTATGTTCTTTTCCAAAAGGAGAAACATACCTCTTAAGGTTCTGAGGGGTGATTTGTTGCTCTTAGATTCTGATGACAAATCTATGGCGGCCTAAGGCAGCTAGCCATGAGTTTTCCATTGTAGAAAAGAAAGCAAAAAATAATTAGATTATCCAGATTTATTTTTTGAATGCTTTGGTACCTGATGCTTGGGTGGTCATGATGATTCCCAGTTGTTGTTTTCCTGTTACAACTCATTTTAGCTCATAAACTTTCCGTTTTTAATTCCACGGGCATCACATTTTGTGTGGTGGAATCATTACCACCAACTAAATCAATGAAAGGGCCTGAGGTTAACCTGGTGATATCCAATATCATTATTTTTCTAAATAGATAATAACAGTTTATTCAAATATTATTGTCGTTCTATAAGCTTGTCAATATCCTTATACTCTATGATTTGATTATAAGATGGTCTTAGGGAATTTGTTTTATTAAGAATGTGCATATGGCATAGCATGTAGTACTGGACATGTCACAGGGGAGCGAAGATTCTAAAACCTTTGCATAACCATAGATATTAATATGATAAGATGAACGCAAGGAATTACTTTATTAGGAATGTGCCTATGGCATACCAGGTAGTAGTGGACATGTCACAAGGGAGCTAAGATTCTAAACCCTTTGTATAGGCATGGTTCACGTTTTTTTAAAGAAATTTTTAGCACATGCAATCTCAAATTTGGAGAATTGGCAGATGGACAAGATATTTTTTTGTAAATAAGGGAGCTCTTATGACTCGGAAAGTTCTTAAAGACTATTCATGGAGAGTGATTTCTCTTAAGTGTATGAGGTAGAAATATCACCCAAGAAGTGGACTACTGTCACACTTGCAAACCCTAGGTGTGAGAAGAATCTTCTCCACGAGTTGTGATAAATCGCAATTACATTGATGTTGAAAAATATTTATTACATGCAGGGGATAATTAGAGAGGGATAAGCTTTGGAAATGAAAGGAGTAACTTCTCACATGATCCCCTTCATAATCACATTGACTAGATACAATGAACCTAGTAACTTCTCACACAAGCCTCATACTAAGGGCGCAAGTCTGCACACAACTTTTGTATATTAACATAATGACAAAATATGAGCTTCACAGCTAAATAACTCATTTTCATGATATTACAAAATTGTTGTGTTTAGGAATATATCACTCTTACAATTAAGTTATTTCTAGGAATTATTCACAGGCAACTATTTATCTGAAGTGCATACTCTATTCAATGTTATATTTCATACATGATAATTTTCAACAGATGATTTGAAATTGTTTGATGTCTTCAACGGCTCTTGCAATTATTAGTTTTGAATCATGAACAATTTAATTTATGATTAACATTTTAGATCCTACTTATTCTATTCGCATATTCATAGCACCCTAAAGGAGCTATTACTAGTTAATAATTTATATTGTATGTTAGGCAAATTACGGAATGGCTGCATTAGGGAATATTAGCAACTGTATCTTAGATTATTGATTTTATTAGTTTGGCAAAATAGACAATTCTTTTCTAATTTGCCAATGACTTTATACATTTTGTACAGAAGTTTGGTGAATTTTCAAAGAATAAACTTGTTGAAATCAAGGTGAATTCACGTTTTCAAGTAGCAATTTTTTTGGGAAAACAAATAATTAAATTTTGAATTTTATCCAGTAAATTGTTTACTACCCTCCATTTCATGCATTTGTTTACCAAGAACTGTAAATAGCTTAGTTTGTAAATAAACACAATTTTCACCTGGATAATCATGTTGGTAGTAAAGTTGAATTATACTGTCATTTTTTGAAGTTGTTAATTCTTCTCAACTTAATTGTGTTTGATATGTCTGGGCTTATCATCATATATGCACCTCATATAGTGAATAATAACTTATCTTACTCTCTGTGATGCAATGCAATTACTATAGTAAAGTACCATCTTGTTGAAGGACATGCTTCCCATGATGCTTGGATTCTTGCCATCCCTTGATGTTACTCTTTGGTGCTTTTTCTCTTGTTCTTGCACATTTGTACTCTTGCTTTTGTACTTGCACTTTGAATATTTCATGGCTTTACTTGTACTTTGGTGCATCTAATAGCTAGAGCTCAAGCTTTCAGCATAAATGACTCAAGTCTGAATCACTAGCAAAGCTATTTGTAGTTTAATGTTTCGTTAGTTTTCAGAATCACTAGCAAGTGTCCTGTTTTTCCAGGGCCTCAAATGTAGTAAGATGCACCACTAAATTTTAAAAGGCTATCACATCTAATAGAGGCTTTTGTTGGCAGAGTATTAAATTCTGCCAGTGTTAAGCTTAATTAATCAGCATGCAATTTATGTCATTATAGTTATGCGTGTTAGATATGATACCTTGATGCTTGAGAAAAACCTTATCTGTCACAAGTTGTATAGGGGCTTAGAGTGCAAAATGTGTATGTTTTTTTGACAGATACCGGGCAGGCATTTTGACCGAGTTACATAGATTAAGGTGGAGCAAAACTGGTAATGTGCTGAGCCCTGTTGTTGTGGCAGAATTTTTAGTACTTCATCTGCGTCGAAGGACTTCTGACTGGGTGCCATTTGTAAGTGAACTATGTTTATGCTTAATTTTCTGATATTTCCACAGTTTATCACTGCAGTAATATATCTGGAATATACTGTGTAAATGTTTATTCAAGTCCAACGTTTCGGTCACTATTCTGGACCCATCCTTAGGGACAAAGGATAGAATGACGGTGGATTGCTGATAATAATTAAGTGTAAATACAAGAGAAATAACAAGAGGTAACAACATGGGACAGGTTGGGTCAGCAAAGTTAGGAATTAAAACAAGGAGAATTATCAAAATCTTAATATTAAAATTAGGTTTAGATCTAATTGAATAACCTAATATTAAGTTTGAAAGAAAAGTGAAATGGATTAGTCAATAACAAGGAGGAAAAGTGAAGTAGATAAAAATAAATTAATTGAGAAGCTCTATAATAATTAAAATATTTTTTAATTTTTTTATTTATTTGGGGGATTAAGAACCACGGGTTTCCAAGCATTGCTGATAAACCACCCATTATCTCTGTTGATATTGTTGCTACGGGGCATAATTTCAATTGCTTCACAGAGGAACCCTTTTGCAAAATGCTTTTCAGAGGCAAATACAGTAGCAGAGTCAATACAAATGGAATGTTTAGAGTTGAGGGAGTGTTCTGCTAGTGCAGATCTTTCAATGCTATTATGTTTGATATCTCTATCATGCTCCTTAATTCGTGTTTGGATTGATTGACCTTTTTCCCTAAGTACAGTTTTCCAGAAGAGCATTTCATCATATTAACACCACTATTAAGCCTAGGACCAAATTTATCTTATAGGGATCCAAGATTATTTCTCAGGGTGTTCATAGGAAGGAAGTTACAATTCCTTTTTTCTTAGAATTTTGGCAATTTTATCAGTAGTGTTTTTATATACGGTAAGAGAGCCTAACAATTCTTATTTGATAGAGGTCCTAGGATGGGGAGGGTTGTTTACACTTTGGAAAGCATTACTGATTTGTCTATCATTATAGACTATTCCTAAAAACAAAGGAAAGGTGCTTGATTTCAAGATCTAAGTGCTCGCTATCAGAAATTCTCAAAGCTTTAGAAGCAAATGTTTTTAGAACATGGACTTTTTGGGAGGGAGGATGGTGTGTGTCAGCCCTAAGGTACGAATCTGTTTGTGTTTTCATTCTGTACACCTCATGAGAGATCGACTCATTTTCTTTTCTACTAAGAAGTATATTAAGGAATGGGACAGACTCCTCAATTTCCACCTGCATTGTGAATTGTACGTGTGGTGAGATGCTATTGAGGTGCATGAGAAAATCATTTAGCTTATCCTTGCCATGATGCCAGTATACATTTGTATAATCCACAAACTGCTTCCACCACTCTGGTTTTAACAGATAAGAGTCAATAGCTTTCTTTTCGAAGCTCTCCATAAATAAGTTTGTAATTATGGGGAGGGTGGGGAACCCAATATCAATACCTTTATTCTACTCGTATATTTCTTTGTTGAAGCTAAAGAAGGTAGAACACAAGCGTAGCTGAAGGAGTTTGGTGGTTTCAGGATCAGTAATTAGACTGATGATATGAATGGCTTCATAATTCCATTGGTTCCTGCTAGCCTCCTTAATCCAATTGATTTGCATCGTCATAAAATCGTCTCGACTTCTCACACCTCTTTTTACTAAGGAGGTATTATGTCTTTTATTGATACATTATTATATTTGTAATTAATGTAATGTAAAGCATTGTTGGTGATTGACAACTTAATGGGTTGAATTTTTAACTGCATAGACCACTATTGCAGCCTGTAAATGCATAATGGCAGATTATTTTATGATAATGTAATGTAAAGCATTATTAGTGATTGACAACTTAATGGGTTGAAATTTCAACTGCATAGCCTGATCTTGCAGCCTTTAAATGCATAATGGCAGATGATTTTATGATAAATATAGGATGCTTCTAGCTGATAACTGTCTCTGTATTCTTTAAATTTATGCGCTGGCAATTGTTCATTCTACAGTCTGGTGCACATGTGTAAGTATCAACAATAATGGCTGTCTTCTTCATTTCTCTGATCTAGCTACATATCAGCAGCTGTAAGAGGTCTTGCATGGTTTTGAAGAACAATGACTAATGTATAGCATGGTGACATTGGAAACATATTTCTCCAAAAGTTTTGCCAATGGGGAAAGACGCTAGATGGTGAAAAGACTAGAGAGGTGGATTGCATTTATGTAACGAACCAGTAGACTTAAGAATAGAAAATACAAATATTGTATAGTTGAAAATGTAAGGCAGTGCCAGCTGCATGGAGAAATAGGATAAGAGGAGTTAATGGTGAACATCAGCAGTTCATTGCAGCTAGAATAAGAGTGACCAGGTCATTTATGATGTCATACTCGACATGCAGGCACAAGTCTAGAAAAAATCAGTTAGCTTTTTGTTGACATTCAATTTCTAAAATCAAGGTCAGTTAGCATTCAGTTAGGATTCCAGGCATCAGTTAGCATTCAATTAGGATTCCTCAAGCAGCTAAAATTTCTAACCTACGGTTTTTTAATAAATATGTGGAATTAACATGATAAACATTTCACACCAACATGTGTGGTGAAGCTAGGTTTAACAAGTTTATGTAAGAATAGCAAAGGCCAATAATACAGTTTTGAATGTACACAAGTTCTCATTTTTATTTTCCCAGGTGGATGTAAATTTGTTCCTCTTCCAAGTTCAACAGGATACTCTTGTTAAAATCAAAATTCACCACAAATTGAAATTATTTTCACACAGCCCTTACACTTTACTTGCCAATCAAGAAACCCAAAACGTACACAACTTTTAATCATACATTCATTAAAAGCTAATGAGAGTTAATACACATTTAGAAGAAAATCATTCGTTTAGCATGTGATCTAGATTATATCTCCAACTCAATACATTCCTGTTGAAAATTAAATAACTTTTAAATCTAATGTCTTTCCTATCATTTCATTCTAGTATGCCAACAAAAGATGTCTCAATATTTGAAGTAAGTTAGTAACCAACAACCAATAGAGATCTATCAAATATCTCATCTCATAGTTGTCCATAATTGACATGACTGACTTGATTAGTTTTACTCCCATTTCCCAAATAAGGAAAATGATTACATGATTAATGGCACTTGAGTCTTTCATAAGTTATTACATTCTAGTCATAATTCCAATGCTCATACTAGTATGGGAGGGGCGAAAGCCCATCTTCAACCCTGCACAACATTGTTCCAAAAGTTAGATCAGGGGTGCCCTGTCCTAAACAAAGTTCCCTTTTTGTTTCTACCTTCTAGGTTGAACAAACAGTTAACTCACAACCTTGATTTCTTCAAAAAATTCATGTTGTAATATCACAACATAGTATGGCACATGTTATAAATCAACCATAATGCCTGGCCTCAAGGGTACATTGTCTAATTAGGGCTTAACCCTACTCAACCTCGTAACCACCAGTCTCATTTCATTCTAGTATGCTAACAAACGATGTCACAGCATGTGAAGTAACCAACAACCAATAAAGATCTATCAAATATCTCATCACATAGTAGTCCATACTGACACGACTCTCTTGATTACTTATACTCCTATTTCCCAAAGAAGGCAAGTGTTCCATGATTCATGACACTCGAGTCTTTCATAAGTTATTAGATTCTAGTCACTCGAGTCTTTAATAAGTTATTAGATTCTAGTCATAATACCAATGCTCATAATGATAGGGAAGGAGAAAATTCCCAGCCTCAATCCTTCACAACATTATTCTAAAAAGTTAGATCAGGGGTGTTTTGTGCTAAACAAAGCTTCTTTTTGTTTATGCCTTATAGGTTGAACAAACAGTTAACTCATAACCTTGATTCCTTCAAAAAAATCATGTTGTGTTATCTCAACTCAGTATGATACATGTCGGAAATCAACCGTTATGCCTTCCCTCAAGGTTACATTGTCTTACTAGGTCTTACATCTTCTTTGTGATAAAACAAGTTGGAGCTGACTGCATGCCCCAATCTCACAAATTTAAACATTAAACAAACTACTTACACTATACAGTCTGTCCCTATAAAGAGGGTTGCATTCTGTATGTAAAAGTTTAAGAGTATTTGTTCAATATCGTTCCACTCAAAAGAGAAGCATACACACATGAATATATCATGATACTCAGTTGTCATAGCAGATTCTCATTATCTCGATACAGACATCATGAAGACCAGAAGATAGGTGGCAGGTATTTAAAAGAAATTGTCAACAATGGTTTGAGGCATAAATTAAGCACATTGCAATGCGTTCTGTTCCATACATATTCCCCATTTGTTCTTAGCCCTTTCACATCTAGACAAACTTGTAGCAGCTGATTTCCAGTTAAGACACAATCTTTAAGTAGAGAATTCATACAAGATTGTAATGTTAACAACATCCATTATAATGCACTCAGCATAGTGACCGGCAAAAGATCCTTCCAAAGATCTTTATTCAAGACGAGAGAAGAAGCTCTGCCCCTCGTACTAAGAAGTAGTTTGTTTTAAACTATAACACTCTTATTTCAATATATCTTCACTCAAACCGTGGCAGAGGAGTACTATCTCAAACCCAAGGGTATGCAAGATCTTTTGAAGACAACACAGTATCTACAATGAACAAATAGTCTTTTCAACCCCTCGCAATCAGCTAGTCAAGTTTCCTAAGTTCCAGCAATTATCATGTAAATATAACAGTAAATATAACAGTGAGGTCTTAAATTCGGGGCACCCGTCTCATGCATTACCATATATGTCATGCTCTAGACAATCTACCATAATCATCATCATCATAATGATTCTTTCAAAAGATTGAAAGTGGTCCAAAAAGAAAAAATGGATTTTATGAAAATAAGCTCAAGATTCCAGAATTAAAAAAGTTATGGCAATGCAAGTTTTTGCTGCTACATCTTCCCGGACCCTTTCTTTTTTTTTCCATACTTGCGATTTTTTTCACCAAAACAAAAAAATAAAAAGGGAAATTTTTTTTTTTCCTGCAAAACAAGGCTTTATTCGGTGAAAAACTAACACAATACACAATGGAAAGCTTCAACTGCTACAACAGAACTTAATTATTTATCTTCCTTAGAAGAGAGAATTTGTCACATGCATAGTGAACAAGAGCAATGGTGGGATCTCAAGAAGATAAACAACAGAGTCATAACTAGAGCAGAACAGAGGACTTTCATGTTTTTCCACAACCACGTTTCTTACCAGGCTTTCCTTTAATCTTCGTTTTCATCTTGACATACAACAGTACAAACCTTATCTGATAATAGCATGGGCTGGATTGATCCAGATTCCATGCAACACTATTGTGTTGGTTTGTTCTAATTGTAATGATTAGTGTCTTCCACTTGTGCTTTGAGGACAAAGCATTTGCAATATGGGAGGGCATGTTATGAACCTAACTATGCTATTAATTATGAAGTGCTACGCCCAAAAGACACCAGGCCCTGAATAGTTATGTATTGATAGATCAGGTCCTCTTGCCATGTGAACCCCCATTCATATATATATATATATCTATTCCAATATTCCTATTTCATGTTTCTTGTATCATATAATTAGATATTTATTATTTGAATATGTAATTCAATACATGTCTCTGAGTATACCTATTTGGGTATGCTATATTATACTAAAGATTTGAAAGGTTTCCCTGGCGGTATGAATTTTTAAAGAAAATTCTTTGGGAAATTCTCTGACATTGCCAAGCCACTTCATCAACCATCTAATAAGAAACATTTCTCTTGGAATGCAACAACCCTAAAAGATTTTATTAGGTCAAGGATGCCTTTGTCTCATCTCCAGTGCCTGGGCTTTCTTATTTGCATTAGTACTTTGAGATAGAAATCAATGCATTAGAGTATGCAATGGGCACTGTTCTTAAGCATGAAGGCCACCCCCATTACTGCTTTGAAACACTTTTTGTAACAAAACAAAACCTCAACACATATGAAAAATCCGGGATAACGAAACAATCCTTCATATCAATCATCCGCCCCTCATGTTTTTGAATTCACAATCTTATATTGAAGAACAAACGAACCTTAAATGTGCTTCTTATATTTAGGACATTCATAATCTGTACAAAAAAGTGCACTACTCATAGAGTTGTTGATAGGTTGTGTAGGATTTCTCCCAAGGTGTTGCATATTCTTAATACTATATTTTTGCACATGAAGATTGGGGTTACTTTATTCTTGAGATCCACACTTTGGGATGATTCTCACTTATTTACAACAACCTACAATTGTAAATTAACCTCCTTTCTTGTCATTAAGAGATGGTTTTTTTGGTATAAATTAAACCAGGTTTGTGTTGGTTGCTTTACCACAACTCTCACTCATTAGAGGCACACTCGTCATCATATGTTAGTCATTCCGCACATTGAAGATTTTGCGTCATTTATACAAATATTTCTATTTGGCTTTTTGCGAAGAAGTATGGAAAAAATTTAATTTGATTCTAATACAAATATTGGTATATACCTACGCTTCTAGTTCCCTCCAACTTTAGGATCCACATCTTTGGACTTTATTAGTGCATTAAAGCATTTCCATATACTCTAAAGAAATATGATTCTATATGTGAGCAAAGAAAACTTAGCTAAAATGAAAGACAAGCAATGTAAACACAACAAACCTTTCTTAAATTCTTTCGTGCAAACCTCAATGATAAGATTGTTGAAGTATTAAACTTGTAGAATCTTTGAATGGTTGGATTGTGGGTGCTCTAATTAATCTCTAAATAAAGGAATAATGCTACGAACAAATGATCGTTAGGATTAAAGCTTCCAAGAATTCCAATATTCTCCAACCATTGTTGCGAAGAGTATTGCACATTTATAGCGGGGGGCCATGGAGTGGTTGTAGATTGATAATGGGGTTTGAATGCAGATTCTAAAAATAACATTGGAGGAGGTTCGAATGAATTCATTATCCATAAGCAGAAGTAATGAATTTCATTGGCAATAAGTTTGCATCCGAGAAGGTGGTTGTATGTGCAACTTTATTGCTTCCACCTTTGTAGGATTCTAGAAGTGGAGTGGGAGTGGAGTGACTAGGATAGTGAAGTGGAGTCTAAGTGGAGGATGAGTAGGAAAATAGATTTATTTCTATTTTAAATAACTAATTTAATTAGCTATGAGGTGTGAGAGAGTAATTAACCATTTAATTAAATAAATGTTTAATTAAATTAGCTAAAGGGTGTAGGAATTAATTTAATTAATTCCAAAAGTATAATAGAATTAATTAATTCTAAAGTGTTACGATTTAAAGGATAGAATTAATTTAATTATTTCTCAAGGATGTACTCTAGTAGGATAGAATTAATTTTAATGGGATGTACTCTAGTAGGATAGATTAATTTAATTAATTCTAATGGGATGGAATTAACTTAGTTAACTTCAAGGGATGCAAATAGGATATGAATAATCCAAGAATAGGCTAGAAATAGGTATGTATTTTTAGGGTGTCTACATTTGCCCCTCTTTAAAGTGTTATTACGAAGTAATATCATTTTAAAGATAGTAGATGCATGTAGATTAGTGAGTGGAAGGTAGGGAATCGGTGGAACATTGAGATGCCCCAACGAGTGTGAATGTGATGGAACATTGAGATGCCCCAACGATTGTAGAATACTAAGGGGATGCCTCTGCAAATGGATGGGCGATACAACAAAACGATGGACTGAGACTATGCTCATAGCATGAGCTTTCATTTAGAGAGTGAAAGTTAGAGCAACCTTATTTTGTTGTTGCACAATAGAGTGTCACCATGATTATGAAAGAATCATGATGTTTAACCCGTTATGTGCGTAAACAAACACACATATAACAAACAAAAGTGAAAAAGAAAACAAACCCACTATACATATAGTAGATGTAGACACCATGGTTATAAATGAACCAAGATGTTAACATACTACTTGTAATTGGTCCAAAGCAAAACAAGAGAAAACAAACCCAATATACATTGTAAAAGTAGGTGTCGTGGCTATAAAGGAGCCAAGACGATAATGAAATACATGCAATTGGTCTAGAAATAATAACAATGCAACACAACTTTGAAATAAAGACAATTAACTTTGCCCTTAATGTGTTCCACAATGATAAGTGAGCAGATTTGAATGCCCCTAAGCAACGATATATGCAGAGGGATTGGATCAGACCAAAGAGTAGAGTAACTACTCCTCGTGACACTCTTATTGGATCCCATTGAAGTGTAATATGAGATTGAAATGAAGGCGAGGCTTTAAATGTAAACAATTTAATAAATCAAAAGTTATATTATTACTTGCAATCAACATATAAATAATACATCCACTCTCCTAAATAATAGGAAGCCACAAACTAATTTCCCTAATTACGTGAATGGTTCCAACCACCATTATTCACGTAAAACCAATCAACCAAATAAATAACAACTTATAGAAATTAGTTATTTACCACTACATAATATTCACAATAAAATATTATTCCTAACACCCCCTTTAGTGTGAATATGGAGGAGAAATATTACACTCACACACTTTAATATAAAAAATCTTCATCACTATGATTGTCGAATCTTTCTCATAATCTTCCTCTTCATCAATTTCTCCAATTGCCATTGCCATGTTTGTCAACTTTCCATCAAGGAGATCTTGTGCTCGTTGTTTACAATTCAGAAGCACATGCCCTTGCTTTTTACAATAAAAACATGTACTTTTAGTCTTTACATGTTTAGATTTCTGATAAGAAGTGTTGGGCTTAGTCATTGTAGACAACAATTTCTCTGTATCTGATTCTAAAGCTTTGTTCTTGTTTCCCTCTTCAAGCAATGTAGATATGATATTTTCTAGATTTGGATTCAACTTGCTTAAAGTGAACACTATGTTTGACATATTGTTGGGCATGCTGTTTAAGAGTATTGCTTTTACATCATTGTTTTTAATGGCTTCATTTATTTATGATGAGAGAGCGGAACTTGCTGATGTGAGCAACTATATCTCCTCCTTCCATTTTTAAACCGAACAATTTTTGCTTCATTGTTCTTTCTACATTACTAGTTTGTGAACCAAAGAGTGTGTTCAACGTGTCCCAAATCTCCTTAGAAGATTTCTTTAAGTCGATATGATGTAGATATGGCTTAGAAAGTCCTAAGCCAATGGTGGCTAAAGCCTTTTTGTCCTTGATCTTCCACTTGTTGAGGTCGTCACCACCAGTTGGTCGGGTAACGTGCCATCGACAACATCCCAGAGATCTCTTTTAATTAAAACCAATTGTGTCTATAACTGCCATGTGTGAAAGTCTGCTCCTTCGAACTTTTCAATGGAAATCGATCTTTATGTATTTCTCTTCCACATTTTTTAACAGATTTGGTGGACGTCGGTTTCAACCGAGAATGCGTCCTTACAAAGTTTGATTCAATAACTTTTAGGAGAATGACTTACGTAAAGACTCTTACAACAATGACTCAACATTAATAATGTGACCAACACAATGAAGAAAAGTAATATTTAATTACTTTCTAATACATAATATATTTATACTAGACAAATAATATGAAAACAAAAAATAAAACCACTCACAATCTAATATGCAATCAGTAATTTGTAGAGACTAAATCAAACCCTAAATAAAGGACGATAACAATGAGGAAATTTTCAAGAGGCGGCGACAGCTTATGGAGGAAGTTGGATTATTATTGTCGACTATTGGGAAGAGGTTGCATGCTAGGCATGTTGTAGGAACTTGACAACTTCAAATTTATTGAATGTAAAGCTGTTTGAAACCCGAGCTCAAACTTAGCATATATTTTGCTCTCCTTTCCCAAGACGACCCTTGAGATCTTCACCACGACATTAGACAACTTTGGGCGAATACCGGATCTTGAGTTGGCTTCGCAAAGCTATCCCCAGGCCCTCACCGTTGTTTTAATAGTTTTCCAAGCTCTGTGAAGCTATAGGATTCAAAGAAACCGATGCTAATAGATAGCTTATAGGGATCGAGAGGAGATCAAAACCAATAAACCGCTACTATTAATCACTGGGTCGCCAAATCCCCAAGGCAAATGAAGTCGTGTCAAGCGAGTTGAAAAAGAGACCTTAGAATCGAGTGAGGTTTCTCCAAGACGAGTCAAAGCGACGGCGGGTCGCAACAACAACGAGAAATAGTATGATTCGTGAGCCACTAGAAATTTGCAATAAACAATGCAAACACTAGTGTGGTTGATCCGTTAATGGAGATATTAATTTATATGGCCACAAGCGATTCTGAAAGGAGTTGCACTCAAAAATATATTTTTCTTCTGTTGATAAAGATCTAATGCACACGAATGACAATAGGATTGCTCATGGTCTGCACAACTCCTCTGCTTGTTAAGAAAAAAATGGTTTGTCAAATGTGAGCTTCAGCACATGGTCTTAATTGTTTGGCTCTAAAAAAGATGAACAAGACCACAAAAATCAGACCAATCACTCGCTTCACGATACCAAATGAAGACAAAGCTTCAAATGTAAACAGTTTAAAATCAAAAGTAATATTATTACTTGCAATCAACATATAAATAATACATCCACTCTCCTAAATAATAGGGAAGCCACAAACTAATTTCCCTAATTACGTGAGTGGTTCCAACCACCACTATTCACGTAAAACCAATCAACCAAATAAATAACAACTTACGGAAGTTGTTATTTATTTACCACTACATAATATTCACACTAAAATATTATTCCTAACATGAAAAGGGTCATTGCTCCCAAGCACGGACACTGAAAATGCATTAGAGAGAATGAGAGCCGAAGTTGCCCGAAGAGAGGATAAACGCGAGGGAAATAAGTAATTGTGATAGTCATTAGATAGTTTTGGAATAACCACGAAGGTAGGCATGAATTGTTTGATTTCACTTTGATTGTGTTGTTTTGTTGGATTTTTTGATTTTTTTGTAATTTTTAGGCTTTTTGATTAGTTGATTTTGTAAGTTGTGAGTTTCACATGTGTGTTTGAATTTTTGATATTTTATTGACTCAATTTTATTATGGCATATGTTAATTAACACCATGATTAAAAGCATACACAAAAGAAATTGTAAAACAATGACAAGATTGCAAAACAAACCCTTATGCATACAATAATACAAACACACCAAGATTATAAAAAAACCAAGATGCTAATAAGACTACTTACACAAGATTAACATCTAACAACAACAATGTAACACAACTGATAATAATGACATGTGACTATTCCCCTAAAGTGTTCCACAATGAAGAATAAGCAGATATGAATGCCCCCAAGTGATATCTTAGAAACACAAGGGGATTGGATCGGGCCGAAGAGTGGAGTAATCTTAGATACTCCTTGTGACACTCCTGTCGGATCCCATTGAAGTTTGATTTGTATTGGATTAAATCAGTTTTCCAGGCAAAGACATTGAGATGTGAGGAAAAACATGAAAACTAAATGTGCCCCAATCGAAGTTATATCACGAAGGGTTAATTGATTGTTTTGCCTCCAAGCATAGATATATGCCATGGGCAAGAAAGGTGGTTATTGTAAGATGGTCCTGGAACAATCGAGTCTTTGTCAAATAGCGATATTGTTGAACTGTGTTATGCAATTGTTGAGATTTTGTCAAACATTGTTCGAATGTTTTGCTTTTTGATCTATATATATATTTTTTTATTTTTGCAGGTTTTATAACCAAGTGTGCCCCAAACGAAGTTATATCGCAAAGGGTTAATTGATTGTTTTGCCTCCGAGCATAGATATATGCCATGGGCAAGAAAAGTGGTTATTGTAAGATGATCTGGAATGATCAGGAGTGCCATCAAATAAATGCGAGACTTCTTTTGTAGATTTCTTGAAGTCCACATGATGCAAATAAGGCTTTGACAAGCCTAATCCAATGGTAGCCAAGGCCTTCTTATCTTTGACCTTCCATTTATGGAGTTCATCGAATATGTTGGTTGAGCTACAGAGCCGTCGACGATTCCCCAAAGATCTCTTTCAATTAGCAACAACTGCATTTCAATATGCCACTTATGAAGGTCTTTTCCTTCAAACTTGTTAATTGGATTTAGTCTATCTCGTGTTGTCCCTAGGACGTTAACTCCACCGATATTGCGTCCTTTACAAAAGAATTATTTTTTCTTTTTCACAAATTTTCCAATATAGGAAAATTATATTCAATTTATTTATTTTGTGAAAAATATTCCCTTTGATAAATGTTCCCCCACCTTAAAATAAACTTCACCTAAATTTTGAAATACTCCTAAAAAGATTTAATTGATTATATTAGATAATAATAAAAGCCTTACCCATTTTAGGGTTAGGTAATGAATGTCTTTGTGAGTCGACCGGTTTTAGGTTTTATGTGTCGTCACTGTGTGGATCGAGTGAGATATGCCTCTATGTATTTGCTTTCATCAAGAGGTTGCTCATAGTTTGATAATAGATCTCAAATCGAGCTTGCGGAGAAGATTCAAACAAGCCCAAGAATCCAAGCTTAAATCACAAAAGAAAGCTTGGGCAAAATTTTATGTATGCATGCTAAAACTTTGAACTAAGCTAATTGAAAGAACCTGACACCAAGTAGATCCTAATTTCGTTAAATTTAAGCTAATACATCATGATAAAGCATGAAGGAAAGCTTAACTAAATGCATAAAACATTAAACTCAACATTAAATGCAAACCTCCTTTGATTGTTGGATGTGCTTTTAGATTGTAGATACTTCCTTTGAGCGAACGCAACTACGTACGATCAAAGGATTTCTCCAAGGAAGAGGAAGAGATCTCACCAATATGGCTTGATTGCCATTTTTGGTTCTTCTCTTACTACTCTTAGCCAAGTAAAAAGGGGATAGTTTACTTGATTTAATAAGCCTTCCAACATGAAATGCTCTTCTCAAGTGTAAATGTCTTGCAAGGACATGGTGTAAGAAAGGTGTAAGATTGGTAAGAAGGTACTAGGCTTCTTATATAGCTTTCCATTTTGGGAGAAGCTTGCAACCTAGTGAATGTGGGATAAAGGGAATGTAGAATTAAAAAGGGATAAGTATGATTAAAAGAGATTAATTAGAGATTAGCAACTCATGGGAGTTTGGGAGGGTTTAATTAATCAACTAGGATTAATTAATAGGCCAAATTAAGCTTATAAAAGCCATTTGGAGATGATTTAGGGGAGATTAGTAGAATTTGAAGGGTTTGAAAGGGGGATTTAACCAATAATAAGGTTTATTGAAGGCTTAATTAACTAATAATGGTTATTTAATTAATTAATAGAGAATTATAACTAACGAAGTGTTGTTAATTGACCGAGACGAAGGGGAATGTTAGCTAATTAGCAGAAAATAACTAATCATAACGTAATGACGGTAAAGAAGACAAAAAGTGCAATTTTAGTATTAAAATTGCCCGTTCGAAATTAGGTGTCTACCATTTAGACGATGCATGCGGTGATTGAGTCGCCAAACATTGGATTGGACGAGCACTCAAGGACCCGAGTTTAGACTTGAGTGTAGCTTGTACCTTCGCAGAGGTCGAGAGAATGCCAAGAACTCGCAACAACCCTACTCGAATTTGGGTCGAATGACATGTTGGGAGTGAAACACGTGCAAATATCGTTGGGTTGAATGTTGATCCAATTGATTCAAAGGAAAATCAAGAAGATTGAGTTGTGATTTGGGGGCTTTTGGACCTAGTATGCTCAATAAGATAGAGTAACTTGTTGGCTGTACAAGGGTGCTCGTATAGAAAATACCGAGCCCTGAGGAGACTGCGAGGAACTCAAGAGAAAATGCAAGCTTGGGTAGAACTTCACCGATCTCCAATTGTGCTAGCTGGATCAAGTTATTTGAACCAAGACAGGCAAAACGTGTTAGGAGAGTTCTAGGAAGGGAATTTTCTGCGCAGTCAATGCTTGTACCCAACACTTGAATTCATTCCCTTTTACTGCTCACTTTGGGATCTACAAATCCTTCATCCAAATTTAAATGCCCAAGCCATTATACAATGTTTGTATATAAATATATATATAGATATATTTTTGTATATACTCTCAGAAAACTATATACAACTTGCTGCACCAAACAAGAATATAAATACATATCTAGTACAAATAAATGACAACACGATTGCTTGTGGTCTGCATAGCTCCTTTGCTTGTCAACAAAAAAGGTCTGTCGAATAGATCTTTCACATGTGGTCTTCACTGCTCAGATCTATTAAGATCAAGACCAAAATTGTAGAGAAGCCAAAAACTGCTCTGATACCAAATGAGAGCAATGCTCAAGTTTTAGTCATTCTCGATTAAATGTTTTATATATATATATATATAGGAATTATCCTATAACCACTCCACAAACTTCTCACACTAAATCTAGGCAGGTTGTTCAACAACCTTTATTCTCTCCCCTAGATTATCTCAAACACACACCTATTCTCATGTACTACTATTAACAACTTAACTAATACAAATATTATTGCTCACCACAAATGTGAGCACTAACACAAATATTTCTTAACATACTTAAGACCTAAATGTTCTTCAAGAATGTACAATTGAAGAATATTGTGACTAATGTTATTCAAAGATATTTTTAACACTTAATAACTTGGTCGAACTTTAGTTTTAGAGATTATATCTTGGGCTTTCATTTACTTTTGAAACTTTTCTACCTTTATAATTCTACTCTTCTTTAGGTTTGCATTTACTTGTCCAAACTTGTACAATTTAATTGCCGCTATGGCTTTCTTTCCTTAATGCCGTAGGAACTTGCTTTGCGACAAGCACGGAAAAATATAAGTAAAAACATCTTTTGACGAAGTTTGGCATCCTCATGATATAAATTATAAATTAGATTTATGCTAAATATCTGCGCAGCCTTGATTAGATGGAGTTGTGACTGATCTTCTATGTGAGAATTTTTCTATTATCCTTGCTTTTCAGACAATTTTGTGATGATGGATCCCTTTATGTTTTGCAGACATTGAAAATAACAACTGTAGGAGTTGAAATTGTGGATTCAAAAAGTGGAGACATGCATTGGTGTCTTGATTTCAGAGACATGGATTCTCCCGCTGTCATTGTTTTATTTGATGCATATGGAAAGAAAGGTGTAGATGGCGGAGGGTTTGTTCTTTGTCCTATGTTTGGAAGAAAGAGTAAAGCGTTTATGGCATCCTCCGGCAGCTCAAATACAACTATCATATCAAAAATGGTACAGTTGATTCACTAGATTTTGTTGCATGTATTGGTTTCATAGTTGCAACAATGCTGGACAAACATATACCATTCCCCATTGTGGTCAAGAGTCACTAAAGTTTATTTATGTTTGTCTTGTATTAAATGTTTTTGGCTGGTTTGAATTTTCAAATTTATTTCTTAGAAACAGCAAATGGAATTATTGTGACAATCAACATTTTCTTGTAGACAAAAACTGCGAAGTCACTGGTAGGGATCACATTGACCCTAGACAATTCACAATCGACGGGTGCTGCAGACTTTCTGAAGCAAAGGGGTAAGTGCTCAATGCTATTATTTAAAATTTAATATATACAAGGCTTCAAATGCCAATTATTTCAAGTATCACAAAAGATTTATCATTTTCATTTTATTGTCTGTAGCCCATTGTTTCAGGAAAGAACATTAATTTTTCTAGTCTTAGGGTGGGTTAGTTTTTATTAGATGCACACAGGGGTTTTTCCATGGAGATAAAGTTTTTAATATCTAGAATTATGTGCTCCTGATTACGATTTGTTCTATATGCTAAAACCAGCAATTTATGGAAAGATTATTGTGTTGTCGAGTGATTTTGGAAACTTCATGTATGCTTGAAATAGTTTTTGGAAATTACTTGGATTCCAAGATTGCATTGAATTGCCAATTAATGGCGTGAATTGTGCTCACTAATTAATGGACCCAACTAAGTCTATCCATCTGACAGGAAATCTGAATATATTTTATGACAAAAAGACTATATAACCAATATCAACCACAGGATACCAACTAATGTATAATCCCCAAGACTAGTTATACTATCTGTGAGGCATAGTTACCAAATCTGGCTGGGTCTGCACAAAATCTGGCTGGATCCAGATTTTTCAGGTGGCCTGGATAACTTCGGTCCTTGTTGGCCCTGTTTTTTTCCAATTTTTTTCTTTTTGCAGTAAGAAGACAACCAATACAACACCCTTTTATATTATTTAATATTAAACATATTAACATTTTATATTATATTATTAATATTTTTCTCTGTATTTGTCAATTTTTGCATATTATTAAATTTTGCTTATATATAATTCGTATATATTCCGCATTGAATTTTTCCAAAGTTCTGGATTTTCGGATTTTTTTGCCCTCCTGAATGGACCCAGATTTCCGGACTCGGTAACTATGCTGTGAGATAAACACTGAGGCAGGTGCTCTCTACAGGGTACAAGATGAGCACCAAATCGTGGAGGCAAACAATACATCCCTACGGAGTACCAAATGATCTTCAAGACCAAGTGCTCTGTTTGTAGGTTACCTAACAACCCCCAAGACATGGTTGTTTACATGGTTCCATATGACCACAATGACTGGAGGCATACAATAATTTCCCTGGGGTACAAATTGACCGCCAATATCAGAAATATGAAGAGACAATCCAAATATTCATGCAAAATCATCATATGGTTGAATTGCAAACATAGATTTTGATGTACCATCTTAGAGCCATGCATTTTAGGGCTAATGAATGCATAACATACATGTTTAGAATCTGAATTCATAAACATTAATACAGCTCACAGTTACCTAAATCTCAGGACGGGGACAGAGGGATGGGGTTTCCAAGATCGCAAATTTTTGTAGCAAATTTTGGGGACGGGAAGGAGAAGGCTATCAAAATAATATATAAAAATTAATATTTAAATATTCTAATTTTATTCAATGGAATTTAGGATTTAAACTATATACAATGTATTTTAGGTACTTCCGAGATTATAATTCAATGCTTTTGGTAAAAATAACAGCTTTTTAAAAGTAAAAACATCAGATTTTTTTGAAAGATTAAAAAAAACAGGGGATGTCCCCTCCAAGTCCCTGAAACATTTGGTACACCACCAAAATCTGGGGACACGTCCTGCGTAACACTGATACAACTGCAGTTTTGATTCATTTTTGTAAGCTATATGTTTGCAGTATTTTCATTATGAAATAAACTAGAAATCATATTCCAATATTCTGGCATCTTAAAGCTATTTTTATTCTGGAAGATCTGAAACATTCTGATTTCATTAATTTGGCAGAAAATAGAAGTGATCTAGTAGATACATTGTTTGACTGACAAAATGGAACCTTGTTAAAATTATTTAATACATGAAACAAAACAAACAAACCTTTTTTTGATGCAAAAAGTTTATTACGTTGCAAGAAACAGAACCTGTGTTGACCATTGGATGCAAACTACAATTGACGGGTATGTAACTGAAGTTGCTGTCCAATTTTTTTGTTCTTTTGATTCTGCTGAAACACATTTTCTATTTGGATTAAGAGGAAAGTTTGTTAGACAACTTCCTTTCTTAGTCAAGATGCTAGTTGTGGAAAAGGCCATGGTGCCAATTCCACGCAGTATGGAGTAGTCGGGTAGGTGCCAAAGGGATGTAATCCTTTGATTTGTCAGTGAGCAGATTTGATCGTAAGAGGAAAGATGAAGGTGAAGGGGCGGATTTAAAGATGATTCTTGAGGGGTCCGAAAAGGATTAGAGAGAACAAAAGAGAAGGATTGAAAGACTGCAAAGAGAGGCCAGACAATGTAACAATGTAATAGATGGGGAAGTTCAAGTATTTTTGAAGGGAAGAAGAAGCTAACTGTGAGTAGGAGTAAAGTAGGGAAGGTTGCCGAAGGAGGGAAGTAGCCTCTTAGAGAAGTTAGAAAGATTATTGAAGAAGGAAATCGAAGGCGACTGAGAGGGTGGGCAACGAGGCATGGACCCTTATTGCAAAGTTGAGGAGGAAATTGAGGAACCAAATGGAAAAGCCAAAGGTAGGAGCCTAGAAGTAGATTAATGAAGCAGTTGGTATTGAACTTGGAGAAACCATCATGGAGACCATGGAATTGCAAAGATCAAGAAAGCATAGTCCATAGTGAAGAAATCAGACCAAATCCACAAAGGCTCGTAGAAGATGATAACGCCCTCTTTTTAGGATATGCCCTAGAGCCAAATAGAGAAGTGATTACGTTGGATTGTCTAAATGACTTGGAGTAATTTGAAATTTTGCAAGAATTGCGAAGAAGATTAAGCCAACCATCCAAAGTACAAACAATGTTGCATTCAAGAGCATAAGAGATAGGTGGGGAAGAAATTACCAGGAAATAGAATTATCATTGCGCAATATTGCATTAAGGGGAAATTGTGAAAAGAGCGGGAAGTGTAGTAACATTAGTTTTGTAAGCCCAAAATACAGAGTTAGCTTCCTAGAATTTGGGAATTAGAAGAAGAGAAGCCAAAGTCTAGTAAGGCTAGTATAAGTACTGGTATGAGTATCAATCAGCTAGGTGTGCAAGTAAATCCAATCCAAATCCTGCGTTATACTACTACACAAAGTCAACCATGAAGTTAGTTGGGAACGAGAGGAAAGATGATTTATTATCCTAATCCTTATACAAGCTTGTAGCCTTATGACATGTTTGTTGACCCCAATCATTGCCTACTAACTTGTGATATGCGTTGAGGAGCAAAAGGGGTCATAGATGATACCACAAAGAAGTGCGAACTCATAGGGGCACTACATGGAAGAGCTTTGGAGTTTATCTATTCTAGAAATCGTAGTGCACTAGCATTGCAGGATGTGCGTAATGCTCTCACACAAGAATTCAAAAGAAAGAAATGTGTAGGAGAGACCATCCAGGATTTGAAGGAGATTAAGCAGAGAGATCGGGGAGAATCTGTCATGGAATATGACATGAGGTTCTTTGATGTGATGAACAAAGCCAATTTTAATTTTGATGAATCAAGTAAAGCCATCGATATGTGGAGGGATTGTGCAACAAGATCCGGTTTGCAATTGCAAACAAAATTCCAAGTGAATTCTTAGGCCATTGAAGCAACTATTTGCATGGAGAAAATTGAGGACTATGGAGAAAGTTGTATGACCAGCTAGAAAATTGAAGCAAATTTAGGTGTAGTAATGCGTAGACTAGAGGAATTACATGAGGGAAAAAGAAACAAAGGCTCGGATATGGTGCACAACATGTGGAAACAAAGAACACCACAAGAACAGCTGCATAAAGACAAAGTCGGAGGGACGAGGAGAGTATTGCGAAGTATGCAAGATATGGGGGCACTCACTCAACAATTGTCACCTACTACAATACTATGTTAGACAACCTCAGAATGTGGTATGTACATTTTGCAAAGCTACTATGCCTGAAGATAAGGATTGTAGGGCTTTGACTGATTTGAAGGAAGAAGTTACCTAGAATGTCTTTATAGTACAAATACAACCAGCCACTAAAGCACAACCAGCTGCTCCAGAAGTAGAGATGGATGCCTCTCCTTGACCAAATGCAGAGTGGGCTCCTTCACCACAGATAAACCCGCATTGATACCGTAGTCTCCTCAATCTAGTCCGAGTTGGGCCCCGCCATCTCCGCAAAATAATATGGGTTGGGCACCCTCTTCGACACAACCGCTTAGATGGAATGTACCTCCACCTCAAACACCCTATGGAGGATATCAAGGACAGAGCCAAGGATGGAACGCCTTCGAGAGGTCAGTATGGTGGGTAACAAGGAGGTTACCAAGTCGATTACTAGCAAAGGAGGATGGCAACCCGACCTCGACGACAAGGAGTGATTTGCTATCTTTGCGGAGAACCAAATCACATTGCGTGAAATTGTCCTTCGAATCTAGAGCGGGAAGTGTTTTGCACATATTGTAGGGTGCATGCACAACATAACACAAAAGACTATCTCGCATTAGAGAAACAAAGAAAAGAAAAACAACTGCGCAATATCAAAATGATTAATGCGGTGCCTAGAGAAATTGATAGTCTCCAAGCCATTACCAGATCACAAAGAAAAGAACAAGGCTTGGAATATGTGGAGAATCTAATGGAGCCCTAAATACGACGAGCATACAACGACACTTACCTTGACCCAAGGAAGGAAAAAGCATTGCTTGAAGAAGTCAAAGGTTCACTCCACTCAATCCAAAATAGAGATGTCAATGTGCAAAATATGGCTGAAACAGAAGCACATATTTAAGGCCGAGATGATGGATTCTAAATAGGAAGGAGTGGCTACCCTTATGTAGGATCTGTCGAACATATTAAATGTTCGCATAATGATGATATTTCCCAATATATCTAACTTACTCAAGACTTTATTAGAGAGTGCATCAAGTGGAGTAGTTCAAGCAAAGAAACCTATTTGGTACGTAAAGACTAAGAAACCATGGGATGTGGATACTTGATTGAATATCTATGGGGATATGAAATAAAAGATGCGGTGTTTGATTTTGGGAGCACAATCAACATGATGCTAAGGTCCACTTCGGAAGTTATGGGAACTCCTATTTTGCTTATAGTCTGGTTACTCTCATCCTTGCAAATTATGGGAGGGTAGATCTAATTGGATGGCTTGAGGATGTGGAAATACAAGTGGGATGATTAAGTTTAAAAGGGGAGTTTTAGGGGATTGACATGAAAACCAATGAAATGCACTATCCTGTGTTGATTGGGAAGAAATGGGCGTATGATGGCTTGAGGATGTGGAAATACAAATCGGAGGACCGAGTTTAAAAGGGGACTTTTAGGGGATTGACATGAAAACCAATGAAATGCACTATCCCGTGTTTGATTGGGAAGAAATGGGTGTATCTACATAGTAACAAATTAGATGGAAGTGCACCTCGATGACTCTATTATTGTCATTTTGATGAATAGGTTAGAAAAAAACCATACACTATTCATAAAGAACCTATGTCTTCGTATGGGCATAATGTTGAAAGTTGGGTTAAGGTTGGATATCAAGGAAAGGCTACTACTCTGCATTGTAGAAGGGAGATGAATGCATATGCGTTTAAAAACTGGGAAATTCCTGTTATTACGCAAAGGCGCAAACTAAGAATCCATTCGGAGATGAAGATTTGCAGTGCAACATGCGTTTGTGCAAAGATGATTAGGATTATATTGAGACAAATAGAGAAAGCCATATTCCATGGGAGCTAGAATCTTCAATCGGTGGGGATTTGGATGGGGGCTTGAACCATTGATGCATAGAGAGCATGAGGTAAGGCCAATGAAGATGGTTTAGGTAGAAGAAAAATGAACTTGACAATTCTTTGGGACCTCTAGTCTCGGAAGACATTAGGATCAATGCACCTTGGACTATGCACTAAAAGGAATAACACCCACATGGTGGGCCATGCATAGATCAAAGAACCTTGGCTGGATTGAAGCAATAGGTATGATGCGTTCAAGGTTTGCCTTACCTGCAAAATTAACTAAAGATTGGCCTAAGTACTGCTTTTCGAGCAATGTCTTGAAATTCATATTCGAATGCATCGAGGCTTGGAAGTACATGAACTTGGACCTAAATTGTGGGTCATATCTTGGCTGAAATATCGACACCATTGTCAAAGGCTTGGTATTTTCATCAAAGTAGAAAGAGAGAAACATGCAATTGGGGACATGGGCAACGAGACTTCATTCAAACTTTTACGTTCAAGATAGCAATCCCATGGTAGATCTGAACTCTTCAAAAGATCAAAACATTCTTATGTTATGGAACTATTGACTCGAAGTAGGAGCTGAATTCCCGGATCCCAAAGAAATCAAACATACAAATTGTGCGAAAGAACAACAATGGGACTGAAACAAAGTAAAAAGGGAGAGGTATCACAGAGTAGAGATGTGTTACATAGTAGGAGATAGTAAGGAAGAAAAAGAAGAACATGAGGATGAGGAGGATATGGAATTAATCAACATGTTTGAACCTGAACATATTGACTTGCATCAATTGAGAAAGAAGTGCGCAACAAGAAAGAGGAACATTTGCGCAATATGGATATAGAAGAAAAAAGGGTCCATAATTATAGAATACACTAGGAATAAGGGAAAGGCTAAAATATATGTTGAACCAATGCACGAAAGGGTAGAAGACTTTGCGGTCCATCATGCACAATAAAGTTAGCCACTACTGGGGACTATTAGGTGGAAAAAGAGATGTTTGAGATTTTGCGACTATTGTGGGATTATGAAGATGTGCTCCCAACTAAATTCAGCAAAATAAAGGGAATGAATCCATGATCAAAAGAAATGCGCATCAAATTAAAGGAAGGAGCAAAGCACAAGAAAGACCTTATAGGTGAGAATCGAAACATGAAGGCAAAGGTTAAGGCAAAATTGGACTACATGGTGGAAGCAGGACCAATCTATTCTATAGAAAGATTAGACTAGGTGAGCCCAATAATCACCGAACCAAAGAAAACAGAGAAATTATAATCAGTAGTGATTATAGAGCCCCGAATGATGCATGTGTCAACGATCCGTTTTCAACGCCATTCATGGATGAAATTTTAGAAGCAATAGTGGGACTTGAGGTATATTCATTTATAGTTTGATTTAGTGGCTACCACCAAATTCTGATTGCCCAAGAAGATTAGACAAAAACCACTTTCGCAATTGAATGGGGCATCTTTGCATATAGAGTAATGTCTTTTGGATTAATGAATGCACTGAGTCTTATCCAAAGATGTTGTCACTGCATTTAAAGATTTCATACATGATTTCCTGGAAGCATTTTTAGATGAGTGTACAATTTTCTCGCTATTCAAAGAGCATGTATCAAAGGTATGTTTAATGTTAGAAAGATATAGAGCATTGCACATTGCATTAAATTTGAAGAAATGCTTTTTTATTTACACCTTTTGGAGTGTTACTTGGCCACTTTGTAAAGAAGAGATTCTTGTGCATGAAGCAAAAATGTTGGTTGTAATTTAGCTCAAACCTCCCACAAACCCTTCGAAGTCCGCTCATTCCTTGGACATATTGGCTACTACATGAAATTCATTAGGGGATATGCTAGCATTGTGCAACCTATGGAGCAATTATTACTGAAAGGGGCAAAATTTGAATGGACCACAAAATGTCGAATGTCAAAGTTTTCATGTACACGTGGATGTTTCAGGGGAGCGTAATTGGAGAAATCCTTGTGTAACTAGGCGATGGAGGAATTGACCACCCCATCCATTTTGCAAGTAGAAAATTGTCACCAACTGAGAAAAACTACATGACCACAGAACGAGAGGCTCTTGCTATGGTTTTGCACTTCAGAAATTTAGGCAATATCTGATTGGCAACACCATTTGAATTCTTCACCGATCATCGAACACTACGGTATCTAGTGAATAAGCCATGGCTAGGGGAAGAATATCATGATGGCTCATGTTATTCAAGGAGTATAGATTTAAGGCATGTTAAGCTTGGAAGAGAACATGTAGGACTTGGCCACTTCAGCCGCATAAATATAGGGGAAGAACTTGAAGAATTGGATGAAGATGTTCTGATGCGTACTTATATCGGATCATCATAGTGCTGCAAAGCAACTTGAAGAGATTGTGCAATTCCTTCAACATGGCATTTTACCGAATCACAACACAAAAAAAGGAGAAAGCAACTAGTTACTAAAGCCTTGCCTTACATCATCATAAATGGATTTTTGTATAAACTGGGAAGGACAAAATATTGCGTAGAGTTACATTGGAACATGAAAGAGAGCCGATATTGCACGAAGTGCATGCAGGCATAACATAAAGACATTTTGCACGTGAATTTGACCGTGAAGAAAATTTTGCAAAGTGGAATTTGGTGGCCTACTTTGTTTCAAGATGTACATCACATTTCAAACATCGCAATATTTGTCACAGAGTGGGGAAACCGAATCAAAGGGACAAAATGCTCCTCAATCCGGTCTTAGCCAAGTAACCTTTTGAGCAATGGGGGATAGATTTCATCGGCCCAACTCCTCCATCATCAAGAAGGTCCAAAGCCGAGATACATCATTACAATAACAAAGTATTTTACAAAATGGGTAGGAGCTGCAACCACTTTGAATTGTGCGGAAAGGGACAACTAAATTCTTCTATGAAAACATCATAACCAGATTTGGGTGTCCATAAAAGGTAGTGACAGGGAACACACTTCTTAAATAACACCATCAACATCCTCATAGAAGAATTTATAATTGCCCACCACCGAGCTCATGATATCATCCACAAGCTAATGGACAAGCGGAGGCCACGGATAAAGTCTTGGAAAGGGTGTTAGCAAAAATCTCCTATGTGCAACAAGATGAATGGGAAGATAGCATACTTGTGATCCAAAAAATGGATTTAAAAATACCCAATTCTATGTATTTTCCTTCTCTCGATACTTAGGTACATATTCTCGGCATATTCTTAGTTCAGAGATGGTCTAGTCGGTGAGGGTGATCCAAACACCTTTGAATGACATCGAGAGGGCCATTGTTATTCTGTTATGGAGATTTTTAGGAGACGGTGACAAGACCGCCTAGACGCAGATGTAACCACTGGTCTTCAAGACCATGCAAGGGTCATATGAATGGTTGGTATTACCGTTTGCGCTATGCAATGCACTACCTTCATGAGGTTGATGAATGAGGTAATGAGGCCGTTTATTGATTCCTTTGTCATTGTGTACTTGGATGACATTCTAGTTTTTAACAGAACTTTTGAAGAGCATATTGACCATTTGCATCAAGTTTTGCAAGTTCTTAAGGAGAACCGACTAGTGTTGAATGAGAAGAAGTGCGAGTTTGCTCAACAATTGCTTGTCTTTTTGGGACATGTGGTTGGAGATGGAGAGTTGAGGATTGATCCGGCTAAGATAGAGGCCATTCTAAATTGGCCTACACCATCGAGTTTGACCGAGACCAGGAGCTTTGTTGGTGCAATTCAGTATTTGAGGAAGTTCATCAAGAACTTCGTCCATAGTAGCGCCGCTACATTCAGTGACAACAGGGGGTAAGGCTTTTGATTGGGGTAAGAAACAACAAAATGCTTTTGAGTCATTTAAATACAAGATTAGTCATGCTCCAGTTTTGGCATTACCTAACTTGAATTGCCTTTAAGTGGAAACCAATGCCAGTGACTATGTTATGGGGCTGTCCTACTCAAGGAGGTAGGCCCGTATGTTATCATTCTGAATTGTTTCATGGTGTAGTTTTGAATTATTGTACATATGACAAGGAATTGTATGCTCTTGTGCAAACGGTCAAGAAATGGAAACATTATTTGATGGGTAAAGAAACTATCATACACACGGATCATCAACCTCTTCAATATTTGCAGGCTCAAAAATAAACTTCAACAAGCTAGACACTATAAATGGATGTGTTTTTGCAGCAATTCCATTTGATTATAAAATATAAGAAAGGTGTGACTAACAAGTTAGTTGATATGTTATCTAGGCCTCCTTTACTTTCAGCTATGGGCACGTTAACTCTTCTTGAACCTTTTTGTGTGAAGCATATTAGGAAGGTTATGAGAAGGATCTGGATTTTGGAGAGATCTTTTAGCAGAAACCTCCTAGTGAGGGATTTGCACCTAGGGAGAATAATACTTCTAGGATGGCTTGCTCTACAAGAACGAGAAACTTTGTATGCCTAAGTGTCATGCCCACAATTTACACACCCAAAACAACAATAAAACTACTGGAATATTTTTTTTTGTCTGTCATTGCTTGTTACATGACATCCCATGGGCTCAAATAGAGTAACTCAACATCACAAAGGACACTTACACAAGCATGGACCCACATGGACAACAAGATAACACCAAAGTACACTATTGTCAAACTTACTCAAAAGGATGTACATGTTACAATGACTCAACCCCACACGAGAATCCTAAGGCTAGCCATATTCTACAACACATCATTCATGGTTACATCTTTATTATAATTCAATTCCATTGTTTAACCTTATAAATTGAAGAGCATTTAACACAAGCAAATATTCTCGTTCCCAAAGCTACATATTCATTATTTCATTTTACATCGTTGTTTAAACCACATTATGTATATGAAACATGTGCTCATACCTCAAGGTTGTATATTTCCCATTTTAATAAAATGTTTTGGATCACAATGATGCCCTCCTTTATTTTCATTTGTTTTAAGATCGTCTTAGGCATTTTAGTTGGTTTGACATCATTCAAGGTGCATATGATTTTTGTAACAATCATTCCATAGTTTCATCTCGTTTACTCTTGTTCTAATTATATTTACGTTGTTACTTAGATCTCATATTAACATTGTTTTTAGAACAATTATGATTCAGTAACACTTGCTTTTCACTTAGGGGTTCAAGACTACCAAGAGTGTGATCTCACACAACACAATTCATTTCATTATTCCTAGGCACTCAAGTATTAAATACATATTTCAAGTCAGACTATTGATACATTTTTATGTGTTCAAATGCCTTCTAAGGAAATATTTTCAAACGTGGGGTAAACATACATCAAAGTCTCTTTCATTAATAATGTCACAAGGGGACATACGGTTAATCATTTCATTTGCACTTAAGGAATCTAAACATTACCAAATTCAAAACCGAGTAACCAAACACCCTTATTTCACAATACCTTGTAAAATCCAAAGGTATTTCTTTCTACTTGTCAAGGTAAAACCTATCTGCAATGCCTTAATGGGAATGTTCATAACATTTAGAGCATAGTTGAAATAACACATTTAATCCCCTTACGTTATACGTACCTACCCACATACAACACAATACTACAAGGCTCCCAGGGAAAAACATGAGAGGTTAGTGATCGAGTACAAATCTCGTAGATAAGTTGTAGGCTTCCTAGAGATTGATCACTAGTCAAGCACTCCTCTTCTTAGGTCACTCTAAGATTACATATGAGTGCTGGTTTCTTGACCAAATTCACTCAATAACAAGACTCTCCTCTTTTGTATCATTCATAAGTCATCACTTCTCTTAAGTTTCAAACAAGGAGGAATGACACACGACTTTTGTTTGGAGGATAGTATTCTCAAGGATTACTAGGCTAGAGTCATTCGATGTCCTTTAGATTAACATTCTAACAATGTGGATCCATTTGCAATTCATATGAGGTGGTTTAGTGTCTTTTGACGTTAAACTTACATGCTCATGAGGTTACTTGAATCATGATCTTTTATTTTCTTCACTCTATGAGGTATCATCAAGTTAAACATCACTAGGTTCATCCTTTAAGTTTAAGTTCACCAACTCGCAATTAAGTAAAAAGCACTAGAATTCATCAAAATCAACAACATACACTTCTCCAATGCAATTGACCCATAGAGTAAAACACAAATATATTTCAATTCCTTAAATTACCCGCACATACAAAATAAGTGAATCTTTCTTCCATCAATCATACAACAATAACAAAAGTTGAGAATGAATTTACAAATGCATCATTTTATAAGGGTTTGTGTACTAACTATAGAATTCTCATACTTTAGTGATTCATTGCATATACAATTACGTTCACTCCATTTTACAAACTATACAAGAGTACATTTAAATAGGAAATGTAGTGCTTTCTTTTCACCTTTGAAGAACAAACATATTACAAAGACATACATTTTTAACACTCAATTCTAATAATTATTCTATGCCACCACGCTACCTGCAACTTGTCAAAATTTTGTAAGCATGGTCAGTGAACAACGCTGACATGGAATTCTCCTACGATCTAGCACAATTTCACGATTACTAATCTTCCAGTTACAATGAAATAAAACAACTTTTTATAAATAAGAGTTAAGGAATGCTTCTTTTCTTTATTTCATTTCATTTTCAAAACTAGAGAGAGGAGAGAGAAATAACATCATTTTTCCCACAATCAATTTTCTCAAAACAAGAAACCAAATGGAGATCCATACAATCATATGTTAGTGTCTACAAGTTTTTCCGCCAATTATTTGACTTGATAAGGGTCCACGACAGTGTTTTCTCATTTTACTACAAGTTGGCGAAAACGTCCAAATTAGCCTAAGTGGCTATAAAATTGTGTTCAAAAGCTGATTTTTGATGGTCCAATGCACCATGTGACAAATCCTATACTCTCTTATATACAGGGAATTCATTGGAGTTGACGGAACGCAAAATTGACAAACAAGATTCGAATGGCGACTACTTTTCCTGAGCATCCGGTCGTAATTGCACTAGTTTGTCCTTGTCACCCAACGACCGAGGCCTACAAAACCCCTTGAAAAACTAATTGGTGAGGTGTTTTTCTCAGAACTAAGGGTTGCAAGCAATTGTCATGGATAAATACTAGAGGTATGTGAAGACCAAATTTCATTTCCCCACCCAGGGCCTAAACAACAATCCCAAACCAAATTGAACTTCTAACTTTCAGCAGCAATCTAAGGCTGCAAAAAGGTCTGCAGGGCTCCTAGAGGGGTGACGAAAAATGCACGAACGAACATGCGGGGTCATTCCAAGGTTTGATATAACACTACACGTGATAGGAACACAGTCAAAACTTAACCTTCCCACTTCGGGGTTCAGAGAGGTGTTTTACACGTCGTTGAAAAGTACGTTTATTAACTTTTGAAAAGTAACTATTTGTATGTTTAATTGAAGACTTCAACTCAACTCGCCAATTCAAGCGGACACGGTTATCCAATCTTGTTACCTTGGTTTTACAAACGTCTTAGGACGTGGTTTGAGAGTACGGTTGGTGGTCAAAATAATCAATCAGGTTGCGTAGGAAGAAGCAAATTTTTGTTGTTTTGTACTACGATTTATTTAATTAAACTGAAAACTTAACCTTACTTTTATTAGAATTTCGATTTCATTGCAAAAGGAAAAACTAGCAATACAAACATTATGCAAGACAAAGATGAGAAGACCATGCCTGTATTGATCTGGTGAGCGAGAAAAGTGTTGACATTATGTAAACCAGTTGCATTTTATTTGTAGGATCCTTGGGTCTTTTCAAACTCCATTTTGTGCACAACATACAACCATCACATTCCATGTGATCACACTCCATGATATTTTGTCAACCAGTTTACATGCTTGCACATGCTTTCTACATTTTCATTGTATGCCTCCAAGGCACTAGCAACAACAAAATTGAAAATCCCCTTTTGTCATGCTTGATGAGTTTCCATACTCCGCTCTAGTTTCCCCCATTGGCACAAATAAGGAGGTTTCTTGCGAGGGCCGTGGAGTTTGACTTTAACCATGTTACTATTAATTTTCATAATGGTTTCCAAGGTCATCTCAACAAACCCATTTTGAGCATAACTTGCATCTCTGGCATTCCATGAACACACATTTTCTTTACCAAGTCATCGAGCTATATGCCAATAGTGCTCACAAACTACCGACTGTCGACAATCAAACCAAGTAATAATTTTGGTAAGATATGGGTGGAGTGACCAACCAAGGCCAAGCACAAAAGTCCACACGCAGATCCTTTGGCCACATTTCCTTTAGGAATTTTGTCAAACAGTTTGTATGCCAACACATGCTTCTACATTTAACATTGAAAATGCAAAACTCAACAATGCCAATGCCGAAGTATTTACAACCCTCTATTATTGCTTGCGTAACCACAAGATAAAAACAAAAACAAAAAATGGATCTTGCGAGTGTGGGGTTTGTCCCAATAGAACTCATTTCTTTGATGCATTTGGTCAAAGAGTTTACACACCTCCACAAATTGTATACAAATCAACCATGACACCAACAATTGCAACAACTAATAAATTAAACTCCCTTTCTCCAAATTAAAGCCAAGGTGCGAAAAGAATAAAGTTGGTTGTTCCAAAAGCTGCCATACAACAAATAGGTACACCCTCTCCTCCATCTCCGAAGACTTAAGTACTCTAGAATGCGACATATAAGAGGAAATGTCTATGCAACCTACATCGGCCACAACTCCGATCAGGTTGCACAAACACTCCCGGAGTAGAGTGTAGCGTTTGCACAATTTGACAACGCGAAACAACTATATCAACATGAAGAATAACACAAGAAATAAGAAGAAGACAAGGAAGTTATGAAAAGCACAACAGAGGAGGAAGAAAGGAAGCACAAGGAGCGAAGGATGAGCAACAAAAGCGAGCAACTACGCAACTCGGAGAACAAAGAGCCACGAAGAAGAAAAGAAGACCAACGAAAAAGACTAGAAAAGGCAAGAAGAGGAGAAGTAGAATCTATGGCCAAGGCAAAGGTAGAAGAGAAAGCAAAGCAATAGGATGAGGCTAGAATGAGAGAAGAGAAGAAGAGAGAAGAAGACGAGAGGAAAAAAAGAAGAGGATAAGAAGAAAGCAAAAGAGAGAAAGAAGAAAGAGGAACAATATAAGCAAAAAGAAAAGAAAAGGAATAAAAGTGGAAAAGGTTGTAAAAAACAAGGAGGAGCAAGAGCAAAAGGCCAAGGATGCAAAGAGCATTGTGGAAGCAATTGCGCTAGAGAAGGCAGAAGCCCAAAAGGTCACAACATAGGCGACGCCGCAATCCATCACAAAGGTAGAAAAGACAGAACTAAAACATGAAGGGGAGCATCCGCAATCAAGTACTACTCAACCGCATTTTACAAGAAGTGTTGTAGAAGCTGGAACATCAAGTGCCGAACAATCATCTTTCAAGAATCGAGGAAGGGGGCATGCAAACATTTTGTTGGGTGTCGCGATCAATTGCGCCAACACGAAAACATAAGATGGCTCTTCCTCATCACATGTCCCCGCATGATAGCCCCCAAAAATCTCAAAGTGTAAATTGAAGACAATCACCCACAACTTGTCATCGATACCATAGGTGAGCAAGTAATGAGCAAACAAATGCAATTAACCATGCTAGTAGGCAAGCTGGTGGAAAATTGGAAGGAGATTGAGATTGTGAAGAATCTCAAAGTGTAAGCGGCCCAAACCAAGATAGAGGTAAAGGATGTAGAACTCCTTTTGAAAGAATACAACAAGGCGTTTTAACAGCCGAGGCACAAGCAAATCAACTCACTTTTGAACTTTTGGATTGGAACACGCAACTGCAGAACATAATGGCTGATAACAAAATTGATATAAATACGAGACGAGATAATGCAAGGAAAATTTTGACTGATCTAACAATGAAGAGATGGACAAGGCGTTGCAAATATCCCCGCACACTCAAGACAAAGTCAGTGACAGATTGTGAGAATGGGAGCGCAACACACTTTGTGCAATACATTTGTTGGAGTTCAAGAGCAAAGAATGTGGGATTGATTGCAAACACCGCAATAGGACATTGAGAATGCCATCATTCTCCATGGAAAGTCAGAGACAACGCCAAAGAGGATGCTTTATATGAAGTCATGCAAGCATTGACACGGTTGTAGATTTACTTTGGCGAGTGAATGAGACAAGGCAGTCTGGAACATATACAAGGGGGACTTGGAAACATTTTTGCCTACAACAAAGACAATGAAGAATACCCCACCATATGTCCTACCGCATATTCTCTTGCACAGCGAGACTCAAAGAAACTCTCATAATGCCAGCATCCATAAGGACGAGGAGCAACATAATTTTGCAAAGTAGGTTATATAAACTTTGTTGAAGTATAAGTGCGCAATTTTGCTTGGTATGTGTAAGCAAGCCCACATAGATTGAAAACCCTTGAGCAGGGCGGTCTATGAGGAGTTTTGAAGATTGAAAACCCGAAAGGGTGATTAAGTCGAGAGGATGAAAATTGGTAAATGAGGTCCTCTGTGCCGATTGTGAGCAAAGTATCACACAACGCAACACAATTAATATTTGGCAAAATTCGAGATAGAAAAACAAAACCAACTTCCTAGATCATCAAGTAGCTTGTCTTGGGATGAGACAACTATATTAGTCCTGGGAAAGTGTTGGAGTGTAAAAAGGATTAGAAAGCCGACATGAATTATTTTGTAAGATTGCACAATACCATTGTATTGCATAATTCGAGATAAGACAAATTATAGAAGATATAATGCTCTCTTAGTTAGAGAATGCGAAGAGTGTCTTTTTGTACGAGAAGAAGGGATCGGTAATTCAACAATCACCTCATTTTGTTTAAAGTTATGTAAGTGCTATGTGCGAGAAGATTCTAAGCATAATGGTTATGGAATCCCGATATAAGATTTTTGGTAACAAATATCCCTACATGTTATTTTGTATAAAGTTATGTAAGCGCTATGCACATAAGATTGATCTTGGATCCTAATAGAAATCTATTGTAATTCCTTCCGTTATGAAGCATGTTTGTGTTATGATTTAGTATTAGGTATTCCTATTATTTTATGCATTTCCTTATTCATTGTCTTTTCCTTCTTTGAATTATGTCCTTCAAGTAGCTATTGTGCAATTGTGAACTAAGTCTTGGTTATTCCTATGTGTACCATTTAAATGAATTGAATATGAATTAATCTGGACTACTGACAACTGTCAGTGCAAGTCCTAATGCTTTGTGATCCAAGGACCTCTGCTAACATCATCCTATAATTCATCAATGAAAGGAATTGGAAACTTATATTTGGGAGTGATCTTATTGAGTTCCCCGTAATTTGGGCATATTCTCCATGACTCGTCCTTTTTTTTAAACATAAACATCGGAGATAAATGAACTTTTTACTTTGACGAACAATGCATATGTCCAACATTTCCTTGACCAATTCTTCAATTTTGGAGTTTTGTTCATTGGGAAAACAATAAAGTCTAATGTTAGGAGGGATACTTCCTAGAATCAATTCAATTGCATGATCATGATCTCTAATTGGAGGTAGTCCCTTTGGATTTTTTTAGATAGATATGCTTTTGACCAAAGCTATGAACCGGAGTACATTCAACCAAGATATAGCATTTAAGCTCAACAATTAGCGAACCAGATCCACCACACTTGAACACACTTCTAGCGCAGACAATCTCGAACTAGAATCCACCTCTGTTAAATCAGCACTAGCCGCCGTGCCACCTCGGACATTACCACCCCGAACGGGGATCATGCCTAAGTGGGATTTGAACTGGGTGGAGCCGATACAACCATCCGTCTTAACCACTCCACCCAGACCCCATCGACATGCCCTTTGGATTTTGAAAGACCTTTTGATGGTGTTGAATAATCTCTTGAACATTTTACGGACCTTGATTTTCTACATGTTCTTCTAAGAAATGTAGTTGTGCCGCTATGCCGTAAGATCCTTTCTTAAGAAATTTTTCTATCCTATAAGAGATGATAATTTGGCTTGGTTGTGATTGCATCCCATTAAGTTTGTACTTTTTTCCATTTATCCCAAAAATGATGAATAACTCCGAACATTAAAAGACACTATTCCCAACGGTTGAAGCCATTGCACTCCCAAAACTACATCTGCCGAGCGTTTCTAAATCCAACTAATGGTCCCCCATTGAGAGTTTGTTGTGATGACATTTACCATCACAAGAGAGTTGCTTCGCATCGCCAATCATGACTTGAAAATTGGTAACTAGAGATGCAACAAAATAGTTCAAGTATCTAATTTTTGGAAATTAAATTATGGGCATTCCCTTTATTGGCCAAAATTGTCACCTTCTTAATACAACCCACTAGTTTGAGTGTTTGTGGTGTGATTATCCCATTTAATGCATTTAGGGAGATAATATGGCTTTCTTCCTTAGAATTTGAATACTCGTGTTTTATTGATGGTTCCTTATTAGTTAATTCTTCCCCTTCCAAAAGCTTATTCTCTATAACCACAAGTCTTTTCTCTGACAATGCCAACATAGGCCTTTTTTTCTTTCATTTGCCTCCTATTGATGAGAGAGCTTGGTAATTTTCCTTAGGGTAAAAGAGGTGACCACATCTCTATCAACAATATTAGTCACATTTCTATCTCTCCATTATGAGAGAGCTTGGTAATTTTCCTTAGGGTAAAAGAGGTGACCACATTTCTATCAACAATATTAGTCACATTTCTATCGCTCCATTATGTAGTTTGACCTTGAATGAATGTCCCAGTAGCAAAGTTTCGATGTGTAATGTGTAGTGCTTGCTGCATAACATTTCTAATTATACATGGTTTGAACAAACGAACATCGTACTTGATTTGGCTATTTAGGCGTTGATGTAAAATTACAATATTTGATGAGGTGTTGTTTTGGAGTTCGGATTGCCAATCTCATATGCACAACATTATATTCGGCTATGGATTCTGTTTGTTTCAGATTTGTTAATTGGGTGAAATAACATCCCTTGCATGGCTGCTCATGGTCGGCTGCTAAGTCATTAGTAAGTTCATTCTAACTAACAATCTTCCCCTGCTTGTCCCTCATCATCCATTGGTACCACCGATAAGGTTTAGATTCTAGATTAGTGAGGCTATGTCAACTGTTGTATTCTTTGGTATATTGTGAAGCTTAAGATATTGTTACGTGCGATTTGTCTATGTAGTTACATCCTTACCATCAAACTTGTGGTTGTCCATCTTTGGTAGGTTTAATTTTGTTTCTTGGAATGGTTACCCTATGTTTGATTTGTTGTGCCGTCTAGAGTGGTTTAGTTATGTATGAGTGGTTGTCTGAGGCTGATGAAATAGGGACTTCAGTACAGGTGCTAGATCTTGTTTAAACCTATCTAAACCCTATTCTTACAAATGGGGCAAACAAATTATCTTGGATAAAATTTACCATTTCTCATCCCACAAGATTGGTACCCTCGATTTTAGGTGGTGGACATACAGGATTCATTGGATTTCATGGTTGGGAAAATGTATTTGGTCCAAAATGCATTGCTTCTTATTTGGTTTTGTCTCTAGATTTAGATTTGTGCTCAATTTTGGGAGGAAGGTATCTTTAGTGAGTGGTAACAATAAAAAGTTAAGACGTGCTATATTTGAATTAGATGCGCCATAGTTGACCAACTTTGATCAATGGATTTTAGAATGTAGAATTCCTCAAATTGGAAAATACAAAAATGATCCCTACCTAAAATTTTATGAGCTTTCCGAAAAAAAAAAAAAAACCAACAAACTCTTAAAATTGTGGCCTAGGGAGAGATTTTGTGAAAAACACTAAAATGGCAATAACTTAGGCAAAATAGATCATAGATAGCTGAAGTTTGGACTAAAGCTTCCTTGTCATGGCTGTAACTTCCTTGAAAAATATCCCTACAAAATTTGCAGTGGTTTGTAAAATATGGTAGAAAAAAATTCTTTGCCAAAATTGATGCTCCAAGGCCACTTGTTATGGTATTTCTTTATGATAATGGAAGAAACACTCAAATATAATCCACTTTGAAGGGGAAACCTCCAAAAATCAGAATAAATAAGGAAATGAATTCAATAATATAACTTGTGATGATTTGGGAGAGCCTTGCTCATCCATATTTATAAACATAATTTGGTAGGGTTAAACCCATTTATCTTAATAGATGGGGCTTAAATAAAGATAAGAACTAATAAATGAAAGATAAAGGTTATCCACTCTATTCGTTAACCTCAATACTCATAAGATGATATAATATTAGGGGTGTAACAGATTGAAAATTTACCTTAGACTTTGAGTATGTTTGTACAATCGAAAGACAAGATTGTCGTACATCCAAAACATCATGCTAGGAGTCCCTGCTTACAGTAATAAAATACTCGTGCTAATAGACGAGAGATCTCGTTACTCTATAATTCAAATATACAATATATTCAGAATATTGATCAAACCCTTGAGGTAGGACAACAGCATACTATGTTCATAAATGGAATAAGGCAACTCCACACTATATATTGATAGAGATCCAACACATACAATACTCTTCACCTATATAATACGAGTCTCATGTCTTTATTATATATACTACTTGACTAACTCTGCTACCACTTACCCACTCATGTGGGATAACTATATTTAGCTAGTAGGATGGCTTACAAAGCATATGCACACCAATACATTATTTATTACTACTATATCCCTAGGTACATGGCATTACACCCCCTTAGTATGTTCCGCCCTCGAAACATGAGAAGTAGTCAAATAGTGAATGTACCTGCACACTGTTTTCCATGTCTGAACATCCAACCATCCATATGTGATCTTGATGGGTGACAACTCTCTAATCATGGTTCCTAATGCTGATGCACTACTCTAAGTGCATCCATAACCATAGTTGTTTTTCCTTGGCTTCCATACATATCATAATGATGACTCTTTTGATTCCATGTGTAGGCATAGTAGCTGTTCCTTAGACTCACTGTAGAACCACCATGGCTCCATTATTTTTTCCTCTCATGATGATGTGGATGTCTATATGGTGCAACCTTAATATCACTTTCTGATAATTTGACCATGTCAAACCTTTCCACTTCTAGTGCTTTTGTCTCTTGAGTGGAATCTTTTCATTTGAATCTTCCTTTTGCTCTTTTCACACGAACTTCATCCATTTGCTCTACCTTGACCTGTCTTTGATCTCCATGACGTGTAACATCCTGCAATGTGATCTTTTTCTTTTTATACCAAAGCTTTAGAAACTTCTTCTGCACATTCATGTTTACTATTCCTAAAGTTTCTAACTAGAGATATCCAAGATCAATATTCCAACCATCCTTGTTTGAAGAATAAAAATCTGAATGCAATACATATTTATCCATAGTAAGCTTCAAATCTTCAAAAATTGAACATGCTTACCCTCTAGTTGAGTGTCGTTGATTTTCTTTGCTCGAATCTGTAATTTTCTTGGTTAAGTTAATGTTGATGAAGTTATAACTGTTGTTTGGGTTTACAAATACAATAACCTCATTTTTTGAATGCATCCATGGAAGTAAAATATTGAAGCTTCATTCTTTGAAGATAAACTATTTGAACCCTTAAGCTCCATCTCTCCTTCCTTTTTTTTCTTATCTTGCTCATCATTACTATCCAAACTCTTGTTTTCTTCTTCTTGTACCTCATCCTCCCTTTTTCCTCATTATCCTTATTATTATATTATTGTCTTCCTTAGTGTCCCACTGATGTAGGAAAACTTTTTCCATTTCTTCCCATGAAAAATCATTCCATTCTTTTTGCATCCCAACAAACCAATTATTTGCAAGACTTTAAGACTAATGGTTGACCATAATTGCCATGATTTTGAATGACTTTGTATCTCCTTAAATTGTAGCCACAATTATTAAGCATTAATATCACCATCTCCAGTGAAAAGTTGAAGCCCCATGATCAACGTTTCATAAAACTAGGGTTTCAATGTTCTTTTGACACCCTTTATACCACAAATTTGAAACTAAAATCATTTATGAAAATAGATCCAATTTTTTTCTTTCAATTGCAAAAAACAACATTTGATTTGCTCTCCCAAAACAAAAGATATGAATTTTTTTGGGGGTTGCGCTTAAAATTTTGTCTAAAATAAGGTTTGTAGGGTCAACTTCCAATCACCATATCTCCCTTGATACTTTTCAGAATCCTTAGTGTGACCATTTTTCAGAAAGTTCTCGAAGAATTCTTTTTATCTGTGAAAAAACAGTCTCAATTAGATGCCTGTGCAGGAGAATGAGCTTCTACAAGCTATTCACCTGTTTTTGAAATAAAATCTGCTGAAACCAAAATTCCCCCACTTCCTGCCCTAGAAAGAGCTTTGATACCAGATGTTATGAACCCACTTACAATAATAAAATACTACTGATAATAGAAGAGAGATCTCGCTGCTCAATAACAGAAATAGACAATATATCCAGAATATTAATCAAACCCTTTAGGTAGGGCAACACTATACAATGCTCCTTAATGGAAGGAAGCGACTGCACACTATTTCTTGATATGAGATCCAACACATACAATACTCTTCACATATTTAATATGAGCTTTATGCCTTTATTATATACTACTGCACTAACTATCACTACCACCTATGTCACAGGATTCGCCGAATTTCATTGATGAAATTCGAAATTCGCGAATACCATCACAAAATATGAAATTCGTCAAAATTCGTGTATTAAATTCGCATGGGTTTGCAAAACACTGTCAGATTGCAAGTGTTTGAAGAACACTGTTAAATCGTAGGGTTTTGACTTGAAGAATGGTGGAGGTGTTTGTAAAATCGCAGGGAACCTGTTGAATGAAATCACGGCATGAATGGACTGGTGTTTGGACTGTTGCAGAATCGCAGGGCTTTAATTGCAGAATTGCAGGGCACCAGTTGATTGAAATCATGGCATGAATGGACTGCTTATAGCGACGTCTGGTCCATTAATTTCCAGTTCCAGCGACAGTTCCTGAAATTTCAGCCTTCAAAGTTCACACGACTCATTCTCTATAAAGTTCACGACACTATTTTATGACATATTTAAGTTTTGCGATTTCAATAGTTTTATTAATGACTATTAATTTATTTAGTTTAAAGATTTAGTAAGGATTAATTAATTAATGGTAATAAAAAATAACTATTTTAAGCATTATTAAGTTAACTTTCATGGTATGATATGCTTTTAATGTAAGTATTTAATATTTTTATTAAAATTATATAAAATATTAATTACTTTAATAATTATAAATAATTAATATTTAATATAATATTTATATTTTGTATATAAATATCTATATAAGAAATGACATTTTAAAATATAAATACTAAAAATAAAATAAAGACAAATTAAATTACTAAGTATAAGGTTTTAAACTCAATTATATATTAATAGGTATTTATCTCTTTATTTTTTAATTTTGAAACTAAAAATAATAAAAATGTAGATTTATATTCGTCGAATTTAATTACGAACTTTTTCCCGATTTTATAGATTGGCGAATTTGTTCCAAATTTTATCCTCGTTGAACACGAACACGAACCTTGTGACTATCACTACCACTACCACTATCACTACCACTTACACGCTCATGTGGAATAAATATAATTAACCCGTGGGATGACTTACAAAGCGTATGCACCTCAATACAATAAATATTACTACTAAATATATTGTAATACTATATCCCTAGGTACATGACTCATAGTTTGACAAGCTCCACAAACATTAGATTGTCGAGGTGGGGGTTGATGTAAGACAATCCCTCCATCTAATTAACCTGTGGGATGACTTACAAAGCGTATGCACCTCAATACAATAAATATTACTACTAAATATATTGTAATACTATATCCCTAGGTACATGACTCATAGTTTGACAAGCTCCACAAACATTAGATTGTCGAGGTGGGGGTTGATGTAAGACAATCCCTCCATCAGTGGCCCTTACTACCCCATCCATCAGCCCACATCTATACAAAGAGCACCCTTGAAAATACTATGCCAAGTAAGGGTGACAGCTCGGACTTGTTGCAAAACGTGGTCCACTTGGATCTCAACACAACCAACAATGCAATGATTTCCAACATGTAAACAAAAGTGCAAAGCTCAGCACACACTACATGTTAAGGGCCAAGGCAGAAAGAGAAAAAAACATTCAAGCTTGACACATGGGTGTAGTACTTTCATGATAAACTTGTCATTCATTGCATCATGAAGATAAAGCTATTCAAGCAACTAAGATTACTAAACCTGCCTCAAGTCTCACATTCAAACTTAGGACAGCGATAGAAGGGAAAGAGGGTCTGTCAGGTCCCTGCATCTTAACAAAAAAGCTAGTTACTCATAAAAAGAAATATCCACATGCAGCTGTAAACCCTATCTTTACCTATCAATTCTTTAAAAAATGTTCAAGGCAAGAACTGATAACTTTTCATCTAAGAAAGTCCACCATTTAGCCAACAAGTGGAGCATGACTAAAGGACAACTCGCTCCAAAATAAGCCCAATAACAAAGTAAGGAAAACAGTCATGGCTAAGCTTCTATTCAACTCAACCTTGCAACCATCGAAAACTCATTGGTTGTATCTCATAGGAGGATACACTTTTCAGCCCCTTTTACTGCTTTTGGTCAATGGAGGACATCAATTTGTTTTCATTTGATGTATACATTCTTTGCCAAGAAGTGTTTTTCCATATATAATATCATATTTTTTGCCAGTTTATGTGTTTCTTCTGTTCTTACATCTAAATGTTGACTATATGTTTCCACCTTTTTAAAAGAGTTCTATAATGCTGTTTCTCATGCTTTTATTATGCATTCTGAAAATGAGTGTGTTTTTTTGTTCAAATCTAATTAGGCCTGCTATTAATGTTGATTCTCTCTTTAAGGAATTTTTTCCAAATTATATCTATAGCTATAAGGTATAGATGCTTTAGAATTAGTGAATTTGGCAGTGGTTGAGAAAAATAGTGTTTATTCTAATGACTTGTATAAGCTAACATTTGGCCAGACATTTGAAATTTTGAACTTGTGCTTTTCTATTATCCTCTTAAGCTTCATTCCCTAGAGCCAGATGCATTCTTATTTGGTTGATGTGTGCTTGTGAATGTATACCGTAGTTGATAGGAATTATTTGTGAGCTTTCAAGTCAACATTGAATGTTGACACAAATCTGTGCATGGAAAGGTGTTGCATGCATTCTACTATATTGATCGAGGGATTATGTGATTATGCCATATGCTGATTAAATATTGCAGTTCTCATAGTTTAAATTTTATTTTAGTTATTGTTCTTTTTAAATTTCTAACTGGAAGATGTCTCTAATCCATTATGGATGTGGGCCTTGTGAATAGCCAAAGTTGCTGTAGGTGCCGAGGAAACACCCTGTGGAGAATGGTCTGTAATAAGGCTACGTACTGCTGCTCATGGAACTGCTAATACATTGGGCTTAACATTGGGTGTTGGGCCCAAAGGTGGTTTGGGTGATCAGGGGATGCTGTCTCCAGGCAACTTATCCTAACAAAAATGTCACTAGTTGAACGTCGGCCTGACAATTATGAGGTTAGATTTCATTCAAATCCTGATGTAGCATATTGCAAATGCATGCATATATTCTTGCCTCCCACTAAATGAGGTGGTGATATGTGTGGCGCCAAATTCAGTTTCTTGAGTCGTCACTGGTTGATAAAGATTGATTTAATTCCTGTGAAAAGAAATGTAAAATTGGCTTCTACAGTTGCTCATTTCCTCAGTTTTTGACTCCTGACCTTAAGGAAACTCCAACTAACTAAAACTGGCAGAAAGCTAAGAACAATATAAGCAGATACATTTTATGGGTGAAGTTCCCCTCCTATTAGAATGCAAACAGCCCATAACTTTTGACCCGATAAACTATGGACAAACTTATAAATAATATCGACATATAGATCCAGTTGCTTGAATCAAAATTGTTACACAGGTTGATGTAGCTTCAGATGGAAACATGTAGACCTTGGCTTCTTCTGTTGCTTGTATCTGCATTTTTTGCAGCTAAGCCTCAACCTTTATTAAATAGAAATATCTGAACACCAAGAATAAGAGACACAGACTTAGTATGGATGAAGTTGCCCACCTCTTAGAATCAAAACAACCTGATGACTCATTCCTGAACCAATCAATTAAGGGAGCACTCATAAATTATGGATTTAAATTGTATCCTAAATTATTCTTTTTTTCTTATATTGTAATAAGTTAATAACTGATGCTTACTAAAATGTGGAAGGATTTCTTTTGTTGTTTGATGCTGCATAACACTTTTCTGGTATTTTTCTCTGGTATACATTCCATAAAACTGTTGCTTTCAGAGGCCTATTTGTTCTATACCTAATGTGATTACCATTTCAAGGATTCCTGTGGAAACTGTTACAGATTTCTTATTTGCCCAACAATTAAAGAAAAATTGTCAATACAAATTACAGGCAGTTATTGTACGACCTTTGTCTGCTGTTGGTGCTCTTGTTCGTTTTGCTGAAGAGCCACAGATGTTTGCCATTGAATTCAATGATGGATGTCCAATTCACGTAAGTAAAATCAAAATAGTTCAACTGTGTTTGGTACCCAAATTTCAAGTATTTTTATGTCTGCGGCTTGTAATTTTCAGGTTTATGCAAGCACTTCTCGTGATAACTTACTTGCAGCAGTTCGAGATGTTTTGCAAACAGAAGTAGGTAGATCTAATCTAATAAGAAATTTCATTTCCCTTGTATCACTATTTGGAATTACACGATATATTCTATTTAAATAATTCTGTTTCTGTACTTCAGGTTTTCACTTTTCCATCTCGAGCTCATTTTTAATTCCTAGAATGGTTACTTGATTTAAGAGATTATTATGTCACATGACATGACTACTAACTATTTGCAGAGACAGTGCCCAATTCCAATTTTCCCAAGGTTAACTATGCCTGGTCACCGACTTGATCCTCCATGTGGAAGCGTTTCTCCACAATCCCAACAAGTTGCTACTGGGTCAAATCGTCTTTTTGCAGATATTGAAGGTGAGGCGATGCATCTCAAGCATCTAGCAGCTGCAGCCAAAGATGCTGTGGCGGAAGGTGGATCTATTCCTGGCTCAAGAGCGAAACTGTGGCGCAGGGTCCGAGAGTTCAATGCTTGCATTCCATATAGTGGTGTTCAGCCTAATGCAGAAGTCCCAGAAGTGGCCTTAATGGCCTTGATGACAATGCTTCCAACTTCGCCAAACCTACCACCAGAATCACCACCACCACCACCACCTTCTCCCAAGGCATCTGCAACTCTTATGGGCTTTGTTGCATGCCTACGTCGATTGCTGACATCAGGAAGTGCAGCTTCAGCTGTTCTGTCAATTCCAGCTGCTGTTGTGAGAGTAATGGGTCTGCTGAGAAGTGGCTCAGAGGGGTAGCAGCAGAAGCAGCTGGACTGATTGCTATGCTTATTGGAGGTGGTCCAGGAGAAACAAATATGCTAATAGATTCCAAGGGAGAGCGCCATGCCACCTTCATGCACACAAAATCAGTGCTCTTTGGCCATCAAGGCTATATAACTATTCTTGTGAATAGGTTGAAGCCAGTGTCAGTTTCGCCTTTGCTAACAATGTCGGTGGTAGAGGTTCTTGAGGCAATGTTATGTGAACCCCAGGGTGAGACGACACAACTTGCTACTTTTGTAGAAATGCTTCGTCAGGTGGCTGGCTTAAGACGTCGATTGTTTGCATTGTTTGGTCACCCTGCAGAAAGTGTGAGAGAAACTGTAGCTGTGATAATGCGTACCATTGCAGAAGAGGATGCTATTGCTGCTGAGTCAATGCGTGATGCTGCACTTCGCGACGGTGCTTTGCTGCGACATCTTGTACATGCTTTTTTCCTTCCAGCTGGTGAGCGTCGTGAAGTTAGTCGACAACTAGTAGCTTTGTGGGCAGATTCTTATCAACCTGCTCTGGATCTACTGTCACGTGTGCTTCCCCCTGGGCTTGTTGCATATCTGCATACACGCCCAGATGAGGATGATAATGAAGGTGGGCAGGTCCAACTTTATCAAGCATCTTACTCGAAGCGTAGGCAGAGACGCATTCTTCAGCGCAGAAAGGGCAGAATGGCAAGAGGGAAAGTTGCTAATGACTTTGTTCCAGGCTTTGCATACATTGTAGAAGATGTTTCTTCAGGTGATCCCTCTAAACTCATTCATAGTGTTGCATCACGGCCTCCTGTTGACAATCTGCATCCAAATGGAAATTCACATGTAGATGAGGTTCCTTACACTGCTGGAAACTTTAGTCAGCCTTCAGTCAATGAATCATTTTCTGCAGGGAGTCCAGTTTATGATGGTGCCTCACCTGCAGTTCCCTTGAGAGGGTCTACTTTTGTATCCTCACAGTTAGGGAATTCAAGTATTGCAGAATCCGTTGAATATGATGTCAATATAGGAATTTCACCATCTGGTGTTCCTGCACCTGCACAGGTTGTCATGGAAAACACACCTGTGGGCTCTGGCAGGCTTCTTTGTAACTGGCCTGAATTTTGGCGAGAATTCAGTCTTGATCACAACCGGGCAGATCTGATTTGGAATGAGCGGACGAGGCAGGAGCTAAGGGAAACCCTTCAGGCAGAAGTTCATAATTTAGATGTTGAGAAGGGTCGAACTGAGGATGTCATTAGTTTTGAAGGTAGCACAGATGAGGAGAAGATGGGACAGGAGACTGCTGTCCAGTTATCGTGGAATTATACAGAGTTTTCAGTTCAATATCCCAGTTTGTCAAAAGAAGTATGCGTAGGACAATATTATCTACGCCTTTTGCTTGATGTTGGAGCTGGAAGCAGAGCTCAAGACTTTCCTCTAAGAGATCCTGTAGCTTTTTTCAGAGCATTATATCACAGGTTTCTATGTGATGCTGATGTTGGCCTAACTGTAGAAGGTGCATTACCAGATGAGTTAGGTGCATCAGATGAATGGTGTGATATGGGAAGATTGGATGGTTTTGGTGGTGGTGGAGGCTCTTCTGTGAGGGAACTCTGTGCACGAGCAATGACTATTGTTTATGAACAACATTATCAAGCAATAGGTCCTTTTGATGGCACTGCTCACATTACTGTTTTACTCGACAGGACAAATGATCGAGCACTTAGACATCGTCTGTTGTTACTATTAAAGGTAGTTAATTACTTTCTGCATTCGACATTTAATTACATTATGCTTGTTATTGTTTAGTCGTTTCTTCATTGCTTGAAATGATTAAGATCTGCAATTGATGCTTTTCTTGTGTGAAATTGCTGAGATGTCTTACAAGCTATTATGGCTTTATGTAATGGTTTAGCTCAAAGTTTTGTCAGTTTGTTTCAATAGAGATTGTTTATTAGAAGTTTTCTGTGTGCAGAGCATCTATTTCAATAAATCTTATGTCTTTTAGTGTGGCTTTGAGTTATGTGCTAGTCATCAAGTGTTTCTACTTGCAACTAATGCTAAAGTTATGATAAGTGTTTTAGCATTTCCAGTTTTATTACAGCTTGAAGAAAATGATTGGTTCCTGTATGGGCTACAAATGATGTACATTCTTCTTTTTGTTGGATCAATGATTCTTCTTTTGTTTTGTGTGCAGGTACTGATGAAAGTGCCAGCAAATATTGAGGCATGTGTCTCGGTTGGAGGTTGTGTGTTAGTGGTGGATCTTCTCTCGACAGCTCATGAAGCATCTGAGAGGACATCGATTCCGTTACAGTCCAATCTCATTGCAGCAACTGCATTTATGGAGCCACCCAAGGAATGGCTATTTGTTAACATGGATGGTGTAAAGGTTGGACCTGTTGAGAAAGATGGGGTAAGAAGAGCTTGGTCTAAGCAAGAGATTGATTGGAACTCTAAGTGTTGGGCTTCTGGAATGAATGACTGGAAAAGATTCCGTGACATCCGCGAGTTGCGTTGGGCCATGGCGTCTCGTATTGCTGTTCTTACTCCGGTGCAGGTAAAGTTTTTAATTCATGTATATTTTGAAGACCCTAGTATGAGTCAAAGAAGCCAAAATAAAGATTGTATGAAAATTTCTCTTACTTCTATGGTTGAAATCAGTAACTATCAAGCAATCAAGAGGGAGTTTGTGGAATCTCTCTCTCTCTCAGGCACACTGTCACACACGCACAGATTCACTCATTCATGCACACTCACACACAGACACATACACACCCACACCCACACCCACACCCTCTTCTCAGTTTGACTCAGATGCTAAAGCTTAGTATATGAAAAGTAATTTTGTTTCCTAGACTGTGATGGCTGTACTGGTTCGTCCATATTACATTCCTTATAGAGCTAAGAGAAGACATTAAATCAAGTTGATGTTAGACTCTTGCTGAGTTAGATCTTCTTGAGTGCCTTCGAGCACTTAGTCACACAAAACAGGACATGTAATATCATATTCCAAACTGCTGCAATGAACAAGAGCTCGAATTTTCTTACTTTCTTGAAATTTTCTGAAACAGTAACTGTAGATTTTTAAATCTTTTTCAGAGCTGAGAAGAAAATTACAGCAACAAATAATTCCAACATTTGGAGGGAATGCAAATTTATTGTTTATGATTTTTCTGAGAAAAATTACTAACAGAACATAACTTTGAGTTACTTTTCTGAGACAGTGTGAGTGGCAGTGCTAGCTTAGATTTTGAATTTCCAAGAACAATATGAACATTCAGCTTGGCCAAAAGGAATAGTTACTGAAATACTAACGTTAGCACCATTTCTCCAAAATTATATCTCCAACCTTTTTCAAGCTTTGCTTATCCATCCATAATTAGGTAAGATAACAATAGGATAAGATAAGAACAGTTCTATGATAGAAATACTATTTAAAGAAGATCCTTAACTAATTTGAGAACAGTTAATTAAGAGAAAGGGAAACCTAAAGAATTACTAATAGGGCCATGCAAGTTTCTAACATCACTAAGAATAAAAGTCATGCAAGTCTTATTGAAGCCACTAACTAATGGAGGCCATCCGAGTGTCTTATTAAAGTCATTGAATTCTAAGCATTGAGCATGCAATGCAAGATGCTTTTCTTGAGCTGGAGTTTATTTTCTTCAGATTCTTCTGTGATACTACTTACCTAACAATTATCAATGCATTGAGTAAATTTTTATAACAATCCTTGTATTTCCTTTCCCTCAAAGCAATAGTGCTGGCTATTGGAAACTTTCTAAGCCTATTCAACTTCTTGTTGCGAGTCTCTTTCTCATGGTGAACATCGCTTCCTGGGCCAAATGGCCAAATACAATACTAGTAGTGTGCATGTTGCATGTTGTAAAGAGTTGCAGGCCAATACTGGTCTATCCATTAGTGCAGATTCAAACTAGTTTCCATTTAAGGAGCTAAGCTTTTCACATTAGGATTGATCTTGTACTAGGATACATTCGTCTGTAATTTTGAATTAGCTTTTCTTTTTGATTGTGAGAAATTGTTCTTTTTGGAATCTCTTTAGGTTGTAAGAAATCATTCATACCCACGAAAAACTCTACATAGCTAGAGCACCTGCAATATAAATCTTGGAAGCAAAGACATTTTGCGGTTGATCGAATAGTGCACTCTTTTTGGGTCATTAATATCAGACTTGATGGAGACCATAACTTCCTACCTCAAAAGCTACTTTATTTGCAGCAATATTCACCTCTGTAGAATTATTGAGTTCCAAGGACCACCTTTTTGATCTTCTACAGATACTGACATATTCTAAAAGGCTCCCATCATGAGATTCTTTATTATATTCTAAAATGCTTCCATCATGAGATTCTTGATTATAAGATTCTGCTAAGTCAAAATATTTATTAATGAAAGGCTGCAAATCTCTTGATTGCCCAGAAATGCATGGTACCCCACCGTACCAGGCCTGATACATACCTGGTACAGGTATGGCCACGGTACGTCCCGGGTATGGAAATCTGTATCCGGGACATACCCGGGCCTGCAGGTACGTACCTGCAGCATACCTGCTCCGTAGTTCTGCCATTTTCAACTTAAAATCCTTAAAAAAAAACCCTAACTTAAAAAGAACATAACCTAATCCTATTTTCAACCTAAAAGATACCCCCAAAAATTTATATATGTATATATATATAAGCGTGCACACAGCCTACCGTACCCGAGGTTTTAAAATTTTTTCTGTTTCAGCTTACCGTACCCGTACCAAAACACTCTAGGCTGCAATGTTTGTCAACAATATTATCTTGATGAAAGGCTATGTGTCTTTGGTAGCAGGTTTTTCTTACACTAAAGGATAGCAGATAAATATATTTCACAAGCAATTATTATTTTAAAAAACCATTGAAATGCTCAATACACAAGGAAAGTAATAAGATGACTTATTAGGCAAAATAAAGAAGGTTCAGTTGTGGACAAATCACTGTTCAACTTTGGCTGGAAAGATCCAACTAGAATAATCAGTATTACAAGCTATCCTAATCTTCATAGGGTCAAACATCAAGATCCTCGAGCTAGTAGATGCCACTGATATCCTGACAAACGGTGACAATATAAATTTGTAATAGAGGATTCAACATTAGAAAGATAGATCTCATGAATCAGCCATTTGCAGGAAAATTAGTATGGAGATCAATAACTCCCCAGATGTAGTTTGGACAAGAATGATAACTTACGACTTTTCTGGTAAGTAATAGATTATCCAGGCATGCAAACAATCAACTTCCAAAATTTTTAGCACCTCCATTTGGGATCAAATGAGGAGCCGCCTACCATTAGTGAAGAAATATTCCTTCAAGCATATTAACAATGGACCGATACATTCTTCTAGGAAGAATCATGGAATATAAATGATCCATTACAAAACAACTCACCCTTGCATAATAATAGGCTAGTTAAACATGCTTCTGCTTGGATTCTAGTCCAGTGATTGGGAAAGTAGCATATCTTCTTTGCAAATGAGAAGGATAGAGTTTGGTAGGTACTGCAAAGAGATGACAAGTACTCAAGCAAGTGTATTACTTACTATCAGAACACAACTATGCACTAGCAATGCAATTGTATGAAAACATCTTTAGAAATTGCATTCTTGGCCAAAACCATGTAAAGTTCCTTTGGTATGAAAAACCTTGATCTATGATGTGCCAAGAGTGGAACTCATAATTTTTACTTGTGGATATGGGTTCTTAACCAGCAGACTAATAGCAAGATCTTAAACTAGGGTGTTATTTCATTGAAAGGCATAACCTGCAATTGCAACTGGGGTGTTTCATAAACATGCCGACCTTAAATTTGACATATATTTGATCGTCACAGGGCAGGTTTTCTTCTTGTGTGGAGAGCGCTTGAAAACTTGCAACATCCGGGGATTATGGTGGAGTTTGGAGCCTATTTACAAATCAGAAATATATTTGCATGTCTGATGTAATGGTGTAGCTCGATTGATTCATTTGTTACTAGGTAGTGGGAAATGTGTGGAGAAGGCAATTTAGTTGTTAATTAGTGTGGTTTGTGAAACATCCAAGATGGGTGCCTGGGTATTCATACTGTTTGGTATTTTTCAGTTGGATATATTAAGATATCTCAACTAGTTCACACATGCACCCATAGGTTCACTATATTATCGCTGCTGTGTGAAGATATTGAGTATTGGTGAGAATGGAATTCATGATTTTTGTTTTTTGACACGAGATCTTAACTACATGACCACATTCGGGTTTTAAACCGGGGTCTTAAGCAAAGATACCCACTTTATATTTATTCACACGCGCACCGACAGACTTGCTATTCACTTGCAATGGTGTAAAGACACTTATAATTGTTGAGAATGGAAGTCATGAGTCATAACCAAGTACTTTTGGACATGAAAGATTGGATGGACATGTGAAGATGGCTAGAACTCCAATTTATATGTCAATCTGCTCATGTGAAGCAGCTATTAGGGACATCGAAATTTTGGAGCCAACTTGTTGCCTTTTTTGTTGTTTGGGAAAAAATTGCTTCTATGGCTGCATTGTGAGAAAAACTGAAGGGCCAAACTCTCGACTATGACAGTCTACCTTTTTTTTTTTTTTCGTTTTGTTTTTGGACATGGCCAAGTTGTACTATGGGAGGATGTTGTGTTGGTGCTAGATATGATCTTTTATTGCTTGAAAATTTGAATGACCCTACAAGTAGGAAATGGTCAAGTGCTTCAAGTGGCGTGATCTTATTTGATGTGTGGAAGGGCATGTACCAGTATTCTACCTAAGGAAGCCACTTTGATCCTTTGAGATTATTTATTGGAAGTGAAACAGTGAAGGGCCCTCCCTAAGGCATTTGTTCACAATCTATGTTTGGCCTTCTAATCGAGGATAATAAGAAGAGGTGAGTGCCAATTGGGTGACCAGAAGTGCAGACAAATTGCTCCAAATTGGTGAAGATAGGATATAGTGAGTTGCAACAATTGGTACATTTAGTGATCTGTTCCACTACTAGCAAAGTCACGCCCATATGATTTGATTTCAGTTTCTCCCATTGTCGGTTGGGAATTGCCAAGGGTTCTCCCTTGTTTCGTTGGCATTCCACCAAAATTTGTCTCATATGGATAACAATAAAGTTTGGTGTTGGGAGGTTGTCTTCTTGGAGCCAGTTCAATAGCCTGGTTATGTGCTAATGGAGGTAGAGCTTTCAGATCTAGGAAGATTTCTTCTACCGCTGAATGATCTCATGTTACTTTTGGAGTACCCTTCTCCCTAGAAAAAGCGTAGTTTCTTACATCACCCCAGACACATGAGTCTCCTATGCTAGTTCCCTTTATGATATTCCAGGCCACCGTGTTGTCATTGTCCCCAATCCTCCACCTTCTCCACTTCTACTGTCAAGAGAGCTATTTTGAAGTTGTGCACCAGCATAGCAACAGATTCGAAGGCTCCAAGTTGAATTAATCAACTATGTTATGGATTCCCCATGCTCTTTAATGAGGTGGCATAGTCAGGTGTTCCTCAGTAGTGGTCCCAATACATCATTCACCTTATCCATAAATATGGGGATCTCTCTACCTCTGGTAACTACAGGACCATTATGATTGGGCGTTTGTTTGGCAACTGTATGCTATGATATTGAATATACAAGGGTCAGAATACTTGGAAAGGAATAATCTTTACACTCCAAACTATTATTGAGGAATCTCGTCACATGTCTTCTAGTCTTTTGCTGTTTTGTTGATTTGAAAACGGCCTTTGACTCTGTTATGAGACCTCTGCTTTTCCAAAAGTTGAGAGATATCGTCATCCAAGATTCTCTAATTACTGTTGTTTGGAGTCTTTATGAGACAGTTATTGGACAGTTTCGTACTCCTCACAATTTCTTTGACTTTGTGAAGAGTACCATTGGGGTCAAGCAAGGGTGTCCTCTCTCTCCAACCCTATTCAACATTTACATTGACGAGTTAGAGGAGTTTCTTTGGCAACATACCCATTTAGATGACAGTTGTATTTTGCATGAGGTGGTTATGGCAGTTTTTCTTTTTGTCGATGATGTCCTCTTGCTCTCATACTCTAACAAGGGCTTAAAACAACTTGATGCCCTTTCATGTTTTTGTGTTCTTCCATAGCTTGTGGTTAACTTTAGTAAAACTAAGGTAATGATTTTCAATATTTCCAAGTGATAGGCCGACACTTACTGGAGGGTCCAATTTATTGGTCCATCCTTTAGCATGGAGCCCACTTCTCACTCGCGCCTTAGCGAGGGATATACCTCTCTTCTATCTTGGAGAATCAATGTTTGCATATCCCCTTCCAGAATATGCCTTCCAAGTTATTCTATTTTGATACAATCATCAAGCCTACAGTTCAATATGGTTTAAATGTTTGGGGACCTAGTTTGCGAGCCGTTGATTGGGCCATGTTGAGAGGGTCTAGACCCTCATGCTACAATGCATGATCATTGCAAACAAACAGTTTCTTAGTGCATCGTTGAGTTGAATGTGCTGCCTATCTGCTATGCCGTGAGATTATCTTCATGTTTACCTTCTACATGCACAGACCTGAATCCTTTGAGACTTTAGCTCTGGGTCGTGAGAGATATCGATACTTAGCACTCTGCACTTCAGAGAGGATTACTTCACTGGTCCGCACTAGGCGCCAACCCTGTTGGTATTTTAAGGCTAGGTTGCTCCTTTCTATTGGCAGCTCCATTGATAGGATACCCACTCTCATGAACTACCTAGATGTCTGCCATTGGCTCCTTTACACAAAGGACATCATCACCAAAGTTTCCAGAGGAGCTTCACCCTTGAGCTGCTCAGAGCTTGTAGTTGGATTCTTCCATATTACCCGCATGCTTGATTTCCATCAGTGGTATCAGAGCCAATGATGGCCATTGATCCTTGAGGAGAAAGAGCCATGAAAGAGCTGTGAAGATTTAATGAAGCAAAAGCAATGAAGATTCTACTGTGAAGGGGTTTTTAATATTTTAATCTATAATTTTTTTGTTGCTGATTTCATTTGTCTGGGAAGAAGCTTGAAGATTTTTTTACAGAAGTTTTTCACCTAACTTGTAGAAGGGTGTTAAGGCTTGTTTTTAATCTTAAGCTATCTGACAAAGAGTGTGGAAGTATTGGAAAGCATTGAAAGCTGTGACAGCTGGTCCAGCAGTGAAAGCTCCACCATAAGTGCTAATGTTTTGCCTTGGGGTTGTGTTGGGGCGTGAAACTCTTCTAAGGAGACATTAAAATAGAATTCAAACCTGCAAATCTACCAAAACTTGTTAAAGTGGCGTTGGAGTCCTCCCTTTGGTCTTGGAACTGCTGATTTAGCATTTAAATTTGATAAAAACTTTACTCTGTCATTCTTGGTCTGAAAGAAGTGTGTGACTCCGCATTTTTAGCTGTATAAACTGGCAGGGCGTGATTATTCAGGTCTGCTGTTTTTTATTGAAAGAAATCATAAATACTGCCAGGTAAAAGTCATTTACTGCTGCAATTTTTCTTATTTTATTGATTACACAATCAAACAAAGGGTTATATATCAGTTTCCTGGGTGTATGTTTCACCTATTGATATAGAGCAAGTTGGTTATAAGGTTGAATCTAAGCATCGGGAAAAAAAAAGATCATGAGTTCAAGTCTCTACCTTCCTCTTTTTGTAGGGAACCTGTATATGTGAAAAGGAAGATTATATAGAATGTAGTGAATATATATTTCCAAAGTGCACATAGCTTCATTGGTTACCATTATTCTGCTAAAAATTTCCATTAGCCCTTTGATCACGACTTTCATTCCTGTAAATGCCCAAAAGTGCCTTTTCATAAACCAATCAAACTAAATTTCTGCTAAAGACTTGGAAAGCCAATACCCCCAGTTACAATTGTCATCTTATTGTTTTTGGCGAATCATATTTTGTTGTAAAAGTCACAATTCTGACAAATAGACTCAGTGAGCTTTCAAATGAGTACACATACCATAGGGTATACACTTGTGAGTCTAGTAAAGTTTAATCACCTAAAATCATGAAAATTTTGCTTAAATTTCATTGGTGAGAGGTTTGTCTAGTCTGAAACTAGATAAAAAATTCAAAATACCATAACTTTTACATCTGATGGTCAAATATGGCTTGTGGCCACTTGTTTTTCAAGGAATAAAATATTTGAATCCATTGGAAGGGTTCATTTCTTGCTCTAGCATCTCATCACATGATTTATGCAAGAAAAAGTATAAAAATCGAGAAACAAGGTGTTTAAATGTATAGTGGGTGCATTTTCAGTCGAATCCAAACCTTGCTTTTGTTGGAAGGTTGAAAATGGGAAATATGTAACATTGCTTTTTGTCGCTTGTGCTGTCGGAGACAACAAGGTTGCACTTCAGGGTTTACAAGTCCATAGGGATATGACAGGCTAATAGAGTGAAACAATTACCCATCTTGAGCAAACTATTAGCTCCAAGATCGAGTTTTGTTGTAGTGGCATTTTTGGTGGTTGATAGATGTGTTTTTTTGGGTCATATTTTGGTTTTTCTGAGTTATTTGAAATTATTGATGAGGAGCATATTAGATTGTTTTGATTAGTTTTTTCGTTGCAAGGATTTCTCACCTCTCGCCCGATGGGGGAAGAGACTACTTTGGCCTTCAATCAGTTGTCAGTGATTGTATGAGTTGATAGGGGACTTGCTAGCATCAATAATGTCAAGCAAAGCGAGATCAACATTGTTGGGCATTAGGATAAATGTGCCACACACACTATTGAATAGTCACTTGAGAGGCCTTTGCATGAAGCCTTATGTGGATCCATGTAGCGGGATTCTTTGTGAAGCGGCTTCAGTTGATCAATACCACGATGTACAGTGTGCCAGTTTGCAAGTGTGGTGGAAACTATTGGATGACTTCACAATGATATGTTCTACATCATCTTCGATACCTGTTTGGATCAAGGGGGGTTTGCTGGGTCATTTGATCCAAGTGGATTTATTTTGTATACGGAGCATGCATCTCGTGAGAGACACCCCCTTAGTAATAAACAAATGTTTGGTTAATGTGTTTTAGTATATAATGACGTTCATTAATTATTAATGTTAGTGGTTAAGTAATTATATTAGAGACATAAGTTAGGCCAGGTTGTTGGACCCGTTAAACCGTATGTGTAAGCTTATTTAAGCTTGAGAAGAAATGAAGATTGTAAAGATTTTATTTTTAACACGCTTTGATAAAATTAATAAAATGTAGTTGTGTTCTTCCATATTATCTATGTGCTTGATTTTCATCAAAGTTTTCTTTTATACCGAGCATTTCTTGTAAGTGGTGGATGGTATTATTCATCGCTGTCACCATCTTTAGTGCCATTGGACCCACGGCTTGGGATTCCTCCCTTGGCCAAATGAGAGTGTGCTTTTACTAGTTATGGTTTGAACTTGATCATCACAAAATTCGACAAGATTAGATTTGCGGTCTTTGCACCCTCTAGGAGGCGGAGACCGAGAAACACTTCATTTTCAGATCTCCCATTTACTATGAGACTAGTGGAGGATACCACTTTGCCTCTACAGGGGACCAAGAAAACAATCTTGTCTACTTTCTTTAGGTATCCAAACCAATGGTGCTGAACTCTTTATTTTTACAAGGACATCTTTCTTTGATGCATATCCTTACGGGAGGGGCATAGAGGCTGGAGCCACCTTGAGGATTACCTCTTTTTCTAGCCCACCCAGCGACCGATAACACCGAGCGCCCTATGGACACCGGAGTTGATAAATCAGTCAAACGATGCTTCTATCAGGCCCCCATTTCCACACAAAGTACTCAAAACCCCATCTTGCTCCCGATTGGCATTGTGGCTTTGCTCCCTCCCATCAACATGGATTTTCCCTTTCTCGGCTGCATGGATCTATTACTTACCGATCACTTTGCAAGCCATAGGGACAAACTTATATTACGAGCTTCTTATACACTATGGGTGTGACACCGGGCTTGGATGTTAGGAGAGATTCTAGAGGAAGCACTTTGCTTTCTCTTAAGATTTCCTAGCCTGACCCCTCCAACCTTTGATATTCCCCCAACCGACATTGTCAAATCTTCTACACCAGTCGATGATGGCCCATGTGACTGCACTTCAGGCACATACAAAGATAGTTGATGAGATTTCTTTCCAATCTTCATTGAGACATATTATTGGTGCTCTTGTTTGCCCTCCATTGCTATTTGTATTGATTTCATTACCACTTGTGTTAGTGGCACAATGATTTATTTGTCTTATAGACCTTTTGTTTTTAATTCTTCTAGGATTCTCTCTACCTTGATATTTTATTGTTAATTGTTGTATCCTCGAGTACCATTGACGTACTTTTGTTCATATGTGGACATTAATATAGCTTATTTGTTTCTTTCTTTCAAATGCTTATGAATGATTTTCTTGCATCAAAACTGCTGTAATCACCTATCATGAAGCGTCACATTCTACAATACATGTTTTGGGAAACCAAGGGTGGGGAGAACCATAGTGGACTATATCAATGTGTTCTTTAACAAGGATTTTAAAGGTTCCACATTGCAGGCAAAATTTTGAACCGAGTGGCAAGAGTATCTAACTCTTTTTCTTCTCCAAATGCATTCCCTTTCAAATTACATCTTTGAGCATAGTTGGTATATTAACCCTGTATTCATGCTCGAATTCTATCATGCAAACCATTGATATCGAGTTCCAGATATGGATATTGAGCAAGTTATTGGGATGCCATTGCTGGGATTTATAATTAGCCGCTGATCCTGTTTGTTGTCATTTGATTAGCTGTCCAAAGTAGTCATAACTCCAAAGATTTATCATGGTGGGTGAACCATTAAAAGCATTGGTACAATTCAAGGTCTAGAAGAATGAAGCTATTAGAAGAATGCAACTATATCTACCATTAGGTTTGATGGTGTATTGTAGAGTTGAAAGCATAGCTAACATGTTTGAAAATGTGAGTCCATTCGGAAGGGGGAAAAGGTTTAGAAGTTTGAGATTTCAAAAAAGTTAAGTTCAGCTTGAAACCGCAAATATAAAATAATACATAATTATTAAAGAAAAACATAACATGCTTGAAATAAAAAGAAAAATAAATAAATTTTTTGGATGTACAAATTTATTATAAATGACTTATTATATAATAGAACTTTCCTCCTAAAGAGAAAAAACGCTCAATGAGTTTCTTGTCAGTTTTATCAGACCATCTCTCATCTGGCATAAATTTCCTCACAGTTGAGAGCATAAAGGGCCTCTTCCTATTGGACAAGTGGTTTGTTGTCCAAGAAGAGGAAGCATTCGGATGACGAAAGTTCCTTTAGGGATTTATGTTGTTTTTGATGGAGGAGAGGGTGTTTACGTCTATACTCGTCCTTTAGGTAAAGCGAGGGAATTTATGCACTTGGCCAAGAGTCTTCTATCTATCAAGTGTCTAAAGACCCTAACGTTAGCTGTGTCCCTCCCCTCATACTAATGTGGGAGGGGCAAGAACTTAGGGGAAGACAAGGAGATTGAGGGAGTGCCCACCCCTCTCACTCCTTCGTTGGGGAGTGCCCACCCCTCGATGTAAAGGCTGTACAAATTTATTAGAAATGGATTGTTATTTACACAATTTTATTTGTGTGAAAGGTAATAATGGCCAAGGGACCTCAGGCCCAAAAATGATAGTCTCCACCCAATTGGAAAAGACATTAGAGTAGCCAAATTTCTGCCAATTCAAGGTCAATCTCAAAGAGCTTATACACAACCATGGTCTATGCACATCCATAATACATGAATACACCAAAATTGAGATAAAACTGTTGTCATGCTAAATGTCTAGCATGTAAAATTGAAAATTTTGGTCATGACAACCAAGCCCCACTTGAAAATTTCCTCTCTCGGTCATTGTAAACCCTTCCTCTAGCCAGCCTGTCCATAATGTCATCCTCATTTTGGCTATAAAAGGAACATGCTAACATGATTTTCAAGTGTGTTTCATGTGTAGGGAAGTATACCTAAGGTGATTGAAGAAGCTACTGAGATCCAAAGTTGAGCAACTATTCTTAGAGGTATACAAATGGCTGTGTTTGGCCATTTTGGCGATCGATAAATATCCTTCGGGAGGTGATTGCAAGGGCACAACCCATCTAGAAGTTGTGTAGAGGAGTTTTGAATGTATCCAAGGTAGTTTGGGGCAATTCTGTGAGAGCCAAGTGATGTCGGGAATCAAACAAACAAAACAATGTCATCGCGGGTGCATGGTATGCTATACTCCAACAAAGAAAGTTGACTTGTGTAGATGATTATGGGAGATCCAAGAGGAGTTGGAGCTAAACAAATAGTCAATGGAAAGCTCTTGGAATCCTCCACATGATGGACACATCAATTTTTGTTGTAAGACTTCAAAATCTTTCGTGTTAATCCAAGACACTACAGCTGCCCCGTCAAGCTAAAAATGGAACAGGCCTTGAAGATCAATTTGAAGGAAAAATTGACTTTTGAAAGTGGTTGGGATGATCTCAACAGGTGATTTGGAGTCAAAATCATATAAGGTTTGACCTCAACACCATTCCATGCTCTGGGGGCAGAAAAACACTCTTGATTTTCTAAAACAGAGTTGGCAGGATGACATCAACAAATGAAAAAAACATGAGCGCACTTTTGAAGCCTGTGAGTATCCCTTGCACTTTGTCCCAAGGTGCAAAGGGACATGAGGGACAAAGATGTGCGCTCCCCCATCCATTCAGGAATTTCGTCACTTAAACAACTTGGAGTGTTAGAAGGTGCATGCAAGTGTTTTAAGTTCCCAGTGTCCCCTTCTCATGAGCTGCAGACCCTTGGTGCATTTTGAACAATTGTGTGTGTCTTTACACTTGTCCCCATGATGCAAAGGGAGATGGGGACATAAAAGTGCGCTCCCCCATGTATTGAGTTGACTGCATCACTTAAGCGACAACTTGAGGTGATAGAAACATGATAAACTTGCTCCCACTCAAACTTGGCCCCTTTCTCATGTTCCCAGGACCCATGGCGCACTTTGGGAGGTTGAGTATCCCCTTGCACTTGTCCCCAAGGTGCAAAGGGACATGGGGGACACGAAAGTTTAGGATTTAGGGTTTACCTCCATGTCGTCCCCTGACTTGCAAATCACTACTTTCACCCCTAGAAGCTACAAACTTGCATCTTGCTCAAACCACTTCCCCTCTCCTCATGTTGTCATGACCCATGGCTTATTTTGCAGTTGGTGATGTCCCCTCACATTGTCCCAACAACAAAATGGACACGGGGACATGAAAATGCGCTCCTCCCTCTCCCATTCAGCCCCTGGACATGTGAAAGACTATATTGCAGCCCCTGGAAGCCATTTTCAACACCTTGCATCTCCCTCACACTGCACCACAACATGCCACTTGTCAACATTAGGTGCAAAGCACACTTCCTTGCCCCTCTTGTCCCTTTGCACCTCTTGTCCCCTACTTTTTAGGGTGCAACCACACTCAAACTCTCCTTCCACCCCGGGTTAACCTGTTGAGTCAAATCTAAGTTAAAATTTGCACATTTGAATGAAATAACTCCAAAGCTAAAACACTTAAACATTTTTGCATTTCAAGAGTTGTGCTATTTTCCCCCAAAACTCCATTTTTGGCTAGTGATGTTGCTGAAATTTTCTAGAACCCTCAAGCTCCAAAACTGAAGTTTGCTCATATCTCACATTCTGTGCACCCAATCTCCACAAAAATTCAACAAGCACTCTTCCCAAAAATGCCTTCACATTGATTGTAAAAGCAAAACCATAGATGCTCTGTATAATTTGTAGCAGAGCCAGAAGAAATTTTAAATTTGCAGCCCCTAGAATTGCTTTTTTCAGATCCACGGAATTCGGCTATCAAAAATCCTTGAAAATTGAAGCGTAAGGTCTTGAGACAAAACCTAAACTTTTGAGACCATTTTTGTTCTATTCCGACACCTAGAAGACCTTCGTCTAAAAATAGTAAGGTCCCCCATGATTAAATATAGTAAGTTTTCAAAAGAGTAAACCTTTAGTGTCCATGTACTCCTCAAGTAAAAATCATCAAAAAGTGACAATTCTAAAACTTACTAAAAATGCCATCCTATATAGGACTTGATAAAAATAGGAAGTCTTGTAAACAAGCTCAAGTCACTTGTATCAGTTCACATTCCACCTATCTCATTGCCTTTTGCGATCATGAAGGTCAAGTATTTAGGTCTGGAACCAATCTCAACACTAATCACTGAATACCCCAATGTGGGGGATAATGATGTCACCCACATGGACTTGGAAGACTTGAATGCCAAAATGTTGAACAAGCCATGAGGGTAGTGGAGGAAAAGATACTCTCAAGTGGATTATTCAGGGAAGGAGGCCACCCGTTATCTTTAGAGCACCAAACTTGTCCTGGCATGTGCACAACATTATGATCCAAACACCAGAACAATCATGGCAGATGATAACTTGATCCTTGCAGTCCTAACACCGAAGGGCATTTCTTAGTGCTCGCAAATTCCCACCAGTAGCAATATGGTCATCATAACTAGGAAGTATGCTTCACAGTGGTGGGCAAGGACTGACTCATATTTGCAAGGCCTAGGACCTGGTTCATGGCCCAACCAAGGATGTTGATTGAACACCGAGTAGATGTAGAGGGGAAAATATTCTTAGTGGTTTATTCAAAGTTGATAGAGTCACCATTGCAAGGCTAGGAAACTGTCTCATGGTTCAAACAAGAAAGAAAATCCTCGCAGACTCAAAAACTTAGTCTCAAGGTGAATTCCAAGACTGTGTGTTTCAATTCATCCTAGCAGTCATAGAAGGGAGTCACGAGGAGGAAGGTGATGATCTCCATGTCCCAACCCGAGCCTTATGTCCAACTCTCTTTCCTAATGGTGGCATAGGATGATCATCATGTTTGCAAGATTGTGCGGTCATTTTGAGCCCACACAAACGAGTCTCATTGTAATGTTTTTGAACACTTATTCAATGCTTTGGAGTGTGTCTCGCATCTCACAGGAAGAGAAAGTTGCAATCACAATGTTTCAACTCAACAGGAGGTCAAAGGCAAAGAAATTCATTCTCAGAGCATTCTCCCAAGATCCATAAGAAGCAGGGTCTTCATCAACGGAAGCTTCCTCGTCTCCAGATCATCACTTCTCTCTCTTCTTCTCTCTTCCCTCTAACATTCTATTTCTTCATTGGGAATGTACTTTTCACTCTTTCGTCTTATTCACTTAAGTGGCCTTATTTTGCATTGTAAAAGTCCCTTTTCAAAAATAAGAAAAGGACTTAATTTCATTCCTAAGGAATATGAAAGGTCACAAGTGGTGGTAAGATGAAAAGTCACATGGGGGAGAGGAAGAGACATCTTTGTAAGCTATAAATTGGGATGGCCTCTCCATTCCAAGGGGTTAACAATTGTTGATTGTTGTTAGTGGTTGGCTATTTCACTACTACTTCAAACTACATTTCTTCCTTTTCCTTGCCTATGTTCTTCTACTCTCTCTACTTTCCAACTTTGCAAGCATTGTAATCTTGTACAACCAAGAAGGAACTTTGTGTCTTTGATTAATGAATCCATAGAACTTTGTGTCTCGATTTATTAGTCTTGTTATTGCTTACATGGTTGATTTCTTCCTATTGAATGTGGACCTACTCTGGTTAATATTGGTGAGAATCTGCAAGTGCCTACTCACAATCTTAACCCCCTCTCTCTATTTTCCTACTTCCCTTTACCTCTTTCCAAGCAAATTCCTCCCTTGTACACTGTACAAGCACTTTGCCATAGGTTTAGTGGAGTATTCTTGTGTGATCCCGATCTAATGGCCACCCACAGTTTCATTTAGTCCTTGCATTCAATAAATGGGAGCCTCCCCATACACAAGGAGGGGCCCAGCCCCGAGACTGTTGGCAAAATTTTTTCTTGCAACGAATTAATTTACCTACAAAACCATATCTACAAAGCTTATAAATTATCAAAGCTCTGTTACTAGATGATGGACTGGTTAAAGCATGGAATTCATTTCAAATCAGCATATATCATTATAATCAAATAGGATCATCTTCCACAAAACAGCAGCACAGAAGAAGACATAGAAAGTGTAGAAGGCTTTCTATGAAGCATCATGTGGAAAATAAAGTCCTTGAAGATACTCAATATATGAAGTCTTCACTGCTGAGTGATGCCCATCCTTTCATCCATGAATGAGAAATCTGTTCCCAACATATCAAGATTTTAGACCATCATCATCTCTATACAGGAAACCCATCTAGCTGAGATTTGAAAATCTCCACCAGCTTATAAAAAGTAAGATGCAAATTTTAAATATTAATGAAAATTTTCGCAATTGATTAATCAAATAAATATTTATAAATGCTTTTTTAATATTAAAGTAAATATTAAATTGTTTGTCAAGTTCATCAGATACTAGATTTTATCGAAGTGTAATGTGGTTACCAGAATAGTACTAATGTTTATGTATATAATTTAACTTAATTTTTATTGTTTCGAACGAAAGTGTTAAATATAAAATTAGGAAAACCGATATGCAGTTATAAATTGAATTTATTGAATGATCATGGATGTTAGTATGGCATGACATGTCTAATGCAGTTCCCTCGAACACCATTCAGCACGAACAGGACCTGCGGCAGAGCAATTTGACACTGCTCATGTATATGAAGAGGCTGGAAGAAAATCATAGTTTAAGGCCCCACCAAAATTAAAAAAGAGATGCACAATCCATAGGAGAAAATTTAACAGTATTAAAACTATCTGTCTTAGGCTAATCTGTAATCCACAATGTTGAATATATACAATTATCTGGAATGTGCTTTGATGACTAATTCAAACTTCCATGAGTTACAAGGAAGGCAACAAAAGATTAAGATGACAATTACCGACATGATTTAGGTTCTAATTTCTAATTCTTTGACTTCAATACCGATAGATTAAGTTTATGTTTTTTGACATTAGGTTTTGTAATATTTTGATTTAAAAATAAAATTTGTCTGGAAATAACTGGACAAGTGTGGTGGGGCCAAAATATGCAGTCCAAACCAACTTTCTAAGTCTGTCTGAATATGGTAACTATTGCCAGAAATATTGTTCCGTCAAATGATCCATGATGTTGCATCTTAACCATTAGAGCCTTCATACTTCAACGTTGGGAATATTGTGCTTGGGGAAAAACTGGCTTGATTGGAGAAGATTAGCATTATAATTTTTGGAGATATGCCTTAACTACTTCTGATGAGCTTATAGTTTCTATTTTACCTACTTCCCAGGGATGTGTTAGTTTCGATACCGAAGTTGCCATATTGTTTGCTCTGATTGCCAACTACTGAAAGTTTGTCCATTGTTTTGTTATTTTCTGTATTAGCTAGGTTGGCTAACATATGTCTCATTGGTTTTTCATATCGCTTTTTAGGGGATCAATGTTAAATGTCTTGATGCATTTAATGATAGCGTTCATGCCATCTGAATTTTTGGCTTTTTGATTGATTCATTCCTTATTTTTGGAGTGATTAAACCATTGTTCAACCCCTGTAAAAGGGAAGGCCTATGTGCCTTGTTCACCTGCACTACTGGCTTGTAAGAAATTGCAATTTGTTTTCAAGCAATATTCCCCATTGAGAGAATTGGTTTAGCTCGAATAATGGTATGGTCCTTGAAACTCGGTGTTTTCTTGTTATTAAAGGCTAATATGTAGTATGCTATCAGTTCATCTGAGGAACAAAATTCTTATTGCTCTCCTGAATTCTATCTCGGGAACATTTTTTTCCTAAATATACCTAGGGAATTGAGGATAAGCAATATCATCAGCAGTTTCTGTTTCAATATCAATAGAAGCAATCATTTTCTTTTGCAAAAGAAGATGACTCATAATCACAGATTTTGAAAATTTTTAACTCGATAAATCATTTATATTTTTAGTCTATTTTCACTTGTGAATAGCAGGTAAAATGAAAGTTCAAATTCACATCAACGCACATGAATATTGGACAAGAATGGTCCTTCCCCACCAATGCGTCAATCGTTGTCTACCATGTTGGCAAGCACCTTTTCTTGATTGCATCTCTTCCTGCAGCTCCTACACACATGACCAAAAGCACGACCTTAAAGTGAGTATCATCACTTGATTTACCACCTTGCAACAAAGAAAGTGAGCGATTCTGGTTTTATTTTAAGTTACTTGATGACGTCCCCTCTAACTTCTAGGACATTATAAATCTTTCCATAAATCTTTATTCAAGCCCATATCGTCTGGATCATGCATTGATTTTCTGGGGCCTTGAAGGACCTCAAGGATGTTTGTGAGACCTTTGTTGGCAAATGTGGACCTTTGGATGGGAGGAACGTGGGGACACTTTCTCTTAGTGCATTGTTCATGTGTTTGAATCCTGTACTAGCATTTTGGATTGAGGGGAGTTGGTGAAAATGTTTGAAGGAAATAATCTAACCGAACATAATATAAGTCACCGCATTCGAATGGAAAAATTAGAATTCAGCGATTTTAAGTGGAAGACCCAAATGGTAGCTTAAAATTGTTATGAAGTTCATACATATCGATTTTTTCAAAACACTAAATTGTTTTATGTTTGGTGAGCAAGATTTTAAAAAGTTTAAAAGTGGTTAAAATATTATTTTTTATATTTTGGGTCCGTTAGGGTTAGGGCTTTGTTTTTTTATTTAATGTTGTGTCCACCCTGTTTATTAGCTACAATTGTGGTTCTGAGCATTGAGAACACAATTAGGTGTGTAGTCTCTTTCTGACCATTGTCATGGAGCAAGAGAGTCTCCTAATTCATGTTGTGATTGTTGTCAATGCGTAGAGTCGAGCAAAACTACATGTTAACTGGAATTGCAACTACAACTATCATCAAGTAGTCTAGAGTCTGCCATTAATTTCTCAAGGGGTCACGTTGGAAGTGTTTAAGAGTTTACCATTGATGTCACGTAATATTCATGTTGGAAGAGTTACACATATCACATTGGAAGAGTTACACACCATTCATTGAGGAAGCTATTAAGTATATTAGTTCAATATTAAGTATTAATTAATGTATTTCAATTAGTTTCGGTTGTCAACCTCCTCAACTAATATGTAATTTTTTTCGCTTAATAAAAGACAAACACACACAAGTATGCTAGTGTGCCTTTGGCGTGCCTTCCATTTCTCTTCATTCTCTCTCTCATACTTGCTAACATCGTATCAAAGTATGTGTTAGCGAAAGCCCTAGAAAAAGGATATGAACTATGGAAAAATGAGGTTCAAAAGATCGTGATATACTTAGAGAAGCATGACAATTAAGTCATTATGTAAGCATTAATAGATCTAATATTAGTTAATGGACTTTATTTATTTAGTTAAAAAGTACCCCAACAATATTGTAACTTCTTTCAACATAATAAAATGAATACACATATATCTCATTGTGCGTGTACCCTTTCTCTTGATTTTCTCTCAACATTTTCTAACATTGGTCTCGAGACATTGTTTGAGGGATCCTAGAGGGTACAAACGAGGTTGAAAGAAGCCCGGAAAAGTGCAATTGTTGAGAAGACAACCACGTGTTAGAGGAGGAAACCCTAGGGCATGAGTTTGTATTTTGCAATTTTCATCATTCGTGATCAAACACAAAGAAGTCATAAAGGGAAAACACAAAAACATGTGAAGACCATATCGATTGGTGATAAAAGAACTATGTCGTGATTTGAGGCTATTTCGAGGTCATGATTTGTAATTGGATAAATATGAGACAAACATGTGAGTTGTAGACAAGATAAGATAAGATAAATATATTAATGTCCAACAAATGACCACAAAAGTAGGTCAAAGGGACTACGAGAAAACACCGTGAGCAAATACAAAGTAGGGGAACCAAAAGGTTCTGAAAAACAAAAAGAAAAAAAAGTACAAATCTAAACAAGCTGGTAGAATCGGAAATAACAAGCCCCCGAACCCAAACTGGGGGAGGAAATGCAAATGAGAAGAAGGAAGGGGAGACGACCAAGGAGAAGCAATGAGGAAAGTCTATTCGGGAACAATAGGTCCAATTCTCCTAACATTTAAGGCTGATTGTAGGAAACTCTGGATGGAATGACGACCGAGACGAAGAGGCGGTAAATTGTAAAGGCCACCTACTATGTTGATGTCTGGACACTAGACTATATCTCAAAGGCACAGTAGATCGATTGTCTCTTGGTGCAAGACTGGTATGGGTCAGTCTAAAATGGCTCGAGAACTGTGGATGGTTTTCTCGGGCCGAACAAATTGGAGTAAGAAGTGGAACCTCGGCTTAGCGCTAAGTCCCTCTCATTGAAGGTAGCACTCAAGAAGGAAGTGATCCATTGTGAAGAATCAGTGCGGAATGTGGTTGAAGAGTGTGTTTACAAAGCCTTAGAGCCTCTTGTAAGTATGAAGCCAAGAACTTTTAATCCTCATACACCAAGAAATTAGATAGAGCTTGTGTCCTCCGAAAAGGTAGTAGAACCTCCTTTTGATCTCATAGTAAATGGGGTAGTGGAAGATGAAGTGTATCTCCGACTTACTTTCCTGGAGACTACACAACTGACAAATCCTATTCGAACGATCAAGGTGGTGATTTGTCTCACACCGAGTCTTTGAGAACCTACTCTAAGCTGACCAAGGGGGATGCGAATGTCATGTATCCAGTGACACAAAGTATACTGAGAACGGATAATGAGACCATCACTCAACTCGAGTAAGTGCTCCGCATAAAAGACCATTTTAGGCGTAACCCCCATGAGGGTTCACCCAAGTAGTGTGGATGAACTACTTGTAAATATCCTCTTTGATGATCCTGTTCATCACCTATCTGGTAGGTAGAAGGTGGCCCAATGCGTCCAAGGAATACTGAAAAGGAGGAAGATGATCTATTTGAATACCCACTGTCCCCAGGAGGTCGAAAACCTCAGCATACCAACCATGACCACGACGAGGGGAATCAGAAAGAGCAATAGTCGCTAATGAGCAATATGCCAAGTATGGGTCTGTCTTGCCTTTTAACATAGTCGGCGAAGCCTGAATGCGGTGTAGGAAAGAGATCAGGTCAAACATGGTCTCCATTTGAAAGGGCGGGCTCCAAACTTAGCTAAAATAATGTGCCGGGGACAATTTGCCTACACACGATAAATCGGTGAAGAAGCTGTTTGGACTCTCTTGGTAAAAGCCTAGTCAATCTTCAATAAGGAGGGCCCCCAAACAACAGAGCTGTAAAAGATAGTGGGTTTGATGAGGAAGTCCATGAGGGACATTTTGGAGGAGATGTCCTGGAAGTGGTGGCAAAAGCACTATCTCTTGAGGAGGGCTAAGGATCCATAACCCTTATTGACTCGAGGTTGGAGGGCATGTCTCAAATTGAAATGCGGACCAAAGAACTTAACACCCAAATAGGTATATGTGTTGGTGATCTCGATCTCCTCACCCCTGAAATAGTAGTGGAGGTGCGAGGTCTTCAGACCATTTAAGACCATATAACCTTGGTTTTACTTGGGTTCGTTGTCAACTCTTGAAGAAGACCATTTAAGACCATAACCTTGGTTTTACCTGGGTTAACCGTCAACTGCCAAAGACCATTGAAGACAAGGAACACTTGTGCTTTGGGACATCGAATGTCGAGATAAGAGAAAACCCAATCTAAAGAACAAATCAAAGTTGGAAAAGGAAAAACACTTTAGATTTTAGAAGACATGATGTCATTCATGGGCACAAACAAGTGAATGGTTTAATCACATCATATAATCATGAGAGTTGTAAAGAATGAATCGTGTTTGCATTTTTTTGTGGGCCGAGATCAAGATTTCCAGATCAAGGACTAAACTTGCTATTTATAGACTAATAAAGTTGTCTTTAGGGCACGAGATGGTGAGACTTGAGGAGTTGTCAAAGACAAGGAGAAATAACATGAGTTAGATTTAAGAAAAACACGCCTCCGCGAGTTCCAGAGAATTTTGAGTGTCTCCAAAAGACAAAAACGTAACATGTTAGAACCAACAAATTCACGATTTTTGATTTGTAGAGTCCAAAATAGCGTCTCAAAAGTCGTAAGTTTCTATTTTTCAACCATAGGGCATCACAAACATATCTTGCAATCGAAAGACGTTTTGGATACCAAATTAGTGGAAGAAAATACATTGCGTGAGATTTGAAGAAGTTGATGGTAGGGATAAGGAGGCTAAGTTATGATTAGTCTTGTTTGCAAACTTTGCATTTTTTACATTGTTTTTGTGTTAGAAGTCAAACATTTAAGTAAAGACAATATTTTTGTTGCTTGATTTGATTTGTGGTCGAGTTCAACTATCAAAAGTATAATGGCCAAATATAACATCAAATTTAGGGGTTAATGTAATGAAAATACTGCAATAATGTTTAAGAATAATATAGAACAACAAATACAAAAATTACATAAATGAGATTGTCCTAGGTTATTTAAGGATGACATTTTCACTCAACATCTAGAAAGTAGATAAAACTATCTAGGGTTAGGGTTTGGAACATATTCACTCCAAATTTTTGTCGGTGATATGGAATTGGATGAGAAGGTTGTGCATGCTAAGAAGGCTTTTTCCAAACATCCGTTGGATCGATGGTAACTTGGTGGTACCTTGACTTCAGATCAATCTTCGTGAAAAACTTAGCTTCCATGAACTGGTGTAGGAGGTCATCAATCCGAATCTGTCTAAATGTGTGTTTGTGATCTAGAATTGGATGAGAAGGTTGTGCGGGTTGATAAGGCTTTGCAAGATGAGAAGGCTCTGCCAGATGGGAAGGCTTTTTTCCAAATGTCTGTTGGATTGATTGAAACTCGGTGGTATCCTGATTTTAGATCAATATTCATGAAAAACTTAGCTCCCATGAGCTGGTCTAAGAGGTCATCAATCCATGGAAACCTAAGTAGCTGGTTCGGGTACATGTTTGACGATTTTTATTTTTGCCTTGGGTACGCCTGTACAACATGTAAAAAATAAAAATAATAGAAATTTTAGCCTTATAAATCATAAATTAGAGACTTTAACCATATAATATGCATATAAAAACCAAAATAACCACAAAAATGAAAATATTATCCACTGCCAAATGTCATAACAATCAATTATCTTAAATGTCATGTGTTTATTGTAATTAATTACATCAAAATTAATATTCAAAGTCATATCACTCTTCATCGAGAGCATCAATATTGACATCATGTGGTGCACTAGAACCACAAGGACTACCACTCTCATTAGCTCCACCACTCCCACCAACTATACTATGCCTCCCAGGAGAGTCAATGTCAAATATTGAATGGTGTGAAAGGGAAAAATTCAGGTCAACATCCTCGGGATTTATATCCCAATGCTTTGACAACCCCTCATTGTACTCTGAATTCTTGTGGGAGCTAAGGCACAAATTTTGCTTTTGTCTTTGTGGTTTTTTATCTTTGTTTGTTGCGTTTTAGTTACTTTTTAGGGTTGGAAATAGTTTTAGTTTTATTTTTACTTTTTTATGTTAACTTTTCAATGTAAATTAAAAAAATAAATGAATAAAAAAACTTGTTTTTGGATGTTGGGTACCCTTTGGGTATGTCTTGGATGCACATGTATGCCCATATGTGTTTGCAGATGCACCGGGGCATACTCGTGCATCAAGGACATATATTGGACAACCCAGGGTGTACCATAACTATTCCGGATGCGTATCTGGTTGGGGTTCGTTCTTGGTGGGACCATATTGACTACATAGGTTGAAACAAGTATCGGTTTTTGTCTGTGAATTTGTTGAAGGCTTGGTGGTACCACGACTTCATATCAATCTTCATAAAAACTTAGCTCCCATGAGCTGGTCTAAGAGGTCATCAATCCGTGGAAGCGGGTATTAGCTTTTAGGCGTGATTTAGTCTAGGTAGCCGATGCGTGGAGTACAAAGTGCGGTGTGCAGTACGGGGATCCGTGCGGTATTTTTGGGGGTTTGAGTATGACACTTGGGTATGGCGGTCAATATACATATAAAATATTAAAAATATTTTGAAAAGTAACAAGATAAGCAAAATTCCAGCCTTACACATGCATAAATTAAACAAATTTGAAATATACATAGGTGAAATAGTGACAAAAGTTAAAACATATTGATAATTCATTGTTTGAACTTATAAGCAATACATTGTTCAAATCAAAATGTTACAATGTATTATGTAACATTGTAAACACAAAAATGAAGATACATCAACATTCTAATTAGTAATAGTCTAATGGCTCTGCATCTTCTCCAATGTCTTCAATGAGAGCATCACTACCATCATGTGGTTCATTAGAACCACAAGCATCAAGAGTACAACCAGAACTATCAGCAATGCCACTCCCGCTAGCCCCACTTTGCAGCTCACGCAAAGTACTATCTAGGTCCGAGTCTAGCAATGAAAGTTGGGCGATGGGAACATCCAAGTTTGGAGGCTCTGGGCCTATATCCCAACACTTTGTTGGCCCTTTCCTATACTCATCCTTCTTATGTGATAGAAGGTGCAGGTTAGAATGCACAAAGACCAAATCCTCCACCTTTTTGCTCCCAACTTGTTGCGGTTAACTGAGTGGATAAATGAATATGTACCCCCAATTCCTCTTAGTCAAGAAGAACTCATGAACCTATTGAGGCAAGCCATAAAGTCAATGCAAAATTAAAATTTTAAATTTATAAAAGTAAAAAAAGAAAGAGTTAAGAAATTAAAAAAATTAAAATCTTACTTGTGATAAAACTTTGAAGAAGAACTCACAACCTATTGAGGCAAGCCGCAAAGTCAATGCAAAATTAAAATTTAAAATTTATAAAAGTAAAAAAGAAAGAGTTAAGAAATTAAAAAATTAAAATCTTACTTGTGATAAAACTTTTATTGCAAGTGGCATGAGGTAGGTGTATGCTTGTCCGTGGAGGTACCACCACGAATAAGCATTCATCCTGTATTTGTCACGAAGAGTGCTAATGGAGTGATCCCTGGAGGATATGAAATTCACAAATTCACCTCTAACCATGTCTTCTACTTCTAGATCTGGGAAGATTCTAGCAAATGCCGCCTTATACCCCTCACTAACTTCAACATCCCTATATGGTGGGACCCTCCTAGGCAAAGAAAGGATCTTTGCGCTATAGTATTTTGGAGTCAAGGCAAAAGCAAGAAGATGTAATGGAGTAGTCATTTTGTTCCACCTTTCATTGAGATGTGACTGCACTTTTTGAAGGACTTTGTAGGATCTTGCTCTTTGGCATTTATGATGGTCTTAATTGACTCAATCATTGAGTCAATTCCATCATAAATCTCACCCATGCATGGATGATCCATATCAACAAATCTCAACATACTCATGATGGGCTCAATAAAACTAAGCAAGTAATCCACATGATCCCACCATGCTTCATCCAGGATCAACAATTTCACATTTCTAGGCCTCTCACTATTTGCTTGCCTCCATATACTCCAAAGGTCACTGATAACCATGCCACTCAATGCCTCTCACACCTTCACAAGCCGTCTCAAGACGAGCGTGTGCGAGGCAAATCAAGTCTCAACAACCTAATAAGAAATCAAAAGAAATAAAATTAAGACAAGTAAATTTAAAACATTCGAAATTCTACAAATTACAAACTTATAAAATTAATTTAATGAATTTATAAAAATGAATTTTAAAAACTAATAATTATTTTAAAAAATTAAAAAGAATGTTACAGTTACCTTGATATAGCTGATATCGAGAATTTACGAAAGATGGCTTGGGACATGTGGTGGTTGTTGATGAACATTTGAATCTCACTTGCCTCCTCATATACTTGTTTGATCCAAGCAATTTTGTGCCCAATTTTTGTAACATTAAGTTGAGGGAATGAACGCACAAGGTGTCCAGAATATGTGTCCATACCGTGCCTCAACCAACAACCCTTGACTTTACAATTTTTGCATTGTCCGTTCTGACTTGGACAACATTTTGAGGCCCCACCGCCTCAATTGATTCTATGAGGATGTTGGCGATGAATTGGGCATCCTTCACATGCCCCTCACAATCAATAGCCACGAGAAACATTGCCCCTTTAGGACACACGGAAACCACATTGATCAATGGCATATTTGTGTATCTTTCTCTTTCGAAAGCGATGGACACTCTGTTTGAGCCATTGATTCTTGATGGGTAACAATGAGCCTTCAACTTTGTTTCTTTCTTTTGACAATAAGGTGGTGCGCACCTTTTCATACCTTGGGCTAATGTACCCTTTAGGGGCTTCATTAATACATCTCACCATAACTTGCCGAGTATGGTGATCTAACAACATTCATGGACACCACATGCATAAATAAAACGTCCAACACTTTGGTTAGCTATGTCCCTACTTTCATTCTGGAATGCCCTTTCCAATGGGCCTACATCTTTTGTTCTTTTGTGAGAAAGAGGTGAATCCTCTTCCCCTCCGGTTCGATAATAGGTGTAAACAAAAATGGGTGATCTGGGGCCACAACATCAACAAAAGGAGAAACATGTGGCTTGCTAATGCTATGTGATCTTCCTTTTCTTGCCATAGGATGATTGGATTTTAATGCAATTGTTGCATCTGCTTCCTCCTGCTCTTTGATGTATGCAAGGGTCTTTGCACGTGGCAACCCCTTTCCATCCAACCCTCCACATGTTCTAATTCCGTGGCCAATAGCCCCACACAAATGGGCTTTCACCCGACTGTAGGAGCTCTTAAATTGCATATTACATTGTGAGCAAACCCAAATAAAGCCCCCTCCACCTGGTAATTGTTCTAGTTGTTTGACATGGCTCCAAAGGGGGGAGGATGGATCACTTTTGTTAAGGACACCTTTACTACCTTGACCCACAGAACTAGAACTCGCAGCCATTTTAAGTTTTTAACTGCACAATGCATTTAAAAAAAAAAATTTAGTCTCGAAAACAAATGAAATCAAATGTAGAAAAATGAAGCTTAAAACAAAAACAAAAAAACAACTAAAAAATAATAAAATATTAAATACAAACTAAAACACTTTAAAAAAATCACAAAATACTTACCTCAATACACCCAACACCAATAATGCAAGCTCCTTGAACTCCTTGGCACTTATTGCAAGCTCCTTCAACTATATGGCACTTGAAATCAACCCTAAGCAATTGAAAATAGTGGAAAAATTGAAGGTGAGAGTCAAGTATGCAAATAAGAGGCAAGAATGCAAATGTGAGGTAAATGACTTGTTGTTATAGAGTTTGGGGGCACAAATTAGGGTTTAAAAGAATAATTTATTGTTTAAAAAGTTGGTTTGACTTTTTGACCAAAAACATTTTTTTTTTAAAAACCATCCAAAACTTGGCGAAGTGCAATTGGAATTGTGCGGGCGGGGTTCTTTCTGCGGGGCCCGGTATGCCTGTATGTCCACGACGTACTCGGGCCGCACCCGGACCATGCGGGAAGAACCCCCCGCCCCCTGCGAATCGAAGCTCAGTACTCGGACCATGCCGAACCGGTACCTGCTGTCCCTAGGGCACGTACATGCTACCTACCTAAGATTTAGTTGAAGGCTCGATAGTTAATGTAAAGTCACCACATCTCGTCCTTCTTTCGAGCAAAATACAATTTGGCTTCCATAAGGTGAGGTGCTTGGTTGATGTGCCCCTTTGAATTAACTCTTGAATTTGACACTTGATTTCCCATTCTCAAGTATTGAGCCTCTCATGGCCCATTTGGTAATGGGATTCTATGGACTAGGTTAATTGAATGTTTCACTTGACAATGCAAAGGCACACACGTCGGTGGTATGAAGACATTTTTGTATTCCAATATCATTTGATCCATTTTGCTTTTGTTTTGCTATTTGGCTTGGTGTGTGACACTACTTATGGTCGACTTTTTGGTTATCCTTAGGCCTGATTATGAGTAGAACAAAGGTCTTGGTCTAAGAAATCAACCTTTGACATTGCTTTGCAATGATTAGGGCCACTCAGTAGGGGCTACCTTTGTGATGCGGTGGTGCTTATGACCTAGAGTGATGATGACACCCTAGGCTTGGCCTTATAAACACCATGGTGATCCCACATGCGGGGTTTTTAAAGATGTACATCATACACATCCATGGGTGCAACATCACAAACCACCTCATCCCTAAATGCTTTGATTGAACAAGGCATGTGACATTGTTGATTGACACATGTGTCTCTACCTTGAACGACTCAATTAGCAGAGTATGGTTGTATTTGAGAAGTAGTTACCAGATTTAGCCTCTTAACTTTGCTTTTGTAGAGTTCAAATTCTTTTCACTCCCACTATCTAGGATAAAGTGCATAACCTCTTTGTGTACCCACATCTGTGATTGAAATAGTTACTCTACATCCTCTTTTGGCGGAGGTGTTGTTCATGTAGTGGCGATAGTGGGTATGCGTTTGCATCTACAATACACTCCCCTTCTTCATGCATACATGGGCTTTTTGTAGAGGCTTCTCCTGCATCTAGCTCCCATGATCTGCTAATTGAGTTTCGTTGATAGCTCGACAATCCTTGGTGTCATGGTCCCTGCTCTTGTGTTTCATCCGTTGCATTCTGTGTCTTTCCATGGCCTTTCCTTCCGTGTCTGCTTCTTATCTTGTCTTTGTGGCGGTGCATCCATTCTTTCTGTTTGGTGTCGGCTTTCCCTTCCTTTGATGTGAAAAATATTTGTTCCCTCGTATCTCGAACTTTTCTTCAATCTTGATTGCATATCGATAGGCTTCCCCTAGTGCCTTAATGTTTGCAAACCCCTAGTGCCTTAATGTTTGCAAACTCCATCTCTTGTATTTAATATCGTAAACCGCTATAGGATTTGAGAATTCCCGGCTGTCATTTTCTCTCATTGGTGTAATTTTGCAATGCATGATCACGACCTTGATGCAATTAGAACAATTTTTTTTTTTGAATCGGTCATCATTATTCAATAATTACACTTTGAGAGGTGTTCTCTGATAGCATCTTGGGGGTGGTGGTGGGCTGTAATGGTGCGAGTGTGTTCACTTTTAATTCCAACCTTAAATTTGATGTCCATTTGACCGTCACTTAGAAGTCTTTCTTTTTTAGAATGTCAATCAAAAAATCATATTATCTTTGTCTAAATAGTGGATTTTGTAGCCCTTTTTTTGCTGCAAATATTTTTTCAAGCCTCGCACATTAGTGTATCTAGATTGACACCATTTGTCACTAGTCATGGAAAATATGCCATAAAGGAAATGAAGTTATTAATAATCGTGGTTTACTGAAAAATCCAATGTAAATTCTTTAAAATTGATATCTCTTGAAATTTTTGAAGTAGATGTAATTAAGATATCTATACTAGTATTCTGCTCTCGGCCTCCATAAATATGTTTAACATTTTTCTCGGTCCTTCATTGATAGTCTACTCCCCATCATCTTGATATTGAAGCTGGTATTATTCCCACCATGTCTTGAAATGCAAAGAAGATTTTAGGAGTGTGAATGTTATCTTTTCATTATCATAGAAGTGAATGATTGAGAAATATGAATCTAGTTAGTCGAGCAATTTGTCTAATTCATTAGCACCAATTTTTCTTTTTAAGCATAAAATGTCAATTTTTTTGTACCTTCAAGGGTGTTGAACCTCCGAAAGATTTACTTGCTATGGGTGTAGTTGCATGGATGACTTGTGAGAAAACATTGGTGAATTGTGCCATTATCTCCTTCCTTTACATCTCGAGGGCTTCATCAAGTATTTCTTTGAAAGGATCTCCCATTTCCTCCTATGTTGCTTGAGGTCATTTGAAGCAATAAGGAAGATAATCCAAAGGATTATGAGTCTCGAAACTATGCTTCTGCTATTTTGACCTCATGTGATGTGACATGCAAGAGTGGAATGAGTTGCTTTGATACCTCTGATCTGAATTGGGCTGCAATTTAGTGGACAACACACTAACACTGAGGCATAATGTGTTATAACAATCAATTCACAATGAAAAAGCTAAAGAAACAAAATAACATTATTGCAATTCAAAATATATACAAAATGGAAAACTCTATAAGAGATATATGCTTGGAGATCCAGCGTTTTATTCAAAACAAACTACTTTACAATTTTACAATTTTGAAGTTGAATAGTTGCTAAGAATAGAACATGAAGGGTTCTGAATCGAAATTGAAAGGTCATCCTACACGGAGATGACATCTATCCACCTTAGGGGTGGAATTGAATGGGTAGAAGTGGACAAAATCCGTAATTTGTCCTATTATTTTTAGTGCTGCTTGTTGGGGTCATATCTCCTAGCTCGTTGACCTGATTTGTGAATTGGAGGATGAGTTAGAAAGGTGACGGAGTAAACTAGACAATAGGTGTGCAACAGAGCAACACACGATTCATTGTACTCGAAAAAGCCCAAAAATGCTCTAGCAACCCTAAAAAATGCAAAATAAAAAAAGCTCTCAAAATTGCTAAAAATAAAATTTTAGAATTCTCATAAATCTTGTTTTTGTTAGGAATAGCCTACTTAATTCATCATGTAATAACGTAATGTAACTTCTATTTACATTACATTTGGTAGGATAATTTGTTGGGTATTTATAGCATAATATTTATATTTGTACTATTTTGAGAATAGTAATTCCCGTAATTTGTTATTGTGTATGTTGGTGGTGGGTTTGTACACCCATATCAAAATTTGCTATTTTAGTATGGTTGTGCAATGCCTATATACATAACAATCCTCTATTGTGTTTGTAACCTTTGATTTTGATATTTAATAAAATCATTTTGGTTTTCTCATCACATTTGGTATCGTAGTAGGGAGATTGTGAAACCAAATGTATATTTATAGCGTAATATTTATATTTGTACTATTTTGAGAATAGTAATTCCCGTAATTTGTTATTGTGTATGTTGGTGGGTTTGGTACACCCATATCAAAATTTGCTATTTTAGTATGGTTGTGCAATGCCTATATACATAACAATCCTCTATTGTGTTTGTAACCTTTGATTTTGATATTTAATAAAATCATTTTGGTTTTCATTCACATTTGGTATCGAGTAGGGAGACTGTGAAACCAAATGTATATGATTGAGCAACAAGGGAGCAAGAGATCTTCATGCCTCCTCGTAGCACAAACCCCTACCCACGTCGATTCGTTTGTTGCACAAAATAGGTAATATCAAATAATTAGTTGCGAGGTTTAGTCGATCTAATTTGCTGATCCAAGAAGATTTAAAAGTTGCGAGTGGGCAAGGAGTCACGGAGGTGCGCCTTCTACACCTCTGTCCTTATCGATTATAGGTTTTAGTAACAATAGAAAGATAAATTCAAAAAAGAAATAAAATATATACATTTTTAGGGTTTTTGTCTCCAAATTTGGAGACCCCTAACTCCTCTCGCTAACCGTGGTGGAATCCCAAAATATGGAAGTCTTGCTAAGTAAGTAGGACGAGTTGCATTGCATGCTCAAGATTGAGTTGTGTTGTGTGAAGATTTGTTTTGAATGAGCCATTTCAAGTGACCAAGTTGCGCTTTGTGTAAGGTCGAGCTATGTCGAGCCAAGCCAACTGAGATGAGATGACCAAGAGAGACCTTTGTTTGCGTTAAGCCGAGAGAAAATTGTCTAGTGAGTGTTTTTGAAAGGCCAAACGAGTTGGAGGTGGCGGGACCCAAGCTCCTATTGGTCGATCCAAATTGTGCACTCTAGGCTCGACCCTATCTTTATTGGATTTGCTAGCTCTTCACTCGTGCCTCTATTAATGACCTTGCAAACTCGAGCTTGGTATCTTTTTGGAGACGAAGACCTGCATTTTGTTAAGTGGTAGAATACTAAATAAGGCTATGAGATAATATCTAACGATAGGGTACGCGAGTTTTGAACCCTAACCCAACCAAATTCCTCGAGCCAACTTTGTGATGCTCCAAATTAAAACACTTTGAAATTTACTTGATTTAATGGTAAAATTAGGGAATCATTTAAAAAAAAAGAATTAATGTGAACAAGAGTTAGCTAAGTCATCACCTAGTCCACTTGTTGCGTTGCCAAGCAACACCAGTGGTTATGTCGTTACAACTTCTTGCCAAAGCGATGGTGTAATGACGTCAATTAAATTAGCGAAGCTAATGCTGCGGATGAAAAAAGTTAAAACAACTATTAGCTTAAAAGGTTGCGAATTCAGGGAGACGTTTCCATCTTCCCGTAGCAGCAAATATAATTTTCAAATGAAGGCGATAATGTGACATTATTTCAAATTACTTGGGGAGGGGTAAGGTTACCGTAATTGTTTAACCATTTATTTGCGTTATCCCATTAAGGGTTAATGTTTCAAGATTGCTAGTTAACCTTGTACTTTATAATAATTTTAACAATTACAATATATCAAATAGGAGGGTTATCGATGACTACTTTATTAACTCATCCATTTCAAATATTTTCTATTTCATTCTACTTAAAATTCTCAACTTATTTTATTCAACGTTAACCTACTCGGTTTATTTAAAATTATCGAACTTATCTTATTTAAGCCATATAATGTATGGTTAGGTGAATATTATTTATTAATTGTCATTAAAGTCATCCTATTAAAACATTACTTGGATAGACTTATTATAACATCATGAAGAATTATTAATTGACTTAGTCATTTCCAATTAAATAACCAATATCACATTGCTTAGGTGCCCAAATTAATTAAAACCATATTAAGTTAGTGTTATAAGAATTAAACAAGTCAATTGCAATTCAAGTGGGGAACATGTCAAAGTAAAGTAGGGTTAATTTGTGGCCTTGGGATTAGATTGATCTCCATCGTAGGATCTAAGTTTCCTAGAAAACCTTAAAGGCCATGCTTAAGCCTATTCAGGCTCATTTTCTTCTCACTTTTTTTTTTTTTTCTTTCCTCTCGCATTTTTCCCCCTTTGGTTGTGCAGGTTAGGTCTTGGAGCTTCAAGATTTCAAAGGGAGGATGAAGATATATATCTACTAAATTTGTGAATATATGCAAAACATATATATATATATATATATATATATATATATATATATATTCCCACAAAATAAATCTGTATTTTCTTGTTTATATGATTATCATCCTACCAGATTTGCGCTTGTTAAAGGGAGGCCGGAGTGCGCATATGTGTGTGTGTGTGTAAAAGCTGGGTTGCAGGAGAGACGACATAGCCATGTTTAAGGTTGCAGGTCGGCTTGCATATAATTATATACATAAGCTCCATGATTATATAAAAGTGGCCACCTATATCTAAGGTCTGAAACATGTTTTTTTAAACACATCAATTTTGTTTTATCCCTATTTTTTATTTATATATTTTTAACACAAAAACTTTGTTTAATCCCTATTTTGTTTTATATGCTTTTTTAATATATTAAATTTTACGTAACCTACATGTGAATATATATATATATATATATATATCATTATATCCTATTTATTAAAATATATATTACTAAATATGCTATATTGTAAACTAAATTGAATATACCAAATATATGTTATATATGTAATCAATAGTCCAAAGGTGAATGTCTATATATTTATTCGGTATCATGCGAATAAAACCGTTAATAATTAAGAATTGTAATCAACCGTATTGTTTTTTGTCACTAACATGGTTGGATTTTAGGAGTAAAATTTGAGGGTGAGTTTAAACCAATGGATCTTGATTTACATGAAATTAGAAATTGATATAACAACTTGACTAGACCGAAGTGATTATGGTTTTGCCCAACTTTAATTTTATTAGCAAAAAGCAAGTAAATGTAAATATTATCATATATATAGTATGTTATTATGTCTACTCATTTGCTGGTTATAATGGCCTTATAGGGTTTTCAAATGATCTTGAATAGCTAAGTACTAATTCCTTTTTATTGTTTGATTGTAATTAGTCTTTTATTGTACCTTCAAGTTTTATTTATAAATGGCTCAATAGATCTCAAGAAAGGAGAAATGCAACCATAACTATTTGCTCACAAGATTTCTTTACAATACAACAAATGAACTAAGTAGAAAAATATCGATTTCCATGCACAACTCAATAATAACGATAACGATTGTAAATGTTTAATTATTAAACAATGACGATAAAAACAAAGTGAAAAATTAGAAGTAAAACTTCTAACTTAAAGCATAATTCAACAAATTAGATTGTGTCTTATGCTAAAAATTCATGATTATTCATTATAAAGTCTAATCAAATGAACTTAAAAAACTTAGAATTGCTTACTTGGTTGGTCCACATCTCTTGCAAACTTTGCAAAGTTTTTCCCAAAAGTACCTGTGGCTCTGTTGAAGAAAGTGATTTGTTGGTGAACCTCAAGTTGTTGCCTCTCATCAGGGACCATGTGCTCTAGGCACTCGTACAAACCATCTTTGACTTCTCTTGTTTGATTTTCTCCAAGCTGAGCTCTATAACGATATCTTGGGTTCAAGAAATATCCAACTGCATGTATAAGGCGATGGAGTTGATTGTTCCATCTATTATCTATAATCTCCCATATGGGCCCACACTCGCTACCCCTGTCTTTGTATGCTGCCCTTATTTGCTCCTTTGCTTGATCTACAACCTCATAAATGTAGCCCATGACTAATTTTTTGCCATCCACCAATTGCAACACCTTAACAAGAGGCTCAATAATTTACACAACCTCTGTGTTTTTTTCCAAAATAAATCGTCAAAAACTTTCTTTTTTGTGTCATTCCCATCTTGTTTGCGGCTCCACTTTGATGCATTTCATTCATCACTTGAAAACATCTTTTTCAAGTTTTGTGCTTGGGAAAGAAGAGATTGCAACGTGAGGAAGTTTGTTGCAAATCTCGTGATGACCGCCAAACAAGTTCTTTGCCTTCAATGTTTTTCCTCATTAGGTTCAATACCCATGATTGATTGTAGATGTATTTCGTGATGCTTTTGACATGCTTTACAAAGTGTTTTTGATCCTATCTTGTTTTCCTATATCCTCAAGCATGACGTCTATGCAATGTGCAACACATGGAGTCCAAAATATTGTTTTGTGTTTAGTCTCTAACATCTTACCAACAATAACTCGGTTAGAGGAATTGTCTGTGATGATTTGTACAACAATTTCTAGCCCCAACTCTACAACAACCTCATCCAAAAGATCAAACACCAAATTTGCATCTTTTACCCTATCAAATGCATCAACCGATTTCAAAAACATAGTTCCTTGTGGACAAAGAGGCAAGAAAATTTATTATGTTGCGGTTCTTGCCATCACTCCACCCATCTGACATAATAGTACATCTTGTTTTGGCCCATGATAATTTACAACTTTTCAAATATTCATCTATGGACGCAACTTCTTTCTGCAAAAGAGATCCTCTCAAATCATGCATACTAGGGCCTTTGAAGCCCTTAACAACAACAACAATGAAATCAAACATAGGCTGGTAATAAGGTGAGCGGGCAACATTGAAAGGGATATTTGCATCATACCACCATCTAGCAATGTATTCGAAAGCAACTTCTTTATATTGCTTCTTCCAATGGTTATCTAAGGTGGGCTGATTTTCTGTTGGCATGGAGGCACTAGCAGGTGTGGAAGATGGAAAAAAGCTTTGGATGTTTTTTCTTTTTTGAGGCGGGTTTTCACGACTATGAGTAGATGTGGGAGGCATATACCGAAAGGGGTCTCTAACATGGACAGAGGGGTCGAAGCAAGATCCTTCAACACTTGTTTGGGCCATGTCATGTTGCCTCCTCCCTATTTCAGATCCATCTCTTTTTTCCTAGCCTTATCTTCTTTATGTTTCTCAAGCAAGTTTATCATTTCCAACTGATGGCATCAATATCCTGTGCATCACATGGGGAAACATGGCCTCTTGCCCTGCCAAGTGTTGTTTCAACCTATGAATGCTACCCCCGCAAATATGTTTCTTACAATAGTTACAAAATACTTGATTATCAACTATGTTAGCATGGTTCCATGTAGGGTCTTTAACTCGGGGGGCCATTGCAAATGCAAAGAAATTTGAAAATGCAAACGAATTTTTTTTTCAGATTTTCTATTTAATAAGATTTAAAAATAGGGGCAAGTTTTAAACTTAACATACCTTTCAATGTGCACACAAATGAGGTCAAGAGACTCTCCAAATGTAGATGTCAAGACCACCACAAAGAGTTCACAAGAAATGCCAAACAAACCCCAAGCTCACTCCAAATCAACACCCTTCAATGTTGCTCTAAGCCTCCAAATCCTCACAAATGAGAGAGGTACTCATGCAAATAGAAGTGAGGAAGTCTCTATATGGATGCCAATATCACCACAAAGAGCCCACAAGCAATGGCAAACAATTTCCAACTTCCAAGCTCACTCCAAAACTAAACTCTTGAATCTTATACTCCAAATGCTTTTGCTAACAAATGCTCAATGAGAGAGGTGTGAGGTGAATAGAGGGGGTGGTCTATATAGTAATAAATTAGGGTTTAGGTTTTAATAAAAGTAGAAATTTTAATTAAAAAATCGAATTTTTTAAAAACAACGTCGTATTTTTACGATAGGGTACGACTCGGCTGGTTTAGGTAACCAGACAGGCCGGTTCGGTACCAAACCGGTCGACCAATCCGGTTTATCAAGCGGTTCATGCCAATAAAAGTCGAACCAGTCGAACCGGCCGGTTCTAGTTCCAGCTTTAACCGATTCTTAAAACATTGTGTAAAACCTAACCATTTTTCACACCGCAATTTACCATAAAAGTTCTTACTCATGGCTTGCAATGTAAAAAGGAACCCATTGTATGACTATATTATGAACACATTCTCTATTCAACAATGAAGTTCCCATTTCAATAAATAAGAGAGCACACTTGCACATATGATTCAACTTTCATATTTACAAATTTCACTATTCACATTTCCATTACATCGTCTCATACAAAATTCCACATTTACAACATTCAAAAATATATCTTGCACAACTTGGTAATCAAACATTCACCTCTCAGCCTTGCAATGGGGAAATTTTCCTTCCCCATTGCCCCATGAATCCTCTAACTCTTGAAAAGCCTCCATAGCCAACACTGAAGTTTGGATCACAAAATTTTTCCAAAATTCCCAACACATGCATTCCAAGAAAATCTTTTCTTATTGGGAATTTGTTTGGTTTGAAGCTCCAAACATATTTGTTCGGTCGAGTCAAACTTTATTATAGTTGGTCAAGCTCATTTCTTTTCATATAAACAGCACCTGATTTGGGAATTTCTGTCATCTAGTTCCTTAGAGTTTGTAGTGTATAGTTTTGTGGAATAATAGATGGAGAACACTCAATGAAAATGAGCAACACCAAGCTTCTAGTTTTTTTGTTCGTTAGCAAGGTTTGACAAGGCTCCATTGTGTGTTATTTATCTGAAAATATGATGTTTGTGAAGTTTATTTATATAGCTTGTTTCAATATTGCATATTACATCAACATAAAATGTATTTTGCATGTTTTCTGAATTTGAATTAGCTATATTTATGAGCTTCATAGCTATTAATTCAACTAGTATTTCCACATTTGAAGAATTCTTAAGTATAACTTACTAAATTCCTTGAATGCAACTTTTTATGAATTTCTTGCAATGGAGGATTTTCTAGTCTGAATGCAATGAATATCATGTCACTTTGGCTTATCATGCAGTCAAAACTTATCTTCTGTAATTATGCTGATGGAATGATTTTGGGCTTAAATGAATAGATCGGGAGGTTGCATTATCCATATTACACAGCATGGTGTCTGTCCACTCTGATTTGGATGATGCTGGAGAAATTGTAACGCCTACCCCTCGAGTTAAAAGAATTTTGTCCAGTTCACGCTGCCTTCCGCATATAGCACAGGTGTAGTTATAGATCTCCATTACAATTTTTTTGAACATAATGTCGTTGTTGATTTCTTGATTTTATATTTTCTGTTATAGAGTGGTTTTTTTGGCCACATTTCTGTTTAACATGCCTGCTTACCTTGCTACATTAAAAAACCACATAGTTTATTATTTCAATCTCTAGATTTGTTGTCACTGTTTTGTATGGGAATGTGGAAGGAAATCTTGTTTGGCAAAGTGTGTATACAATTATCATGGTAACTTAAGATTTAGCTGATCTGTGAAATTGTTTCGTGTCATGCGAAATCACATGATTGTATTACATTCGGGCATGCTATACTGTACCTGGTGAGTTCTGTAGACAATTTTCACTTCCCGTTGTATAAAATTTCAGCTTATATGTGGAGTGTATATTTTAATCTAACTAATGATTAATGAGGAATGTCCCAATACAAGTATTCAGGTAATCTATAAGCTGACAAGGCTGAAAACACATAAGTAATATGTCTGCATTTGTAAAGCAATCATTATGGAAAAACTACAATCAAGAAATTGAGTCATATTTCAGATAAATAGCACTTGTACTGAGGGCATCAAAAAGTATTAGCAGATACATAGGAAGCTATAATATTAGCTGGATGAAGAATGGTTACATGTAACGTTTTTGAGGAATATCTATGTTAATTTTAAGCAATTAGTCCAAAGCATGATTTGTGTGTCAATGGACAAGCATGTGAATTCACAGTAGACCCAATATTGTGAAATAATTACAAAACACAGGACTTGAGATCATTTGATCCACATGCAATCTAATTTTGACTAACTGGTCATCTGTGACTGGATGCATTGGAGGGGAAAACAGCATAAATATATATTTATAAGCTTTGGGTATGCTCTATCACAGTTCTATCACCTTCTGCGATGGTGGCCTCCGAGGCTAACAAGAGGCTGATGTATGCTGAAAGAAGTGATTAATCTGGTGGCCCATGTAGTGCCCCGGAGAGTCCGTCTATAATAACATCCAAAAGGTAAAGGCTCACCTGGTGGAGGATGGTGACCTCTTTCTTTGCAACTAGTGAGAATAAACCTCAACCGTGCAAGGGGGAGCCTGGAACCTTGAGCCATTTGACCGAAGAGGCTGAAAATGGTGCCATTGGCAATCTGCAAGAAATGCTTGTTATGAAAGTCCATATTTGGAATGAGATGGTGAGTGGAGATTCAAGTGACCTGAGGATCTTGTTTTCTATTTATCCTCTCCAAAACTCAACTGATTGGAGACATCCAAAGTGTATTTAAAAGTAGGGGAAATGGAGGCATCCAAGGATTATTTAAAAGGAGGGAGCCAATCGATGGAGATGCTGATAGACTGAAGCAACAAACATGTCTTGAATACCGACAACACTGCCGTTTAGAGATATCCAAGGAGGCAACCTGCTTGGAGGAACAACGCGTTAGATATGGATATAGGTCCCAACCAAAGCTAAATCACCAAGACCCTTTATACCCAAGCTGCACAAAACTTGAATAAGGGTTTCAGTTTTTGAAAATAGAACTCCTGTGGAAATGAGACCGCCTCATGCCCCCCCCCCCTCCCCCACGCCACCCAATTTTGGAAACAAGAACAGAAAAATGCAAAAATAAAGTAATATATAATTAGATTTAGACAATTTAGAAGCAAATCCATGACTATATCAATTTCATAGATGATTACATTATGCAAAATCGAAAAGCAGCCTATACAGATGAAGCTATGTAGTACATCTCCAAAATCAGCCTTTATAATATTATATATGAGGCAGTATATGCAAAAACGTAACTGGAATGATGAGCTAGAACCTAATACATCTCATCTTCAAGTTTATACTATGAAGGAAGATTGCAAGCTTGAAGATACTCCCTGGATTGAAAGGTCAGACACCAAGTTTGGCCTAGACAATCCTCTGAGGGATGTCAGTTTACATTGGATCATATGTTGGAGCTAGATAATTTGCTCTCTAAACATGTTCTCTGTGAGGCTTCCCTAAACTATGGTTGCAAATTTCTCTTCCATAAAGAGTGTTGGGTTTAAATAATTGCATTAAGGAGAGGAAGGTGCACCCTTTACAAAGTTGTGTGATTTTGAGGCAGGCTTGAAGTTTGAAGTTGGATTCAACAGCCATTTTATTGTCACAATAATTTATCCAAGGTTATTGATTTTAAAGATTGTAGCATCCTGAAACGTAGGGAAGGATCATAATGCTTGGTTTTCATAGAGGGCCTAATGCGAAGCTCGGTGTGAAAGATATAGTAATTCTTCATTATTGATGGCATTCCATCATATGAGTGACAGGGGATGGGTATCTTCTCAAACATTATATATACATGATGACAACATGTTTTTAAAAAGCCAGTAGTAGCAGTAGTCAATTCTGAATGACATTATTCCTATCTTAAATTGAATTAAATATATATTACCAACTTCAGCCAATTTGGCATCAAAGACATCATTCCAAGAAACATAATTTGGGGTTTCTTTGCTAAAAATGCATATTCAGCCAATTAGGGGCATGCAACTATATATCCTAAAATTGAACTTCTAGTGGTGTTTGCCTCAAAAATGAACAGAGGCAAAAATTGTAGATTGTTCCAGTTTGAATCACTCTCTTTGTAAATTTAAGAATTGTTTTTCAGATGTCAAGAAATAATCTTCTGGCTAATTGTGCCACTTAACAATTAAAGTATATAAAGTTAAACAGATATCATATTCACATACATGAAGGGTAATCTTCTGGCTAGTTGTGCTGCTCAACAATTAAAGTATGGAAACCAGGGTTGATGTATATGCCACTCCTACTGATAGGGCGCTTGTATCCGTGTGCCGGGTACAGATACAGGTATGGCACAGCTTGGATATACTATTAACATACATGAAGGATTATACACAGGTCTTGTGACAAGATATATTACTGGAACCGACAGAGAATCTTGTATTATTATTTGTTTGTTCTGTTTGAACTGTTCAAACTATAGTTGAAATTTGGGGATTTATGTTTTTGTCTGCATTTATTTTTCACTTGCAAAGTATTTTGATAGCTTCTAACTGAGAATAACTTAAAGATTATGATTGGCATGAGGTAGTTATGGATTTTTGTTTAAAATCTGGAGGACCAATTTGGAAGGATCAAATAAATATTAATGCAAGGTACACTATGGTGCGATGAGTGCTACCTTACTTTATTGTTACAAATCTCAGCTATTTGATAGCTTATTGTAATGCAGGCTTTGTTAACAGGGGAGCCCGGTGTTGTGGAAGGTGCAGCTGCCTTGTTGAAGGCAATTGTGGCTCGAATCCCAAGGCAATGGTTCGACTTTATAACACAGGTGTTTTCTACTTTGCATTAGCATATGCTGGATCCAACTTGTATTCAATTGCAAGTTTGTTTGCTTTGACACATGGGCATCAAGCTTTTCATGGCGGGAGGAGGCTGCAGTGTCATCTTCACTTCCGTTGGCAAAGCGCAGTGTCTTGGGAGGTCTCTTGCCCGAGTCTTTGTTGTATGTTCTTGAACGAAGTGGCCCATCAGCATTTGCAGCTGCTATGATATCAGATTCTGATACTCCAGAGATAATTTGGACTCACAAGATGCGGGCAGAACGCTTAATTGATCAGGTAATATTGATTTTCTTCTTGTCCATTAACTGCCAGTTGTTTTTGCTTGGCCACGTCATATATCATTTGAGCCCGGGAATCTATGTTGTGGACAAATCTGGGCATACTTGGAACCTGTCTTCGAATGAAGCCTATTATCTGCATTGTGCTTAATGAGTCTTTTGACACTGGCATATTTGGGACTCTCTTTGGGTTTATTTAAATGTCATATTCTGAAGATCGCAGTATTTCAATGTGAAGCTTTTCAAATATCAAATCAATTACCTGGCTTAATGCATTCAATGTTGTGGATGAATCTGCACTTACTTGGAACCTGTTTTCGAATAAAGCCTATTATGTGCACGGTGCTTAATGAGTCTTGTGGCCCTGGCATGTTTGGGATTGTCTTTAGGTTTATTTTTTCATCATCTGAAGATTGCAGTATTTTAATGTGGATCTTTTAAAATATCAATGCAATTACCTGACTTAATTTATTCTATCATATAGCATTATAATTTATAATGCCCAATTCATTCAAGAATTATGTATAATTCATATGCTAAGTAATATGTTTGTACCTTTAACTCAGGGAGACAAATATTTGAAGGTTTCATCTGGTGATTTTGATATCGAATATTTGTATGGTTTTTTTTTACATGATGGTTCTTTTATAAGTTCTAATAAAGTGTTGTTAGTCTTAAGGAACTAATGATTACTTGACAGTCTGAGTCCTTCGTATGTACTTGTTCATTTGCTGAAGTCAATATCCATCTCGAGGTTTATAGAATTCATCGTTCCATGTCTTTGGACTTGTAACAGATAAAGTGATCTTTTCTTCAATGCCAAAGGAAAATATATACTATATTATAAATGTAAAGTTTGAAGATTACAAAAAGAATGCAGATCTGTCAACACCACTTGTTGTCTTCCGTATTCCAAGTGTATCTCATGATGGACATATTGCCAGGCTCATATTACTATACTGATAATATTTCTGGTGGTTTTTCTAGCAATCTGCAGACTAAGGATGATTGGGACTCCAAAGGAATACGTAATGTGTTTTAAAACAGAAAATATATTGAAGTTTGATTTCTCCATCCTGCACTGATTCTTCTTCTTCTGCAGACAGTATAACTGCTGTTCTTATCCTGCCTTCTTACAAGATTGCACCAAAATCAAATTTAAAAATAAAACTACGGGCAGGCTTTCTATTTTGCAAGCAAATGGACATTCTGAATCTTTAAAAATCTGCAATCCAAACAGTCTGAAATAATTATTCTTGATAACCAAACCTTTCTGTAAGATCCCATCTTCCTTTTATAGATCTCAGTTTTGGTTTTGCAGCTTTTCAATGCTCAACCTTGGGTAATACCATGAGGCTTGAAATTTTTCTTATTACAAAAGTGAAATGTGATCTAGTTAAAAATTAGAATGCCAACCAATTAAAGTTATTATCCTTTCATGGGTCAACATTGGTACTAGAGATTTTGCGAATAAATGGTCAGAATATCTTATACTGCACACAATGAATCCTGGAAATCTCTAACCAGTTCCAAACTCGTGGAACCGTTTATTTAAAATTTGAATAATCTCTTAGCGTATTTTATCCAAAACACAAGAGCATGATTGCCTTTTTGCTAAAATTCTTTGCCAAGACACTAGCATGGTGGGTAAAGATCAATCATAATAAAAGATGAATTAAGATCTTTTACACCAACTAAATCATCATTGCTATGAGTAATGCTGACAATAAGTGAGATATTGAATATATAATGAACCGTACGGTTCATAATCAGTTTAGGAGGTTGTAAACAGTTGTAACTAAAGATCAAATGTAACTACCTCTCTCATAATAAATACACCCTGCCTGAATTATTCAATGCAGTGTAGTTTGCCTTCTCTGAATTCTTTCTTCTCTTTGCATATGCTAACATTGGTATCAGAGTGTCCAAGGTTGCAGTTCGAGGAAGCCTTCAAGAGGCACAAACTGGAAATTCGAGGAAGCCCTAACAAGGCACGAATTTGATAAAATGCGAGGTATTTGGAGAAAAGTACCAGATGCGAGGGGCAGAGAAGGAAAAATCCCTCCATTCGTGGGCAGCAGACTGTTTGCAGAGAAAAACGAAGGCATATACAGTCGTTTTTGTGAAGCCATTCGTGGCAGATCCAGTCGCTAGGAGAAATCGTGGTCCAACAAATAGGAGAAGTCATGAAATGAAAAACGTGGCAGAAATTGTTTTCCTTTGTGAGGCAAAGTCGTGTGGGCAGAGCCAAGTCGTGTGGGCCAGCAAAATAGTGGAGGAAAAATACGGCAGAGGTAAAGTTGGGAGCACAGATTTTATAAACTATTTTTATAATTTTCCTTCCTGACACTATTTGTTGTTTAATTACTCCCCTGCCACGTATTTGTATAAAGTGACTTCTATTTATTAAGTGGGCAAAATAATTTATTTCCATTAATTTTGCATAATAAAATGGCAAATATATCACACTTGACTTTCCCGGAGACACAAAAATTAACAGGCACTAATTTCAATGTAAGGAGCCATAAGATTTTAACGCTTGCGGAGTTTCGTGATTGTGATAAAATAATCACGGGTAGTGAAAGTTGACCAATGACGAACTTCGCGGATTATGACAAATGTCATAAGGAAGCGTTATTACTTCTCAAGTTGTTGGTGTCGGATGATATGATACCGAAGGGCGGAATGCTACTATAGCAAGCACGTCGTGGGCTAGTTTGAGGGATAAATATCAGACGTCAGAAAAAGAGTCGGGTGTTATACTTGAAGAATATGCTCTTTTCCGTTAAGTTACAAGAAGGTGGATCGTTGTTTGAGCACCTACTTCGGATGAAAGACCTCGAGACCAGTTATCTTCCATCAACAAAAAGGTGGACGATGATGATATGGTGGCTCTGGTTTTGAATAGCTTACCTTCTTCGTATGAGTCATTTGTGGAGGCACTCCCATTAATGGCTGAAAGTCAAACACTCACGTTTGACAAGGTGAGTTCTTACCTGTTGCAAAAGGAGCGAAGACAAATTCAGGCAGAATCTAATTGTGACCATTCAGAGAGTGCTCTTGTCACTCAGTCAAAGGGAAAGTGGAAATGTCATTCTGGTGAATCATCCACTCGGTATCAGGTCACATGTTATTACTGTCACAAGGTTGGGCACCTTAAGAAGGATTGTCGGAAGCGGAAGTATGATCTTTCGCAACAGAACAAGAAGCCATGTGATGAGGAACATGTGGCAGCAGTTGCAGAAGAACGGGATTCGGATGACAGGCATGCTCTTTATTGTCTTACGACATCATGCTCGCATGACAATGGTACCAGTTGTTGGATCATTGACTCGCAAAAGTGCGTCTGCACACTTTTCATGTCGTAGGGACTGGTATGTTTCATTTACTGCAAATATCTATTTTGAATCAGTAGTACTAGCAGATGGAAAATCACTTGTAGAAGAAGGGATAAGAGATATATGCATTGTATTAAATAATGCTCATAAACTGTTGGTACAGGTTGGTTAGATATCTACCTTCTTTACAAAAGAATCTTCTATCTATTCATCAATTAACTGAAAATCCCAATATTTCTGTGGATTTCTATGGGAAGAAGTGTGTTGTCTCTGATGTGAAACAGAGATGGATAATTGCCCTTGGTATTGGGGAAGGTGGTCAATATCGGCTTGTTGATCTTGCTACGATCAACATGAATGCACGTGTGGAGGACAAATCCACCATACAAGATGTGCAAGAGTCTGCAATGCCTTGGGAGGAAGCCATTCCTCACGGTTTGTTGACTTTGGATACGATCGAACCTACATGCATTTATTGTGGAGGGAGTATCCACTATACCAGATGTACGGAGACGGACATGCCTTGGGAGGATGGATTTCCTCATTCTAAAGAACAGTTTGTTGTGGATGGAGACTCCACTATTCCAGATGCACTGATGGTGCATGGTGAGATGGCATGCCCAACCACTCACTTAGAGGTACTTGCTCGAAGGACAGTAGAGCATGAACAATTTGCTCATTGTGTTGTGAACGATCTTTCCCAACAGAGGGGGATAGATGAGCAAATAGATGAGAAAGATGAGTTGGTTCTCACTCCTATCTGCGGAGATGGTTATTTCTCCCACTTTTGAGACAAATGAGATGGAGATGGTTATTTCTCCTACTATTGCGGAGTTGGTTCTAACTCCTACTGCACAGATGGTCACATTTCTCTTATTGAGAAAGTTGGATGAGCACTACATTGTGTTACAAGGACATGATCGCGGTTACTTCGATTGCAGGATAACCGAGTCTCTGTACAGACTCCAGCAGGCTACACAAGCCTGGAACAAATTTTCAATCCACCTCTCTGAGGTTCTGATTTCAGCACTCTGGAGATGGGGCTGACACTCTCAGCCATTGATGATTCATCACTAGTCAATGAATCACGTAACAAAGAACTAGTGGACCACTTGCCATATCCTTTGTTCACATGACCGAAGTTTTGTTTTTGCGGTTCTTCTCCATTTGACAACTGCAACACAATCATGGACTGCTGATTTTGAAGTACAACCTATGGCACAGTCTATAGATCTAATGACTAAACATATGGGTTTTAGGACATTTGTAAAATTTCGGGACAAACTTAGTATTGTTTCCAGTTTAGTCATTAAGAGGGGGTGTTGAATATATAATGAACAGTACGGTTCATAATCAGTTTAGGAGGTTGTAATCAGTTGTAACTAAAGATCAAGTCTAACTACCTCTCTCATAATAAATACACCCTGCCTGAATCATTTGATGCAGTGCAGTTTTCCTTCTCTGAATTCTTTCTTCTCTTTGCATATGCTAATAAGAGATAGTATTTCCAGAGTCCACATCATTAGAAATAATGCTTTTGTATAAAATTGGGTAACACTTTTTAGATCAACATTTCAAATCACACTCTGTGATCCATCATTAGGAAGAGAATAGAGTAGTGATGGATCACAGAGTGTGATTGAAACCATAGATCTAAAAATTGTTACAGTTGTTCCCAGAAGCATTCTTTCTAATGATGACGTTGTTAGCATTGACAACTAGATTGATAAAACCACTATCAACTACCTTAATATGCAACTTATAATTGGAGGCTACTGCTTGGGACTTGTCTTGAACAAATGCTTATCTAGCTGGAATCTGATTCAAGCTGTTTATTGCCCTTTCTAACCCGCATACTAACTGCCCTTATCTTTTCAGCAAATCTTTACACAGAGACCTCTCCCTCCAGGTTGCTTTAAATCTGATAGAGCTTCCTTTGGCGATATTGATCATTTTTTAGATTTGTACAAATTTTCTTCAAATCCATTACCCTTTTTCTCAGGAACCTCGTTTGCAATTAATCTAACTTTAAGTTTGTGTAGGCTGCCATCAGGGTTAAGCTTGAGTCTAAATGCACACTTAAATCCTATTGCATGTGTCTCTTGAGACAATTCAGAAAATATCCATGTTCTGTTTTCATTAGCGCATCAATTCCATCTTCATTGTTTTATCCCTTTTCCTCCTTACAACTTAATCAAAACAATCAGGATCATGTATACAGCCATTGAACTGAAGGCATTATTTTCCTGAATAATTTCCAACTTGGAGATCACCCTGTTGGTATCAAACCATGGTCTTTGTAACCACCAACATCATTGAAGGTTTCTTAAAACCATCTTCACTCCCTTTATCATCATTCATAGGAAACATGGAAAACTGTTTGGAATTCAAAAACTTGTCAAATACTCGTTGGGAATAACTAGAGACTTTTTATGTTCAAGATCAAAGAACCTGAAAGTTGTACATCGCGTAACCAATAATATATTTCCTACTTTTTTTTCAGTTTATGAGATTTCAGGATAAGAGCTTTATCTCTTAAAAACATGCAATTGTTTTACTTGTGATTTCCTTCCTTTCCTTTTCTTTTTGGTGTAATCAAGAATTGTTTTAGTTGGATACCTATTCAGTAAATAAAATGCTGATCTGCTCGACTTCTGCAAAATACATGCTCCGAATGGGTATCTTTTATTATACTTCTGGCGATCTCCATGATTAGAGAGTTCCTCTTTTCTCCTGTTCCATTTGGTTGCAAAGTTTAGGGTTTAGCGAGCCGTCTTCTACTGTTATATTTTGCACCATGATATAAATTTTCTCGTAGATGTTTATGCAGCACCATCATCTGTTCTTAGGTAGTTTAAGTTTGTAACATTTCCTTTTCCACAACATCTCTGAAGGTTCTAAAATAATAAGTACTGCTTTGAATTCAAAATACAAATTCAAATTTTTATAGTAAAATAATAAATGAACTATTGGACAAGGTTGTCATCGATAAATGCCACTATGCGCAAGCTCTATGGCTTCATGATTTTCCCCAGTCTCCTTTTTCAAAATTCTACTTGATAAGCTTCAATTTTTTTCACTTTACTGAAATTAATGCAAGCATTAATTCATGTTTTATTCACTTAATATTCCAAGATAGAAATAACTAAGATGGCAATATTTTCTATTTGCTTATAGATATAAACATCTCTAATTTGCTACCAATGCTTGCTGTGTTTCTGCAGCTATATAAAATTTATTGAATTTGCTCTCTTGGAATCCTGAAGTAACAACCAATTCCCTCCTTTCATATCTACAATAAAGTAATGTCAGCAGAGAATTAGACCTTAAATTATGTATTGTGATCTTGCCAACATCAACCATTTTTTTCTTGAAGTCATAGGGCACATTGCAAACACGGTGTACTTTAACAACAAGGATCTTCATTAAAATATGGTTTTAACCTTCTTTCTTATGTACACTGCCATCTTCTCAAACCTACTGACACATCTACAGTCTCATTCTTGACAAGATTATTAAAATTATTAAAGAAGACTTTCCTAGCTATCACAGGCTGGGTGGTTCCAAAGTCTGGATACCATATTTCTCTAGACTTGCTGCCATCTCGATGGGAGGCCGCAATCAAAGATTCTTTTTCCTGATCTCTATCATTATTCTGGTCAGAAAAATTACACAGATATCTAATTATTGTTTAATTTTTTTATATTACAAATATGTTATAGCTCCTTATTGTGTTCCTTTATATCTCAACCTCCTTTACTTTTCCCTTTCTGCTACTTACACGATGATTATTTGCTTCTCCCTTTAAAATTTACAGCAAACGGTTTTGCTAAACTATTTTCCTTGCCAAATTCTCAAGTATTGTCTTAGATGATCACAATCAGTCTCACAAACTTTGCATTCCTCACATACTAGGAGTTTCTGTCTTTTCTTCCATGCTCTTGTACATAATGCTATCTGTCAATGTTAAATAACTCCTATATCCCCTTCAACCTTGAATGATGTGTTGGTTGTTCAGGCCTATGAAACTGCCATTATTTACGTCAACCTAATTATAAGACAAAATAAATTACAATAAAGTGTTGTCTAATATGTTATAATGAGTAGGCTTCTAAAACCTAGAAACGATCATTAGTTTCTTGTTATAGGAAAGGATCTCCATATTCATACACAATAAAATATATTGCCACTTGCTCCTCCATTGAAAACATTATATAGCCATCCACAGATTTTAAAATGCTATATTATTCTATTTAGATGTTTTCTGTAGTCATCTCATATTACACTTCATAACTACAATTGAACTAGATTATTGAGCTTCACATTTAGTTAAACTGTTATTCTGCCCTGCAAAAGGTTGCTTGCTTTCTGGTTTTTGGTATAGCTATAGTGATTTGGAAGACTTTTGGCTACTTTGAAAATTCTCTTAGGGTGACTTGATTCATGTTGTTGTGTAATGTATTTATGGTTGTTTTTGGATTTTTGGCTCAGGTTCTGAAGCACCTTGGTGATTTCCCTCACAAGCTACCTCAGCACTGTCATTCATTGTACGAATATGCTCCTATGCCTCCTGTGACATATCCCGAACTTCAGGATGAGATGTGGTGCCATCGATACTATCTTCAGAACCTTTGTGATGAGATACGGTTCCCTGGTTGGCCCATTGTTGAACATGTTGAGTTTCTACAGTCATTGTTGGTTATGTGGCGCGAGGAGCTAACTAGGCGACCTATGGATCTTTCTGAAGAAGAAGCTTGTAAAATCTTAGAGATTTCTATGGAGGAGGATAATGACATGGGAGTTGATGCTGATGGAAAACTCCATAATGACCTTGAGGAAGATAGCAGTAATGTTGGCAAGCTCATTGGACACATTGATGAAGAAAAACTCAAACGACAGTATAGGAAATTAGCTATGAAGTATCATCCAGATAAAAATCCAGAAGGAAGAGAGAAGTTTGTTGCAGTTCAAAAAGCTTATGAACGACTGCAGGTAATCTAAAAAATATTTCAAGTAGGGTTTAAAATTTGTAGTTTCTTCTGGACCCTTATTGTAGAAACAAATCTAAATTTTAGAAATTAAATGCTCTGCTCGAATAAATTCATTTAAAGCGGACAACTGTCCTAACTTGAAGGGGAACCTCTAACACGGGTTAAATAAAATGTGCTTATTTAAAATGTTGAGTAAAAAAATTTACAGCATTATGTTTCCTGATATTTTTTGGATTTTGCTGATTCATATTGTTTTGGCCACTGCAATTTTATATGAAAATTTAGATTTTAATGCTTTCTATAGAGTGCTGGCTGTTATCATGCAACAATTTCTTTTTTTTGAATGGTATTTCCTCAGTGTGCCAAGTTCTGAAGACTATTAGGTTTCTAAAAACAAACCATTTATCTTGTTGCAGGCTACACTGCAAGGTTTGCAAGGACCACAACCATGGAGGTTACTTCTTCTATTGAAAGGGCAGTGTATATTGTATAGAAGATATGGTGATGTGCTTGAACCTTTCAAGTATGCTGGATATCCTATGTTGCTCAATGCAATAACAGTTGATAAGGATGATAGCAACTTCCTTTCCTCTGAGCGTGCTCCTCTTCTTGTAGCTGCTTCTGAGCTCATATGGTTGACGTATGTATATGTGTACTTGTTCTGAAGAATTCTTGTATGCAGCCATGAGTTTGAAAATGTTAAATAGGATCATCATAAGTTATAACCTACTGTAAGTTCCTTCTCAGTTCTTAATGAAACCCAACTAACAGCTATTGACACTACATATTGCTTAGGCGTTTTTAATCTTTTTTTGCATAAAAATCTTCTGATATGCAGATTTGAGATAACATCTAGTACCACCTAAGATTCTCGTAAAGAATCTTGTAAGTTAATTTTGTTGTCTAAATATTAGGATAAAAACTTATAAACCTGCATCATAATAGCCATTTCTCTCTTTGTTCAAGGAGAATATTCGACTGTGTTACTTGTCAAGTGACCAATCTATACTATCAATTTTGACCGTTTACTTTTCTTTTCCCAATTCATTTGCCAATGTTTTTCTTTCCTTTTGTCACCTCTTTACGGGTTCCACTACATAAGCCTTTCCTCTGGAATTGTTTTATTTTTTGGAGTACCTCTGTAAGTAGAGGTATTCTTTATGATACCTTACATGTGTTTGTAGTGTATGAGACATTTGCCTGCATCTCCCACATCATGTGGGGTTTTATTTTCTTGTATAAGGTTTCTGTCACAAGGGATATATCCTTGAAAATGTGTCAATGTTTTTCTTACTCTTTTTGAATTCATTTCTGTCCATTCAGGAGCTTTCCTGGTTCATAAACCCTTAAAGGTTCTATTACTTTTTATATTGTTAGAGATTTTTTGTTTTATGTTTCTATTGCAAAGGCGAGAGTTTGTTGTGATTGAATGATATTGTGTATACTTATTTGTAATGTAACGCTCATATGAAAACTACATGCTATTTTTGTTTTCAAGTATAGAAAAGTTTTAAGAATCCTAGCTGATGGAAAATGTTAGTGCTGATTATCCTTGCCAGGTGTGCATCTTCTGCTTTGAATGGTGAGGAGCTCGTGAGGGATGGTGGTGTGCCTCTTCTTTCAACGCTTCTTTCTAGGTGCATGTATGTGGTGCAACCGAGCACTCCGCCTTCTGAAGCAGCTGTAATGATTGTGACAAATGTGATGCGGACAGCTGCATGCCTTAGCCAGTTTGCGAGTGCACGAGTTGAGATGCTTCATTCTGCTGGTTTTGTTGAAGATGTTGTACACTGTACTGAATTGGAACTTGCAAGTTCTGCTGTTGATACTTCCCTTCAGACTGTTGCTCATTTGTCTGCTTCAATAGAGATGCAGGATAATTTACTAAAGGCTGGTGTTTTGTGGTTAGTACTTGAAGTATCCTAAATCTTAATTGTACATTTTTTTGTAGATGCGTTTTCTTTATATGTTTATTTACTATTTCCATCACCCAACTTTTAAGTCTGCTTCAATTTTTGTTCTGAAGACTATATATTTGTACTGCACAGTTCCACTATTCTTGTCTTGGCAAAAGACCAAGGGGCAGAGTTATTTTTGGGTTGAACATGACCGGATATTAGTTGTAGGTTTATAAATCATTTAGTGTATGCACACACAAAACAAGCCCTAATCTTCTTCCAATCCCAGCCCAATCTTTAGTAAAGGAGCTGAGTTGCCCAATCTTCAGTAGTATTTTTGAGCAGTAGCCCAATCTTCAGTTTAGTTCAGTTCAGTTTAGTTCTGCTAGTCAGTCAGTGTAGTAACTCCAGTTTAGTTTGTCTAGTATTCCTAATCTTTCTCGATCTAATGTCAATGATATGGGTCACATAAAATGATGAATACCGTGCATGCACACACACACATGCAATCACACGCATGCACACACACGCAATCACACGCATGCACACGCACATGCACACACACGCACACGCACACGCACGCACACGCGCACGCGCACACGCACGCGCACACACACACACGCGCGCACACACACACACATGCACACACAGACACACAAACAAACACACACACGCGTGCACGCCCGCACACGCACACACGCACGCAAACACACACTCACACACACAAGACCACTAAACAAAAATCATCTTAAAGAATCAATAGATATCAAGAAACATGGTAACAACATGAAAAAAGACAATGGCTGGTTCTTGAGCCAAACTTGGAAACCCATTCTAAAAACTCAACAAAAGCAAGAGCAGTTTTACAAAGGCAAGCCTACACATTTCAATTAATTGACCAAAGAAAAGAATGGACAGTTTTATTAAGGCACGCCTACACATTTTGTTTAATTGGCCAAATAAAATAATCTGCACTTTTACGAGGCAGACCAAGTATAAGAATGGGAATTTATTTAAGTTTGTCCAACCCAAATACATCTTTTTCTGAACACTTGAGTTTAACTACATATTGAATCTATAATGATTGGGAAACCTATTATATCTTAGTATCCAGTTTCAGTCTAGAAGTCGGGCCCAAAGCGTCAGTAAGAAAAGTGGACAGAACACAGCTGTTTACCGATAGATGTTTTGAAACATTAATCTTCTAGTGCCCCTCTTTGTCTAGAACCCTAGGTTTTGATGTTGTCTGTATTCTTTGTTTCCATATGAGTGGAAAGTTGAAAGGGAAAAAGTAAAGTCTGAAGGGCATTTATCACTGTAACCCAACACTTTTCAAATAGGAAACTTTGCACAAAAAAGTACCTTGTTAACGCTAATTAAAGACTAGTTTTTAAGCTCTCTTAATTTTTCCAGACAATACCAGTAAAATATCCCAATCAGGTCTGGCAAAGTTATTTTCTTCTCTTCATTTTTGTTGTACATCTGATGCATGTTTCTGTCATCTTAAGTTTATGTCCTGGTTCATGAATCAGGTATCTTCTGCCATTGCTTTTACAATATGATTCAACTGCTGAAGAAAGTAGAGATGCAGAAGCACATGGTGTTGGAAGTAGTGTGCAGATTGCAAAAACACACATGCCAAACTAGCAGCTCAAGCACTTGCAAGACTTGCTGGATTTTGTGGGGATGAGCCTATCACACCATACAACCCTACTGCCGCCAATTCATTGAAAGCCTTAATGACACCAAAACTTGCAGATATGCTCACTGAGAACTTATCGAAGGAGCTGCTCTCGAACCTCAATTCAAACTTGGAGTCACCAGAGGTAGGATTTCCCCTGAACTCACTATTATTTCCTTATTTTAGTGCGATCCTAACAAGCTTGCCTGTAATTTCTACTTATAGCTTTCATATCGGAGTGTAATTTTTTATGTAGAGTGTCCTAAATCTGGAAGGTGAAATGACAATTGTTTGTAGTGTCCCAAAGGGTGGTTGTTCCAAGACTCACTTTACATTTGCTTTGTTTCTATGTATATCTAAATCTTAGTAACCATGTTTGTAAAAAACATAAATACGGGAGGCTCAAAATAACATGAAATACATTTAAGCAAAAGAAATTGGAACAAATGAGAAAGACCAATGTTTTAAAGCAAATATCCTAAAGCATGTAAAACGAGCTTCATAAAGATTTTTGTTATTATTTAAGGTCGATTAAGGGGAGAGACAGGGAGGGGGAAGGGAGAGAGGTTGAGGAAAACATATTGAACTAGGGGCCACTCACTAGGTGGTTTTAACACATGACTCGTATAAAATACTTTTGCAGCATGTTCTTTCTTTCCATAATGGCTTAGTTAATTGCAAGCTCTCAGGACCCATTCCATGTGAAAGACTGCCTGTTACTACAAATAAACACACACTGGAGAGATAACATATATCTACAACAATTATCTTCTTCTTGGTAATGAGTGCATTCATTATGTTTTTGACCATCTCAAGAGGTGCTGATAGACATGGGAGAACTCTTGCCCTCTTGTTTTATTGCTAAAGCAGATTTTGTAGAGCTAAATGTCTTTATCTTGGACCTTCAACTGCTTGGCAAGTTGGCACAGATTCTTGTCTCAGTTAACAACAGTACTCTGTTTTTGTAGTTAAAATAAGCAGTACTATTTTTGTAGTTAAAATGTTTCCATGATAACCATCTGGATAAACATTGTTATATCAATCTGAGTGATGTTTCTGTTGTGACTTTTGATCCTGATGATGAATTGCATAGGGTGATTCAAAATCTTCATCTATTAATTTCATACACAGGTCTTTCCATAAGCATTATTCTAATTTTATGGACTGTGGAAGCCTAAGAAATCTAATGATGTTACTACCATAAAATGAATATGAGTCCCAATGCCATGAATCATGCATTTGTTAGTTAATTCAATTACACTGTTTGGGAAGCCACAAAAACTGAGGGGCGAGTGGCTATTCTCCATTATGAATGTTTATCAAATGAATGACTTCATAGGGTGATTCAAAATGTTCATCTATTAATTTCATACACAGGTCTTTCCATAAGCATTATTCTAATTTTATGGACTGTGGAAGCCTAAGAAATCTAATGATGTTACTACCATAAAATGAATATGAGTCCCATTGCCATGAATCATGCATTTGTTAGTTAATTCAATTACACTGTTTGGGAAGCCACAAAAACCGAGGGGCAAGTGGCTATTCTCCATTATGAATGTTTATCAAATGAATGACTTTGAATTTCATCCATCCTTACTGATATCTTGGATGCTATTCTAGCATAGTGTTAAACCTGTAACACGTTGACTCAAAGCTTTCTTTCTTGGTTTCCACTCAGTATCACATACTCATGGTCCACATCCCTGGTAGTGACCTAAATGTGTAATGTGGAGGTAAACAAGGTATACATTTCCAGCCTTTTAATCCAGCATTGTTTTTGGCTGCTTTGAATTCTCCCAACCCCCAATGTTGACTTGCATGTGTGTTTATGGTGGGAGCTGAAATTTATGTTAAAAGTGGAAGATTGAATGTGAGACACTGCTTTATGTCCATGAGACCGGCCAGGAAAACTGGAGCTTATATTGTCGAGGTTTTACTCCAAGCAAATTATTGGTGGAACTTGAAATTGCACAACCCTTGGACTTAAAACGAGTTTGAGTAAAGGGATCAATCCTTTACACTGTCATATAGGCTGCAGATGCATTCTTACAGTCCTCAACAGACAACTGGGATACTGCACTTGGGAAAGCCTGCATCTCCCTCCTGTCCTATCCATCTTTGAATTCAGATGCTATGATAGGTCTCGAAGAAGGTGATATGACCATCCACTAGTGAGAGCGACATTTTACCAAAACTCTTTCCTTTGATTTAGAGCTAGGTACAAAGTATATGGGTTCTTGTAGAGAAACAAGTTGTCTGAAAATATATTCCAACTTTCTTTTTCATGTGCCTTTTTGGATCTTGTAATACAGCAAAAGTATGGTCATCCTCAGCATACTTGACTAGAATTCTCTCTTTCTAACTGGTTTATCTGGTATAGATATTTTGCCAATGTTGCACGAAGACTTGTCTCTTACCACCAGAAATGCGTCTTGGAGACTGATACTCGCCTCAAAGACGTAATGTTTCGTTTGGTACTCTTGACCCTAGATAAGATGAGATATCAATAGAATTAGTTGTCTTTTGTTGACATTTAATATCTTTACTTAAAAAGGTTATAACTGTTTTTCTTAGGCTATATTAGGAGGTATGATATTGTTTAATTTACACACACACACACACACACACACACACACATATATATATATTGATTTTGATAGGAAAAACGAGGGATTCTATTGCGGTCCCCACTTGTATTTCAACTTCAAAATAAAAGCATACAATAGTTGAAAACAGAATGGAGTAGTATATATATTCTATTCTCTAAAATGATGATGGATCACAAAGTTTGATCTGAAACATTGATAAAAAAATCTTATATACTGTCTATTCGAGAAGCACTCTATCTTAATCTTATGGACTGTGGAAATTGGAAGCATTATATCTCTTATGGTATAGATATTGCTTCCGACCACCTTGACACACACACACACACACACATGTTAGAGTACAAAAACTTGGCAAGTACTTGCCACTCTCTTGCAAAATGGTAAACCGCCCAATAATTTGTGAACTGAATATCTGTCCAAAACATGTGAGTTGTAACTTGCCAAAAATTGCCATTACAAGCCAAAATTCACTATTCCTCGTGAATTTTTGCCTGAAGCCGAGAAAATAGCAAAACATAAACCTCCTGTGGCAGAAACCAATGTTTTTTCATTCTACAGTCATGATTTTTGCTGTTTTACTCTCCCAAGGTGTTTGTTTTCATTTTCCATTAGCTGCTATCTGATTGTCAGTGATTTCCATCAGCTTCGATTAAGTGTAAGTTTATTTTATGAATGTAGATATTTTTAAAAGTAGCGAGTCCGAATCAAAATTTTGTAATGTCCCCAATGGGACTATTTTTGCCCCTAGTTGGATTTTAGGCAAATCCCAATCCTCATATCACAACTTATAACACAAAGATTAAATTTACTTTTGCAGATCTGAATTATGCTAGAAAATGCGACTAGGGTTATTAGAAAAACCCAAACAAATCAGCATTAAAAATTATATCTGTCCACTCCAAACTGATTTCCAGATTTTTATCAGCCCATACATGTAATAAAATGCAGATTTTTAGAGGAATAAGGAGCTGAAATCATACACAGAAATCTGCAGACTAATAAGACTGAAAATGGCACTTCTAGTGCTTCAAAATTTCATAAATCTGTTTGCTTTGTTACATAAAAATCAGATATAGAGAAAGCAATGCAAAACAGATCTGTAGTACCTCCAAACACACTCAGAGTTGCAAAAAGGTGGGTCGCTCAACCTTAGAAAAATAAGAAGAAACCACTGCTGCAATCTCCTCACCAAACCCTTCTGCAAAACTGCTTTATTCTTTGCTGGAATAACTGAAATAACACTGAAAATCTGATGATGCCCAATGGAAACCCTTGTGTAGAGAATCCTCACAAACTAGAGGAAGGGTTTTCGTCCTCTAGAGTGAATCTCTAAGGGTTTTTGTCCTTAGAAGATAGAAGATGCAAGCTAAAATGCTCCACATACAAATATGAATTTAGAAGATAAACAAGTGATCTTCTCCTAAGCAAGTCGACTTGCTTATATAGAGAAAATGGCCCAACTATCCTCCCTCATCATCCAATCAGCTCACTTGCCTCATTTAATGTTTTCCACTTACTTTATTTAATATTTTCCCTTGCTTTCATTTAATATTTTCCCATATTAAATGCTTTTCCCAACAACTTTTCCCTCCTAATGCAAGTCGCATTTTTCTAGGGAAAATACATTTGTCCCATGAGCTTTTACATTTTCTAACCATTTTTATTGCCCCTAAGGCAAGTCACACTTCTCCTAAATAAATACAATTTATACTAAGTGCTTTATCATGTATTTTCCTTTTCTATATTTTATTTTATTATTAAGTTCATTAAATTATTATAAGTGCTTTTTATAATGTTTACTTTATTTTTTTAAGCACTTTGTAATAAAGTAATAGAACTTAAGTACCCCTTGTGTTCATTCCTTAGCCGTCAGGGGGAAAGAATAAGCTAATAATGTCCCCAAAAGGACAATTTTTATCCCCAATTGGATTTTAGGCAAATCCCAACTAAAAATTGCATATTATAGAATTTATGATAAAATATATATTGCAGATCTGAATTTTACTAAGGAAAATGTGACTAGGGTAGGAGATGAAACTCATGAAAATCAGAAGCTAAATCATGATATTTCCACTCCAAACTGATCCATCAAATTTATAAAGCCAAAACATGAAGAAAACTCCAGATTTGAGACACCAAAAGAGGCTGAAATAATTTATTAAAATTATGCAGAACTTGCCTTCAAACAAAGCTGGAAAAATGATAATTTGGAGTCAAAATTCCCTCCACAAAAGCTGATTCAGATCTCTAAAAATCTGCAATGAGAACGATCAAATCTGGATTTTTAGCAGCTCCAAACACATGCAAATCAGCCACTAGGCAAGTCGCACCACCATGAAAAAGGCTGAAAATAAAGGAAGAACACAACTCCAACCTTCCTCTTCAAACCCTCATGAAAATCTGCAGAATTACAACCCTCAAAATGATTGGAAAACCACTGGAAAAATCAGCTAACTCTTTATGCACAATGGAAACCCCTGTGTGGAGAATCCTCACAAACTAGAGGAAGGGTTTTCGTCCTTCTCTAGGGCTCTTGGAGGGTTTTCGTCCTCAAGAGTGAAAATGCAAGCAAACAATGCTCAACATGTAAATCTGAAATTTTTAGAATAAACAAGTGATCCTCTCCTAAGCAAGTCGACTTGCTTATATAGAGAAAATGGCCCAACTAACCTCCCTCATCATCCAATCAACTCACTTGCCTCATTTAATGTTTTCCACTTACTTTATTTAATATTTTCCCTTGCTTTCATTTAATATTTTCCCATATTAAATGCTTTTCCCAACAACTTTTCCCTCCTAATGCAAGTCGCATTTTTCTAGGGAAAATACATTTGTCCCATGAGCTTTTACATTTTCTAACCATTTTTTATTGCCCCTAAGGCAAGTCGCACTTCTCCTAAATAAATACAATTTATACTAAGTGCTTTATCATGTATTTGCCTTTTCTATATTTTATTTTATTATTAAGTTCATTAAATTATTATAAGTGCTTTTTATAATGTTTACTTTATTTTTTAAGCACTTTATAATAAAGTAATAGAACTTAAGTCCCCCTTGTGTTCGTTCCTTAGCCGTCGGGAGACAAAATAGGCTAAGGGTCTTCGATTGGGAAGGGGATATTACAAATTTTGGGCTGCCGAGTAATTGCGAGTACAAGTTATATATATGTATATACACACACACGAGACATACATGGTCTTTGAGTACTCGTCTCCCAATCTTATAAAAATGGAGTACTCGTCCTTGACTCCTTGTACCTATCCCCGCCTCCCGGTAACTATGGATTTCATAAAAGCATTGTGTGTCCTTTTATGGTCGATTTCAAAATCAAATGTGTAATTTTTTGAACTACTCGATGTTTACCTAGACTCTTTTGATACAACTAATAATTCAGATTTTAATGGTCTGTTATGATAGTGAAGTCTTATCCAATATGTACAACCTGAATTATTTTAGGGCAGAAATAAGATCCAACATATATTTGTCATAGAAAGACAACATCGTTTCTTGCTTTTCTAGTTTTCTGCTCTCAAAAAACTATTGACCACTGATTTTGCATGAAGGCAACCCATATGCTCGTGTGCTATTTTCATCACATTCTGCTCCTGAAAAACTATGGAGATGCAAGTACAAGGTTTGGTGTCGTCATCCTTCATGTTTTGGATTGTGTTTAATTCTTCATCCGTACATTGGAATTGACCCTATTCCATAAGCCTTGTGAAGGACAACATAAGAATTCCCAATCTATTAATTGTGTCATGTCCCTTAAAGTGGGTGATCATGAGCAGATTGCATCTTGGATGGATAAACCTTGACCCTATACTTGCTGATTATATGCATTAAGTATACACGTTCACTTTTGCAAATTCACATGTTGACTCCTTTGTAAAAGAAAGAGCGATGCAAGAGTAGCTTTAACACAATCTTCACATGGTGCAAGTCGCCTTTCATGTTCGATGTTCATGTTATAAAGAGCATATTAACAAAGAAAATCAAAACACTTTTTGTCAAGTTGGGTTTTAATATTCAACTCATCCTAAAAGGTTAGTGAGGAATAAGACTAAAATGCATTGTCTAAAACTCCTAGTGGCCTTGGTGAGTTTGGATGTCCTTACACTTGTCAAATTCCCTCACTTGTATCTGCTGATATCCAGACCTCAAAATTGAGATCACTTGTTTTCAATATTGTTGTTCCTCGAAGTTCATCAAGCAATTCATTTATATAGGGCATGAGTTGCCTGTATTTTATGGTTGATCTACCTAAAACTGAGAAATACTCAAGCTTGGTAGTATAATTTTTGTTGTTCGAAATCAGAACAGCAAGCATCTTGCTAATCACTGAAACAATGGTGCTTGCAAACAACAATGAATATGCTTGTAATGGAATGGAGTTGAACAAAAACGTCCATGAACACTTTCACAACAGAATTAAACATAACCAAACGATGAGGGAAGCTCTTCAGGAGTGAACCATAACCAACCCTATTAGAGGACAACCATTGGTTCTACTGTTAGGCCCTTCCAGCCTAACTTCCTATGTAGAGAGGAAGCAATTCGAGAGGCAGAAATTCAGCCTACCATAGCAGATGATATTGCTGCTAGCTATGAGGAGTACATGGTACTTCTCGGTGAGATTAGAGATGTCATATCCCTCACCAATTTTATTAATCTGAAGGAAAGCAAGGGTGGACCAAGAGTTGAACCTAGGCCACAAACTAATTAGAGAGACCTACAATAGGCTTTAGGAAGTTGTCACTCCCTACTTTTGATGGATCTAATAAGAGTTCTCCCTTAGTGATGAGGAGAGAGGAAGAAATTGTGGGGCATGAACTGAAGAAAGAAAAATCAGATCTGCAAGAAGGTTTTGGGGTGGAGTTCCAAGAAGACCATGTTGAGGGGCATGAACATGAAAAAGGGCTTTACCGGTTGCTAATGTTGATTTTCAGTTTGCTGGAATTTTCATAGCAACCCATGGGATGAAAGTTGATTGTGTTCATGACTTTAACAAAAATCATGAAGATGTTTTATTGACTTCTAATGGTTACATGCATCAACAAGATTCACTTGTTAAATGTGAAGAGTTCTAGGTGAAGAAGAATGCTGATCATAACCCAGAAGTTTTGAGTCACAAGGTTGCGGATGCTGAAGATATCTCAACCAAGCTTCAATCAACAAAGGAAGGTGAATAAATTGAGGAAAGCCAAAGGCATGAAAGTGTTGTGGAATTGTTGTTTCCTACTAAGTCATTACAGATGTGTGGTCATCATGGACAACATAATGGAAATGGTGATAGAGTGAAGAACACTTTGGGTGGCAAAGGGCACATAAATCTGTTCATACAAGTTCCAAATCGTGTGAACATGAGAGTTTGGGATCCTGGTATTTGTAGAAGGGACTTGAATTGCTTGAGGGCGATCATAATGAGCCCTTTTCGAATTAATTAATTCAAGATACTCGAGGCCTATTCTTATCATTTTCCGTAGGCTAAGAGGAAATTAAAGAGGGAAATGAATTAATTTAAGTGGTCTAAGGCTAGTTTTATATTTTAATTGGAAAAAGGACACTTAAAATATATTATTAATCCAAAAAAGCATAAATAGAATAAAATAATAATAGAATGATGAACTTCTATTATGGGGCACTAAAGATAGAATAATAATTAAATAAAACATTCTATTATGGGGTGCCAAAGATAGAATGGGCTACATGAGCATCAAGATCTTATTTTTAGGATGGAGAGAGGATAAAACAATTTTATATTGTTTATTCCTATTTTTAGGATGGAGCGCCAACATGGGAGAGGATAAAACAATTTTATATTGTTTATTCCTATTTTTAGGAGGGGGCACCAACTTTGGAGAAGGCCTTGGAAGTTATAAAGGCAGATTTGGGGTTTATTATTACATTCATCTTGGAAATTTATCAACTACTTCATTGTCTGCAAGTAGCTTCTGCTTCTACATCAACAATAGAGGACGAAAACCCTCATTTGCATACAAATTTGAGGATGGAATCCCTCATATCTAAGCTTGGCAATTCCATTTAGGGGTTGCAATGGTCATTTAGGGTACAAGTGTTCATCCAATTCAGCTAGGGCATCATATTCAGGGTTGTTTTAGCATCCGAACAACAAGTACAACTAGGACGTCCCCCTCTAGGAACAAATTTCAGTATGAAAGCCATATTCGAAGCAGTTTTCAGTCGAAGCAGTTTGCATGTTCTTATCTTTTGTGAGAAAAATTGTATTCAAACATTCTAGTGTTTTTATTAAAGCTGATTTGAAATAAATAAATAAAGTTTGTATTTTCCTACATATTGCGGTTGCTGTTTTTATTTTTTAAAATCAGATTATTGCAGCTGTCATAGAAGTTAGTATTTCATCTGCTGCCCTAGGGTTTTGTGCAAATATCTAGATTTATCTAAAGTTATTTGACAAGGATATTATAGTAGGCAACAAATACAACAAGAATGTGACCCCTTTATCAGCAGAGGACCCAATGAGAACTTACTAGCTTTACTCTTTATGCTATACTATAGTTTACTCACCAACTACTCTTAGTGATTGGAATTCCAGATTCCTTCAACAATTCCACCTTGGATAACTCGATGATTATTTCTCTTGATTGGGGGCAGCAAGAGTCTTCAACTTGGTATACTACTCATTTTTTTTCCATGGCTGAGTTGGATATGCTTGGCATGAAGGATCACACTATAAGTTAATCCGATTCAGACTTGCACTCTATCTTCTTTTAACCACTCTCATGGAAATCTGTAACTTGCTCTCCTTTTTCCTTTTCATGAGGATTAAGATGACCATGAAGCTTTCAACATCTCTATTTGGTGTGACCATCAACTCCACCATGCTCATAATGATTTTGGGAGTTCTCGCAAGATTGGATGATGTGCCGAAAATGTTTCTTTCCTTTCTTGAATTTATGATTGGTTCCTTGGCCATTTGGATTTCCTAGGCCTCCATTTAGATTGCTTTTAGGCTTTGAAAAGGCGTCTATTTGAATTCTTTTCCGCCACCCTTTAGGTAGCTTGTCTTGAAAGAAGCCTTATTTGATCTGTAAAGCTTCGTCTTTGAAATTCCACAAATCACAATTAATGTTGTTCTACTTTCAACCTTGGAAAACAATAGATTTGAAACTAGTGATTGAATTCTTAATTACTTAGAATCAAAATTGCAAAGAGTGATAAAGAAATTAAGAGAGACCACACAAATTTTATCTTGGAAACCTTGAGTGTGAGGGAAAACCAGTTGGGAAGGGCAATTGCTCTTTCTTCCCACTTATGTATTGGCCAATAAAATGCAAAGATACAAATTAAAATAAGTAGAAAAAGAGATAACAATCTCAAGCTCTCCTTTCCTATGCTTGATTTCTCTGTTCCACATACACCTTGCTTCTACAACTCAACTCCAACACTGAAATTCTCTTGCTCACTTACTCCCATGAATCCAATCTCCTTCGATGCCCAATTCTCTTGCTCCTCCATGTATTTATAGCCCTTCTCATGTCCTCCTGAGTGCACTGGAGAATGAGAAAGGTCATGAAAGGGAAGAGACACAGTCCGGACGCTTCAAATCCGAGACTGTTCGTGCTCCATTTTATTTTTCCATCAAAAGTGACAGGACCGCCGCCTTGTGTGTAGATCAAGATTATAGGACCGACGCCCGCCTAGGGGGGGTGGTTGAGGAACGCGCCGTTCTGCTTGCGTGGTGGTTACAGAGGACCGCCGCTTTGCACAGGGGTGACATTTCGTAAAAATGCATCGCCTCTTATTTTTATTCATTTTCCTTCCCTGGTGCTGGTTGATCTGATGAAGTGGTGTTGTTTTGGATCCCTATGGATCACACCTCCCTTGTTGAGGAGGCTTTTGGTCCCACAAAAGCTTAGTGGGGGAGTAGATGAGGAAACAATTCCCTCACTTTGCTCCTTCGAGTACCACCGGGCTTGCCTTGGTGTCTTCCCTTTCAGTCCAACTTGCCAAGACTCTTGTGGACCTCTCCTTGTCTCTCTGACCTTCACTGCTGCAACTAAGTCCTCCAATTTGCCTTGTCAGTCAAGACACAATCTTTTATGGAAGGTAGCAATCGAAGTCCATCTTCATCAAGCATGGATGGCTCATATAGGTGCAAATTCTCACAGTTTACTATTGAGTACATCCACATAAATGGTGGCAAATCAAGTCGGAAAGCATTTTCCCCAACCTTGCTCCAATATGGTGAAGGGTCCATATTGTAGTGGTTTGAGCTTCCGTGCTTGACCTTGTAGTCTTTCCTTGCTCAAGTAAAGCCAAACTCTATCTCCAACATGAAGCTTGTGCTCTCTCCTATGTTGATCGTGTCTAGCCTTGTACTTGGCTTGGGATTTTTCCAACTATTCTTTCACCTTGAGATGGATTTGCTAGATCCTCTCAATGAATTTGGTTGCTCTAGTCACCTTTGAGTCTCATATCTCCTCATCCTGCTGCCCAACTGCTATGTCCAGTGGATTTGTAGGTAGATATCCCAAGCATGCTTCAAATGTGACTTCATGGTGGATGTGTGTACTACCCGATTGTTGGAATGTTGAATGTAGGCTAAGGACTCGTCCCAAGTCCTCGGATATTTGTTATTATACCCTTTGATTAGCTGTACCAAAGTCCTATTTACCACCTCTATCTGATCCATCTGTCTGTGGATGGAAGGTTGTGCTCCTCTATAACTTGGTATCCATCTTGTCCCATAAAGTAGTCCAAAACTTTCCCAAGAACCTGGAATCCCTATAAGAAATAATAGACTTTGGCAAGCCAAAATGCACCCATACATTTTTAAAGAAAAGATCTGCTGCCTCATGTGCTTTTATCATCTTTTTACATGCCATAAGAATACACATCTTACTGAATCTATCAACAACAACATAGAGATAGTCATGGCCATGTTTAGACATACGTAGTCCCACAAAATCCATAGAGATGTCCTCCCACGGACGAGTAGGGACTGGTAATGGCATATACAAACCTTCCTTCCTAGTTTTAGAAACTTTTAGTAAAAACAAAGTTTACATCCCCTTATAAATTTAGAAAATTTTTCTTGCATATTGGGCCAATATACGTACCTTTGCAAGTGGGCTAAGGTCTTACCAACACCGAAATGTCCCGCTTCTTTCGAGGTATGTGCTTCCCTCATCAATAGAAGCCTTTCTTCTTTTGGCACACAAAGCTTCTCCCATTGGTAGAGCAACCCGTCCTTGAGATAACAATCTTCAATCCCGTTCTTTCAGCCCCTTGGGACTGCAAATCAACTGAAAATGTCACCCCAAAGTTTGTCTTGGGCATATGCCTCTCCATAAGCTTCCTTCGTGAACGGCTTGATCTCGAGAGATAGTAGCAAAACATGAGATTTTTCTGTGTGGGCGGCCTAGACAACATGTCTACCACCAAGTTTGTACTACCCTTCTTGTATTTTATCACCAAATGGAACTATTGAAGGAATCCCATCCATTTGTAGTGCCTTGTCTATTGCAATTTTGATTGTGCTTGCAAATACTGGAGAGGTTTGTGGTCAGTGTGCACAATAGTTTCTTTACCCAACAAATAATGCTTCCATTTCTTAATGGCCTAAACTAGTGCATACATTTCCTTATCATATACTTGAATATCCTCTAACTGCTGAAGTAAAGGTCTTAGAATGATAACAGATTGGCTTACCTCCTTGTAGCAACATTGCTCCCATAGCATAATCACTGGCATCTGTCTCTACTTCAAAGGGTTGTTGCAAATTAGGAAGAGCAAGTACTGGAGCATGACTAATCTTGTACTTCAATAACTCAAAGGCTTTATCTTGTTCCTTACCCAGTCAAACCCTTACTCTTTGCGGCCATTGTGTGTAGAGGTGCTGCAATAATGGAGAAGCCCGGAATGAACTTCCTCATGTATTGTACTACTCCCACAAAACTTCTAGTCTCTGTGGCTCCCGTTGGTGTTGGCTAGTTGGTGATGGCTTCCACCTTCTTCGGATCCACTTGTAGCTCTCCTCCTCTAACCACGTGCTCAGATAGACAAGTGACTATTTGGCAAACTCGCACTTCTTCATATTGCATAATAGTTGTTTCTCCTTGAGAACTCGTAAGACTTGCTACAAATGTGTTAGATGTTCCTCCCATGTGGCACTAAAAATAAAATATCATCTAGATATACAATGACACATGAATCTATGAATTCCCGCAATACATCATTCATCAATCTCATAAATGTAGTGGGTGCATTACATAAACCGAATGGAAGTACTAACCACTCATACAAACCCTGTTTTGTCTTGAAGGTAGTCTTCCATATATCCTCCTCCATTTTGACTTGGTGATAACCCGACTTGAGATCCAACTTTGTGAAGAATCGCATGCTGAAGCTGGTCCAAGACATCATCTATATGGGGGAGTGGATATCTGTTCTTGATGGTGATCTTGTTCAGAGCGCGGTAATCGATGCACATCCTCCAAGAACCATCCTTCTTGAAAGAACATTACAATGGGCGAACCACATGGTGGGGTGCTCGAACATATTACACCTTGGTCTAATGTACCCTGGAGTTGTTTCTTCACCTCAAGCACTCTCTCAACAAGGATTGCCTGTACAACCCGATGTTCGGCAAAGAGGACTCTTGCAACAGTTGAATCTCATGCTCTACCTCCTGTTTTGGTGGTAACTTGCTGGGAGTTTGATAAAACTTCCTGAAAAGACCGAATAATACTATCCAAATCCTTTATCCCCTGGTTAGAAATATCTGAAACTTCCACCCCATCTTGTTTATCCTTTAACAAAAGTAAACAAAGCTGGTTATGATTTACTGCGCATAAGCCATTTTGCTTGGTTAGCAATTACCATAGTAACCCTTGACTTATGCTGGTGTGCTCGGATGTTGTAGTTGATCCCATCCTTGACCCATCTGTATCGGTTCTCCCTTCTCATGAATATAACATCCTTGATATACAAGGACTCTTGAAAACAACATCAAATGCATCAAGTGGAATTACATCTATATACATCGATATAAGAATTTATACCAAACTTGAACTTACATCTTCTTGTTACCTGAATTTCTACACCTTTCTTCACCCATCCCAAAGGATATGGGTGTGGATGCTCGTAAGTCTCAAGACCAAGCTTCTTCATAACCGCATCATAAATCAAATTATACTTGAGAACCGGTATCAACAAAAGCATTTACCTTAGTTCTCTTGATCTGGAATAGTCTACTCATCTCCTCTTCCTGCTCTCGGTTGTCCATGTTGGTGGCCGTGCATCCAAGCCTCTCATCTACATCTGAGTCATCCTCTATCTCCACCTCCCCTTTCTGTCTTCATAGCTGTCATGGACTTCTTTGAGTCCTTGGTTCGGTTCTTTGGATGTAACTCCGGATGTAACTTCCAACATGTAGCGTTAGTATGACCATTGATATCACAATTCTTGCAAAAATTCTTAGGATCTTTACAAGTATTCAAAGTAGTGGCAGCTTGTTTACCTTTCCCCTTCCATTTACCTTTGTTACTTGTTTGACCTTGCTCTTTCTTTTCTTGATTTGTTGATTGTTTTGTCTTTGAATCTGCTTCTCCTTGCTTCCTTTCATCATCTATGTAGTATGCCTGTACACATGCCTCATTGAGATCTTTGGGCTTCGTGGAGATGACTTTTCTTCGAAGGTGAGTGTGAAGTCCTCCCAAATACTTGGTCAGAATGTCCTCATCCTCCAAGTCCATATTCAACAACATGGCCTATGTTCGAAACTCCGTAGTATAGTCTTGCACACTTTGACCACTACCTTGTCTAAAATACTGACCATTTGATCATTTGGTTAGTCTTATGGCCAATAGGATAGAAGTTAGCTCTAAGTAATTCCTTAAAACCCTCCCAAGTACTTGATAACAGGATGTTTCTTCTTTTCGCAAGTGGCTAGATGGGTTTCCCACCAAACCAAAGCATGACCTTCCATTTTGAGACGTGCAAAGGTAATCCTTTGTGCCTTCGTGATATTATGCACACTAAATTAGACTTCCAACTGTTTTAACCACTTATCTAACAATTTGCATCTACTTGTCCTTCAAAGCTCTTAATTTCAACCTTAGTTTCAACTTTGAAAGGAGTATGATCATATTTTACCTTCCCAATTGGAGTCTCTTCTTCATGCTCTTCCATATTATCTTCCTCTTCGTGGCTCTTCCCTATGCCAAACTTCTCGGCCAAGGCTCAAACTACTGAGTCCATGGAATCTTGCTTCACTAAAGCCGTCTTTTGTAGATCCGAGAGCTCTTGTTGATGTCTATACAATCTATCCATCATGGTCTCTAGCATCTCAATTCTATGGACCAAGTTTTCTTCCTCCATTTGTCCCCGAATTCTTTGCTTCCACTTCTTTGTAGAAATGTCTGGATCGCAAGGTAAAGCCTCTTCGCCTTTAGACCTTGTCACTTGTCATACAAATCACAAGAACGAATACCACAATCCTGGATACTTGTTAACTCTGATACCAAAATGATATGTAAAGCTTCGTCTTTGGAATTTCACAAATCACAATTAATGTTGTTCTACTTTCAACCTTGGAAAATGACAGATTTGAAGCTAGTGACTTGAATTCTTAATGCCTTAGAATCAAATTTGCAGAGAGTGATAAAGAAATTAAGAGAGACAACACAAATTTTATCCTGAAACCCCAGTGTGAGGGAAAACCAGTCGGGAAGGGCAACTGCTCTTTCTTCCCACTTATGTATTGGTCAATAAAATGCAAAGATACAAATTACAATAAGTAGAAAAAGAGATAACAATGTCAAGCTCTCCTTTCCTATGCTTGATTTCTCTGTTCCACATACACCTTGCTTCTACAACTCAACTCCAACACTGAAATTCTCTTGCTCACTTACTCCCATGAATCCAATTGCCTTTGATGCCCAATTCTCTTGCTCCTCCATGTATTTATAGCCTTTCCCATGTCCTCCCGTGCACTAGAGAATGAGAAAGGTCATGAAAGGAAGAGATACAAATCCGGATGCTCCAAATCCGAGATTGTTCATGCTCCATTTTATTTTTCCGTCAAAAGTGACAGGACCGCCGCCCTGTGCAATGGCACCGGCGGTTACTGGGATCGCCGCCCGCCTAGGGGTGGTTACAAGACCGCCGCTTTGCACAAGGCAATAGTTCTATAAAAATACGATCGCCTCTTGTTTTTCTTCATTTTTCTTTCTTGGTGCTGGTTGATCTGATGAAGTGGTGTTGTTTTGGATCCCTATGGATCATTATCTATGCTTTTGGGTGCAAACATCGATACTAGTATCTTCAATTGATAGTGCAGTGGCGGTTTAGCCCATTCATGACTTTGGTGAGGGCTTCTATGGAGTCCCCAAATCTGGTTTGCAACTTCTCAAATTCATTTGTATACTCTTGGAAATTTGTCCTCATGTTAGGTAATTGAAGGTTTCCAAGGGCATTATTAGTTAGAGTTTTTTTCATTTATGTGGGGTTCGACCCATATGTGTTTAAATCATCTCAAGATCACCTTCATGAGTAGTCATTGGTCTAATGACATTTTTCCTCATGTATGTTGGCAATAATTACACTCTTTGTCCGGAGCCATAGCCGCCATTCAGTCCGATCACGAACGCTTGAGCTCTGCTCTCATTTATGCTGTGATATACCACCCCATAGTGAGTGGAGTAGTCAACATCACCGTCCAGGAAAATTGACCCATTTAGCATACGAACACCCTTATGCATTTGTTAGTATGGGGGAGACAGTGTGAATGCATTCCACTGGTTTGGGGTTGTTACCCTTTAGCCTCTTTTCTCACAGTGAAGCCTTTAGACCATACAATGCCTCACATGTCACCCTTGTCTCACAATTCTTACCAATGTGGGATTAACCCAATTACAACCCAATTATATATTTGCATTATTTAATTGAAGGCTTCCATGGCGTTTTTAGTTAGATTGTTTTTTTCAATTTTCATTGGATTTGATCTGTGTGTTTAAATCATTTTCAGATGAGCTCTGTGAGTAGTCATTAACGTCTATTTGTCCTTCTCTTTGTTGGACTCCTTGCCAGTTCGTTGTATGTTCTACTTCATAGCCAGCCGGATGAAACCTCTTCTTGAGAGCTGATTTAAGGGATTTCCAATTGGAGATTGGAGGAGCACCCAAACACCTTTGATTTTTTCTATGGCTGTTCTACCAAGTGAGTGCATACCATGGCATCTTGTTCTTGCAAATAAGATTTTATCTTCAACATCGTAATTGAATGCTTTGAAGCATGCTTCCAAGTGCTTCAACCATCGGTCCAACTTCTCTGTATCTATTTCTCCCCAAAATGAGCTGATAACAAAGTTATTTTCAGGCTTAATCAATTGGGAATTCTTATTGGTTGAAGATTTGTTTGCTTTCCTTTCATGGTCTTCGTCATTGGAGAGAGATTTCGCATCCATCTAGAAAGAATATGCTTCAGAATAACGAACATCTCTCCAACAGTAGTTTTCAAATATGCAACTTCTTTTGCAGTTGCTTGTGCCATGACTGGAAGTTCAGATTTCAACTTGCTTGTGCTGATTTCCCTTCTGTTCTGCTTTCAGCTGTCCTTTTCCTTTCTTTTTTCTTTCCCTTGTGAGGTGTATACAATCCTTGAAACTCCCTCAATTTCAGGCTAAGGCTCTGCTATAAACTGATCTACCTAAAGCTGAAAAATCTCGAAGGCTGGCAGAATGCTTTCTAACGTTTTAAATTAGAACAGAAAGCTTCCTACTTATCACTCAAACAATGGTGCTTGCAAACAACGATGAACATGCTTGTAATGAAATGGATTTGGATGAACACAATGAGAACTGAATTAAGAGATCACACAACATATTTCAGACACGAAATTAACACGGTGTAAAACCAGTTTAAGAATCATCACCATGGAGCAACTCAAAAATGGATTTCTTTTGCTCTAAATGACCATGTACACAACAAATATATCAAGATTGTGACATTTATGGGTGTAGGACTCAATGAGAGCTCCTAGTACTCATCTGTGTGCTGTACCTCACAGACAACCATAATTAGGAAGTTTACAATCTGATAATTGCCTCTTCCATACTATGTTGCACTGTCACAGAAACAGAAATGGGTTTAAAATGCGGAAACACTTATTTTCAAACATGCTTGGTTTGGAAACCACATGGAATTGTCCATACAATATATTATAAAAATTATAAATATGTTAAAAAACATTAAATAATACTCATTTTAGTCCATAAAAGATAAAACACTTAAAAGCCATAGTATTCATGAAAGTTAAAAACATTCAACATTCTTAAAGTTTCACATGTTAATGAATCATGTGACATAAATGAGAGTGTGTGTTTGCCATTGCATGTAGTGTGTTCACATAGATTTGCACATATTTTTAGTTACTGATGACCTTTCTTGCAGGACTCAGCGTCACATCAATCCCCCTGAGTGTACCTCGTAAGGAGTGTACTGGGAAAGGGGCGGGGTCAGCTCGTGGTATTTTAGGAGAGATGTCCATATGATTTTCTATTATGCCTATCTATTCTTTTATTCTACCTTCATATTTTCTAAGGCGTCTCCCTAAAATCCTGAAACTCTGAAATGTGGCTAAGTCTGAAACCCCAAAACCGTAAAATTTGGCTTAGTCTGAAATCTGATAGGACCCTCTGAATCTTAGAGTCTGCATTATAACTGCTACATGTCTGAAACCACTCTCAAAAATCCTGGAAGTATATAGATGAAATATAACTTAAAGCTTATACTTCAATGTTTAATGGTTTGTTTTATGCATCAGCTGGTTCAGGGTTAATGTTTTAGCTGTGTTTAATATTTTTCACTTTTTAAAAGACCTGTGCCCCTGAAAAATGCTTTGGAAACACCCCGGAAACATCCTGGGCACGTGCCAGAAATGATGATACATTTCTGGCACGTGCTTGAGCATTTTCAGGGTGCTTCAGGGTTTTGTTTCCAAAATGTTTCATGGCAGAGCTGAAATGTTTCAAATGACTGAAATACACAACAGAAGCCCTTTTCCAATGTCATTTTCGTGTTTGGCTTCAGCTGTCTCTGGCTTGTCCTCTTTTATGACTGGTCATTTGAATACTACGAAGCATTCAATATTTGAATATATTGCCACTGACCACCTTGCTAAACTCTTCTACCCAAGAAGACTGTCTTCCCGAAATTATCTCGAATAGTAAGCCACTTTCTTTTCCTGCTTCATCTTCTTAGTGTTGCAAACTAGCAATCTTGAGTGTTAAGGCTCAAAACTGCCGCCGAATGCCACTACAAACTTGTCCCAAGTGGGGATCTCTGCCCTGTTGTCCTTTCTGTCCATTTGCATTTATCATTTGCAAATGGGTACTTAAAGATATAAGGATGCGTATTGGGTCCTACTATATAGTATAACCTTACATGGGATTTAGTTGCAAGTAACATGATAGCTTGTTTATTCAAGCACCCATCTTGATTAATATAATTACCTTGTTCTTCCTAGTTGTTATGTCATTGGTTGTAGTTTTTGCAAAGGGACTGTAGGGTGGCCAATATTGCGATGGCTAGCTTCTGTTTCTCCGTTTTGTGATTTTGGGGTGATCTTTGTTGCTCCTCTTCCTTTCTGTTCTTCTTATTTCCTTGTACCTCTCTTTTGGGATTTACCATTACAGAGTGAAGGGCCCGAGTCCTTTAGTTCAAACTCTTCCTCATTGCTTCAAGGGGCGGTTCATAAGTACCTCCACTAATAGGGTGATTTGGGCCCTCTAATTACTGTTCATATACGATGCAAATGTTGAACCTTTGTCAATGAGTAGTCCAGGAGATCGTGGAAAATGCTTTGATCCACTATCATGCACGAAGTTTGATAACTGGCTAGAAACCTGTTGTAATTAACAAAGCTACCATTTGAATTTCAGAAATTCCAAAATCCAGACAATAAAGATTGAAAGTTACCACTTGATGAATCTTCTTGTTCCTTATAAAATAATGCATTTTCCCATAAAAACAAAAAAACAAAACTGAAATCTGTTATAATACTATACTGTTATAAATCTAATCTAAAAATTCTTTCCCGATTAAAGACCCATAGAAAAATTGAAATCTGTTTTTTTATATGAAGGATAGGAAGAAGCACAGCATAGACACTTGCATGTAAGACTGAACTTATTATCAGCAAAATAGTATCTCTAATTGGTACATATGATTTATCATTTTTGGATGTCGAATTATATGCATACACACACACATTTAAAAATACAAGAAAATTAAACAAAATACAATTTTTATAGATTCTCATCTGTAGAATTATAGAGAGACGATATTCAAACAACATCAATGACATTATGAATAGCTGAAATTCAAATAACATGCACGACATTGAAAAATTAAAATCGAAATTAGAGTGGCACTACCTCATATGGAAATGATAATAAAAAATATTTTTTTCAAAATATAGCTATGACAAGGCCGAAGTCACAAAATCAAAAAGTCAAAATGCTTAGCTACAAACATTGAGCAGTAAGGTAAATAATTAAAATTGTCATTAAACAAATATCCCTGTAGCCCCAAAAGTCTGTCGTCACTGGTAAACTCCGCATTAATAATTTCTCCACTGGGACTGTTATCAATCCTAGTCGCACGTCCTGATCCTTGTTAACCTCCCTTAGCTTCTCAAGTTCCACATCCTATCATACTGCTGGAAATCTCTTTGTACTCAATTCTATTGTAATCAATATTGCGTGAGGTACCCTGTACAATTTATAGCTTCATCGTTCCTAGAGGTAAGCCTATTCCTCTTGATAGAGTGGTTAGAAATATAAGTGGACCAATTCCTCTCAGTGACCTAGGAATGAGAAACTTGTGAAAGCAGGTGAAAAAAGTGTTTGCAGGATCACAGAACTCCCACGTAGCTGCTGACATTCTCTAGGGTTGTCCTGCAGTTTATTGAGTCTGTCCTCCTAGCCGCCTTATTTTAACATGTGGTACTAGCATTGTGGTCCACTCAGCTCAAAGTTTGCAGCCTACTCCCTGGTGTAGTTCTTGTTTTGTGTAAGGGCATTCATGAAGCCCTTCACCTCCTCATCATCAATAAGAGTTACTCTCCCAGGCGTCTCCACAAACCTTCCAGTCTTAACTACATATGTGGCCATTTGTAGAGAAGTGTTCAATTCATATGATCCTCATTGAATGCCAAGGTGTAGTTTCTCTCATGAATTGTGGCCTTCAACTGGCCAAGCATGCTATCAATGATGTCATAAATTCCCCATATCTGATGGCAATAGAAACATATGATACGAAAATCATAATGTAGCTCACATCTGTGCAAAAGGAATCTTTGGCCACCATGTCCTTCACCCTCCTCCCTTGTTCTACTTTGGAATTCTCCCTCCTAGTTCAATTTTGTGTCATAAGCATAAGCTGCAAGGGCTCTAGCCTTTTACACTTCAAGCATCCTCTGATAAAGTGAAATAAGCTGCAAGTCTATTCTGAAATGGTTTCAGGAATTCCTTCCATGAAAAAGACTGAAAAAATGCCAATAGGCATGATGGATGCCTATAAACATCTGCACCTCTCTAGGAAAAAAATGGGCTTGATGCCTTTCGAATCCTTTTGAATATAGTTACGGGCCCTTCCAACCATAGTAGGAAAACTCGCCAAAAACTCGCCAAAAAACAAGCAAAACGAGTAAACCGCTGAAAGACTCGCCAAAATAGGCAAAAAAAAACTCGCCGAGCATAGTTGGAATACTCGCCAAAACTTGCCGAGTTATAGTTGGAAAACTTGCCGAGCATAGTTGGAAAACTCGCCAAAGACAACATTTCTTTCCTTTTTTGGCATTTCTTTCCTTTTTTGGATTTTTGGTGAAGAAAACACAAGAATAGAATAAAATTTGCCATTTTTGGAAAGGGTCCGGGAAGATGTAGCAGCAAAAACTTGCATGTGCCATAACTTTCATTCTGTGGCTCCGTTTCAGGTGTTGTTTTCTCTAGAAATGCATATTTTTTCGAGCTCTACGCATTGATGACAATATTTTCTTATTTTCATAAAATCCATTTTTGCACCTTTTTGGACCATACAACTTCTTGCAATCTTTCCTTTTTTGGATTTTTGGTGAAGAAAACACAAAAATAGAATAAAATTTGCCATTTTTGGAAAGGGTCCGGAAGATGTAGCAGCAAAAACTTGCATGTGCCATAACTTTCATTCTGTGGCTCCGTTTCAGGTGTCGTTTTCTCTAGAAGTGCATATTTTCTCGAGCTCTACGCATTGATGGCAATATTTTCTTATTTTCATAAAATCCATTTTTGCACCTTTTTGGACCAAGCAACTTCTTGCAATCTTTTGAAAGAATCATGAGCTTTGATCGCCTATAGACAGATTAGTAATTAAAAATACTGGATAGCTTTCCAAAACTCGGCGAGTACTCGCCAAAACTCGACGAGTATTCTCCCGTGCTCGGACTAATCGTCCCACCTGCCAGCTTGGTCGCAACCTGCTTATTCAAATGTTGACTTCACATATCAACAGATGCGTAGGTTTTTTTTTTTTTGCTATTTTAAGAGTTTTTTTTGCTATTTTAAGAGTTTTTTTGTTCAATGATAATCACACGAAGAAGCGCAACAAATTGACTCAAAAAAGGCTCAACGACTTGGTTTTTGTGCAATACAATCTCCGGCTTCGCACAAAAAAAGTTGAGGCCACATCAGAGGAGCTCATTGATTTGGATGAGATAGATCCATACAGTGAGTGGACTGGGCAAGAAGAGGAAAACCTTGCGTTCACAGCGGACGAGATTGCTTCTTTTAAGAGGGAGGCTATGGAGGGAGAAGCACTAGCAGGACTTCGAGGAGATATTGGATTGGATGAAATCTTTGGAGGTGATCTCCAACATGCAGCAGAGGAGCCACCAGCACCACCATCTAGTTCCAGGATCGAGCTAGATTCACAACCTTCAGGAGTGTGGAGACGCAGCCGAGTGTGGGGACTAGTAGAGGCACTAGACCCTCTCCCCAATATTTCTCTAGATTGGGGAAGAGGAAAATGTAATTTATTGTATCTTGTAATTTGCATAGATATGAAATTTATGATAATATTTTTCAATGTCAATCATCATAAATTCATATTACTTATTAGCCGGTTGTATTCGCATGATGATGCGATTTTGTATTGTATTTGTATTCAAATCTAATAGAAAACACTTCTCCAACATTTTATGGGCTCATTTGATACATTTTGTAGCTGTGTTGCTTAAAATTTATGTTTTTTTAAGAAATTTGAGTATTTTTTAAGTTGTCGAGTATTGGCGAGTTTTTGCTGAGTTTTTTTTTGGGGGTTTGGCGAGTATTTGGATTTGGTGAGTTTTCCTACTATGCTTCCAACAACCAAGCAAGGAACCCCATACACCCTTTCTCTTTGGCTATATGATCCTTATGAAAAGGAGCCGAGTTCGGATCTATTGAACTTGTCACAATTCATCTAGACGATTTTGGTGGCAATCAAACTCATCCAAATATGACAACATGGGCAAAACCATCCCTAGTGGAAGAGGGATAGGTTCAAAGTCTTCATGGCTGTTTTGTCTCTTCGAAGTCTCTATGACTGTTTATTATCATTCGTTAAGCGTAAATGTGTGTTTTAGCCATAGCAAGGTTTATAGAGTTAAGTAGAATTCGTACTAGAGTCTAAGAAGTGTGTGTGATGCTCAATTTGAGTAATGTTTCATTGAGAGCAATCAAGGGGGGTCATTGTGGAGGTAACAAATTTTATATAGTATGTCATGTTTGTTTATTTATTTTAGTCGGGTGGTGGATATATCAACCAACCCGACATAGAGTTCTCTTTGGGGGGTGTCTTTTCACTCATATTGGTCCCGATCATTTAGAAATGAATGGGAATTAATGAATCTTTGAGGTGCCCCGCCGATCAAGAGAGTTCTATCTGGGTCGGGAGGCCCACCCCATCTTTTTATGGGATTATGGGCCGAGCATTTATGTTATGCGCTCCCACTTTGTTGAGTTTTATACTACAAGTACCTCTCCTCGCCACTCCCGTGTACCGAAAGGGATTTGATTTTAGTTCGATCCCGCATTTGATTTTCCTCTTAGGGTATTTTACGGATCTTTATGGGAATGACCCAACAATTTTGTGTCGTTTCCAAGATGACCATGTGATAGACTCTCTGGAACTTAGAGAAAATAAGTAAAAAAATAAAACATCACTAAACTAATCCTCCTGTTTCTAATTGTTTAGTTAAAAGCATAAAAACAACACGTTGGCATAGGAATTGGTCTTTGTGCATTCCTACTTGCACCTCCTATCACACAAGAAGCTTGGCTCTGCAAGAATTGATGTGCTTTGGGATTAGATAAGATAATTATATTAAATGTCCAACAAGTGACCACAAAAATAGGTCAATGGGATTGCACCATACAAAGCAAACCAGAACTAGCAGAGAAAACCCAAACGGGTCTTTGGGAACAAAAAAGAAGAAAGAGAGAACAAAGAAGAAGAAAGGGAGGTGGAGGGAAAAGCCTCGACACCAACCCTCATGACTGTTGCCCGAGGTCAGCTGGAAAGAATCTGGTGATGTGTTGATGTCTGGTGTTAGGAACTGAAGCTATCTGAGACGCCTATCCGTGGAGAGTCGAGCTCTCTGGGTGAGCTTGGTGGTCTGACGCCTATGAGAAGGGGCCCTTGGTTGGGTCTGATTCCATAAATCTCTGGCCTGGGAAGAAGCACCTCTGGTTCTGACAGATCTAGAATGGGGGTCCCCACTAGGATCAGTCTCCACTTGGTGCCCCTCTCACCCGGGAGCACAACAAAGAAAGATGTGATCCGTCTAGTAGTAGTCTCCTAGGAGGTGGGTGGAGGACCCCGTCACGAAGCTTAAGAGCTTCCTGTAAATAGAGAGCGAGACACCTCTGATCATAATACCTGAAGAAGGTCGTGAACGTTGGACGTTCACGGAATAGACAATGAAACCTCCCTCTGATCTCATAGTAGATGGGGCATCGGAAAATGAAGTGTTCCTTTGTCTCAATCTCCTGGAGGGAGCAAAGCTGGCAGATCCTCTCGGCCCGATCCAACTGGTGATCGCTCTCGACCCGAAGCCTGTGAGAGCCAACTCTGAACTGGCCCAGGGAGATGCGAAGAGCATGCATCCAATGATGGGAGATATAGGTGGGTCGAATGATGAGTCCATTGTTGACTTCGAGAAAGTGATTGGCGTAGAAGGCCATCTTCGGTGCAGCTCATCACGGGGTTGGTCCAAGTAATCTGAATGAACTGTCGGTAAATATCGTCTCTGATGATTCTGTGCAGGTCTTGCTTGCTCGAAGGAGATGAGCAAGAGCATCCATGGAGTACCTGAAAGGGGGAGACGGTCCATGTTGATCCCAATGGATCCAAGGAGACGAGAGACCCCGGCATACCAGCAGCGAACACGACCACTATGGTTAGAAAGAGCAATGGCCTCAGAAGAATGGTAGGCAAGGTAGATGTACCTATCTCTGCCTGTGGAAGAATCTGAAAGTCCTTGGATACGGTGCAAGAGTGAGACGAGACCAAAGATGACCTCTAGTTTGAAAGGGCGAGCCCCAAACTCGGCAAGGATGATATTATGAGGAATAGTCTCTTTACACTTGATGATCCGTCTGAGCATAAGGATCTCGAACACACTCAGCAGCCAAGCTCGATCTCGAGTCGAGCGGGAGGGACCCCCTGTGCCTCGAAGCATAGAGAGAACTGTGGGTCTCACAAGAGAGTCCGAGAGAGACATCTTGGACAAAGTGTCCTGAAAGTGGTGACGAAAGCAATGTCTCTCCAAGATCGCAAGGGAGCCGTACCCCTTGTTGATGCGGGGTTGAATAGCCGGGCGTAGACTGAAGTGAGGTCCAGAGAAGAGAACCCCCAGATATGTGTAGGAGTTGGTGATCTCCAACTCCTCCCCTCTGTAGAAGAAATGAAAGTCGGATGTCTTCAGCACATTGAAAACCATAACCTTGGTTTTACCTAGGTTGACTGTAAGTTGTCTATGATCACAGAAGAGGGCTAAAGCGTCAAGTTGTCTCTGTAACCCCTCCGCAGAAGAAGCCATAAGGACCACATCATCCGTGAAGAGAAGGATGTAGATCAAAACTTGGTGAAGAAGACAACCATCCCCGTCCTGTATGTGATCCCAGAGAAATTCCTCCAACTCATCAATATAAATACCAAACAGAGTAGGAGAGAGAGGGCAGCCTTGTTTGACTCCGATGGTGCTCCTGATGAAGTCGAAAGCCCAACAGCAATACGAAGGCGACCCAAGACCTCCTCATACAGTCGGGTGATGGCGACAAGAAGGGTTTCGAAAATACCAATGTCTCTAAGTCTGCAGAAAAGGACCTCCCGTGGAATAGAGTCAAAGGCTTTCCGAAAGTCCACAAAACAACAAAAGACTCTGGACGAACGGTGATGTGCTTCCTTAATGATAGCACGAAGGGTGAGAATGTGATTAGTAGTCCTGTACCACTGTTCAAATCTGCCTATCCTCCGGCTAAAATAGGTCAATGGGACTGCACCATACAAAGCAAATTAGAAGCAGCGGAGAAAACCCAAATGGGTCTTCGAGAAAAAAAAAATAAGAGAGAGAGAACGAAGAAGAAGAAAGGGAGATGGAGGGAAAAGCCTCGACACTAACCCTCATCATGGCTACTCGAGGTTAGCAGGAAAGAATTTGGTGATGTGTTGATGTTTGGTGTCGGGAACTAGAGGTTGTCTGAGATGCCTATGATCCGTGGAGAGTCGAGCTCTCTGGGTGAGCTTGGTGGTCTGATCCCTATGAGAAGGGGCCCTTGGCCGGGTCTGATTCCATAAATCTTTGGCCTGGGAAGAAGCACCTCTAGTTCTGACAGATCTAGAATGGGGGTCCACACTAGGATCAGGTCTCCGCTTGGTGCCCCTCTCACCCGGGAGCACAGCAAAGAAAGATGTGATCCGTCTAGTAGTAGTCTCCCTAGAAGGTGGATGGAGGACCCGTCACGAAGCTTAAGAGCTTCCTATAATAGAAAGCGAGACACCTCTGATCATAATACTTGAAGACTTTGATTGTATTTTATCATAAAGTAACAAGTGGCATTAGTTAGTTTTAAATAGTTATTCTGAATATGTCTCATTGCTGTTGAAGGAAACATTCGAACCGGATTGATGTCAACAACAAGTGTGATGCAACCTACTCAGTTCAAAGGGGAAAAATACATAAAAGATCCTACTGAATCTTCAGGCTGAGAATTGGTGGATGGCATTGCCTAATCTATCATGGCAATACTTGATGGGTCTTATAATTTAACTTTACTCTTGTTGGAACTTGGACACACGAATTCATCACCGCTTAACTTTTCCATACCCATCATTCTGATACGGTATCATCTTAAAAAGTTAATAAGGCCTTGATATTATTTTCAGTCGTGGGGCTCTAGGTGACAACCTTGTCCACTTGTAGATCATTCTTGTGGGGTGCTAGGTAACAACCGTGTTTGGTATTAATGGGGCAATTAAATAATCTTAATTGAATTTTCATGCAAGGGTGTTGTCAAAAACAAATTTATTTATCATTCTGAGGTCATAAGTTGTAAGGATTTTGCATCAAATATATTCATAATTCTATGTTCTCAGTACTTAATAGACAAAAATGTAATGCAAGCATCTGCAAGAATATTGTTAAAATTTCCTCAAGACAAAGGCACAATTAAATACTGCTTATAGCAAGAATGCTTCAATTAACAGTGTAAGGTATGGTGAAATTATACAAGTAAAATTATGCTAGTAAGTTGCCAGAATTCTTTTGTTTTTCGCACACTAGAAGAGAGGCTATGTTGAGCATATAGTGAAATTATACAAATAGAAAATGCGAGTGTTGCAATTGGTATCACATCTGGGTGGTGCTAGTAATTCTCACAGATTCTAATTGACTGTTTCCTGCAGATTATTTGGAACTCGGCTACACGGGCAGAGCTACTGAAGTTTATAGATCAACAGAAGGCATGCCAGTGCCCTGATGGTTCTTATGATATGCAAGAAGCACAACTTTTCAAGTATCGGGCACTCTCAAAAGAAATACAAGTTGGCAATGTCTATTTGAGAGTATACAATGAGCAACCAAATTTTCCGATTAGCCAACCAGAATCATTTTGTGTTGCTCTTCTCCAGTTTCTCTGGAAATTTGTCGATGAAAGGAAGAACATTCAGGAATCTAACATCCATGAAGAATTAACGAACAATATAGAGCCTGGAATGGGTAGCTCTAAACCAGTTGAGGTCATTGAAGACATAAAGCAAGAAGAGTGCACAGGACAGGAAGAATCTCTAATGGAATCAGTTGGAAACCATTTTTCTGAACGATGCAGTTTTGTTAAGGATCTGACCATTGGGTTGACATCTCTCCTGGTAAGGTGGTTTTATTGCAGCTTGATCGAAACTTTCCCCACTATAGAAATCTGTCTATTATGCTGTATAACTTAGATAAATTCAATTTACTCTATTCTTCTGTAATTGCAGAATTTACTTACAGCTAATCCTGGGCTGGCAGCTCTGTTTACCACAAAAGAACAGCTTATACCTCTGTTTGATTGTTTTGTTGATACAAATACATCAAATGGAGAAGTACCTCATCTCTCTCTCAATGTTTTATCGCGATTGACAACATATGCTCCATGCATGGAGGCCATGGTTGCAGACCGTGAAAGTCTAGTTCTTTTGTTACAACTATTACACTGTGCTCCATCCTGCAGGCCAGGTGCTCTTCATGTTCTTTATGCTCTAGCAAGTACCTCAGAGCTTGCATGGGCTGCAGCTAAACATGGAGGAGTAATGTATATTCTGCAGCTTCTTTTGCCCGCCCAAGGTGAATTATAGTTTGTACTATATTTTCATATGCTTAAGTTTTTCCATTTGATATATTTGATAAGCAACACTGTATGTGATAAACTACACTGCATGTGATAAACTACACTGTATGTGATAAACTCTGAATATGTTGAGCAGAAAGTTTCTTGGTCTCATTGGGAGGTAATTGGATTTTTAATAATTAAAAGAATCTCATTTAATGGTCCGTCCTCCCAGAAAGAAGCATAGTAAAAATTGAAGAACTCTGCGAATTTGTCAGTCTTAGTTATACTTTTTACCTAAATATGATGATCCATCCACAGCATTTTACTCTAGAGAATAAAAAGCAACAGCAGGGTGGATGCTACAACTGAGATATTTACCAGAAAATTAAATATCCAATTGCTGAAATTGTATTTTTGTTAGACTGTTCTGAAAAGGGATTATATAGCAGGCTCAGAACAATATATCCTCCATTGTAGGCAAAATCCAGACATACTTTTTCCACGAAATACAGGACAGAAACCCACATACTGGTATCAAAAATAAGAATAAAATGGGAAATATACCAGGTAGAGTTGCTGAAACATAATTTTATACAAATGAAGCTGTAACAGTGTTTACATAGGAGCTTGAGATTGCAAAGGTTTCTTATGAAGGAGAATGCAATCATGCAAGAAAATCCCTTAACAATGAGGATATGTCTCTCGTTGCTTTTGAGGGTTGGGCAATACATCAGGAGACTGCAGTTTATAAACATATCCACCAGGTGCAGCAAAGGCTATGAAGGGAAGCAAATTATGTTAATGGCCGAAAATGACCAAAAGTAACTCCCAAAGCCTTTACCATTTTAATGATTTTCCTTATAATAAACTCCACAAACAAACCACCTTTAAGATTTTTAAGGATACTATTTCATTAAAGCCAATGACTTACAAGGGTAGTTATAGCAGGTTCAAGTTTAGTGTCAGTTAGCTTACGTCGTAATTATGCCATCTACAATGACAGCAAGGGGTGGGATCTAATGGTGTGACTGTGCCAAATTTTATTCTCTACATTAAATTGGACGTCCATTTGACTGTCACTGAAAAGATTTTTTTTTTTTAAACTTTGACAAGTCAATTAAAAAATAGTAATATCTAAGTCCTGATTGGGGCCATTTTTTTCTGGAAAGTTTTTTCGGCCACCAGCAAGTGGGAAATATGAAGAGAATGTAAGAAAGTAATTAATCAATGTGATATGCGTGAGATTGGCAGTTTTCAAATAAAAAGTATTTAAGATATATGTACTAGTAATACTTACAGTCTAAGTGGGCTTGATGGTGAAGGTGTATGGGGTCCATAGAGAAGGCACATGTTTGAATCTGGAGGGTAGGGGATATACAGCTGTTTGAACAATATACAAGTTATAAAGGAAAATAATCCCCTTTTGGACTAGCACTTGGGGGTTCTGATGCTCCAAATCTAGACTGCCTGGAAATGCCAAGTACCCCCATACTAGGCCTGATACGTACGTGGTATGGGTATATGTACGGTTCAGGTACATACCCGCAGGCCCTGGGTACGGAAATCTGTACCCGGGACGTACCCGGGCCTGTGGGTACGTACCCACACGGTTTTTTTTTAAGTGCAAAAAAATAAATAAAACTTGAGGGCTTTGACTGGAATTGAACCTTGGAAAGTTCGTGTGAGATTCAATATTGCCAATAGGCTCCGAAGGGTCAAGAGAGATGAAAATGACTTCATTTGGCTGACTTACTATTTGGGGGCTTTCTTGTTGCTCCTCATGGGTTCTTTATTCTTCAGTCAATTTGGAAGGCATGGGAACAAGTGAAGCACTTGGTGGTTGGGCAGCCTATCTTCTCTTCCTTTGACACTAGGTGCCAAGCCTACAAATCGATTTTGTTGTATCTGAAATATAACGACAAGATCCTTGCCTTGACAAGAGGCTGCTCTGCCCTCCTTTGGTTTGAGAAAGGAATTAAAATATTTCATGACTTGTACAGATTTGGGAAGTGGATGGAATGGACAGACCTTAAAGCTTTCTATAAGCTTCCTCAATCTCAGTTCAGAATGCATACAATGCTCAGAAATTCTTTCACATCTCCCTCTACTGGACTAATTATGGAGGATGAGAATGAGTTTTGGGATACTATGAGGTGGCTCAAAGGGCCCACTCTCCAAGAGGCTACCTCCAAACAACTCTATGAAAAGATTGCCTTCTCCCCAAAACTTTCCCTGGGCCTTAACAATAAGTGGAATGTTTGTGAGCCCATTAGTAGATGGACTCATAGATTTAATGTTTTGTGGTCTTCTTGTATTCAGTCAAAGAAATCTTGCTTTAGATGGCTTCTAATTCATAATAAGCTTGTTGTCGGCTTCTAATTTTATAGGTTGCTGAGACTATAAGCTTGCTGTTTTCTTTAAATTTTTATATATATTTAATTTTATTACTTTTTAAAAATATATTTTACGAATGTACCCACAGCATACCGTACCCAAGGTTTTAAAATTTGCCGTTTCAGCATACCGTACCCATTACCCGTACCAAAAACAGTCTAGCTCCAAATTGGTGTCTCACTTTCCGGTGACCTAAAACAATACCTTTACCTTTATTCGCTTATAGTTTAACCTAACACATTATATATTGTGGGATATGTATTTCACTGCACTTTGTGATGTCGTGATGCTCATTTTTTTTTCTTTCGAAATTCATTGTTGATCTAGTTTTTCATGAAGGTTTTGGACTTATACTTTGTGAGTGTGTTCACTTTTAATTCTAACCTTACATTTGACGTCCATTTGACCATCAGCGAGAAGTTTTTCCTTTTTCTTGGAGAACTCTATTGAAAAATCGTAGTATCTTGGCCATATGGTGGAGTTTGGAGCACATTTGTTTTCACTAAAATTTGTTTTTTTGAGCTTTACATATTATTGTAGCTAGATTGACACCATTTGCTACCATTCAGGGGGAATTTTTGAAGAAGGTAATAAACTATATAGTCAATAATTGTCGTATGCTAAAAATACAAGATAAAAGGCCTTGATCATCTGTCAGCATTTTCCAGATATATGTTTTTAAGATATCTGTACTAATATATTTCTGGAAAGCATTTGTAATGGCCATTGGAGTGGTGGATGTTATTAATGTTTAAGGCTGTAGCTGGGTATCTCTTATCCTGCATTGTCAATCTTATGGAATAGTTTAGTTTGCATGAAACCTTTTGTATTTCTGTCAATTCCTTAAATTAAAACATTTTTTTTCTATATGGTTTTAAATTTTTATAACGTTCATGGATAAGCTCATGATTGTAAAAGGCCTTACCTCTTATTTGGGACTAATATGCTTCTGAAATCGTAAAATATGTAATTGCCTTGCAGAAGAGATTCCTTTACAGCAAAGAGCAGCTGCTGCATCTTTGTTGGGAAAGCTTGTTGGGCAGCCAATGCATGGCCCTCGAGTGGCTATAACATTAGCCAGGTTTTCCCAGATGGTTTAGTTTCAGCAATAAGGGACGGACCTGGTGAAACTGTAGTTATGGCTCTTGAGCAGACTTCAGAGACACCAGAACTAGTATGGACACCAGCGATGGCTGCCTCACTAGGAGCACAGATTGCAACAATGGCATCTGATCTATATCGTGAACAGATAAAAGGTCGTGTGGTAGATTGGGATCTTCCAGAGCATGCATCTGGACATCAGGAAATGAGAGATGAGCCACAGGTTATTTCTTTGTCTCTTTTAATTCTAGATTGGTATGTTACAGCATGAAAAATGTGTACTTTCAAATGCTATTATCTTATGGAAGGAACATACAAAATTGAAAATAGTAACTGAATGATGCTTTCTAATGTCCTATTGTCTTTGTTGGCAGGTTGGTGGTGTTTATGTCCGCCTGTTCTTGAAAGATCCAAAGTTCCCATTGAGAAACCCTAAAAGATTCTTGGAAGGCCTATTAGATCAATACGTCTCTGCAGTTGCTGCTACTCATTATGCAAAGGAAATGCAACCTTCTGATCCAGAGCTTCCTTTGTTGCTGTCTGCAGCTCTTGTATCATTGTTAAGAGTTCACCCTACCCTGGCAGACCACGTTGGATTTCTCGGGTATGTTCCAAAGCTGGTTGCGGCCATGGCATATGAAGGAAGGAGAGAAACAATGGCATCAGATGATGTGGGGAATATAAATCAATCTCAATCTGGTGAATTCTTGGAGCCCGAAGACGAAAAAAGGACCTTAGGCCGGCAAACATTGCAGGAGCGGGTTCGTCTTAGTTGCTTACGAATACTACATCAGCTTGCTGCAAGCACTACATGTGCTGAAGCTATGGCGACAACAAGCGCAGGCACTCCTCAGGTAAGATTTGGAATGGTTATTTAGTCTTTTGAACAAGAATTTTGATCATGCTGGGCACATACCTGCACTTGCGCAAGCACTTGTTTCTCGCATGGGAAGTGCACATATTCCCACACACACTAATGAAATCAGTTTAAAAGAAACTAGCCTACAAATTAAAAATGAACTTTACATAAGGGTTATAAAACTGTAAAAAGCTTATGTTATAGCTTATATAAAGCTTAATTTTTGCTATATCCTATTTGAAATTTTGGAGCTTGACCGCTGATAAAATCTACATTTTTAAACATTACAGATGAATTGTTGGATGTTTTTTTCGGGTTCTTTAATGTTCATGAACATTGCTAAATTTTCTAATTTTTAAATGCATGTATACACTTGATTATGATTCTTACACAACCATACCCCCTACTTGTGGGCCTAAGTTTTGGGGATCCTCATTGAAAGCTCCATATTTTTACCTTGTGTACTCGCACATCCATGCAACCTTGGTCTGTTCTAGCTTGACTTGTTCTTGCAGAGGCTTGATTATTCAATGGTATATTCTTCAATAGTTGAGCATGTAGATTTGGCAGTGGATTAATTACTTGTTCCTCGAAGCTAGAAATTATTTTTACAAATTCCCCTTCTAATACACAAATATAAAATTTGCCTTCATGGATATTCTGGAAAGTACCAATTTTTGTTAGCCTAGCTTGGGGTTTTGTATGCCTTTGTTCATAATAGCACCTACATCACACTCCATCATAGATATGTAAATTCAAAAGCATACTGATTATATGCGGCACTCCAGCTCCTGGTAAGTTTAGATACATTGGTTGTACACCATGAATGCTTGGCCCAACTATCTTCTTGATAAAAATGCCACAAATATATTATACTCTAATTATGATATAGAAACAACATATGAAATCCTATAAGTCCAAGAAATTTTTTTCGCTTACATGTTTTCCAACTGTAGAGATTTTCTCGTAAGTATGCATTTGTAGAAACCTACGTAGCCGAAACAGCACCCCAGGGCTGTGGGAGCGGGTACGGGAGTGGGCAGGAGCGGCGAGGGGACTGCGGAAACGGCCGGGTACGGCACAGGCCGTACCGGGCGTTTCCACAGTCCCCTCGCCGCTCCCGTGCCACTCCCAAGCCGCTCCCAAGCCTAAACACATTTTTTTAAATTTGTTTTTTATTTTTTTCATGTTTTAAAAGCCCAATAACATAAAAAATTAAATATTCTTCTAATTTACACCACGTAATGATGATGATGTAGCTGATCTTGATCCTCTTGATGAAGAGGAATATGATGAATATTGACAATGGAAGATAGTATGAACTTTGAATATTGATCTATGATTGAATTTAATATATCATGAGATTCATGACATTCACATTGTGTTCGATTTAAGTATTTTAATTTAACTTTTAAGCTTTTAAGTTTTAAGTTTCTAAGTTTTATCGGGGTATTCTAGCTTGTTTGTTGTGGTTATTCACTTATTTAGCTTATAACTTGTCTTTCATATGCATAATATGTGGTTAATGAATTAAATTTCAATTTAGAAGGCTGAAATTTATATATTTTTTTATTTTTATATAGCTTTTGTACTGCCGTATCCTACGCCGTATCCAGAGTCAATTTTTTTTTTTGCTGTTTCCGCAGATCGGATACTCCATACCCGCTCCCATATCCAAAACGCGTTTGGCTACTTAGGTAGAACTATAGTAGCTTATGTAAGGTCATATTTATCAGTCATCAAATGGATCGTGAACGAAATAGAATCTGATTGCTTGTTTACTCTTAGCAAGAAGCGTGCTTTTCATGGCAATTAATTATACTCATAAAATAGTTGCACGGTTTCTTCTTTTGGGAGAACGTTTCTCTAAGACAATAGATCATCCCTTCAGTCAGCTCAAAGGGGTTATCATAGCATGGAAATATATGCTAGTCCTAGATGCTTATTTTTCCCAGTTTCATTTTTTTATAAAATTATTTCATGTTTCGTGGGCAGAGTCTCCAGAATCCTCCTCTTCAATTATTTGTTTTCTCAAACATTGTTTAATGAATATTGTATAATGTAAACCTTATATAGACATTCCTGTATTTGAAGCCTGAGGATGAAACTGATTAAAATATAAATTATAACACTAAAACCTCAAATCAAAGACAATTTGCCCAAGTAAAAGATCAGAAACAGGATTCAGTTTGCAGTATGGTGCAGATCTAAGGGGCTCACATTCTCTTGTAACTTTCAATGAGTTAAATCTGTGTATGTATTAATTATTTATTGAAAAATACATTTTATTGGTTTTTAGCAATCTAGGAGGGACAGATGCCATTGGGTACATCTGGCTGGATGGAGGATTGTTGCAACACTAATGACTCTTTGTGTACTATATTAGTAGAGTAGCAAGTTCTAAGTTCAGCTGTAGATTAGCTTAAATGGCATGGAGGATGTCGCGACTTCATTTTGATAGGCTGTTGGTTCCCACAAAAATAAATTTCAATCCATTGAGTTCCATTTATTTGAATTCAAATGAAAAGTGTGCCTATCTGATAAATTTGCATCTTTCCACTCCACTGGTCTTGGACATTCATTCTTGTCTATAGTCATTCCTGTTTAGGATCAAAGATTTCATTGCTAGACTGTGGTTATGAAATAGTTTGTGGTTAGCTTGAAATAAGCCCCTTTTAGCTCGTTGGGATAATGAACTTGTACTGGAAGATATTTATAACATTTTTGAGATCTCTGCCTCTTATATAGAAGGTTTTTAAGGTTTCATCTATTTAGTTCATTATTTTATGGTTAATATTTAAGGCATGATTCCTTTCAAAATAGAGATGAGATATAGAATTACAGTTGAATATTGAATATTTAAATATGGTTTTTAAACCACATTGTTTCTTGGCACATGGATTTATTTACAGGTTGTTCCACTGCTAATGAAAGCAATAGGATGGCAAGGAGGGAGTGTATTGGCGCTTGAGACTTTGAAACGTGTAGTTGTTGCTGGGAATCGAGCTAGGGATGCCCTTGTTGCCCAAGGACTAAAGTGAGTGCATATATGTACAAAACATATTGCTTTTAGATGCTGCTTTGTAAGGTTGCACTTTAGAGCATTATTGATAGGCCAGGCCAACTGATCCATCAAGGCTTTTCAGGCCTAAGGTTCCTTGGAAGTTACAATTGCTGTTTGTATTTTGTTACAACTGATTAATGATGTAAGAAGTCCTTGAACATTTGCTGCTTTGCTTGAGACCCATCTCAGTTGTAGGTATACCGATTGTGGGAACCTCCATACATCTGTGGTCTTTCTCAAAATCCTATTCTCTTATTCACCATGCAATGGCTTCAAGCCCTGCTGTTGCATTCTGGACTTTGAATCCCATCGAGGCTTTTCAGGCGCAAGCCTATGGTTTCTTGGAAGTTACATTGCTGATTGGATTCTGTTACAACTGATTAATGATGTAATAAATTCGTGAACATTTGCCACTTTGCTTGAAACACATCTACTGACTGTAGGAACCTCTATACAACTGAAATGTTGCCCAAAATCCTATTTTTATTGTTGACCATTCAATGGCTTCAAGCACCCCTGTTGCATTCTAGACTTTGAAGCCATTCTGAGAAGTCTTGGTAACTTTCTTTAATTCACCCAAAAATCTGTGTTCTCCTTGCTCATCACTGCAGTCACTCATAGTAGCAAATCCTGTAGAGTAGCACTTGGAGTCATATTAAACTTGTGGTTATTTGATATAGCACTTGGCACCCAACTTGTCTGATTCTATGCAAGGTGCTGCAAGAAGATTATGCTTGTTCCAGTGTTTAAGATCTCAAATACTTCGGTTCTGCAGACCACTTGCTACGGATAACCCACTTAGATTGAGAACGTTTATTGGTTGGACCTTCACCAAGACAAGTACACAATTGTGATCCAGCGTCCCTTACATGGAGTATATCCCTTGGAGGATACTTCTAGCTTACTTTATTGACATGTATTACATCTGTGCTATGTTGCCAGGAAACGCCCCCACCCCCCATATCCAGCCTGAAACGTTTCCGGTACGGAAACGGGTACAAAACGTCCCGGAAATGCCGGGGACATTTCGTGGTTTATATATTATAAGGAAGAGTTTATTCCAGTTTGTTGTTGTGTTACTCCACTTAATCTTTTCAAATATAGCCTATATTTCTGCTCAGAGAATTTTCCAAACCCAGGAATAAGTTACAGTGTGCTCAGTTGTAAAGTCTTATAACATTAAAACTATACTAACAAGGAGGCACATTAAACAAGCCTAAAGATAGTTTGGGTCAGAATAGTAATCCAAAGAAAGTAGGAAGAATCTAGCAGAAACCAAGAAATGCCAGGCTAGAAAGCAGGTTTTGACTCAGTATATTACTGCTCCTTAGAATAGAATTTTCCATTGGAATCCTCAATCAAATGAATACAATGAAGCAGGTTACAACTATAATTTTTGAAACATGGATGCATGTGTTAAAATAGAGCACTTTATATAGCATGTAAAGCAGTTATGTAGTTGTTCGGTTGGTAACTGTTCAACCACCTCTCCTCTCAATAAATAAACCTCTGCCTGTATCATTTGAACAGTGCAGTTTGCTCTCTCCCCTCTAAATCTTTCTTCTCTTTGCATGTTCCAACATTGGTATCAGAGTGTCCAAGTTTGCAGTTCGAGGAAGCCTTCAAGAGGCACAAACAGAATTCGAGGAAGCCCTAAAAGGCACGAATTTGGCAGAATCGTGGATCGTGGTGGAATAAGTATTATTTTATTGAGTGTGGGAAAAACTATTATTTTATTATTTTCGTTCTTTTGGAATAATAAAATGGCAAATATATCACACTTAACTTTGCCGGAGACACAAAAGTTAACGGGCACGAATTTCAATGTTTGGAGTCATAAGATTTTAATGGTTGCGGAGTTTCGTGATTGTGATAAAATAATCAAGGGTGATGAAAGTCGACCAACGACAAACTTTGAGGATTATGAAAAATGTCATAAGGAAGCGTTATTGCTTCTCAAGTTATTGGTGTCGGATGATTTGATACCGGAAGTGCGGAATGCCACTATGGCAAACACGTTGTGGGCTAGTCTGAGGGATAAATATCGACGCGTCGAGAAAAGTCGGGTTTATACCTAAAAAAATGCCCTTTTCCGTAAAGTTACAAGAAGGTGGATCGTTGTCTGAGCACCTACTTCGGATGAAAGATCTCCGAGACCAATTATCTTCCATCAACAAAAAGGTGGACGACGATGATATGGTGGCTCTAGTTTTGAACAACTTACCTTCTTCGTATGAGTCATTTGTGGAGGCACTCCATTTAATGGTTGAAAGTCAAACACTCACGTTTGACAAGGTGAGTTCCTACCTGTTGCAAAAGGAGCGGAGACAACTTCAAGAATCTAATTGTGACCATTTAGAGAGTGCTCTTGTCACTTAGTCAAAGGGAAAGTGGAAACGTCAATCTGGTGAGTCTTCCACTCGGTATCAGGTCACATGTTATTACTGTCACAAGGTTGGGCACCTAAAGAAGGATTGCCGGAAGCGGAAGTATGATCTTTTGCAGCAAAACAAAAGCCATGTGATGAGGGACATGTGGCAGCAGTTGCAGAAGAACGGGATTCGGATGACGGGCATGCTCTTTATTGTCTTATGACATCATGCTCGAATGACAGTGGTACCAGTTGCTGGATCATTGACTCTGGTGCGTCTACACACTTTTCATGTCGTAGGGATTGGTATGTTTCATTTACTACAAATATATGTTTTGAATCAGTAGTACTAGTCTGATGGAGAATCACTTGCAGTAGAAGGGATAGGAGATATATGCATTGTATTGAATAATGCTCATAAATTGTTGGTACAAAATGTTAGATATGTACCTTCTTTACAAAAGAATCTTCTATCTATTCATCAATTAACTGAAAATCCCAATATTTCTATGGATTTTTGTGGAAAGAAGTGTGTTGTCTTTGATGTGAAACAGAGACGGATAATTGCCCTTGGTATTGGGGAAGGTGGTCAGTATTGGCTTGTTGATCCGGCTGCGATCAACATGAATGCACGTGTGGAGGACAACTCCATTCAGGATGTGTAGGAGGCTGCAATGCCTTGGGAGGAAGTCATTCCTCACAAATCTGTTGACTTGGATACAGTCAACCTACATGCACCTCTTGTGGAGGGAGTATCCACTAAACCAGGTGTACGGGAGGCGAGACATGCCTTGGGAGGATGGATTTCCTCATTTTGAAGAACAATTTGTTGTGGACGGAGACTCCACTATTCCAAATGCACTAATGATGCATGGTGAGATGGCATGCCCAGCCACTCACTCAGAGGTCCTTGCTCGAAGGACAGTAGAGCATGACCAGTTTGCTCATTGTGTTGTGAACGATCTTTCCCAACAGAGGGGGATAGATGAGCAAATAGATAAGACGGAGGAGTTGGTTCTCACTCCTACCACTGCTGTGATGGAGATGGTTATTTCTCTGTTGAGATGGAGACCATTGTTGAGACGGAGATGGTTATTTCTCCTACTATTGCGGAGTTGGTTCTAACTCCTACTGCACAGATGGTCACATTTCTCTTCTTGAAAAAGTTGGATGAGCACTACATGGTGGTGCAAGGACATGATCGAGGTGACTTCGATTGCAGGATAATTGAGTCTTTGTACAGACTCCAGTAGGCTACACAAGCCTGGAATAGATTTTTCAATCCACATCTTCGAGGTTCTGATTTCAGTATTTTGGAGATGGGGCTGACACTCTCAGCCATTGGTGATTCATCACTGGTCAATGAATCACATAACAGAGAACCAATGGACCACTTGCCATATCTTTTGTTCATGGGACCAGATTTTTGTTTTGCGGTTCTTCTTCATTCGACAACTGCAACACAATCATGGACTGCTGATTTTAAAGTACAACTTATGGCATAGTCTGTAGATGTAATGACTAAACATTTGGGCTTTAGGAAATTTGTCAGCTTTGTTTCCGGTTTAGTCATTAAGAGGGGGTGTTAAAATAGAGCACTTTATATAGCATGTAAAGCAGTTATGTAGTTGTTCGGTTGGTAACTGTTCAACCACCTCTCCTCTCAATAAATAAACCTCTGCCTGTATCATTTGAACAGTGCAGTTTGCTCTCTCTCTCTAAATCTTTCTTCTCTTTGCATGTTCCAACAACATGACAGATGATTATGAAGAAAATCTAGATGATATATTCTAGAATCTAGATTATAATCATGTATATATGAAACATTGAAATTGTAACCATGTTGAATGATGAATCTTTAGAACTTCAATGAATACAAAATATTTTGAGTGCTTTATCTCTTATGGTCCATGGACTAAAATTTTGAAAATGAGTACTATATATATATATATTATAATAAGTTGTACGGACGTTTCCGTAATGTTTCGTACCCAAGGTTTTTTTGAAAATCAGCATTTCCGCATTTCGGACCCGTACCCGTTTCCTGGCAACAATGCATCTGTGCTAAAAGTTACTAAAATAATCAAAGTGGCGATAGTGATTTTGGTAGCAACCAAGCAGAGTCTTGGTTTCATTACACAGTACCTTTGGAATCTTGGGTATTATGGACATCGTCTAGTATCCCCAGCTCTTCTCCTTGGATGTATTAGAGACCACATTTAATATTGGTTTTTATAGTAAGGGAATCATTCTCCAGGTATCATATGTGGGCCATTCTCAATCTGCTAAAGCACGCTATTGAAATTTTGTTCCATAGCCTGTTGGGTGTTCTCAATAATTCTCCTTGGATGAATCAGGGTTGACATTTAATATTTGGTTTCTGTAGTAAAGAGAATCATTCTCGATGTATCATATGTGGGCCATTCTCAATATGCTAAAGCATACTCTTGAAATTTCCTTTCATAGCCAGTTGAGTATTCTCAATTTCGCTCATCCAATTTCCTGTAGATGCTCATCTATTATGACAGCTGATCAGGGTTTCCTTGATTCATGATCTTTATCCTACTTCTACAAGTATGTTCTTGATCTTGGCAGGTTCTCCTTCCAACACATATTTATCCAACTTAATATCTAAAATTGTTCTCTTCAAATTGCTTCTTATCTATTCTAATTCAATCACTATAAACTAAAGTTCCTTACATGAGGGTGGTCTGCTACCTACCGTACTGTTGATTAGTAACAACTGACAGATTCATAACTACCATTAGTATACCTAGCATTTCCTATTCTGATTTTGACTCGGCATGCTGCAACATGTTATATCTGCAAAATTGTGGGTTTGAAAAGTAGTGCTGATACATTTCCTTTAACCTCTTTGCAATATTTTGTGTATAAAGTCGTGCATTTTGATCTGAGTTTAGCAATTGGATGAGTTAGAGCTGTTTGATTCTTAATTGTATATCCATTCCATTACTTGCTCAAGTTGTAGCAGTTGGATTGGGGTGATTGCATGGTTGACACTTAGCATGGTGATTTTTATAACATATTATTTCACAAAGCTTGATCATAATTTAAGCTTTTTCATGGTATCCTACTATTTTATTGTGATTATATTGACAAAGATTGTGGATTTGGTCATTGAGGAGCACTCATGCCCTTGTATATATCAATTTTTCCTTTTAAATGTTAGAAAACACCAAACACTATGCATCTTTGCTCTCCTAATCCTCATATGAGCTAGCAAAAGAAATGTTTCATGATTAAGATGGATGAAAGACTGAAGCACAGAGAAAATAGATTTTCCCCATGCACTATTAACTCACAGGATCCTGCTTATCAAACAAATTTGGGGAAAAACCTTCATTATGAGTGTTGTGGATGAGATTAATGATATCAATAGTATCAGAATTGATTTGAGAGAACCTTTTTTGAGATAAAAAAGATGTTACATTGCTGAAAAATCAGGTTAGTGATTACCTATTGAACTAGTGTAAAATGTGTATCACCTTCTGTCCTCAAAATGCTTTGCCCCTTATTCCCTCACTCTTGAGAACATACCCTGCTACAGATTTTACAGCAGCAAGGAGAGGAAAGGATTGGGGTTCTGCACAACCTACAGGAAACCACTAATGGTGCATGCAGAATAACTTTCATTTCCCGATCTGTGCAATGTGCACAGATCGCTACTTGACTCATGCTGCCTTATTGTTCAAGGCAGCAGAACCTACATCTGTCTGTGAGCTACCTTATTCAGCTCTTATGTACAAAATTATCTTCTACTCTTAACTTTGCATGCATGAAGACCAGAATAAAAATACTAATCATGAAACATAACTAAACCACCATAATCACAAATTACTCATAACATTTAACCATTCTATTATCCTTACAGTACTAATACAAATTAATAAGTCAGGCCTCCTGTGTCTGCAGTCATACAGACAAGGGGGCTGCTGTTACAGCTATCTCAAGCTCCAATTAGACCCAGCAGTACTTCAATATCCTAGACGCTTGTACCGTTATTGGACAACTGAGATATCCATTTATGGTAAGGGGTGTGGGTTCATATAGGGATCCATGCCTCCTAATTTTTGTCTTATCTAGAACCACTAATTCCACTTTTGTCGAAAAGTGGCATCCATGTTGACCCAGCTCTGAATTCAATTTTTACTGGTTCTGAGCATTGCCCATTCTGTTATTGTCAGTTCCAGTGTGTTAGGTCATGTCCATCTGGTGTATTTGTCCGTGCTTTTGTCTCGCTTCTTTGTGATCCAGATCAGACCTTGTGTGTGTGTGATCAAGGGACTCATTTTATGCAACATGTCTTTCATTGCATGCAGTGTAATATAATGTTGTGGTTGCATGAAATACTGATTTTCTAAAAATAACATTAATGCTTTGAGCAAGATATAGAATTCTAGACAGTCTAAAGAACTTAAGAAATTTAATCCACATTATAAGTAACACAACAGGCTCTTTCTTTGTTTTAGGGAAAGCCAAAAAAGGATGTTGCAGAAATTGTTATTTCTAAAAAGGAAAGATATAGGAAGTTATTTACAATTTTTCAGTAAAATTGGTTATTTTTACAACATATAATTGACAACATGTTTTGAGTACTCGTCAATATTTTTCCTCCCGTAAACTGAGTGTTGTAGAGTTGTGTTATGTTTTTTAAACTAAATTCTTACTAGCAATTTTTTTAAATTTTGCGTCTCTCAAGTAAATTTAAGTTCGTTGAATCTGCAAGATGCTGCAAAAGAACATTGTGTGCTTTTATTATTGTCTAATCAATATCAATGTACTTATCATTACAATTTTTCGTAGGGTCGGCCTGGTTGATGTTCTATTAGGTTTGCTTGACTGGCGAGCTGGAGGTACTCATGGACTTTGTGCCCAGATGAAATGGAATGAATCCGAAGCTTCTGTTGGGAGGGTGTTGGCGGTTGAGGTTAGTTTTTTGTCTTTGCTTGAAATATGTGTTTGAAACCTTTCAAGTATTTATAAACTGGTATGAAGTTCACGAGGTTATGATGATATCTTCTGTTGAAACAATACGGGAAGGACTGCTTATAAATATTTTTGAAATGATACATTTGTATCCTTTCTGTTTCTTTCCTTATTGAAGATAGCTCATAGCATTATGAGTCAACAATGATATGTTCTTTTTCGGTTAACTTTATTGCAGGTATTACATGCATTTGCAACTGAGGGAGCACATTGTGCAAAAGTACGCAATATACTTAATGCATCAGATGTAAGTAATGAATATTCTTAATGGAAGACCTTTAACTGATTTTTGTTTTTCAGGGAAATTTTCCCTCATTTTTCTCTTTTTCTCCAGCAGTTTTTTTGTTTCATTTATTAACTATAATACAAATAAATCCTTGTCAAGTACATCTGAAATACATGGTTGTCATTACTGGTACTGTACCAAAGGATCCAGACTGGATTATATTCTTGTATGTGTTGTTAGCATAGCTACCTAAGTCTCAAGGATGGGGTTTCTTGGACGACAAAATTTTTCCCAGATTTTGGGAATGTCTATTGAAGTAATATATAAATATTTTAACTTTAGTCAATGAAATTTAGGGGTATAAAGTCTAAACTTTATTGAATATTTTTAAACGTACTTCCAGGATTAGGTTTCAATGTTTTTGGTAAAAAGAACATCTATTTTAAAGTAAAAGTGTCATAATCTAAAAAGTAAATACAAATAAAAATTGGGGATGTCCCCTCCAAGTCCCTAAGTCCTCGAAATGTTTAGGATGTCACGAAAATATAAGGGACAAATCCAAGTGTAAGACTGGTTATTAGTAGTTTTACAAAAGGACTTAACCACTATTTTAAAGTTGATGCTTGGTTTCCAATAACAGGCGAAAAACTAGTATCAGAGGAAATACATATTGAGGGATACTTTTCAAAATTTAAATATGGGAACTGAAAGTACTTTTAGAAGGAAAGTTGTTTACAAAAAGCTTTGATTGTGGCAATCAAATCCAGAAATGAAATAAATTTATTCTGTGATGTTTGAAACTAATGAATTGCTGTTGCCACATAGGACTGGTTATTAGTATATTTACAAAGGACTTTACTTGACCTTTATTTTAAATTTGATGCTTAGTTTTCATTGACTGGCAAAAACTAATATCAGAGGAAATACTTATTGGAGCATAATTTTCAAAATTTAAACATGTAGAATATGTGAAGTAATACTGGTTATTAGTAGTTTTACAAAAAAGGAATGGTTATTAGTAGTTTTACAAAAAGGAATGGTTATTAGTAGTTTTACAAAAAGGACTTTACTTAACCAGTATTTTAAACTTAAAGTTAATGCCTAGTTTCCAATGACAGGCAAAAAACTAATGTCAGAGGAAATACTTATAGGGGGAGACTTTCCAAAATTTAAACATGTAGAATATGGGAACTAAAAATTTTTAGAAGGAAATTTGTTTATAAACAAGCCTCGATCATGTCAGTGAAATCCAGAAATGAATTAAATTTGCTCTGTGATATTTAAAATTAATGACTTGCTGTTGCTGCTTAAGACTGGTTATTATTTATTAGTAGTTTTACAAATGACTTTACTTAACCACTATTTTAATTTTGATGCTTAGTTTCGAGTGACAGGTGAAGAACTAATGTCAGAGGATATACTTATTGGAGGATAATTCTCAAAATTTAAACATGTAGAATATGGGAACTGAAGTGTTTTTAGAAGGAACGTTGTTTATAAACATTGAACAAGTTTCGATTATGTTAATTGGATCCAGAAATGAAATAAATTGATTCTGTGATGATTAACATTGATAATAGACTAATTGAAGAAAAGAAATATAAGTTTTGCTATGTTACATGAGAAACACATGGAAATTCAGGACACACTGAAACAGACGGGCAATTTAAATATAAATAAACAGTTGGCACTAAATCAGAAGGCTTATTGAAATTTGAGAATCAAATCCATAAAGGAAACACTGGTTGGTTTCTTCAATTCTTTCTAGAGGCCTAAGGCGAGGATAATTCTCTCCCCATACCTCTTTATCATAATTGCACACGGCTCTTGGAAGGGCTATTAAACCTGCAGTAACTTATGGAGACATGAAAGCTATTCAAAACAGCACGAACCTGGACAATATATCACATTTGCAATTTGTGGATGGCTCTTTGCTACTGGAAGAACCTACAAAGAAAGGAGCTAGATTTCTCAATGCACTTCTAGATAATATGAGAAGGCTGCTGGGCAAAAAGTTGGTCATTATAAGTCAGGAATCTATTTCTTTAATGTCCCCTGAAGGATTGATGAAAACCTAAGTTGCCGAAATGTTTTGGATACGGGAGCGGGAGCGGGGTATCCGATACGCGGAAACGGCAAATTTTTTTGACCCCGGATACGGCGTAGGATACGGCAGTACAAAAACTATATAAAAATTAAAAAATATATAAATTTCAGCCTTTTAAATAGGAATTTAATTATTAACCACATATTATGCATATGAAAGACAAGATAAAAGACAAGTTATAAGCTAAATAAGTGAATAACCACAACAAACAAGCTAGGATACCGATAAAACTTAGAAACTTAAAAGCTTAAAAGTTAAATTAAAATTTAAAATACTTAAATCAAACACAATGTGAATGTCATGAATCTCATTATATATTAAATTCAATCATAGATCAATAGTCAAAATTCAAACTATCTTTCATTGTCAATATTCATCATATTCCTCTTCATCAAGAGGATCAAAACTAGTTACATCATCATCATTATGTGGTTCATTAGAACCACATGGGCTCGAACCACTCGCACTAGGGCCACTGCTAGTTGCACCCCCTTGTGCATGTAGGTCTCGTGGTGCCAGTGCCACAAAACTCCCCTCATCATCATATGCTCCATGGTGGGAAATGGAAGCATCCAAGTCAACTATCTCAAGATCAATGTCCTAATGTCTTGTTGACCCTTGTACTCCGGCTACTTGTGGGATAAAAGGCGCAAGTTGGAATGTATGTATACCAAATCTTCAGCCCTTTTAGCCCTCAACCTGTTGCGTTTCTGTGAGTGGATGAAACTATATGTACTCCAGTTGCGCTCAGAGGAAGATGAACTTGCAACCTATTAAGGCAACCCAAACTTCAAAGTCAATGCAAAGTTCAACTTCAAACTTAAACACTCAAACTTAAATTTTAAAAAACTAAAAGAAAAGAGAATAAAAAAATTTAAAAGTTACCTGTGCCAAGACCTTGATTGCAAGAGGTTGCAAGTAAACCGATGAAGTACCATGGAGGTACCACCACATATGAGCATCCATCTTGTATTTGCTCCGAAGAGCGAGAAGGCTATGACCCGTTTCTGCTATGAAATTGCCAAACTCTACCATAACCTGGTCTTGGGCCTCAGGATCAGGGAAGAGCCTAGCCAATGCCGCCATATATCCCTCACTGACTTCCGCATCCCTGTATGGTGCTACCCTCCTTGGCAAGGAAAGGATCTTTGTGCTATAAAATCTAGGAGTCAATGCAAAAGCCAATAGATGTAATGGGGTGGTCATTTTGTTCCACCGCTCAATGAGGATTGACTTCACTTGTTTGAAAAATATTTCCTCGGGATCTTGTTCTTTTGCATTTATGACGGCTTTTATCTTCTCAATCATTGAGTCGATGTTGTCATATATCTCTCCTAGACATGGCTGATCCGTGTCAGTAAACCGGATCATGCTCATAATGGGCTCCGTAAAACTCAACAGATAATTCACTCTATCCCACCAAGGGTCCTCTAAGATCAGGGTCTTCACTTTTTGAGCCCGTTGAGTGTTTGATTGCCTCCATATAGACCAAAGATTGGATGTTACCATCCTCATGAGTGCCTCTCGCACCTTCACTAGTCATCTCAAGACGATTGTGTGTGATGCAAACCGAGTCTCAACAACCTAATAAGAATGAGGAACAAAAATTAAAAATAAAATTGAAAGCTAAAAGAATACTAAAAAACTTATATTTAAATTTTAAATTAAAAAGAAAGAAAGAAAGCTTTTCCTTACCTTCAGTAGCTCCAACTGCGAGAATGATCTAAAAATGCCCTGTGACATGTGGTGGTTGGTGACAAACATTTGGATCTCTTCAGCTTCTTCATACACTTGTTGGATCCACTCTATTTTGTTTGCCATTTTCTTTAGCATTAAATTCAATGAATGCACGGCACATGGTGTCCAAAAAATATGCCCATACCGTGCCTCAACTAGCATCCCCGCAGCTTTGCAATTTTTGGCGTTGTCCGTTATGACTTGGACAACATTTTCAGGCCCCACTGCCTCAATGGACTCAAAGAGAATGTTGGCTATAAATTGGGCATCCTTCACTTGCCCCTCACAATCAACCGCTTTCAAAAACATTGCCCCCTTAGGGCATACTGCAATCACATTGATTAAAGGGCGGTTTCTTGCATCTTTCCATCCATCAGAAACAATGGACACACCTGTTTTGGTCCATGAGTCCCTAATTGGTTGCAAGGAGGTTTCCACATTTTTTTTTTGTTTATCCAAAAGGGTGGTGCGTATCTTCTCATATCCTGGTGATTTATACCCATTTGGTGCCTCATTGATGACTTTCACCATCTCATGCCAATAAGGTGATCTCACAACATTAAAAGAAACCCCATTAACATATACACACCTTGCAATGTGTTCATCTGCAATTGCTTTGGTCTCATTCTGAAAGGCCTTTTCCAATGGCCCTATTGTCTTGGTTTTCTTTCGTGCAAGGGAAACATCCTCATCCGTGGAGATAGGAGCCACAAATGGATGTGGCATGGCCACAATTGGGGATCCACTAGGTGATGGAGCAACTGGAGGCCTTGTTGAACGAGATGAACCTCCTCTTTTAGCCAATGGATGACCCGCTCTCATAGCCACATTTGCCTCTGCATCTTCCTGCTCTTTGATATATGACAACTTTTGCTTTTGGCACCCCAACATTATTCTTCCCTTTGCATACTCTTATGCCATTACCCGTTATGGCACACAAGTGGCTTTTCACCCTACTGTAAGAGCCTTTGAATATTCCATCACAATCATTGCATTTCCATTCAAAACAACCACCACCTGCAAGTTGTTGAACTATTGTTACGTGCCTCCATAACGGTGAATTTGGGTCAAAGTCCTTGGCCAAAGATTGCCCAGAAGAAGCAAAACTTGTTGTTGCCATTGTAGAAATACCTACAAGGTTCCAAAAAAAAAAAAGCAAAGAAAACAATGGCATGCAATTGCATTGTGATTGAACAATGAAAATTAAAAAAGTTAAATAGAAAGAGCAAAAAAAAGATGAACATAAGCAAAAAAATCAAAATGTAATGTGTGCAAGATTAAATAAAAAAAAAAAAAACAAGGTTAGAAATTAAAAAATAACTTACCTTCACTTTGTAAACCACAAATCCTTCACAAATCTTCCTCCTTTACAGCTCCTCACACTCCTACAAGCTTAGCAATAGCTCCTCAAACCCTAGACAAGCACAATGCAATTTTGGAGAGCCAAAGGTAAGTTTCTTTGCTTTATGTTTTGTTTTTGTGTTGTTCTTTTGTTTTATTGTTTAGAGTTAGCTTTTAGGGTTTAGATTAGAAAAATATTTTATTTTTAAAGGAGTCGTGCTTTTAAAACATTGAAATCATTAATTTTTTTTTTTGAAAAATCGTGTTTTTCTATGTGGGAGCGGGTAGGGAGCAGCGGCAAGGCTGCAAAACGGTCGGGTAAGGCTGCAGCCCTTCCGCGCTCCCCGCCCACTCCCGTGCCACTCACTGCCGCCGCTCCCGCTTCCGCTCCCATGGCTTTTCCTAGTTTGTATCGGCTACTTAGATGAAAACGATAAAAGAAATTTGGGATTTGAGGAAGGGCATCTTCCTAGTCAATATTTGGGAATGCCTTCCGTTTCGGGTAAGTGTACAAAGGAGTCCCGAAAACCAATAATAGAAAGAATTCAACAAGCCTGTCTTCTTGGAAAGGAACATGTCTTTCTGAGCGGAAAAGCTCATCTAATCCAATCTTCGTTGCAAGCCATACCCACATATTTACTCTCAATATTCAAAGGTACCGGGTAATAATGGAGGGTGTAACGCAGATGCAGAGAGGAATTTTTATAGGGCGGATCTAAGGAAAAAGGAAAATGAACCTTGTTGCACGGACAAGGTATTCACTCCCATAACTTAGAGAGGGTTGGGGTTAAGAAGAATTGATAGGATGATTGAGGCCCTTATATCAAAGTATTTTTAGAGAGTATATAGAGAAATGGATGGGTTGTGGAGTTGGATAATCCAATTTAATATTTTGATACTCAATAGGTATTAAGGGTATTTACACAATTCCCTCATCCAAGAGGATTTGCAATATGAAACTTAAACTTAGTAAGGAGCTTCAGAGATTATTTCGTTCCTTTGATAAGATGGCAAGTAGTAAATGGGGAATTTGTTTTCTTTTGGGAAGACACATGTTTGACAGAAAACCCATTAGCAAAAAAAAAAAAAAAAGATTCTTCAAAAATCATAGAATGCTACATTGACGAATGAGGACATAAGTTCGCAATTCCTTGATAAAGGTAAAGCACGGGCGAGTTGGAAGAAACTAACATGGCTAGATAACTTAGACTTTGGAGAGGTTCAAAGGTTGACATTTTCTTTGGAGAAGTATCTTCTTCCCTCTCAAGGGTTTGAAGATAGTTTAATTTGGGAAGAGATCCCACTTGAGAGGTAACTGTCATATCCGTTAAATGAAATTTTGAGGAGCTGCAGAGATTACATCATTCATTTAATAATATGGCAATTAGTAAATGGGGAATTTGTCTTCATCCTGGGAAGATGCATGGTTGAAGGAAAATCTGTTAGTAAAACAAAAGATTCTTTAAGAAATCATGGAATACACCATTGACCAATGGATACATAAAGTTATTGATTACTTGATAAAGCAAAAGGATGGGGTGCATTGGAAGAAGTTAACATGGCTGTAAAGCAGTTAAAATTTTTGCATTTTCCATGGAGAATTATTTTCTCCCTCTCTCAGGGGTTGAAGGTAATTTAATTTGGCAATGAGATCCCACTTGAGAGGTAACTGTCACATCGGCATATAATTGGATTCAAAAGCAAGGCCAACTATTCTCTGGATTTTTGGCAAGCATGTTCCTTTGGTTGGCAACAAATATGAAATTGCTGACATATCAAGAGAGAATTTGTTGGTTATTCTGTTTGCATTATGAGCAGAAATCATGAAGAAACAAGGGACCATATGCTGCTTCATTGCAAGTTTTCTTGGAAAGTTTGGGGCCCATTCCTTGAAAATTTCCAACAAACTTGGGTACTTCAGAGACAACTTTGAGTCATTGGCGGGAGGAAATTGAAATACAAATTCCCTTTATCTTTGTTATAGGAATTCAATCACAAGTGCAGTCCCGAGACCATGATGATAGGAATTGTCCCAAACAATGAAACGTCAACATGATTGACATGTATGATCATAGAGTTATGGCAATCACTAGGGCACAAGAAAAGAAAGGCGTGACCACTGTCCCACATATGGAGAAGGATGTAATGTCCACATTTCCGAGTAGGTGGCCTAGGAGGCCTTTCATCCTTCTTAGCCTTGGTCATGTCCAAGGGGCGAGTCACATTGATGGTTATTGGGTATGGTTTGCACCTTCATTTCGCTTATATATTATGTTTTGACATTGGACACGTACTTTGAGGTGACTTAAGTGAAATAAGGTTGTGTGATGCTCCCTTAAGGTACTTTATGTTATATTTTGTTGATGACTTAAGTGATGGGTGAATATATGGTACTTTATTTTCTATTTCTTCGTTGGGGGTAACTTAAGTGTACTTTTGGCATAGTGGTGATAAAGTAACTTAAGTTATTTTATTATTATGTGGATTTTCCCCAAGGAGGTCGATTAGGGTTCTTTTGGGCCCTTTGTTGCAATGAAAAGTTATAAAAGGAAGTGTTTGGGGAGAAAAGGGCATTCATTCATACACTCACCTATTTTGATATTGGAGCAACTGTTGTTTGCACTTTCTTTGCTTGTGGAGTAAGATCCCACAAGAACCCTATCTTCGGTGGTGAAAGATCTAGTTTTCTATTTTGGAACTTCATTCAGATTTTTGGATCAGATCTGGAGAGTAATCAAAACTTTAGTTTCAGAGTAAGAGGACAACCCTTTTTCATCAAGGGTTTCAGTTCAGATTTGGAACAACTATTTTCTAGGGTTTTATCTACTCAGTCCATATTTGAGGAGCAATTTTGGAGGGGTTTCTGTGGTCCGATTCCGGAGATTTCGGAGCTGGAGATTGTTATCATCATGAAGATGCCCTAGAATTCATTTCCATCATTTTTCCATTGTTATTTTGGAAATTACGGTCAGCTGTATTTTTCTCTCATTTTCTGCCCTAAAATAAATAAATAAAATTAGATTTGAGAGATAAAAATTATTTCTCTCTTGTTTATTGTTTTATATATTTTTCTGAGTTGTTTGAAGCTTCTGGGTAGTGCTAGAAGTGATTAGTTTGCAAAATACAAAAATTTCTTTATTTCTGCATATTGTTGTCATAAAAATCAGAATTCAGTTCGTTGTTATTTTATACATATTTTGTGAATTTCAAGTAATATCCCACAAGGGATATTTCAGTGGTATCAGAGCAGTGTATCCTCCCAGCTTTGTGAAGGAAAGAAGGAAAATCATATCTGAATGCAACCAGGGAAAAAATGAAGTGGACCCAAGTTCCATTTTTTGATGGTACTAGTGAAGTTTCTGCTAGGTCTTGGCTGAAAGAGTTTGAGAGATATTTGCTATGGAAGCCTATGTGTCAGGATGATGCCCTCAGACTCATCCCTAGATACATGGATGGAGCAACACATAAGTGGTGGCATCAATTGTTGAAGACCCAAGGGGTTGAATCCATTGCTTCACTTGCAGATTTCTCACAAAGGTTTCTAGAAAGATTTGATGTGTAGGATGGCAAGGGTAAACAAGGAAATGAAGCCATGGAGTCTACACCCACGAAGGAGGACAAATCATATCTATAACCAAATGAAGAAGAAGAAGCTTCTAGAGAAAAATATATGACTTTTAATGAGCAAAATATTTGTGTTAGTGGGGAAGACAAAGAGGAACAAACATCACTGGTTGGTTGCAAAATTGAAAAAGATATTTTAGTCTAAAAGGTACCTATCAATCCTCCAAAGAATAAGTCATTAAAGCGGTAATGAACATAAATTTGTGAAAGGTGTTGATTCTTGTTCCACTTGTTCTCCATCTAAAATAAATGAATCACAATAGGGATGGTGCTGTTTTAGAGGTTTCTAAATCAGCAATAGAAGGTGAACCTTTTGATGATATTCTTTATAAGGAAGATAGTAGTAGCATGTATTTAATTCATCATCTTCATCCTATTTTATTACAACAATTTTATCATGATGGTATTCAACCCATGTTGCGGATAAGAATGCTAAGGATTCATACATCAAAGTCAAGTCATCATGAAGACAAAGAGTGATGATCTTCTTTATGAGGAAATACAAGAGAAGCAAAGATGGAAGATCTTGCATGATACAAGGGTTCATGGGCATTATAAGGTATGGGATCCTGGTAATATGTTGCAATTGTCCAAAACTATCAATTCTGATTTTGAAAACCTTGTGACTGATTTCATAAGGAAAAGAAGGAATTCAAATGTATCTTTTGGGATTACAAGTGTTGGCAAACACGGTTTCTTCATTGGAGACTCCAGTGCAAGAAGGGAGAGTACCTCTCAAGGTACTAGCGCTGATTTTTTGATTGCTAAAAAGGGTAAGAGAATATTTTTTAATCATCTTCAGCTTGCTGGACTGTGTATAACAATAGTCATAAAGAGAGGAGAAACAACTTTGTTAATAAAACCCATTCGATCAACACATGCTTCTTTCACATTGCTCTTGATTCAACTAATGAGCATATGTTGGCAAAGAAAATAATGCAGCAGCCCATGATATTGAAAGGACATGAGGTATGTGGTATATTTATTGTGGTCGAGTTCGCTAGAGGTAAGGTTGTTTTTGGGATGCAATGGTTGCATGATGTTAAGGAAGAAGATGATGCATGGGTTGAAAATTGAAGGAGAATGAAGATGTTGATCCTATATCAGAAATTTTGAGTTGCAAAGGTATGATGAACAACCCCAATTATGCTATTTCAGATGTGTTGTCTTCTCTCACGACGGGATTCAATGGGTACAACAAAAGGTATGAAGTTCCTTATGATAAAGTTTATGGATGCATGAGTTCTAATGTTCATTTCTCTTTCTCTTGCATTTACGATGAAATGAAAATATGGGGAGAGAGAATAAAGTGTGATAAGGGGGCAGCCATATATATTTCCAACATAGAAGAAATCAGTAACTTATGTCCATGGAACGACATGCCTTGCACAAAGAAGGTAACTTATTTCTTTATTTTCTCTAAGAGGTTTGAAGTACTTGAATGTTTTTGTACAATTGGTTACTTGAAGTGGGGACCATTCATTGGATACATTGGCTGCCATCTTTTGGGAAAATTGTTTTCATTCACCATGTTGACAAACTGAAATTCAGTGGTAAAAATAAAAAAATCAGAATTCAAGGCAAGAGGGAATGGGTAAAATCTGAAGTGGACTTTGAGGTACCACATTGTGGGATGCCCTTTCACATAACAACTGATTGGAAAAAGTTATTACAGCTGTAGATATCAAAATCAGTTTGCTAATTATGATGTGAAAGGATTGAATTGGGTTGCACATGCAAGGAAAATAGTCACTAGCCATCTTGGGAGTAGAGAAAAAGATAACAACATACATAGCAATAAAAGTAAACCTTGGGTATGCCACCTTTGGGGAAGAATTTGTGACATGATCATTAGATAGGATACGAGGATCAGTTTACTTCCTTTCCCAATGATAGTTGGGAGTATCCTTAGGAGCAGGCTTGCTCAGTCCACTTTGTCGGGTGAGACAAGCGGGATATTTGATGACTTCTATTCCGACCGATTGTTTGTTGCAGACACGAGCCCACCATGATGACTTATGCGAGAAAGTGAATCGATGATGTTGTCGTCGGAGTGAGCTAGGTATGATGGAGACTTTGACTCCAAATGACAGGGTGAGTGGAGTCATGGATGTGGGTGTGACCAGTAGTTTTGCACATTAGACAGTTGCAAAGATTGGGGTTACAGGTCGAGATCATCCGAGTCTATCATTATGTTGGTTATTAGAGGTTTTAGTAGACTAGAGATCTCATTTGCTTGTTGAGTACTCCAAGAATCGACACACTTGTGAGATTCTAGGATGGTCACATACAGGATGATAGCTACAAATTGGAGGATGAGATGATCTTCTATCGGGAAGATTGTACCTTGTGTCAGATTCATGGTTGAGGATGGAGATACTGCGACATGTGCATTGTTCTTCCATGACTGGACACTTGAGCTTTGATGAGACCTATAGGTTCATATGGGAGAGGTTCAGATGACATGGGTTGAGGGAGGATATCCTCAACTTTATACAAGGATGTACGGTTTGTCGTTATGACAAATCGGAGCTTACAGGTTCATCATTTTTTGAGCCGACATGGGATAAGACTCTTATGTATTTTATCGCTTTATGCTTCTATGGTGAGCACTTCACCCATGTGCTAGTCAGTAGAGGGACGAAGTTGACTCAGTTACTTGGTTATTCAATAGGTTCACATTCAACATAGGAGGTGGACTATGTAGAGTTGATATTGCTAGTTGACCATTTACTAGGGGCTTGGGACTTTTCCCCATAGGACACATTATGAGGAGCGTTGCTCTCACACGAGTGTGGGTCATGTGAGAGAGTTGGCATGCTTAGTGCTTATACATGATGTTTCACAGGTTGATACAGGGGATGCTATAGGATTCATAGTGGACTTTCGTACTGTGGGTTGACTGGAGAGGCAGTGATTGTGAGTGATCACATGATGCACATTAGCAGAGACTATATAGATTGGTAGTTTTAGTGTGGGTACCAGTGGAGAGTCGGTGTGGGCATCATACTACTTCAGGGGCAACATTGTTCTCTACACAACATGGAGAGCAGGATGACTACATGGGGTGTCTTGGTTACGTCGGATCACACCGATCATTGGGTGACTGCAGAGTGAAGTGGAGGAACTTACTTTGTGGTATTCAACTTCTGTAGGATAATGCTTGGGGTCAAGCATTTCTTGGGAGGGGAGGATTGTAATGTCCCCATTTCCGAGCAAGTGGCCTAGGAGGCCTTTTATCCGTCTTAGCCTTGGTCATGTCCAAGGGGCTAGTGACATTGATGGCTATTGGGTATGGTTTGCACCTTCATTTCACTTATATATTTTGTGTTAACGTTGGGCACGTACTTTGAGGTGACTTAAGTGAAATAAGGTTGCGTGATGCTCCCCTAAGGTACTTTATGTTATATTTTGTCGATGACTTAAGTGATGGGTGAATATATGGTACTTTATTTTCTATTTCTTCGTTGGGGGTAGCTTAAGTGTACTTTTGGCATAGTGATGATAAAGTAACTTAAGTTATTTTATTTTTATGTGGATTTTCCCCAAGGACATCGATAAGGGTTCTTTTAGGCCCTTTGTTACAATGAAAAGTTATAAAAAGAAGTGTTTGGGGAGAAAGGGGCATTCATTCATACACCCACCTATTTTGATATTGGAGCAATTGTTGTTTGCATTTTCTTTGCTTGTGGAGTAAGATATCATAGGAACCCTAGCTTCGGTGGTGAAAGATCCACACCTAACTAGCATAACACTTTTCGGTGGTGACAAATCCTCACTAGTTTGTTATTTTGGAACTCTATTTAGATTTTTGGATCATATTTGGTGAGTAATCAGAAATTCAATTTCAAGAAAGAGGACAACCCTTTTTCATCAAGGGTTTCAGTTCAGATTTGGAACAACTATTTTCTAGGGTTTTATCTACTCAGTTCCAGATTTGAGGAGCAGTTTTGGAGGGGTTTCTGTGGTCTGATTTCAAAGATTTTGGAGCTGGAGATTGTTATCATCATGAAGATGCCCTAGAATTCATTTTCATCATTTTTCCATTGTTATTCTGGAAATTACGGTCAACTGTATTTTTCTCTCATTTTTGTCCTAAAATAAATAAATAAAATCTGGTTTGAGAGATAATTTTTTTTTCTCTCTTGTTTATTGTTCTATATATATTTTTGAGTTAAAAACTACTGGGTAGTGCTGGAAGTGTTTAGTTTGCAAAATACAAAAATTTCTTTATTTCTGCATATTGCTGTCATAAAAATCAGAAGTGAGTTTGCTGTTATTTTATACATATTTTTTTAGTTTCAAGTAATATCGCACAAGGGATATTTCAATGGAGAAGCTTGCTGAAACAAGGGTGGAAGTGGAATGGGCAATACCTATTAAGGCAGCGGGTCTATTACAAAGCATTCTACAGCTAAAATGCTATAACCACTAATTTACAAGACATTGGCTGTGGCATTGATCTTACAACACACCTAGTGTCAGATGGTGTATCATTGGGAGGGGAGGACAAAAACAAGTGGGACAATGGACCCATTGTCGTACCTCCATTAGTAGGTGATTGATCCAATGTTCTTGGCAATAAATGTAGCTTGGCAATTGACAATCGTTCGTATGGAGATTATGGGAAGGAATCCCACAAATACTATTGTAGATGGTGGGTTAAACGTGAACGTTCTTTTGAGAAGACTTGGAAGAGTCTTGGAAAGACCATTCTATGGCTGCCAATTTTTACTTGGTAAGAGCAGATCAATGTGGAATAAAATTGATGGGCATTCTTATGGCTAAAAAGGTAATCATCGGCACCCAACCGTTAATACAAAATTTCATAGCCATCTTGTTGAAAAATAAAACTTAAAATACACTATTGGGTTGGGGACAACTGATATCAGCCAAAGACCACTGGAAAAGGAAAAAGAATCTCATCTCCAATGAAAATAAAGGACAAAAAGATATCAATCTTGAAGAATCACAGAGTTATGAGGAAGCAAACTTTTCACTCATTTGGTTTGGATTCGAAGAGGAGCACTTGGTAGTTAGAGACTGATGTACAATGGAGCTGGATGATGGAGGGATATTGGAGTTACATCATGCTCTAAGGACGAGACTAACTCCTTCGGTGGTATTTTACATGGCAAATGGAGGACTTAGAGGTCAGCATGATTATAATGTTATGGAGACCATGGAGATTAATGAAAGAAAAGGACTGCAGTGAAATGACACTAAGATAAAGCTAGCAACGCTAGATCCTTCTGAGTTAACATCCTTGTAGTACAATAACTAGAAAATGATGTTGGTACTATTGAGTGAGACTGAAATGTTGTACTCACATTCAACTGATCATCTTGAATTTACTGAATATAACTGGGGGAATGTAAAGTTAAATGAGAAACTGACTCAGTAGTCCATGAGCATCTAGGATATGAATTACAAGGAATTTACCATTGTCAGAATGAATTTGGGAACATAAGGAGATCCCAAAATGATCATGGTTGGAGATGATTGGGACCCAAAGGTAAAGACATCATTGTTTCAAATATTCTTGGACTACGAGGACTTTTTTCTCGGATGTACAAAGACTTGAAAGGGGTACCCTTAAAACATGTGTGCATAGATTTGTCTTAGTGCCAGAAGCATGACAAGTTGGCCTGCTATTTCGCTTTGTATTCTGCCATGACCAGATTCTCTTTGAGACTAGAAAGTTCTTGTTGGTGTTGAATGTGCTCTTTCACTGCACAAACCTTGGTTGCACTTTTAAGGATGACGCGATGAATAATGGGTGATATCCATACAATTCCTTAAATGGTGACATTTTTGAAGACGTAGGAAAGACATTTTACCACTATTTTGCTAGTGGCGACCAGTTAACCTAATTGGACTGTTTATCATAAGTAAAACAATGTGGATAACCCTCCAAGCACTTGTTGACAACCTCAAATTGCCCATCAGATTGGGCTGATAGAAGAGTTGAGCGAGTTGAGTACTTAAACAAGAGAACCAATCAGTCCAAAAATTACTACCAAATATGGGATCACTGTGACTTACTATTATTTTTGGGGTACCATGCAACTTCTAAATTGTCTCCATAAATGTAGATGACACTTGTGCTTGCTACAAAAGGATGAAAGGATCACTGTGACTTACTATTATTGTTGGGGTGCCATGCAACTTCTAAATTGTCTCCTTAAATGTAGATGACACCGTGCCTGCTACTGAAAAGGATGAAAACGGGCATGTTTTGTGAGTAGCCACCACCAATGACATTTTTCCCTTTTGACTTTGGCAATCAGGTTATGGAATCCATGGAAACCTCTTCCCATTGTTGGCGTATTATAAAGGTCATAGAAGACCAAACATCTTAATTTTCTCACTCTTGTTTTTCCGGTAGCTTAAACATTGTGCGACAAATATCCAGTCCCAGTTCTTTTCTATGGGTAATGTTGTTGCCAAATACACCCTCCTTTCCTCCATCATCTGGGAGGCCTCCCTCATGTCCTTCCCTAGTTCCACCCAACCTTCTTGTGCCTCCCACTAACAATTTTTTTTTCCTATGAACAAATGGTATGATGGTGAGTGCAAAATCTTCCACAGAGTAGTTATGGCATGCCTTTAACTAGACCCATCCCTCCTATCTTACCTTGAAAGCCTCCTATCTGTTGTCTCCTCGCTGAAAAAATGCCTCTTCATCTCCCAAACAGACAAACTTTATGTGAGTCTCTTCGGCACTCTCCTAAGCATTTTTGGCGCACCATTTTCCCCCGCCATTCATCTCTTCCCTTTGAGCTTAATCCCAATTCCATGTTCTCTCACACCTCCAGTCTTTATGATATTCCCGAACAACCACATCTCCAGGTTGACAACCCACCTTCCTTGTGCCACCTTTTCACCTACACTACAATTAGAGAGGCAATCAGGGTGATGAACTATAGCAAGGCAGCGGATGAGGAGGGATTCCAAGCGGAATTCTTCAAACTTGGTCAAGGGGTTCTTTGTAGTTATTTGACTGACCTCTTCAATCACGTGGTTTGCTCGGGTTTTCCGCTATCTTGGTCACGTCATATCATTCACCCGATTCACAAATTGGGTCCCAGCTCTGATCCCAACAACTACAAGACCATTATGGTGGGTCATACATTCTCCAAACTTTATGCTACAGTCTTACATATGCAGTTATCCGAGGAGTTAGAGCATAGAACCTTAGAGCTAGGGGCAAGCTGGTTTTTGGCCTGATCACCAAACTACTGACCATATCTTCACTCTCTGGGCCATCATTGAGGAGGCATGTCATCGCTTATCAAGGTCTATTGTTGCTTTGTGGATTTTTGGAAAGCCTTTGACTCGGTTCCACGTGATGCACTTTTTCAGAGGCTCCGTGACATTGGCATTTCCGAGACCCTTCTCATGGCCATCATGCGCCTGTACGAGACTGTTTTGGGCTGCCTCCGCACCTCCCAGGGAGAGTCAGAGTTCATCAAGAGTACCATTGGGGTAAAGCAGGGGTGCCCCTATCCCCAACTCTGTTTGGGATTTACATTGACGAGCTAGAGTCTTTTCTCCATGAGCATATTCAGGACAATGATGGGTGCCTTCTACACCAGGTTTTGATATCCATTCTTTTGTTTGCAGATGATGTGGTTCTCCTAGCTTCTCTTGAGGGCTTACAGAGACAACTAGATGCCTTAGCCTTGTTTTGTGATCTTTGGCAGTTGACGGTTAACTTGGGTAAAACCAAGGTTATGGTCTTCAATGGTTTGAAGACCTCACATCTCCACTTCTTCTTCAGGGGTGAGGAGATTGAGATCACCAACTCTTATACCTACTTGGGGATTTTGTTCTCTGGCCCTCGTTTCAGTTTGAGACAGGCCCTCCAGCCTCGTGTCAATAAGGGCTATGGGTCCTTAGTTCTTCTAGAGAGACAATGCTTCCGCCATCACTTTTAGGACATCTCCTCCAAAATGTCCCTCATGGACTCCCTCATCGATCCGTGGTTCTCTATGGTTCTATTGCTTGGGGACCCTCTTTGTTGGGTATTGACTGGGCCTCTGTCGAGAGGGTCCAAACACTTCTCCTTCGCCGCTTCATCAGGTGTAAGAAAACTGTACCCCAACACATTATTTTGGCGGAGTTTGGAGCCCATCCTTTTAGATTGGAGACCATATTTGACTTGGTTTCTTTCTTGCACCGCATTTGGGGCTTCACGGAGACACTTTGCCAAGGGGTGGGATAGGTACACGTACTTGGCATACTGTTCATCAGAGGTTATTGCTCTTTCAGATTCCCCACGCTCGGCATCGCGGTTGGTATGCTGAGGTCTTCGAACTTTTGGGGGCAATTGGTATTCAGATGGACCATCTTCCACCTTTTCGGTACTCCTTGGACACACCGAGCCACCTTCACCTACTAAACAAGAGATGAACAAGATCATCAAAGAGGATATTTACAAGCAGTTCATCCGTACCACTTGGGTAAATCCTCGGGGGTTTACATCCCAAGATGGCCTTTTACACTGAGCATTTCTTGGAGTTGAGGGACGGTCTCATTATCCGTCCTCAGTACACCCTTTGGCACTAGATGCATGCCCTTCACATCCCCCTTGGTCAGTTTAGGGTTGGTTCTCATAGACTCCGTTGTGAGATGGATCACCACCTTGATCGTTCAGACAAGATTTGCTAGTTGTGTAGTCTCTAGGAGACCGAGACGAAACACACTTCATCTTTCGGTGCCCCATTTACTACGAGATCAAAGGGAGGTTCCATTGTTTATTTAGGAGGACGCAGGATCTTTCAAACTTCTTTAAGGATCGAGAGTACACTGGATTTATACTTACAGAGGCTTTGAAGCTTCATGAGCACACTCTTCAGCCGCATCCTAGACCGGACTCTACCCAGCAGATCACTTCCTTCTTCACAGTGTTACCTTCGGAGAGAGGCACTAAGCGCCCTTGTGAGACCGACCCCGCTTCTTCCTCCGCAGTTGGTTCGACTAGGAAAAACCATCCATGGTGTACCGAGCCATCACAAGTAGCTCAGTACTAGGTCTGGCCTCAGGAGACAGACTAGATCCACCAAGCATTAGAGGGATAGTATTGTGTCCAAACAATGGCATAGTAGGCAGACTCTCTCTTCGGTGGGTCGGCATTCTATCCTCAACTTTTTCCAGTCAGCCTCGGATGTTAGGAGAGATGGATCTACCATTCCTTGATGGGCTTTCCTCTTTTCTTCTCCTTGGTCGTCTTTCCCCCTTTCTTCCTCTCACTTGTATTTCCACCCCCATTTTGGGTGTGTGATTTCTCCTTCCGAGTTGGCCACCTCTTCTGGATTTTGTACTTGTCTTTCTCGGGAACTCTTTGGTTTTCCTGCTTTGTATCGGTGCTCACTATTGTTTGCAGTCCCTTTGACCTACTTTTGTGGTCATTTGTTGGACATTAATATATTTATCTTATCTTATCTTATCTAGTTGTTACCTTACTCCAATGAAAGGAAACATTTTAGTTTCTCAACTACTCTAGTTGCTAGCTTACTCCTACGAAAGGAAACATTTTAGTTTCTCAAATGCTATAGCTGCTACCTTGCTCCAATGAAAAGAAACATTTTTAATAGAGGTGTAAGAGGCACTGTTATGCTGCCATAATTATTGACAAACTTGCACTAGTATCTTGTAAGTTCTAAGAATCTCCTTAGGTTTTTGAGGGTTTAAACATTTTTACTCAATGAGAAACCGTGTGACCCAAGTACTCCCCTGCTCGATGCCAAAATTTGATGCTGCATGAGAGTATGTAGGACTTGATCAACACAGTAGAAATGGTCTTCCCTTGTTTTGCTGTGGAATAGTATTTCATCAAAGAACACCTAGGATAACTTTGACAGAAATGGTTTGAAAACAAAATTCATAGAACTTAAAAATGTAGCAGTATATGTCTAACCAAGAGGCATAACCAAAAAGTCATCATGGCTTTTGTGTGTTTGGAATGTGGTATTGGGAATATCCTTCCTGATTCTTCTTGATGATAATATATAATCCGATATCTAGTTTTGTAAAAAAACAGTTCGATTTCAATCATCCAGCAAATCATCAATTACATGAATAAGAAACTCATCTTTGATGGTGAACCTGTTTAACTCTCTGTAGTTTGGGCACATATGCCAGTCGTCATCCTTCTTAGGAATCATCACTCAGTGGAGAAGAATATGTACTTTGATTGGGATGAATGATACTTGCTTCTAGCATCTTCTTAAGTTTTAACCATCTACTCAATGTCATTCTTTTGCACATACAATCACATGGTTGTGATCTCTTTTGAGTGGAAGTCCCTTCAACATATTTCCAAATATGGATGAGTGTTTCTCAATGATAGAATGGAGATTTGATGACGCTGATTGTTTTTTTCTAAGCTTGTAGTGAAATTAATTGTTCCACAAGTCTAAATGAGAGCAACCTTTGTATCTAATGGGCACTCATCATTTGTGGAGCTTTTGCTTGCTAGCCATGCAATTTGAATGTCTAATCACATTAAGAGCTCTTAGAAGCTCATCTCGATTGTGCCCATAGTAGTAAGCCTATGTTCCTGTGGTTCGGGTCAGGTACATGTACAATGAATCATGTACCCAAGTGTGCCGATTACTTTTGCCCAGTATGGCCATATGATAAAATATAATTTTATAAACAAGACTTAACCACATGATGTGTATGATAAACAAAATAACCACAAAACAATATTGAATATATACATGTGCGTGGATAACAACTTAATTTCAAAGTTTGCTTAAAGGGGGCTCATCCTGACATAACAACAAAAACACCTTTTACCTAAATGATGACTCTCCAGAAAAGGATGAAAACAAAATGCAAAAACAACACACTTAAACTACCCAACTTCAGTGCCTTCTATCCCTCAGATCCTCCTAATGCATTTACAATCAAGCACAATCGATCCTAAAATCAAGAATTCCTTAGTCACCATGGGACTGGGAAACCAATTTTCTGACATTTGATATGGTGGTACTTGGAGATGGAAAACAAAATAAAATAATAATATCCATATATTTGAATATATGAAAAGTAAAATATACCAAATTTAGTACAATGATGTCTACCACTCTGGATTCTTTATTTCTGAGTACAAATGGACAACAATGAGATGAATGATGTTGTTGTAGGAGTTTTTATTATTGAACTTCATGTTTATGTTTTAAAGTTTTAATATTAAAAATAGCATTTTATTTAAGGTCGTAGATGTGATTTTTTTGAGGAGATGGTTGTAGGAGATGCGAGAGGTTCCAAACAAAGTCTCTAAGACTTAAAAACATTACGTACTCATCTTGCATCTCTAAGATGTGCCTCCGAGATGCGTCTTTGTAGCTGAGAGCGTACCCTATACCATAAGCTATGAATTCAACTTGGAGGAAGCAAGGATGGGGGTATAGAGGAACAAACTTTGCATTGGTGGAGGGGTTCGGTTTTCCCAACCGAGGCCAACAGTTGGAAGCTTGGGAATCCTTGATGGTGCAAGCATGCCAAGACCTTACCAAAAGGGCAAAAGGGTAGTTCCACTACATAGCCCACATGTGTGAGCACCTAGATCACACATTTTTGTATTCCAGGTGTATGATGCAAGAACATTTGGGTTCACTTGTAATCTTCCATTATCCAAGAACATGGTAGGTTAGAAAATAAGCTAAGTTTAGCAGCATGCAGTAGTTCCAATTGTTTGTAGGTTTGTTTTGTATATATTGTACAAATCTTGTTTTGCGCCTAATCGTTGTTTTGTGCAGCCTGTGAGCATACAACATTTCATGCTATGTTCTGCACCTACGTGTTTAGTGCACCTATGTTTGTAAATGTGCCGTGCAAGTGTTCCCACCTGTGTGCAATTGTTATGTAGCTCAAAGTGCTTGCAAATCTTTGTGTATGAGTGTTTGTAGGGTCTTTTGATCAACGACAGTGTGGGAGCAGGAGAATCATTCAGCAGGAGAATCATTCCGCAAGGAGTGACACACACCTATTGGGGTGTAGAGTCTTGTAAGTTGTCTTTAAGTGTGCAAGAATTCAGTTGGAAGGCCAGTGAACAGCTTATGTGCAAGAGTACAGCACATGAGCATAATCTTTGAGTTTCAAACACACCATTGTTCGAGGGAGCTGACACGAATTCACCTAACCCTAATTGTAACCATTGGTTCCTCTAAATTGCATCGAGTTGTGTTATGAACCTTTGGGCCCTATCTTGTATAAACAATTGGGACACATTCAATGTCATATGGGTCACTCTTTCAAGGCAAATATTGTAAATAGTTGGGTGTTGCATCTATATAAGCATGTCACTACACTTGTGAAAGGTATTTGATTTGGAACATAGACTCAAAAGTACTGCATATAGAGATCTGTCTGCAGGTTTGGGAGTGATTGGATTGCCTGGGCAACACTGCAGTGTTGATGTGTTTGTAAGTCTGCAGGCAATTGTGTGTTTGTGAGTATTGTAATAAGCCACTAGGTTGGCCGAGTGTGTGTGTAAGACCTTATTGTTGGCGATCAGTCGTATGTTGGTGTGATTCCCTGTTTGATGAATATAAACTGTTGTTGCCAAATACTATTGCTCTGCAATTCTGAATGTGGCTCGGCCTAAGGCATGCCTTCATTAGTACCCCTAACTATAGCTGAATCATTATCAATCTGATTGGTTGAGGGAAGGAATGTGTCGGGATGCTATGGCTTTTAATGGTAGTGAATGTTTGTTTCCTAGTAGTCAATTTTTTTCCTCTACTCTTCATGCCCCACAAAAAGCCTCAGAAAAAAACTGTTGGATCAAAGAGTCTCCACCTCACATCATGTTGAATGCGGTCCTCGAGTCTGCCCAAAAACATGTTTAACAAGATTTTCTCTAAAACATTCTCCACTCTTTAAGTAAGGGTTTGAAATTGCTGAACATAATCCCGGACTGTACCCTTCTGTTTAATCTTAGTCAGTTGACTGAATAGTTATTCCCTAGTTGCAGTCAACTCCACGAAAAAACGACCATGTGACAGTAGAGCCCTTCTTTTCTTGTACTCACACAATTATCAATACCAAATGAATTGCTCAGATTCCAAAAATTTAGATGCCATTGTTACCTTCTGTAAGCATGGGATCCATGCAAGAGGGTTATTGTCGTTAAGTTTGCATGCGTTCATTTTGGGATAAAGCCCCGTACACCCGAATTAAAATTGGCAATCTGTTGTTCCAAAGATCTATTAGAATCGGCAATGCATAATGAGACAGTCCTCTTTAGTTTTGAAAGTTCAAATAGTTGATATTGTTTAGTTGTAATTGCCTTCAAAATATTCCGGTAACATTACTCTAAATTACTCCATACTCAACAATATTCTTTGAGTAATTTTTTTAATATTTCACTGATTTTCTCTGCATATGGATATTTTTCTTAGAATGTAGAGATTGTTGAGCTAGGGCCTTTGATTTGAAATCATTGGATGAAAGGGTCGGGCTTTGACTGACCCTCAATCTGTAGGAAGAGGAGGTTGTAATTGATTGATATAATGATTGGTCATTGATGCACATACATCACTTGACTGATAAAGGGCTTGATCAGTGGGAGGAACTTGACCAACGGGAGAGGTGCAAGATGGTTTTACAGATCAAGGTCACAATGGGATTGGGTGTTTTCATGTCCTGCCAATGAAATGGAAGCATTGGGGAACAGCCATTAGGATTCCGAGAATGTTAGTCAATACTTTCCCACGAAACAGAAAGTAGGTGGTTTTCCTGAAAGTACTTACGATTTAACATTTTAAATATTGGCTTGCAGTGAAACCCGTAGCTATGGATTGAACAAAAACAAGATGGCCTTACATACTTTATAGTGGATAGATATATCCACTAACTCTCTCCCCCATGCTATGGACTTTTTGATCTCATGCAATTTATATGGTCTGGGTTGTCTTGTATATATATTACATTAAGTTCATTTATGCTGTTTGATATGTGCATGCTTCTTGAGGGTTCACACGTTTGTTTTAAACATCTTATAATGAGTTCACTCTAAATATTATTCTATAATATGGTTACAGGTATGGAGTGCTTACAAAGATCAGAAGCACGATCTTTTCCTGCCATCAAATGCTCAGTCAGCTGCAGCTGGGGTAGCAGGTCTTATTGAAAGCTCTTCAGGAAGACTGACATATGCACTCACAGGTCCAACTCCACAGCCTGCTCTTGTGAGACTGCCGGTCTCAAAGATTACTCGGGAAGATATCAAAGAAGAAGATTCAGTAGAGCAAAATTCCCACAGTCCGAATCCATGATCTGATTCAACTCTGTAATTTCCATTCACTTGTACAGTTAAAAGTTTTAATTAAGCATTAGATTTTTGAGAAAAGGTATCAGGATGAGGTCTCATCCTTGTAACAAATATGAGCATTTTGTTGTCAAGCATTGTACTGGCACCAGGTGCTTTGTAATATGTTGTAAGTCATATGTCACCTAATGTGGCTTGTTTGGCAAAAGAAGCCATGCCATATGCATTTTGCGCTGTTTTTGCAATCCTTTCTCACTCCATTCAGTGTCTATTGCTTTAGTTGATTCTTTCTGGAAATTAAAATGAGAGATGTACCTATTGTATAATTGAATGTTAACTACAATAAAATTGAATGTTTTGCGTCATAATGACTTTAAAAAATGGGAGTACATAGAAGTTGAAGAAGAGTTGCAGGTGACGAGAATCATTATCTCAGATTTGGTCAGAAATGTTCACCTCTTTGGTAACTTTCTTGTGGCTAGCTTTGCACATTGTATGATGTTTATTTTGCAATCTATAATCACATCTAATTGTTGCTACAATTTCTCAGTAAATTAATTTCTTTAAATTTACTGAGACAATTTGAGACAATTTGCAAGTAAATTATGATTTTGCTGATTGCAAATATTTCGTCAACATTTGATATCGCGACACTGTTATGAACAATGCATGCAGGAACATGTAGGTGACTCATGAAATACTAGAAGTCTAGAGCCATCCTTAAAGATTGTTGATGATATTCAATCACTGGTTGCCTATTATATATAGATGTTTTATTAGATTTGACCATCCTAGATTTTATTTTCTTGCAAAATATTTTATAGATAGTTACGTGAGTCTTAGGGACAGGGTTTGCGGATTTTGGGGACAGTGGGTGGATGGCTATTAAAATAAGATAGAGAAATTAATATTTAAATATTTTAACTTTATTTAATGAATTTGAGGGGTTTAAACTTTATTTAATGTTTTTAGGGTACTTTCAGAAATAGGGTTCAATATTTTTGGTAAAATTGACAGCGTTTTAAAGTAAAGCAACAGTTTTTTTAATAACGAATTAAAAAAAAAAACAGGGACATACTTCCAAGCCCCTGAAATGTCCAGGTGTCACCCTAATTGAGGGGATGTGTCCCTGAATAACACTCTAGTCTGTGCAAAATAACTAATTTAATGGAAGGGTTGTGGTGGAAACTCATATTAGTTTTGCAGGTTATAATATTGTGCAAAGCCTTAAAAGAAAATCCCCCAACTAATGCCATTACTTTTACCTTCCGATGTTTTGTTTTGCCAGTGCAATAAATAGTCTCCACCTTAACTTTGTGGAAATTGGCTCCTCGCAAGTACACCAAATGAGCATGGATTAATTTTAATTTTTTTTAGATTGGCCCAAGGTTCAAATATTGACCTCTACGTTCAAATTCTTGCTTATTGGAGACATACACTTGGTTCTACCACAAACCAAAGTGATCTGGAGCAGGTGAAATATCCACCAATCCCTCGTAAGTGATACACCTTGGTCATGTGAATGTTAGAAGGCTAGACTCTCTCACCCTTGTTTACTTGGAAATATGAGTTGCCATACTTAATGAGGCGTTGGCTCAAAAGAGCCATGACAATTCCATATTACTTGATTTTGGCTAATAATGAGTTTTCCTATGTAAGCATTGAGTTCTCGCAATTTTTTTGAAAAATATCGTATTCACATAAATGCTATAAGGATTTGAACTAAAAATTGATTAAAGTAGTACTTATATCTATCAAATATTCACAAATCAATTTTAGATGGATCAGTTAATTGGTTACCATAAAAGTGAAGATGGATTTGGTAAGCACCCGTTAAAAGCTGAGTGACCATGGAGTCCCTGAGTTAATTGGTTATAATTTTTTCCATTCTTTTGTGTAACTTGAATTTTGGTCATCAAATTTTTTTTTTTTTTTTTTTTTAAATTTCTGAGCTTACCTAGGGAGAGGGCCCTAGCCCTTTTGTGGCATCACCAGTCCACCCGGCAGCGGAACCATAAGGATGAAAGTTAAAGCTCTCGGCTACATTATTGTGGTACCCTATTACCAGGGTATCCAAACTGTCGGTAGTAGGCCAATTTAACACAGAGCCGAGATTTGAACTTTGGACCTCCCAATTACCAGGAGACCCAAGAACCGTTACACCACTACCCGCTGGATGTGGTTATCAAATTCTTCTTTCCCATTCCATTTTAAGGTTATTCGAGTTGCTTGTCTAATGTCATATAAATATGTATGCCCATTTCATCCGAGCAATGCCTCCTAGCCAATCATCATTATGCGATTGTATTATAGATATGTTTTGCCCACTCAACTAAATTTCTCGCCGCTTTTTCTCCCCTTGTTTTAGTGTAAACTTTTAATATCCTCACTTCCTTTACCATGTAACAAAAACATGGTGTTATTAATATTGTGTAATGAAACAAGTCTTCAACCCATCATTAAGGATTGCGTGTGGAACTTTTAAAATCTCTTTATGCCAATTTCCTTAATTTTTGACCCCTAACTCATATATTTTCTTTGGCTCAAAATAGTCGTGTTGTCAATTGTCTTGTAAAGGCATGTAATTATTTCTCATTACCTATGACCATTAATTTTAAATATTGAGATTTTACTTTTAAATCGACATTGGGATTTCAGCAGTTCATTGTTTAAAATTTGAGTGTACCCATGCCTTACCACCATATTCTTTTGTCATGATTGATTTTTAGTGTTTGTTGTCTTTTTAGTACACATGTTGCACAAGTGCGAGATACTATTGTTTCGCGCCTGCGCTATTAGTTTGCACGGGACTGCGTGCAAATTACATTTTATCCATAGTTTGAGTTAATTTTTTGAATATTGTTAGTGCCTTAAACATTTTTGTATTATTTCTATGTTCCCTGATTGGTGGAATTTTATTCCTCATTGCCAAGCCTGTTTTCTACGGCCCAGATATCACCTGTTTTTCTAAAGTTTTAGTTGCCTCTTACAATGTTCCATGTGCTTGGAGGCCTGACAGCTGTTGTGTGGTTGAGTATCCACCTAGTTTCCTGCATGCAATTGCTTCTACCATCAATTTCCAGTTTGGAAAACATTTGCATCCAATTTTAATTTTGGCGTGGGGTCTTCTGCGTATCAGGTGCTCCACCTCCACTTCAGTCTCATTAAATCTTCACCACCCGCCAAGAGTTATTCCCTGCACTGTATAGAGTGAAACATTGAAGGTGGGAGCATCTACACAGTTTGGCAAGAGACAAGAGCCCTTGGAGTGTGACTATACAGGTATGAAAATTTATTAGTTCCCTTCATTCTATCCATTGACGCTTGTATGGGAGCTTGCGGACAAATTTTGGGTGTCAAGCAGGCTCTACGTTCTGAGAATCCCTCTCTTGGGTTGCAGGTGTTAAAACCTTCTACAAGACCTTAAATTTATCCGCGCTGTTGACTCTACCAAAAACATAAAAAAATGTCACGAAGGACCACAATTTTTAGGTGGGTCTTCCCAAAAACCTCATTAAAAACAGGAATGGCCTTTCAAAGGATCTTGCATTTGTCAGACGACCTAACTGAATCAACAAAAGCAAAAATGACTGTTAAGGACCACACATTTTCAGCTGGGTACTCCAGAAAAAAACAGAATTTTAGGATTTCAAATGCCCTCATATGTATCAGACCACCTGACTATATCAACAAACACGCCAAAAGCCTTCAAGGACCATAATTTTTTTGTTGGGTTTTCCCAAAAAAAGCTTTAAAATAACAGTTTGTCTTCCTCAAATTTAACAGCCCACCCCACTGTATCAATGCACACAACATATGCCTCTCAATATCTCGGTTTTTACCTGCTTATTCTACAGAGAAAAAACGAGGTTTGGTGCTTCAAATTAATCAGACCACCTAAATGTATCAACAAACACAACATAGGCCTCTAAACTCGAATTTTTCAGCTGGGTATTCTCAAAAAATCATGAGAAAAGAATAGCTGTTAGGCCTTTCCAGGCCTCTTAAATGCATTTGAAGCAGCTAGTTGTAAATAAGCAAGCATACATATCCGGTTCCAGATAAGCAAGAGTCCATAAATATCATTTGTCCGCATGCTTACAAATTTGATTCCATGCCTGCTTCATACATTTTATTTTTCCTCCCTTTTTCCACAATTTTTAAGCATTAAAAGTTTGTTTCAAGAATAAGCCTTGGCAGGAGCAAGCAGATACCTCAAACAAGAAGGAGAAGATGAGGGCAAATAATTTGATGGGATAAGACTTGGGGGAAGCGATCTCTAACCTTGTCGGTGGGGAGATTCCATGGTTATCCTCACGAGGCAGTCACACTGTTTCACCATATGCAACAAATAGGCCTTCAACCCAATCAGTTTACATTTGCCAACATACTCTCAGCCTGTGCCAAAATCGGAGCTTTGGAACAGGGTATGGACATCCATCAAAGCATAAAGGATAGAGGAATTTTGTCAAATGTGGTTGCAAATGTCCTGGTAGACATGTATGCAAAATGTGGAACCGTAGACAAGGCACGTGAACTGTTCGACAGAATGCCTAAAAAAAATGTGGTATCGTGGACAGTCATGATTGCAGGATATGCCCAAAATGGATTTGTTGAAAATGTGTTATAATTACTTAGAAACATTCATGCAATTGCAATTGGCAGATGTAAAGCCAAATTCCACAACCTTTGTCAGCATCCTCCCTGCCTGTGCCAAAATGGGAGCTTTGGAACAGGGTATGGACATCCATCAAAGCATAATGGATAGAGGAATTTTGACTGATGTAGTTGCAACTGCCTGGTAGACATGTATGCAAAATGTGGAAGCATAGACAAGGCACGTGAACTGTTTGATAAAATGCCTCAAAGAAATGTGGGCTCATGGAATACCATGATTGCAGGATATGCACAATATGAATTTGTTGAAAATGTGTTATAATTACTTAGAAACATTCATGCAATTGCAATTGGCAGATGTAAAGCCAAATTCCACAACTTCATATTTGTTTGTACAACTTCATGGCCGGGGAAAGCTTTCCCACCAGTGATCAATGGAGTTGAAGGCCCAGTCATGCTAAAGATTGCTATTAATTGCCAAAGGAGGAATTTCAATGCTATATCTGCCCCCATTCTGCAACTTTATTAAATTTGGATCTGCCTATATTGATTTCTCTTTTAATGTTTTCTAATTTCGTGTTAACGAGTGACTCTACCATATATAGCTATAGAGGGGGGGGCACCTTTCCTGATGCTGTAGATTTGTTGAATACTTGAAATGACATTCCCACCTTCAATTTTGACCTTGATCTTGAAGCAGTAGCATGGATAGATCAATGTGTAGTGTAGTTGAAATTAGTGTTAAACCATAGTGGCGTGTAGACATTGGTTCGGCTGTATGCATGGCCTTTACTTCGCTGCAGTTACAATTTTATTCTTTGGATATATTCATCGTCAGATCCTTAGCAACTCAATTATGTTTGCAGTTGTTTTGGTTTCATGGCTTTACAAAATTGGTCTATTTTTCTTCATTTGTGTTCTTTTCTATTTGAATTGCCATCTTCAAATTCTTCGGATTGAGGGCTATTAAAGTTTACTATAAGAGTATAGGTCGATGTTTACATACTTCTGAAAGAGCATATGAAAACCAGACACCGGATTTTTCTAATCAGTCGTGCATTCACATCTTTATTCTAGCGTCTTTGCTTACCATTAGCATAAGCCAACTTAGGACTGTTGCAGTGATGTTATCCTCGGCTTCTATAATAAACTTTTTAAATGCAAGAGATTTTGTGGTTTACTTGGGCCTTTCCCTAACAAAATGGAACTAGTTTCATGCTTGGTCTATTGGGAGCTGCAAGGATAACTCATACAGCTCAACGGCTTGTCTCCATGGCCACCACCTGGCATTCATTATCCACCTGCTCCTCTCAATCTCCATTTGCATTTGCACATAACATTTTACGGCAGGTACTATTGCTGCAACGCAGCCCTTGTTATCTTAGCAATCCATGTGATTAAAATAATAATTTTTGGTCAATTATATATCAAACCTTAATCAAGTTAAATCATATTCATTGTTGGTTTGGTGTTTTTGTTAGGTGAACATGACTTATTTTACTTAATTTTGTGGGATGCCACCATCATTATCTATTATGACCTAATTAGAGGGGATGACGCTTTGACAACTATTTTTTGGGTGAAAAATACCTCAATATTAGGTAGTGGTGCTTGATATGTGGATTGTTTTTACCAGGATTATTTGCATATCAAATGTTGAGTTTGATAGTAAGGTAGAGGTTATAATGCTTTGCATTAATAAGTTATTAAACATGTCTTTCTAGTGCAACATTATGTAATATCATTTTAGGGTATTTATTGTGTTAGTATTTTGCAATTTATATTTCATTAGTAACAATTCACAAGAACCCATTTCTCACGAGTGTGAATGTTAAGGCAAACATTCATTGCATTTAGGTGATTCTCACATGGGTGCAACAAGAAGACATGTCGGGAGATCACCCATTCCAATATTACTCTTGCTAATATGCACTCAACCATGGAGTTCCCCTATAATGATGTCCACTTAACTTGCTACTTAATTAGGAAAACCTTCAGATAAGTATTGTTTTATGAACCATTCATTAATATGTTTGTTTATCTCTATTTTTATTGGTCTTCTTGAAATTAATTAACTTATTTGATTAGTGGATATATGCATCTCAAGTAACATTTTATTTTGTCGATGACTCCTCAACACATCAATCTCCTATATTGAGATTGGGGTGGTTGTATGTGTTTAATTTTCAGCGTAATTTGTTTTAACATTCCATAACTTTTCCAAGGTGCTTACAATTTCAAATATTTATCAACATTTAATTGCATCACTTAGTTGTTCTTCGTGTTTTAAGTTAATAGAAAGGTTTAGACTATGTTTTCACATTTCATTTCAACATGGCAAGCGATAAGTTTAATTCAAACTAAAATCAATTTTTATGTTAAACTTGTGCTACATGTTATAACTAGCATTTGAACTAGTCTTATTTCGTTTGCTAACATATAAACATAAAAGTCTCCATACAATTCATATCTTCGAAATGTTATTTTATTACGAGGATTTTGATTAAGAGGCTTTGATTTGAGTCTTTCGTGAAATAGTTCCATATTAGGAACTTTATTTAATCAACACTTAAGTTCCATATATAATAATTATAACCAACTTTTCACATACTTTTTGGTTTAACTTAGTAAATAACTTTATTTTTGAACAACTCAAGGTTTCATTCAAGAAGCATCCCATCAAGGGATTAACAAATTAACCCAAAAGTTCAAGACTTTAAATTCTCTTATTCATTCTAATTTCCTAACTTTAGACAATTATAAGTCTTGCCAACATCCTTTTGAAGCTTTATTAGCTATAAAAATACTATTATCTCTTAGCTCTTACTTGCTTTTTAAACAATTACAATGAATAATATTTAATCATACAAGAACACGGGTCTTATAACATTGAACATGCGTTAAATCATTATTCCCTCAAGAATCATTTTCAAATATAATTTTAATTAGAAAGCCCCTACTTTCTTATCAATAAGCTAACAACAATATTTCATTAATTCTTACAATTCTAAACCATTTAAAAGTCGAATACAAGTTTATATTGTAAGTTTCATAAATCATAAATCACGTGACAACCTTTTTGAGATGAAACAATCTCAATATAGCTTGACCATTACAAAGTTACACTGTCTAATATTTCTCTGAACTCTCGAACGAAAAAGTGTTGCATATGTGAATCTTATTTCACAACTAATCTCTCACAACAAGAGCTTGAAGTCATAATGAGGGAATTAGTAAAATGATCGCATCAATGGGGAACATACCTGACCATAGTTCCACAGATCATGCATGCACCAATTACTCAAGGCCAATAATCCTTGATCAAATTCAAAACAAAACTGTGACCCACATCATCAAAACATACACATGCAAACTCCAATTAACAATCATCATTACAAAATGAAAATCAAAACAAACCCTAAGTTGACAATGCAATAAACTTCCGCATTTTTATAAATGTGAATAATCAGCATACCTTTATGGGAAACTTGTTATCCCAAAAGAATTTTTGTATTTGTTGGACCAAATGTGGGTTTCTCACTTTTTACTTAGAGTCACTCACGTATGAATGAAATATGTTTGAGAATATGAAGATTCACTTGAACTAACAATTAGCTTGGGGTTCTATGAGAACATTCACAAATACCAAACCTCATTAAAGTAATGCATTTGCAAATATTAATGCGCTAGTGAAAAAACACAATTTTGACCAACAATAATTTTTAAATGTTCTAGGTCAAAATGTAAATGTGTTGTACTTTAAAATCACCCAATAACCATCACAAGTCGGGTAGTCAATCATAATGAAAAATTAAAAAAGTTCTATATTTTCAGCATTCCATTGAAGATACAAATGCAATACAAAGTCATACGACAACCAAAAAGACTTGGTGAAATAAAACTACAACTAATTGTAAAGCCACATCCAAGTTAAGGCTTAACAAAAGAATCATAACGCAATAGAAAATGTATGCTTAAATCAAATTAATAAAAATGAGCAAGGCCTAGTTTAGGCTTTAGGACCAACAAAGGAAGTAATAGTTTCAACCATTATCAAGTTGAATTGAAAATGCACAATTAGTCAACCAAAATGCTATAATGAGAATTCCCAAAATTTACAAAAATATCACTGTTTCTCTAGAAAGCTCGCATTTGTTCACATACCACATTAACTTAGAAGGTGCAAGCAAAAACTATTGAGCCAACACAAAAACGTAAACCCTATATTTCTCATTCACCCACAAACACTTATGAAAATGTAATGTAGAAGACGATTAGAAAAGTGCAAAGCTCAAATTTTATTGAGCCATTATAATGTAAATGTTTGTTAGCCACGTGCTTATGCACTGCCCACATATATTTATATATATGTACACACATTTATACATATATGTACACACATTTATACATATATGCATAGCTACATATTTGTGTGTATATACACGAAATCAGTAACAAAACTATAATAATAGAAACATAGACATAGCTAAATTTTCATATTGTTTCAATAGAAGCATAAAAAGAAAACCCATATAATTTCCTTTCACCAAAACCTTCATTTCCCTTGCATATAAACCAATCACTAAACCAACTTCTACAATAAATCAAACAACAATCAAAGTGTAAAGGTTGTTACAACTATGACACAATATATGACCGGTATATATGTATGTGTGTATATACACTCACACATAAAACTATAAATATTTCATTTAAATAATACCACTACTTGTTTGTCATATTTTTCCACTTACAAACCATTTTTTCTTAGAAACAAATTTGGCTACAACATGAAAACAAGTTGAAAGGAAAATGATACATGGTAAAAATCAAACCCTCCATTTTCTTCCTCCTTTCTTTCTCTTCACCTTTTAGATTTTTCCAACATCAAGTGTAACAACAACCGGTGTGTGGTAGGAGGAAGAGTGCCATTAATGCACAATTCCCACATTTTTTCCAAATCAACCACTTAAAAATTTCTCCCTAAAAATTTCCGCAAATCTCTTAGGAGAATTCTTCTTTTGCACTAATCCGTCAAGTTTTCTAGTTCACAATCATAACATCCATGCAAAACCATGCCGAAAAGGCTCTCTATATTTGCACCATTGAAAAGACAAAACCATTTGAAAATGACATTTCTCCTTCCAAACCAAGTCGGTGACACGGGTTTTAGCTCAACCTAAGTTGAAAAAGGTATCTTGTATTTCAAGCTTTAAACAATTTCTATGATCATTAATACATTCTTCTCATGACCATCACTTTGGGATCTTGTTCCTTTATCCATCAAACCACTTTTGGCTTAAAACATTAAAAACTAAATTCACACACACACACACACACACACACACACACACACACACACACACACACACACACACACACACACACACACACACACACACACACACACACACACACACACACGCACACACACACACACACGTGTGCACACGCGCGCATGTACACACACACATTATCAATACAAAGTATTAGTAATAAAAACTTAGTATAGGTGTTTAGGACCAAGGTATAAGTCTAAGTTAGAATATGATACAATTTAGCACAAGAGTGGATTATAAGACACATATACTCACTCATGCACACACGTCTACGTGCATGTGCAACACATGCACAAACAAAGACATGGATAAAATTTAACATAAGATTATATTCACACACACCTACACCTGCATATGCTTGCGTGCGTCTTGGCATGCACAAGACACACACACACAGATATATGCAATAATAATCAAACTAATATGCATATATCCATATAAAAATGATAATAATATGAACCATAATCAATACTCAATAAGCTGATCAGAATAACAGTTTCTAAATGTCATTTTCCAACTAATAACGTAATGACTAAAATATGACAACACCTGCGAAACAACTTCCTTATTCCTTCGTTTCCCTGAAACTCCTCCTTCACCGATTTAATGGAAATTTAAAACATTCATATGGAGGCATATAAATATTGTAAACCAGTCTTGTCCATTCATTTTGCATTCTTTCAAAGTACATTCGAGATTTTCCTTATCACTGTCACACCTCTTCTGACCATTTTTCTACGTTTTGTCTGTCATTTGTCCAACCATTTTCATAAATTCCAGTTATATTGGGAACGTGGAGAAGTCGGCTATATTTTCATCTAATAAGTAAGAATTTACATCACTGTTTTCCCTTGTTTTGCTCTCTTTCTTGTTGCAGCGCCCTTCTACCTTGATTTTGCCCAAAATTTCTTGTGAAGATAATTTTTCTCTTACCATTACTCCTAATTTAGTGAAAATGAATTTCCAATATGCGGATTATGAGCCAATATCTTCCCTTGAGAATTTTGTACCAAAATCGGAGATAGTGATGTCAAGTACATGGATTTGGCAGAATTTTGGGACAGAATGAAAGACAGAAAAATAAATCCTTTAGCAAAAGAATTCTTGGAAGTCGCCTAGCCCACGCTGGAGGTGTTCCTACCTCTTTCCAATGTACTGAGACTGTCTTAACCTATGCTTCTTGTTTCGACCCTCAAACCAAAGAGTTGAGAGATCCACTATAGTCATTTCTCATTTAGATGCATATCACATCAATTTGGCTGTTAATATCCCCACTTTTGACAATGCTAAAGTCTTTACTCTAGCTGAAGCGAAGAGGGAATTTGATTTAATCCCTAATAAATTTCATACTTTGATTGCAAAATCCTGGTTGAAAACAAAAAAGAAGGGACCTTCAAAGATGCCATAAACTCTATATAGAAATGACTTCATGGAAGAGTTATTAAATATTATTACTCCCCGGCAAGACTCATGGGCCTTTCCTCCACCAAGGAATTTTAGGATTGGATGTGCATTTTTATCAACATAATTTGTGAAGGAAAACAACCATTGAATTGGGGAGAAATCATTTGTGAAAATATGACTCAACAACTCATTCAGGTGCACCAAACCAAGTCCTTCCATATGACTTCCTATTTGATATATACTATTGTTGGGTATAGGATTTGGATTGGCTTGTCGATTCCGGGTAGCTGAAAAACATCCAAATCTATGACTTTTAAACTCAATTACCTTTGAAAACAATAAACTCCATTTCATAAGGGTAAATGATGCCTTTATTATGTTTCTAGTTAGATTGCTGGAAGGTTGTGTCACCAATAGGTTTTCTCAAGAGAATTAAAAACTTATAGTTGTATATGGAAGCATGTTCATATGATTTCAAAGATTCTCATGTTAGGAAATAAGGGATAAAATATGCGGAACAATCCCACATAGAATTGCAATAATAGAAACTAATATGTATAAAGATATTATAGATCTGAAATAAAAGTGTAGAAAAATAAAAGAACACAACATAGAGAAAGTATTTAACATGGTTCACTCAATTTGGGATATGTCCACCAAGAATCACTTTATCATATTTTATTACAAGCCACCTCTTTCTCTCAATACAATACCTAGATTTGTTTGGAGCTATGCTCAATAAAAACTCTTGAATTCACACTTGAACTCACACACATCTATAATGTACAATACCCTACCATATGCACCAAAAGCACACAAATATGCAACTGCATAATAAATTTTACAATACATGTGGTACTAAAACCATGGGCCAAATCCACCCCATAAACCTATGAGTCAAAATACCGCCCATGTGAGAAGAGCACGTATCCCGAGAAAATTGTGGAGAGAGTATAGTACTTTTAGTGTACGAGTCTTCAACACTTCCACACACGAAAACATCCTCCACAACAGAACAATATCCCACTCGGAGGCTAGTTTTCCTTTGAGAAATCTTCTCAACCCTTGATGTCATCCGTGAAGACCAACCAAAACTGAATACAACTTCGCTCCTTATTATCACCTTGGTCATCATGTCTGCAGGATTCGACTAGTATGAATCTTCTCCACCTCAACTTCTCTTCCTCCAAATTTTTCCTAATGAAATGGTACCTTAACTATATATGCTTCATCCTGGAGTGGAAAACATAGTTCTTAGCTAGGTGTATATCACTCGACTATCACTATCGCAACTTCTCTTTCTCATGCTTATGCTCCAACTCCTCAAGAAATTGTTGTAACCAAATAATTTCTCTACTTGCCTCTGTGGCAACAACATACTCACCTTAGTGGTTGACAAAGTCACCAACTTATGTAGTCGTGACATCTAGCTCAATGTTGTCCCACCTACAGTGAAACTATAACCTCTCGTGCTCCTCCCGAATGTCTACATCTCCAGCCATATCTGAATCTACATAACCACACAAAGTGGTGTACAATCCACTATAACAAAAACTATTCTCATGGTTCCTCTCAAGTACCAAAGGATCCACTTTCTTTGCATGTCAATGATATTTACCCAGATCACTCATAAATTTACTCACTTCTCCCACTGCATGGGCAATATTAGGCCTAGTGCACACAATGACATACATCAAACTACCAACCATTGATGAGTAAGGTACCTTGGACATATGGTTTCTCTCCGATCTGTCTTGGGACACTACTCCTTTGATAACTTGACATGGCACTCGATAAAAGAATCCCAACCGGTTTAGCATTACGCACATTAAACCTCTCTAATCTTGTTGAGTGCATGAAATATAGCTCAAGTATAAAAACACATAAATATTGGGCGTGCGGGGACCGGAGCACGCGCGGAAGGAGAAAATCATAGAGAAACATGAGCACACTAGAATGGATTGAATTAAGGACTTAGCCACTTTTTACGGGTCAAGGCTATTTTTGGAGATGGATTACTGAGCACGCGATAACATGAAGACTTGTAGGTCACACAAAGCTATTTTGGGATGAACAACACTTCGAGTGCCATGCGTAAGTTTGATCTAATAATAGGATTTCTACTCGAGTTAACTATATGAAGTCTATTGTTAGAGCACTTGCATGTTTTTATTCCTTGTAAAGGCACATGGCTATTATTAGCATGTAGCCTATTTTTGGAAGGTGCATGGGGGATGAAGGAAATTTCCCACCCCCATGTGTGTATAGATTTGCATGGTTTTGAGAGTCATGATTATTGCGAGTTATGCTCTGATTTGTTAGCGCACATAACCATGGAAACTAGATCTTGAATGTACTGAAGCTTCATGTTTTTTAGTATTTAATATAGTGGGTCATATTGGTTGGATATTGGCGTTAGATGTGACTAAATGTGGTTCTTGCATAGTAAATCTTATTATGATCATTTTGTAGTCAATATTTCATATGGTTTAGATCTAGATCTAGTTCATGCATTGTGGTTTACTTAATTATCATTATGGATTTGAATATATACATGCTCAATCATGCTAACATTACGACAAACAACTCTAAAGAGGGACACAGTACCTTTTCATGCTTCGTGAGCGCTCGGTTCATATTGAGTGATGTGTCATCACACCTTGAGTTATTTGCAGTGAATTCTAGACTACATCATTAGTTTCGTTTTTCAGGGACCTATTTGTCAACTATTTTTCAGGATGTTGCGTGATGAAGACATACTGATTGACCTTGGCCAGTATTGAGGAGTGGTTAGTAGATCTGGAAGAAGAGTATGCTCATAGATTCAACACTTGGACCTGATTTTAATGCACACATGTGGGTCGAGAAAAATATATATGACTACTTATATGAGATGTTCTTTTCTATATTTCCTATAGAGCTATACGAGTGGTTGGTTGCTTATGCTTCTAAAGGAATTAAAGGTTTCGCATGCTTGTTTGTATGCAGGAATAATTCCAGGGCTTGTATGATGCAGATTTGATTTGGATGCGCTCTGTGGATGTTTGGTTCCGTGGTGTTTTGAACAACTATATTCTTAAGTACATAGTTTTGACTTACTCTTTCCTATAGGTTGCTGAGTTTTAATTTTTACACGAACTCAGAGGATCGTATTTGTGTGGTATTCCACTAGTGATCAAGATCCTGATTGTAACCATGGATTTGGAACAAAAGCCGATGAGTAACTAAACCCCACTATGTGCGGGGGAAGGAGCATGTCTGGTAAGGATGGCGGACCTAGCGATAGAAAGACAAAGGGAAGAAAGTTGACTTAAGTTCTATGAGGCACGTAGGAGGGATTTAGAGAAGCGGTGAGAAGGTGCGGAATGGATGGCGTTGTGGAGAGAGATGGCTTGTGAAGGATTCAAAGATCACGTAGAAGACGTGGAGCTAAAGAATCTAGATCTCCCCCATTTGGGAAAGCATTGTAGGGAACCCTCTTCATCCTCATATGAGAGCATGCCAATAGAGACGACATGGGCCACGGGAGCGCATCTAAATCTACACGATGACCTAGGCATTGCATTTGGGTTTTCTAATTTTTAGGATAGTCGGTAAATAACAAGCTAGTGTGAGCGATGAGGGTTGCAATAGATAGAGTTAATTTTTAGTCAAGTTTAGGAGTTAATCAGGGAGCTTATTCATCTATGGTGCAATCATCATCTACTTTATTTGGAGGACTGTTGGAGGTATCTTTTCTGGTGCATCGTCGACATAGAATGTAGGTGCACAAAACCTTGGCATCACATCTGGAAGAAGTGTAACTTCACGAGAATGTGGGCACTCGGTTAGGAAAAATGTTGGAGCGGAAGGTAGTGCATCTTATGGTCCATTACCTACTAGAGGGGGTGGATCAGGAGGATCAAGTGGCTCGGGCGTTGGAGGATCTGGTGGATTTGGAGGTGGTGGAAATACGGGTTAAGTCGGGGTGGTGGGAAAGGTCCACACCAACCTCAACAAATTTACATGGAGATGTCTCTCTGTCTCCCAAAGTATAGAGGCATTGAACATGCAACCGAGAACATGCATATGTGTGAGATCTTCATGGCACACAAAGGGATTACAACTCCGAGCACAAGGTAAGTCGGTTTTGCAAACTACGTTGCCGAAGCACGTGCACAATTGGTATAGAAAATTTGATCCTAATCATAACTCGTGGGATTATACAATGCTGCGAGATGCTTTCTTAAAATAATTTTATATGCCTGAGTTCGAGCGAGAAAATCATAAGCGGGCTCAAAGACATTAGCAGGAACTACTCGAAAGTGTTCGAGAATACGATTCTTGGTCAAATACTCTCCTTTCTAAGTTATCTTATGACATCCATACAAGCCAACATGCACAATTGTTCATTGGAGGACTGATCATGCCTTTTAGGAGGGGGCTTTCACACAAGACTTATACAAATCTGTGAGGAAATTGAGGCAAATTTATGCACTCGGGTAGTAGGAATGTGGACATAGGAGTGAGCTTGTTCTTAGAAGCTCAGTTAGCAATGGAAAATAAGTTGGAGAAATTATCTCGCTAATTCAACACATGAGATGTGTAACAGATTTGGTGTGCAGTTGCGAAGTGGAGGGGCATACTAAGGATAGTTTCCCTTGGAAATCGGTGTGCTCCTTCTTGTTGGATTGCGAGATATGTCAATTGGACCATAGTTCAAGCCGATTCCCATTATTGTAGCGCATGATAAGAAAGAATGTGTATTATTGTAATATTTACAGGTCCTTGACTCATGATATTGAAGATTGCATATTGATTGATCAGATCCATGATGTCATTGATATTGGCGTATGACCGACTAGTGTTGAAAATGATTCCAAGGAAAAGGGCAAGCATCATGAATTTGATCACATTGAGGGGTGTTTTGATGGCGGGTGTGGTATAGGTCGGGGTTATCGAGGTGGATTCAGAGGTCAAGGTCGTGGGGTAGGAAGGAGTATTTTCCCTCGTGGAACTTGTTATACATGTGGATCCTTGAGCACTACAGTGTGAATTTCCATAGAATATTGTGTGTTCTTGTTACGGAAAGAATCATAGTTATGAAGAATGCTCGGACTTGTAGGAACACTTAAGAAATAAACAAAAACAAGAAAATAAGGGCGCATGAGTGGTTAGAGTACAATGCATCGTGGAAGACTAATGGATGCCAAAGTTAGCACTAGATCTTGAGTTGGTACCTATGAAGATTACTACTAGTGCTTTGAGGCATCGTGTGTCGAAGGAAGCTCTGCAACAAAAGCCTACTATTACTAAGGAGGAAGTCTTGCATGCCAAGTATCCGGACCTATGTGTCGGAAGGAGGTTTATCAAGAAACCATGGAGGTAATTTGAAATTTATTGGGTGAGATACAATGTTTTAAGGAACAGTCGTGGAAGTTGGAACAAAAGAAGGTAACTAATTTCCATCAAACATAAGTGGATGATTTGAATTTTTTTGCAAGATGCTTTGCGATAAGAGAATATTGTTCCTTTTTTGGGAGCTGGTTGAAGGGGAACACTCATGCACCTTTCGGACTAAACATGAGAGACAACTTTTGCATGTTAATCTTCCTCTGGGCAGTTTGGACTATGACAAGGAGATTACTATAAATGTTGTTGTTGATGGTTGACTCTTGAGTAACATCTTGATTGAAACAGCACAAAAGCAAATATACTTGACTTTGGATGCATGGGTTCGGATGGGAATACCTCTATTATAGCCATCCTCTAATGTGTTGTTCATGGAAAATTGGACTAAGGCAACGCCAATTGGAGTTTTAAAAGATGCATAAATTACTATCACGAGGGGGCCAAGTTCACTTTGGGGACTTTTAGGTCTTAGCGCTTGCGAGAGCGGTAATTTTCCCACTTTACTTGGGTATACCCTTGGTGCTATGCTAACAACGCTGAATTACATTTCAAGAAGGGGTGTATCGTTTTGAGAATAAGGAATAGTGTGTCATCATACCTATGATAGATCGGAAATATGCAACTTATGTAGATCCCTTAAGTGAAGAATACTACAAAATTTATGTGCAAAAATATTCGGGTTGAACCACATACCCTCGGAATTAGAGGATATTTCTATCTTTTTATGCACATGTGTGGCACCCAAAGGAATGAAGGCTTTGGAAAAGAAACAACTTGATATTTGCGCCATGCCTTACATGTTGATTAGTGGAGACTTATACAAGTTAGGCCGTGATGAAGTTTTGCGCCGGTGTGTACTTGAGCAAAAGCATGAAGCAATTATGGTGAAGCTCGTGGTAGTATTGCAAGCGAACACTATGTAGGGGATTTCATCGCGTGTAAGATTCTACTAGCTGGTCTATGGTGGGAAACATTGTACACGGACTGCAAAGCATATTGTAAGGCCTGTGATCATTGTCAACACCTTGGCAAGCTGGGAAATGAGAAGAAATGCCTTTGAGGCCTATTATTGAGAAGTGGGAAATTGAATTTGTGGCTCCTATTTCCTAGTCATGTGCGAAACAAGATCACACTATATTATAACTTGTATATATCATCTTACAAGGTGGGCAGAAGTGGTGCCTACAAAGGATTGCACAACAACTACAACAAAAAGATTTATGTTGGAAAATATTATTAGCAGGTATGGCTGCCCTTTAAGTTTGACGAGTGATAGGAGTACTCATTTCATTAATGAGACTATCAAAATATTATTGGATAAATTCATGGTTACACACCATAGGACGACCCCTTATCACCCTTAGGAAAATGGAATTGTTGAGGATTTCAACAAAATATCGAGCCATACCTTGACCAAAATTTGTGATGTTGGAAGGAAGATTGGGATGACAAGGTTTTTGTGGTACTTTGGGCATACCAGACAACCTACAAAAGGTTGAATAAAGCATCACCATTTCAGTGGTGTTTCATGTAGAAGCAGCTTTCCTATGGAATTCATGTTACTTTCTTTACGCATTGTGTGTGTAGGAGGTTTATCGATGAAGAAGCATTGGAAGAACGCAATTAACAAGTTGATGCGAGTTAGATGAGAGGCGCGCCATAACAAGATGGAGTCAAAAGCAAAAAAAATCTAGGCGTAAGGAATGACATGATAGGAACATCAAGGATAAGAATCTTGAGGTTGGGAAAATGGTACTTCTATATGATTGAAGGTTTTGTGCCACCCAGAAAACTTAAAGTGCATTGGTTGGGACCGTATGTTATCACTCATATATTTGATTTAGGTGCTTTCTAGTTAGAGGCGATGGATGGAACACAATTGTCTGGTTACTTTAACGGGAGTAGGTTGAAGCCCTACTATAAATAAGTCTTCTTGGTGTTTGTAATAAGGCATTATTTCCATTTAGATTAGATTTCCTTAATGCATTTCCTTTCTATGTGTTTCCTTCATCGTTGTTATGCTTTGTTAATTTAGTTGAGTGTTTTGTATAATAAACGTGCTTGCATTCTAGAAGCTGATTTCAATCTAAAGTGTTTTCATGCGCAGAGGACCATGCATACCCTTAGTGTGGGGTGGTTTACATACAAGGTTCATTACCAAGTTGAATATAGTTGATTGTCATCTAAGGATTAGTATGCATAAGGAAACTTTGGTGCAGGTGTTTTTTGGAAGGGTGTATATTAATACTCCTAAATGAAGACCATAGATGGAAAAATGGATGCACAATATAATGCGAGGTAGGATGCAGTAGGGAAACTACTTAGAAGAAGGCGTAATGGTGAAGTAATTTAACACATAAAAGCGCACGAGAGGAGGTCTGTGGCTAAGAAGTAGGAGGTGCGCTAGAAGGTTATGAGCGTAGGCGCGGAAATGAGCAACACGAAACATTCACAAATATTGTATTAATGTTGGGATTGGTGGTAGCTAAAGGAGAAATTAATGTGACAAATTTTCAAAATAAATATAAGAATGGGATGCAAATTCATTATTACCTTTGCAATTTCAAATTTTCGATTGAGTTATTTACGAACAAGCTAGTGAGAAGTTTTTAAAGTTCGGAGAGATGAGAAAATAAACATTGTGTTCAGATTTGTGCACGGGATTGAGTTATGCTCCCATTAGAGAAGGATTTGAGTGAAACAGATGCATGCAAGGAATAGAAATCAAGCACTAGGGTTTGAATTGGAGCTAGGGAACACATTGTTGAGCTAGGGCACAAAATGTTTAGTCATACAACTTGACAAAGGTAAAAAGCACACCTTTTTAATTACTATGGCACCAAGGAGAGCACCTGGAGTGGGGAAAAAGGGGAAGAAGAAGGTGGAGGTTGAAGTCAAAGTAGAAGATGCCCCGAAGTTAGGTTTTTAGAAATACAATACCCAAAGGGTATTCTTATGGGGTGTGACTAGGATTCATACGTTCATCCCTACAAAGTCAATGATTATAATCACGTAACTAAGGACACGAAGGAGGAGTTGGAAAATTTTCTCATAGTGAAGACGAAAAAGAGGACAACAAATGACATTCCAGTTTATGATGATGTATGCAAGAAATTATTGGCCAAGGTAGGAGTGTTACAATTATATGAGCTCCCATACTTTGGAAAACCTGAAAAACTATACCAATGGCTCATGAGCTAAGTACATGAATATTTATTTTACTTTGCTAGGCACTGAATGAGGATTACCGTGTCATTGATTGATAGCTTGACGAGGGTTTAAGATCTCCGACATAGAGATAAATAATGACCTCACTGACAAGGAGGCCATAGAGAAAACAATGAAGGAGTTGGGTTACACTAAAGGTGGGCGTGAAATGGATATCCCCAAGTTACAAAAGTACCCTATCATCTAGCGCGACACATTCTAACAAATATCAATAATTAAGAACGATGGTCTCAAGTCAACAGGGAATGAATTCATATCTCACATAGAATGATAGAGGGGTTGTCTACAACATATCCAAATTTATTCTTTGAGACCATCATCGAGGAGGCACGGAAGGTGAAAAGATAAGTTCTAGCATTATCCTTTTATCTTTATTTTTTTGTGGAAATTGGTGTGCCCAATGGGCCAAAGGATAATATATGAATGTTCACTCCAGAAGAGAAGTCCTTGGCAGAGAGATTTGTAGATTACACTTGTGATGGTTCAATAAGCGGACCCTTGAAACAAAGGGCGAGATATATGGTATGAGTGGTTTTGTCTTTGTGTTTCAGAAAGAATGGAGGATCCCCAAGGAGTTACCTTTAGTTGTGGGTAAATAGGTACAACTGGTAGTATACCAATACTATTGCATTGGGAAATTTACAATGAAATATGGAAAATGGAGCCCATGGTGAAAATTTCCTCATGTTTTTACCGTGTGCTATTTCTAGGCGTTTGTTCACAAATTTTTGACGTGCACCATTTGATATTCAATGTAGACAAGGTATATTGTGACTACCATACACTAAGGAAAACCTATGTTTACCCAGTAAGATCTTACATTGAACATATAATATCGGACAATATTAATATGAACTATGTGAGCTTGGCCATTGGAACGTTGGGTGTGACTTTGGTGTATGTGTACTTAAATCCTAAACTACAAAATGGAAAGTACTTGGAAAATGAGTTCAAGTTACAGGCCACCTAAAGGGAAGCACATGGTGGGTACCTTAGAGGAGGAAGAAAATTTTCTTCCCACTATGGATGAAGAAGAAGGAGAGGAAGAGGAGCTGCATAAATATGATGGGGTATAGAGCACAAGGCGGAAGAAGCCCACTATTAGAAAGAAAAGGGACCGCGAACCAAGTTCCCCAATGCAAGAACAAGATGAGGAGTCGGCACGGTGAAGATAAATATAGAGCAGACTCCGGAAGAGCTGCAATTCAAAAGGGTGTTTAGAAGGAAAAAGGATTAGAGCGCAGGAGACGTCACAACCACTAAGAAGATCACCTAAGACATCACTACCCAAATAAAAACACGAGAAGAAAAGAAGGTGAAATCTGAGAATGAAGGGCGAGGAGGAGGACGAGTCCAGTGAAATCACACATAGCACACTAGTTAAGCCCGAGGACATAAAAGAGCCTCGTGATGAAGGTATGAAGAGTGATGAAGAATGGAATAAGGAGTAGGGTGTAGAATCGGATAAGGGCGAGCCTTCGGAATGTCCGAATATACACAAAAAGGTAAATACCCAACTCGGACTCGGCGCCCATGTTCCCAAAGGCAGGGGGAGAAGAAGGAAAAAGTGGGTGAAGATTACGTGAATCCTGCGCTGGGCTACATAAATGATACAAGTAAAATCATATGCACCCAATTTAAGAGCACTAGAGAGTAAAAATATCTATATGGTTGGGAGTTAATTGATGCGAGATATGACCAACACGTAAACTAAGAAGAAACTATGTTTATCCATGCAAACTCACATGGACGAGCCGAGTTTGATGTATGCAAAGAGTCCTGCATGTCGGGCCGGATGAAAAATTCTCCACATCTCCGACACATGAATATTAAGCCCATGGCCATGTTGGATGAGCAAGTAAGAAATGCCTTAGTAAAGGTATCTACAACAATTGCACACAAAAAAACAAAGATAAAGCGGAAACCGTTAGAGCATTATTCGAAGATGTCAAGGAGAATTACAAAGAAATAGAGCGCTTGAAAGTATAAAAGAAACAAGAAGAGGAAAAGAATGAGGAATTGATCATTATGGCTGAGGAAATTAGGGATGACATTCTCAAGTGCACTATGTCCGATAATTGGTTAAACTGGTCATAGATGAAAGGCCCGTGCGTATGCCCATGCCAAAATATCATGCAGAGGAAGCAACAAGAACCAATGCCAAAATTTCTAGAAATATTGCAATCTATGAGTCTTTATTACAATCCTTGAAGGATGAGATGAAGAAGGGAAATCAAGCCATGAACATGTGCGCGACGTCATATGCAATAATTAGGAAAAGGACCCTTGTAGAAGATAATGAAGTCTTGAAGGCCATGAAGGATGAGACACTTGGGCGTGCAGATAGACTTTCTTTGGTGAAAGAAAAGTGCGAAGCCCTTACAACAGCCCAAGATCCACATAGGGACAGAATAGATGAAATTGGGAAGCTTATTGCATAGAAAATGGACTCCATGGAGGGAATAATGTCAAGCATGGCTAACATTGTCAGGGTTCTACGAATGAAAAGATAACATGACTCAAGATGAACTAGATGCCATAGTGACAAACATCCTAGATAAGATAGGGGAGGTGCTAAGTGACTAACAAACATTGGAGGCATAAATTAAGAATGAGTATCCGGAATTGATACTGCCCTAGTTGAGGAGGAAAGCGTTGAGTGATGTCTCATTATTTTTTCTGACCAAGTCTTTACTCTTTCATACATTTTTCTTTGCTTTGGAGATATAAGTTAGATTACCCATTGCACGAGGATCACAATGTAGTTAGTGTGGGGTAATGTTGAGTGCATGGAATATAGCTCAAGTATGAAAATTAATAAGGATTGGGCATGCAAGGAATGGCACACAAGAAAGCGTGGAATCATAGAGAAACATGAGAAAGCTAGAATGGTTTGAATTCAGGACTTAACCACTTTTTTTGGGTCAAGGCTATTTTTGGAGATGGAGTGTTGAGCACATGATAACATGAAGACTTGCAAGTCACAGAAAGCTATTTTAGGATGAGTAGAATTTTGAGCACCATGTATAGGTTTGATCTAATAATAGAATTTCTACTCGGAGTTAACTATAGGAAGTCTATTGTTAGAGCACTTGCATGTTTTGTGTTCCCTTGTAAAGGTGCATGGATATTATTAGCATGTATCCTATTTTTGGAAGGTACATGGGTGGTGAAGGGAAAGTCCCCAACCCTATATATATGTATTGATTTGAACGGTTTTGAGAGTCATGATTATTGTAGAGTTATGCTGCGGATTTTTTAGCACATATAACTATGGAAAATGGATCTTGAATGTATGAAGCTTCTGTGTTTTGCATAATTTAATATAATGGATCATATTGGCTGGATATTGGTGTTAGATGTGACTGAATATGGTTCTTGCATGGTAAATATTATTATGATCATTGTTTAGTCAATATTTCATATGGTTTAGATCTAGATCTTGTTCATGCACTGTGGTTTACTAAATTATCAGTTATGGATCTGAATATATACATGCTCAATCATGTTAAAATTATAAAAAAATAACTCTAAAGAGGGACTTGGTACCTTTGCATGCTTCGATGAGTGCTTAGTTTGGGCTAAGTGATGTGCTAACGCACCTTGGTTACTTACGGTGAATTCTAGGCTACATCAAAGATCTTAATGTCCCGAGATAAATTGAGCTTCCGTTCCTTCCTATTCCAAGATATCCTCATACCAAAGATTTGTTTGGCTGCCTCCAAATCCTTCATATCAAAGGAGTCACTTAGCTGCCTCTTGAGTATCAATCCAAAATAAGCCCCCTGCTTATTTTTTGGTTTACTCCTCCTTCTTCTCCTCTGCTGGCACTTAAATGATTTTTTTGGCATGCTTCAAGGTCTCAAAATTTCTAGAAATGGCTCCATAAGATAGGATTTTTCCTCACCTTTCTAGAAAGGTAAAATTTTCCTCTTAACTCCTTGTATTTCTCAAGTTATGGCTTGGTGGAGTTTTTGAGGGAAATTTTCCTTGAGAAGACCTGTGCCAATATAAACATGCCACGTGGCAGAGGAGGTCGAAGGAGCGGAGTGAAGTTAGAAAATTTTCCAAAGGGTTCGGCAATGGTGCAAAGGGAAATTTTCCCCTGAGAAGACCTGCGACTAATAGAAACATGCCATGTGGCAGCGGAGGTCGGAGGAGTGGAGCGAAGTTAGAAAATTTTCCAAAGGGTTCGGCGGGGGCGCAAAGGAAAATTTTGGCCTGAGACCCAGGGCCAATAGAAACATGCCACGTGGCAACAGAGGTCGAGGGAGTGGAGTGAAGTTAGAAAATTTTGCCAAAGGATTGGCGCGGGGTGAAAAGAAGGATGTTAGGTTTGGAAAGCTCTGCAACCAATAGGAGCATGCCATGTGTCCTATTTTCAAAGAAGGTCGAGGCGTGGGGAGAATTTGGAAATATTTCCAAAGTGGTCAAATGCGCAAAGGAAAAATTGGAAGTGCATCCGCGCCAACCAATGAGGAAGTGACACGTGTCACCGGGACAGCGGAGCGTGGAGCGAAGTTGGAAAATTTTCCCAATGCAAAATCAAAGGATAGAAGCGAGGATTGGGCCCGCGTATCCATCAGCGAATAGGGAAGCGCCACATGGTAGCGGAGTGGTGGGGTGTGGGGATTTTTGGGGAATTTTTCCCAAATTCAAAAAAGGGAAAATTTTAAAGTTTTGGCCCGCCAATCCATTTTTGCCCTAAATCTTTAGAGGGCATAAATTTTGATCCAGAGCTCAGATTTTTGCGTTCTTGTTGTCATTATAAAGTGGTGAATTTATCTACATGATGAAGGGTTTGATTTTGGATTTTTGTGGAGATTTGTGGGAGAAAAATGGAAAAATGTCTCTGGCATGTAAAAAACACAGAAAATGACTCCAACCACCAAAATTAATGAAGTATGGGCCTTTGTTTTTCTCTGTAAGGAAATGTACTATGGTGTATGGGATTTTTTATGGAAACCCATCACTTTACAGGCCATTTAGATCAATCTTGTCGGTGGTTGAAGTTAAAAATTGATTTTCCCACATTTTTTCTTTCTTTTCATTTTTGGCTCGATGGTTAAAAGTCAGTTTTGGCTCATTTTGTAAAGGGTTGGATGTTCTTGCTCCTGCAAGCTCTTAATTTCTCCTTAGTAGGTGGATTTGAAGGAGTTTTATACATCCCATGGAGATTGTAACACATTTTTTCCTTATTTGTTATCTATAATGTATTGTATCAATTAGGCCGACACTACATGCTCTGTGATTGATTTTTCAATCCTCTCTTGCATTGGTTTGTTTCAAATGATCTTTCTTTGTATTTTGGAAAATTTGTGCATGTTTTGTTGCTATATCTTCATGATCTGTGTCTATTTTTTCAAGGCAAGGAGTTCAACACTCCTTTGGTGTATCACCTCTCTGTTTTGCTTAGTTTTGTTTCCATTTCCTTGTTTCTCTCAACCCTGTCTCCTTGGTAGTATTAGAGTGAGAATTTCGAATCGGAACCTCTGCAAAGATTGCATGTATATACCTAAATAGAAGAGTAAGAACTAGCTTCAATATGTAGATTTTTCTCACCTTGCAAGGTCCCACACCTTGGAGAAAACTCAATGTTGTGCATTTACACCAGACGAGTTTGCCTTAGAAAAGTAGATACATAACTCATTTGGGGTTTCTGTGAATTTGCACTAACAATTTTGGCACATCCGGTGGGACTTAGAGGTCTTCCACCTTATTTTTGATAGGTTGGTGTGTTCTGTTGAGAATTCAGCCTTTAGAGGCATATTCAAAAGCATATATGGCGACTCCATCTGGTAAATAACTCATTCTCTGAGTTGCAGACCTATTTTCCATCCATTTTCATTCATTCCTTCTTTCCATATCTTTCATCCTTTTCCACTCCATTAATTTGTGTAATCATGACTTCATTTCCATCAAGGAATTCACATTTACAACAACAAAAATGTTTCCCACCTCCAACATGTTTTTCAAATCCTCCAAATCAGCATTTTGAACAAATTCAAAATCAACATACATATCCATATGAGCAATGCCAAAATCAGTTTGGCTATGGAGCTTTCCAAGAGCAAGAGTATGCATACAATGAAGACAATTAGATGCAAGATGGTGGTTTTTGGAGAAAATACGAAAGATGGAGGTAAACATGGTGCAATCCAAGGCTCAAGCACAAATGAAAGCATTTGGAATCGGTTATGGAGCACCCTATCCATGGGTGGGACCTTTTCCAAGGCATTACAGCCCTCAAGAGAAGCTTGACTTCATGATTACAACACTGCCATTGCTTGCAAAGTGGACTGAAGGAATAGAGGTGTATGAGAGGAGTATTCAAAAACCTTGTCAATGGGTAAGCACACCATCTCATGCCTTTCCTTTTCCTCTTTCCCAATCTATTTTATCTCAGCAGTGTCAAGTTTTAAACTCTCCATCTATTGTCCCAAGTGTTGAATCCATTTCTCCATTCCCTAGTCTTCCACCTCATCTCAATTCTTCTATCCTTTTCCCTTCCAAACAGTCATCCCCTCCACAAGAGCTAAAAGAAATACCTTCCACTCCAAGGGAACAAGAGGTTTCATCTCCTCCACCACCAAGAAAAATTGCAAAATCAATTGAACTCCAACCCACCCCTCCTCTTGCATTCCCAATCCCATGTGGGGAAGAAGAAATTACAAAAATCAGTCATCAAGGACAACAAGAGGAAGAGCCAAGCAAAGAAGGAATGATTAAGAGCTTAGTGAGTTTGGCTCTTAAATATGGAATTGAGAAGATCCCTTTGCTGATGAAGCCTATAGAGGAGGCCAGAGTTGAAGAACAAATGGTGGTCAAGACTGATTTTGTTGCAGCAGAAGAAGAGAAAAAGGAAGAAATAGATCAGCAATCAATTTTCTCAAAATGTAGTGTCCATGTTGGCACTCTATTTGAAGGAAATGCTGATCCAATTGAAGTTGCATAATCAGCCATAGAAGAAGAAGATCTTGCAGCCCCAACTTGTCCTCTAGAGCAGCAGATTGAAGAGTTTGATTTGAAAAAATTCATGCTAGAGGAAGAGTTTAATCAAGAGAAAGATGGTCTTCAAGTAGAGGAGGAAGAAAAACCAGCTCCAAATCCCATTGAAGAGGAGCAAATGGATGAGATCAAGTCAATTTTTACAACAACAGAAGAAGGAAGCATTATTGATACATTTTTACTTTCATTTGAAGGGGATGATTTGATTGATGAAGCCATTATGGAGGTGAACAAAACAAGTCCAAATTGTGAGCAAGAGGCACAAGAAATTTCATGTTTCTCTCCCACTTCATCTCTCCAAAATTTGGTTTTTTGAACGAGTTTGGATTAACAAGTTTCATGTTTGAAAATGAAACTACACATGGTGAAGAAAATGCAGATTTGGAGGCCACCATACAAGAGGGAGAAACTTTGCTGCAACAACAAGACATTCAAGAGTTTAATTTGCCATTAGACTTAGAAGAATGTTTGGATGAAGAGCCAACTGAAATTACAACATTTCCTTCTTCACCATTCATTCTCCAACAACAAGAACTTGCTGCCATGGACAAGAGAATTCAAGGACAACAACCTGCAGTTTGCAATATTCCTCTTGAATCAAAATTGGAAGAGTTTGAACTTCCAAAAACTACAATGGAGGAACCCCAAATCCAACAATGTATTGCAGTAGGTTATAACAATGCAAAAGAAACTTCATTGGATGTTGCAATCAATAATGAGGAGCTGCATATTGTAGAAGAGTTCCATGCTGCCATGAAGGAAGGAGAACAACAGATGAACTTCATCATTTCTTCCACATCATTCACTCAAGAAGGTCTACAAGAAGACTCCATTTTTAGAGTTGAATTTTAGAACTATGGGCATATCAAATGGACCAGACCTTTCCCAATAAGGTATTTGGCTTCATTGGAGCCAAAGGAGAAGTCACAACCAGTCATACTTGCTTCTAAGCATGAGGATGAGCTACAAAGTACCAAGGATCAGCTGCCATACCTCTTCAATCCAAATGCAGAGAAACTAAAAGAGGTATTGGATTTGTTTTCAGTTGACACCTTGTTGATTTAGGTCAAATACCAACTTCTTATTGATTTTCTACTCACCCAACCAGCCATGTTCAGTGCCAAATCAGTTGCATGGCTGCCATTTTTGAGAAGGGAAGCTATTTCTCACAACCAGTTGTAGGGTTTGTTTAGCTTGCCTTTAATTCTAGTTAGAGTAGAGTAGGTAGGTTTGCTTTGAGTAGAAAAAATTCTTGTGCACACTCTACATATCCCACTTGGGGTATGTATGATTTTTTGTTTGTACATAGTTTTTGGTGCTGCTAGTTTTGCTCTTGCATAGTCCATTTCAGTGGCATTTTGGTGAGAACAACTCCAAGTTCAGTGGGCTTCAAGTGGCTTAGAGGGAAGTTTTTAAAGTTTAGATCATTTTGTAGGCTACTACTCATGACTCCATGCCCAATGGATGCTTCAAAGGCTACTGATCATTCATCTAGCAGACAAATGACCCCTATGAGTCACCAAATTGTTATCCAAAATAAGCCCCCTACTTATTTTTTGGATAAATCCTGCTTCTCCTCTACTAGCACTTAAATGAATTTTTGGCATGCTTCAGGACTCAAAAATTTCTGGAAATGGCTCCATAGGATTTTTCTCACCTTTCCAGAAAGGTAAAATTTTCCTCCTAACTCCTTGTATTTTGCAAGTTATGGCTCCTCGAAGTTTTTGAGGGAAATTTCCTTGAGAAGACCCACGACCAATAGACACATGCCACGTGGTAGTGGAGGTCGAGGAGAGTGGAGCGAAGTTAGAAATTTTTTCAAAGGGCTTGATGGGGGCGTAGAGGGAAATTTTCCCTGAGAAGACCCGCGACCAATAGAAACATGCCACATGGCAGCGGAGGTCGGAGGAGCGGAGCGAAGTTAGAAAATTTGCCAAAGGGCTCGGTGGGGGTGCAAATGAAAATTTTGGCCCAAAGAACCATAGCCAATAGAAACATGCTATGTGGTAGCGGAGGTAGGAGGAGTGGAGCAAAGTTAGAAAATTTGCCAAAGGGCTCGGTGGGGGCGTAAAGGAAAATTTTGGCCCGAAGACCCGCGGCTAATAGAAACATGCCACGTGGCAGCAGAGGTCGGAGGAGCGGAGTGAAGTTAGAAAATTTTGCCAAAGGATTGGCGTGGGGTGAAAAGAAGAATGTTAGTCCGAAAGCTCGCAACCAATAGGAGCACACCACGTGTCCTATTTTCGGTGGAGGTCGATGGCACAGGAGAATTTGGCAATATTGCCAAAGTGGTCAAATGCGCAAAGGAAAAATTGGAAGCGCATCCCCGCCAACCAATGAGGAAGTGACACATGTCACCGGGACAACGGAGCGCAGAGCGAAGTTGGGAAATTTCCCCAATGCAAAATCAAAGGATAGAAGCGAGGTTTGGGCCCACATTTCCATTAGTGAATAGGGAAGTGCCATGTGGCAGTGGAGTGGCGGGAGGTGGGGATTTTGGGGAAATTTTCCCAAATTCAAAAAAGGAAAATTTTAAAGTTTCGGCCCGCCAATCCATTTTTGCCCTATTTTTTCCCTAAATCTTTAGAGGGCCATAAATTTTGATCCAGAGCTCAGATTTTTGCGTTCTTGGTGTCATTGGAAAGATGGTGAAATTATCTACATGATGGAGGGTTCAATTTTGGATTTTTGTGGAGATTTGTGGGAGAAAAATGGAAAATGTCTCTGGCATGTAAAAAACACAAAAATGACTCCAACCACCAAAATTAATGAAGTATGGGCCTCTGTTTTTCTCTGTAAAGCAATGTACTATGGCGTATGGGATTTTTTATGGAAACCCATTACTTTGTAGTCCTTTTAGATCAATCTTATTGGTGGTTGAAGTTAAAAATTGATTTGCCCACGTTTTTTCTTTCTTTTCATTTTTGGCTAGATGGTTAAAAGTCGTTTTGGCTCATTTTGTAAAGGGTTGGATGTCCTTGCTTCGCAAGCTCTTCATTTCTCGTTAGCAGGTGGATTTGAAGGATTTTCAAACCTCCCATGGAGATTATAACACGTTTTTTCCTTCTTTGTTATCTGCAATGTATTGTATCAATTCTAGAACTGACAATACATGCTCTATGATTGATTTTCCAATCCTCTCTTGCATTGGTTTGTTTCCTTATGATCTTTCTTTGTATTTTGGAAAATTTGTGCATGTTTTGTTGCTGTATCTTCATGATCTGTGTCTATTTTTTCAAGGCAAGGAGTTTAGCACTCCTTTAGTGTATCACCTCTCTGTTTTGCTTAGTTTTGTTTCCATTTCCTTGTTTCTCTCAACCCTGTCTCCTTGGTAGTCTTAGAGTAAGAATTTTGAATCAGAACCTCTGCAAAGATTGCATGTATACACCTAAATAGAGGAGTAAGAACCAACTTCAATCTAGAGAGTTTTCTCACCTTGCAAGGTCCCACACCTTGGAGAAAACTCAATGTTGTGCATTCACACCGGATGAGTTTGCCTTAGAAAAGTAGATCCATAACTCATTTGGGGTCTTTGTGAATTTGCACTAACAAGTAATTTTATTTCCTACATGTTTTTTCTTTCAACCAACATGTTATCCACGAGACAAACAAAAAATAAGATAATTTCCATCCTAAAATTTCTGTGTATATGCAATGGTCATAATGGAATGTAATATAACCTTGCTCCCTCATGAAGCTATCAAATTTATTATACCATTGACATGGAGCTGGTTTTAGGCCATACAAGCTCTTCTTCAATTTTCACACCATCTCTTCTTTACCTTTGATCTCATAGCTCTCGACTACCGCATATATATATCCTTCTCCAAATCACCATGGGGAAATGCAATATTTACATCTCGCTACTTTAAGTGAAAGTCTTCTGCTACCACTATTCCAAGAACAGTTCTAATAGAATTCATATTTACTATAGGAGAAAAAATCTCATCAAATTCTATACCTTTTTTCTATACAAACCCCTTGACCACCAATTGGACCTTATGTATTTTCTTGCTTCCTTCTTCCTCTTTAACTTTGTACACCCACTTGTTCGGAAATTCTCTTTTACCTTTGGGTAGCTTCACCAAATCCCAAGTTTGGTTCTCCATGAGAGACTGATGCTCCTCATTGATGAATTAATCTCACTTATTCTTGGAATATACCTACATTGATTCATCATATCTCTCTCTGTATCTCCACCGTTAGTTAGTAATAAATAATAAAGAGAAGGAGAAAAAGTTCATGTGCTCTTCTGTCCTTAGAAGACCTCCTCAATATAGGAGTTTGGGGTTCCTGTTGAGTAGGTACGTGAACTGATTTATGTGTCATCTCCCATCTAGAAGATCCTCTTCCACTACATATTCTTTCCTGGATTATTCCCTATTTTCCTATAATTGTTTCTTACACATAAATTTATCATTAAAGACCACATCCTTAGATAAAATTATTTTATTTTCCTTAATACTCCAACATTTATATCCAAATTCATCACCACCATAACTAATGAAAATGTATTTTTCCGACTTAACCTTTAACTTGGTCTTGTCATGCTTGTCAATATAGACAAACACCTCACATCCAAAGACTCTAATAAATGAATAATCAACCTTCTAACCGACCAAGCCTCCTCGGGTATGCCTCCATCTAAGGCAGTTGAGGGTCCTCTTTTATCAAGTACACAAGCTGTGCTCACCGCTTCTACCCAAAAAGAAAGACGCACAATCCCGCATGTAATATCATGATCCTAGATCGTTCCGTTATTTTCTTATTCTTCCTTTCTCGACAACCCATTCTCGCATGGAGTTCCCGGAACCGTCTTTTACCCGCAGATTTCATTCTTAGAACAATAATAATCAAAATCATTGCTATAATACTCACCTCCATTATATGACCTGAGACATTTTAGCTTAAGACATGTTTCATTCTCTACTAAGGATTTCCATTCAACAAAAGTGTCAAATACATTAGAGTTATCTCTAATACAATATAACCAATCTTTCCTTGTTGCATCCTCAATAAAAGTAACGTAATAATTTAAACCCTTAAGAGATTATACTTGAGTTGACCCCACACACCGAGATGTGCCGATCTAACTTACTCTCTTTTGTTGTAGGTCCAACCTTGAGAAAATTTACTCACTTTTGTTTCCCATATACACAGTTCTCACATAAATTCAAACCTGTTTATGTAAATTTAGCTAAATTCTTCTTTATGATCTACATGCCCTTATGGCTCATATGATCGAGCCTATAGTGCCAAAATGTTGTATCTGCATCTGAAGCCACAAGATTATAAGAATTAGTACTACCAAAGGTGGTTAAATACAAAGTTCTAATCTTCTTACCACTTTCCACCACAAGATAACCCTTGGTAACCTTCCAAGAGTCCACTATAAATATCATAGTCCAACCATTATTTCCAAACAAATTTCCTCGCCGATACCAAGTTTTGTCTTAATGTAGGCACATGTCTGACATCCTTCAATAGCCATGTATTCCCATTCTACATTTTTACCTAAATAAAACCTTTTCCAACTATGTTGTAAGGCTAATCATTACCTAGAAAAACATGCCTAGAATCCCCTTGAGCATAATCAAAAAAATAATTTGTATATGGAGTAACATGGAAAGAAGCCCCCGAATCTAAAACCCAAGATTCAACAATATTATGTAAAGAAAGAATAAAAACATCCTTACAGACATTACACTCGTTGCCACATTCACTTCCCTTTTTTCTTCTTGTTATTTCTTCTTGTCTTGAAGCTCCCAATATTCTTTCTTTACATGCCCAGACTTTCCATAGTGCCAACATACCATCTTGTTTTTGGATTTTGACCTTTCCCGATCTTTCAATTTTCCACAGCTTCCTCTATTCTTCTCTCCCTCTAGTTTCCACCATCAAATAATTCCATGAAGTAGAAGATTCCCGAGATATTTTTCATTACATTTCCTCTCTTAAAATCACCCCTACAACATCCTCAAACTTCAACTTTGAGTTAGTGGAATCAAGTTTCTTACTACCATTACCAGGCTATTCTAAATCTCGTAAAGAGAACATAATTTACAAATCCCTAACTTATTTATAAAATTCTATTGTAACCGAAGCTAGCATATTCACAAATTTGTATTAAAATCATTCAAATGATATGCTACTAAACTAATCTCGACATATTCATATTAAACAAATTTTTTATTAAAAATATCTTGTTAGAGGTAGAGGGGTTTTTGTATAACTTACCTAATTCATCCATAAGTTCTTTTGTAGTCATTTACTTTGAAACATTAAATAATACCGAAGATCCAAGACATATTCGAATTGTCCCAAGTGCCTTCCTATTCAGAAAATCCCACTCCTCATCTGTCATGCTAGAGGGTTTATTCCCTTTCTCAAACAATGAAATATAAAGATCCTTATGATAAAGGTAATCTTCCATCTACATCTTCCAAATGCTAAATTATTCTCGTTGAATTTATCAACCTTTGATATTCCATCATCTTTCATAACTCCCACTCAAGGTAAAAAATTTCCATACAATTCAACACTTCAAAGAAACCAATCTAGACTTTAATACCAATTGTTAGGAAATAAGGGATAAAATATGTAGAACAATCCCACACAAAATCACAATAATAGAAACTAATATGCAGAAAGATATTAAAAATTTGAAATAAAAGTGCAAAAATTAAAAAAACACAACACATATATAATATTTAATGTGGTTCACCCAATTCGGACTACGCCCACCAAAAATTACTTGCTCATATTTTATTACAAGCCATTTCTTTCTCTCAATACATTACCTAGATCTGTATGGAGCTATACTAAAAATACTCTCTTGAATTCACACATGAACTCACACACATCTAAAATGTAAAATACACTACCATTTGCACCAAAAACACACAAATAGGAAACTATATAAGAATTTTACAATCATGTGGTACCAAAACCATGGGCCAAACCTCTCCCATAAATATATGAGTCAAAATACCACCCATATGAGAAGAAAACATTTCTCGAGTTATCGGTACATTATTCGAGGAAAAAAATTATGATACTTTTAGTGTACAGTCTTCAACACTTCCACACATGAAAATAATCTCTAGTGAGAAAAATTTGGAGAGTGTACATTAAATTTAGTGTACACTCTTCAACACTACCAAACATGAAAATAGGCTCCACAACATAACATCTCATATATCATAACTGCAGGTTTTGAGGGAATTCCATACAAACTTCCATTCTAATGTAATGATAAGATCATTCTCATTGAAATTTTCAGACAACTACATATTCCTCATAGAACTTGTAGGGATACAAAATTTTCTCGGCATCCAATTCCCAATATCATTTGGAAATTACACTTATAGATCAACTATTAATGCACATAACATTGAAAGAACTATCGCTCCTTTTTACAGGCATCCTTTCTAAAAGATGGTATCCTTTGAAAATTAAAACTTCAATAATAATATTTATTTGTCATACTTTCATATGCATACAACTGAAGACTCCTGGGAAGAATATGATGATGAATTTGAAGTTAGGAAAAGAATGCATGGGAGAATGACCGTCCAAAAAATTAAAGATTTCAAATTATTTAAGGTAATTTAAGGAATGGATGATGATGATTCAAATTTTTTTTCTCTTAAATTTGTAAATTATATTCAATAGTATCCTCTCCAAACTATTGACTAGTCACCCAAGGAGAAGGATAATATTGATGATCTCACTTCTCCCATTCTCTCAAAAATAAAAAAATGGTTCAAAAGGAAGTTGAAAAAATATTAAGCTTTCTCAAGAGGTAACCTATCCCTAGAACAACCCTTATTCTTCCACTCAACATGAATTTGATACAAAAGTGTATGTACAAACCTCAAATTCTGAATCAGAAAAGGAAATAAACAAAAAGATGATATTCAACAAGAGGAGAAGTAGGAATATATTAAAAAAGAAGAAGAAAAGGAGGAAAGTGAGAAGGAATGAGATGAATAATAAGAGGAAGAAAGTGAAGAGGATGAATAATAAGAAGAATTCATTGAAATATCATCTCATGATTTGGGAAAATAAGTGCTTCTAGACCCAAGTTGAATATATGAAGACCTTATTATCCTAGAGAAACTACTAAGGTTATTTCGCACTGGGTCTTGTTACCCAAAATATCCCCTCCCGTGTCATTTTGATAACTTACATTTCTATTTGGACTTAGATAGTATAAAAAGACTAAAAGTGGAATAATTCCATGTTGGGGACATTCCTTTCCTCCTTGTCTAGCCCCTCATTTCCATACTTAGCCAAAAAGTAGAAAATTTGGGTTTTTTGAGGCAAAATCAATACTAGTCCTTTGTTCCTCATGTTCCCCACACCGCCACATAGTCCACATCCAGGTTTGGGGACATTCAAATCGTTATGTCGAGCCTTTTTGGAAAAGGCATAATAGTTCCCATGGGCCTCTTGTTCCTTGTTTTATCGATTTGGCCTCATAAAGGTAAATGGGGTAGTATTGCAGACGACTCAAGATTTTTAAGCACCAATGGAACAATTCCATCAGGCCTTTAGTTCACTACATGGACGAGTAGGATGACTAAGTGGAAGGAGGAACATAACGAAACACAGAATGCGACACATTGGTTAAGTCAGTCCCATGAGAAAAAATGGAACTATTATCCCATTCTTCTAGTTCCCGATCAACCTATCCATTTGAACTTGGAAAAAAATGATTAATGCAAAATATAGGAGCCTACTTGGAACCCTATTGTGACCCTTCTAAGATGAAGAACTTCAGAGGGCCATCAATTTCACCCTGTAACTCCAAATTTCACAAAATTGGACTTACTGGAAAGGCATCATCATATAATACACCACATATTGGATTTATTAATTTTGGTGAGGTTAGATGGGTTGAAAAGAGGAAATAACATTGAATTTTGTGATTCCAGCAGCTTCAACCACCAGATTTGATGAGGTATGGTGCCCACTCCTTCTCCTACAAGAAAATTATCATAGGGGAATGGAATTGTAAGGGTTATCGTGCATATATTCACACATTCAATGCATGTTGTTGGTGGTTTAAGGTTGAAATCCAAATTTCCCTCTCTTTTCCCTTTCTTCTTTCTTTCCCATCTTCTACATATTTTAAAATGATGCTCATTTGTAAAGGTTGGACCCTCTTAGAATGCTAGTGCATTATTCTTCAACTCGTTGCATTTGTGTTTCGAGTTATAGGCCTTAGATTAAGATCTTTACAATGGTTTATGCCTTCTTCCTTTATTATAATGGACTATGAATATATTTAAAGAAATGAAATTCATGTTTTGTGGCTATCTTTTGCCCTAGCTTGTGTTTATTAAATTATATTTCCTCTCCATCTACTTGCAGGTATATTGTGCATGTTTATTCTCCTTTTGTAGGGTTTATTTCTATTGTGCTCCATGGAAATGAGAGTTTGAATGTTGTTTTGGACTATGGTACTCATGTCTACCCTCTCCTCCTTCATCTTCCTCCCATTTCCACTCATATGAGAGTGTCTTTCCCCTCTTCTTGGTGATATCACCTATGTTAGCTTAGGATTTCCCTTTTCATGCATCTTTCTCTTCCTTGGTCCCTTGGATTGTTAGATTAGGATTAGATAGTTGCACTTCCTTCACTAGAAGTAGTTTATTATTAATAATATGTAGAGGAACAAACATTCTCTGGAGGTTTTCCTTAAGTAGCAAGTCCCACAACTTGAGAGATAGTCCCATGCTATAGAAAACACTGATTTCTCATCCATCCATCTATAAAAAATCAGGGGGTGTTGGTTTTTGGTGATAAAATGTCTTCTTTTCATCATTTAGCACTTGTAATGACAACAAAAGCACATATTTGGGTGAAATTTCAAATAACTCATTATCTTGGGTCCAACCCATGGTTGAAAGTAAAAAGAGGGAAACTCAATAAAAATTTGAGGTTCCTAACTATGATGTTGTGGGTGTACTTCTTGGTACCTCTGCTCCTACCAAGAAAGCTAAGAAAACTTCACATTTGGTTACTGAAACTTTAGGTCAAAAATTTGTAGAAATTGCCAAGCCAACAATAAATAAGGGAGAGCATGAAATTTCCACAGTTGACTATGAGCTCACAAGGATTTTTTGGGAGAATATACACTTGAGGTAGATGTACACAATCTAAAGGAAACTATTTCAAAGGTAATTGAGAGGGCAGAAAAAGGGAAATAGAAACATGAGAAATTGGAGGAGAAATTACAAATTCTCTCAGATTACATAAAATATTTTCTCTCTCCAAATCCTACCCCTTTGGCTTCACTTCAACCCTCAACTCCAACAACTGATATTGATATGAAAGAAATTACTGAAGTTCACAAGCATGTAGGGTGTTGAGGTTTGGGATGAAAAAATATTGATGAGTGGTTTGAAATCCATTGATGAAGGATGTAGGGTGTATGAGAATTTTATTGTGGCACAAAAATAAATAAGTGTTGGGATTGAAAATATTAAAAAAGAATCCAAAGTATGGGCATGCATAATTAATGATATTTACGTAATGGATGTTATAGATGATAAAATCCTCCTTTCGGAGAAAATATTTGATGATGCCAAGAACAATGTTCACATGTGGGAATTTAGTGTTGAATGGAGATAAAAGGTTCTTGAATAAGCCTATCTTGAATTGTAAGACACAATTCAAAAGGATCAATCTTTGAAATCTGAAATCTTCGTTGATCTCAAAGCTCTTTGTTGTAATATCTTCCAAGAAAATTATGCTCAACATAATTTATATGATGAAATCAAATAAAAATTAAATAAATTGATTAAACAAGATCTATACAAAATAGAGAGTCTCCACTATGAAAAGATGGAAGAAATTTCTAAGCTAAACGATATAATAATTGAAGCTTCATAAGGTTTTGATCAATATGATGGAACACGTTTAAAAATGGAGAAGTCCTTGGGAAGCTAGATAACCAACCTTTAAAATAATTTAGTTCTAAAGGAATAATATATATCAATTGTGGTAACAACATTCAGATTGCATGTACTAAAGCTTAAAGTCCTAGATCCTTTCATATCTTCTCTTCCTACCTCGAGTGCTAGTCAAAACTAGTTGTTATGTTCTATTTTTGACTTTAATTTATTAAAAAGAAAATTAAATGTAAAATTCATTTAAGTGACTTAACTAATCAAAATATTAGTCACTTAAATAAAAATTAGTTATTTCAAGGTCGTTATCCTCCCCTTATGCCTATAAAAGATCTCTTTTTCATTTAAAAACGTTGTTAGATGTTAGTATATTAATGAAAAGGAAAGGAGAAGAGTTGTTGAATACAAAAGATAACTTCCTCTTTATTCCTCTATCTTCTCTTGCACTTTCTTGATTATATTATGTAACATTTACATGAAAATGGAATATGAAAGTTTGTGTTCATGTTTATCCTTCAGGGAGTTACTTGAAATTTGTATCAATATTTTCCTTGTTTAAAAGAGAGACATTTCATTGCATATGATTGTGTAAATTCTCTTTCATTAACATGAAAGAGTAGAATAAGATATGAGTTATTATTATTTGAAAACAATGTTGTTCTTCCTTTCTTCCAATTATTGGTCAAACTTATTGTTGAGCGAAAAATGGCTAAGTATGGAGAGTGCACGAAAGGATGTGGTGTGAAAGGGAGGTGCATGTACATGGGCATGAACAAGTTGAAGTGGAGTGTAGAAGGTTCGCGCCTAGGTAGACAGAACCCAAGACTTAGCCATTTTTTTACAATACGGGCTAAAAATATAAAAGAAGGATGAAGTGCTGACCAAACAAAGAGATAAAGCATGGTGGCTAGGCGGCCAAGGTAAAGGGCTATTTTTGGAGACCGAACATTGAGATCGAGTACACACATGGAGGCTATTAATATGATTAAAGTAATTTATATTCATAGGATAGTCTATTATTATCTACTTTAAAACATGCATGTAGTCCATTTTTGGGCACATCTATTATTAGGAAGTGCATGGAAAATGAAGGGAAAGTACCCACTCCCATATAAATGTGGTACATCACAATTTTGGTATCATGATCGTTATGACCATGTCCGAGTTTTTAGAGTATTTGTTATGAAATTATGGTCTTGGGTTTGATACTTGCACATGTTCCAATGCCACAGTATAATATTTTATATGTATTCAACTTCAACTATGTAATAATTTTGATATAGTGGTATATGGTGGATGGATTATGATGATTTATATGTCTAGTCATGTGGATATTTCATGGTATAATTGATATTGGTTATTTACTAATTTGTTATGTCTCATTATTACATGTGTTTCCAGGTAAATGAATGCAATTGTTTAGTATGATTGAATAATTACTTGGTTAAATATGCATGCTAACATATTGATAAGAAAAAAACAAAGGAGGGACCTGGTAGCTTCATGGGCTTTGGGTGAGAATTCAGTTTTGCTAAATGAGTGCTAGCATGCATAACTTTTAGGTGAAATAAAACACTACGTTTTGGTTATGTTACAGGACCTCTTTTCAAACTATTTGCCAAGATGTTGTATGAATATGATGTATGGATTAGCTCTGAGAGCATTGAAATTTGGGTCAAAGAAAAACATGATAAGTTTGCACAAAGGTATAACAATGAACCTAATTTCAATACAAAAAAGCTGGTGGAAGACAATTTTTATCATGATCTCTATGAGACATTCTTCATTTTATTTCCAGTATAATTTTACGAATGGTTAGAAGTATACACATCAAAGAACCATTGGGGTCTTAGGTCAATTATTTGGACACATGAGGATTACCAGACTCTTTTTGATGCATATGTAGAGTGTACTAGAGCTATAGATTGTTGGTGGGATGGAGTGTTACATAATTATACATTGGAGTATGCTATTTATACGTATTTATGTCCAGAGGAGGCTAAGTTTCAGTTATTGCATGATCCCAAAGGATATTACTTGTAAGCTTTACCTCTAGCAATCAAGATTTTGATTATAGAACTGGATTTAGAGAGCCTCCATATGGCTATCTAAACCCCACCGTGTGCAAGGCGGGAGAATATGTGGAGAAGGATGGTGGACCTTGCGGTAGAAAGATAGAGAGAGGAAATAAAAATCAAGTTTAATGAAGTGTGAGAGAGTGACATGGCACGAGCATGGGACATTGATGATTCACTCATGTTGAGGGGAATGATGGCTCGCAAAGGTTTTGAAGCTCTCATGGAAGATAAGGAGCCACAACATTATGTCCTCCCGAAGTTGAGAAAGTGTAATAGAGAATCACCTTTATCTTTGGATGAGAGCATGTCAGAGGAAATAATGAGGACCATGGGAACACATTTGATCCCACATAGCCACCTAGCCATTGTGCATGGTGTTCAAGATCCAGAGGTACTCATTGAGAAACAAGATATTATAGGAAAGAAGATAGATACATGTAGATATCATTTTGCGTTGAATTCAGAAGGGAATCAAGTTAGTACCATACCCATGGAAAAATAATAGGCGTCGGGGTTTAGGAATACCTATGCAAGATTGTTTTCAAGTCCATTTTTAGGACATATTGTTGACATGCAAACCGTTGGAAGTACGTTAGTAGGATATGTGACCATTTATACTATTTTTATCCAGTTTAGTACCATGACTGGGACACAAGGGAGTTCATTGACTGGACCTCAACTAGTAACAAGGGCGGGGGAGGATTAGGTCAGCCACATGGAGGAAACACTGGTGGGAGTTTTGGTTCTAGATTTGGTGGATATGGTCCACATCCACAATAATCACCACCACATCAATCACCACCTCAACAACCAATGTAGCCAACCCCTCAATTTTTCTTTGATATGTCTCTTCATTTACCAGAGCATAGAGGAATAGAGGATGCATGAGAGCATGTTCATAAGTGTGAAATACTATGGTGTGTTAAGGGAATTATAGATTCAGACAGGGAAGGAAAGATAATTTTACGCTATGCTTCAAGGGTGTACACATATTTGGTGTAGTAAGTATGACCCACATCGAATGTGGTAGATTATAGTGCTTTACGCATTGTGTTTTTGGCTAAGTTTCACATACCAGAGTTTGAGAAATAGATCATAAGTGTGCTCAAGGATATCAAACAGGGTTTTTCTAAAAGTGTGAGGGAGTATGACATGTGGTTTAAGAATCAATTATATAAGTTGTCTTATGATATTCATCATAGTCAACATGCACAATGGTTTATTGGAGGATTGTTGACTCCATTTTGAAGGGAAATATCTCAAAATACATATGTGGATCCACGCGAGGCCTTAGAAGCCACTCTGCGCACTGAGGTAGTTAGAAGTGTTGATATTGGGGTGAGACTATTATTAGAGGTACATAATATATCCATGGAAAAATTATTAGAGAATTTCTCTTCCAACTCAAAGGCACATGAGACATGTAGTGGTATATGGTTCACTGATTGTGAAGTTGAGAGGCATACTAAGGATAGTTTCTCACACAAGTTTGTGTGCATGTTTTTACAGGTGATATTTTCCATTTGGACCATGATGTTTGGAACTTTCCTCTCTTATAGCGGGTGATCTAGAAGAATGTGTTCATGTATTGAAATTTTTCCATTCCCATATACATGACACCACTAATTGCAGATTGATTGATCATAGCCATGAAGTCATTCAAACAAGAGTGCATTAGAATAGTGTGGTGAGTGGATCAAAGGATGATGAAGGAAACCATAATGAAGGGAACAATAATGGAGATAACAGGAATGAAGGATCCCACGGAGGATATCATGGCTGAGGTCATGGTGGTGGTAGAGGCAAGTTCACTTGAGGAACTTGTTACACTTGTGGGTCCCCTGATCATTATCAACGAGATTGTCTTAAGAATATAGGTTGATCATGGTGCAAGAATAAGCGTAAGTTGGAGGATTTCCCAGGACCTATATGAGCACATGAGTAAAAAAGAAGGAAAAGGCCTAGGGATGATCAATGGTTAACATTTGAATGTTGATCAATAGATGCCGATCCAACACACACCAAAGTAGAACATGCATGCGATCCTATGAAGTCCAAACCACTCATCATGAGGGAGGAAGTAATACATGCTAAGTATCTTTATGTGGCACATTAGGAGGTTTACCAAGATACCATGGGAGTCATCAGAGATCTACAAGGTGAAATGCAATGCTTAAAGGATTAGGTGTGTGAGAGGGAAGGTGTGAATAATTTTGAGATCTCGTAGAAGGATGTGGATGACCTGAAAGAGGTGTGTAAAATGTTGCACCAAGAGACTATCATTCCAATTCTAGAGGAGTGGCTTCGTGAAAATTTACCGTGCATCGGAGTTGAGCATGAGAGGTAAATACTTCATGCTAATATACCACCCTAGGATCATGAATTTGAAAAATAAATCACACTTGATGTGGTGATTGATGGTTGGGTAGTGCACAACATTTTGATTGATATAGGTGCTAAAGTAAATGTACCCAATCTAGATGCATATAATCAAACAGGGAGACCTATATTGCAGCCATCTTCAAATGTGCTGTATACAGAAAAAAACTAAGGCTATTCCTATTGGGGTATTGAAGGATACATCCATTACATTTAAAGGATCCAATTTTACTAGAGACTTTGAGGTATTAGAGATTTTTGAAGTAGATAACTTTCCAACATTACTTGGAAGACCACAGTGCTATGTGAAAAATGTTGAGTTTTTCTTTAACAAGCGACACATCAGTTTTGAGAACAAAGAGGAGTATGTGATCATACCTCTGTATGATAATAATTTGGAGTCTTATGTCGAGCCCTTGAATGAGGAAGAGATTAACCAAATTTATGCCCAGATGGTGCGCGATCCAAAAAATGTAGAATCATCAAAGGAAGGCATACTTCAGTGGGAAGATTCTCATTACGTGAGTGATACTACCAGGTGTTACTTATGATAACTAGATTCATGGCATGTAAGAGATGGTCGAGAGTAAATTTAAGGGACGATTCACAAGGGTAAAAAGGCCGCACATGGTTAGGTGGTTAGGATCATTTCAGGTACTAAGGTATATTGGAAACCAAAATCTCGATACATTCTTGTGCGCCATGAAGGCTCATGTGCAGAATGAGGAGGATAAAATAAATATGCTGGTATATACCTTGTGTAGGACAAGAACACGCTAGTGGGATACACATATAGATAATCTCTTGAAATGTCAAGAATTGAGAATCACCTTTTCCACTAGGTTTAATAAAAGTAATGTACCTACACACATATGTGAATTTCATGGGAAGACTCTAGATTTGGTACATGTCCACAATTGTGAAAGATTATGGGCACAGGCCAAGAGGCTTTACCATCATCCCTATGGGTACATAAGTTCTACTCCACACTATGCGGATGTGTGCACGCATGATATTTCCATGCTAATTTGAAAAAGGAGACTCCAAACTAAAAAGGGATGACTTGAGGTATGGTTTAAAATTTTGATTAATTTTCTACTAAGCCTCCAGTCCATGAAGCATTGTAGATCATGAAGCATATCACATTAGGGATATCCCAAAGGTGGAAGAGATCGTGTTATAGTTTTTGGTGAACTTGATTCCAAGGCATGCCTTGATACTAAGGAGATAGAAGAAGTAAAAATGGGTCATGCCTGGGAGAGAAATAAAAAGGGAAGGTAATGCACATGATTGATGATGAGGAAGTGGACCATTTGGATGTTAGCCACACTAAAGGTGCATGCAAGGTCATGTATTCTGCAGATGATAATTCACTTGCACACCATGCTCCCATGAAAATGAAGAAGGTGAATATTGGCATGGAGGATGAGCCTAAAGAAGCAATCATTGGGGATTGTTATTTAGAACAAGAAGTAGCCAAGATCATTGAGTTGTCTCATGAATTTCAAGATAACTTCCCAAGATGTTACCATGAATTAAAGGGTGTGCATCCTTCTTTAGGTGAGATGAAGATAAAGTTGAAAGAAGGCACGTGCCTGTTAGGAAGAGGCCTTACATGATGAACCCAAATTTACGTGTCAAGGTGAAAGAAGAAATTGATAAGATGCTCAAGTATAGAATTATTGAGCCAATTGAAGAGTCGAGTCGGTTATCCCTATGGTTATCAACATAAAAAAGACAGGAGGATCAAGATCTATGTGGACTATAGAGAGTTAAATTCTTCATGTGTTATATATCCCTTTCCCACACATTTTATAGAGGGGATTTTGGAAGGATTTGTTGGGTGAAAGATATATTATTTTATTAATGGATACACGTGGATCCGTATCAGTTGATTGGAGGATAATTTTACAAAATGGGAAGATATGAGGTATTGTGTTGGTGTGTTCTAAAACATGAGGGTGAAGATATTATGGAAGAGGATCATGTCGGTATAACAAGAGGAAATTATATAGGTGATGCGATTACGCAAAAAATCCTTATGGCTGGCATTTGGTGGGAGACATTGTATAAGGATACCAAGTAGTATGTAAAAGCATGTGATCACTCTCGGCACCTTGGAAAAGTCCGGACATAGAGATGAGATGACACTTAGACCTATTGCGAGCAGAACCTTTTGAGAATTTGGCTTTTGAATTTGTAGGAACCATTACACCATCCACATGTAGGAATGAAGCAGACTAAATTATAACTTGTACAAACTATTTGACAAGGTGGGAAGAGGCCACACGTACAAAGGATTGTATGGTAACAACAATAGTAATATTCTTATAGGAAAACATTATTAGTGATAGAGGAAATCATTTATTAAATGAGACAATCAAAATTATGTTAGAAAATTTTATGGTGGCAAACAATAAAATTACCCCTTATCACCCTCAAGCTAATGGTACTGTAGAAGCTTTCAACAAGATTTTGGGACAAATGTTGATAAATATTTGTGATGATGGAAGGAAGTACTAGGATGATAAAGTGTCGAAGTTCTTTGGGCTTACAGGACCACTTATAAAATATTGAATAAGGACACACCCTTTCAGTCGGTGTTTGGCACAAAAATTGTGATCCCAATTGAATTCATGTTACCATCCTTGTGTATTGTGCACGCAGTGGACTAGATGATGAGATAGTTGTAGAGGAAAAAATGATCAACTAATGTAGTTGTATAAACGACACACATTTCGTGTTTGGTTTAGAATATTGAGAAGACACGATAAAAAACATGACATGATAGACACATTAAGAACAAGACATATTCAGTAGGAAAAATTGTCCTTCTATATGACTCCAAGTTTACGTGCCACCGAGGAAAATTGAAGTTGCATTGGTTGGGACCTTTTATAGTAATCAAGATACTTGAATCGGGAATTGTCAATTACAGGCATTAGATGACACTATGTTTCTCAGTTACTTTAATGGGAGTAGAATGAAGCCCTACTATAAATAAATCTTATTGGTGTTTCTAATAAGGCAGTATTTCCATTTAGATTAGGTTTCCCTTTCATGTTTTCTTTCTATATGTTGTTGTTTTATTCTTTATTTTATTATAACAAGTACACTTGTGTGCAAGAATCGATTACTATATATTGAGTTAATACATAGAGGACCACACATATTTGTAGTGTGGGGTGAACCAGTGTAAGTGTACATAGAATAAATCCATTAGTGTCAAGATTTATATATAGGTTGATATGATTGGGAAGGTTGATACATGGGTAGATATGAAGGTGTGAAGTAAGGATACTCTCTAAAAGATTTGTGAAAGAGAAAGGTGCTAAAGGTGCTAGGGATTATGGTGCTCATGAAAGTATACTCAATGAAAGTATACTCGAAAAAGGCCGTGAAGAAAAAGCATAATACTACTTGGGTAGTGGATTATGTGTTGTGGCGTAAAGCATGCGTGCGAGGCCGTGTAGTGTAATGCGAGGTAGATTCAAGAAGGTATTTGGTGGATATAGGAGAGGTTTGAATCCTAATCCTACTCTAAATTCCAAGGAGACGAGAGATAGAAAGTGCAAAAATTGAAACTAAACTAATAGGTGATACACCAAAGGAGTGGTGAACACTTCTTGTTCATGAAAATTGACACAATTTCATAAAATGCAACATGAAACATCATACAGGCTGATAAGATGCAATTAGAGTGCGAAATGAAGCAAGACAATACAAACAAAGGACTGAAAATTGATCACGAGTGCACTTTGTCATTTTCACTTTCAAAATCCTTGCATTTGCAACATCAAAGAGGTAGAAACCTGTTACATCATGAAGAAGGTCGATACTTGCAAAAATCACTTGTTGAAGGTGAAAGAAGAAACTTGCTATCCAAAAAAATGTTCCACCTCAAAAAATGAGCCAAATCGGCTTTTACTGATGCATGGGTCGAGCCGGAGAGAGAAAACATGTAAAAAACATGTGGAAGCCATTCCCCATTGAATGAAGATGCATTAAAATAGCATGGGCATCCTTACAGACCCATGCCCTGACATTTTTGGCCATGCTGAAGAAGAATGCGACCCATTTTGCATTAAAACTGGTTGTTGAAACGTCATTTCTGGCCATTACCACGTGCCAGAGGCGTTTCTTGATTTTATCTCTCCAAACTCAACCAAAATGAAAAATTGACCCTAGAATCATGTAGATAATTTCACCAGCTTTCCATTGATATAAAGAACGTGAAAATCTGAGCTCTGGATCGAAAGATATGGCGATTTGAAAATTTAGGGCAAAAACAGGCCAAAATCGGATCGGCGGGCAAAAGTTTGAATTTTTACCCGTTTGGTCTTTGGAAAAATTTTCAAATTTTCCCCGCTCCGCCACTCCAGGTGCCATGTGGTGCTTCCTATTAGCCATGGGCCTCCTAAGGAAAATTTCCCACAAAAACTCCACTGAGCCATAACTTGAAAAATATGAGGAGTTAGGAGGAAAACTTTACCTTTCTGGAAAGCTGAGAGAGAGCTCTATCCAATGGTGCCATTTTTAGAAAGATTTGAGTGCCTAAAAATAAAAAATGGAGACTGAGGCACAAGAGAGGTAAGAACACAAGGAGTTAGCCACAAAAATGAGCAGGGGCACATTTTGGATAACAATTTTGGCGACTCAGAGGGGTCATCTGCCTGCTAGATGAAGATACCAGTTGCCTGAAGCAGCCCATTGGGCATGGAGTCATAAAATTTTTTGTTCGGAACCCCAACTGACTTAGAATGTTGCAAGGAGGAAGATGGAATATCACCTGATGGAAGCAAGGACTGCAAAACATCTCCAGGGACAACAAGCCTGTGCCAAAGCACTTAGGGAAAGCAAAACAATGTGCACAAGCACTTGGAGGAATGAAAACCTAAGCTAATATTTACAAGGTGGAGAATTTCCCTTTAGTAGCAATGCTTTAGATAGATTCCATTGACTGGAATCTGCAGTTCTTCACCATCCAATGAAGACAATTGGAAGGCATTGCTGTCCTTACACTTTGTGACCATGTATGGGCCACTCCAAATGGCATCAAATTTTGAATGCCTTCCCGGTTTTTCTCTATCTGCATCCCATTTTAACACTAGATCTCCAACTTGGAAAGATCTACTCTTGGCCTTCCTATCAAAGGTCTTCTTGATCAAAGCTTGATCCTTCTCCATTGCTTGGGATGCCTGATCTCTGATCTCTTGGAGCTCCATCAACTCTGCATATCTCACCTCCATGGGCCCAAACTCTAGCAACTCTAACTACTTCATGAGTTCCAATGTTGGCAACTCAAGTGACATGGGCAAGATTGCCTCTCTTCCATAAACAAGCTTGAATGGAGAGTTACCTGTGGATCTCTTGGGAGTTATCCTATCAGCCCATAAGGCTGATTTCAGTTTGGTATGCCAAGACCTCTGATTCTCATCAAGAGTCCTCTAATGATCCTCAACAAGTTCTTGTTTGTAGATTCAGCCTGGCCATTACCCTGAGGGTAGTAGTTTGATGAAGTACTTAGGTAGATCCCGTTCTTGACAGCCCACTCGGTCACCTTGGATCATGAATGCTAATGCATTATACGAGATTATTGTAGCGGGTATGCCAAATCTGGTTACTATCCCCTCATAGAAGTCTAAGATGCTTTAGACTCATTTGCTTCCTTGAGTGCTCTTTGCTTGATCCACTTGGTGAAGTAGTACGTGGCTGTCAAAATCCACTTATGCCCTTGGCTTGAATTGGGATTAATGACTCAGTGAAGTCCAAACCCCATTGCATGAATGGCTGGTCAACTGAAATTGGATGCAATGGAAGGGCAGCAAGCCTCTCTTTACCTGTGAAGAATGCACAATTCTTGCACCTTTTGATCCACACAAAGCAATCACTGAAAATCTTGGGCCAATAATAACCAGCCTTCATGATTTTTAGAGCTGTCACTCTTGGTGCAAAATGACCACCAGCTGGTCCACCATGGAACTCTTCCAACACCCTATGAATCTGATTTGTGCTAATGCATCTCAGCAGCACTCCATTCACATCTTTCTTGAACAAAACACCGTCTACTATGGCATATGGGACAACCTGCAATCTGAAGTGTCTTCTTTGGGTTTTGTTCATCTCTGGAGGGCATAGGCCTATGCTTAGGAAGTGCATTATACCTTGGGTCCAGCAAGGAGTGGGGACAACATTATCCTCTTCTTGAGTGCTACCTTGCACATGGCTGTCTTGAACTGTCAAAACAACCTCTTCTTTATTGCATACTCCTTTTTGCTTGCCCAGAATCAGCTGCTCACACAATCCTTTTCCTCTTACCAGCTTGGTGACCTTGATCTCAATGTCATACTCCATGACACGAGTGATCCAACCTGCCCTTTTCTCATTCAAATCCTTGTTGAGGAGGAAGTCCTTTACTCCCATGAGAGACCAACAACTGAACCTTGTTGTTTGAGACTAGATGCTTGAATTTCTTCAAGCTTATAATTATTGCAAGTACATGCTTCTCAATAAAAGAATATCTCACCTCATAGTCATCTAGGCTTTGGCTGAAGAAAGCAATTGGCTGCTCATCATTGTCCTTGTTCTGCTGTACCAAAATGGCAGAAATGGTATCATTACCCCCAAATGCATAGAGGATGAAATCCTTGGAGAAGTCCGGGTTGATGAGAGTTGGTGCTTGAGAGATGGCTTCTTTGATTGCTTCAAAACTCTCCTTGCCTTCTGCTGTCCATTTGAAAGCCATGCTTTTCTTCAACATCTTGGTGATAGGTTTGACAAGGGCTGCAAAATCTAGGACAAACCTCTGAACAAAATTTATTCTCCCCAAGAAACTCTGAAGTGCCTTCTTGTGGCTTGGCAATGGTAGTGCTCTTATGGCTTCAACTCTCTCTGGATCAATTGCTAATCCTTCTTTGGAGACAATATGGCCAAGGAGCTTTCCTTCATGTGCTAGGAAGATACACTTCTTAGGATTCAAAGACACTCCAAATCTCCTGCACCTTTGGAAGACTTGTCTCAAATGAGAGAGGTGGTCTGCTGCATTCTTTGAAAAAATAGTGATATCATCAAGATATATCAGCACCATGTTGTTAATCAAACCTTTGAACGCCATGTCCATTGCTCTTTGGAAGGTAGCTCCAGCGTTGGACAGCCCAAATGGCATTTTCCTGTATGCATAAGTTCCCCATTTGGTTGTGAAGGCTGTCTTGAACTGATCTTCTTCCTTCACCATAATCTGATTGTACCCTGAGTAGCCATCAAGCAATGAAAACCTTTCGGAGCCAGCAACAACTTGTAAAATCTGCTCCATAGAAGGAAGTGGGTAATGGTCCTTGAGAGATGCTCTATTCAAATCTCTGAAATCAACACACAATCTGATCTCTCCACTCTTCTTTCTGACTGGAACTAAGTTGGCAACCCAACTAGAATGCTTGATTGGGAATATGATTCTTGACTCAATCAACTTGTTCAATTCCTTCCTCATGAGAGGTTCCATGTGTGGATTGACTGGCCTTTGTTTCTACCTGATGGGCTTAGTATTTGGATCCAACTCAATGGTGTCTTTGAGCTAACTTGGGATTGAAACCTTTCAAATCTTCGTAGCTCAAGAAAACACATCGGGGAACTCTTGACACAGTTGTATGAACTCATACCTTTCTTGTTCAGTTGTCATCTTTCCAATTTGCAATGGTTTGTTCTCTTCCACCAAGATGGATACTGAATCTTCTCTCTTGACCTGAATGTTTGCTTTCTCTTTCCTAAACTGATCATTGGGATTGAAAATGGACTCCAAAGTGATAAGTCCCTTGGGCAGCTTGTTAGTTCTCAACTGTACCACTTGGTCACCATACTGCTGTTCCAATTTTTCCTGATTTTTAGCTGAGAACTCAACTTCTTCTTGTAAGAAATGGATGATTTGCTGGTCATTCTCAAACACTTGCCAACTTACATTGTTATCCGGCACTGAAGGCCTCACAATCACATGGATGTTTGGTGTACCTTGTCCTTTTGAATGCTTTCCACAATATCAAAGGCTGCCCCAACTGCTGCAAGCCTGTCAGCAGCTTGGTTTTCTTTTCTAGGAATGGATTTTATGCTAAAGCCCTCAAAATCTTCAATGAGGTCCCACACCCTGTTCTTGTAGCACTTGAGCAGATTATTCTTGACAGCATGCTGCCCCTTAACTTGGTTTACAATCAATTCACTGTCACCAAAGACTTGCAAGTTCTTTATTCCTCTCTTTATTGCCCAATGCATCCCTTGCACCAAGGCTTCATATTCAGCAGTGTTATTGGAGCATGCAAACTGAAATCTAAAAGCTGAATAGTACTTTACTCCTTGAGGTGAAATAAGCATAGCTCCACCTCCTGCACCTTGTCTACTCCTTGATCCATCAAAAAACAGCTGCCATACCTCATTGTCATCCTTGTGGTTTGGCTTGGTGATGCTAGGAATGGGCTGATCTTCTTGATGTATGCAATAGACCCCTAGCTCAGATTCTTCTACTTCTTGATAAGGATCAAAAGCATGCACCTTGTTTGCCCATTCATCAAGAGTTAGATCCGGGATGCTTCCAACCTTGGTGTCAGCTTCATCAGTGCTTGGGTGATCTTCTTGATCAAATGCCGAACAGTTGGCATTGATCTGACTTGGAGTGTAGGGCTCAATGTGGAAGTTTGCAATAGGTTCAGACCTGATTGTAGCTTTGGTTCCATACCTCATTCTAAACAGCATGTGTGACCAATCAGCAGACAAATATCCTCCAATCTTGGCTGTGAAATCTCTTGACAAACATAGGGCAAAAGTGGTGGAAGGTCTATAAGCGATACATCTTGTAAAACAACAACATTTGGACATGCATGCATGCAGGTAAGACTCAAGTTTCTAATCACCCCAACTGTTGTTATTCTTGCTTGTCCCATCCAACTGCACTACCCCTTTGGATATGGTTTCATATTGAAGTCCTAGTTGATCAGCTATTTGCTTGGGCATCACTGAGCTACTTGCCCCGGAATCAATCATGCAATTGTGCACCAATTGGTTTCCAATGATTAATGAGACATAAAAAGGAGGGGGCTTCAACATTTTACCTTGTTGTCCTCCATGATTCCCTTCAGGCTGGGCAGCATTTGTGAGCACCTTCTCTTGCATTTGGACTTGCTTGATTGAAGTTGGCCAGTCCTTCATGGCAGCTTGTAGCAAATCTCTCTGGCCTGGGATAGATAGGGATTCCCACATTGATATATTTACATTTGTCTTCTTCATCTGATCAATGATACTAAATGGTGATGAAGGATCTCTTTGTTGTCCCTTGGTTTGCATATTCATCCCTTGCATGTGGGCAGCAACAACTGGTATTTGAGTTGGTCTAGGAGCTGTTCTTGGCTGCCCTTGTGCATTTACAATTGGATTTTGTTTGCCAACCATTTGTGGAGCCATAAAAGGTTGTGGATTGGTTGGAGCTAATGGTTGTTCTTCACCCAAATTCCTTCTTTTTGACCTTGTGTTGGCTTTCTGACACCTTGAGAAGCTTGTTTGATTTATGCCACAAAAATCCTCTGCCTGCCAGTTCACAAGTGTGGTGTCATTTGGAGCTGATTGCTGCTTTGGAATGTTTCTTGTTGTTGGTTGTTTCCTTGACTTCCCTCACCCTCCACACCAGTAGTTGTCACCATTAATGCTTGATTCAAGGCACCGTTGAAGCACATAGATTGGTTGTGAGGTTCATTGCATGGAAAACACCAATCATACTCCTGAGCAACATTGTTTTGTGTTGGCACCAATGCCTTAGAGGCAGATATAGCATTTGGATTATAGGGCTGAAATGGTCTGTTGGCAGGAGGCCTTGCTTGATTTAGATTTGCAGCTGGATTGGGTGGTCTATGAGGTTGATATGGCTGCCTGTTAGGCTGAGCTTGAGGCTGGAAGGAAGGTCTAAAACTTTGGGCTTGTTGCCTCTTGAGAGTAACCAGCTCATTACCTAAATTTTGCAATTGCTTCATGACTTCTTGAAGCTCATTTGGGGCACTTGGAGATGAAGTAGAAGCTTCATTTGAACTCTGATTTCTAGGAGTGGGAGAAGGAGCCAAATTAGGTGCTTGATTAGTGTTTGGGCTCTCTAAACTTGGAAACAATGGCATGGGAGGTCTAGGGGCTAGTTTGCCAGCTTGGATCAAACAATTTTCAGCCCTAATGGCAATGCTATAAGCCATAGGGATAGTTATGCCTCCCATGGACTGAATCAACATAGAAATATCAGAATTTAGAGCTTTGAGATAGTAAAGAAAAGCACCTTCTTTTGGCTTGGCTGGATGCCACTTTGGAATTCTCTCCCAAGTCCTTTGAAATCTGAAATTAAAATCGATCATTTGCTCATTGGGAGCTCTTTTGATAGTTGTCGGCTGCTCCAAAGGGACAAGTTGTCTCCCTTTTCCCCAAACTTGCTCATGGAGGGCTATACATAGTTGATTCCAATTTTGAATAGAACACGAGGCAAGACTCTGAACCATTGCAAAGCTTTCCCTTTGAATGAAGATGCCAACGGTTTGATGACAACTTGCATCTCATTGATCTCATGGATTGCACAAATGTTAGCAATATCCTTAACATGATCACCGGTGAGGTCTGATTTTCTCCGGTGAAGTATGGAATGTTCTTGATCTGCAACTTTGGGATTGGATTTTGTGCATTGAGAGCAAGTGGGCTCTTGCTAGTGAAATTGACATAGGGGTTGTTTTGTGCCATTCTAATTGGTCTTAGAACCCTTGTTGGTGAATGAAAGGCCTACCAGGTGGAGGAGTTGAGAGAGTTCTGTTTGGTGGAGATGGAGACCTTTGGATTCTCCTCCCACTTTGCCTTATTCTTGGAGATAACTGCAGATATTCAAACAACACCTCTTCCTCTCCAGCTCTTGACCTTGTGTTGATTCTTCTCATGAGTTTTCAGGTCTGCACTGCCAAAACCAGCTGATTCTTCCCCTTGGAGTCACCAGATGTGCAATTTATAGCTCTTTTAAGCAAGAAAATTGCAGCAGATGCACATCAACTTTTCTGCAATGAAAATGAGACCTCTAAGGTCCCACCGTGTGCCAAAACTGTTGTTGCAAATCAGCAGCACCCCGGATGCAAATCGGGTTTCTAAGTTGATGTTTGGGCATCCGGTGTGATTGCACAACATTGAAACCTCTCTCCAGTGTGGGACTTGTAAAATGAGAGAGGAATCTCCAGATTAGAGGTGGTTCCTCAAACTCCTACGATCGGATCTATTATTTACACAATTACGAGAGGTTTGAATCCTAATCCTACTCTAAATTCCAAGGAGACGAGAGATAGAAAGTGCAAAAATTGAAACTAAACTAATAGGTGATACACAAAGGAGTGGTGAACACTTCTTGTTCATGAAAATTGACACAATTTCATAAAATGCAACATGAAACATCATACATACAGGGATGATAAGATGTAATTAGAGTGCTGAAATGAAGCAAGACAATACAAACAAAGGACTGAAAATTGATCACGAGTGCACTTGCTTGTCATTTTCACTTTGTCAAAATCCTTGCATTTGCAACATCAAAGAGGCAAAAACCTGTTACAATCATGAAGAAGGTCTGATACTTGCAAAAATCACTTGTTGAAGGTGAAAGAAGAAGCTTGCTATCCAAAAAAATGTTCCACCTCAAAAAATGAGCCAAATCTGGCTTTTACAATGCATGGGTCGAGCCCAGGAGAGAGAAAACATGTAAAAAACATGGAAGCCATTCCCCATTGAATGAAGATGCATTAAAACAACATGGGCATCCTTACAGACCCATGCCCTGACATTTTTGGCCATGCTGAAGAAGAATGCGACCCATTTTGCATTAAAACTGGTTGTTGAAACGTCATTTCTGGCCATTACCACGTGCCAGAGGTGTTTCTTGATTTTCTCTCTCCAAAATCAACCAAAATGCAAAATTGACCCTAGGAATCATGTAGATAATTTCACCATCTTTCCATTGATATAAAGAACGTGAAAATCGAGCTCTGGATCGAAAGATATGGCGATTTGAAAATTTAGGGCAAAAACAGGCCAAAATCGGATCGGCGGGCAAAAGTTTGAATTTTTACCCATTTGGTCTTTGGAAAATTTTCAAATTTTCCCCACACTCCACCACTCCAGGTGCCATGTGGTAGCTTCCTATTGGCCATGGGCCTCCTAAGGGAAAATTTCCCACAAAAACTCCGCCGAGCCATAACTTGAAAAATATGAGGAGTTAGGAGGAAAACTTTACCTTTCTAGAAAGTTGAGAGAGAGCTCTATCCAATGGTGCCATTTTTAGAAAGATTTGAGTGCCTAAAAATAAAAAATGGAGACTGAGGCACAAGAGAGGTAAGAACACCACAAAAATGAGCGGGGGCACATTTAATTCTTATACTTCGCAGCGGGGAGACTAGTGTGCATTCTTTGTACCAATGCTCGGAAGGATTACTAGGTTATGAAGATCGGTACAAATATTTCTACTAATATAGATGATGAAGTAGGTGTGGAGGTTACTGCAATTGATATGACATTCCAAAAAGGAGGGCATGTGATGGATATCTTGAAGGTCACCGACCCTATTTTCAATATTACTGCCCACCTCCTAACTAAGTTTAATGGGAAGGAGAGATGGGGCCAGGTGAACAAGAAGTGACTCCACATTGCAAAGAAAATGGAAGAGGGGACAATGTATAACCTTTCTAACTTTATCACGAAATAATTATTGAGGAAGTACACACATGTGATAAGATTTCATGGGGCTCGATCCTCCTATTAGTTGTGTTCGTAGAGATTAGAGTCCCTAATGGCCCCAAGGAAAAAATATGGAAATACCCACCAAAGAATAAGTCCCTTGCAAAATGATTCATAGATTATACCTGTGATGGGGTCACAGACACTTATAAGTTAAGGGTGGAGATGTGGTATAGAAGAATGTGCGAGGCATTTGAGCATGAATGGTACATCCAAAGTAATTTACGTGCGATTTTAGATGGAAAGGTGAATTTTGCAATGTACCAAGATTATTTCATAGGTAATTTCTACATGATGGATTGTAAGAATAGTCCATGATGCAAATTTCTATATGCCTTCACAATGCACTATTTTCAAGCATCGTGAACCACTTCTTTGACATGCACAAATTGAGATTCAATGCTAATAAGGTGGATTGTGACTACCACACACTTTGTTGAGAACTTATGTATATCTAGGGAAGGTAACTTATATCTAAACCTTGATATCATATGACATAAACATAAATTCCATGACTTTAGTAGTAGGGGATGAATAAGTAGTAAAGATATACATCCATCTCAAGCCTAATTTTGTTAGTGGTAAATATTTTGAGGATGAGATGAAAGTCCCGTGAGTTGCAGTTGCAAAGGGTAAACAAATTCATTAAAATCACCCTTATATGAAAAATTAAAATATGTCAAATTCACCTCACATATATATATATATATTCTATTTAAGTATTTATATTTATTATTCATAGTTCTAAACATCAAACTTTGGAACCTCCGTAAATTCATGATTACCAAATATTTCATTAAGGCTTTCTACTTTTGAAATTAGAGGACTGGTCACAGAGGTAGATATTTCCTTTCTACTTTCAAGGTACTTTAGTTTGTTCTATAACATGTATGTAGCATATACTTCGACATCTACATCTGCATGATGCCAAATGATAATCATAAATAATTCTACTAGCCAATAGTATATATACATGCTCTAGTTGGTAGCATACTACATGCTACCACGAAGAGCATGCATGCATGCTGGTATGCTACATCATGCAAATGCATGCATACATGTTGCATACGCATGATGATGCAACATGTTACAAACAAGATATGGAGAATGCTACCGAATGACAACATGTACATGTTGTATGATGTTAGCCAATAGCATGTTGCATGCATGCCGATAAGATGATGCATGTTGCTACAATCATGCAAGTATATGGTAGCATGCAGCATTCTATTACCAACATCATGTAGAATGCTACATGCGATTGCAGCATTTGGATACCATTTGGGAGCGCACTATATGCATTGCCTTTTGATAACATGCATTATGCTACCAACCGGTAACATCTAGTGTGTATTTTGATTACATTTACAAATTTTAGAACTGTTTAGATGTTGATTACATTTATCTAATTTAAATATTTTCATGGATAGGTATAATGGATTCTCTGAACAATCAACAAAAGGCAAAAAAAAAAAAAGAAAAGGTAGCATAGAAAAAATTTTTCAGCCCCACAAAAAAATGAAGACCCAAGTTGCTTCCACTGGAAACATGAACAAGGGTATTGGTAAGTTGTAATAAACTATCATAACCATTTGACATTTTCCTCTTTTTCATTAATACAGTTTTAATTTTTTTAATATCTTTGTAACAGTCAAAACATTTTTCATTTTTGAAAACAAAAACCCTTATGTTAATTTTATTCAGAATGAAACAATAAACCAAAACATAAACCCTAAGGAAACAATTATTTTAGTAGATGAAGATTTTATTGACCTAGACATGCCAGAGCTTGAAGATTGTCCCAAATGCCAAATGTGTTTAATAGATGAATGTTCAAATGAAAATATTCCAACAAAAGATGATAATGACAGAAACCTTCAAAAAAATAAGTCTGGAGAAAGAAGAAAACATCTTGGACAATTGGAAGGTCATTTTCAAGTAGATTGGGTAGAAAAATACCCATTTATTGAGCCTTATAAACCAGATAATGGTAGTGATACTCCCAAAGAATGTAGATGTACTATTTGTACTTGGAAATTGGGTAAAGAACATAGAATGCAACTTAAATTGGACACTATAGAGAAACATTGTGGAAAAGTATATTACATAGTCATTGAAAATGATGGAAAAATAACAAAGACTCATAGATGGAAAACTAAAAAAGAGTGCATGCATGTAAGATATAAGGAGTATGAAAATAAGATGAAACACACTCAAAAACTTCAGGAGAAAGGAGGAACCATAAATGTAAATTTTGGAAAAGTTGTAAATGAAAATCTGAAGGCAAAAACCTCCCAGTTTTCAACCATATTCTTTATTTTGAAAATGGGCAGACCAATTTTAGATTTTTCAGAATATAAAAAATTGTTCAAGTTCAATGGGTTTCCAAACCTTCCAAATTCACATTGGTCAGAGAGCAAGTTTGGGAAATGGTGAGATGTCTTGCGATGATTGAACAAGAAGATCTGAAAGAAAATGTAAAGAATGCAAGTTTCATCTCCCTTTCAATTGATGAGGTTACAACTTTTTTGACAACACTTCTTGGGTTTGCATGCATGTATATACATTCTAGAACCACACCAAAACACCTCATCTATTATCGGTTCATAAAATGCAAGAAAACTACAATGCTAAAAATATTTCCAAATTGGTGATATCTAATTTGAAGGACATAACAAGAATGGATAATTATTCTATAGCCACAAAGCTGATTTGTGTTGGTGTTGATGGTGCATCAGTGATGCAGGGTCACATAAATGGTCTATGTGTGCATCTCTAAACATTTGTTTCTCCTTACATGATTCCTATTCATTGCATGGCTCATAGGATGAATCTTGCATATAGGATAGTAAGCACATTCAAATGTGTTGAGAAAGTTGAAGAGATTATCCATGAAGTGCATGCCTATATGTCAAGTAGTCTAAAAATATTTCTAGAGTTTCAGAAGTTTTCACTTGGGGTCACAGATGGTAAGAAACTTCTTAAAGATGTTGATACTAGATGGATTTCTATGTATGAGCCTACACACAGAGTTTTGAGGAATATCCATCTTTAATTGGTTTCATGTATAAGAACCATAGGCAAGTTGACAGGGAAAAATATTTTCTTTACCAACTTACAGACTTGAAACATTGTTAACACTTTGCGGGATTCTTCCAATGTTGCATGAGATGAATTACATAACAAAACTTGCACAAGAACGATCCATATATATAGCGGACTTCATTAGGTTCAGAAAAGGGTGTGTCAGACTCTAGATATGTTATATAACTCTGATGACTGATTTAAAGGACATGTATTTAATCACTGAAAGCTCTAACATATTTAAAGGATCCTAACAACTACTTCAGATTCAATATATGTGGTCATCTGTGTATCTTTGTTAATGGGAAAGAGATTAAAATGCACACATTCGAAAAATGAGTGGATATTGCTGGAGCAGAGCTTGAAGAAGTGCCTATTACATGTAATTTATATGATGCTATTATATCTAAAATACAAGGAAAAAAAATTTTTTTAAAAATCTCACAATGCTTATCAAGTGAGATCAGAGATCATTTTAAAAAGGAGAGCTTCTTGAGGCCATGGGAGTTGTCAATCCTAACTTTTGGAATCCTAGGAGGCATTGTAGTTGATTCATTTAAAAGACACATGGGTACTATAATTAAACATTTTGGACAATCAGTTGAATGTAATGGATTTCAGATTAATGGTATTCTTCAAAAGGAAACTCTTGCATTGCAATCAAATGATTTCGAGACAGTAATGAAGGAACAATTTGAATTACTAGAAGAGCCAACAAAGAAGGGAGAAATTACACTTCTATGGAAAAGGTTGTATCCTAGTTCCATCCTTTGTGAAAGCATAAGTGAGTATTTCTAATTGTATGAACTGTGTCAAACAATGATATTGGGATCAGTTGAAGATGAAAGAGTTTTCAATGCATTAACATTTATAAAATCAAAATATCGAAACAAGGCTTGATAAAAATATTGAGACCTGCTTGAGATTGTATGTTTCATGATATGATGTGGATACCTTTCCTTATGAATGGGTAATGGTTGTATGGAATTCTCTTGCAGAGAGGAGAGGGATCAATAATACTAATACATAGGACTACAGATAACAATGAAACTGTGACTGAAAATCATAGTGAAAGATTAGATAAAAGTGTTGGGCAAAAAAGTTTTCAAGATAATTTTACATTTGACCTAGTTGATATTGAATAAAGAAGAATGACTGTACATTTTTATTCTAAATAAAATTTCATATCAGGATTCATTATAATTATGTATATTGTTATTTTTGTATATACCTGTTCATTTTTGAATATTATTTTCAATGTTGCAATGTGTTTACTTGTTTAGATTTTTTAAATGTGTCATACTTATTGTTTTATTTTCTTTAAAATGAAAAAATATAAATTCCATTATTGGAGAATTTTCACTATTTTTTAGTCTTACGCATGAATATAGTACATATAAAAAACCATATAAATTTTTTTGTTGCCAATATTTTTAGATAATTTCTGTTTTTGTTCTTTGAAATATAAATGCTACTTGTAGTTCACTATTTTGTCAAAAAAGTATTTGAAAATGATAATAATAAGTAATTTACCATGTAATAAATATAACAAATACAATCGAGAATAACAGTCACATTCAGAATCAGTTTGAATAGCAAAACAATCACAATATAACAAAAGTAAAAGTAAAATGCCACAATCCACATTGATTAAAGTTTGAAACTTTCAATATTGTCATATAATTTGAAATAATTTTATAAAAAATATTCAACAACAATTATAATTTCACAATGTTTTTTATAAATTCATCCTTGAGAAGATTCTTCTCTATGTGATTCTTTCTCCTACACTAAAGAACTTTCTTTGACAACACCAAATGAACCAAATCCTTTGCAACAACTTCAATATTTAAAAGAATCACTTTTTCTTGATTTTCCACTTCACCAAAAACAATAATGTTTGATCCTATTCAGTTTGCTTCTTCAATAATATCTTTGATCCATTCCATTTTCCTTTATAATTCTTCTCAAGGTATTATTCTTCTTGTTTAAGATAACAAGCTTCTCTTTCAATTCAATTGTTGCTGCCTTTAAACTTTTCCTAGCACTTTGTAAATGCAAATCAAGCACACTAGCCTCATTTTTCAAATTTTCATACTTTGAATGCATTTCAAAAGAGAAAAACTATTAGTAAAATTTCAAAAAATGAAAATAATACTTGAAAATTTAGTAAGACTTACCAATGCCTTATCTCGTTCCACATTTGCAATAACTACAAGGCCCTTGTCTCTCGACCACATATTGTGGTAGGCTTGTGCTTCTGCATTTAAATTCTCAACTCTTTTTCAACATAATATTCAACACTTCATCATCATAATTATTATCAAATGATACAAAACCAGACACAACCTGATTCAACAAAATATCAATCTTTCCTAGCTCATTCTGATGTGAAGAATACAATATATGTCTTTGGTTGTGATTTTTATATCGTGAATTTATTTCTTTAATAAGAAATTTAGCCCTAAACTCCCACAATTTTAATTCTTCAACCTCCTTCAAATAATATCAATATTGGCTTCCATGTTATCATCCAAAAGAACACCAACTTAAAAGTAGTTTTCTGGTCATCAATTAAGGCAATGCTAGTCTGTACTTGGAGATGGTGTTCTTGATCTATCCTCTCTTATTGGAGAAGGTTGCCTTGCCACATGAATCATATCTTGGGGATTGAATGTTCCATGCTCCTGAAGTCTTCTTTCAATCCCAAGATACTCCTCATCTAAATCAATATCGTTCAACACCGAAACACCCTGTCCACTAGGAAAATTTCCCAATGAAAACGTTGGAAAATCAGAAGCAAAATTAAGGGTGCCCTTTTTGAAGTTGGACGAGTGAATGAAATATTCTTTCTAGTGAACCTTGTCCTCATATTTTGTGGTGGGGGTGGTGGAGGTGGCATCTGCATTTGTAGTGGACACGGAATTGGAGGCCTAAGACATTGAATTGTAATTTTGTAAATAATATGATGAAAATTCAAAATTCAAACATAATAGAAATGAAAAATAAATAAATTCATATAAGATTATAAAAATTACTTTGTTGAGAGGATTGTTGTTGAGGTGCAAATGAAGCCTGATTTTGTTGATGTGGTGGTTGTGGAGGAGTAGACTGAAAAGATTGGTAGGTGTGATCTAAAATATAATTAAGAATTAAAGATCTATTAGACTATTGAATTTTATATCATCAAATATCAACAAAAATATAAAAAAAACAAGAGATTCAAACCTGGGGCAACAGAGTGAGGTATTGAAGATATTTCTACGTCCTGCATTTGAGGCTGATGATACGATCTTGTTCTTCTGGTAGTTTCTACAGCAAAAGCAATATAAATTGCAAGAAATTTTGAAACACATACAAGTTTTATATAATTAATTACATTTATTTTCAAACATTTTGAAACATATATACATCATAAATTAAAATACCTGTGATTAATGCCTGTGGTATTTTGGATGATTGAGTTTGAGGGTTTATGGAACTCCTCATCTTTTTAGCAGAATGTGGAGGGGTGTCCTCCTCTATTTTTGATCATCAAAAATAGTAACAAAATCTCCTAACCTAGTGGTAAATGACCTCTGATAGCAGCATCCCTTCGTGATGCAAACCAACTGCCACCTTCTATGTTATAATTTAATAGTAAACTATTAATTAATTTCAAATATTAATTTTAAAAGATAAATATTACAATATAAAAAATAATAATTAAAAACCATCTAATAAAAATTGGGACTCACCTCTTGCTCTTCAATTGTTAGTGTTAAATTCAAAAGCCTTTAGTAGCTTTGAATGCATTGTTGTCGGAGGAGAGGTGCCATGTAAATTATAGAGACTCATAATATAAACCAAGAATAAAATTTGTTGAGCTGATGGTAACATTATCATTCAAATGAATATTTTCCAAATCAATCTTATCCTGGAGGATAAGTAGTTACACCAGTCAAATTTCTGCCCACATAAGGTATGAAATGATATATATGCTAAAGCCCACCAAGGAATATCCATATATCGACCTTGTAAAATAATTATGGCTTGGAAGAACTACACAATGACCTGCAGAAAATGGGTGACTGAAATCCTTGAGTTGAATCCCTCTTTTTGAAGGGTTTTGGGAAGCTATAATTGTCAATACAACAAGGAGAAGCATTTTGTTAGTAAATTTTAAACATAATCAAACTTTTGTTAAATTGAAAATAATGAAAATGTAATGTTGTAAAATAGAAAATAAACTTACAAGTAGTAGTAGTATGTAATTGCATCAATAGAAAATTAAAATTAGACTCCAAATACTTGCATTCTTCATCCGATAAAATAACCTTCATCATGACATGATCCACATCTTTGTGTGGTAGTCCTGTGAGATGCACTCAATGTCATCAAGTGACATTCCAAATGACTCTGCATGAGATGGGAGTGTATAATGAAATGTGAAAGTGGAAGTGTTGTAGTTGAGTAGAAGATTGTTAAGTGATTTGTGGTCTATCTGAAATTGGGGCATATACACTAGCCTTGTGAAACTAGGTTTCTTTGATCCATTGGGAAAACACATTAGGATCCTCTAGAAATTTGTATAGTTGAGGAAATACTAGGCTCTTGAACAAAAAATTCTTCATATTTTTTGTTGACACAACTGGGCTCTTGGGCTCTTTAGAAGTGTTCTTTCTTCTTGGCATTTTTCAACTTTTATAAAATTCCTGGTTGTAGCTTTCTTTGACGTTCTAGATTCTTCCTTTTTGTATGTCCTTTGGCATTCAAGTTTCTTCTTTAGGATTTTCCTCATATGCTTTGGCTTCTCTCTTGATGTGTGGAGTGAAAATGACTGCCTTCGTGTATTTATAGCAAGTAAAGGTGACCAACAACAACCTTTATGCCGTAGGAATACTTACTAGGTGTAGCATTCTACATACTACCAACCGTAGCATTCTGCATGCATGCTACTGACAATAACATACTACTACACTATGGTAAAGTGTACATGTTATTGAATGGTAGCATTCTCTATGCTATCTTGACAAGTAGCATGAAGAATGCTACCAACCAATAGCATGCATAATGCTACTAACCGTAGCATTCGTGAAATCTACTTGGGTGGTAGTGTGTAGAATGCTAGCATCAGTAGCGTCTGAATACTACTAACTCGGTAACATTTTGCATGCTTTTGGGCAGGTAGAAGAAAGAGAATGCTACTGGCCGGTAGCATAGAGAATGCTACTTGGCCGTAGCATTTAAAATTCTCCCCGTCTCGGTGTCATATATTATTTTTTTTCACCATAAGGCCAATGGATAAGGCTTGCCTTACAATCATGTTACAAAAACTACTTTTCTTTCCTAATTCGCCATACATGCAGAGTGGTTTTACCAATATTCATCATTTTTCTTGATCATAGTGCCGAGGTATATTAAAATAGACGTGCACAAGGTGAGAAAATGATGCGGGGCCTTTTGAACATGTGAAGTCACCACAAAATTTAGCACCTAAGTGGAGCCCAGGTGAAGAAGAAGAGGATATAAAGGATGATATGAAGGGGTGGTACTGATGAGGAGGATGTTGTGGAAGAGGTTCATCAAGAAAAAGATGTCGAGAGTAGGAATCCCTAGTTTGAGACATGGAGGAAGAAGTGCATAGACACATGATGAAGAGATGCATGAAGTACATGAGATGCATGAGGTCCATGAAGTGGATATAGACAATCCGAAACTCGAAGGGGAGGAAAAATGAGATAAGACTCTAGTTAGGGGTGAAACGTTAGGTGAAACCAAGTATGCACACAAGGAACGAACAATATATACCCACTTTGGAAGGTGTACTTGTGAAAGGAGGAAGAAGGATGAGGTCATGTATATTCCTCAGATGAGATATGTTAATGATGTGTGATATATCCTAGTTTTGGTATCATCATCGTCATTACCACATATGATTTTGAGAGTCTTTTTATGCGGTTAAGGTCTAGGGTTTGATACTTGTGCATGTTCCAATGCCCTAGTCCAATGTTTGATATGTATTCAACTTCATCTATGTAATACTTTTGTTATAATGGAATATTGTGGATGGATTATGATCATTGATATATATATATATATATATATATATATATATATATATATATATATATATATATATATGAATGTGGAGATTTCATGGTACAATTAATATTGGTAATTGTCTGATCTATTATGTTTCCTTATTACATGTGTTTCCAAGTAAATGAATGCAATGGTTTAGTATGATTGAATGAGTACTTGGTTAAATATGCATGCTAACATCTTGACAAGAAAATACAAAGGAGGGACTGTAGTGTGGCGCCCTTCGGGTGAGCATTCAATTTTGTTGAATGAGGTTCCAATGCACATAATGTTTAGGTGAATAAAAGACTAAACTTATCTCTTTTCTAATCCTTATTGTCTCTATATTCAACTTTATCAAATTTCACAATAAAATTAATATCATTAAAGGAAATTTTGATATAATGATTATAAATTCTATAAAAACGTTTAGACCTTTTTAGGGTTTTAAATAAGGGAACCTCCCCATCAAGAGGAGGGACTATTTTCCCCTAAAATATTTACATTTACTCCCCTGAAAATAATTTTGGTATTTTATTTCGTAACATATCAACTTTGATAGTGAACTAATTATCCAAACCATGCCAACTTAATCATATATTACCTTTTCTTCTATAAAGATCTTTGAAAAGAATCATTTTAATTGAATAATGATAAGAACTATTGTATGAAAATTTAACTAGATGAAAATTATCTTCCCATTTTCTAGGTTAATCCATAACATACTTGAACAAAATTTCTTCAACTCGGTTAACTCTTTTAGTTTTCCCATTAATTTCTAGATAGTATGTAAAAATGTAATTTAACCATGTTCAAGGTCTTTTCCAAAGTTATCCAAAAACTTGACATGAATAGTTAATATCTATAAGAGATAATCAATTTGGGTATGCCATGAAGGAAACAAATTCTTTCACGAATATGGCTCCAAGTATAGGATCATCATCCTTAAGATTTTAAGTAACAAAATGAGAAACCTTGGTGATCTTATCCACTATAACCAATATTGTATCATGTCTATTTTTATACTTAGGCAGCCCTAAAATAAAATCCAGGGGACACTACAACTCATTTATTTTTGGGTACATCACAAGGGTTAAACTTCTCACAAGGATGGAAAAGTTTAATTTTGCACCCTTTGGTATTCAAGTAATTTTCCACGTAATATGGCATCTTTCTCAAAATAATCCAAAAGTAATAATTTTTCAGTTCATAGACAATGTTTGTTACCCTTGGATGATCTTAGCAAGGCACATTATGCATTTCATCTAGGATTTGTTGCCTAGGGTTAATGGAAGAAGGTACAAAACATGCCTATGAACCCAAGGATCTTACAAATGTCTAAGGCATAATCTGAATATCATGGATCCACTTTGCAATTTTTGTCATTTAAGCCCTTTGAAAAAATATCATCACTTTAGTATTATTCTAGAATAACCTTTTTGAAATCAAATATTAGATATTACAAACACCCCAAATTCACATACATGTTCCCAATATTATCCCAAGACAACTTGTTATTCATACCCTTATTATTGGTTAACTAAATTAATTAATCATTCACATTACACCCATTTTGATTAATTAAATTAATATTTAGTACACATTTAGCTAGCTTAATTATCATTTATTAAATAAATGATTAATTACTTAGTTTGCACATTATAGATAATTAAATTAGTTATCTAATTAGGAAAGTACACCTATTTTCCTATTCAACCGCCTCTTAGGTTCTCACTTGGACTCCACTTCACCAGTCCAGTCAATTCATGTTCTAGAATCCTAAAAAGGTGAGGTTAATTGAATTGCATGTACAACAACCTTTCTAGATGCAAATTTTTCTAATAAATTCCTTTAGTGCTCCTCAATGACATTTATCTTCCTAGAACCGTTTAATGTACACACATGATAAAAATAGAATTCAACCATTCAAGACATGCTACCCTCTTAACCCATTCCATGAATCCCCTAACTCACTACCCCGACTCCCTCCCTTCTACCCTTACCTGGTCTCGATTCGGTAGTGCCAAAATAAACCTAGGATACCTCGAGTTACTCACCATTCTCCCTATGCTCTCCCTCTACATTGATCCCTCCTCACGGACCCCTTCTCACCCTCATTCCTAAATAGGTGGGTGACACTACCTACCCAAGCTCTACACTACCCACTCGAGGTAACCCCGGTACCTCCCCAACCCCAACTTGACTAACTTGGCACCTCATCCAATCTCTGAATTGAACCTCTATACATGGACCGAAAACCCCCTGCATACTCCATCCTCGACTCGGCGAGTTCCTTACCAAGCCGAGCCTAGTAAAACAAACCTAGCATCCTAGATCCTTCATCCTCGAGGCCACATTTTGGAAGCACAATGGAATGAGAGGGGGTGTGAATTAGTCTTACAAATCATTCTATTTATTTACCATTTATCATTCATAATAATTTATGTAACCATTCAATTAACCATGAATAACAAGTGAGTTTACGTAAGCATAAAAACAAACAAAAACATGAGAAAGAACAAAAAGTAAACATAAAAACCAAACTTTAGTGGGAAACCCTCAAGGGGAAGAAAACCTAATGAAACATAAAATTTATTTAGTTATACTTCAAATTTAGCGAGACACCAACCCCACAAGGAGTACTAACCCCTAGTTTAGTAGAGCACTAACCCTATAAGGAGCACCAACCCCTAATTTAGTGAAGCACTAATTCCACAAGGAGTCTACAACCCACTAGGATGAATAAGAACCAACTTTACCACATGAAGATGTTTGATCTCTTATTTTTTACTACCACAACTGATGGAGATCTCTTATTCAACTCACAAACCCTTGTTCAAACCCTAGGTCTTCAAACTTTCTCTATCTTATTCCTTCTCAACTTATTTTTCTTATAGAAACTCTCTCTCATGGTGTCAAAACTTCCTCAACCTAAATCACATATGATCATCCTTAAAATCATGCCTTCATACCTATAAAACACTCTCCTCTAGGTCACATTTTTCCCTCTCAAGCAACTAGTGCAAAAGAGACCCAAAAGCATGCTTTTATATGCTTCTCTTGATCTAAACTCAAAGGAGGTTAGTACTACATCACTAATTAGACCCATAAAACTTTGAAAAAATACATTACATCCATCAAAATGGTCACAAATGACCCAAATAGGTCGTCCATGCTAAAAACACTTATCATGTACCAAAAAACCTCAAATTCCAATCACTAGGATGAGAAATATCCCCTCATGCTCTAAAAATAACCACACATGAGTAATATTACATTTAAACATCATTCATGGTCACAATTTACTTGAACCAATCATATTATTTCATTTAAGGGGCCTAATAGCTCATTTCCTATTATCACCAAATCACAACACCCTTCGATTTGCACAAGTGTGTGTGCTTGAGCTCACGGTGTGACTGGGTAACATGGGTACTATCTCCTAGTTGTAGGACTTGATACCTGAGATAAACCTCTAGAGAAGTCTAGTTCTTCTTCCTAATCCTAGTCTAACTAACTCTCTTGAGATGAAGCTCTGAACTATCTCTATTCTATAATTTCCAAGGAATAGGGAGAGAGAAATAACATGTAAATGAAGGAAAACTACACTACAGAGGTGATGCACCAAATAAGGGAATGAGAACAATTTCCAATGTGTGAAAATGGAAGCAAAATGTAGATTAGAGAGGTTGATGAAATTTCTTCACATCATTCATAACACATTTCCATGCATACACAATAATAATAGGTCCCCGCAAGAGTAGACTAGACACAAACATATGAAATAACAATAGAGAGTAAGGAGAATGCAACAAAATTAGAAGGGGACGATACATCCAAAAAATTGAATCTATTGATTCATTAATATACACATTCCAAAATATTACAAAGGAAAAGACCAAATCACCATACAAGGAATTCACTACAAAGGCTTGCAGTACATTGGCTTCACAAAACCAAAATCACAGAGTTTTGCTACTCAAGCTATCCTCCTATATAATGATCCCAACACTTAAATTTATAGAATTTTGGAGGAAAGAGAGAGAGGAGATGCAATTCCTGAAATATACTTTCTAACCACTTGAAATATGTCATAATTATTCCCAAATGGTGATATATGACCTGCAGAAGGCACCCCATACTGTCCCATGACTTGCAGTAGTGAAAAATGTCTGCCCATGCCTCATTAAATGCTTCTCCAACCACTTTTCAACAACCAAACAGAATTGGGATAATTTTTCTTAAAAATCACCATAAAAATTCATCAATTTATACATTTCTTGATTTTTGTGCATCGGTCTTGGAACCATGATTCCAACAAGACCAATTTTTCGAAAATCCATTGAAAATTGCTCAAGTTATGACCCTCTGAGTGTGAGAAACTATTTTGAGTTTGTCAGGGATTTCTTGCATTTTACGGGACTAAACATTTAAATTTTTGAGATGGATATTTTTCTTTTATTTTCACCCACCTACCCTTATTAAAAATAAGAAATCTAGTTTTTTTGGCGTAGAGGATGTTGAGAGCTTTTCGAAAAGCCAATTTGTCAAAATCGAGCTCGGGTCAAAAGTTATGCCCATTTGAAGTTCAGGGTCGGGGTGTTCCACACGGGCTCTCATAATCCACAATACTGGCTTTTTATCCCCCTTCACTTTGATATTAGGGTATTGTGGGTTTTGGAGAACTCATGGTACTAGTGGGGTACTGAGGGCCGTTTGGGCCTCCAAAATTTGCTTCATCTGTGATGCACTTTGTCTCCTTGATGTGCAAAAATTTCTCCTCCTTGGGGAACTCATGTCCCCACAAAAATTGGACCACCCGGCCATAAAATTTTTCATTTTATGTAACACAAAGGACCCACTTCAACCCCTTTGAAAATCAGGTAAATTGGCTTTTTCGGGGAACTTGTGGTTTGATGGAACTTGTGTTGCTTAGGCCGTCGAGACCCAATTTATCCACAAATCATTATTTCCTTAGAATTTCAAACTCAAGTCAAGGATGAGGAACCATAGCTCAATCTGTAACCATTCCACCTGTAGCCCGTAGACCTGCAATACATTAAAATAGGTCATTTTTCAATTTTTTCAAAATTTTTAGCAAATTTTCGCTAACTCAGATTTTCCTGGAATGGGGAAGTTAGAGAAAAGCAAAGGGGGCCTCCAAAATCCATTTTTTTCTTTTCACCATTTCTACCTATTCAAGTTTAAAGAAATTATGCAAGTTATCTAAATTCACCTTGGGAAAATTTCGTAGATAACAATTTCGCGACTTGCAGGCTATTTTCCCACTAAATGGAGATTGACCAACTTCCTGAAGCTATTTATTGGGCATGGAGTCTGCATAGTTATCACAATATAGTTTGAACTCTAAAACTTGACCTCGATTATTTGAAATGTTGCTACTTGCTTTCATAGCTATCTTCTTCTTTCTGCATTCTAAACTTTCATAAGACAATCTTAAAGTCAAGGTTTGTGAGAGTAGAAAATTGTTTGAAACCTAGATTTCACCTATTCTAGCAATTGCGATCCATAAGGCTGAATGATGAGTGCCTACGATTGATTCCTCAACATCTGATTCCTTACCAAGTGTGGACAAACAAGACAAATATTTTTTCCATGTGAAGTATATTGCAGAATTGGAGTGAAACCTATTAGCTTAGACATCATGGAACACTTATTAAATTTTGATTTTATTTCTTCTTCTAAATGTCCAATGCTGCTTTGAATGGAGCTGAATTGAGACTTGGGCTACTAGTTGATCATTGTAAGGACTACTATCAAACCTTAGGATATCATCATGGCATACACCTATTTTTTTATACACTTTGAATGAAGGTCGAGTGTGTTGGTGCTCGAATTAATCTCACCCCTTTTTGTTTGAGATTTTCCTTCAACATTTGTTGTGTTCTCTGTTTTCCGTTAGGGGTGCTGGTTTGAAAGGTTACAATCATTGATTAAATTATTTTGAGTCTCATGTATGTTGATTTGATTTTTCCTATTTTTGGTCAAGGATCATGTTTGGGTATGTATTATTTTGGAAACCCTTGCAATACAAAATCGATCATGAATCGGGTTTCCAAAATCGGAAAATTACATGTGAGAAGTGTTCCTTGATCATGTCAATAATTTCATGTTTTATCCTACCGCCTGTTGGTATATGGAACTTCCCATTTAGATGTGGTATGATGGGTTTATCTTGCAAATTTATGGTTTTCTATTGCCTTCACAAAATGTAAAGTTGGATCTGTGGCCCGATGAATATTCCTCTGAATATTCGCAATCGAAATTACACAAACATAAATTTATTCCACCCTCTGAAGATATACACTTTTCACAAGTAGGATGGATGCGGGGGATCGGGGCATAGTTATATTTTTGTACACCAAGGTAATAAGGTGTAAAAGTGCAAGGAAGTTCCCGAGGCCCGTAAAAGACACGTGGATCTTTCTTACACAAGGAGTGGGGAAGTGGGTCATTAGAGAAAATTGATACTTTTGGTTTAATGTGAAAAAGGAACAAAGTTTCAGAAAAGGCTTGTAGCTCCACTATCTTTTAGGTGCGACCATGTGTCAAGCTCATATTGAAATTCAAAATCGGGCAATCGGGTCAAATGACTAAAAGAATGTATGTTTTAAAAACACGAAAAAATGCAAAGAATTTCCCTGAGCCCACATAGACACAAGACTCTTCCACGTGGATGACTCACTTTTAAAATTGGGAAAAGAAGAATGGGTGGCTATGATGCAACGCATTAATTTCTTCCACCATCAATGTATTTTGCACAAATCAAGCATGATTTTAAATCTTTCAAACTCCTTTCTTTTTTATAATCAATCGCCAAAATCTGCTTTTCATCATTAATAGTTTTCATTGAGGAATTTTGTGAATTTGACCAAGGAGCTTGAATTGGGAACTAGAAGTTTAAAAATATTTTGAATTGACGTTGAAATTTCTCAGACATTCATGGGAAAGCCGGTAAGAAATAAGAAACTTCTATGCTTTTTATTTTGTCGACAAGAAATTTGAAGTAAAGAGAGGGTTTTTAAAGATGAAAAACATGCCATCCTCATTCTCGGTGCATCCGAATAACGAGTGATTTAGATGAAATTACAAACAAAAACTTAATGAATGCTGACCTAAAATATTTTCTTCAGAGATTAAGTAGCCCTAATAAGAGTGAGTCTATGAAAGCAATTAGAGATAGCTCCATTGCTTTAGCTGATGCGATTCCACCGTCAATTCATTGTCAAAAATTGGTATGACATTGCGCTATGAAATATGACCTAGAAAAAAGGGAAGTGCTAGACATAAGTGGTGATGTAATGTTGACATTGACACCTGTAGCTATTAGGATAATGCTCAAGCTACATGTGATAACTAATCCAATAACCTTCGGTATCTAGTTAGCCTTATGATGCGGCCTAGAATTTACAAATAAAAGCCCATGTGCACTTTGTCACATCACTCAACCTAGGCCGAGCACTCACCCAAAGCATGCAAAGGTACCAAGCCCCAATTTAGGGTTGCTTTGTTGTAGGATGTTAGCATGATGAAGACTTAAAATATTCGAGTTATGACTACTATATCATTCTACAATGCATATTCGGATCTAGATCTAGAGAACAAAAGACTTAAATGATAACCATGATGAAATCAAGCATGCAAAAACCAATTATACCCAAGATTTGATACTCTATTTCAGCTAATACAGTCCATTACATTTAAACATGATAAATACAAAAATATTATTACAATAGATAATACCTTAGTTTATGCGTGCATCATATTTGAGAGCATAACCTCACATAAATCAGTTCTCACATGCCATCGTACTTATATCTATCTCTATATATCTCTCATACTACACAACTCAATACATATTTATAAGGGTGGGGACTTTCCCTTCACCTCTTATCTAATCCCAAAAATAGGTCGTATGCTATTATTAGCCACACACTTTATTACAATAATAGCCACACATGCAAGTGCACTAACAATAGACTTCTTCTAGTTAACTGTCAATAGTAAATCTATTCTTAGCCTGTACCCATGTAAAGTGCTTCATAGCTAATACTCAAAAAATAGCCAATGTGTGTCGTGCAAGTTTTTAACTGGTTTGTGTGTTCGACACACTATCTCCAAAAATAGCTCATCATCATGAAAACAACTAAGTCCCAAATCTGTCTCTATCCTCAGCACATGATTCCTTCCCGATCCTTGCGTGCTTTTGAATGCACCTTGCTCTTTCATGTGAACCTTCTGTATGTTTTTCACCAAGTTCCATATTTTTAATGACCAACATTAGCCCAAAATAACTGCATTGCTGCCTCGGAAACGACTACTCCAAAATGAATCAAAGAATATGAATAGAAGAATAGAAAGAATTTTTATGAATAAAAGAATGAATTTACATTGCAGCATCTTTTACTTCAACCGGAAGAATAAAATCTAGATATTATTCTTTTATCTCTCCTCCTCTAAAGTCTGCCAATCATTGAGCGTGGCCTCTACCTTTTCTGGGATATCTACCACAATTGAATCTAGCTCATCTTGTGCAATTTCTCATTTCTCATTCTGCAAGACCAAAATAATTCTAGACATTTCAATCATTCTTCCTTTTAATAAGTTTATCTTTTTCATGATGAGTATCCCAAGGTCATTTAACCTTTCCTTGTGTGGTTCTCGTGCTTTCTTATAAGGGCCTCATGCTTCTGCTTGACAAGTACTAATCATTTTGCACGCCCAAGGTATCATCTTTCATGGATTTTAGGACTTCATTGTCCTCTACCATGGTCCTAGTTCTTATAACGGCTTCTGGGGCTGTACAAATATTCAATGCTTGATCTACTTTCTTTACTTCCTCCCATGACTCGGAGTAATGCTTCATATGATGCAATCTTCCTCATCACCAAAGAATTTTCTCACTCTGCTTCTTGCTTAGGATTCTTTGGTTTTGGCATGCACAAAGGTCCATCTCTAAGCACCAAATCTACCAAATTTTGTACATAATGCATTGCTTTGAAGGAAACATTTTGGGTACCTTGGGCTCTAAGTGTGGCTTTGCTTTCATGATATTTTCCCCAATTTCCTCTGCCATGCTGATGTAAATAGTTTTCTTCTTCTGTGCCATGTATTTTTCTTACTTTACGTGCACTATTTCTACATCCTTAGTTTTGAGTTCTTCTCTTAGTGCCCTAATTGTTGCATCCTTATCCATATTTTGTCGTGCCACCTCTGTCAAGACTATTACCAAAGCATTGCTCACTTGTTCATCTGACATAACAGTAGGCTTTATTTGTTATGTGTCTTTCTGAGGTGTCTTCTTCAACCTCCTTAATACACATGACTCTTCACATACATCAAAGTCCGGTTCATCCATGTGCGTGTGAATCGACCATGATAGTTTACTTCCTTGTGCGAATGGTTGCTAATATTCATCCATTAGCTCCCACCCATACAAATCCTTTGGTGTCACCGAGCTTTGAAAAATGGGTGCGGATAATTTTACATGTGTCCTCGGCATAGCCCATGATTGGTGTAACATATTCTCCACTTTTTATTTTTAATCTTGGCCCCTTAGGCACTTGAGCATCAAGATTCGAGCTTGTTCTATTGTACCCACTGAGTAGTCTCTTATCTGTCTCATCTGCATCATTTTCTCCTTCTTCCCCATCCTTCATTTCTTCATCCTTTGGTTCTTCCACATCTTCTGGAGGTGTAGGAGATTGAGCACGTTCTCCTCGAAATCTTTCACCTTCTCATTCATCTTCAAATTCCTTCTTCTCTTATCAGTTGTCTCCTTCTTCGTGGAGAGAGTTGAGGTGATATGTGCATTGATTATGGAGTAGCACCTTGGGTTATTGTTATCCTAATACGTTTTTGAAGTAGATCTCTCCTTGTCTTTGCATCGGGATCCTCATCTTCTCCATCCTGATCTTGAGGTTGCATAGTCATGTGCTCCATTTCTACCTTTTCTGAGGGATGTCTCCTTCCTCTATGCTCCAAAGCACCACTATCTTCATGATCCTCTTTTCATCCTCTACTTCTATTATCTTTGGGATTAGGTGATGGAACATTTTCCATTGTATTCTTACCTTTTGGCAGCCATGGGAGTGAAAACTTGTTCTTTACATACTTATTGTTCTCTAGCTTGGACTTAAATTGAAGGTACACAAACACTTCTCTATTTTCCCCAACTTCCAAGCTTACAGGCTTCATGTTTAATACATCCGAGATAAGCCTCTTAATGTAGGCATTCCGTCCTGGATATACATATGTCTTTCTTAGTGTATGGTAGTCCTAATCTACCTTGTCTACATTGAAGCTTATGTGATGCGCATCTGAAAAACCGGTTGACCGATGCTTGGAAATATTGTGTTGTGAAGGCATATGGAAGTTTGCACCAAGGGCTCCAAGCTCCCATCCTTCATCACAAATCACACGATGCAAAAATGTTGGTAGACTATAAACTGTACTACCTTACCCACCACCGAAGGCAACTCCTTGGGTATGTGCCACTCCTCTTCAAATGCCACATGGATCCTATCATACCACATCTCCACCCTCTATTTAAATGGCCCACCCATGGTTCCTTCACATAAGTATTTATTAAATCTTTCTGCTAGAGAATTTGTGTTTGTGGGGTATTCCCAAATCTTCTCCTTTGGCCCATCGGGCACTCCAATCTCCATAAACACCAAAGACAATAAAATAGCACAAAAAATAATTTTGTCACATGTATGCACTTCTTTAATGATTGTCTTTGCTATGTGGTCCATGATATTGTAGATCACTCCTTGAGACATATTCCTTGAAATGTGCACCATATTGTGTTCACTCGCGACCACCTTTCTTTGTCATTCAACTTTGTTACAAGATGGGCAACTTCCTGTACTAATGGGTACTTCATCAATTTGTTGATGTCCATACCATGTGGACCCTTGGTATATCCCAGTTCCTTCCTTATCTCCGGATCACTACTTTACTTGTTAAGTCACTCTCCAGATCTGCTCCCGAGGCCCTTACTCTTATTCTATTAAAATTAAGGTAGTCGTGATTCTAACCCTCTGTTCGGCGAAGTAGAAGAATTCCTCATGGACTCTGCTCATCAACTATCGATACAATGGTTCATACTTTCCAAATTATGGTAGCTTGTACAACTGGTAGACCCCAATCTACTTTAGTAACCTCTCACCAACGTCATCTTACACTAGCATATCTTCTGCTTGTGTGCTTGTTCATTTTGTGCTCAACAATGCATCTAATTCCTTCTTCTTATCTGATGTACTATGGTTTTAATTGCTGATTTTACATTTACGGATGTGGGAATCCCATTCTTGTCCCACAATCATGCCCTATGGCTACTGTATTTCTGAGAAATTACTCTCGGGAGTAATTTCTTCCTCCACTTAGACCTTCTTCTTCCCTTTTACTCCTACTTGTGGGTGATTTCTTCCATGTCATTTGAAAAATATCTCTTTTCTACCATCTTAATCAAGCAAGTTGAAACCCTAGTTTAAATCTCCATGCCCTAGTTGAAATCATGTGCACTAGCTCTTTTGTAACATGTCTACTTCTCTCAAAACCTCCACCTATGAGAACACAAGCTTCTCTGCACACACAAATCTTCTCTCCACGTATGGTTTCACACTCTTCGCACCTCAACGTAATTTCTCAACTCGTTTTCACTTAGTTCTTTTCAAATTCTCTCAATTACAATGGTAAAAATGAACTCGCTCCTTGTCCTCATATATAGATTTTAAAAAATTTAGTGCATTTATTGATTCTTCACCTATAAACAATCCTCTCATTAATTGATGATTTTCATTCTTTCCACGCGGTACATCTTTGTACCCAAGCTATAACCTTCTAGTGTGCCTTCCTACTTTCTAGCTGCAAAATTATCTTCGGTGTGCCTCCATGCACCCGAGTACCTTGCCACCTGCCTTCCCTTGGTAGTTCTCATGGCCCCTACTTACCTCATGTTATACTTGTTTCTTCATTCATCTCCATCTATGGTAATTTTTCTAGAAGTAATCTCTTTTCTAACACTTCTCCAACTTTGAATAGCACCCGTAGCAGTTTGTTCCTTTCATGTGTACTTATTTTCAATATCCTTGTACACTGATATCAATAACCACCCCACACTACGGGTATGTGCGTCCTTTGCGCATTTAAATTCTTCAAATAGTAATTAGCTTCTAGCATGTAAACATGCTTATTACACAAAAAACCAACTAAATTGACAAAGCATAGCAACGACGAAGAAAAAATACATTAAGGAAATTTAGAATTGAAAAGATAATCTAAATGACAACACTTTGCCTTATTACAAACACCAAGAAGTCTTATTTATAGTAGGGATTTAGCCTACTCCTATTGAAGTATTCGGGTAAGTCGTATTCCATCAAGTGCCTCTAATTAACAAGCATCTGTTTAAAGTATGTGAGTGACAACATATGGCCCCAACTAATGTACCTTGAGTTTTCTTGGATGGCACAAAACTTTAGAATCATAAAGGAACACCATATGTCCAATCTTAAACTTTTTATCCCTGATGTGCCTGTTATGCCATGCTTTCTACTTGGCCTTTTCTTATTTTTGACTCTAATATGCTATGGCTCATCACTCATCCAACTTGATTAACTTTTCAATCTTTTCTTCTAATGCTTTCTCATCAGCTAGACCTCCAACGCAAAAAATACGTAAGGACGGTAACATGAATTCCATAGGAAGAACTATTCATCTAAACAGTAACTGAAATGGTGTGGCTTTGTTCAACCTTTTTATATGTTGTTTGATATGCCCAAAGTATTGTAGATACTTTATCATCCCAATCGTTTCTTCCAACATCACATGTTTTTGTCAATGTCTGGCTCAAAATTTTGTTGAAAGCCTCGGTAGTCCCATTTTCCTGAGGATGATATGGTGTAGTCTTATGGTGTGTAATCATGAATTTATCCAAAAATTCCTGATTATCTCATTCAATAAAAGTGTACCCCTATCACTTTGGTTAAAATTAATGGACATCCATACCTTATAAGAATATTTTCCCATAGAAACCTGGATGTTGTAGCCACTGTATAAAAAATCCTTTGTAGGTGTTCTTCTATTCACCTTGTTAGATAATCTATGAAAGTAATGATATAGTGTGATCTAATCCTACGTGTGACTAGTGAAATAGGACCCAAAAAATCAATATCTTATTTCTTAAAGGGTTCTGCACTAGTAATAGGTCTTAGAGGCATTTCATCTCATTGACCTAGTTTCCCAAGATGCTGACAGTGATCACAAGCCTTGCAATAATCCTTACAATCTTTATACAGGGTCTCCCACCATAATCCAATAGTAGAATCTTGCACGTGTGGCATCACCTACATAGTGGAAACTCTGCAATACCACCATGAGCTTCCTCCATGATATCTATGTGCTCATGTTCTAGTACACAATGGCACAATAATTCATCCCAGCCTAACTTGTATAGGTCACCGCTAATCAACATATATAGTGTTGTGCGTATAGCAAGTTGTTTATTCTCCAAGTATTTCATTCCTTCTAGTGTCATGCATGTTCGTAGAAATACAACAATGTCCTCTAATTCCGATGGCACTCATTGTAACCTATATAACTATGCATCTAGCATGGTATCTTCAATGGCTTGTGCTTCTTCTCTTAACTGTATTCTAGATAAATGGTCTGGTCCAGAATTACTTTTCCCTAGTTTTACCACAATTGTGAAATAAAATTATTTAAATAAGAGTACCCATCTGCATATGCACCCCTATAAAATGGGATTGTTTACCAAATACTTCAATGCCATGTGATCTGTATAAAATAAAAATGGTGTAGCTAGTAGGTATTGTTTGAATTTATGTAGCGTATAGATCATTGACAAAGCTTCACACTATGTAGTGGTGTAATTATTCTCTGTAGGAGTAAAATTTATACTAGCAAAACATATAGGATGATCTATAATACGTTCTCCATGTTGATCCAACACCGCACCAATGGCCATGCTAGAGGTGTCCACATGTACATGAAATGGTTGGTCCCATGAAGGAAAACATAGAATAGGTGCGGTAGTAAGTTTCTCCTTTAATGTCTCGAATGTGTGCTTGCTTGTGGTTCTCCCCAGTAGAATGTACCTTTTCCTTTCAGTAAATCCTCCAAAGGTGTGGCAACCTTGGTATATCCTTTAATAAACTTCCTATAATATCTTGTATGACCCAAAAATCTGCACACCTCACTTTGATTGGTAGGATCTTTTAGGCCTATAATGACTAAAACCTTAGCTGGATCGACCAATAAACCTTCCTTATATTATGTGTCTTGACAATATTCAAAATGGTGTAGCAAATATGCACTTCTTGATGTTCAAAGAGATACTCAACTATCTACATCTTTCAAACATTAAGCATAGATTGTCACAATGATCCTTAACAAGTCCATACACCGTCCAATCATCTAAATAAACATGTAAGAAGTTGTGAATAAAATATTTAAACTCTGAAAAATTATGCGCAAAAATACAATGGGCATTTTTTAATATAAGGCATCACAATATAGGTGAAGCTACCCCATTCAGTAGTAAAATTAGTCTTTTCCTGATCCTCCTGGGAAATCCTAACTTGATGATACCTAGAGAACCCATCTGTAAATGAATAGATTTCACACCCTGCAACACCTTCTAGTATTTCCTCAGTGAATGGCATAGGAAAGGGATCAGTCACACATGCAACATTCAACTCCTTGTAGTCCACATAGATCCTAATCCGACCATCCTTCTTGATATTGATCACCATTGGACTAACCCATTCTGACTCGTCGAGGGGCTTGATGATTCCAGACTTCAACATTTTTCAATCTCTTCTTTTAACTTTTTACACAAGTTGGGGTTCATCCTATAGGGTCTCTTTCTAATTGGGTGCACACCCTCTTTAAGATTTATCCTCATCTCCCCTAATGATTCATGTATGCCTTTAAGTTCATGGTACCCTCGAGGGAATAAGTCCTGATAATCCCATAACAACTCTATGATTTTTCCACTTGAGTTTGATCAATAGTCTCCAATTATGGCCTCCTTAGGCTCAGCATCTAATCTAATATTCACTTTCTTTGTCTTCATAGGTTCATGATAGGTGCGCGTGGTCTTATCTGCACTTGTCCAACACCTCACACCTACCTATTTGAATGGTTTACATCCATATTTTCTACTTCTTCATCATCCACTAAGTAGACCATTTTTCCTTTTTCTTTCTCAAGGAAAGCGCATTTGAAGTAGTGTGGCATCAACATCTGTTTCTTGAAAAAAATGCTCTCCCGAGTCTCCTTATAAAATAACTCTTGAATGAGTTCTTCAGCCTTGGCACTATCTCCCATAGTTAAGCGCTTTATGACTTTTAATGCTTCTTCCACCGAAGGCTTGGTAGAGAAGAAGTCAAATGTTTGGGTCATTCCTGCAATTAAATGTTGCCAATTTCCAGTCTCTCTATGGAGTTACGTATACATACCAAGCATGCACACAACCTTGTAGTGTGGAATAAAACTTGTGCACCCATAGTGAAGGTGGTAAATCTTCTTGCCCTCTATGTCTAGAGTCTCTCACACTTCTGAACGTGGTGTTGAACATGTTGATTACCATGATAAGTGCAGATTTGAGTAGGTACATTGTTCCTGAATAACCTAGTGGAAAGAGCAATCCTAATTTCATTCCATCCTACAAGATTATCCTTGTGGGCCACCCACTAGTGTGCTGCTTTCCCACGTAGGGTATATGATAGCATATTCCTTCTCTCCAGTGGGTCTATCCACTATTCTTCCATGGTGCACAAGAACACCATAGGGTCTCCTTCTTTAGTGTAACGAGGTACCGAGTTTGTTACTTATTCTCTTGATATAACATGGTCTACAATCCTTAGAAAATATATGATTTACTTCACGCCCCATTAACTCATAAGTGATATGAGCCTAGCTATCACAAGCAACATGTATAGTATCGCTGATAGACTACGCATCCTCCCACTGAATGATTCCTTCTTTAGATGGCTCAATCACCTCTAGATCTTGAAAAACACATACATAAATCCGATTCGGGTCTTATTCACTCAAGATATCAACATAGGTCACAAATTTTCCATCTTTTAATGGGATAATAACCCTTTCCTCCTTATTTTCAAAGCTTATATAACCCTTTTTGAACCGAAGATCAAAATTATTTGCATAACACCATAGACGCCCGAGTAGAGCTGGGAAGCTATCTCGCCTCTGCTAGTCTAAGACCTCAAAATCTCTAGTGAAATTAGGCTCCTTGTATGGTAATGGATGCATCTTTTAAAAAACTCGATGGGAGTGGCCTTAGTCGATTAGCCATGAATAATACATTAGAGGATGAATGCAATGGAGGTATCCCCATTTGTACCCATGTATCTAAGGTAAGAATATTGACTTCCGTACCTATATCAATCAATATATTATTCAATAGCCACCCATCCACAACAACATTCGAGTTATTTTGTTATCATAATCTAGGCTATGAGGGGGAAGATTTGCATGTAGGATCTACCATCCAGTCTCAATACTTACGTGTGGAGTGTTTCCCTTTAACCAATTCCTTAATAGTGGAATGATATTCTCTTGGTGCAACATTTTGCACACTTCTCTCAAGTCATCCATATCATTTTGGACCATCTCTGATGATTTCTTTTCTCCATCTTCCATGATTGCTCCTTTAAATATTGTATTTCACCCTGAATATTTATGAGTACCTCCATGGTTTCTGATAAACCTCCTTCTGATGGGACAGGATATGGGTATCATGTATGTAAAACCTCCTCCTTAGTGATGGTAGGCTTTTGCTTTATAATGCTTCTTTGACATGCATCGCTTTAGCGTGGGTAGTGATCCTTACTTGTAATGCCTCAGATTCTAGTTCCAACTTGGGCATCCACTTGATTTTCCATAGTGTGTTGTATCCTAACCATTCCATGCACCTTTGTTTTCCTATTTATGTTTCTTACTAATATTCTCATACAAGTATAGGCATTCCTCATAGCTATGATTCTTTCCAAAGAAAGAACATATAATATTCTGAGGACATTCATGCTTGTAGTGGTCGGAGATCCACATGTATAACATGTTCCTGAGGGAACTTGCTTCATCCCCACCATGGCCTCATCCTCCGTATCCACCATGATATCCTCATCCTCTTCCACGTCCGCCTTTAAAAACCCTTCATTCTCGATCATATCATGCTTGATTGTGATCCCGATCCACGATGCTTTTATTTCCTTTAGAGTTATATGAAACTCCTATTTGTCGTACACCAATATCTATAACATCATGGATTTGACCAATCAACTGGAAGTTTTCCATGTCATGAGTCGTGGACCTACAAATTTTACAGTAACAAGAGACATTCTTCCTTATCATGTGTTGCGTAATGGGCATCAAATAACATCATGGTTTAAATTTCATATCTCACAGTCTAACAATAGTGAGTGCACTAATCGATCTACAAGGAAAACTATCCTTTGTGTGACCTTCCACTTCATAATCTATGCACAAAATCCTGTGCGCGTCTCATGTGCTGATTTTCTCATAGTTTCTCCAACTACTTTGCCATAGCTATGATTTGTGCTTCTAAAAATGGGATCACCCCAGTGTCTATACTTCTAACTTCCTCAGCACGTAAGGCTGATTCAAGTGCTTCACACAGATATTATGTATGTCTTATGTGATAGTGCCCTTCTAAAAGGTGTAATTAGGCCTCCAATGAACCATTGTGCATGTTGGATTGCATGAATATCATAAGAAATATTAGATAACAATGTTTTGAAATGAGCATCATACTCTCTAACACTTTTAGTAGTTCCTTTCTTAATATCCTTGAGTGCACTTATACTCTTTTGTTCAAACTCAGGGATGTGAAACTCTTTAAGGAATGCATCTTTTAAAGTTGTATAGTCTATGTAAGTCTGATCAGGGTCAAACTTTCTATACCAACTATGTGCGTACCCTTGTAACATAGTAGCAAATTGACTTGCCCTCTACTCCAAAGTTGTGATTCCTTTTGCGCACCACAATATTTCACACATGTGGACATTTTTAGCAACATATTATATGCCCCTATACTCTGGGAGATGAAGAGACATCTCCATGTAAATATTCTGGGGTTGGTGCGAACCCTTCCCACATGATCTAGAACCTCCAGTGTTTCCTCTACCTCTAAAACCACTAGATCCACCGGAACTAGAGCCACCTATGCCTCTTGATCCCAAACCTATAGCTAGGGTTGGGGTCCGATCGGAGGATGTAATTCCTCTGTCCCAACAATAGTAGTACTAAATTGTACCCTGACAGTCTGCGAAGTGTTACTACTCCCAAAAGAGATTCCAAAAATTTGCGCGCCTGAATTCTGTGTGGATGATACACTTGAAAAGGTACTCCCATATAACAACAAATCCATTTGCACTTTCCATCACTATGATTCTTATATGACTCACTCCTACTCTCCCACTACTTGAATTAACTTGCTAACTATTTGTTGTACTAGATACTAGAAGACCAAGTGCAAGGGAAATGTTGCCGAGTGGTTTCAAATGCACACTGTGGCCCAGTCATTTCTTCCAAACGTGCTTCTACGTGAGGCCAATGAGGGTTTCCTGTCATGCTTTCCCAAATGGGGAGTTCTGATGCTTGGGTTCCACGTCTTCTGCGTGAACTTCAAATATTTCCCAAACTATCTTTCTCCACAACGCCATTTCCTCTCTAACCTCCTGCTGCTTCTCTACCTCCCTCTCTCTCACTCATTATAATTAATCCACATTTCCTCTCTCTACCTTCTCTACCGCTAGGTATACCATCTTTCACCAAGCCTGCTATTGCCCCCGCATGTGGTGGGGTTTAGTTATCCATTAGTTTGTTCTCCAAGTTCAGGGTTACCATCAAAATTTTGATCGCCAGTGGAATGCCTTGTAGGTAATTTCCTCTGGGATATTGTAAAAATTGGAATTTAGCTACCTCTGGGCACAAATAAGTGGAAATTGAGTACTCCAAGATATAGCTATTCAAAACACCATGAAACCACATATCCACAGTGTGATTCCAAATCAGATCAGCATCATAAAGGGCTTGAAATTATTCCTACATCTAGACAAGTGTGCGATACCTCCAATTCTATTTAGATGCATAAGTAACCAACCACTCATACAGTTCTATCAGAAAGATAGTGAAGAAGCTCTCATAAAAACCATCATATAGATTCTGCTCCACCCACGCATGTGCATTAAACTCAGATCCAGTGCTGAACCACCATGCATATTCTTCTTCCAAGTCCTGTATCCACTCCTTAACACTTGTTAGGGTCAACCGATATGTCTTCATTGCAAACCATCCTGAAAAAAACTGAAAAAGATGTCTCGATAACAAAACCAATGATGCACCTAGAATTTACTAAGTAAAAGCCCACGCACATTGGCACATCACTCATCCTAAGCGAGGACTCACTCAAAGCATGTAAAGGTACCAGGCCCATCTTTAGGGTTTATTTTGCGGATGTTAGCATGATGAATACTTAAAGCATTCGGAGTTATGACTACTATATCATTCTAGAGTGCATATTTAGATATAGATCTAGAGAATAAAAAAATTAAATGATAACCATGATGAAATCAAGCATGCAAGAACTAATTATACTCAAGATTTGATACTCTGTTTCATCCAATACACTCCATTGTATTTAAACATGATAAATACACAAAATATTATTACAATAGATAATACCATAGTTTATGTGTGCATCAGATTTGGTAGCATAACCTCACAATAACTCAATTCTCATGCCATCATACTTATATCTATCTCTGTATATCTCTCATACTACACATTTCACTACATATTTATAAGGGTGGGGACTTTCCCTTCACCGCTTATCTAATCCCAAAATAGGTCGCATGCTATTATTAGCCACGCACCGTTACAATAATAGCCACACATGCAAGTGCGCTAACAATAGACTTCTTCTAGTTAACTGTTAGTAGTAAATCTATTCTTAGCTTGTACCCATGCAAAGCACTTCATAGCCGATCCTCCAAAAATAGCCAATGTGTATCACACAATTTTTAACCGGTTTGTGTGTTCAACACACTATCTCCAAAAATAGCTCATCATCATGAAAATGGCTAAGTCCCGAATCTGTCTCTATCCTCAACGTGTGATTCCTTCTCGATCCTCCCACACTTTTGAATGTGCTCTAATATTCTACGTAAACCTTCTATATGTTTTTCGCTAAGTGCCATATTTTGACTAACCAAGACCTTACGAGACTATGAGGAAAATAAAAAGAGTATGCTATACTAATAAATACAAAATGGCTCCTAGTGGAGAAAATGGCAACAACTTGAATCCCTAAGAGGTTGGTTAGGGTACAATTCTTGGAAGCCGAGGATGTTATTGTATTATTAAGTCAAATGGCTAGATTAGAAACTATAAATGAGTTAAAGGAATGGATGTGTACCTACATGTGGTTAATTTTGGAAAGAAAGGGGAACATCTACTGGGATAATTTTATTGCAGAAGAAATTCATGGTCACATGGTTACCTTGGCAACAAAAATAGAAATGGGTGATACCTCAGAGCTGGAATTTTACATGATGACCTACGTAATTTACAATGTTTCAGGACATAGACATTTCCCTAGCCTCTTACTACATGCTAATTTTAAGCAATGCCAAATGCATGAGATCTTTCCCCAACTGCAGTTGGTTAATTGGAGTGAGAATGTAAGATTGGTTAGTGACACTTTCTTTGCACCCATTATATGTCTTTTCAAACCAGAATGGGGGTAGTATAGAATTTCTCACTAGGCTAGGCAGGTGATTATGGAACATGGGTGTTATTTTATTCAGTACAGAAGTTCACATATATAAGGGTTAGTGGTTTTGAAGGTAAGAATTTTAAGTTGCCTAGATACTTAGATGATAAAATGGCTTTGTGTGAACTGGTAAGGTAATTAACACTAGTTCAAAAATTGATTGTTGGGAAACATACGATAAATATTATGTTCCCCATCAGAATTGGAAGGTACTCATGCCCTTCAAATTTAAAATATAGATTAATTGAGGATGAATTAAAGAGGTTTGAGTTGGAAAAATTTGATGCGAGAGCCAACTATGATATCAGATGGGTGTTTAATAATATTGCAAACATTTTTGAACATGAGCCTCATTTTGAAGACTATTGGATGAATTGTAGGGATGAGGGAGAGGTCAGAATGAAAGATTTCTCTAGAATGAATCTTGAAAAAATCATAGATTTCAAGATTGCGGTTATCCCTGAGGGAATTGTGGATGATCCACACACGGTGAGTAAGTACTATCTTGATCAAAAGATAGAAGGACAACCTATAGCCCCTATGAATTGGAATGAAACAAAATAAGATGATTCTTATATTTGGATAACTAATGTGATGAGGAGAAATGTGAATTGGTTGGATCAAAATAATATTGATCTATCAGTCAAAAATACAAGAATCTTGAATAACTTTAGGGATCTAGGAAACTTAAGTGATGATATCCCTCCCTAAGAGAAGGGGCTGATAGAATTGATCCTTTGGGAGGAAAAGCTCCTAAGTTTCCTTCAAAGAGGCCCACTTCGAACTTATAGATGAATGGACTTCAACCACTAGTGGGACTGGTACTTCTATATCCACTCTGAGGCAAAAGACTGAGGAAATGCTCTTGAAATCTATGGAAAATGATCCTATTACTTTTACAACACCACTTCAAGAAAAAGGGAAAAGTTTGGCATCTCATCTGGTTCCCTTAGGTATTTTTCCAAAACCTCACAGTGCTGAAAAATTAATGAGTGGGGGTATAACACGTGGAAATTCTCAATGTAGGACATGTAAAGGGGAACAAAAGGCAACACCAGACCTCAAGAATTTTGAAAGGGTTGTAGACACCAAAATTGGGTCACACTCCCCTTGGTCCCCCGTCGAATAACCAACTCAAACACTTTACCCTAACCATGGACCTTTCTACCCCACATTAATATTAATTTAATTAACTTAATTAAATTAATACCCATCCTCACAATATTCATTACTTAATTATTTTAATTAAGCTAATTTCCACCTCATCTAGCCACCTCACCCTAGACCTATTCTTGACATGTTTCCATAACTAACTAAGACTTGGTCCCACTTACCTTAATGAGCTAAGACTTAGTTCAACCCTAAAAATCAATTCCTATTATCCCTCTAACCACCTTCCCGCTCATAAAATGCAACATCCATTCGGACATGCGAATAAAAAGGAATGAAACTGATCCAAATGAGGCAAGATCTACCATTTTTAGTAAACATAGGGAATCCCACCTTAATTGATGCCGGTCATCCTGAAATCAACACTGGTCAACCAAGAACCATCTTTAGTTACCATTTATTCACCTTAGAAACCTTGTTTTTGGGTTGGAAGATTTTGAGATCAAGGGGACGAGGAGAGAACTACATGTAAGCAGAACCAGAACCTTTTTGCACCTACAGACATCCATAACCAACACCAAGATAGATCTAGAGGCATTTGCACTCATGATGACATTCAGGAAGCATCACTATTGCACCAAGTTCCATCTCACCAACCAATCATCCCCACCAACCAACCATTGGACTTGCAACATTGGTAAGTTCTTTTATCACTGATCACTTCCCTTCTTATCCTAGCCATAGGGTTGTTATCATTTCGGTTATCATTCTTCCATTAATATTCCCATTCCTTCATAGTCTACTTTTTGACAAAGTCAAACCTCACCCACCCTTTTATCAGATCATCTATCCTAGCCCTTCCACCTCTTTGAGTGTTCTCAAAATTTCCACAAACCTCACCTTCCCCTCCTTTAACTCTATCTAACCTCACCTAGAATATGTAATAAGGTTTTTATTGAACTACTATCTCCCATTGTCTGCGATTTACGATAGTTAACCATGACTGTCGTCGGTCTCCTAAACCGTCGATGGTTATATTAAATCGATGCCGGTCTCTGTGTTTTACACCTTTTCCAATAACATAGCCAACCTACCTTCTACTAAGTGACCCAAACAACCCGAATCTGACCGACTTGACCCCACCGACCGGTCTCAACACCCCGAAAGCTCGCCTAGCCTATTATGTTAGATTTGCTTATTTTTCTTGAATGAAATACCTAAATCATATCAAATACAATAGGAATTTGTTTATTTCTCACATTAAGTTGTTTTAAATAATGGATTGATAGCCATCTAGGGAGTATCACACTTCCTAGATCTAGCACACTAGGTAGTCCACTTTGCCATATATTGTTTAACTCTTCTTTTGTGGTCTCATTTTCTATTTCGAGCGCGATTCCTCCTAGCCAAAAGGAAGCTCTCACAGTTAGCATTAGATTGAGAAGTTAGAATGTGCGCAACAACAATCAACTAACCAGCATAATCAGGTATTCTTCCTTGGAACTTACCCTTATATGTTTCATCTCAATAATGTAAAGAAAATGGTGAAACATTTTGGCATGCCCGATGGGACCCATCAGGGATTATATTGCATTTTCTTCATTCCTAGGTGAAAGTTGTGTGTTTGTTTCCCTTTAAAAGGATTACACATTAATATTGTTCTCTGGTAATCCTCTCTTCTTTCTATTTCTCTAAAAGAAACATTCCTCTTGGTGAATTTAAAAAGAATCATTCTTCTTTCTTGATTTCTACATTTAGTGAAAAATCATACCCTCTCCTATTCATCATTTGCTTCATCGAACACAATTTTTCGATTTGGGCTTAAAATTGGTTGCATTACATTCTGATTTGCTACATTTAGCTCACATTAAAATGAGGTCAACCTATATCTTGGAAGTCATGCTCAGTTGATGGTTGACACAAAGAATCGTAGAAAGAAAATTCTCTCTCTCTCTCTCTCTCTCTCTCTCTCTCGTCCGTGTCTTACCAAATTACACAAAATTGAAATATACACCTTTCTTAAACAACATCTTACCTAGGAACACTTGTCATTGATCACACGATCAAAGGATTGGTAGGTACTCCCAAACTCATTACTTCTATCAAGTCATTATCTCGGAGAGGCTAGCCCGCCCCTGCCATAACATAACCTCGAAACCTCTCCTTTTATATATCCTTCTTACTGAAGGAAGCCTTCCTCACCAAAAAAATCTACTCTAAATTCATGAGTCGAAGTTATTCTAAATAGCATCGATCAACACATTAAAAATCACTTGTTAGGTATGCATTTTTAATGTTTGATTGACGTGTGTTTTGAGTTGTGAGGATACGTTTCTCCATTTTTCCATTCTTTTGTCTTGCACACTTCACAATCATAGTTGGAGTATTCTGACTTCTTTTGAGTGTGTCAGGACTTCACTGCATCATCTCTAGACCTATGGGTTGACTATTTATCTAACTCAAATTCACAAAAATCCTTTTTTCTACATTTTCATAGTAACCAACATTGGTTTATCCACCGACGTCAGTCCCCCTTGTCGACATCGGTTTTCTTAATCGGAATTGGTTTTTTTCTTTTAGGTTAAATTGCCCAAAGAACACTTATTTCATTTTCTTTCTTTGTCGAGTTCCTGTGAGTCTCTGTACTCTCTATGCTTTGATAAATAGTCATCATATAACTTGTTTATCTGATTGTCATTGGTCTTTTCCTCATTTGGTAAAACTATTCATGTCTTACAATAACTGATGGCGCGTCGGTTACCCCTGAACCGGTATCGGTCATCCTTAACCATTTTTGGTTACCCTATGCTGAATCTTAGTTGATACATTGCCCAAATCCACCTATAAACACCTATTTTATTCATTCCCACTACTCTCTATGTCATCTGCAGGATACAACATCACCTGATATACATTCATTCACATGGTGTTGACTCGTAATGAAGCTAACGCTCTCATATTCCATATAATTCATCAACCACTCCTACCTAGTCCTTCACCACCCTCTGTCCTGTCACACATGGATCTAACCCTACCTATCACCATTTCTATAAAGCGGCAAGGAATTTTCATGACTCCTTGATCAGAATCCTGTGGCCTTACATTTATACCTTTCCCACTATTCTACCCGAGACTCCTCAGGTAAGTTGATATATGACATGTCTGTATCCATCTCACTTGCCCTTATTCCCACTTCTACATTAGCTCCTACTAATGTGGCATTACCTTCACCTGGTTTACCCCAAGTGGTTTCACATCTAGGCCCCATATCCGCCATGATCACTACGTCTACTGATGTCGATCGCACATGTAGTATTTGTTGTCCCCTCATTGATCGTCCATACCATAACCCCATACACACACATTGTCTCACAGATATAAATTACAACACAACCGCCCATGGTGTCAGTGACCTCTACTCCATTCTAGATTCTTGTCCTCTCCATCTAACAATCTTTTCCCATAATCACTACTAGAGTCACTTTGCGATCGTCCCACCTACATACACATACTATCAACAACCCCCTATATCATCCGTCACCCATTTTGGATATATGCCCTCTATGTCAGTCCCCTATTCTCAACCTCCTTATTTAGCATCACCATACACTAGAATGCCACCCACATCGCATTTTCAGTACCCGCCCCCTTACACCACAGGAGGTGTCCTTCCGTCACAACCTACCAATGACCTCATTAAATTAATGATGGAAAGGATGCAGACACTAGAAGCATCAGTTTTGGTTCACGTAATTCTCTCACCTATGATGAAATTTGTAATGAGCCCATTCATCCATCCATCCCTATTTTCTCATACCATGTACATTGGGAATTTCCAAAATTCAACCATTTCAATAGTATAGAAGACCCGCAGCAACATTTGCGGTCTTTCAAACATGGGTGTTACCTGATCACCCATGATGACGCTTTAATCCTACGGACCTTCCCGATGTCCCTGACAGACCTGCATTGGACTGGTACAATGGGCTACCAAGACACTCCATCTACTTGTTTAATCAAGTAGCCCAAGCCTTCTTAGATCACTTCTCAATCAACATTGTTAAGAAAGTCACCATGACTGATCTTTATTCCACACGATAGTACAACAATGAGTCTATCACTGACTTTGTCACTCATTGGCGTAGCCTAATTAACCAGCTCACATTTCAATTACCTCAAACTAAAATCATAGATTTGTTTACTTGGGCTTGCGCTAGACACATCTCACCAACCCTACAGGTGTAGACCTTTCACACTTTTGATGAGGCATTCACCATGGCATAGAAATTGGAAATTTGTGCTATCGAAGAGAAGAAAATTTAGTTGCATAACAAGAACATCACGTTCAAATAAAATGATGCTTCTTCATCTTTGAAACCCCAAAACAACTATTCAAAACCCAAAGGATCTTCCAATGTTGTAGTTCTCAAAGTTGGCCCCCCTCACCCATCAAACCTAGCCAAACCTCCTTCTAATCTCTCTCCACCAAGCTTTCCAGTTCAGATGAGAACAACGAAAGTACACTTCGATAGGAGAACCTTATTCTTATATTTTGGAAAATCTTATTAAGGCTGGTGCCATTACCCTTCCACCTATAAAACCACACACTTTGGTTTTGACCCTGAGCGCCCCATGCCTACATGGTATAAAGAACATGAATTTTGTAACTATCATCGTGTCAAAGGTCATAGCGATAATAACTACATCACCTTCAATAATATCATCCAAGAAATGTTAGACAATGGAGATTTAGTCTTGGATAGCCTAAATTCACCCACTAACCAAAACCTACATATATTCAAGAAGCCATTCCCTAATCATGCCCCATCTTCTAACCAAGTTGGTGACACTTCAACCAATGATAACAATGTCCACGAGGTCCATGCTATTTTCGATGACATACCCGTTGTTTCCCAATTGCCTCATGTTCCTTCCATAGATGAAATCTTAGTCCAATCCCCCTTACCTGCACAAGAACCTATTTCATCTACTCCTCCACCCATAGAGGAAACCCCTTAATTTTATCCTTCACCCGTGGAAGAGCCTATAATTAGCACGCCACCTTTGACCCCTCAAATTTCTGAGTAGTTGTCAGTGGCACCTCTCCTACTCATAGGAGATACATGTCCACAACCTACACCATCACAAGGAGAGTCCACCTCCTGGACCATCCTATCCTCTACCCATGGAGGATCCTATAGAAATACCATTGCCTTTAGATGACCATTCACCATCGGACCCTTAAGATCTTGCTGATCTACTTTCAGCTCTCTTACCCATAGAGTCTGAGGCTAGCCATTTCCCTATATCTCAAACACATTTTACGGGATTACTACTCAATCCATGTTGGCCCCACTTACAATAGTACCATTTTCATGCTTATCCGATCACCTAGACTATGTTGATAGAGCCTTACTTTGGGGATGCCTCCTACTTCCTATTTAAACCCAAATGTAGTTTTCACTCACCAATACCTCCACTATCTATCCAAAAGTGTTTCAAGTGACCAAACCAAACACAACCATGACTATTGCAACACCCTCCATGTCACCACCCATGGCCCAAATCACACCTCTTCCCATAACCCAACATACATCTACACCTAAACACCTACCCACACCTATATCATCTCCCTTACTTAAACCCATCACTATCTTAGGGGTCAGGCCGACATCAAACCTTACTCACCCACCCATCAAATTAGATTTAGCCACATATTCCCAAACCAACACTAAACTTATTCTAGCCCCTAAAAATAAGACCCAACCTCCTAGGCCTCATACACCAACCTCGCCTACCACACCATTGTCACCTTCACCCCTTCCATCCATCCTAGGACCTCACCCTTCGACCCTGGCCAAAAAAACTCCTTCCACCGTAAATCGAGAGTGCATAGCCCACCTCCTCATCACAAACCTCTAATGTACCCAAGTGACCCACACAACCTCTATCATCACCTGTAACCTTCTTACCACCCATACCACCACTACCATCCATAACTTCTTCACTACCCATGACACTTTCTTCCCTTCCACTCACACCTTCTACCCAACCTCTACCGACCACCTCCATAACAACTCAGTTACCCCCAGTGGGTAACCCGTCCTCTTCCACCATCTGATTTTCCCTCTACATCACGTGCACCCATGTCACCTTTTCCCAAAAAGGTGCAACCTAAAGCTAAGAATCTGCTACCCTCCAATAAGGTAGTTAAACCAACCAAACCTTCCATCGCTAGCTCTTCTACCATGCCCATACCTAAATAGATGCCCACAAGACCTAAGACCACTCCACACACCAAACTAGTGGACCAACCCATTCCCCCTCCTGTAAATCCTCTTCCTCCATAATCATCTCGTACCTACACCTAAACCCACATTCACCTCCCATTGTGATCCACTAGCAGGGTCCTCCACTAAAACTTTAACCAATCTCCTCGAAACTTTTGTCATCACATTACCACCTCTTATACCTTATGACCCACTCAAACCCAAACCAAAAGGGTTTGATGAAACTAAAATTTGCGCTACCATTGTGTGCCAAGACACAATGTAGAGAACTATAAGGCTTTAAAACCGCTCTTGTCTAATTGTGTCCTCTCGAAGAAAATTTTAACGAAAAATATCTTCTTGATGAGGACCCCATTTTACCTTCACCAATTTCCACAGATCTTCTTCCATTACCTACTCAGTGACCAAAATCTCCACCCCCACAACTCTTTGATCCACCCCGAGATTCAAGATCAACATGGTCCGTATAAGAGAGTTGGCCAAACCACCACCCAAATGCCAATGCACCCTACTCATTTCACAAGGATCGTATCCCCCACTAGGGTTTTTCCCCTCATGCCACTATACCTTCCATGACACACCCTCTTCATCCACCTCCCCTCAAATTAACATGGTTCATGTTACCACCCATGCTTAGAAAGACAAGGGAAAAGAAAAGGAAATTGGCCCATCAACCAACCCTGTACCCAACATACCATCCGTACCCATACCCAAAGTCATCATTCGAGGTCTTGCATATCCTATTTCCGATGGGGTCACACATCACACAATGCTAAAACAACTGCATCAATCCCCTCTCAAAATGTCTTTATATGACCTCGTCCAAACCTCTGAGTCACATTGTCAAGCCCTCATGGAGGTCCTTCAATCTATTGAGGTTTTACCAAATGACCCCACACCCATAGCCTCCATCATTACCCCTCACCATGTTTCCTCTCTCACTAGGTCATTGCCTTCCTCTACACCTCCACCTACTCACCAAGTGGCCGCCCTAAGCTTTTCAGATGAAGATATCACTCCCTTCCAATCTCATGAGCCCGAACCTACTCTTTTTATCTCCGTATTTATTGATAATGTACACATATGACACGTTATGATTGATGGTGGTGATAGTATTAACATCATCTCCTCCTATGAATATGAACAAATGTGAATACTTGCTAATTACATGCATGGTAACCCAATTATGCTACACTCCTTCAATGACGCCATGACCTCTACCCTAGGTACCATCATTCTCCATGTTCATGTGGGTCCCCGCACTGTCTTGGAACTTTTTTATGTCCTAGAAGGGGATTTCCAATATAACTTGTTGCTCTTCCAACCTTGGATCCACACCATGGGTTATGTTTCTTCGTATTTACACCACTACCTCAAATTTGAACACGAGGGACATAATTACACCATCCTTGCTGACCCATCACCTTTCAAGACCTATAACATGCTATACCAGCCCAATGATTTGATTTTACCAGTCAAGGAATCTGCCACTATCCCTACTTCACGTTCACCTACAAGCCAATCCACAAAAACTTCCACTACCTCTTCTACATCTAACCTTGATATCCCCACTACTTATGTAGCCTTTACCAATGAATCACCAGTTTCCCCATCATATAGTGATTCGTCTATCCCCACTACCCACATATCAACTACTGATCCCTTATAGGGTGTTTTTCAATGTCTCACTCTGGGGGAATACCGCCTATACAATATTGACACCTTCCTCACCCCGTAAGAGTATGGGAACCTGTGACAACGCCCTAGTTATGACATCCACATCGGCGACATTTTTCCTTATGGACCTCCCCACCTTTGCACTAATCTAACATATGGAGGACTTGATGTGTCCACCTATAAACTTGAACCTTCCATCCCAATCCCAACCTTTTTCATCTGACCTAAAATCCCTCACTAACTTTGCCACTTCACTCACAGTTTCTTCCATCGGTGCGCGTGGAAAGGATTTGGCTTCAGATTTTACGAACAGGGCCGCCATACTATCATTTCTTGTACCTATCGTAAACACAATGACCGTAGTGGCATTGGTTTTGACGTACCATCTTCCAAAGGTTCACGTCAACCTCATAAAGGAAGGAAAACCCTCCCCTCCTCCTTAACCTACATTACCATCTTCACCCACGAGTCCATAAGATCCCAAATATATTCCTCCTAATTTTTTTTTGTAAAAACCATTTCCCTGGGACCTCTGACCTATCAACGTTGTGGTAAAGCTCCATATTCTTTCTTATTCTTGTATCCTGACATGATCGATGATGATACACCTTCTATTAATGTCATTCAATGTCAAGATGATGAATCCATCCTCACTTACCTTGGTGCGAAAGATTCTTATATTCATCGGTCATTACCTTCTGAGATGCAAACCATGTTGAATGAATCAACCATCAAAATCAACATTCACACTCAGGATGACCCACACATTCTAAAGATAGGCCAGTCCTTAGATGCTACTAAACAGGAAGCCTTCACCTCTTTCCTTCGGGACCATAGCAACGTGTTTTCTTGGTCCTATGCCGATATGCTGTATTGACCCAAAAATTGTGGTCCACAATATCATCACCATTCCTAATGCCAAACCCATAAAACAAAAGATGTGGAAAATGCATCCTCACATTACTCTTTTAGTCAAAGAAGAGCTTCAACACCTTCTCTTAGTTTCCTTTATCTTACCCATTGACTATCCCTAGTGGATTTATAACATCATTCCTGTCACAAAGGTGACAGGGGGACTCCACATTTGTATGGACTTCTGTGACCTCAACCTAGCTTGTCCTAAAGATGATTTCCCCCTATCAGGCATTGACCAACTAGTTGATCTCACCACTGGCCATGAAATGCTATTGCTCATGGGAAATTTCTCGGGCTAAAATCAAATATTACTAGCTCTAAAGGATCAATACAAGACTACTTTCATCACCCCTCGGGGGACTTTCTGCTATTGAGTCATGCCTTTGGGCCTCAAAAATGTTGGTGCTACATATCAGCGAACCATGAATTACATCTTCCATGACATCATGCATCACATATTGGAATATTACATAGATGATCTTCTGGCCAAATCTAAACATTGAACCGAACACCTTCCCATCCTTAAAGTCATCTTTGACCATCTCATCAAGTATTGTGTGCATCTTCAACCAAAGAAGTGCATCTTTGCGGTACTTTCTAGAAAAATCCTAGGTTTCATCATTTCTTTACATGGCATAGAAGTCGATCCTACTAAAGTCAAGGATATTCTGGAAATGCCTCCACCCACTAATCTCCATCAACTTTGAAGCCTACAAGGAAATTTGCAATCTATTCATCATTTTATCTTGTAGCTTTCCGACCGTTGTCAACCATTTCATCATCTTCTCAAGAAAGATGTTTCATTAAAATGGGATGATGAATGCCATAAAGCCTTTGAGGCCTTAAAAAATACCTCCTTTAACCACCAGTGCTCATTCCTCCTAAGGATGACCAACCCTTTTACATATATATTTCTGCCACTGACCATTCTTTAGGTGCCATACTTTCTCATCGCGATGACCAAAACTGAGAGAAATTGGTTTATTACATAAGCCGTACCCTTCTGGACTACGAAACTAGATATACCCATGCTTTGAAAATGTAACACCCTTAACTCGTTGTTATTTTCCTCCTTTGCATTCAAGTATTGATATGTGATTTTTCTTATATGGATATGTTCTTTTGAATTATTGGAAATAATTCTTGATATGGATAAGTCTTTTCTACTCTTAAGATCCTTTCATCAAATTGGTATGACTTCTCTCCAATCCATTTTTCCCTTCGGTAGGTGATTTGTAATCTGGTTTAAGAGTTGTAAACTTGTCTTTTATCGACTCATCCTTGGATCACGAATGTTTTAAAACTACTCTGTTGAATGAATGGTAAAATCAACATTCCATGAGTTAAGGTACACGCTGGACTAAACTTTTTTGTTGTAAGTTCTTTGATTTCTGTGTGAACGTACTTCCATTCAGTAGGTTGTTTGGCTTGGGTCTTTGAAGATTAACCAAGACACTCATTGCTTTGATAGAATAGGCTTGCGGCACAATACATGGCATAAGGGATACCCAGGGACCCTATTGAGGATTGACTTACAGAATCCTAAGCTAGGTGAAACTATTTCCTAACTAAGTTGTGTTACTTGATACAATTCTGTTTCTAACGTAGACTAGTAATAAAGAGTTAGAAGGGTTGCTAGGTATAAAAACTAGAACCTAACACTACAAGGTTATTTGGTGATCTAACTTAGTTTCTAAAAGCTATTGTATTTTTGATTACTTACCTATGTGGAGTTATCTAACCTAACTGCTAAGGACCTATGTTGGGGGTTAGTGATTAGTGTTATATCCTAAGGTATAAACTTTAATTTACCTAAGATCTAACCTAAACCATTAATCTATCCTAAGTTATTGGCATGAAGGGGAACCTAAAGGGCCGCATGCACATTGGCGATAGCTCCTAAGGAATTTATGAAGATGATAAGGTTTGTTAATTCATACGGACTACCAACTTTGGCAGGGGTTAATTGGTTTGGCGGAGGCTTAGGTGGTAGCATCTCTAAAAATGGAAATACATGTTATTTTTGATTTGGAACTCGCTAGAATTGGCATGCGGTGGTAAGGAAGATTGGGTGTGAGATATGGAATTAATGTAATTAATGAACTTGGTTTCACAAGCCCGAACCAATTTGGTAGGCATGCTAGTGGATTTTTGTTTGGTTGTTTCATTTTTCATGCTCTCCGATTTTCTCTCTTCATGCGCTTTAGTTTTTCGAACCCGAGTTTAAACCGCACTACATGGCTATTTTGGAGGTTCCAAATCTATTTTTGTTTCGTGGAGTTTATATGAAGCATTGTGAAAGAAGTATTTGGTTGTTTTATCTTTCGTGGAGAAGAGGAGAAGAAACAAGTTCAGCTAGAGGTCTTCTTTAAGTTTACGGTGACACTATCGGCATGATAGGCCCTAGGCATTTGTTAAAATATCTTGCTTTCCTCTAAGTGTTTTCATTAAAACAACTTTGCTCTGATGAGTTTTGTGCATTTCTTACTTAATATGATAAATGGATTTATGGGTTTTGTAATACTTACATTCTAGTATTCAAATCCATGACACATGTGGTTATGTTGAAAAATTATGTTGCACAAATGATCTATGCATGCAAAAACAAAGTTTGTGACTCTGTTTAGCTTCTTTGGTTATTAGAAATTGTTGTCTGGTTCGACCAATTTTGTTGACAATGAAATACTAGCTGATTTTTTTTTTATAAAAAGAACTATGAGTTCTGCTTGTGTTGTTGAGATTATTGTTGGGAGAACTCATTGTGTCTTGTGATCTTGATCTGGTAAGGAACTCCAGTCTTATTAATCTTGTATGCAAGTTTGAGCTTTAATTGGAAACTTGTTTTGGTAGAGTGAACTGTAACAGAGATTCTTGGGTCTGTGAAGCGTGCATTTTGATCCATAGTTTAATGGATTGTGGACAGACCCTAATATGGTTTGGGTTTTGTATTTATTCTTATGAAAAACATTGACTGTTATTGAAATTCTCATGCACTGTGGATAAGCTAGTATATGGCTTGTTGTTTTTGTATTTCACCTTGCGTGAAACATTGATTTCTATTGAAACTTACATGCACATGAAAAACAGTATATGGTTTAGTTTGTATTTCATCCTGTGAAAACTTGATTGTTTTGGAACAGATTAAGTTTGGAACTTGTGTTTGTTATCTTGGATAGATTTTACTTTGTTGTCCAAAGCCGCTTTAGGTAGGGTACTTGTGAACTATTTCCTTATTACTATTTAACTATTACTATAGGTTCGTTATGAACCTAGCTTTCATGTTTTGTAGTCGTTTGGTCTCGAACTCGTTATGTATCTTACATTCGGTATGGGAAACTGGGTTTGAAAGGATTTTAACTGAAAATGGAAGTTAGTTATTCATAGAATGAACTATTTTATAATAAGTTTCTTCTTACTCGATCTAGCTCTACGATGCTGGTGTATTTAGGGATTTGTGATTGTGATATTGTTATACATCCCTGTACAATCACTTTGTTACTTGGTGTTTGAAATTAAAAGGTAACCTGAATGATGTGTTGGTTCGAATATTATAGTATTTGATTGCTTTATGAGCTATAGAGGGAACATGTTGTATCCGAACTTGGTTACAAGCATTTGAATGATCTTGATTCCTTGTGGGAGCTTATGCTTTACACAAAGTGTTTGGATTTGTGATTCAAATCAGGGACGATTCGTGTTATTTATATGATGTTTTGATCTAGTCGTTTGTCTGGAAACCCAGTCTGTAGTTCTTGTAGTGGTATACTGTTAAGATAGTTCTATTTTATCTAAACATTTGGAAATTTTTGAGTGGTCAACATCTACTAAGACTTCTTACCTCTTGTTGGGTCTAGTAAATGAATATTAGGTCTTGAAAGTTTAATTGTGATTCAAATCCATTATGGATTTGTGTTTGAATTTCACTATTTTATTATCGAGTTTAAAAGAGAATAGTAATGGAAAGGATTTATGGAACTTCACTGTTAGATGGTAAAGTGTTCTAAGAAGGAAAAATGCTAGTGTGCTCTCTTCAAGCTATTCTAGTCCAATAAAATATTGTTAAGTTTTTGACGAGAATACACTTTGTGAAACTTACTATCCTCGGACCGTGTATGAACTTCATTATTATAATATTTCCGATGGAAGGTAGAATTCATGCATTATATTGCAAATATTTATAAGGGAAGATAGCATTTAGTTTTATCTTTCCTTGGAGTTGATCTTGTTCTCTTTCTTTGGAACTATTGCAAGAGCTTAAACTGTATACACGAGAGGTGGTAAAATTGTTTAATTAAGTTGTAAAGAAAATATTGAATTGGGATCATATTCTGTTAGGTATCCTTTTTTAGTGCAGATGGGTTAAGTTCATTGGTTGGAACCTCCGATTTTTATTCTTATTGGAAAAGGAAATCGGTGTTTATTAGTCTTATATACTTTTCATTTGATCAAATAAAGTAGAATGAGATTGAAGTTAGGTTGGAAAAAGAAATTGTAGCTTGTTGTTGATCGTTAATCCATCACTTCTTCGTGGATTCTTTCATATGGATCTGTTTTGATGAATACCTTAAATCGATAAATTTTAAAGTAGAGTTACTTTAAAGGAACAATTTAGATCATGATATACACTGCTTCAGCTTTTTTGATGGTTATGTACCTTGGCAAATGTAATGCTTTCTTTTATTCCTTACTTGAAAGTGAGATGAAACATCCAACAAGGAATATGTCAGAAACATCTCGTATATTTTAGTATAGACAAGTGTTGTAATTGGTAGGATGGAAACAATGATATGTTATGTTTTGTTGTTTGGTAGAGATAATTGATGGAATCAATTATACTTTAATTTATATGACATGTATTATAGATTATATTATGTTCTTCTTTTTGTTAAACCTGTTTAGTATTGCTCTTATTTTTATTGATGTTACCTATGCTTAGGGAGTATGAAGTATTTTTTGTTCACTACGTAGGGTTGTTTTTATTGGAACAATTAGTGGAATGCACTTCGTTTTAAGGATTAGTGCTTATAATGCCTGGTTCATTGAACTGACCCGTGCTAGCAATTTTTGTAGATGGACTTCGTAAGTGATAAAAGAAGGAAAAAACTTATATGATACATTGGTTGATCTAAGTTAATTCTTGAGAAGAATTCTGATCCGTTCTTAAGTTGTATCAAAAAGAAAAGTTATTCTTTTTTTTTAATGAAGGTTCTTGTCATGCAGTATGTTTGAAATGCATAAGTTATAAATGTATAAGTTTTGATAAGGAAATGTAGAATGAGAATTTACTTGCATGGATTATGTAAAATATCTTATAATTTTACAAAAGAAATGGAATCCTATTCAATTGATGTTCTTCATGTTAATTATATGTTTCAATGATTGTTCTTGGATAAGTGGGAAAAAGGGAATTAGAGTATTTTCCTAAACGTGAAGCAACTAAATAAGTTGCAGATAATCAATGTTCTTATCTAAACAATTCATATTATTAAGGTAAAGTGTGATAACTTACAATGAAAACTATGAAATTGTAAGGGACATAAAGGGTGTGTTAAACCCTAGAACTTAAGAGGTTGCTATCCTTAATTCTTGGTGGTTGTATGTTCAACCAACGTTAGCAAACATCAAAAGCAATCTTAATTTAAGGAAGTTCTGCAAGGGTTAATGGAACCTGATTTGGAAAAGAACTTAGGGAGAGTTGGATTAAAGTTTGGGCAGGGTTGCTGAAACATGCCTTTAAGAATCCAAATTAATTCAACTTTAATAATCTCCTAGGGGTATGTATATCTCGACGAGGTTGTTCTGTAGGATGCCGGTGCACACCGACTGCAGGGTTGTACCTTCAAGAAGATTAGGATCTTCTCAAGGATACAACATTGTAGTTGACATGTGGCAACAACCTTCTGCATTGATTGTCTAGGTCTACACACTTTTGGACTTGAACTTAGTGTAGTGCCCACACTCTTTATAGCTCAATAGATTGTTGTTTCTTTACTCATAGACATGTTTTGTCAGAGTTTTGTTATATAGTGGACATTATTTTAGAGATTTGATCTTATTAGACATGTGTGGAAATTCAGGTGTATAGCGCCAATTTAGCTTAATTTCTATGTTGTTGCATTATCATATGATGTCATGGATACTAATGGATATGATGTTATTGATGGATACTTAGTTGTTGCATGTTGGGATCCTATGGTTATATGTCACTCTATCATCTTGTCTAACTTTTGGAATATTGAGTATAATTGTGCATGTTGTCGCATTTTGATTTTAGTAGGATGTTAGGCTAGTTTAGAACTTATTGATATCTTATTGTGTCATTGTTTTATATTTTATTAGATAGGTATGGTTAATGTGTGCAAAGAAAGAGTGCGGATGACAGGTTTATGGGAGAACGTGGGACTTAGGCCAGCTACACAATCTTGCATGCAGCCCACATGGGCTGAGTCCTAGCCATGTTCATTGTGTGAAGCCTTAGTATAGGAGATTATTATTTTGGGCACTATGAGTGACCCCAATTTTTGTAATGTATTGTGCCTTGAATTATTAATTTTGTTTAGGGTAGTTAATTATGATGTAAACTTGTTTTGGGAGTTAATAATCCCACTTTCTTTTAAATTTTTGATTTTGTTTAATGAGTCACTTAATCACAAGGGTTTAGGGTCACATGTGAGACCCTTGGGTGGTCCCCACACCCTCTACCCTTGTGCCAAAAATGCAAAACCCGAAATTAGGTTATTTTGGGCATTTTTGGGGACCCCTTTGTAGCTTGGGAGTTCCCTAACATAAAAATGAGCCCTTGGACCCTACCTAATGGGTAGGGGGGCTTATTTTCAAGGCTAGAGGGAGTTTTCCCTCCCTTTTTACCTCTTGTTTGGTCACATCCATGTAAGGGGTGTGGATTGGAGTGCTTATTAAAAGTTTCACTAATTTTGTCTTGCTAACATTTAGGGAATTTGGGAGAAGAGGGCAAAAAGACAATTTTACCCTTTCTCTCTTTTGTTTTGGCATATTTGACCTTGAAGAAGGAGAGGGGTGACACATGTCACCCCCTCATTTGTGAGGATGCTTGCTTGCTCCTCTTCAAATTCTCATTCATGGGAAAAGAGAGGGACTTTTTCTTTTGAACTTCTTGCTTGGATGCTTGGGTGATTGGGAGCTTGTGATTTGCTTGAGTCAAGAGTGGAGAAACTTGAAGTTGGAAAGCTTTTTGGAGAGCTTTCCTTGAGGTAGGCTCTTATGTCTTATTGTTGTGTTGCTTTCTTTTTAGTTGTTAGATTGGTTGCTTGAAATTGTTATTTTATGTAGATTTTGGTTGCTTGCTTGTTTTTACTCCCTCCATCATATGGCATGATGGAGTTTTGGAGTTGTGGGGGAAGAGAGAGGGATTTTTCCTCTCTATCCTCAAGGCTTGATGGAAAAGCCTTGTAGGGTCTTAGTGTTTCCCCTCAAATGGTTGAGGTGGGGAAGTTGATTCATTTGGCTTGAATCTCCTTCCCCATTCTTGGTAAGGAAACCCCTTTGGGGTTTGAAAATCCTTCCAAGAAGGACTTGGAGAAAGGGTGGAGGAATAAGGAGGGTTTTGATTGAATTTAGGAGCAATAAGGAGGGTAGGGAGATTTTTGCTTTGTGCAAGCATTTTGGAATATAATTTTTGGAGAACTTTCTCCTCTCTTCCCCACTTTTGAGGAAGAACATGGGTTCTCCTCCTTGTAATTTTTAGAGTTTTGTTTTGTATTGTCCTATTTTTGTGTGCTTGTATCATGGTTAGTTCAACCTCCATCTTGTGTAAGTTTTGTGTTAGTTGACCTCTTTCCCATGGGCTTGGGGGAGGCTAGCATGCATCCCAACCTTGGGAGAGGCATGTAATGATGCCTATGGTTGGGTGGTTATCAAGCTCTTTCTCCTTGTATGGATTTTTGAAGGCATGGAAGTTGGATGTTGGTTTGGAGTTGGTGGCATCATGGTCTCTCATTGAAACATTACCTCATTGTATCTTGAAAAGTATGGCTTATGGAAACTTCCTCTTTATTGTAATTCCTCTTCCATGTTGTATTTGAACATCATTTACAAGATTGGTTTATCCTTTGGTATTTAAAAATTTTCTTTCAACCTTGGGAAGGAGTTTGTTGGATTGTCATCTTGTGTATTGCTGCATGTTTGGTTTATGATGTATTGAGAAATTGTGCAAGAGAAGTCTTGTAAATATATATTATTTGAATATGGTTATATTCCATTAACATACATTGATTTGAATATTATTTGAAATGGAAGATTGTTTAAAGAAAGTAGGTTCTCCTATAAGAATGGTGTTAATCTTGTTGAGTATCCCTCATGTAAAACAAAATCTGAAATAATCTTTTAGAATTGCATTTGGACAAAAAGTCTTCCCTCTTGTATTGTTTTGTTTGTAATATTAATGCTTGGAGTAAGATTAGTCTTGATTCTTTCCATGAGAAGTTTTAATGTTTTGTTCTTAGTAAGCAACCTTATTTGATTAAGTAATTTTCTTTGAAGATTTTTCTTTTAGAAATAAGTCTTTTATTTTATTGGAAAATACTGGTTTACCTTCCTTTTAACACAAAATATAGAGTAATTTATATTAATCAGTTTATCTTGGTAAAATAAAGAAAATGAGTATTGCTGGTTTTTATATTTAAAACTGTACTTTTTGTTTTAAAAGTGCATTACCTTTAGATGGAATATAATCTTATTTTAATATATAGATATATACTTTTTATAAAGGGGTATATTTATATATATGATCTGTATTAATATTTTAAAAAAATGTATAATAATGAAAGGAGTATATATATATATATATCAAAATACGTTTTATTAATAATTAAATTAATAAATAAATTAAAAAAAAAAACTTTGGTGGGGCCGAACCCCCACCCCCGCACTTATAACAGAAAAAAACAAACAATGGCGGGGGGCCGAACCCCCGGCACCCCCGCAATTTGTCCCCGTGGGGTGCTACCCCCACAAATTTCCACTACCCTTTGGTGCTACTCCGCCCCAAAGATCTATCCCCACACCCCGCCACACCCCGCCCCCTTCCTCCACGCCACCTCCTGTGCCTCCACCCCGACCCACACCTCTTTGCGCCACGCTTCCCCGTCCCCCTTTCGCACGCTTCCTTCACTCTCACTACCACCACTCCATGCTGCCCTCCACACGCCCTTCCTCCAACAGTCCCCCCTTCCTTCATCTTCACCAAAATAAAATAAATAAGTACACACACACACACACACACACACACACACACACACACACACACACACACACATTCTTCATACACAAAAAAAAATATACAACAACAAACAACAAACCAGATCTCCTTAGGATTCTCTCCTTAGATCCTTCCATCAACCTGCATGAAGAAACAAAGACCAAACAAAACAAATGAGAAGAGAAATGAAAAGAAGGAGAAGAAAATAGCAAAGAGAAAGTTAGGGCAACATTAGGGTAATTTGGAAATCAAGGGTCAGATTTGATTTGACTAGATTAGATCTTAGGGCTCTTGTTTATCCCTACACACTTAAGGTTTTGTACCCTTTTTGTGAGAATTGTAAGTTAAATAAATTAAAAAAAAAAGGGTGTGTGATAGGTTAAGTAAATAAGAAGAGGGTGAATAGAATAGAAGGGGTGTAGACTTATTATTTATGGCCCTAGTATTTTTTTTAAAATATAAGTAAATAATTAAAATCGGGTTTAGGCTAGTAATTAATTTAATTGGGTAAATTAAAATAGTATAAAATTAGTAATTATCAAGAAAGGGTATAAGAGATGTATTAGTATTAATTAAACACTTCAAAAAAAAAATTACCCTGAAATTTTAGTCACGTTTGGTGCATTTTTTTGGTGTCCCAGAGGGGCATTACACTTAGTTTCTCTCTAGACTGGGTAGTAGCATAGTTGTGATACAAAGTAGCCCTCTAGGACTCGGGGTATCTTGGCACATGGGGTTGAATTAGGTTGACCCATTATGCCAATCTATCCTAAGTCTTTGAGAGCTCCTTCCTATCATAACCTACGATGTTAACCAACTTGGGATAAACCTTGGGCAAGAGGACCGACGGAGTCGGTAAAGGACATTCTAGATAGCAATAGAGTGGGGGTGAAGGATGTATTCGGATTGATGAGTATTCAATCGAGGAATAAGTAATAAAAATAGTATGTTAGAAATCTTTGGCCAAAGTATCGCAAGCTCGGTTTTATTGTCCTATGTCACCTAGTCTAAGGTTTATGATGTAAATGAATATTGGTAACAACTATTCGAGTTAGGTTCCTTAGACAGATCAATCAATACCTGCAATGGGGTAAGAGAACCAAGTATATGTAGTATATAGAAATGTATTCAATACTTAGTATTAAAACATGAATAGATCGGTAGTTTACCAAGTCATTATAACTGCATATGGTTATCTATTATAAGGAAATGATTGTTTTTGGAATGTGTGTTCTAAATTACATATTTAGAACAAAGAACATTACCCAATTTTTTTCCCTTGTTTCCAAAGTATCAAAATGGGAATGTTACGGAAAAACTCTGCTTAGCCTTAGTTTTCATCACCACCAAACTTTTCCATTACCTACTCAACCACAAAAACTTCGTCATTACTAATATTGACCCATTACACTATATGTATGCCAAACCCTATCAAAATCAACGTACACACATTGGGCTTATGAATTTCCAACCTCGACCTTGAATTAATTAATTAAAATTCCATCAAGGGCTAGGATATTGCTAACCAACTGGATGATGCACGTATTTCTGGGAATCAACAATCTAACTTCAATTTCCCAGATGAGTCTATAACTACCCTTTCCCTGGACGAACCCGCTTACCAAATGACACTCTTCTTCGATGGCTCCAAGTGTCAGCGTGGGGGTGGGGATATTTTTATCATCATTCCACTTGATGGTGAACCAATGCCTTTGTCTTTCAATCTTGATTTTGATTGTACAAACAATATTGCTGAATATGAAGCACTCATATTGGGTCTCCAGGATTCTTATGCCTTAGATGTTAAGTCAATCAATATATTTTGTGATTCTCAGTTGGTCATAAACCAAGTCAATGGTATATACCATTTTCATAATGAGATACTTCAAAAGTATAAGCATCATGTAGACATGCATTTGACCACCTTTGACCATTATGCAATTCAAACCACCCCATGATCTACCAATAAATTTGTGGATACCATGGCCTACTTGGCTTCTTAGATACCTACTTTGCCCACTGACTCTAAAATCTTTGTCACAATACAAAGGCTAAAATCACCCTCTTATTTACCTTGTGAGGTCTACTCTGTTGGGACTGTTACCACTGACCCACGTGACCTTTGGTATACGCAATATGCAGACTATCTTTCCCTTTCCATTCTACCCGCTGATCTCACTCATAATGGACAACATGCCTTTCTTAAAAGTGTCTCCCATTATGTCATCATGGGTGGTCTTCTATACAAGCGTGGATTTGATATAATTCTCATACGAAGCCTTACAAGTTCTGAAATTCCCTACACCATTAAGGAAGTCCATGATGGAATTTGTGAAGGTCACTTTAGTGGTTTAGCTGTCACAAAACACATTCTTCAACTAGGCTATTATTGGCCAAACCTAAACCATGATCGTTGTGATTATGTCAAACATTGTGTGAAATACCAAAGAACACGATAATCTCCACCACACACCTAGTCATGCCTTCCAGGTCGCATGATACCTTTGGCCTTTCTCTCAATGGGGTTTGGATCTTATCGGTGATATCAACCCCCATTCTTCACAATGCCACCAACGGATAATAAACGCTATCAATATTACACTAAATGGTTAGATGCCATTCCCTCATTTCTACAAAAGTCGGAAAATATGTGAATTCATCAACCATCACATCATTTGTCTCTTTGGTGTTCCTCACCGCCTCATCACCGATAATTGAAAGTAATTTAAAAACAAAAACCTACACAAAATACGCAACACTTTTGGCATCTAACTCGGCTTCTCATCACCTTATTACCCAAAACCAATGGTCAAAACGAATCAACCAATCAAACCTTGAACAAAATTCTTATGGAAGTAGTCAATGATACGAGAAAGGATTGGCATACGCACATTCATTTTTCCTTGCAGGCTTATCGCACTAGTGTTCACACTTTGAATGCTACCACACCTTTTTCTTTGGTCTATAGTATTGAGGCTTTCTTACCTTTCAAAGTCCAGATTGCATCTCTCCAAATTTCACTACAAGACATGCTCAACGATGATGAATTTCACTAAGATCGTTTAGCGTAACTTGAGTTATTAGGTGAATGCTATCTCAATGCTCTTAACCATATCCAAATCTACTAAAAATGTATCAAACGTGCCTATGAAAAATGTGTTCATGAACGAAACTTTTAGGTCGGTGACCTCATCTTGAAGGAAAATCAACATGTAACCAAAGAGGAGAAAAGTAAATGGGGTAAATTTTATCCTAATTGGCTTGGACCCTATATCATTACCCATGCTTATGGATCATGTGCTTATCGTTTGTCTTCACTTGAAGGTAAACCCAAACCCGATCCCCTTAATTCCTTACATCTTCGACCATTTTATTATTGATGTCCAGTTCTATACCACTTTCTCGTCGCTGATCACTCATTCCTTGATCCCTTCACCTTCCATATTACCCATTTTGAGGATCCACAACTCAAAAAAGAATCATGTGATTCCCGTCACCTTTCAGCCTTATCTTCAATATGAGTACCACGACTCTACTCATAGCATGATTCTCATGGATACTTTTCATCTTCTTAAGATGGAATCCCATGGTTGTTCATCAATTGAAACCATAGCTTTCATAGTTAATCTCTATGTTCTACGATCTTGTCTTCTAAACAAGAACCTAATCTTCCCCTATAGTCTTGTCCATGACTTAATCGTCCAAAAAATGGATGTAAATCCTTGAGTCAAACTTCCAAAGAAAATATGACTTCCTTGAAAGGGACATATCTTCACTCTAAATTCCACAGCTATAAATAGACTACTCCCTTGAAGGAAAACTATATAAAGTTATTTCAAAAATCCAATAAAAATATCCAAAAGCTTCCCGCATCGATCAGCTTCATGAAGACCTCAAGGAGATAATATACCTATCCCATATAGACTTCCCACATCAACTAGTCTATTAAACACAAACAAATGAAGAAAATGATGAATTTTTAGTCATGGAATTGCCTATTTTTGATCCTGGGTTTCTTGTTCCAAATAACATGCTGTCATACACTAAGATATGCTAAAACCACCCATTCTCACCTCCTTTCCTTTTTAGCCTAATTTCCCCTTTACTCAAGGGACTTGCCGTAAACGTGACATTTTGTGATTATGCAACTTTATTCACCCTAATAATGGTCCATTATGCAATGCCTTTAGGGTCTTAGGTTCATGAGCCCCTCTTAGGTATGGTCGACTCATCAAGGTTCTTATCAATTAAGTGGCTCTTTTACCCCCTCTTACCATTCACCTTCCTCATTACTTATTAATTATCCTATATAGGACCAGATCATCGACACCTATATTTACAAACCAATCCACCATGCCTACAACCTAAACTCAACCATTACTACAACCTAAATGCAATCATATCTATGACCTAAACTCAATCATGCCTATGACCTACATTCACCCATGCCTAACAGCTACCAACCCATTCCTCTACTTTATCATAATCTTCCCTAGCTTATGGGAGAACTACATCGGTTTGAGGTACCTTCTCACCGAGACTATGTAGGCAACACTCTGAGGGCATTGGGCCCTTAGAGGCTATCTCGGGCACTCTTTACCCTAATCAAATCCCTTTCACTTTCCTATTCACATTCTACCCTAGTTAGTTTCCATTCTATATCAATAACTATAAATTAAACCAAACAAGAAACACTTGATAAACATCTTTACCATCATAACACATACATTCATTTCATCACGTCTACCATTTCTTTACCCTAATTATACATTTTCCTACAAAGCATCTTAAACATGAGCCATACCATCATTAATTACACAAATTACTAAATTAGAAATTCAATCAACCATAAAACCACGACTCAACCATGCATAAACCAACCTGACTCAATCATACCTAAACCAACCTGACTCAACCATGCCCTATGACCTAACTCAACCATGCATACCACCTAACTCAACCATGCCTATGACTTGACTCTACCATGCTTAAACACACATATTTTCCATCCATCTATACATAAAAATCAAATTCTACCAACACAAGTACAACATCAACAAATAGTCCATACAATATACACTGATATCAAATAATATGCATCTCTCAAAACCTCTCATATACAACCTCACCACCTTCGGCACGTAGGCTAGTATATGATCAAAAATACAAAACTCTCATACATCCTCACTCTCTTCGTAGGATGGTATATATAAAAATAAACAACTACACAAAATCGGAGGTATATGCGACTATCGAGCATCACCCTATTGGATATCCTCCATATCTATCTCACTGTCTCCTCCTCCTCCTCTGCTATTGTGCACCATCCCATTAGTATCTTACCACCCACCATGGTCCTTGGTCTACCCTCGGCTGGTACCGAACCTGGAGCTGACCTCCATACACCGGTGGCCTAGCTCTCACCCCCGTCCCAGGGCTCACTGGCCCTATGTACTCTCCACACTATGTGTGTGAGACTTGGTCCTCTCACTAAAGGTCTATTGTGCTCTATACTACTGCATAGGATGGGACGTTTACCCTTGCAGCCATCAGGTGATCCTAATAATATTGTGCCTCTCCTAAGGCATCTCTGAACTTGGCCATAGGTACTATCTGCGGTGGAGCCATCGGTCTCGGCCCCGTACTGCCTCTCGGGACCTTGTCCCTACACTGCGTGCCTATACTTGAGGGACCTGTCTTGCCCCTACCTATAAAATGGGACCTTGTCCCTAAGCTTCTTTGGGTACCTATCTCGAGTTTTGGGGGTACATGTGCATGTTCCCGGGCCTATAGGGCCATAATATGTGCCTGTGTAATGACCAACTAGCCCTACTGACCACACCCCGCTCACATATACTGTAATATGGCAACCTGTGCCCCTTACCCTATCAACTATTCCTACACTAACCCTAACTATGTAACTAGGGTTGTCACATGCACCTAAAGGGCATCTCTCTCCACTCTAATGGTGGCTAAGTCGGGATGTCCCGACCTCGTTGGTATGGCTCACAAATGTGTTGCCCACTATTGTTTGTACCCATCTATAACTCGACATCATCAATCTGCCCAGAGTTGACCACCACGATCCTCCTTCCATGTAGGCACTTTCAACTATGGTAGAGGCATAGGCATCTCCACCTCATCCCTCCTGTATTGTGGGAACGATAGAGGTACATCGTGTAAGTAACTCAAACTGCTGTTTGACCACCGTCAACAAGTATCATCTCGTCCTCTCCTACACAAAGGTGCCCCTATCCATCGAGTAGTGAAGCTCATCTAAGTGCTTGGCCATATTCTGTATGATAGGAAGCCCACATATGGTCTCTAAATGATGTCTACCCAAAACAACCCCTCTAGTATCTACTATTGTTGCAAATCAGCGGTACCCACGGATATTGATTAGATTTCTAGTTTGATCATCCTAAGCATCCAGTGTGATTGCACAACATTGAATCCTCTCCCCAAGTGTGGGACTTGTAAAAATGGAAGAGGAATCTCTAGATTAGAGGCTGGTTCCTCAACTCCTCTGATAAGATATATCACTTGCAAGCTATACAGAGGTTTCAAACTCAAAATCCTACTTTAAATTATAAAGTGGACAAAGATGGAGAATGCAAAAAAAAAAAGCTGAAACTAATGCTAATGAGGTGATGCACCAAAGGAGTGGTGAATATTTTTTACTTCTGCAGATTGACAAAAATCATGGAAATGGAACAAAACTTCATGCAAAAACCGATAAGTCAGTAATGGAAGGTCGAGATGGATCAAACAACACAAACAGAGGATTAAAACTCATTCACAAAGCCTCGCATGTCATTTCCATTACCCAAAACACATGCATTACAACACACGAGAGGTAAAATAGGTTGCGCCTTAGAAAAGGTCTCGATATTCCACAAAAATCACTTTTTTAAGGTGATAGAGTGAGCTCGCAATACATAAAAATGTTTCCACCTTTGAAAAATGAGCCAAGTCTAGCTTTTACGGTGAAAGGGACGAGCCTGGAGAGAGAAACACAGAAAATGTGGGAGAGATTCAACCATTAAACATAATGCAATTAAAACAGCATGGGCATCCTTACGCACCCATTCCCGACATTTTTAGCCATGCTAGAGAGAATTCGAGCCATTCTTCATTAAAACGGTGGTTGAAACGTCATTTCTATCCATGACCACGTGCGAGAGGAATTTTTGATTTTATCTCTCCAACTCCATCAAAATGCAAAAATGACCTCGGAATCTTGTAGATAATTTTACCATCTTTCCATTGATATAAAGAACACAAAAAAATGAGCTCGGATCGAAATATATGGTCGCTTTGAAATTTTAGGGCAAAACAGGCCAAATCAGGGTTGGTGGGAATTTTTTTGAATTTTTCACCTTTTTGCATTTGGGAAAATTTCCCAAAAAATCCCCATGCTCCGCCTTTCTGGGACACATGGCATGTTCCAATTGACGCGGGGCCCTCTATGCTTCATTTTCCATCACTTTTCCCTTTGGAAAATTTTCCAAAAAATCCCCACTGGGCCGATGAGTTGAGGACACGTGGCATTCACTGATTGGCCACGGGATTTTCCTCTCCAAATTTTCCATGCGATGTTTGACCATTTTCCCTATTGGACACATGGAAAAACCCCATTGGATGTGGGTTTTCCCCTTCAAATTTTCCATGCGGGCCTGTCTTTAGTTTTTTGCCGCCACCTGGACATGTGGTATGATCTGATTCGCCCACATTTTGGGGGCGGGCTTTTCCTTTTGAAATTTCCTTTGGGAAAAATTCCCAAATTCTCCCCGCTTTCCGCTGGTTCAAGACAAGTGGTTCAATATTACTGGCTGCGGGCCCTTGGGGTAAATTTTTTATTTTCATTTTAGCTTTTGGGAAAAATCCCAATCTTCCCTCGCACTTCGCCTTTCCGGCTCAGTGAACGTGGCACGACATGATTGGTCGGTGGGGGCAGCGGGCCAAAACTCAACTTTTGAATTTTGGCAAAACACTTCGCCAAAATTCTAACTTCTTCCCCGCCCTCCAAAATTTTGACACCATAGGACACATGGTGTAATATGATTGGCGTGGGCCTTTCTATCAAAATTTTCCATGCGCCAACACTTAGTAAAATTTATCAAATTTCTCCCCTGGACACGTGGCATCATCTGATTCACCGGCGGGCCTGCATGGAAAATATTCCTTTTGAAATTTTTTTCCAAACACTTGGTAAAAATTCCAAGTTTTCCTCCAACCCCCGCCACTTCTTTGGACATGTGGTGCCATTTCATTGGTCATGCGGGCCTTTCAGGGGAAAATTTCCCACAAAAACTCCGCCGAGCCATAACTTCAAAAATACATGGAGTCGGGAGGAAAAATTTACCTTTCTCGGAAAGCCGAGAAAGAGCTCTATTCAATGGTGTCATTTCCAAAAAGTTTTGAGTGCCTAAAAAGAAAAAAATATGTCTCGAGGCACAAGAGAGGGAAGAATCCAAGGAGTCAGCCATAAAATGAGCAGGGGCACATTTTGGATAACAATTTTGGCAACTCGGAGGGTCATCTGCTGCTGGATGAATTTACCGGGCTTTCTTGAAGCAATCCATTGGGCATGGAGTCATCAAATTTTCTATTTGGTACCCCAACTAACTAGAACACTGTAAGGAGGAAGATGGAATATCATCTCGATGGAATAAGGCCTCGCAAACACATTTCCAGAACAACAAGCTTATGCCAAAGCACTTAGGGAAAACAAACTAACCTACAAAGAAAAACAATGTGCACAAGAACTTGGAGTAATGGAAACCTAAGCTAATATGTATAAGGTGGAGAGTTCCCTTTAGTAGAAATGCTTTAGATGGATTCCATTGACTGGAATTTGTAGTTCTTCGCCGTCCAATGAAGACAATTAGAAAGCATTGCTGTCCTTGCACTTTGTGACCATGTATGGGCCACTCCAAATGGCATCAAATTTTGAATGCCTTCTTGGTTTTGCTCTGTCTGCATCCCATTTTAACACTAGATCTCCAACTTGGAAGGATCTATCCTTGGCCTTTCTATCAAAGGTCTTCTTTATCAAAGCCTGAACCTTCTCCATTTCTTGGGATGCCTGATTTCTAATTTCTTGGAGCTCCATCAATTCTACCTATCTAACCTCCATGGGCTCAAACTCCAATAACTCCAACTGTTTCATGAGTTCCAATGTTGGCAACTCAAGTGACATGGGCAAGATTGCCTCTCTTCCATAAACAAGCTTGAATGGAGAGTTACCTGTAGATCTCTTGGGAGTTATCCTATCAGCCCATAAGGCTGATTTCAATTTAGTATGCCAAGACCTCTCGATTTTCATCAAGAGTATTTCTAATGATCCTCAACAAGTTCTTGTTTGTAGATTCAGCCCACCATTACCACGAGGGTAATAGTTTGATTAAGTACTTAGGTAGATCCCATTATTGACAGCCCATTCAGTCACCTTGGATCCAATGAATGCCAATGCATTATCTGATATTATTGTGGCTGGTATGCCAAAGCTGGTTGCTATTGCCTCATAGAAATCTAGGATGCTAGATTCATTTGCTTCCTTGAGTGCTACTGCTTCAGTCCATTTGGTGAAGTAATATGTGGTCATGTTAAAATCCATTTGTGCCCTTGACTTGAATCGGGATTAATGACTCCAATGAAGTCCAAACCCCATTGCATGAATGGCTGGTCAACTGAAATTGGGTGCAATGGAAGGGCAACTAGCCTCTCTTTACCTGTGAAGAATGCACAATTCTTACACCTCTTGATCCATGCATAACAATCACTGAAAATTTTGGGCCAATAATAACCAGCCCTCATGATCTTTAGAGCTGTCACTCTTGGTGCAAAATGACCACCAGCTGGTCCACCATGGAAATCTTCTAATACCCTATGAATCTGATTTGTACCAATGCATCTCAGCAGTACTGCATTCACATCCCTCTTGAAAAAAACACCATCAACAAGGGTGTATGGGACAGCCTGCAATCTAAAGTGTCTTCTTTGGGTCTTGTTCATCTCTAAAGGGCATAGACCTGTGCTTAGGAAGTGCATTATATCTTGGGTCTAGCAAGGAGTGAGGACATCATCATTCTCCTCTTGAAAACTTTCTTGCTCACGGCTGTCTTGTAATGCCAAAACAATCTCTTTCTCATTGCATGTTTCCTTTTGTTTACTTAAAATCAGCTTCTCACACAATCCTTTTCCTCTTACCAACTTGGTAACTTTGATCTCAATGTCATACTCCATGACACGAGTAATCCAACCTGATCTCTTTTCATTCAAGTATTTGTTGAGGAGGAAGTCTTTAACTCCCACGTGAGAAACCAACAACCGAACCTTGTTGTTTGAGACTAAATGCTTGAATTTCTTCAAACTTATGATTACTGCAAGGGCATGCTTCTCAATGAAGGAATATCTCACCTCATAATCATCCAGGATTTGGCTGAAGAAAGTAATTGGCTACTCATCATTGTTTTTGTTCTGCTATACCAAAATTGCAGAAATAGTATCATCACCCCCAAATGTATAGAGGATGAAATCCTTGGAGAAATCCGGAGTTGATGAGAGTTGGGGCTTGAGATATGGCTTCTTTGATTGCTTCAAAACTTTCCTTTCCTTCTTCTATCTATTTGAAAGCCATGATTTTCTTTAACATCTTGGTGATAGTCCCGACAAGGGTGTAAAATTTGGGACAAACCTCCGAACAAAATTTATTTTCCCAAGAAAATTTGAAGGGCCTTCTTGTGGCTTGGCAATGGTAGTGTTCTTATGGCTTCAACTCTTTCTAGATCAATTTCTAATCCTTCTTTGGAGACAATTTGGCCAAGGATTTTTCCTTCATGGGCTAGAAAAATACACTTTTTAGGATTCAAGGATACTCCAAATCTTCTACACCTTTGGCACACTTGTCTCAAATGAAAGAGGTGGTTTGCTGCATTTTTTGAAAAAATAGTGATATCATCAAGATATATCAGCACTATGTTGTTAATCAAATCCTTGAATGCCATGTCCATTGCTCTTTGGAAGGTAGCTCCAGCGTTGGACAGCCCAAATGGCATTTTTCTGTATGCATAAGTTCCCCATTTGGTTGTAAATACTGTCTTGAACTGATCTTCTTCTTTCACCATAATCTAATTGTACCTTGAATAGCCATCAAGTAATGAAAACCTCTTGGAGCCAGCAACAATTTGTAAAATTTTCTCCATGGAAGGAAGTGGATAATGATCCTTGAGAGATGCTCTATTCAAATCTCTAAATTCAACACAAAATTTGATCTCCCCACTCTTCTTTCTTACTGGAACCAAGTTGGCCACCCAACTAGAATGCTTGATAGGGAATATAATCCTTGATTCTATCAACTTATTCAATTCTTTTCTCATGAGAGGCTCCATGTGTGGATTGACTGGCCTTTGTTTTTGTCTGATAGGTTTAGTACTTGGATCCAATTCAATGGTGTGTTGAGTTAACTTGGGATTGGAACCTTTCAAATCTTCATAGCTCCAAGTAAACACATCAGGAAATTCTTGAAAAAGTTGTATGAACTCATACCTTTCTTGTTCAATTGTCATCTTGCCAACTTGGAGTGATTTGCCTTCTTCCACCGAGATGGGCACTGAATCTTCTCCCTTGATTTGGATGTTTGCTTTCTCCTTCCTAAACTGGTCATTAGGATTGAAAATGGACTCCAGAGTAATAAGTCCCTTTGGAAGTTTGTTGGTTCTTAGCTGCACCACTTGGTCACCATACTGCTGCTCCAACTTTTCCTGATTTTTAGCTGAGAACTCAGCCTCTTCTTACAAGAAATGAATGATTTTCTGATCATTTTCAAACACTTGCCAACTTACATTATTGTCTGGTACTGAGGGCCTTACAATCACATGAATGTTTGGCTGTATCTTATCTTTTTGAATTCTTTCAACAACGTCAAAGGATGCCCCAACTGCTACAAGCCTGTCAGCAGCTTGGTTCTCTTTCCTAGGAATGAATTTTATGCCAAAACCCTCAAAATCTTAAATGAGGTCCCACACCCTATTTTTGTAGCACTTGAGTAGATCATTCTTGATAGCATGCTTCCCCTTAACTTGGTTGACAATCAAATCACTGTCACCAAAGACTTGCAATTTCTTTATTCCTCTCTTGATTGACCAATGCAATTCTTGTATCAAAGATTCATATTCAGTAGTGTTATTAGAGCATGCAAACTGAAATCTAAAAGCTGAATAATACTTAACTCCTTGAGGGGAAACAAGCATAGCTCCCCTCCTACACCTTGTCTACTCCTTGATCCATCAAAAACAACTGGCATAGCTCATTTTCATCCTTGTGGTCTAGCTTGGTGATGCTAGGAATAGGCTGATTTTCTTCATGTATGTAATAGCCTCCTAGCTTGGATTCTTCTATTTCTTGATAAGGATCAAAAGCATGCACCTTGTTTTCCCATTCATCAAGAGTTAGATCCAGGATGCTTCCTACCTTAGTGTTAGTTTCATCAGTGCTTGGATAATCCTCTTGATCAAATGCTGAACAATTTGTATTGATTTGACTTGGAGTGTAAGGCTCAATGTGAAAGTTTGCAATAGGTTTAGATCTGATTGTGGCCTTGGTTCCATATCTTGTTTTGAACAACATGTGTGACCAATTAGTAGATAAGTAACCTTCAATCTTGGCTGTGAAGTCCCTTGACAAACATAGGGCAAAGAGTGGTGGAAGGTCTATTACTGATACATCTTGCAAAACAACCACGTTGGGGCATGCATGCAAAGTAAGACTCAAGTTTTTAATCACTCCAACTTTTGATACTGTTGTCCCATCTAATTACACTACCCCTTTGGATATGAATTCATATTCGAGCCCCAACTCGATCAGCTATTTTCTTGGGCATTACTGAACTACTTGCCCCGGAATCAATCATGCAATTATGTACTAATTGATTTCTAATGATCAATGAAACATATAATGGGGGGGCTTCAACATTTTACCTTGCTATCCTCCATGATTCCCCTCGGGCTGGGCAGCATTTGTGAGCACCTTCTCTTACATTTGGACTTGCTGATTTGAAGTTGATCGAGTCCTTCATGGCAGCTTGTAGCAAATCTCTTTGGCTGTGATAGATAGTGATTCCCACATTGATATGTTTACATTTGTCTTCTTCATCTGATCAATGATATTGAATGGAGATGAAGTATTCCTTTGCTGTCCCTTGGCCTACACATTCATTCCTTGCACATGGGCAGTAGCAACTGGTATTTGAGTTGGCTTAGGAGCTGTTTTAGGCAGTCCTTACATGTTTGGGATTGAATTTTGTTTGCCAATAGTTTGTGGAGTGATAGAAGATTGAGGATTTCTTGGAGGTAATTGCTGTTCTTCACCCAAATTTCTCCTCTTTGACCTTGTGTTGGATGCAACACTTTGGGAAACTGTTTGATTCATGCCGAAAAAATCTTACGCTTTCTAATTTACAAGTGTGGTATCATTTGGAGCTGACTCTTTGCTGGAATGTTTCTTGTTGTTGGTTATTTCCTCGACTACTTTCACCCTCCACACAAGTTTTTGTCACCATTAATGCTTGATTCAAGGTGCTGTTGAAGCACATAGACTAGTTGTGAGGTTCATTGCATGGGAAACACTAATCATACTCTTGAGCTATGTTGTTTTGTATCGCGATAATGCCTTAGAGGCAGATATAACATTGGGATTATAGGGCTGAAATGGTTTGTTGGCAGGAGGTCTTGCTTGGTGTAAATTTACAGCTGGGTTGGGTGGTCTTTGAGGTTGGCATGGCTGCCTATAAGGCTAAGCTTGGGGCTGGAAAGAAGGTCTAAAGCTTTGGGCTTGCTTCCTCTTGAGTGTAACCAGCTCATTGCCTAGATTTTGCAATTGTTTCATGACTTCTTGAAGTTCATTTGAGGCACTAGAAGATGAAGTAGAAGCTTCACTTAAATTCTAATTTCTAGGAGTGGGGATAGGAGCTAAATTAGGCACTTGGCTAGTACTTGGGCTCTCTAAACTTGGAAATAATGGCATTAGAGGTCTAGGAGCTAGCTTTCCAGCTTGAATCAAACAATTTTCAGCTCTAATGGCAATGCTATAAGCAATGGGGATAGTTGTGCCTCCCATGGATTGAATTAACATAGAAATATCAGAATTTAAAGCTTTAAGGTAATAAAGGAAAGCACCTTCTATTGTTGGCCTGATTGCCACTGGAATTCTCTCCCAAGTCCTTTGAAATCTGAAGTTAAAATCAGTCAGCTACTCATTGGGAGCTCTCTTGATGGTTGTCAGCTGCTCCAAAAGGGACAAGTTGTCTCCCTTTTCTCCAAACTACTCATGGAGGGCTATACATAGCTAGTTCCAATTTTGGATAGAACTTGAGGCAAGACTCCTGAACCATTGTAGAGCTTTCCCTTTGAATGAAGATGCCAGTATTTTGACAGCAACTTGCATCTCATTAATCTCATGGATTACACAAATATTAGCAATATCCTTGACATGATCACCGGTAGTATGATTCTCTCCAGTAAAGTACAGGATGTTCTTCAATGCTACAACTAGAACTGGATTTTTTGCATTGAGAGCAAGTGGGCGGATGCCAGTGAAATTGACATAGGGGTTGTTTTGTGCCATTCTGATTGGCCTCAAAACCCTTGTTGATTGAATGAAGGGCCTACCAAGTGGAGTTGAAAGAGTTCTGTTTGGTGGAGATGGAGACCTTTGAATTCTCCTCCCTCTTTACCTTCTTCTTGGAGATAACTGAATATAATCAAACAACACCTCTTCTTATCCAACTCTTGACCTTGTGGTGATTCTTCTCATGAGTTTTTAGGTCTGCACTACTAAAACCAGCTGATTCTTCCTCCTTGGAGTCGCCAGATGTGTAATTTAGGGCTCTTTTAAGAAAGAATCTTGCAACAAATGCACATCAATTTTGTTGCAATGAAGATGAATACCTCTAAGGTCCCACCGGGTGTGCCAAAACTATTGTTGCAAATCAGCAGCACCCCTGGATGTTGATCAGATTTCTAGTTTGATCATCCTAAGCATCCAGTGTGATTGCACAACATCGAATCCTCTCCCCAAGTGTGGGACTTGTAAAAATGGAAGAGGAATCTACAGATTAGAGGCTAGTTCCTCAACTCCTCTGATCAGATATATCACTTGCAAGCTATATAGAGGTTTCAAACTCAAAATCCAACTCTAAATTCCAAAGTGGACAAAGATGGAGAATGCAAAAAAACTGAAACTAATGCTAATGAGGTGATGCACCAAAGGAGTGGTGAGCATTTTTTACTTCTGTAGATTGACACAAATCATGGAAATGCAAAAAAATTCATGCACAAACTGATAACTGTAATGGAAGGTCAGAGATGGATCAAACAACACAAACAGAGGATTAAAACTCATTCACAAAGCCTGCATTGTCATTTCCATTACCCAAAACACATGCATTACAACACCTGAGAGGTAAAATAGGTTGCAGTCTTAGAAAAGGTATGATATTCCACAAAAATCACTTTTTTTTAGGTGATATATGGAGCTTGCAATACATAAAAATGTTTCCACCTTTGAAAAATGAGCCAAAATCGGCTTTTACTACGGTCAAGGGACGAGAGCCAGAGAGAGAAATGTGGGAAAACATGGGAGAGATTCAACCATTGACCGAATGCAATCAAAACAGCATGGGCATCCTTACAGACCCATTCCCTGACATTTTTAGCCATGCTGGGAGAGAATGCGAGCCATTCTTCATTAAAACGGTGGTTGAAACATCATTTCTTTCCATGACCATGTGCCAAAGGTGTTTTTTGATTTTCTCTCTCCAAACTCCATCAAAATGCAAAAATGACCCCGGAATCTTGTAGAGAATTTTACCAGATTTCCATTGATATAAAGAACACAAAAATTGAGCTCTGGATCAAAAGATATGGCCGTTTGAAATTTTAGGGCAAAACAGGGCCAAATCGGGTTGGCGGGCAAAATTTTGAATTTTTTCACCTTTTTTGCATTTGGGAAAATTTCCCAAAAACCCCATGCTCCACCTTTCCGGGACACTTGGCATGTTCCAATTGGATGCGGCCCTCTATGCTTCATTTTCCATCAGTTTTCCCTTTGTAAAATTTTCCAAAAAATCCCCGCCGGGCCGATGAGTTGAGGACACATGGCATTCGCTGATTGGCCGCGGGCTTTTCCTCTCCAAATTTTCCATGTGATGTTTGACCATTTTCACTATTCGACACGTGGTAAAACCCCATTGGATGCGGGTTTTCCCCTTCAAATTTTCCATGCGGACTGTCTTTAGTTTTTTGCCGCCACCTGGACACGTGGCATGATCTAATTCACTCGCATTTTGGGGGCGGGCTTTTCCTTTTGAAATTTCCTTTGGGAAAAATTGCCAAATACTCCCCACTTTCGACCGGTTTGAGACACATGGCACAATATTACTGGCTGCGGGCGCTTGGGGAAAATTTTTTCTTTTCATTTTAGCTTTTGGGAAAAAATCACAATCTTCCCCTGCGCTCCGCCTTTCTAGCTCTGGTGACATGTGGCACGACATGATTGGTTGGCGGGGGCAGCGGGCCAAAACTCAACTTTTGAATTTTGGCAAAACACTTCACCAAAATTTGAAATTCTTCCCCGCCCTCCAAAATTCTGATGCCATAAGACACGTGGCACAATATGATTGGCGCAGGCCTTTCTATCAAAATTTTCCATGCGCCAACACTTAGTCACATTTATCAAATTTCTCCCCTATACACATGGCATCATCTAATTTTCCGGCGGGCTTGAAAGAAAATATTCCTTTTGAAAACTTTTTCCAAACACTTGGTAAAAATTCCAAGTTTTCCTTTGACCCCCGCCACTTCTTTGGACATGTGGCGCCATTTCATTGGCTGCGGGCCTTTTAGGGGAAAATTTCCCACAAAAACTCCACCGAGCCATAACTTCAAAAATACATGGAGTTAGGAGGAAAAATTTACCTTTCCAGAAAGCTGAGAAAGATCTCTATTCAATGGTGCCATTTCCAGAAAGTTTTGAGTGCCTAAAAATCAAAAAAATATGTCTAAGGCACAAGATAGGAAAGAATCCAAGGAGTTAGCCATAAAATGAGCAGGGGGCACATTTTGGATAACATCTACCTGTAGTGAGCTACATCGTGTGTAGCCCAGCCCCCTGGTATATGCCACCAACTTGAACCCATCACTTAAAACCAACCTGGACCATACCTAGCTCAAACGCATCAAGTGGGGCAACCCAATCAGATGAACACCCACAATGTTCTCATATGCCCAACAATGAAGGCTAAAGGTGGAACATAAGTTGAACCTCCGTAGTCTCCCGTAGGCCCATAACTCCTTGTATAGCTATACCAAGTAGGTAGGTTCCTAGGTAAACCATGTCCTCTCCTCCATCATATCATGACAGAATCGCATAAGTGATTGTGGGAATCTCCCACCCTCTACATCTACTAGTGCAAAACAACAAAATGCCTCTATAATCAAGACCACTAGCCTCATTTCCTCAGGATGAGCCATGTACATCTCTCCATAGCTTAGGTTGGCACTATGAAACCTTATCTCCACCATCCCCTCTCTGAATACTGTCAGCATCAACTCCTCTGATGCCTCCAAAGAAATAGAATACACTGTGCCCTTATTATCGGGAAGCCATAGAATCTCAGAAATGTCCTCCAAGGTGATAGTCATCTCACCTGTTGGAAAATGGAACATGTTGGTTGCATAATCCCATATATCTATGAGAGTGACCTTCAAACTTAGATCACGATCTATACGCCTATGACGCCAAATCCCAATCGGACCCACATCGGTCATATGCCTGCACTCCTCATCAGTCACATCCTCTTGAAAATCTAGTAATAGGGAGGTACCCTATCCCATATCCTGGCTGGTCCCGTGCTTACACCCAACAAAACACATTATTGTGAAAAACTTCCCATACCAAACACATACTGTACCCAAAAAACCTTGTCCCCAACCCTTATTACTTATTATACACACTCTACCAATTTTACCTTGCTAAACCAATCTATTCATGTACCTTATACCTATTCCCTAATCATTACCCTTACCATTATCACTCTCCTTACTTTTATCTCCCACTCCTTACCCTTCTCTTCCTATCCTCTTTTTCTACCTATTGACCTATTCTCCTCTAAACCCAACCAACATCGGTTTCTTATGATCGGCATTAGTCACTTGCTATATGATCGATCTTTGGAAGTTTCAACCGATGTCGGCGCCACCCTTGATCGGTGTCGATCAACATTGCCGAATCACCAAAACCGTTTAAACCCCTTCCCCCATTTTTTCCAAAAATTTTCAAACCTAGCCTAATCACCCATCCTACCCACTCATTCCTACCTAAAACCCCCTTAATAAATCCCCACCCTCATTTACCTAACTACCCCTTCCTCCATTATGATTTCACCCATGTTCTTCCCAAATTAAAAATAAAATTCCCCCAAAACCCATTTTACCCTAACCCAATTTCTATAAACATATCTACCTAACAAAGCATGGAATGGAATCAAATATTATGTCATCATGATGTCATCTCTATGGGGGCACATCTAGTCAACTGCGCCAATGGTCCACCCGACCCTTCTCCCACCTCTACCATGTCCAAATCACCAAATCCAATCCTCCACTCTACCCAATCAAATCAACCACACCGCTCTCATGGACCCATCTACCTGGCTCCTCTAACCAACCGGATCTCTCCACCTCAGTAGGGTCTCGTCCCTCATCCTTTTCTCTCTACAAATCACAACTCATTCAACGCTCTGTCATTTTTTTCCCACAAGTCAAAATGTATAAATGATTACTCAGTATCATACATATTTTTATTTTTATACCCAAATTGACATGACTGACATTGGTCAAAGTTGTGCCCTACCTAATCTGGCGTCGGTCATCACTTAACGGCATTAGTTACCTATCATACTACTTTCAATACCTTTTACCCATTTTTTGACCAAAATTCACCCTTCTCAAAACCTTCTTGACCTTAGCCACCCTTATTTCCACCTACCTACCCACCCATCTTACCTATCCCTATCCTTAATTGTGTTTAGGGACATGTTATTTTCCCCTATACCTTGATACTACTCGTGTAGTGACCTATATGCCTAGACCCAAAACACTTTTTATGACCTTTGAATCCATGTGCTCGCTATACCTTACGGAGCTGTTACTGTGTTGTTTTCTGATGACCTTACCTTGCCTATTGCCATAATGTTTATTCGACCCACCTTTGGTGTACTGGAACATACCTAAACGTTCCTGCACCTAACCTACATCATGTTTCCACACCATATCCTATACCTTGGATACCAAAATCACTTCAACCTTTTTGGATGGACCTATCAACCTTGGATGAGGTAGAGTTTGCAAGCTTTTCACTCTGGTACCATGCCATATTTTATATGTGTGCATACGTTTGATGGTCACTACCTTTGGCCCTGACCCATTTCCTTATTTTCCCAATTTGACCTTTACCCCATTACTGCTTTACCTCCACCTACCCTACCCATACATACCTACATAACCATTGATTTAGTGGATATTCCCGGTCCTCACCCGTTGCATCTTGCGATGATGGTACCTATTTTGCTCAGCCTAATAGCCTTAGCTTGCCTATGGCCATGACCCTTATCCAATAAAACTTGACCCTTTGAAATTTTGGATGTACTAGAACAACACCTACACATTCCTGCATCTTACCTCGTTGAGTGCCCGGACCATATCCTTTACCCTAGATACCGGACCTCAACAACCCTTGTTTGGATGACCTTTACGACCCTAGCTAACGTACATTTGTTATGTTGAGAAACCCTAGTATCTCATGGCATTTCACAATGTGTGTATATGTTTGAATGCTCTACCTAATCACCCACCCCACCTCTTACAACACCATACCCTTGACCATCACCTTCTTCACTCATAACCATGTTTTCTCAAACCACCCACCTCCTCATTTTATCAAACCACTCATCGCTTCCTTCTCTCACCTCATCGGTTCCTAGTTTGAGGGGGGTTACCTTCACCCACTCTTGGAAACATCACCTTCACCCACACATGGGGCAACCACATCTTATTTTTTTCAGATAGCTTACCAATACAAGCTATGCAAAAAAAAGGGGAAAAATGTAGACACCAAAATTGGGTCACACTCCCCTTGGTCCCCTGTAGAATAACCAACTCAAACTATTTACCCTAACCATGGCCCCTTCTACCCAACATTAATATTAAATTAAATAAATTATTACCCATCCTCACAATATTGATTACTTAATTATTTTAATTAAGCTAATTTCCACCTCATCTAGCCACCTCACCCTAGACCTATTCTTGACATGTTTCCATAACTAACTGAGACTTGGTCCCACTTACCTTAATGAGCTAAGACTTAGTTCAACCCTAAAAATCAATGCCTATTATCCCTCTAACCACCTTCCCGCTCATAAAAATGCAACATCCATTCAAATACGCGGATAAAAAGGAATGAACCTAATCCAAATGAGGTGAGATCTGACTTTTTAGTAAACCTAGGGAATCCTACCTTAATCGATGATGGTCATCCCGAAACTGACATCGGTCAACCAAGAACCATCGTCAATTACCATTTATTCACCTTAGCAACCTTTTTTTGGGTTGGAAGATTTTGAGATCAAGGGGACAAGAAGATAACTACATGCAAGTAGAACCAGAGCCATTTTGCACCTACATACATCCATAGCCAAGACCAAGATAGATCTAGATGCATTCACACTCACAGTGACATTTTGGGAAGCATCGCTATTGCACCAAGCTCCATCTCACCAACCGATTATCTGCACACACTAACCATTGGACCTGCAACATTGGTAAGTGCTTTTATCACTAATCACTTCCCTTTTTATCCTAGCCATAGGGTTGTTATCATTTTGGTTATCATTCTTCCTTTAATATTCCCATTCCTTCATATTCCCATCACTTCTCGAGTGTTCTCAACATTTCCATAGACCACTCCATCCCCTCCTTTATCTCTATCTAACCTCACCTAGACTATGTAATAAGGTTTTTATTAAACTACATCCTTTGAATGTATCGATGCCGGTTACCCATGACCGTATTCGGTCTCTCCTAAACATCGTTAGTTACCCATGATCATTGTTAGTCTCTCCTAAATAGTCATTGATTATACTAAATCGACGTTGGTCTCTGTGTTTTACACCTTTTCCAATAACGGATCCAACCTACCTTCTACCAAGTGACCCAAACAACCTAGAGCCTGACCTAACTAGTTTCAACACCTTGACAACTACCTACCCTTTAGATTTGACTATATCCTATAATGTTATGTTAGATTTTCTTATTGTTCTTGAATGAAATACCTAAATTGTAACACTCTGAACTGTTGTTACTTCCTCCTGAGCATTCAAGTGTTGATATATGATTTCTTCTGTAAAAGGATGTGTTCCTTTGATTGTGAAGTCATGCTTGATATGTACTATATCTTCTTTGCAATTGAAGATCTTTGACTGAGTCGAATATGATTGGACTCTTTTATTTCTTTCATTTTGCACCTGAGTTTAATCTGATCTCAGAATGAATTGTGGATTTATCCATCTATAAGACCCAGCCTTGGATCAGTGGCATTGATCCAAGAGATGCTTTAAGTTTATTCGGGATGAACAAAATTATAGACCTTACACAGTTGCAAGGTCTGAATGCGTTGAATAAGCTATTCCAGAGTCTAACTTAGGCTGATCGTGTTAAATGAATTAGTTCCTAATATCGTAATATCAGGAAGGTCTTGATCATGGGCCAGGTAATAAATTCAGATACATTTATTCAACTAGCTTATTGGCAGTGCTGGAGTGAATCCTTTTCGTGAATGTATATCTGTAGGTTCTTATTCTGAACATTCTAAATGTTAGACCTAAGCTGGATTTATTAAGGTTAATAACCTAAACCTAAACTATAACCTATGGGTTAGATTAGTGTTAATCTAACCTAGGCCTAAGCTATAAGCTAAATGTTCTAAGTTAGCAACCTAGCGCTAAGGAGGTTAGACTAAGTATCATCTTAAATCCTAACCTAACAAATGTTAGTGGAGGAAGGGGACCTATGAAGGGGTGCGAGCCATGGGTGGTAGTTTCTATGGCATTAAATGGGATGGATAAGTATGAAGGACAAGGAATTAGCGGAGGTTTCAACGGCTAGTGAAAGCCGACGTGGCAGAGTCGCCAAGTCTAGAAATGGTCTTTGATTTGTTTTTATCCATCGCCAACTATGGCGGTCGGTGGCAATGGAGATTGAGCGGGAATTTTGGAGTTAATACAATTAATGAACTCGGTCTTGAGCTCGATTTCTTAGGAAGATCTGCAAAATGGAAAACTGGTAGTTTGTTTGGTTTTTCATGCGCTCCGAGTTTTCTCTCTGTTTGATCACTGGTTCTTCGCACCAGTCTACTTGGTGTTGCATGGAAAATATGAGAGTAACTAGCTCTTTTCTCTGTCAAGGAAAGTTTATAAGGCATGGAAATAACAAATTATTGTTGTTGAATCTAACGTGGAAAAAGAGAAGAAGGCTCAAGCTCTTTCAGTGGTCTTCTTCGATTTTTAAGCAACATTACCAGGCATGTTAGGCCCTAACCTTTAAAAATATTGCTTTCTTTCAAATGATTTCATTAGAACAACTCTGTTCAGATGATTTTGGGATCCAGTTGGTTTTTATGGTAGCTTTGTGTGAATTATTTGTTGTATCTTCTTACTGGCTCGATTTTTCAAGTGAACCCTTGATGGGTGTGCATTTTATTTCGAACGGATGTATTATATTGCTGTGTTTTGCATTCGGATAGATTTTATAGAAATGTTGCAAGGAAAATATATGAATTCAGCTCTATAGGAGTCCATGAATTGTTTTCTTGTTTGATTCAGACTTCAGTCGATACCTTGCTGTTTTTCCACTTGTTGAAAATGATATCTTGTTGGATTTCTTGAATGTACAAAGTATATACGACTTCTTTAAAAGTTTTGTCATGAGTAATATATGTTATGGTTGCTTTGAATCTTGTTGGATCTTGCTATAATATTTAAAGTTACTTCGATTAGATAATTTGCTATGTTTATAGTATTTGAATGCGAATTTGTAGAAGTCCCCCCTTGTGTTGCAATTATGGGATTTAATCCGTTGATAGTTTGCAATATATTTATATATATACATACGAAATGACTCTGTGGAGTCCTTGGAATGTTTCGTATATTTTGGACTTCTGTAGAAGTCATAAATGTGAATACTATTAGTTTGATTCAGTTGGAGTCCTTGAGGGGTAACTGGTAATACGACTTCTGTTGCCTTGTTATGAATACTTTTGCTTAGCAATGAATTTCGTTGGTACAGACTCAGTTGGAGTTCTTTTTATGTTTCGTCTTCTACTTAAGCTTAGAGCGAATACTGTTGTTATGGATTCAGTTGAAGTCCTTGATATGAAACCAGTGTCTACCTTACGTATAAGCACTTTGGTTGTGAATACTTATTATTATTGGCTCTGTTGGAATCCTTAATATATATATCTTGTATTTTGGCTTCTGTAGAAGTTAGTCGTGAATGCCATACGTTCTACTTCTGAAGGAGTTCAGATGTGAATACGGTATGTTATTGTTTTGGTTGGAATTCTTGAATTTGATATGTATCTTGTATCTTTCTACTTCTGTAGAAGTTTATTTGAAGAATACCACATGGGTAAGACTCCTTTTTAATCCTGGAGGCGTATATTATGTTTTCTCTTCTGAATAATCTCAGTTGTGAATACTGTTGTTATGGAATCAATTGGAATCCTTGATTTGTTGTCATATGAATTCAACTTCAATTTAAACCTTTAATATAAGTAGTGGTTGAATTTGGCACTGTTGGAGCCCATGATATGTTGTGTGTTGGCTCGATTCTTGATTTTTGTCCTTGCTGTGTTTTAGTAGGGATTAGATTGAACTGTATGTTGATGAGAGTTTCGACTCAGTGGGATTGTTCTTGTGTTTGAGCATGATTACGTCTTCTGTTAGCGTGAATATCTAGTCATGTGCTTGACTGAAGTAAAGAGCTATTAACTGTACCTTGACAAGCGATGGCGTTGGATATTTTCTCATTGTTGAATAATATGGAAGGTTATGTGGAGTCTATTTGATGGATTATTCATCACTGCCTTGTCACGAGAGCTCTTTGTGTTGTTCGATAAGTTATAAGCAATTTTTATATGTGTATTTTGACGAACTGTAGTTCTTCCTGTGGTCTCGACTGGCTTAGTCGCGGGTGTATAATGTGATTGCATTACTCTTAAGTGGACGGTACAGTCATGAGCATGTTTGGAAGGGACATCTGAATGTCTCGATTTCTTTCTCTTCTGCTGTAAAGTATATGTTGATAAATTTATATTTAATTGTTGGATTTGTAAAACATACTGATGGATTCATGAATTGTTAGGATATTCATTTTGTTGAATATAATGGCCTGTTGGATGTTGCTGTCCTAGGGATTCAGATGGATAGTTGTTTTGGATACATTTTTTCTTCTTGGTCACTAATATTTATGATAAAATATCTGAAAAGTATCTAGGACTATTTAGTAACTATAATATGAGTTACGCGTTTATAGTCATGTTTGTATTACAAGAGTATAGTCTGAAATATGTTTACATGTTTGGTGAAATGATTTCATTTAAACAGGTTGTTTAATGAAAACAATTGGTGGATTGCATTTGTTTTAAGAGTTAGTGCTTATCATGCTTAGTTCATCGAATGACTGTGTTGACAATTTTTACGATGGTTTCCGTAAGTGGTAAAAGCACGCAGATCTGATAGGATGTTCAGATTGTTTAATTTGGTTTTATGATGAATTATAGCTTGATTCTCTGAATGTACTACTAGAAGAAAGATGTTCTTTTGCTGTTGAGTATTGTATCAAGTATGCTGAATGCATAAAATGTATTTGATTAGCTTGAAAGGAATGAAAAGAGATATTTGTTACTTATGTGTTTGTATTCGTATCTTGATGGTTTGACCTTCTTCGGTTCGAATGATCTTGAGAGTATTATTATTATTGTATAAAGTGGAGACTTTTGTGATTATCTAAGTAAGCTTGCAAGAATTTGTGACTGAATACTTATGATTGTTTAGTAGTTCTAGTATGTTCTATCTAAAGCTAAATTGGAATTTAGATCACTTTGTCTTTCTGGAAGCTAGGGTTAAAATAAACCTGAGCAGGAAGCTAAACGAGCTGAATAAATTATTACTTCCTAGTCTTGATCTAAATCAAGACAACGTTTAATTGGATTCTTAATCACTATATCTCGATACTAATAAGTAAGATATAAATTCAGTTATGAGAACTGATATAAACCTAAAAAGGGTTTGGTTAGCAATCTCATGTGAAGGTTGATGGTTATTGTCCAATTTCATTGATTTAGAATTATGTATATTCTATGAACTCCTTGAAGGGACCTCAAGTCTTAATAACTTCTCTTGTGTAATGGGTTTTACTATGAAAGGTCATTCTAAGGTGAGGAACCCAGGGATTGGGAAAGACTAACCTTAAGGGAGCGTCTTTTAGTATAATTTTAACTCAACGTGTGTAACACTTATTAATAAGTAGATCTTTTCGAGGTGGATTTAAAGGTTGACGGCACAAGTCAACTGCAGGGTTGTACCTTTGAGAAGATTAGGATCTTCTCGAAGATACAACAATGTAGGTGACTTATGACGACACCCTTTGCATTGATCGTTAAGATTTACACCTTAAACTCGAACAAGTTACTCTGGGACTGATTAGGAATGTGGTCACATTATAAGGCTGCCCTAGGAGACTCGGGGTATCTTGACACACTGGATTAACTAGGGTTGACCCAGTATGTCAGTGTATCCCTAGTCCTCGGGAGCATCCCTATAACGTTGTCATCTTACTAATCCATTCCTGAGTGAATAACTTGGGACAGGAGAGTCTGACAGAAGTCAGTATAAGACATTCTACATAACATAGGAATGGGGTGAAGGACGTATTCTAGATTGATGAGTATGCCGTCAAGGAATACGAGACATAAGCAGTATGTTTCAAATCTTTGGCCAAAGTATCGCAAGCTGCTGATTGCGTTGTCCTAAGTCACCTAGTCTAAGGGATGAGATGCCGATGAATAATGGTAACAATTATTCAGATAGGTTCCTTGGACAGAGCATTCTGAATCCCAGATTAGGGAGGAGATCCACAAGAGTGATGTGTTAAATAAAACGCCAACTCTTAATACTCATGAATAGATCGGTAGATTACCGAGTCATGGAATGAATAGATCGGAGGTACTCCGAGTCATTACAGCTGCATATGGTTATCTGTTATGAGAATGGTTGTTTTTGATTTGTGAGTTCTAAATTATGTATTTAGAACCAGGAAGCATTTGTCAAAAATAAAAATAAAAATTTACTTGTTCTAATGTATAAAAATTGAGGATGTTACATAAATCATATCAACTACACTATGAATTTGTTTATTTCTCACATTAAGTTGTGTTAAACAGTGGATTGATAACCATCTAGGGAGTATCACACTTCCCGAGATCTAGCACACGCTAGGCAGTCCACTATCATATATTATTTAACTCTTCTTTTGTGGTCTTGTTTTCTATTTCAGGTAGTTCCTCCCAGCCAAAAGGAAGCTCTCATAGTCAACATTGGATTGAGAAGTTAGAATGCGTGTAATAACCATCAACCAACCAACATAAACATGTATTCCTCCTTGGCCCTTACCTTTATCTGTTTCATCTCAATAACGTAAAGAAAATGGTGAAACAAGGGAACACAAGAGACATAAGGTTGTCTATGATCCAATTGGTAAGAGAGGGTTCCCACCCACCCAAGAAGCATAAGCATAAAGATGTGGTGATTGATCCCTAAACATTAGAGGAATGATGTTTCTCAGACACAACTTGTTGTACTAATACCATAGATGGAACAATTTATGCCTTTCTCCTCATCTTTGCCTTTGGAAGAAGTGACAATGGGAAGCACTCGGGAAAAAATTATGTAAGGAAATTCTTCATCCAATCTAATGGATAAAAAAATTCTAAATCCAGGTATGAGAACTTATGAAACCCTACTTGTTGAGGATACAAGTATACCTTTGTTTGAAACATTGGAGGAGTCTACTAGGGCTCATGCAAATGTGATAGATGTTGACATCGGTGAAGAATTTTCCACATTAGATGTATTTGATGTATCTATTAATGAAAAAAATCCAAATAAGTAGATAGTCTCAACATAAATAAATAATTGAGGGAGGTCACTCATGTGCCAACTGATGAATTCAAGATCTAAAAATTAGAAGTTTCTCCTACGGGTAAAGTAACTTCAAATTCAAAGGAACAAAGATATTAGTGGAAGAAGATGCTTCCCATTGTGTTAAAATTACTAAGGATGATGAGCATTGTCAAGCAGGGATATCCATCTCTGAAAAGACAATAGAAGTTGCACAAAATGCAAGTGCTAGAAAGGAAATTATTGCTTTGGTATAGATATGCAATCTCTATATGGGAATAGGGATTTGGCATCAGATGAGAAATCCACTGTGGCATGACCTAAGGTGTCATTAGAACATGAGGATAGTAAGATGCCAACCCAACAATCTTTAAAGAAGGTAGAGCTATGTGATGGGAAGGAGGAATCTGCAAGCTAGTTATTGGTTCAAGAAAACCTCAAGGAAGAAATTGAATCTAATGTGGCATCAATTGGAGAGATAAGGAAATAATATACTCCAACTACTAATATAAATAAGAAGAGGGCTGATCAGGTCCCAAGATCGGGCAGAGAGGATAAGGACATGTGAAAGAATCGCCATTACAGGATGATAATAGGGAGATGGTTATTCAAACAGATGGTGAGAAACAGGTAAAAATATTATCTTAGGCTAAACAAGGAGTGTCTAAGAAATTTGTGGTTGTCCCCGAGAAACCCCAAAAAGGATTGTAAGAAGAAAATGTTGGGGTAAGTCTCACAAAGGGGTGGATTGGTATATTGATTTCAAGTGAATAGAAATAATTTTTTTCCTATTTAGGCTATTGATCTTACTTGCATTATCCTTTCCAAAGATGGTAAGATCCTCCAAAATGGCTAGGGTTATCACTAAGACTCATACTAACCCATTAGGATCTAAAACTCTAGAAAATATCAGTTCCTTTTGAAGGTAAAACTAGAAATAATGTAACAACTAGTGACTATAATATTCAGCTCCTACCTTTAGGAAAACCCTCAAGATATCAACTAAAACAAGGAGTGTCGGAGGTCGTAAATTACCTATTACAAAAGGTGGATGAAGATAGGATAACGAAGAAGAAATTGAAGGAACTGTTAAAGCTTTGACTTATACTATGCAACAACTAATTGGGCAACCTAGCCATACTCAAGAAGATACCTCTGTAAATACCCCTGAAGGATTGGATAAGATTGATAAAGCTGTCAAGAAGATCTAAGATGTAGACATATGGATTGATAATTTAATAAGGAAGTGAAACACAACAATTGAGAAAGCCAGGGAAAAATATGAAGAACTCAAAAGCAGGATTAATGAGATTGATGAGATAACTGAGCAATGTGACAATGAAATTTTTTACTTTGAGGGAATTTCCCCAAACTAGACCACATTACTCAACTCAATGATGAATTTCTTGAGCAAGAAAATATTGTGCCAGTAGAATTCAAAGGAAGTTAGCATGCCTTGGAAGAATTAGCAAAAATTAGAGTGGAAACTTTGAATGGGATAAAGGAAAAGATCGAAGTTAAAATAAATTGGGTTGTTGATACTCTTGATGCCATCAATTTGAAAATGGAAAACATGGTATTTGAAAAATTCAAAAAGAGTTATGATGATTTAAAGTTTGATTTCTTGATCAACTCTATTTAGAGGAATATTCAAAAGGATAATTTCTCTTATGAAGTCATTAAAACAATGAGAAAAATTGATAATAGAATTACAAATTTGAAAGCTATACCAATGGAATACAATAGGAAGATGGGATGTTGTATGGATGCGATAGCTAGAAATACATTAATCTTCCAACACCACACTAGGCTAGATGAAAGTGAAATAAATGAGCTTTTCTAGAGATATGATGCATACGTGGCAAGATTGTCAAAAGAACAGGATGCAGAAGTAGAAACTGAAGAAGAAAAGGATGTAGATATTGGAAATGATGAACAAGTTTAGGCTTGTGGCTTTTAAAATTTGTACTTTCTTCCCATACTTCTTCTCTAAGATGATGTTTTAACTATTATCTCTGTTTCATTAAGGATAATTGTTACTCTGAAATTCATTGTTATCTTATATAAATTGTAAAATGGTATGATACATTAGTTTTATATGGATTGGATAAAATATAATACACATTTTTATAAGCATATAAACTATTATGATGTTTTTTCTTCTTACATGTTGAAAAAAGAAAAAAATGGGGTTCTATAGGGGCCCCTACCCATGGAAAAATAAGGTTCTATACATGTTGAGAAAAATGACAACAAGGTGAGAATAATGACAAGGGAAAAAATGTTTACATGTATTTTATTACCTCTTCAAAAATTCCCCCTAATGGAGGAAGCTTTCTCAACAACTTATTCTTCCTTAATAAGAATGCACTTAAAAACTTGTTCCATCTGGACAAATATGATGGACCCTGCTAGATCTCAAGACATCCCCATCTCCATCAATGACTCAAGATTCATTCTAGGACTGTCCATGATCTTTGCCAACTCAATTATTTTCTGATGAGAGGATGCCCAATCCAGAAGATCCAAACCACCTATAAAGAAGGTTATTTTCACCTTCCCCTTGTGAGTGATTAACTTACTAGGAGCGTATTGAGAGGGAAAACCCGAGGTAATTGGAAGGGAAAGAACCATACCTTGTAGGATCGGAAAGTTACAAGGTTACGAGCTCAACCAAGCTTCTCATATCCTTGTGTGGGGTGAACGCTCTTTGAAGAAGGAACTGGCCGAGGCCACAAAAATTCATGCTTTGACCAAGGAGCACAAGCCACTAAACAAGAGGATGATCAAATGAAAAATCTACCCTGTTGTCCTGAGAAAATGAGATTTCTGCTCTTGAAATATAAGTAGATATGGAAAAATATTCTTCTCCATCTGAGATAATGATTTGGGGTTGAGATTTTGATTCACCCTTTCCTTTTCTTGAAGATGGTGTTGGAATTGAACTTGGTTGTGAAGACTCATGTCTCATCTACCCCTTCTCCAAAGAGATGATCCTTCACTCTAATTCATCTACCTTGTGAGAGATGACATGCACAATGTCAATGGAATATTTTTCATATAATACATATGATTCCTTGGGAATATCCTTTAATGCAAACTATTCATCACATAGGAATGGAAACTAAAAATAGGTCCACCCAGACACTTGGGGCATCCTTTCAATCCATAATTTCTTTAGAAATTTAGGAGTTTTTAGATGTTCCCATCTAAAAAGATGAAAATACATGACCTGAAAGGATGTGAATAAAATATTGATCCTAATCATCCTTGTAATATTTGCTAACCAAACTTTCCGATAAGTCAGGGGTCCTCTGGTGTCTCCTGCACACTCTATGTCAAATAAGGCCCTAAAGAAAGCCTCACTAGGGCCACTCGAGTCAAAACTTTGATTCAAATCCTCTGAAGAAATTTATTTCAAGCTATGTGCTATAAGTACCTTTGTCATTGTTTGATAAAATATATGAAAAATAATCTTTACCTTTAGAATAATAAAAATCACATAATGGTGAAAGGGAAGAACTAAGTTTTGTAGTGAAAGGGGTATATATTGATCTAATCAAGAGAAATATTTCCCATGAGGTGAACGAAGATTTTTTTCAGCTCGCACAAATACAATTTACGAGGTGGAAGGGATTAGGAATGAGAAGAACTGATGAATCAATATGATTTGACAAGAGCCATGTGTGGTAATTAAGCCAATAAAACATAAAATGGAATGAACAACACCCAAGATGTATTCTTAGGAAGTAGATGAGGGTATATGTCATATAAAAAAATAATCTAGAAGAACTCAGAGGTCATCAAAAGTAATTATCCAATCAATATGAGGAAAGAATGATTAAAATAATATGTCAGAAGTGATGACCCGATATCCCAGTCAAGCACAAGTGGAATCAATTGAAAAGACTTGCATTTTTACTCATGATAGTTTAAAGTGAAACATTTTCAAAAGAGTGGCATGTTTTAAAATAGATATTGTAAAGGGAATATTCATTAGAATATTCATATTTTGGGGGAAATTTGAAGGTTAGTAAGTGAGTTGAATGGTATAAAGGCATGAAAGATAATCACATGAGAGGGGGTTAAATTTTTTTGAGAATTGTTCAAAGAAAAGAGAGAGCTGAGTAAAAAACCATTTTCCAAAAGCTTATCTGAGAAACCTGTTATTTCCTTTGTGTTTTCAAATTTAATCATGTCAAGATGGTTGCAAGTGTCCAACCATTGACAAGCTTTGAGACTGTAAATAAAGCTTTCCCTTGCTGATAAATTTGATAAACCTTGAGTTAATTGTGTTAATCATGAGCATCATTGTGTTTTCTTTCATTTTGAGATGTTTTCAAGTAGTCATTCATGTTCTGTTGTAATATTATGTTAGGAATTCCTCTTAATCACACAATATTTTTCCTTGTGGTAGTATTGTGGTATTTACAATTGGGTGTGAGAAAAACTTTCATCTTATTGCACAATAAACAATTTAAATTCATTTTACTTCCACTCTGTTGATGCAGATTGTTTGTTAGCTTATGAGTGTATCTTAAGCATGATGAACTAGGAATCTTTGATGTTTAGTTGAGTTTTTTGACATGATATTTTATGTTAATTTCTCAAAGAATGTGTGAAACTGTGCATCTTTGGGCTTCCATGGGTGTGCATCTTCTAGTTGAAGGTTCATTGTTGATTATTTGAAGTGTTTTTATCATTTTTGGAAGATTTCCCAAATTTTGTCAAAATTCCTTAGGAATTTGGTATAATAAACATTATCTTGTTTAATTCCCCAACAAAATTCATCTATAAATGATAAATCCTATAGGAATTTCCCTTGCTTACCTTTGTTTGTCCATAAATTATAAGGATATTTGTTGGATTTACCCATCCTTTATTCAAAAATGTAGGAGAAACTAGGTTTTATTGTTTTCGTTAGTAACCTGAACCTTATTTAGAAGACATCTCCATCCTATAGAGTGACAACTTGTGAGAGTTAGATTATGTTGCATTGACCATGTCTTCTTAAGGTTTTCTTTTCAAATATCATAGAGGGAGAGTCCAATATAGCTAATCCACTTACATCTCTCACAAATATGGGTTACAAAATGGGTCCTCTTACCCTGGTTGAAGGAACAACCAAAAATAGTGAGGGTAGATCAAACCCTTTGCATGATGTTACCTCATTTTTCAAAGCTCGAGTGACAAAGAGTCACCAAATCTTTCCACGACCACAAAAAAACTAGAAATTTTGATTTATCTATCTCTAAACATCCCTCTCAACATGTTGATGTTGCTCAACCTCAAAGGTAGAATAAATTTTGGTAGTAACACTAATCTGGTGCCATTGTTAAGGATTTTCATGCAAATACATATGCATACTAACATTTGGTAATGATTCTTACATGATTTGATGCAAATACATTGTTTAAATGTTATCCTTTGTTAATATTTTTAAATATTGTGTGAGATCAGAGGTTTATTGTGTAATATTTCTTGGTTTAAGGGAAAGTTACACTAGATTTGTATTGCTAGTGATAAATATTGAAAAAGGATGATCAGATCTATCAAGATTTGTAGAAATTGGGTATTGATAGGCACTTGACAAGTTACTTACAGTGCTTTAGCACATCTAAGGTGAAAATCCTTGGTGGTGACTCCGTGTTGATTTGAAATTTTTGGTAAAACACTAGTTTCTTAATCTTTGTCAAGTGAGATTTTTTATTAATATTTACAAAGTTGGAAGGAAGAAGGTATTTCTTTAGAAAGGACCCTAATAGAATATTGTTTCCAGTGGGTAAAATAAATCTAAAGGGAAGACAAGTATGGAAAGCATTGGGGGATCAAGAATCAAGAAAGAAGGTAATACTAGTTATGGAAAATGATCAACCTATAGTTGAGGATTATCCAACATATTCAAATAGTTTAGAGTCGAGTAGTCCTCGTATAAATCTAACTACTCCAGCCAAAGGTGAAGGACCATCATTTGTATCTGGAATAAGTGTTCATCATTTCTTTCCTGTATCACTCAAGAATGATGGGGTACTTTATGAAACCAAGTCACTGGAGGATATTTAATTTGTATATCATACACATTTATCCCAAAGACCCCTTTTCCCACACCATTTTAATCCTCTTATAGGATCACCTCCTCAAAATAACATGGCTCACCCTCCACCTAGACCTCCTTTTGTTGTCAACACATTTGGACCAATAAATTTTAGAGGCATGGTTGGGCATCCTAATGTTGTACCACAAGATGTGAGAAATAGGTTGCCTAAATTTTAGGGGAATAATGCCATCACTGGTGATCAACATCGAGACTCTTCGTTAATATGATGGAGGATTTTGAAATTGAATATGAAGATGTATATATAAATCTATTCATTCATACTCTTGAAGAAGATGCACGTGATTGGTACAAATATTTACCAGATAACTCAATAGATTCATGGAATGAGATGAAGAATGCTTTCAGATTACAATATGGGGATAAGACTGACCCAAGGTTCCTCTTGTCTGAGTTTGAGAATATAAAAATAATCCCAATGAGTCTGATCTAGGATTTCAATACCAGATTCAATAAGACTTTAAATAGACTACCCATAATTTTGAGGCCTAGTGATGAGTCTTGCTTAATTAAGTATTCTAATGATTTTGACAAGAAATTTGCTTATTATTTGAGAGATAAGAACCATGGAAATTTAAGACATGATTTCACAATGGCCTTACAAATTGAAAATAATATTAAGGCAGTTGGAAAAACCCCTAAGAGGGAGGGTGTCAAATTGATTAATCTGATAGATCTCAAATGAATCTAGAGGAGTTTATGAAGACTTTGGCTGGAGAAGTTAAAGAAATATCCTATAAGTTGGCTAGAGAAGAGAAAGGAATAGGACAGAGTTCTCAAGGTCAACATAAACCACAAGGCTAAGAGAGATTTGGAAATCATCCTAGGGCTGATCATAGAATAAATGAAATAGGAAAAGGGCCCATAGGATTAGGAAATAAACAACTAAAACATAGAGAAAATAGTCTAGTCCCTAATCCTTTGACTGTTAGGGTTGCTACAGTGGAAGAGGCCCATGTTATTGATTGGTGTGACAAGTGTTTCCTGCCACATTCCCCTTGTGATATGAGTAAGGAAATTAAAGAGACAAATGATGATGAAGCTTATGGTGATGTGTGTATGATGGAATGCCCTAGAAATCCACAATAAGGAGCCACTTCAACTAAACTGATAAGTGCCAGGACTGTAGAGAGTTTATGGGATTGCATTCACAGGTATTACCTCTTCCTCCTAATGATGATATTGAGATTGATATGGTACAGGAATTTGATTTAACAAACTATGAATTTGAATATTTGAGGGATTTAATGATAAAGAATAAGTTGGGGGAATTCCTTCTGAGGAAGACATGTAACTTTTGATGAATGGAGTAGTTACTTAGGAAAAGGTATATAATACCCAAAGTAGAGTTATCAAAGGAGGAGGGCCACAAGCCTAGAAAAAAACTCCACTTCTCACTAATATCCCAAAATAACTTCCCAAAAAGGATACACTTAGAAAAGGCCCAGTCACTCCAAGTAAAAATTCTACCCCAACTCATGCCCAAATTGTAAAGACTCTCATACCACTAGAAGGAGCCATAAATCTCCCTCCCAACACAGTCCTACCCAAATATGTTCCTATGATATAGCCCAAATTTTGAGTCAGATCAAAGTTATTGTGCCTATTGTTGAATTTCTTAGAATCCTTGAGCATAGAAAAAGGGCATTTGAATATTTGGGATTTAAAGAGGAGGTGATAACCCAAGTAAAAATGTGAATAGTGTGGATGTTCCCCCTGTCATTGCGAGTTGGAAGTACCAAATAAATTGGAAGAATTGGGAGAATCACCTGAGGTGTATTTGGGTACTTCTCTTATTGAGTCTTAGCTTGATGTTGATCCTTTTTATATTACTTTAATAATTAAAGATAGGATAGTGCAGTTGCATGTTCGACTCAGGAGCTTCATGTAATGTGATGCCTCTTGAGGTAATGAATAAATTGAATATCAAAGTGACAATTTTTTTGGAAAGTGCACTGCTATGAATTCAAGAGAAGTGCCAGTGATTGGATATGTTAAGGGATTGATAGTGTAATTGACATCTTACCTGTGTAAGTGCTTAACCATGAATGTAGTCATTATGGGTTTCTCGGCCCAATGGGGAACTTTGTTATCAAGAAAGTGGGCTGCTAGTGTGGGAGGAAGTGTACAGATGGATATTTCATATGAAACCATACCGGTAGAAGGAATCCTTGTGAAATTGTATAGTGAGAAAAATATGTTACATCTGATTGAAGACCCTAACAATGCTTCTTATGAGGTGTTATATACAGATGTAGATGTCGATACTTTTGTGGGCTATGCAGATTTTAAAGAGCACAATATTGACAAATGTAAATGTCTTAAACAAGTTGGCTCCCCTTGGATTTTGATGTTTGATGGAGCTTTTTCTAAATTTGGGAATGGTGTTGGTGTTGTCTTAATATCTCCAAATCAGGAAGAATTCAATTTTTCTTTTAAACTTAAATTTGAGTGTACTAATAATATTACGAGAATATGAAGCATTTATTTTGGGTTTAAGGATTTCTTGGAGGTATGGTATTAGGGATATTATTGTTAAGGGAGATTCGAATTGGTAGTCAAGCAAGTTAGGAAATTGTATGCAACCAAAAACCAAAGAATGAAACAATATAAGCATGCAGTTTGGGATTTTATTGAAATGTTTGATTCTTTCAACATAATATACCATGACAAAAGAAAAATACTATTGTAGATAGGTTGGTAGTATTGGGATCTAGATTTGAAAACTGTGAAATGTCTCCTTACTGTGAGTATGATATATAAGTGTTGACAAGACCATCTTCCCAGACAATGTCAAACATTGGCGAGTTTTGAAGATGCTACCCAAGTTTAGAGGTTTTTACAAAATGAAGGAGAATTTACAAATTAGAATATGGATTAGGAACCAATGGTCTATGTTTATGAAGGGAAAGATACTCTATTTGGAAAAGATATTATTCAATTAAAAACCAATACCATCCCAAGAGGTTTGGTTGCATTAGAGATGAACTTTGATAATGTTGACCACATTGTTAATAGACACATGTCAACTTCAAGAGATGTAGAGGAACACAACTTGGGGACTGATGGTAAACCTAGAAAAATATGGTTAGGTAGTAACCTCAGTAAAGAAGAAAAGCAATCATATGTCCAGTTGTTGAAAAAGTATCAGGATTTCTTGGCATGGTCATATTCAAAATTGAAGGCATATAGGGAAGATCTTTTCCAACATGAGATACCATTAGAAACTAATGCCAAACAATTTAGGAAAAAGAAAAGGCCAATCAATCCACTTATTTCCCTTAAAATGTAAGAATAATTAAAGAAATTAAGGGATGGAGGTATTATACAACCCACAAGGTATTCTTCATTGGTGGAAAACCTAGTACCGATTCGGAAAAAATGGAGATACAAAGTTATGTGTAGACTTTAGGAATTTGAATAAGTCATAAATAAAAGATAATTGTCCCTTTCCTAATATGGATAACATGTTGCGATTTAACTTACCGGCTTTGAACTGTTGTCTACTATGGATGGATTCCTAAGATATAATCAAGTGGTAGTGAAACAATAAAAAGAATTAAAACCACTTTCACTACTCCATGGGGTACCTATGTGTATGTGAGAATGCCATTTGGCCTGATGAATGCTTGGAGATACCTTTCAAAGAGAAATGGATGTAGCATTATCAGGATACATAAATGATTTCATTTTTGTATATTAGGATGATGTAACAATATTTTCAAGAAAGAAAAATGATCACCTGGATCATTTGGAGAAGATGTTGTTAAGATGCAGAGAATATGGTATTTCATTGAATCCTAAAAAGTTCCACTTTGGGGTTCAAAAGGAAAAGTTGTTGGGACATATTGTATCTAAGGAAGGGGTTATGATTGACCCTGAAAGAGTAGAAGCTATTGGAAAGGTTCCTATTCCCAAAACTAAGAAAGGAATTCAATCCTTCTTTGGACAGATAAATTTCATCAGGAGATTCATTTCAAACTTTGCTGAAATGACTATCCCTATCACAAGTATGCTAAAAAAGGATCAAATTATCAAATGGGAGGATGAAGCTATCCAAGATTTTACTAGAATTAAGGAAGCACTGAAGAATGCTCCTGTTTTGGAAGCTCCAGATTACAAAAAGGCTTTTCAAATGTTTTCTTTTTCCTTTGAAAACACCATTACATCTGTACTATTGCAAAAAGATGAGGAAGGAAATGAAAGGCCAATTGCTTTCTTTAGTAAAGCATTACAAGGAGCTGAGTTGAAATACACTATCATGGAAAAACATGTGTTTTCCTTGGTTAGAGCAATACAAATTTTCAGACCATACATCTTGAGTTCCAAGATCACAACTTATGTTCCTCATACCATGGTTAACGACATCTTGTTAGAAATGGAGATCTAAAGTAAAAGATGTTGATGGGTGAATGAATTACAATAATATGACATGCACATCGAGACTACTAAATTGGTTAGAGGTCTGGGATTGGTAAAGATAATGGTAGAAATCAATTTGTAAGTGATTGGAGAAAAATGTAGTTGAGGAAGGAGACATGAATATTCATGAAAGATAATTCAATTTTGCATGGTACAAGGACATTATATTTTATCTTTAACATTTGGAATTTCTTTGAAATTTAAGAAAAAACTAAAAGATGGCACTCAAGCTAGCTTCCCAAAAATACATCATCACTGACTATGGATTGGCATGGAAGAATCCTAAAGGTATCCTCCTAAGATGTGTTATTGAAGATGAATCTCCTAAATTAATTACAAATTTTCATGGAGGAGTGTGTGGGGAATTTTTATGGAAGAGTAACTTCCCACAAGATCTTAAGGGTTGGTTATTAGTGGCCCACACTTTTTAAAGACATAAATTTGTTAGTAAGAAAATGTGAAAGTTGTCAACAATTTTTAGGAAGAATGAAAGCTTCAGGTGCTCTCCCTTTGCAACTAGTATTAATTGAAGCTCATTTTAAATAGTGGGGCATGGACTTTGTTGGGGAAATTTCAGATCCTTAAAGTGCAAGCCGTAGATGGATATTGTTGGATACTAATTACTTCACTAAATGGGTTGAGGTAATCTCTACTAAGAAATCAACCCATCATATTGTTATGGATTTTATATTAAATCATATAATTTATAGGTTTGGAGTGTCTGCAAAAATAGTTGTAGACAATGCTATGAATTTTTGAGCTAAACCTTTAGTGGTCATGTGTCAATAGTATGGGATAAACCTAACATATACATCTAATTATAACCCTCAGGGTAATGGACATGATGAATCAAGCGACAAAAATTTATTGAAGATAATCAGTGAACATTGGAGATAAATAAATGAAGATGGGGTGAGCAATTGAAGTTTTATGTTTAGGTAGATAGGATCACTACTAAAAGAGTTACTAGAAAAGCCCATTTGAACTAGTTTATGAAAATCAGGCCCTCCTTCCCTTGCATATGTAGTTATCTTCTTACCAATTTATTCGAAACTTGAGGATCAAGAAGTCATCCCTTATGATGAAAGAATAAATCAAATTGTTGAATTGGATGAAGAAAGAAGAGAATTCCACCGATGCATTTGAAGCTCGGGAAAAGTTGAAAAGGTTATTTGACAAAAAGGTGACTCCTAGAATTTTCAGTGTGGGAGATCTTGTGTTATTATGGGATAGCAGACATGAAGAAAAAGGAAAGAACAGAAAATTTGATGCATTATAGATGGGTCCTTATTCAATTGATATCACAATTGGTGAACATACTTTATTTTTAAAGGATCTAGATGGAGAATTACTTGAGTTTCCTGTTAATGGCAGGCACCTAACAAATTTTCTTGACTAATTTTTCAAATCAAGGTACGCATCAATGTATAGTGTATAGTTATCCTATTTTATTTTGCGTGTGTTGCATGTATCTTTCAGTTTTTATTTTTGTTCTCCTGGTCTATGGTGGCGATTGTTTTGGTTTCTTGGTATGTTTTTGGAGGATGGGTTATTATTACTTGACTTGGTTCATTGGTTTTGACTCCATGGCCCAATGGATTTCAGTATGTGGTCTTGTATTTGTATTGTGTTTGGTTCTTGCGACACTCTCGGGAAGTGCCCATCCCCATTCGAGCTAATATTGGTGCTTAAATTAATCTCGGCCATTTTTGTTTGAGATTTTAATTCGACATTTTCTATGTTTTCTTTTCTAGTCAAGGTTCTTGGTTCGAAATGTTATAATCATTGATTAAATTCTTTTGAGTCTCATGTATGTTGATTTTATTTTTCCTCTTTTTGGTTGAGGATCATGTTTGGGTATGTATTGTTTTGGAAACCCTTGCAATAAAAAATTGATCATGAATCGGGTTTGAAAATTAGGAAACTTTCATGTGAGAAGTTTTTCTTGATCGTATCAATAATTTCATGTTTTGTCACACTACCCATTAGTATGTGGCACTTCCCGATTAGATGCGGTATGACGGGTTTTATCTTGTAAATTTTTGGCTTTTTATTTCCTTCAAAAAATGCAAAGTTGGCTCTACGACCCAATGAATATTCCTCCAAATATTCACAATTAGAAATTACACAAACATAAATTTTTTCCACCCTCTGAAGATGTAACTTTGTCACAAGTGGGATGGATGGACAGGATTGGGGCATAGTTATATTTTTACGCACCAAGGTAATAAGGTGTAAAATTTCAAGGAAGTTCCTAAGGCTCGTAAAAGACACATGGCTATTTCTTACACGAGGAGCAGGGAAGTGGGTGATCAGAGAAAATTTATACTTTTGGTTTAATGTGAAAAAGGAACAAAGTTTCAGAAAAATCCCATAGCTCTACTATATTTTAGGTGCGCCACATGTCAAGATCCGATTGAAAGTAAAAATGGGCAATCGGGTCAAATGACTAAAAGTATGTATGTTTTAAAAACACAAAAAAATGTAAAGAATTTCCCCAAGCCTGCATCGACACAAGAATCTTCCACGTGGATGAATCACTTTTAAAATTGGGAAAATAAGAATGGGTGGCCACGATACAACACATTAATTTTACTGCCATCAATGGATTTTACACAAATCAAGGATGATTTTAAATCTTTCAAATGCCTTTCTCTTTTATTATCACTCGTAAAAATCTAGTTGTCATTTTTGATAATGGATACTTGAAACCAATATTTGACACAAAATATTTACACAAAACAAGATGGTGATTTTATATTTTATTAATATCAAAATCAAGCATTACAGAACAAATGAGAGAGCTGCAATATTTATAGATATTGGACAACTTCTATCTTATCCTCAATATATGGAAACAAATCATCTAATTTGAGAAAATATGCAGAAATAGCATATTGCCCCTAACTGCCCCTATTTTCCCTCATGGAAATCATCTGGGAAAAAATATGCAAGATAGAACATGATCCCACAAACATTGGGATGAGAACACTATCACTTAGTTAACTAACTAAGGACAACTAATATCTATTGACATAAGTTTAAAGTATTAAATTAAATACTTTAACTTATTACATTTATTCAAATATAAACTAATGATGAATTAAGCTAAGTTTTATTCATAACATTCCCCCTTAATTCAGCATGGTCTCAAGTGAATAGGAGAGAAATTATCTAAAACCCTCAAATTTACCTCGAGCAAGTGACTTTGTGAAGACATCTGCACGTTGCATATCTGTTGGGAAATATTGGAGCTGGATGTTGTTGTTCTAAACATGTTCACAAATGAAATGTACTTGCACCTCAATGTGTTTGGTGCACTCATGAAAAACTGTATTCGAAAAAGTTTTACTACTCCTTCGTTATCAACATGTAGGATAGTTGGATATTTATGTGGTATTCCCAATCCTTCAAGTATATGTCAGAGCCATATCGATTCACAGAAAACTCCACCTACTGCATGATATTATGATCTATGGAGGATATTAAAACACAAGTCTTCTTCTTACTCCCCATGATATCGGTCTAGATCCCAAAAAGAATACAAATCCTAAAGTGGATTTCCTATCATCTATGTTTCCTGTATGATCTGAATCTCAATATCTTGTCAAGAAGAATTTATTATTCTTCTTGTATTCTAGGTCATAGTCTATAGTTCCTCTGATGTACCTCAGTATCTACTTTGTTTCTTTCCAGTGAGAAACCCTTGGTTCTTGCATGAGCCGTGAAAGATAGCCGATCGTATAGCTGATATCGGCATAGTGTAAGTCAAGTAGATGAGACTCTTGATCAACTGCCGATAGAGAGTTGCATTTACTTGTGGTGATGGATCTGTTCGAGATAGTCAAAGTCTTGTCTCCATAGGTATGGAAAATGGCTTAAAATCCATTATATTGAATTTCTCGAGCGTTATCTTAGTGTATTTCAATTATGACACAAAGATATGATTTTTTCTTTGCCAAAATTCAAGTCCAAGACAATAATGTAGAAACCCGAGATTGTTCATGTCGAATGATCGTGTTATATCTTTCTTTGTTGACTCAATCATCCTCACTGATCCTCCAGTGATGACTAGATCATCGACATATACTACAATGATCACTATCTCCCCTTGATTTTTGAGATAGAGATTAGGATCATATGGACTCCTATTAAATCCATGTTGAATGAGATGCTCGTTGATTTTTATGTACCATGCCTTGGGAGACTGCTTTAGACCATATAGTGATTTTATTAGTTTACATACCTTTTCCTCTTTACCTGGTATGAAAAAACCTTCTGGTTGAGTCATGTAAAATTCTTCCTATAAATCACCATTAAGAAAGGCACTTTTCACATCCATTTGGTGTATTTTCCAACCAAATTGTGTAGCTAGAGAAAAATTAACTTTGAAAGTTTTTATCTTAGTTGTGGGAGAAAAAGTCTCCTCATAATCAATGCCTTCTTTTGAGCATATCCCTTAGCAACTAGTCTAGCCTTATGTTTATCAATTTTTCCTGTCTACTTTGTACTTCATTTTGAAGATCCATTTGTATCCAATCATCTTTTTCCCTAGTGGAATATTTGTAAGTTGCCATGTATTATTTTTCATAAGTGACTTATATTCTGCATCCATAACATCTTTCCAAGGTTTATATTGTAGGGCTTTTGAAACTGAGGAAGGCTCAATAGTTTCAACAAATTTACCCATTAAGGCCAAATTGACCTCATTTCAATCCATACTGCGAGTCCTCATTCCATTGGTAGATGTGTTGGGGACACTATCCAATTTTTCATCTCTAATCATACTTGTATACCATTTAGGCATAATTTTTGTGTTACCTATGGGAGGTTGAATTTCATTATCTTCCCCATCATCACTATCATCATCAAAGTGATTACCATCCTCTGTTTTCACTGTAGGGATGATTTTTTCATCATGTGAGTGTATGAAAGGAGAATATACTTCTTTCTTCTCAAAGAACTCAACATCTCGACTAGTGTATACCCTTCTTGTTTCTGGATTCATAAGTCTATAGCCTAGTGCTTCATCACCGTATCCCAATAAGATAAGTTTTTTTGATTTCATATCAATATTAGTTCATTGTTTCTTAGGAGTGCGCATAATTTATTTACATCCAAAAACTCTAAGATGTGAAATAGATGGCTTATTCCTTGACCATGCTTCATGTGGTGTTACTCCATCAAGAGCTTCAGTGGGAACTCTATTTAGTAAATAGACTTCCATTTTAGCTACTTCAGCCCAAATTTTTTTTTGATAGACTGTATCATCAATCATGCATTGCACCATTTCCATGATAGTACGATTTAACCTTTCCAAAACACCATTTTTTTGTGGTGTGTGAGGAGGATCCATTTGATGATGAATGCCATGTGTTTCCAAAAATTGTTGAACTCATTACTAGTTTATTCTCCCCCTCGATCTGAGTGGAGTGTTTTTATTTTCCTACTAGACTCTATTTCAACAAGGCCTTTAAACTTCTTGAAAGTTTCAAAAGCTTGGTATTTTGTAGAAAGACAATTTATCCACATTTTTCTTGCAAAATCATCAACAAAGAGCATGAAATATTAAAACCCAGAGTGGCTAGGTCTCATTGGTCTATAAAAATTGGTATGCACCAAGTCAAGTTTTTCCTTAGCCTGAAATGTACTATGTTTGAATGGTGCAACAATTTTGGAGCTTTGAAGCTTATCTCGAATTAGGCACATATTTTTACTGCCTTTACAATCAAATTCAATTTTGAGATTGTGATCTAATAATTGACTCACGGATAACAATTTTTTTGTTAAACCAGGGACATAAAGAACATCTATAATTTTACAATTATGTTTCCCAAGTGGTAGTGAAATGGAACCAATGCCTTCAAAATTGTATGATGTATCATCACCCAAAGAGACATGATTTTTGGTGGGTGTTTTACTCATTGTGAAGAACCAATATTTCTTTCTGTCATGTGTCGAGTTGCACCCGAGTTGACATACCAAATTTCATTTGTAGAATTGGATACTTCATTTTACTATGTAGAATAGAGGAATCGTCATCATCAAATTTATCTTCCTATTCAGCCACATTTCCTTGTTGAGTTGGTTTCTTCTTCCAATTTTTTTGGAATGTGTTGTACCAATAATTTTTTAACTTATGTCCTTTTTGACCACAAACAAGACATTTGTGTTGGTCCTTTTGGCCTTGTTGAGTATTACCTTGCTTATGAGGATGTTTAATAGACTTAGCCTATTTTTTCCTTTTTGATTAGAAGTAAGTGCCTACTCTTCAGTTTCAATAGTTGAGTGAATAGCTTTCTCTTGTTGTAGCATATTCACTAACTCTTCAAAAGTTGTTGTTTGACCAGTTATGTTTAACATGGTCAAAAAAATCCTATAAGAAGGAGGAAGAGCTATCAATAATATAAGCACAAGTGATGTTTTAGTTACTTTTCTTCTTCCAAAGCTTGAAGTGATGCATGCAAAGTTTCCACTCTTCTCAAAAGCATTTTAACCTTCACAGATTGGTTGCATTTTCAAGTTTAATAGTTGACATTGGAGATGAAGTATTGTGTTCTTATTTTTGACTCATGTACCATTTTTTAATTTGTCCCAAGATTCTTTTGTTGTTGTGGACTCACAAATATGAGGTTGTACCTCATCTGAAACACTAAACAAGATTATTAAATTTTCTTTTTGATTTGCACGATCAAATGTAGCTTGTTGTGTAACATTTGTTGTAGATCTTGTTAATGTACCAGAAACAACGGACCATAGATTTTCAAAATCAAGTTGTGTGCAAATTTTTGTTTTCCATGCTGGATAATTATCTAACACAAAAGTTGAGAATCTAGAAAAAGAACTTTGGTGCCGTAATTGCAGCCATTGTGAAAAGTGATAAACAATAGAAGAAAAAATTGAACACTTTTCCCCCTTAAAGCATGCACACCCCCCCAAAATAATTATTTTATTTATTTTTGGGCTCCTTTTCGGCCATGTACAATGAATTTTCACACTATTTTCCACACTTTACGAATTTATCTCTCCGGCCGATTTGTAAAAATAAAATGGCTCTCTTTGCTGATTTAAAATAAAATAAAATTTTGGACTCTTTGGCCTCTTTTCAAATCCAAAAATATTATTTTTACAAAATAATCCTTTTCCAAATCTGATTAAAAAATAGACCAAGATGTAGAGCTCACAAAAAAACACACTTTCAAAACAAACGACACCTCAATCCGAGGTACCAGTTGAAAGTTATGCCTTTTTTAAATTGCAATTTTAATATCTTTTTGGGCCCCTTTCCAAAAATGGATTTTTTTCACTTCGTCCAAAAAAGAAATTTTTTAAAGCATTTTTTTAACAAAAAAATGTGATTTAAATCTTACATGCATGCGTACATCATTGTTTCACCCGCTGCCAACCTTGTTTCCTCCGCCACCACCTCAATTTATCAGCTTTTATACATCTTTTCTTTTACTTCGTTACAGCACAGGTTCACTTTTCTCCAACAACATTTTTCTTCTTTTTTCTATGAATTACAGGATCTGCACATGGATGGGTGTGCAAATGGAGGTTGGTTTGTAAACAAGATCACTTGTTTTCTTCCTTTGGCCATCGCTTCTATTCTTTTGGCCACTTTTTCCTCTGCTCCTATTTGTACAAGGTTAGATGCTTGGAGACGTCAATTTTGAGATTGATCCAATGCCACAACTCACTGACAGGGTCTAAGAAAACATAAATTAACAAAGGATAATGGGGGTCTCTTATTTTAGAGACAAAAAAAAAAAAAAAACCCAAAACAATTGCATATAAATTTTTCTTGAATGAAAAACAATATTTTTAAATTCAAGAAGTGAGATTCAAACTATAAATTCAAAAATCACTTCTTGTGTAATTTTCTGTAGTACTTCTTTTGTTGTTGCTGGTGTGTGGAGTATGAGAAGGGGCTATGTGAAGACACTGGGGTCAACTTTGGATCCTCCTAGCTCAAGCTTCTTATTCCTCCTCCCTCAAACTTCCTACACTCCCTAGCACTCACAGGTTCAGGATCTTCCGACTCTGATACCAAATCTTGATAATGAATACTTGAAAACAATATTTGACACAGAAGATTTACACAGAAACAAGATGGTGCTTGTGTATTTTATTAATATCAAAATCAAGCATTACAGACAAATGAGATAGCTGCAATATTTATAGATATTGGACAACTTCTATCTCATCCTCAATACATGGAAACAAATCATCTAATCTGAGAAAATATGTAGAAATAACATATTGCCCCTAACTTCCCCTATTTCCCCTCATGGAAATCATCTCAAAACAAAATATGCAAGATAGAACATGATCCCACAAACATTGGGATGAGAACACTATCACTTAGTTAACTAACAACTAAGGAAAACTAATATCTATTGACATAAGTTTTAAGTATTAAATTAAATACTTTAACTTATTACATTTATTCAAATATCAACTAATTATGAATTAAGCTAAGTTTTATTCATAACAGTCATCGTTAGTAGTTTTCATTAAGGAATTTTGTGAATTTGACTGAGGAGCTCAAATTGGGAATCATACTTTTAAAAACCTTTCGAATTGATGTTGAAATTGCTCGAGACATTCATGAGAAAATAGGTAAGAACTAAGAAATTTATGTGCCTTTTATTTTATTGACAATAAATTTGAATTAAAGATAGGTTTTTTGGATGAAAACCATTTCATCCTCATTCTCTGTTGTATCTGGAATCACGAGTGATTTAGATAAAATTATAGACACATAGACTTAATGAATGCCGACTTAAAATATTTTCTTTAGAGATTGAGTAGCCCTAATAAGAGTGAGTCTATGGAAGCAATTCAAGATATCCACATCACTTTAGCTAGTGCTATTCCACCATCAATTCATTTCCCATAATTGGTATGGCATTGCGCTATGAACTATGACCCAGAAAAAAGGGAAGTGTTAGATGGAAGTGGTGATGTAGTGTTGACATTGACACTGCAACTATTAGGATAATGCTCAAGCTACCTGTGATAACTAATCAAATAACCTTAGGTATCAAGTTAGCCTTATGATACTACAAGGAAAATAAAAATACTATGCTAGACTCATAAACACAAAATGGTTCCTACTACAAAAAAAGGCAACCCAAATCCCTAAGAGACTGGTTAGGGAACAATTTTCAAAAGAAGTTGAGGATGTTATTGTATTATTAAGTGTAATGGCCAGATTAGAGACTACAAATGAGTTAAAGGAATGTATGTGTACCTATATGTGGATAATTTTGGAAAGAAAGGGGATCATCTACTGGGATACTTTTATTACAGAAGCACTTCATGGTCACATGGTTACCTTGGGAGAAAACATAGAAATGGGTGATACCTCACAGCTGGAATTTTACATGATGACCTACGTGATTTACAATGTTGTAGGACATAATGTTTCACAAGATTCTTAAAACATTAATGAAACATATAATGGCTGCTTTAGGCCAAGGAGGAATACCTAATTGTGATGTCGGTTGAAAGTCATGCAAATGTTTTGATTTCCGATCCAATGCTTGATTGCGAGCTCCCTTTTGGCTAGGAGGAACTACCTGTAAATGCAAAACACTACCACTAGATAGAGTTAAATAAAAATGAGTGGAATGCCTAGCATAAGCTAGATCCAAGAAGCATGATTCTTCCTGAATGGCTATCAATCAAATTTTATATAATAATATTAATACTACCCAAAATAAACATGAAATAACAATCTATTTGGAATTGAAATGATTTAGGTATCTTGTGTAAAAAAAATAAGAAAGGTTGGATAAAAGGTGATTGAGGTTAAAACTGGTCAGGTGATGGACTGGTATTGGGTTGCAGGTATGGTACATGTTCTAGGTAAGATCTGGTAAAGATCCAGAGTGATTTTGGTCTATTATGGAATGGGTATAAGCTCGCTGGTTTGAGGTATGTTGCTAAAAATGGTAAGCGACATCGGTTTTGTGGCTGATGCCGGTTTGGCAGGATGATCGACGTCAATTGGATAACTAACGTCGGTGGGGGCAGTTAGTAAAAGGCTCTTAGAAACTGATTTCCAAGCTCTCTGTGATTGTTGAGAGGCTGAAAAGGGTGGAGGTGAGGTCATAAAATGGCCTTATTGACTCGGGGATAACTAGGATAGGGTGAAGATAGGTGAAAAGTATTTATATGGTAAGATGATAGGTCTTTGGGAGAAAGGAGGTGTACGGATGTACAAAAAATAAATTACTTAGAGGAATGATGATCTTACTGAAAGAAAATAATGATAACTGAAGAGATGTTATGTACTTACTAAAGAATGGGTCTGGAGAGTGCAAGTGATGAAAACAATGGTGGCAGAGATCCGAAGAGAAGGGACGTCATGTATGTGCCATGGGAGTTTAAGCCTTTGTGCTTCTCTATGTGAATCTGTGATCATGAAGAAGGTGATGGATGTTGATGGTTGTTGGTAGTGCTCCCGGGTGCTTTCCTTTTCTGAGTGCTTTATAAATTCAAGTGCTCCAAGTCTCTATTTGTATGAGATCTTGAATTGAATGACCAACCTCAACAAAGGCTTTTGGAAATTTATTTAACCTAACTATCAATGGTTAGGGTACCTACGTTGGTTGAGATATAGCTGGTGTTAGTTAAGGTGGGAATATCTAGGTTGGCCAAAATATCCTGATTGTTGCTCTTTTTGGCGTGGTATTCAATCTTTGTCCGAGTCTCGAGTGATAGATCATGGAAGGATGAGTAATATTCCTCTTAGGTTTGTTAATAGGAGTTAATTCTAGGTTTAGACTAAGTCCTAGTTGGTTAGGATAGGATTAGACTTGGTCTTAGGTCATTAATGGGGTTTGAGTGGGTCATAGAGTGAGGTGGATAGGTGAGTTGGTTGGGTGAGGTGGTCAAGTGAGGATGTTAATTAAATTAATTAAGTTAATTAATTAAATTAATCATGTGCACTATGGGATATGAATAGGTAAGGTATGGTTAATTTAATTAACGAGGTTATAAGGGTAGTATGACCTAATTTTGGTGTCTACATTTTGCCCCTTTTTGTCGCGTAGCTTGTATTGATAAGCGGCTTTGAAAAGAATAAGAAGTGATTGCCTCATGTATGGGTGAGAGCGGAATTTCCCCAAGTGTGGGTAAGGTGACCCCACTCAAACCAAGAACTAATGAGGTGTTATACGAGTTGGTGAGTGGTTTGATAAATGTGTAGTTGGTGTAAGTTAAGGTAGGTGGGAAGGGTATGGGTACTTTGGGTAAAGGATAATGGTCAAATCGGGTAATAGGTAATGGGCCAGGTCAAATTGGGTAATGGGTAATGGCAATCAAATGCATGCACACATATAGACTACAACACGGTACCAGGTTGAAGAGCTTGTAAACTCTACATCGTCTAAGGTCGATAGGTTTATCCAAACAAGGTTGAAGTGATTCAGGTATCTAGGGTATAGGATATGGTACGAAAACACAACATAGGTTAGGTGCAAGAATGTTTAGGTATGATCCATTACACCACGGGTTTGGTAAGGATAAACGACACAACAACAAGAAAGGTATGGTTATTAGGCTAAAATAACATAGGTAACAACATCAGAAGGTATAAAAAGTACACAAGTTCATCAGTCACAAAAATTAGGTCAGGTTTAGGTAAATAGGTCATGACACAGGTAAGGCCAAGGTATAGACAAATCTCTAAACGTAATTAAGGAATTGTATGGGTAGTTGAGGCTTGTGGGTAGGGTCTATGAAGTGTTGGTAATGTCAAATGTTATGGGACAATAATGAGGTTAGGTTAAAATATGAAAAACATGGATGAAATGGTACTAGAAGATGACCAATGCTGGTTGTAAGGCAACAAGTGTCGGTCATGTTGGGTTAGGGTTATAAAGTGGAAATTACTATATTTTATGGAATCATTGTTGTTTTTGAATTTGAGAAAAAAATAGGTGAGTGACTTGTGCATTTGTCGGGGAGGAAAAAGACAAGGTATTGTACGAGGCCAAGGTGGAGGTGACTAAGTGGTGAGAGGATCCAGGTAGACAAGTCCACTAGAGCAGTTGGAGACGTGTGATTGGTGGAGAGGTTTGAGGTATATTTTTGTATGGTGGAGGTGGGAGAGGGGTTGGGTGGACCACCAACGTAGTATCCAGATGTGCCACCACGTAGACGTCATTGAGATGAGGTAGGAGGTGTTTTCTAGCATGTTATTTTCTCCAATTGTGTTTTACAATGAAGAAATTTTGGGTGGGAATGTTAATTTTGAAATGTAGGTAAAAATAGATGAAATCTGGGGATGAGGTCAAATATAGGCTAAGTAGGGGAGAAATAAATGTGAGGTGTAAGTGTTTGGGATTAAGTAGGTTTATAGGTTGTTTTTGTTAATTTTTAAGAAATAGAGGAGTGGGTTTTGGTTTTGGGGCTCACGACAAAGACCGGTAGCGTTGGTCGGTTGTAGTCGACATCGATCAAGACTAAGGTGATCGATGTCGATCAAGGAGAACTCGGTGACGGTCTAGGAGACCAACACCGGTTAGGGTGAAAGAGGGAAAAGGGTAAGAAGTGTTATGAATGATAGGAAAATAGATCAAAAGGGGCAAGTAATGACTGGTTGTGGAGGGGTAAGGGTAAAATATGATCACTGGCTAGATGGAATAGGTGAGTAGGTGAAATAATGTGAAGGTAATAAGTCATGAATGTAAAGGGTAGGAGGTTGGTATATGAATTAGGTAAATGGGGTAAGAAGGATTGGTGTGATTAGGTATGTTGTTTGGGGTTAAGATGTAATTAGAGGTAGTGAGGTCTTAACAATGTTGTGTTTTGCTAGATGTAATCTAGGGACCAACTACATATGTAGGATAGAATACCACCGCTGTTAGTAGATATGTGGTCGAGTGTGACTGTAGAGGAGTGGGAGCATATACCTAATGTTGGATTGATTTGGATCCAACATTATAGGAATGTAGCTCGAGATCCTAGTTTGTTGGTCACACTCATTGATAGATAGGATTTAATGACAAACACTTTTCATTTACCGATGGGTGACATTACTTGTCACCACTGGAGGATGTATACGAGGATCCCGTGGCTACCGATTGTGGGTGAGAAAGTGTATTCTATTTCTTGAGAGGCCTCAGAGCCTATAGTGGCTACTTTTGGGGAGGAGATGTGTGAGCTAAGGTACCATAACATGAGTCTTAGCTAAAAATAGATGTATGCAGCCCTTCCTTAGGAGACGAGGTTGGTTGTTTTGATGATGGAGGCCGTATGTTGTTTTCCTTACTAGATGCCGAGGGTGGTAGATTCCCGTGAGCATTGATGGGAGTGTTATAGGATATGGTGGAGGAGTAGATCTATTTTATATGGGCACCGAAATTATGGTGTAGTTTGTATAAAGAGTTGTGGGCCTATGGAAAATTACGACGCTTGAGTTTTTGTTACACTTTTCTTCTACATTAGTGGGCATATGAGCACATCATATATGTACAACTAGTTGGTTTCCTTTGACTTGATTGGTTCGAGGGTGACTTGGTTAGAGTTTGGTATAGATGGTGGGTACCGGTTGGTGGGAAACACGGGGTGGTGAGGGCCACACATGACGTTTCATATTATAGGAGGTTGTTGGAGGTATTGTCTGGTGTGGATATTATTTGGAGGCCATATGTTGGCTATCCCTCATACATGGACATGACAGAGGAATTAGAGGAGTTATAGCTACTCAAGTGGATACAGGGGTACCACGCTGACAAGCACATGATAATATCTGTAGACAAGGTCAGACGCTAGTTTGGGCTACCACAGGATGTGCTGCCACCATTCCCTCAGTATAAGAGAGATGACATGGATATACCTATGTCTCCACCATGACCGAGTGTGCCTATAGGTAGGAGGAGAAGGTGGTGGATAGGAGGATTAATGATGTTGGGGTCACCGATAGATATAGGAAGTTGTGGGTGGCACAACTATAAGCGATAGCCTCGAAGCCGAGTCAATTAGACTTAGCCACCATCATCATACGTAGAGGGATACCCCGTAGGGTCAGTGTGGCTGCCCTTCGAGGACATATTACAATGTTACAAGGGAAACTTACTAAGTCGACACATAGCTTGCCATTTTACAGAGCCTCAGTGTTGGCATTACAGTCTAGGTTATATAGGGACAGACACCCATAGAAGGTGGAGATGGAGATGAGGGACAAGTTTCCACCTTACAGCGCGAGATAGCAGGTTTGTAGGGCCGATTGGCCACTTCACAAGATCAAGTTAAGGCCCTACATGCCTAGGTTATAGTGCATGCACCACCACATGCTCAAGGACATGGTCCCATACTATAGGAATTTGTGACAGGATAGGGTCCCAAGGTACATGGAGGAGGACAGGAGAGCACAAGTATAAGGTCTACGGCCATCCCTAGCAAGATAGACCTAACAAGTTACTATGAGACCCATGGCACCACCTCAAACAATGTCGATGGTGAGGTTTAGGGATGCCCTAAATGAGGCATGATATTACCAGGATCATCTGACGACCATAGGGATAGATGTCCCCTCCTATGTTGAGTACATAGAACAATAAGCAGCGAGTGAGAGGACTAGATCCCACACTCATAGTTTAGATAACATAGGGCACCATTGAGCCTAGAGACAAGGTCATGGTGAGGTGACGAGTTCAAAGATGTCATACCTAGTTGTGGGAAAGGTAAAGATTAGACCGAGACCCATGCTAGGTGGAGAGATGTTGGTAGGTCACCGGGTTAGAGGTGAGGAGGAGGAGACAAATGAGACATGCACATATATCACATGGAGTGACAACTAGTCAACTGATACGATTGGTTAGTTATCTTTTTTTGGTATATACCAGGTCTGCGTCCGATGATAATGAGGATGTACATGAGATTTTCGATATTTTAATCTTATACCGGCCTACATGTCAAAGAAGGTGAGGATGTATTTGTATTTGAGATACTTATATGTATTTGTATTGGTGTAAATTTGTATTGATACAAAACTTTCATGGTTATAAATGATTATATTAATATTATGGATGATGTATTTATGTTTTAATTTCCATTTTTATTGTGTATGTGATGGAAACTAGGTGAATTAGGCATGTTTGAGTCAAGGTCATGTAGGCATGGTTGAGTTAGGTCAGTTAGGCATGGTGGAGTTTGAGGTTTGTTAGGCATGGTTGAGTTTAGGTCAGTTAGGCATGGTTGAGTCAGGTATAGGCATGGTTAAGTTTAGGTCATTTAGGCATGGTTGAGTTAGGTATAGGCATGATTGAGTCTAGGTGAGTTAGGCATGGTGGAGTTAAGGTTTGTTGGTTTTGATTTAATTTCTAAGTTATTGGTAACATGGGAAATAAATGATGATGTATATGTATGTGATGGTGTATATTTTCAAAATATTTGATATCATGGAATTGTGAAATAATGGATGTATGATATGATGTTATTAAGAAAATGACAGGTATTTACATTTGTTAATTGTTTAATTTCCAATTGTTTGTGAAAAATGGAAACTAAATAAGGTGAAATGTTAATTGAAAACATGGGGGAAAATTTGTTAGGGAAAAGAGTTACGGAGCTAACCTCTAAGGGCACCATGCCCTCAGAGTGCTGCCTATATAGCCTCGACAAAAAGGGGCCTCAGGCCAATGTAGTTCTCCCATAAGCTAGGGAAAAATAAGATCAGGTGGCGGAATGGGTGGGTAGGCTTTAGGCATGATTGATTTTAGGTCATTTAGGCCTGGTTGGGTTTAGGTCATTTTAGGTATGGTTGGGTTTAGGTCATTTAGGCATGATTGATTTTGGTAAAAGGGGAATCCTTAAAATGTAGGTATCAATGGTCTAGTCTTGTATAGGGTAATCAATAAGTAATGAAGAAGGTGAATGGCAAGAGGTGACCAAAATATCCACCTAATTGATAAGAACCATAATGAGTCTACCATATCAAAGATTGTCTTATGAACGTAAGACCCTAAAGGCATTGCATGATTGACTATGCTAAGGGTGAAGAAAGTCACATGATCACAAAAATTCATGTTTGCGAAAATCCCTTGAGAAGGTGGGAAATTAGGGTGAAAATAAAATGAGGTGGAAATGATCAACTTTTTAACATAACTTGGTGTAAGACAACATGCCTACTTGCAATAGACCTAAGATCAAAATAGGTAAGTCCATGACAAAAAAATTATCATTTTCTTCTTTTTGTTGTTGTTTTGATAGTATGATCAATGCAGGAAGTCTATGTAGGATGAGTATATTATCTCCTTGAGGTCTTCATGAAGTTGATCAATGTGGGAAGATTCTAAATATTTTATTTTATTTTACAAGAATAGTCCTCTTTTGATGAGAGACTAAGTACAATATAGCTAGCTTTGCATAGTTTTCCTTTAAGGGAGCAATCTATTTATAGCAGCGAGATTAGAGAGAATAGATTTCCTTTTTGAGGGAATCATATTTTTTATAGAATTTTGAATCAAGGAGTTGAATCCCATTTTACTTTTGAAATTAATTTTCTTTTGGACTTTTAAGTCATGGACAAGACTATAGAGAAAAATAGGCCCTTATTTTGAATACAAAACTATATCACATAGAGGTTAACTATGAAAGAGAGGGTTTAAGTGATGAACGACCATGGGATTCCATCTTTGAAAAAGATGAAAAGTATCCATGAGAATCATGCCATGAGTAGAGCCATGATACTCATATTGAAAACAAGGTTGAAAGGTAATGGGTAATCACATGATCCTGGCTTAGTCGTTGATCCTTAAAATAGGTAAAATGGAAGGTGAACAAAGGCTCTCGGGATGCACGTTTAATAGACAAGAGGTGATATGGGACTTAATTTAACATTAGAATGGTATAAGATGTAAGGTATTGAGGGGTTCGGGTTCAGGTTTACCTTAGAGTGAAGACATGATAAGCACCTAATCCATAGGTATGAGTAACGATATAAGGTCCAAGCCAATTAGGAGTGCATTTTCCCCATTTACTTTTCTCCTCTTAAGTTACATGTTGATTTTCCTTTAGGATGATGTATCTAAACTGGAAGGTTCATTTGTGGAAATGTTTTTGTAGGCACATTTGATACATTTTTATTAGATTTGGAGATGATCAAGAGCATTAATATGATGCTTGTCTAATAACTCAAGTTGTACCAAATGGTCCCGATGAAATTCATCATCGTTAAGAATATTTTTGAGTGAAATACAAAGAGATGAAATCTAGACTTAGAGAGGTAGGAAAACCTCTATACCATAGACCAGATAAAAATGTGTGGCCACAGTTGAGTTACAAATACTAGTACGATACACCCATAAAGAAAAAGGAATGTGCGTATGCCAATCCTTTCCCGTATTGTCAACCACCTTCATAAGAATTTTGTGCAAGGATTTGTTGGTTGATTCATCTTGGTCATTTTTTTGGGTTGTAAGGTGAAGAAAAACTAAGTTGAATTCCAAAGGAGTCGCAAAAGTTTGTGTAGGGTTTTCTTTTGAATTTTTTGTCGTTATCGTGATAAGGCGGTGAGGGACACCAAAGCAAAAAATAATGTGATGGTTGATGAATTCACAAATTTTCTTGGATTTTGTAGAGATGAGGGGATGGCTTCTACCCATTTAGTGTAGTATTTGGTTGTGGTAATAATCCATTTATGGTGTTGTGAAGAATGAGGATTGATCTCTCTAATAAGATCCAAACCCCATTGAGAGAAAGGCCAAAGATCTCGTGCGGCGTGTAACGCGTGACTATGTGTGTGATGAAGATTAGCTTTGTTGCTATAATTTCACACAACATTTGACATAGTCACAATAATCACAATTGAGGGTGGGCCAATAATAGCCTAGGAGAAGGATGCATTTGGTGATAACCAAGCCATTGAAATGACCTCCACAAATTCCATCGTGAACTTCCTTGATGGTGTAGGGAATTTTAGAACTTGTAAGGCATCGCAAGAGGATACCATCAAAACCATGTTTATAGAGAAGGCCTCCCATGATGACATACTAGAGAGACACTTTTGAGAAAGGAGCGTTATCTCATTACGAGTAAGGTCTAGAGGTAGAATTGAAAGGGAAAGGTAGTCAACAAACTGCTTGTACCAAAGGTCACGTGGGTCAGTTTGAACGGTTTTGACAAGGTTGATGTCTCGAAATAGATAGGAAGGTGATTGAAGCGTTTATCTTTGTGACGAAAATATTTGAGTTGGAGGGCGAGCAGAATCGAGAAGAAAGGCGGGACATGGTATCCATAAATTTGTTTGTCAAACATGGAGTGATTTGAAGTTCATAACGGTCAAAGGTAGTCAAAAGTATGTCTACATGATGCTTATAATTTTGAAGTATTTCGTTACAAAACCGGTATATACCATTGACTTGATTTACAACCAGTTGAGATTCACCAAATATATTAATTAATTTAACATCTAAGGTGATGGCGGTTTTGAGACCTAATACGAGTGCTTCATATTTGGTGATATTGTTAGTACAATCAAAATCTAGTTTGAAAGATAGTGGCATATGTTCACCATCAAGAGGAATGAGGATAACACTGCACCACCCCCACACTTTGACATTTGGAACCATCAAAGAATAAGGTCATTTGGTAAACGGTATCATCAAAAGAGAGGGTAACAATGGATTCATCTGGGAAATAAAGTTAGAGGATTTCTTTTCGGAGAGGGTGTGTCCGTAAGTTGGTCAGTGATAGTTTGACCTTTGATAGATTTTTTGATAGATGAATTCGAGGTCAAGGTTTGCGAGAAGTATTAGCTAATGTGCAACATGTTGATGTTTGTAGAGATTGGTGTACATGTAATGTAAGGGGTCAAGTATTGGTGACAATAAATGTTTTTGTGATTGAGTAGGTAATGGTGAAGTTTAGTGGCAAAAGAAACTAAGGCTAAGCGAGTTTTTGGTGTGGGTGTCTTTGGTTGTATAGTCCAAAATGGTATGACTTATTTAATAAACCACTTGCTTATGGTGTTGATCTTTGTGATGGGTGAGCATGACACCCAAGGAATGATCCATAGCATAAATTTAAAGGTAAAATGGTTGGTTATCCTTAGGAGGAATGAGTACATGTGGTTGGAGAAGGTAATGTTTTAAGTCCTCGGTATTTTTGGCATTCATCATCCCATTTGAAAGAGACATCCTTTTGAGGAGATGATGAAATGGGTGGCAATGGTCGGAAAACTATGAAATAAAATGATGAATAAATTACAACTTACCTTGCAAAATATGAAGTTGGCGAAGGTTAGTAGGTGGAGGCATTTCGAGAATAGCCTTGATTTTAGCGGGATCGACTTCTATGCCATACAAAGAAATGATAAAACCAAGGAGATTTTTGAGAGAACAATGAAGACACACTTCCTTGGTTGAAGGTGAACACAATATTTGATGAGATGATCAAAGATGACCTTGAAGATTGTAATTTGTTCAACTCGATGTTTTGATTTGGCAAGAAGGTCATGTACATAATATTCTAATATATGATGCATGATGTCATGGAAGATATAAGTCATAGCCCATTGATATGTAGCACCAACATTTTTAAGGCCAAAGGGCATGAATCAATAGCAAAAGGTTCCCCAAGGAGTGATGAAGGTGGTTTTATGTTGATCTTCCGGGGTGAGTAATGTTTGGTTACAACCCAAAAAATAGTCCATGAGTGATAACATCTTATGGCCAGTGGTAAGATCAACTAGTTGGCCGATACTAGGTAGAGAAAAGTTGTCTTTGGGGCAAGCTAAATTAAGGTCACATAAATCTTTGCATATGCGAGAGTCCTACGATGCTTTTTGACATGAAAAATGTTAGAGATCCAATGGGGATAATGAATGGGTAGGATGAAGGAAACTAAGAGAAGGCACTGAAGTTCTTATTTGACAAGAAGGGCAATGCAAGGATGCATTTTTAACAGCTTCTGTTTTATGGGTTTGGCTTCAAGAATAGTTACGATATTATTGACCACAATGTTTGGGTCAATACCGGGCATATCAGCATAGAACAAGAAAAATCATTGATTTAATCTCGTAGGAAAGAAGTGAAAGCTTTTTGTTCAACACCATATACTGATTGAACAATCTTTAGAATGTGCGGGTCGTCACAGAGTGTTAATATTGATTTTGATGGTCGATTCATTTAACATGGTTTATGTCTCAGAAGGAAATGACTGGTGAATATAAGAATATTCCACACCAAGGTAGGAGAGGATATACTCATCATGTTGACATTAAATGAGGTTAATAGATGACGTATCATCATTGATCATGTCAAGATATAGGAAGGGAAGATAAGAGGGAGCCTCGTCATTGCATTGATAAGTCGAGGTCCCGGGAAAATGGTGTTTATGAATTTTTTAGGAGGAATAGATTAGGGATCTATAGAATCTATGGGTGAAGGTGGTGACATTGGTGAACGGGTGGAGAAGGTTTTGTTGTTGCAAATCAGCAGCACCCCTGGATGCAAATCAAGGTTCTAAGTTGATATTTCAGGCATCCAGTGTGATTGCACAACATTGAAACCTCTCTCCAAGTGTGGGACTTGTAAAATGAGAGAGGAATCTCCAGATTAGAGGCTGGTTCCTCAAACTCCTCTGATTAGATCTATTATTTGCACAACTGCAGAGGTTCAGATCCTAATTTTATCCTAGATTGCAAGGAGACAGGGATAAGAAATGCAAAAATTGAAACTAAACTAATGATGGTGATGCACCAAAGGAGTGGTGAACATTTTTGCTCATGCAAATAGACAAAAATCAGAAATTGTAGCATAAAACATCATGCACAGGTTGATAAGCTGTAATCAAAGGTTTGAAATGAAACAAACAACACATGCAAAGGACTGAAAGCATTCACAGAGCCTGCATTGTGATTTTCAACATCAAAATCCTTGCATTCCAACACCAAAGAGGCAAAAAAGGCCTGTTACAATCCCTGGAAGGTCTGGTACTTCTAAAATCACTTGCTGAAGATGAAAACAGAAGCTTGCTTTGTGTAAAAAAGTGTTCCCCTTTGAAAAATGAGCCAAATCTGGCTTTTTACAGTGCATGGGTCGAACCCAGGAGAGAGAAAACGTGAAAAAACATGGGAGCCATTCCTCATTGACCAAAATGCATTAAAAATAGCATGGGTGACCTGACAGACCCATCCCCCAACATTTTTGACCATGCTGGAGAAGAATGTGACCCATTTCGCATTAAAAATGGTTGTTGAAACGTCAGTTCTATCCATGGGCGCATACCAGAAGCGTTTTTGATTTTCTCCCTCCAAACTGAACCAAAATTCAAAATTGACCATGGAATCTTGTAGATAATTTCACCAGATTTCCATTGATATAAAGAACACAAAATCTACGAGCTCTGGATCAAAATTTATGGTGATTTGAAGTTTTAGGGCAAAAATAGGCCAAAATCGGATCGGCGGGCAAAAAGTTTGAATTTTTACCCGTTTGGTCTTTGGAACATTTTTCAAATTTTCCCCATGCTCCGCCACTCCAGGTGCCACATGGCACGTTCTGATTGGGCACGGGCCCTTCCTGACCATTTTTCCTTGGGTCGCTTGGTGTTTTTTCACCCTTGGACACGTGGCAGCTCCTGATTGGCTGCGGGCCTTCTAGGGGAAAATTTCCCACCAAAACTCCGCTGAGCCATAACTTGAAAAATACGTGGAGTTAGGAGGAAAACTTTACCTTTCTGGAAAGCTGAGAAAGATCTCTATCCAATGGTTCCATTTCTAGAAGGTTTTGAGTGCCTAGAAAACAAAATATTCTAACTGAGGCACAAGAGAAGGAAAGATGTAAAGGAGTTAGCCACAAAATGAGCAGGGGGCACATTTGGGATAACAATTTTGGTGACTCAGAGGGGTCATCTACCTGCTAGATGAAAATACCAGTTGCCTGAAGCAGTCCATTGGGCATGGAGTCATCAAATTTTCTGTTGGAACCCCAACTGACTTAGAATGTTGCAAGGAGGAAGATGGAATATCACCTGATGGAAGCAAGGACTGCAAAACATCTCCAGGGACAGCAAGCTGTGCCAAAGCACTTAGGGAAAGCAAAACTAACCTACAACAAAACAATGTGCAAAGCACTTGGAGGAATGAAAATCTAATATAATATTTACAAGGTGGAGAATTTCCCTCTAGAAGCAATGCTTGAGATAGATTCCATTGGTGGAATATGCGGTTCTTCACCATCCAATGAGGCCAATTGGAAAGCATTGCTGTTCTTGCACTTCGTGACCATGTATGGGCCACTCCAAATGGCATCAAATTTTGAATGCCTTCTCGGTTTTCTCTATCCACATCCCATTTCAACACTAGATCTCCAACCTAAAAGATCTATCCTTGGCCTTCCTATCAAAGGTCTTTTTGATCAAAGCTTGATCCTTTTCCATTGCTTGAGATGCACGATTTCTCGACCTCTTGCGAGCTCCATCAACTCTGCATATATCTCACCTCCATGGGCTCAAACTCTAGCAACTCTAATTGCTTCATGAGTTCCAATGTTGGCAACTCAAGTGACATGGGAAAGATTGCCTCTCTTTCATAAACAAGTTTGAATGGATAGTTACTGTGGATCTCTTGGGAGTTATCCTATCAACCCATAAGGCTTATTTCAGTTTGGTATGCCAAGACCTCGATTCTCATCAAGAGTCCTCCTAATGATACTCAACAAGTTCTTGTTTGTAGACTCGGCTGGCCATTACCTTGAGGGTAATAGTTTGATGAAGTGCTTAGGTAGATCCCATTCTTGATAGCCCACTCGGTCACCTTGGATCTAATGAATGCCAATGCATTATCTGAGATTATCGTAACAAGTATACCAAATCTGGTTGATATCCCCTCATAAAAGTCTAAGATGCTGGACTCATTTGCTTCTTTGAGTGCTACTGCTTCAGTCCATTTGGTGAAGTAGTCCATGGTTGTCAAAATCCATTTGTGCCCTTGACTTGAATTGGGATTAATGACTCCAATGAATTCCAAACCCCATTGCATGAATGGCTGGTCAACTGATATTGGATGCAATGGAAGGGCAGCAAGTTTCTCTTTTCCTGTGAGGAATGCACAATTCTTAGACCTCTTGATCCATGCATAGCAATCACTAAAAATTTTAGGCCAATAATAACCAAACTTCATGATTTTTAGAGCTATCACTCTTGGTGCAAAATGACCACAAGCTGATCCACCATGGAACTCTTCCAACACCCTATGAATATGATTTGTGCTAATGCATCTCAGCAGTACTCCATTCACATATTTCTTGAACAAAACTCCATCAACAATGGCATATGGGATAGCTGCAATCTGAAGTGTCTTCTTTGGGTCTTGTTCATCTCCTGGAGGGCATAGGCCTGTGCTTAGGAAGTGCATTATACCTTGGGTCCAGCAAGAAGTGGGGGCAACATTGTTTTCTTCTTGAGTGCCACATGGCTCATGGCTGTCTTGAACTATCAAAACAGCCTCTCCTTCATTGCATGCTTCTTTTTGCTTCCCCAAAACTAGCTGCTCACACAATCCTTTTCCTCTTACCAGCTTGGTGATTTTGATCTCAATGTCATACTCCATGACATGGGTGATCCAACCTGCCCTTTTCTCGTTCAAATATTTGTTGAGGAGGAAGTCCTTAACCCTAGCATGTGAGACCAACATGCTGGACCTTGTTGTTTGAGACTAAATTCTTGAATTTCTTCAAGCTTCGATTCTTGCCATTGACACATGCTTCTTAATAAAAGAGTACTTCACGTCATAGTCATCTAGGCTCTGGTGAAGAAGGAAATTGGCTGCTCATCATTATCCTTGTTCTACTTTGTACCAAAATGGCGAAATAGTGTCATTACCTCCAAATGCATAGAGGATGAAATCCTTGGAGAAGTCTGGGTTGATGAGAGTTGGTGCTTGAGAAATGGCTTCTTTGATTTCTTCAAAACTCTCCTTGCCTTCTATTATTCACTTGAAAGCCATGCTCTTCTTTAACATTTTGGTGATGGGCTTGACAAGGGCTACAAAATCAGGACAAACCTCAGAACAAAGTTTATCCTCCCCAGAAACTCTAAAGGGCTTTCTTGTGGCTTGGCAATGGTAGTGCTCTTATGGCTTCGAATCTCTCTGGATCAATTGATAATCCTTCTTTGGAGACAATATGGCCAAGGAGCTTTCCTTCATGTGCAATAAAGATACACTTCTTAGGATTCAAAGACACTCCAAATTTCCTACACCTCGTGAAAACTTGTCTCAAATGAGAGAGGTGGTCTGCTGCATTTTTGGAAAAAATAGTGATATCATCAAGGTAAATCAGCACCACATTGTTAATCAAACCTTTGAACGCCATGTCCATTGCTCTTTGGAAGGTAGCACCAGCGTTGGACAACCCAAATGGCATCTTCCTGTATGCAAAAGTCCCCATTTGGTTGTGAAGTCTGTCTTGAACTGGTCTTCTTCCTTCACCATAATCTGATTGTAGCCAGAGTAGCCATCAAGTAGTGAAAACCTCTTGGAGCTAGCCATAACTTGCAAGATTTGCTCCATGGAAGGGAGTGGGTAATGGTCCTTGAGAGATGCTCTATTTAAGTCTTTGAAATCAACACATAATCTGATCTCTCCACTCTTCTTTACATTTGGAACCAAGTTGGAAACCCAACTAGAATGCTTGATTGGGAATATGATTCTTGACTCAATCAGCTTGTCCAATTCTTTCCTCATGAGAGGCTCCATGTGTGGATTGAGTGGTCTTTGTTTTACTTTGATGGGCTTAGTATTTGGATCCAATTCAATGGTATCTTTGAGCTAAGTTGGGATTGAAACCTTTCAAATCTTCGTAGCTCCAAGCAAACACATCTGGGAATTCTTGACACAGCTGCATGAATTCATACCTTTCTTGTTCGATTGTCATCTTTCCAATTTGCAATGTTTGTTCTCTTCCACCAAGATGGATCTTGAATCTTCTCTCTTGACTTTGAATGTTTTCTTTCTCCTTCCTAAAACTGATCATTGGGATTAAAAATGGACTCCAAAGTGATAAGTCCCTTGGGCAGCTTGTTAGTTCTCAAGTACCACCACTTGGTCACCATCTTTGCTGTTCCAATTTTCTTGATTCTTAGCTGAGAACTCGGCTTCTTCTTACAAGAAATGGATGATTTGCTGGTCATTCTCAAACACTTTCCAAGTGACATTTTTATCTCGGGCCTTTGAAGGCCTCACAATCACATGGATGTTTGGTTGTACCTTGTCTTGTTAAATGCTTTCCACAATGTCAAAGGCTGCCCCTCTGCTGCTGCAAGCTGTCCAGTGACTTGATTCTCTTTCCTAGGAATGGATTTGATGCCAAAACCCTCAAAATCTTCCATGAGGTCCCACACCTGTTCTTGTAGCACTTAGTAGATCATTCTTGGCAGCATGCTTTGTCCCTTGACCTGATTTACAATCAATTCACTTGTCACCAAAGACTTGCAAGTTCTTTATTTTCTCTCTTGATTGCCCAATGCATCCCTTGCACTAAGGCTTCATATTCGAGAGTGTTATTGGAGCATGCAAACTGAAATCTAAAATTTGAATAGTACTTTACTCCTTGAGGTGAAACAAGCATGGCTCCACCTCCTGCACTTGTCTACTTCTTGATCCATCAAAAATAGCTGCCATACCTCATTGTCATCCTTGTGGTTTGGTTTGGTGATGTTAGGAATAGGCTGATTTTCTTCATGTATATAATAGACCCCTAGCTCAGATTCTTCTACTTCTTGATAAGGATCAAAAGCATGCACCTTGTTTTCCCATTCATCAAGAGTTAGATCCGGGATGCTTCCAACCTTGGTGTCAGCTTCATCGGTGCTTGGGTGATCTTCTTGATCAAATTCGAATAGTTGGCATTGATCGACTTGGAGTGTAGGGCTCAATGTGGAAGTTTGCAATAGGTTCGGACCTAATTGTAGCCTTAGTTACATACCTCGTTACAAGACCATGTGTGACCAATCAAGCGACAAATATCCCCAATCTTGGCTATGAAGTCCCTTGACAAGCATAGGGCAAAAGTAGTGGAAGGTCTATAAGCGATACATCTTGTAAAACAACAACATTTGGACATGCATGCAAGTTAAGACTCAAGTTTCTAATCACTCCAATTATTGTTTCTGCTTGTCCCATCCAGGTGCACTACTCCTTTGGATATGGTTTCATACTAGAGCCCTAGCGATCAGCTATTTGTTTAGGCATCACTGAGCTACTTGCCTAGAATCTATCATGCAATTGTGCACTAACTGATTTCCAATGATTAATGAAACATAGAAAGGAGGGGGCTTCAAATTTTACCTTGCTTTGTCCTCCATGATTCCCTTTAGGTGGGCAACATTTGTGAGCACTTTCTCTTGCATCTGAACTTGCTTAGATTCAAAGTTGGCCAGTTCCTTCATGGCAGCTTGTAGCAAATCTCTTTGGCCTGGGATAGATAGGGATTCCCACATTGATATATTTACATTTGTCTTCTTCATCTGATCAATGATGCTGAATGGTGATGGAGGATCTCTTTTCTGTCCCTTGGTTGGCACATTCACTCCTTGCATGTGGGCAACAACAACTGGCATTTGAGTTGGTCTAGGAGCTGTTCTTGGCTGCCCTTGTGCATTTGAAATTGGATTTTGCTTGCCAACCATTTGTGGAGCCATAGAAGGTTGGAGATTGGTTGGAGCTAATGGCTGTTCTTCACCCAAATTCCTTCTTTTTGACCTTGTGTTGGCTGCAACGCCTTGGGAAACTACCTGATTCATGCCACAAAAATCCTCTGCTTGCCAATTTACCAACGTGGTGTCATTTGGGGCTGATTGTTGTTGGAATGTTTCTTGTTGTTGGTTGTTTCCTTGACTTCCCTCACCCTCCACACCAATAGTTGTCACCATTAATGCTTGATTAAAATCACCATTGAAGCACATGGATTGGTTATGAGGTTCATTGCATGGAAAACACTAGTCATACTCCTGAGCAATGTTGTTTTGTGTTGGCACCAATGCCTTAGAGGCAGATATGGCATTTGGATTGTAGGGCTGAAATGGTCTATTGGCAGGAGGCCTTGTTTGATTTACATTTGTAGCTGGATTAGGAGGTCTTTTTGGTTGGTATGGCTGCCTGTTAGGCTGAGCTTGGGGCTGGTAAGAAGGTCTAAAACCTTGGGCTTGTTGCCTCTTGAGAGTAACCAGCTCATTGCCTAGGTTTTGCAGTTGCTTCATGACTTCTTGAAGCTCATTTGGGGCACTTGGAGATGAATTAGAAGCTTCATTTGAACATTGATTTCTAGGAGTGGGAGAATGAGCCAAATTAGGTGCTTGATTGGTATTTGGACTCTCTAAACTTGGAAACAATGGCATGGGAGCTCTAGGGGCTAGTTTGTCGGCTTGGATCAAACAATTTTCAGCCCTAATGGCAATGCTATAAGCCATAGGGATAGTTATGCCTCCATGGACTGAATCAACATAGAAATATCAAATTTAGAGCTTTGGATAATAGAAAAAACACCTTCTGCTATTGGCTTTTGCCACTGGAATTCTCTCCCAAGTCTTTTGAAATCTGAAGTTGAAATCGGTCAGCTGTTCATTGGGAGCTCTCTTGATGGTTATCAGCTGCTCCAAAAGAGACAAGTTGTCTCCCTTCTCTCTAAATTGCTCATGAAGTGCTATACATAGCTGATTCCAATTTGTGATAGAACCAGCTCCAAGGCTTATAAACCATTGCAATGATTTCCCCTTGAATGAAGATGCCAAAAATTTGACAGCCACTTGCATCTCATTGATTTCATGAATTGCGCAAAGATTGGCAATGTCTTTAACATGATCACCTGGAGTAGTCTGATTTTCTCCAGTGAAGTAGGGAATGTTCTTCAAGGCTGTAATTGGAATTGGATGTTGTGCATTGAGGGAAAGTGGGCTGCTTCCTGTGAAGTTGACATAGGGGTTGTTTTGTGCCATTCTAATTGGTCTTAGAACCCTTGTTGATTGAATGAAAGGCCTACCAGGTGGAGGAGTTGAGAGAGTTCTATTTGGTGGAGATGGAGACCTTTGGATTCTCCTCCCACTTTGCCTTACTCTTGGAGATAACTGCAGATATTCAAACAACACCTCTTCTTCTCTAGCTCTTGACCTTGTGGTGATTCTTCTCATGAGTTTTCAGGCCTGCACTGCTGAAACTAGTTGATTCTTCCCCTTGGAGTCACCAGATATGCAAATTATAGCTCTTTTCAAGCAAGAAAATTACAATAGATGCACATCAACTTTGCTGCAATAAAAATGAGACCTCTAAGGTCCCACCGGGCATGCCAAAACTGTTGTTGCAAATCAGCAGCACCCCTGGATGCAAATCAGGGTTCTAAGTTGATATTTCAGGCATCCAGTGTGATTGCACAACATTGAAACCTCTCTCCAAGTGTGGGACTTGTAAAATGAGAGAGGAATCTCTAGATTAGAGGCTGGTTCCTCAAACTCCTCTGATTAGATCTATTATTTACACAACTGCAGAGGTTCAGATCCTAATTTTATCCTAGATTGCAAGGAGACAGGGATAAGAAATGCAAAAATTGAAACTAAACTAATGATGGTGATGCACCAAAGGAGTGGTGAACATTTTTGCTCATGCAAATAGACACAAATCAGAAATTACAGCATAAAACATCATGCACAGGTTGATAAGCTGTAATCAAAGGTTTGAAATGAAACAAACAACACATGCAAAGGACTGAAAGCATTCACAGAGCCTGCATTGTGATTTTCAACATCAAAATCCTTGCATTCCAACACCAAAGAGGAAAAAAGGCCTGTTACAATCCCTGGAAGGTCTGGTACTTCTAAAATCACTTGCTGAAGATGAAAATAGAAGCTTGCTGTGCAAAAAAGTGTTCCCCTTTGAAAAATGAGCCAAATCGGCTTTTTACAGTGCATGGGTCGAACCCAGGAGAGAGAAAATGTGAAAAAATGTGGGAGCCATTCCTCATTGACCAAAATGCATTAAAAACAGCATGGGTGACCTGACAGACCCATCCCCCAACATTTTTGACCATGCTGGAGAAGAATGCGACCCATTTCGCATTAAAAATGGTTGTTGAAATGTCAGTTCTGTCCATGGGCGCATACCAGAAGTGTTTTTTGATTTTATCCCTCCAAAATGAACCAAAATTCAAAATTGACCATGGAATCTTGTAGATAATTTCACCAGCTTTCCATTGATATAAAGAACATGAAAATATGAGCTCTGGATCGAAAGTTATGGCGATTTGAAGTTTTAGGGCAAAAACAGGCCAAAATCGGATCGGCGGGCAAAAAGTTTGAATTTTTACCCATTTGGTCTTTGGAACATTTTTCAAATTTTCCCCGCGCTCTGCCACTCCAGGTGCCACATGGCACATTCTGATTGGGTGTGGGCCCTTCCTGACCATTTTTTCCTTCGGGTCGCTTGGTGTTTTTCACCCTTGGACACGTGGCAACTCCTGATTGGCTGCGGGCCTTCTAGGGAAAATTTCCCACCAAAACTCCGTTGAGCCATAACTTGAAAAATACGTGGAGTTAGGAGGAAAAATTTACCTTTCTGGAAAGCTGAGAAAGATCTCTATCCAATGGTGCCATTTCTAGAAGGTTTTGAGTGCCTAGAAAACAAAATATTCTGACTGAGGCACAAGAGAAGGAAAGATGTAAAGGAGTTAGCCACAAAATGAGTAGGGGGCACATTTGGGATAACAGGTTTTTGTCCTCGATGAGGTCAATGGGATACTTCTTGGAAGATGGTTCTACAAAGCTAATATCAATATGTTGTTTGTGTTTACGTGTGGTACACGGGATGACAAGTATGACGACTCTATTTGTATAACCCAAAGCCAAAGCCTTTCCATGCAAAACGGTGAAGGAAAGTGTCGAAAAGTGACAGATTGGTGAGATATTGGAGGTTAGATGATAATGCTTGCATTTGGGAAGGTGGCTTAGGTGAATAGGTGGAAGTTTCAAGTCCCCCATACTTGAAGTTGGTGCAAACATGGGGAGGACCATAAGGGAATACCTCACCTATGTGATGGTCATAACAAGGATGTTGACATAGGTTACCATACTCTCGTAGATTAAGGAATGTTTTAATGTTGTACAAGTGATATTCCCCCATAGCGACATGTAGAAAAAAACCTTCTAAGGGATCAGTAGTGGATATGTGTCTAGCTGGAATAGATAAAGTACTAGGTGATTGGGAAGAAGAAGGATAAGTTGGTTGGGAACTAGACGAGTTAGCGGATGGGTCGATTGCGAGAGGCCGTGGAAGCAAAGTGGGAATAAAAGAGTTAGGTGGGGGTGTGTAACATTCCCATTTTAAGACTTTAGAAACAAGGGATTTTTTTTGAAACATAATGTTCTCTGTTCTAAATAAAACATCATTTAGAACACACATTCCATGCTAATCAATCTCATAACAGATAACCATATGCAGCTGTAATGACTTGGTGTGCTACCGATCTCCCATTCCATGACGGTTACCAACCAATCTCTCTTGTTAAATTAAAGTATAGAATAATTTATGTATACTACATATACTTGGTTCTCCTACCCTATTCTAGGTACCAAGTGATCTATTTAAAGAACCTATCTGAATATTTATTACTAATATTCATCTAACATCATGTTGCTTTAAACTAGGTGACATAGGACAACACAACCAACAACTTACGATAATTTGGCTAAATATTTTCAACATACTATTCATATTACTATTACTAGACGACATACTCGTCATTCTAGAATACATCCTTCACCTCACTCTTTTGTTATCTAGATTGGTATTTACTAACTACCGTCACTCCACTTGCCCAAGGTTTAACCATAGCCCTAGTTAGAAACATAATTTATCATAGGAAGATGCTCACAATGTCTTAGGATATATGGGAATACTCGGTTGACCTAAATCAACCGGATGTGCCAAGGTACCCCCGAGCCACCGAAAGCTACTACCTATCCTAAATATGCTACTAACTTGACCTAGAGGGAAACTAAGTTCAAGTCCTTACTTGTGTGTAGATCTAGATGATCAATGTAGAAGGGTGTTGCTACATGTCAACTGTAATGTTGTATCCTTGAAAAGACCCTTTTCTTATCGAAGGTGGGATCCTGTAGTTGGCGTGTGCCAACATCCTATAGAAATTTTCTCATCACAATGTACATACCCCAAGGAGGTTATTAATACATTATTAATTTGGATTATTACATATATTTCATCAACCATGTTAAACCCTAATCCAACACTCCATAAGATCTTTTCTATATTTGATTCAATTAGTCATTAAAGAACTTCCTTAACTTATGATTTATTTTTATGTTCATTTTACTTAGCTTAGCAAACAGATATCCAAAACAAGACGAAACATCATAAATTCCATTATAATGTAACTTAACCATTCAAACAAGGTGTAAAAACCAAATAGGTTCAACTATAGTAGACTTTATAAGGAAATGAAGTCTAATGATTAACGATCATATCACCATTCTTTATATTATATTCCTTTGAGTGAGAAAAATTCTTCCTCTACCTGATTAAGTATTAGGCTTTGTCATACCCTTCTTATCTTTCACAATTTCTATAGTTTTACTGCATATTCATTACACATTCCATTACTATATTAGAATTATTTAGATAAAGATCATTATCTTATGCAACTTAACAAGTTGCATCTTAATAAGGGAAATTGAACTAATTCCCTTTATCTAACTTATCAAGTTTATCCAAATTAAGCATATAACATATATGAAGAATATCATCAAGATAGGATTTCCATCTCCTTCATAAAATACAAGATAATTTACACAACAAATACAAGTAAATATCCAACTTTCAATTCATCATTATGAAACTATACATTTACAAGACTATGCATTTTAGGCATACTGTATAACAAATAGCCTCTATTCCAAAAAGAATACAACTTTTCTTTTTCAATACAACTCAAGAATGAATCGAAACTCTTTACATAAGATCCAAAATTAAATAAGCCAATACAACATGAAAGTTCTTGTCTTCTTTTATCACTTATGATGTCCATCTACAAAATTGCTAACACGGGCCAGTTCAATGAACTGAGCATGATAAGTACTAAGCATTAAAGTAAAGTGCATTCCACTAATTGTTTCATTAAACAACTTTGCTTTAATGAAACAATTAATATACATCATATAAATAATCATAAGTAATAACATCTGAAATAAGTACAATTAAGAGAATCTGAATTCACTTTTAAGAAAAGAGCATAATATAATCTGCAACATCATAATTATATCATAAGACTTAATTGATCCTATCAATTACTTTAAAATAGTCAACAAGTCTTGTCATTCAATTATTTCATAAACCCATAAGAATAGAAATACACATTTATCTTTACCAAGCAGCAAAAGAAGTTAGTTACAACATAGCTCATATTAGTATGCTTCATCTTTCCATATAAACCAAAGAAGAGAATCAATACATACCTATTCCTCAAACACAATTCATCTAAAGGAAAGAATCAAGTTTAGTACACACAACACTGCCTCAGTCCAAGATATCAATATAAGGAGTCCATAAATAAAGAGGCAACATCTAACCAAGAGTCCCAATTCAATCCAAGTATATTTAAAATAGTCTAACAGAAAGCTTACTAACTTCTATCTGTTAGTAGATATAATGCAAAGATCTAAAACTAGACTGCCCACAAATCCAAGCTATACTTTAGCAACTAAATCTCTTAACCAATCCACAAGAAATTTCCATCTCAGAAGAGAGTCAATTAAAGAGAAGTTTAGTCTATGAACTTATACAATCAACATAAAAAGGATCTCAAATAGAAAAGGACCCAATCCATAATTCATTTCATTTATACTATGAAATGAATTCCCTTATCTATTTCAAACTTAGAAATTCATTAACTAGTTCCCAAAAGAGAACACAAACTGAATGCACAGTCAAAGAATGCACACTACAACTTTCCAATCAAAACTAACAAGCTGGTTTCCTATTTCCATTCACCAAGCTCAAGTACAAATTCAAATCTCATAAAGAAATACATAGTATAGTCTCTAGCGTATCTTTGTTCCCTAGTTCATATTCATTTCTCTTCCTAAAACCCGAAGATTCATTCTATGATCCCCTCAAGGAATAAGAATCCACAAACAGAGAAGATATACAAGTGCAGAAGGAATTGCAAACTCAAGAATTGAATTCTTATTACACAACTTTAATATTTCAATACAAGAAATATGTAGTTCATGTCCCAAACAAGAACAGATATAAAAATTATCCGAATAGAGATTATATATATATATATATACTTTAAACAAGATTCAATATTCTAGGTTTTAAATTCAACTTCCAATAAAACCCAAGAAACCAATTAAGAAGGTCCGAAGAGAGTAATACATCATTCCCGTAACATAAAACTTTATTCGACTGTTCCAAACAATCAAAAGACCAACCAAACCCATTATAAGACATAATTCCCATCCTTATAATATTAAGAACAAAATAGTCAAGATTTCCACAAGACATGAGTTCACTCAGAATAGAGAAGGATAGGTTAAACTTAAATTTCTCTCACCTTGTCGAGTTCAAAGAAGGTTATACAGTCAAAAGGACAGAAGCACAAAACCAATCACACTCAAGGAGCGACACAAAGGAGATTACAAGGAGATTACCAGATCGGCTTCAAACTGAAACTAAACTCTCAAGCCCCTATCGAGCAGACAATCTATAAAGAGAATAAATATTTTCAAAACCAAATACCAACCAAACCCAACTCACAATATAGGTAAACATGTTGATTCCAACATAAATCCGAATCACGCAATAATGGAATACATGTATAGTGTCAAATATGAGCTTCAAACATAAGTTTAGACTTTACAAGGCTCTAACACCGACTCAAACAAACATAAGATCAAATACGAGCCTAAAAGAAACACGAATCCCTAAATACGAGCTCAAAACCAAAACACCAATGCTCTAATATGAGTCCAAGTATTCTCAAATACTTAAATGAGAATAAAATTCCAGTTCGAACGTAAGTACAAAACAAAACTCAATAGTAAGTTCAGCATTCGCAAGAACTGAATACAAGTACAATTGTTGAATACGAAGATTTAACCAAAGTTCAAAACTACACAAAGTTCCAACTCAGTCCAAAACAAACAAAAATTCCCGACAAAAGCTCATAATAGAACACGAAGCTTCAACACAAGCTTAAAACAACTATGGAGCTTCACTTCAAGCTCACAAAACACAAGACTAAACAGAGATTCGAAAAAAACAAGCAACAAGCCAATTCATTCAACATTAGTCTCAAATGCTAGAAACAAAGCTTCGAATACAAGCTACAGAGCTTCAAATAAAAATTCACATGAATACCTCTAATAATTAGTACAGAGAAAGTTCCCAAATACTATCATTAACAACAAAGGATTCACATTCCAAACCCACATATATTTCATGAAAGCATGTAAGTAAATAACCAGACACATCATGTAAAAATATATATCTAGTGACCAAAGTTGTTTTAATGAATCATTTAGAAGAAAGAAAGAAATCTTAATGGGTAGAGCCTATCATGCCTGATAGTGCCTCTGCCAATTCGAAGAAGACTTCCAGCCAAGTTTCCAACACCTCTTCTTCTCCAAGAAAGATCAACCAACAATAATATTTTTCCACAATGCCTCTTATACATTCCCTTGATCGAAAATAGGCCAGAGAAACCAAAAATAGCCAAGAAAAAGAAGAATTCGAATTGCTGGTTCAAGGAACCAGATAGCTCCATGCAGAGTGAAATTCGCGATGCATGCAAAACCAAACAACCTCTCACAAACCCACCTCTCAAGTTTCCAAGATGGTTTGCACACAAAAACGAGATTCATTAATGCCATAACTCCTTATTCTCCTCGCTTATCTCTCCTTGCCACCACCTCCCAAAACTAGTGGATGCCAATCCCAATCCAACATGTAATTCCATACTTAGCAAATCCTCCACATAAGCCCCGCTAAAATTTAACTAGCCCCTACCCAACTGACAGTACTTCCATGCCTTAATACCAAATCAAATCAAAATCACATCTCATTAAAATCTTAGGAACCACCGCTTAGCTCCCACTTACCAATCGACCCTTAGGTTCCCTTTCATACCCCATTAGTTTAGGATAGATACAATTTTCTTAGGTTAGATCTTAGGTTAATTTAAAAGTATAACCTTAGGATATAACCTTCAATCAAATATATTGCCACCTTAGGTTAGGACATATCTTAACAAAATAGTATTAGGGAATAGGTTAGAAATAACTTAGCATCCCTTAGGTTATTTCCCTACATACTAACTTAGTATTAACAACTTAGGTTAGGATGTTATCCCACATAGAGTGGCATAGAAAGCGTTGAGAAAATTTACCTGAGTCTCGAATCCCATTAGGATAGACCTTATTAGATATAGGACACGTTATATTATCTCTTTCTCAAGAATCTTAAAGAAGGTTTCTATTTCCCTTAACACCATTAAGCACCCTATAAAAGGTCAATCAAGAAGAGCCGAACACACACATACATAGAGAATGCAGAAATGGCCTTTTAAGATAATAAATAATTTACAACAAACACAAGTTTAGTCCATTATGTATTTTAACCAATGAATGTCAGTTTACCATTCAGTCTGTTAAGAAGATTTAAAACATTCCTTGGATCACTGAAATTGATCCAAGGATGAGTTAGTCAAAAGAGATAAGTTTGCAACTCTAAAAAAATCCGATTGCAACTTATCAATAAGAAGTGAAAATGGATTCCTAAAAGCCATATCATTTCAGTCCAATGAATCTAAGAGTAAAGATGATTTATCCATAACAAGCATGATTTTCAATCTATCAAGGAAACACACCTCATTTAAGAAAATCACATGCCAACGCTTGTAATGCAAAGAGAAATATAATAGTTTGTTCAAGGTGTTACATACTTCCCTCCTAAAAAGAATCATCGTCCCAATGATTATCTCATTTTAATCATTGCATTCAAGATAATCAATTTATTCACTTTCATAACATATGTTTGTAACAATATCCAAATTTAAAGTTCTAGAAATCAGCATTCACATAGCTTGTTTATTCAAAAATAAATAGTTTTCTATTCATAACCGACAGACTTATTGACATATAAAGATAAAATCACAAATTTTTATCAGTCATCATAGTCAATTTTGATCAAATAAATATGGAAAATTAGTTTTCATATCATCCAGGTTTTCCCAAGTTGCACTTTCTTCATTAAACTGGTCCCACTAGACCTTACATTGACTTATCTCACAATTTCTTAAATACAATTGGTGATTTTCCAGCACTTGTATGGGTTTAACCACGATTATTCCTGGGTCTTGGACATGTAAGGAATTCCAATTTAACACATGTGAACGTATTTCTTAAGCAAAAAATATGGAAAACATCATGCATTCATGACAAAGCAAGAGGTAATGCTAAACGGTAAGCTACAGGGTTGATTACTTCAACTATCTCAAAAGGTCCCACATAACAAGGTGATAACTTGGAAGCCTTGCCAAAAGTTATAGAGCTCTTTTTGGTTTAACCCGAAGAAAGAATTTCTCACCAAGTTTAAATTTCCTATCAACCCGCTTTAAATCAGCATAACTCTTTTGCCTATCTGATTGCTTCTTTCAAGCGCTCACGAATCATTTTAACTTGTTGTTCCATTTCAGTAAGAATTTCAGTTCTAATTACCTCTCTATCCTCAATGTTTTCCCAACTAACAAGGGTTCTACATTTTCTTCTGTACAATTCTTCGAAAGGTGCCATCTTAAGAGAGGCATGATATGTGTTATTATATGCAAACTCAACTAGTGGAAGGTACTCTTCCCACTTATACTTCTAGTCCATACAATACATTCATAACATATCCTCTAAAACTTGATTAACTCTTTCAGTCTTTCCATCCATTTTCGAATGATACACATAACTGAAATTCAGCTTAGTTCCTAGAGCTGCATTAAGCATTTGCCAAAACCTTGACGTCATTCTAGGATCTCTATCCGATATGATTAATTTAGGTACTCCATGTAATCTGAAAATTTCATGTAAAAATATTTTAGCTAACACAGGAGAATCATCCTTCAGATTACCCGTGGTAAAATGTGATATCTTTGTTATTTTATCCACAATTACTAAAATAACATCATGTTTATTTCTTGACATAGGCAACCCTTGTACAAATTCCATTCTTATCACTTGCCATTTGTATTGCGGTATGTTATGAGGATACAATAAACCGGTTGGGTGCATATGTTCTGCTTTAGCACATTGACATTCAAGGAAATGTGTCACAAAACCTATAACATCCTTTTTCATTCCCTTCCAAAAATATTGTTGTTTAATATCAGCAAACATCTTTGTAATACCAAGGTGTCCAGAAAAAGGTGAGTTGGTGAAATTCTGCTAACAATTTCTTTCTTAAATCATTTAGCGAAGGTATGTATACCTGTTTTCAAATCTTAAGATTCCTTCATTATCGAAGTGAAAACCTTTATACCTCATATCACTAGGATCTATAGTAAGCACTGTCTTTACTTGCTGAAAGTAAGAATCAGATTCCATAACACTTTTTACTTCATCTTTAAATTGAGTTCTCAATGTTATAGGTGCAAAAATGTGCTTCCTACGACTTAGAGCGTCAACCACTCTATTTTATTTACCCTTGATATAATTGATGTCAAAATCATATTGAGACAAAAACTCTAACCACCTTCATTGTTTTGCATTAAGATTTGGTTGAGTGAAGATATAATTTAGCCCAAGATGATAAGTTTTCAATTCAAAAGGTTTACCAAACAGTAATGCCTCCAAACATGCGGTGCATGAACAATAGCAACAAACTTTAAATCATGTGGAACATAATTCAACTCATGTAACTTTAGTTTTCTACTTTCGTAAGCTATGAAATGATCATTTTGTAACAAAATACCTCCTAGACCTTCACCAGATGCATCACTACCACCATAAAATCTCCATTAGGATCTAATACTACTAGAATAGGTGCTGAAGTTAACTATTCCTTCAAATTTTTGAATGCAATTTCACATTTCTTACTCCAAACAAACTTTTTATCCTTCTTCTATAAAGAAGTTATTGTTGTAGACACCTTAGAAAAATATGTTACAAATTTTCTATAGTAGCGATAAGCCCATGAAGCTTCTAACTTCATATACATTCTTTAGTGCGAGCAACTCAGTTATAGCTACAATTTTAGAAGGATCTACAAAAATTCCTTTATTACTTATTACATGTCCCGGATAGTGTACTTCTATGTCATATAAATAACATTTAGACAACTTACCATATAATTGTCTCTTTCTTAAAATTTCCAAAACTATCTTCAAATGCTCATGGTGTTCCTCAATAATTTTAGAATATATGAGAATGTCGTCACGAATATGAGCACAAAATTTTCCAAGTATTCTTGAAATATATTATTCATTAAGTTCATAAATGTTGCAGTGCATTTGTTAATCCAAAAGGTAAAACCGTGAACTCATAATGTCCATACCTTGCTCTAAAAGTTGTTTTATAACTGTCCTCATCCTTAATCCGCAATTGATGATATCCGGATCAAATATCTATCTTAGAATATACTGATGCTCCATGCATCTGATCAAATAGATCATCAATAATAGGTAGTGGGTATCTATTCTTGAATGTTGCTTTGTTTAACATTCTATAATCAATGTATAATCTAAGTGTTCCATCCTTCTTTTTCACAAAAAATTATAGGTGCTCCACAAGGTGAAACACTTGGTCTAATAAAAAATTTAGACAAAAGTTCTTACAACTGAGCCTTAAGATCTACTAATTCTGTAGTAGTAATTTGGTAAGGTGCTTTAGAAATCGGTTCAGTTCTAGGCTTGATCTCTATTGTGAAATCAAACTCCCTTTTGGGTGGAAGACCTAGCAATTATTCTAGAAATATGTCACTAAAGTCTCATAACAACAGATATCGTTCCATGACATCATTGTTCTCTTTAGTAATTTCTACAATTTTTACTGCATATAAGTTACAACCTTTATTTTTGACCTTTTTAAGTTGTATATCGATAGTTTTCTAACATAAATCTCACGTTTCACACCACCGAATCTCTGTTGTTTTCTACAGGTCATCTAAATAACTAATGTGTTTTTCAAAATAGTCCACTTTAGCCTTATGTTCTGCTAACCAATTAACACCTATGATTATATCATAAGACCCCAAAGGTGCAACATAAAGATCAACTTCAGTGGAAAAGTTAGGTAAATCAAGGACTACTCCAAAAAGACACATACTAACTGTATGAACAACATTGTTTCCATACTATACAGTCCATGTTTTATCCATGTTTCTAGCTTTTCTTTTTAGTTTTTATGCTAATTTACTAGAAATAAAACATTCAGTAGCTCCGGTATCAAAAGAATAGTTATAGGTAAACCAAATAACTTACCCGAACTTCTATAGGCGTGGCCTATTTCTTAGCCTACTTGTCAGCTACTATAGTGTGTATCTTGTCTTTGCTGATTATGATCGTCCTTTTTCAAAGGGAATTGATTTACGTAATGATATTTTCCATAATTATAACAGCCTCCTACAGGTCCCTTTCTAGGCTTGGGTTTATTTCCAGCCCTAGAGTTATCATTATGACCCCCATAGGACTTCTAGCTCGTTATTCTTGTTCTTGACAAAGTTGTTCCGTGCATTACCAACAAACTTGTTTGTTGTTGCTTTCTTATTAGTATCAGATGAAAACTTAATTTTCATTTTGAATTTATTGCATGGTCCTTTCTTAGGTGTAAGAGATGATGAAGAGGAGTTGGGAATTTTCTTCCTTACTTCCTCCTTATGAGTAGAAATTGTCTTCAATTTCTGTTCCTACCTTATGGCCTTTTCAACAACCCCTTCCATCATGGTTGGGCTATGAACATCCACCTCTCCTCTTATAACAGATTCAATCCCATGATAAATTTCCACATCCTGAACTTCTCATCAATTTGATGCTGAGGTAGATACTTAAGGAGTTTAGTAAACCGCTCCCAATACTCCATTACCGTTATCTTTCCTTGAGCTAAGTTCTAGAATTCAGCCATTTTTGATCATAGTAAAGTTACGGCAGACCAACGTTGCCTAAAGTAACCTTTAAATTTATTCCATGTGATATTAGTTTCATCATGTTTAACTCAACCTTACGGCTGTCCCACCATGAAGATGCCTTATGGGAAATCGATATGCTCCCCATATCACCTTTGTTTCTTACTCGAAATTCCTTATTGCAAAGTATTTCACCATTTCTTGAGCCAATTCTCAGCCCCATCTCCTAATGTGGTGCCATCAAACTTGGGTGGACTTATCCTTTTATATCATTAATGATTCCAGCTTCCACCTTGTCTTTTTATTCTCGGGTTGATCGGGGATGTTCACATTGGTATTATCAACACCTACATTGGCTTTGTCCTTAACGGGTAGCTGATTATTGTTATCAGCATCTTCTTCCTCCTCATTGCCCATTACTTGTTGTTCAAGTACAACCAAACGATCTCTTGTGTCCAACAGGGCAATAAGGATCTCATCGAGTTTCTGGGTAGTTCTTTGCACTCCTTCCTTAGGTGGAGGATTATTTTCAACATTTCCTCTTGTTCTAACCATTTTCTGTTATAATAAAATTTAAGTTTCATCAAATTATGGACACAATAGGTCCAAGAGCTACAACCTTCAGCTCTGATACCAAGATGTAACATTCCCATTTTAAGACTTTAGAAATAAGGTAATTTTTTTTTGAAACATAATGTTCTCTATTCTAAATAAAACATCATTTAGAACACACATTCCATACCAATCAATCTCATAACAGATAACCATATGCAACTGTAATGACTCGGTATGCTACCGATCTCTCATGTTAACTTAAAGTATAGAATACTTTATGTATACTACATATACTTGGTTCTCCTACCCTATTCTAGGTATTGAGTGATCTGTTTAAAGAACATATCTAAATATTATTTACTAATATTCATCGACATCATGCTTCTTTAAACTAAGCGACATAGGACAATGCAACCAACAGATCTACAATACTTTGGCCAAAGATTTTCAACATACTATTCATGTTACTATTCCTAGATGACATACTCATCATTCAAAATATGTCCTTCACCTCACTCTTCATTATCTAGATTGGTCTTTACTAACTACCATCAGTCCACTTGCCCAAGGTTTAACCCTAGCCCAGGTTAGAAACATAATTTATTATAGGAATACGCTCACAATGTCTTAGGGTATATGGGCATACTTGGTTGACCTAAGTCAACCGGATGTGCCAAGGTACCCTGAGCCATTGAAAGCTACTACCTATCCTAAACATGCTACTAACTTGACCTAGAGAGAAACTAAGTTCAAGTCCTTATTTGTGTGTAGATCTAGATGATCAATGCAGAAGGGTGTTGCCACATGTCAACTGCAATGTTGTATCCTCGAGAAGACCCTTGTCTTCTCAAGGTATAGTCCTGTAGTTGGTGTGTGCCAACATCCTATAGAAACTGCCTCATCACGATGTACATACCCCAAGGAGGTTATTAATACATTATTAATTTGGATTATTACATAGATTACAATAACCCTGTTAAACCCTAATCCAACACTCCATAAGATCTTTTCTATATTTGATTCAATTAGTCATTAAATAAATTCCTTAACTTATGATTTCTTTTTATGTTCGTTTCACTTAGCTTAGAAAATAGATATCCGAGAAACAAGACGAAACATCATAAATTCCATTATAATGTAACTTAACCATTCAAAGAAGGTGTAACAACCAAATAGGTTCAACTACATTAGAATTTATAAGGAAATGAAGTCTAATGTTTAACAATCATATCACCATTCTTTAGATTACATTCCTTTGAGTGAGGAAGAATCTTCCTCTACACGATTAAGTGTTATTTTTTCATACCCTTCTTCTCTTTCACAATTTCTATAGTTTTACTGCATATTCATTACACATTCCATTACTATGTTAGAATTGTTTAGATAAAGATCGTTATCTTATGCAACTTAACAAGCTACATCTTAATAAGGGAAATTGAACTAATTCCCTTTATCTAACTTATCAAGTTTATCTGAATTAAGCATATAACAAATATGAAGAATATCATCAAGATAGGATTTCCATCTCCTTCATAAAATACAAGATAATTTACACAACAAATACAAGTAAATCTCCAACTTTCAATTCATCATTATGAAACTATACATTTACAAGACTATGCATTTCAGGCATACTGTATAACAAACAACCTCTATTCCAAAAAGAATACAAATTTTATTTTTCAATACAACTCAAGAATGAATCGAAACTCTTTACATAAGATCTAGAATTAAATAAGCCAATACAACATGAAAGTTCTTGTCTTCTTTTATCACTTACGATGTCCATCTACAAAATTGCTAGCATGGGTTAGTTTAATGAACTAAGCATGATAAGAACTAAGCATTAAAGTAAATTGCATTCCACTAATTGTTTCATTTGTTGCGACTCACGGCACCCGGATGCGGATCGGGCTTCTAGGTTGATCACTCTAGCATCCAGTGTGATTGCACAACATGGAAACCTCTCTCCAAGTGTGGGACTTGTGGCCTGATAGAGGAATCTCTAGATTAGAGGCTAGTTCCTCAAACTCCTCTGATTAGATCTAATGCTTACACAACTACAGAGGTTCAGATCCTAATCCTACTCTAAACTACAAGGAGACAAGGATAGAAATGCAAAAATTGAAACTAACTAAAGATGGTGATGCACCAAAAGGAGTGGTGAAACAAGTTTGTCATGAAAATAGACACAAACTAGAGATTGCAGCATAATACATACATAGGTTGATAAGATATAATTTAGGATCTGAAATGAAGCAAACAATACAAAACTAAAGGACTGAAACTCATTCACAAAGCTTGTATTATCATTTCCAGTGTCAAAATCACTGCATTACAACCTCAGAGAGGTAAAAACTATTACAGTCTTTGGAGAGGTCTGATTCTTCCAACAATCACTTGCTGGAGGTGAAAGAAGAAGTTGCTATGTCCAAAAAATGTTGCCCCCTTAGAAATGAGCCAAAACTGGCTTTTACATTGCATGGGTCGAGCCCAGGAGATAGAAACGTACAAAAATGTGAGAGCCCATTCCTCCTCGACTACAGATGCATTAAAACAACATGGGATACCTTACAAACCCATACCCTGTCAATTTTGACCGAATTGCAGGAGAATGTGACCCATTCTACGTTAAATTTGGTTGCTGAAATGTCACTTCGGCCATGAACACACGTCGAGCCGTTTCTTAACTTTCTCTCTCAGACTACACCAAAATTCAAGATTGACCCCGAGAATCATGTAGAGAATTTCATAAGCTTTCCATTGATATAAATAATGTGCAAATCCAAGCTTTGGATCAAAAGATATGTTGATCGAAGATTTAGGGCACAAAGCAGGCAAAAATGTGTTTTAAAATTTTTTTCCGCGCTCTGCCACCTAGATGACACGTGGCGATCAGCTGATTGGATGCATGATTCTCTCTCCTTCCTATCCCATGGGTTTCCTTGAAAATTTTGACTTTTTGATGATTTTGGAACATTTTTCACTTTTCCTCCGCACCCCCGCCACTTGGGACACGTGGCATGCATTGATTGGAGGACGGGGGTGTGGGTCTTCCTTTACTTTTTAGCTTTACGGCGAAACTTGGCCAAATTTTCCAAATCCTCCCCGAGCTCTGCGCTTTCTGCTCTTTTGGATATGTGTCCTATTTTGATTGGCCCGGGCTAGCGCTTCAAACCTCCCCCTTTGAAATTTGGACGTTTTCCCTTGTGACACTTGTTGTTACCTGATTCATCCTCGGGCCTGCCGGATTTTCACGTCCACCACATTCTTTTGTCCTGGATGTCCCAGTCTTTATGCAGGACAAAAAATTCCGATCCACCTGAAATGGGCTTCCTTGTCCCTTTTCTGCCGATGACACGTGGCGTGATTTGATTGGCTTTTGGCTCCTTCGGCTATCCGCGTCCCACGCGTCCCTTTGTCTTTACTTGTCCCGGTCGAAAGTTGTCCTTTTCACTGATCCGGGTGGTTCACATCTTTCATGTCCTCGCGGACCGGATGTCCCAGATCGTTATTATGCTTAGCGGTTAGTCGATTTTCCTCGACCTTTGGCCGGTTCACCTTTCCGTGTCCCACGCATCCCCACGGCCCGGATGTCCCTTTGCTTTGTAGACTACTTGGCGGCCTTTCGGCCGATTCACGCCCAGATGTCCCTCATGTCCCGAGAGTTATGAGGACTAGGACTTAGCCATTTTTCATGATCTTTCCTGGCCCAAGCTTGTTTTCTGCAACTTTTTCACCTTTTCTTAGAACTTGCACTTTTCAACCTTGACAGGAGAGTTAGAAAAAATCTGAGGGGACCCTAGAAACATGATTTTTTCCCTAAATCAATCTATTTGCCTGGGACTTGAGAATTTAATGCATGTTATCAAAATTACCCGGGGGTGAATTTTGGATAAAAATTTGGTGACTAAGTGGGGTTACTCGCTCTACTAGGTAGAAGATACCACCGCTGAAGCAGTCCATTGGGCATGGAGTCATCAAATATTCATTTAGAACCCCAACCGACTCATAATGTGTAAGGAGGAGATGGAATATCACTGATGGAAGCAAGGATCTGCAAAACATCTCCATGAATAGCAAGTGTGCCAAAGCACTTAGGGAAAACAAAACTAACCTACAACAAAACAATGTGCATAAGCACTTGGAGGAATGAAATATAATCTAATATTTACAAAGTAGTGAACTTCCCTCTAGAAGCAACGCTTGAGATAGATTCCATTGACTGGAATCTGTAGTTCTTCACCATCCAGTGAGGCCAAGTGGAAAGCATTGTTGTTCTTGCACTTCATGACCATGTATGGGCCACTCCAAATGGCATCAAATTTTGAATGCCTTCCTGGTTTTTCTCTATCCACATCCCATTTCAACACTAGATCTCCAACTTGAAAATATCTATCCTTAGCCTTCCTATCAAAGGTCTTCTTTATCAATGCTTGATCCTTTTCCATTACTTGGGATGCCTGATTTCTGATCTCTTGCAGCTCCATCAACTCTACATACCTCACCTCCATGGGCTCAAATTCAAGCAACTCCAGCTACTTCATGAGTTCCAATGTTGGCAACTCAAGTGACATGGGCAAGATTACCTCTCTTCCATAGACAATCCTGAATGGAGAGTTACCTATGGATCTTTTGGGAGTTATCCTATCAGCCCATAAGGCTGATTTCAATTTGGTGTGCCAAGACCTCTGATTCTCGTCAAGAGTCCTCCTAATGATCCTTAACAAGTTCTTGTTTGTAGACTCGGCCTGGCCATTACCTTGAGGGTAATAGTTTGATGAAGTGCTTAGGTAAATACCGTTCTTGACAGCCCACTCAGTCACCTTAGATCCAATGAATGCTAATGCATTATCAGAGATTATTGTGGCAGGTACACCAAATTTGGTTGTTATCCCCTCATAAAAGTCTAAGATGCTAGACTCATTTGCCTCTTTGAGTGCTACTACTTCTGTCCATTTGGTGAAGTAGTATGTGGCTGTCAAAATCCATTTGTGCCCTTGGCTTGAATTGGGATTAATGACTCCAATGAAGTCCAAACCCCATTGCATGAATGGCTGGTCAACTGAGATTGGATGTAATGGGAGGGCTGCAAGTCTCTCTTTTCCTGTGAAGAATGCACAATTCTTACACCTCTTGATCCATGCATAGCAATCACTGAAGATCTTAGGCCAATAATAACCAGACTTCATGATTTTTAGAGCTGTCACTCTTGGTGTTAAATGGCCACCAGCTTGTCCACCATGGATCTCTTCCAACACCCTTTGAATCTGATTTGTGCTAATGCATCTCAGCAGACACTCCATTCACATCTTTCTTGAACAAAACTCCATCAACAATGGCATATGGGATAGCTGCGCAATCTGAAGTGTCTCCTTTGGGTCTTGCTCATCTCTCGGAGGGCATAGGCTCAATGCCTAGGAAGTGTATAATATCTTGGGTCCAGCAAGGAGTGGGGGCAGCATTGTCTTCTTCTTGCTTGCCACTTAGCTCATGGATGTCCCGGGTTGTCAAAACAACCTCTTTCTTCAATGCATACTTCTTTTTGCTTCCCCAAAACTAGATGCTCACATAATCCTTTCCATCTTACCAGCTTGGTGATATTGATCTCAATGTCATACTCCATGACACGGGTGATCCAATCTGCCCTTTTCTCATTCAAATCCTTATTGAGGAGGAAGTCCTTAACCCCAACATGTGAGACCAGCAATTGGACCTTGTTGTTTGAGACTAAATACTTGAATTTCTTCAAGCTTCTGATTACTGCAAGTACATGCTTCTCAATAAAAGAGTATCTCACCTCATAGTCATCTAGGCTCTGGCTGAAGAAGGCAATTGGCTACTCATCATTATCCATGTTCTGCTGTACCAAAATGGTAGAGATAGTGTCATTACCTCCAAATGCATAGAGGATGAAATCCTTGGAGAAGTCTGGGTTGATGAGAGTTGGTGCTTGAGAGATGGCTTCTTTGATTGCTTCAAAACTCTCCTTACCTTCTGCTGTCCACTTGAAAGCCATGCTCTTCTTTAACATTTTGGTGATGGGCTTAATAAGGGCTGCAAAATCTGGGACAAACCTCGAACAAAGTTTATCCTTCCCAAGAAACTCGAAGGGATTTCTTGTGGCTTGGAAATGGTAGTGCTCTTATGGCTTCAACCTCTCTGGATCAATTGCTAATCCTTCCTTGGAGACAATATGGCCAAAGAGCTTTCCTTCATGTGCAAGAAAGATGCACTTCTTAGGATTCAAAGACACTTCGAACCTTCTACACCTCTGAAACACTTTCCGAGGTGAAAGAGATGGTCTCACTACATTATTTGAGAAGACAGGTGATATCATCTAGGTATACCAGACACTATCTTGTTGATCAAGCCTTTGAATGCCATATCCATAGCTCATTGGAATGTTTCTCCGGCATTCAACAGTCCAAATGGCATCTTCTTGTAAGCATATGTGCCCCATTTTGTAGTGAAGGCCATCTTGAATTGATCTTCTTCCTTCACCATTATCTGATTATAGCTTGAATATCCATCTAGCAATGAAAACCTCTCTGAACCAGCTACAACCTGCAATATTTGTTCCATTGATGGAAGCGGATAATGATCTTTGAGTGATGCTCTATTTAGATTGTGAAAGTCCACACACAATCTTATTTCTCCATTTCTCTTTCTTACTGGCACCAAGTTTGCAACCCAACTTGAGTGTTTGATGGGGAAGATGATACTGGCCTCAATAAGCTTGCTTAACTCTTTTCTCATGAGAGGTTCAATATGGGGATTCACTGGCCTTTGCTTTTTCCTGATAGGCTTGGATTTCGGATCCAGCTCAATAGTATGTTGTGCCAATTTTGGGTTGAAACCTCTTAGATCTTTGTAAGTCCAAGCAAAGACATTTGGGAACTCTTGACAAAGCTGAACAAAATCAGATTTCTCTTGTGAGGTACTTACTTTGCCAATCTGCAATGTTTTGCCTTCTTCCACTAAAATAGGCTTTGAATCTTCACCCTTTACTTGAATGTTCACTTTCTCTTTCTGGAACTGATCATTCGGGTTGAAGATTGAATCCAAGGTTATGAGGCCTTTTGGTAATTTGTTAGTTCTTAGCTACACCACTTGGTCACCATACTGCTGCTGCAGCTTGTCTTGATTCCTGGCGGAGAACTCAGCTTCCTCTTGAAGGAAATTAACAATTTGCTGATCATTCTCGAAGACTTTCCAACTTGTATTGTTATCTAAAACAGCTGGTCTCACAACCAATTTGATATGAGGATGATATTTTTCACTTTTGATACTTTCTACAACATCAAACGTAGCCCCAATTGCTGCTAGCCTGTCAGCGGCTTCATTCTTTTTTCTTGGGATGGAATTGATGCTAAAAGCTTCAAAATCTTCAATAAGATCCCATACCCGATTCTTGTAGCATCTGAGTAGATCATTCTTGGCAGCATTTTTTCCTTTGACTTGGTTTATAATCAGCTCACTATCACCAAATACTTGTAAATTCTGATGCCTTTCTTCATTACCCAGTGTAGTCCATGAATTAAGGCTTCATACTCGGTTGTATTGTTGGAGCATGCAAACTAAAATCTAAAATCTGAATAGTACCTTATTCCCCAAGGTGAAATGAGCATAGCCCCACCTCCTGCACCTTGTCTACTCCTTGACCCATCAAAGAACAATTGCCATACTTCATTCTTGTCCTTATGATCGGCTTGGTGATCTTTGGGGAGAGGTTGATTCTCTTCACGTAAACAATAAACTCCCATTTCGATTCTTCTATTTCTTGATAAGGATCAAAAGCATGCACCTTGCTTGCCCATTCATCAAGATTCAAATCTGGGATGCTTCCAACCTTGGTGTCAGCCTCATCGGTGCTTGGGTGATCTTCTTGATCAAATGCTGAGCAATTGGCATTAATCTGACTTGGAGTGTAAGGCTCAATATGGAAGTTTGCAATAGGTTCTGACCTGATTGTAGCCTTAGTTCCATACCTTGTTCTGAACAGCATGTGTGACCAATCAGCAGACAAATATCCTCCAATCTTGGCTGTGAAGTCCCTTGACAAGCAAAGGGCAAAGAGTGGTGGGAGGTCTATGACTGATACATCTTGTAAAACAACAACATTTGGACATGCATGCAAGGTAAGATTCAAGTTTATAATCACTCCAATCACAGTTGTTATTTATACATCCCATCCAACTGCACTACCCCTTTGGATGTTGTTTCATACTGGAGCCCTAGCTAATCAGCTATTTGTTTGGGCATGACAGAACTACTTGCTCCAAAATCAATCATGCAATTGTGCACTAGCTGATTTCCAATGATTAATGAAACATAGAAAGGAGGGGGCTTCAACATTTTACCTTACTCTCCTCCATGATTTCCCACAGTGGGTAGCATTTGTAAGCACTTTGTCCTGCATCTGAAATTGCTGATTCGAAGTTGGCGATCCTTCATGGTAGCTTGCAGCAGATCTCTTTGGCACAGGATAGATAGGGATTCCCACATTGATATATTGACGTTTGTCTTCTTCATCTGATCAATGATGTTGAATGGGGATGAAGGATCTCTTTGCTGTCCCTTGGTTTGCACATTCACTCCTTGTACATGGGCAGCAACAACTGGTGTTTGAGTTGGTCTAGGAGCTGTTCTTGGCTGCCCTTGTGCATTTAAAATTGGATTTTTCTTGCCAACCATTTGTGGAGCTATGGAAGGTTGTGGATTAGCTGGGGCTAATGGTTGTTCTTCACCCAAATTCCTCCTTTTTGACCTTATGTTGGCTGCAAAATCTTGAGAAACTACTTGATTCATGCCACAGAAATCTTCTGCTTGCCAGTTCACCAATGTGGTGTCATTTGGGGCTGATTGCTTTGTTGGAATGTTTCTTGTTGTTGACTGTTTCCTTGATTGCCCTCACCCTCCACACCAGTAGTTGTCACCATTAGTGCTTGATTCAAAGCACCATTGAAGCACATGGATTGGTTATGAGGCTCATTACATGCAAAACACCAATCATACTCTGAGCAATGTTGTTTTGTGTTGGCACCAATGCCTAAGAGCGAGATATGGCATTTGGATTATATGGCTGAAATGGTCTATTGGTAGGAGGCCTTGTTTGATTCATATTTGCAACTGGATTAGGAGGCCTTTGTGGTTGGTATGGCTGCCTATTAGGCTAAGCTTGGGGTTGATAAGAAGGTCTAAAACCTTGGGCTTGCTTTACCTCTTGAGAGTAACCAACTCATTGCCTAGGTTTTGCAATTGTTTCATGACTTCTTGAAGCTCATTTGGGGCACTTGGAGATGAAGTGGAAGCTTCATTTGAACTCTAATTTCTAGGAGTGGGAGAAGGAGCCAAACTAGGTGCTTGATGGGTGTTTGGATTCTCTAAGCTTGGAAACAATGGCATGGGAGGTCTAGGGGCAAGTTTTCCAGCTTGGATTAAACAATTTTCAGCCCTAATGGCAATGCTATAAGCTATAGGGATAGTTATGCCTCCCATGGACTGAATTAACATAGAAATATTAGAATTTAAAGCTTTGAGATAGTAGAAAAAAGAACCTTCTGCTGTTGGCCTGACTGCCACTAGAATTCTCTCCCAAGTCTTTTGAAATCTGAAGTTGAAATCGGTCAGCTGCTCATTGGGAGCTCTCTTGATAGTTGTCAGCTGCTCCAAAAGAGACAAGTTGTCTCCCTTCTCTCCAAATTTCTCATGAAGTGCTATACACAGCTGATTCCAATTTGTGATAGAACCAGCTCCAAGGCTCCTAAACCATTGCAATGCTTTACCCTTGAATGAAGATGCCAAGAATAACTTGTGACCACTTACATTTCATTGATTTCATGGATTACACAAAGGTTAGCAATATCTTTAACATGATCACGTGGAGTAGTCTGATTTCCTCCGGTGAAGTAGGGAGTGTTCTTGAAGGCTGCAATAGGAATTGGATGTTTTGCATTGAGGGCAAGCGGGCTCACTCTGCCTATGAAGTTGATGTAGGGATTGTTACGAGCCATTCGATTGGTCTCAAAACCCTTGTTGACTGAATGAAAGGCCTACTAGGTGGAGGAGTTGAAAGAGTTCTGTTTTGTGGAGATGGAGACCTTTGAATCCTTCTTCCTCTTATCCTTCTTCTTGAAGATAATTATAGGTATTCAAACAACACTTCTTCTTCTCCAACTCTTGACCTTGTGGTGATTCTTCTCATGAATTTTCAGGGCTGCATTGCTGAAACCAGTCGATTCTTCCCTTGGGAGTCACCGGATATGCGAGATAATAACTCTTTTAAGCAAGAAAATTGCAGCAGATGCACATCAACTTTTCTGCAATAAAAATGAGACCTCTATGTCCCACCAAGCGTGCCAAAACTGTTGTTACAGACTCACAACACCCCTGGATGCAGATCAGGCTTCTAGGTTGATCACTCTAGCATCTAGTGTGATTGCACAACATGAAAACCTCTCTCCAAGTGTGGGACTTGTGAAACTGAGAGAGGAATCTCCAGATTAGAGGCTGGTTCCTCAAACTCCTATGATTAGATCTAATGCTTGGACAACTACAAAGGTTCAGATCCTAATCCTACTCTAAACTACAAGGAGACAGGGATAGAAATGCAAAAATTGAAACTAACTAAAGATGGTGATGCACCAAAAGGAGTGGTGAAACAAGTTTGTCATGCAAATAGACACAAACCATAGATTGCAACATAATACATACACAGGTTGATAAGATATAATTTAGGATCTCGAAATGAAGCAAAAATACAAATAAAGGATCAAACTCATTCACAAAGCTTGTATTATCATTTCCAGTGTCAAAATCACTACATTACAACCTCAGAGAGGTAAAAGCTGTTACAGTCTTTGAAGAGGTCTGATTCTTCAAACAATCACTTGTTGGAGGTGAAAGAAGAAGTTGTTATGTCCAAAAATGTTCCCCCTTAGAAATGAGCCAAAACTGGCTTTTACATTGCATGGGTCAAGCCTAGGAGACAAAAACGTACAAAAATGTGAGAGCCCATTCCTCCTCAACTACAGATGCATTAAAACAACATGGGATACCTTACAAACCCATACCTGTCAATTTTGACTGAATTGCAGGAGAATGCGACCCATTCTACGTTAAATTTGGTCACTGAAATGTCACTTCTGGCCATGAACACGTGTCAGATCCGTTTCTTAACTTTCTCTCTCCAGAATGCACCAAAATTCAAGATTGACCCTGGAATCATGTAGAGAATTTCATAAGCTTTTCGTTGATATAAAGAATGTGCAAATCCAAGCTCTGGATCAAAAGATATGTTGATCTGAAGATTTAGGGCACAAAACAGGAAAAAATGTGTTTTGAAATTTTTTCCCGCCCTCTGCCACCTGGATGACACGTGGCAATCGCTGATTGGATGCATGATTCTCTCTCCCTTCCTGTCCCATGGGTTTTCCTTGAAAATTTTGACTTTTTGATGATTTTGGAACATTCTTCACTTTTCCTCCGTGCCCTCGCCACTTGGGACACATGTCATGCATTGATTGGAGGACAGGGCGCGGGGTCTTCCTTTACTTTTTAGCTTTTTGGCCGAAACTTGGCCAAATTTTCCAAATCCTCCCGAGCTCTGCACTTCCCTACTCTTTTGGACACGTGTCCTATTTTGATTGGCTCGGGCCAACGCTTCAAACCTTGCCCTTTGAAATTTGGACGTTTTCCTTGTGACACGTGTCGGTACCTGATTCGTCCTCGGGCCTGCAGGATTGTTGCGTCCACCACGTTCTTTTGTCCCGGATGTCCCATTTCTATCTGGGACAAAAACTTCTGATCCACTTGAAATGGGCTTCCTTGTCCCTTTTCTGCCGATGAAACGTGGCGTGATTTGATTGGCTTTCGGCTCCTTCGGCTATCCGCGTCCCACGTGTCCCTTTTTCCCAACTGTCCCAGTGTGAAAGTTCTCCTTTTCGGCCGATCCGAGTGGTTTGCATCTTTCGCATCCTCGTGGCCCGATGTCACGAGAATTTTACGCTTAGCAGTTAGTCGATTTTCCTCTGACCTTCGGCCGGTTCGCCTTTCCGCGACCCGCGTCCCCATGGCTTTCGGATGTCCCTTTGCTTTGCGAGACTTCTGGCGGCCTTTCGACGATTCACGCCCGGATGTCCCTCATGTCCCGACATTGCGAGGACTATGACCTAGCCATTTTCATGATCTTTCTGGCCCAAGCTTGTTTTCTGTAACTTTTTCACCTTTTCTCAGAACTTGCTCTTTTCAACCTGGACAGGAGAGTTAGAAAAAATCTGAGGGGACCCTAGAAACATGATTTTTTCCCTGAATCAATCTATTTTCCTGGGACTTGAGAATTTAATGCATGTTATCAAAATTACCCTAGGGGGTGAATTTTGGATAACAGTTTCATTAAAAAAAATTTCTTTAATGAAACAATTAATATACATCGTACAAAGAATCATAAGTAATAACATCTAGAAAGAAGTACAATTAAGAGAATCTAAATTCACTTTTAAGAAAAGAGCATAATATAATATGTAACATCAAAATTATATCACAAGACTTAATTGATCCTATCAGTTACTTTAAAATAGTCAACAAGTCTTGTCATTCAATTATTTCATAAACCCATAAGAATAGAAATACACAGATTATCTTTACCAAGCGGTAAAAAAAGAAGTGAGTACAACATAGCTCATATTAGTATGTTTCATCTTTTCATAGAAACCAAAGAAGATAATCAATACATACCTATTCCTCAGAAACAATTCATCTGAAGGAAAGAATCAGGTTTAGTACACATAACACTGCCTCAGTCAAGATATCAATATAAGGAGTCCATAAATAAAGAGGCAACATCTAACCAAGAGTCCCAATTCAATCCAAGCAGATTTAAAATAGTCTAACATAAAGCCTTACTAACTTCTATCTATTAGTAGATATAATGCAAAGATCTGAAACCAGACTGCCCACAAATCCAAGCTATACTTTAGCAACTAAATCTCTTAACCAATCCACAAGAAATTTCCATCTCAGAAGAGAGTCAATTAAAGATAAGTTCAGTCTATGAACTTATATAGTCAACATAAAAAGGATCTCAAACAGAAAAGGACCCAATCCATAATTCATTTCATTTATACTATGAAATGAATTCCCTTATCTATTTCAAACTTATAAATTCATTAACTAGTTTCCCAAAAGAGAACACAAACTGAATGCATAGTCAAAGAATGCACACTTCAACTTTCTAATCAAAACTAACAAGCTGGTTTCCTATTTCCATTAACCAAGCTCAAGTACAAATTCAAATCTCAAAAAGAAATACACAGTATAGTCCCTAAATGTATACTTTGTCCCCATGGTTCATATTCATTTCTCTTCCTAAAACCCAGAGATTCGTTCTATGATCCCCTCAAGGAATAAGAATCCACAAAAAGAGAAGATATACAAGTGCAGAAGGAATTGTGAACTCAAGAATTGAATTCTTATTACACGGCTTTAACAACTTGATACAAGAAGTATGTAGTTCATGTCCCAAACAAGAATAGATATAAAAAATTATCGAACAAAGATAATATATATACTTTAAACAAGATTCAGTATTCTAGGTTTTAAATTCAACTTCCAATAAAACCCAAGAAACCAATTAAGAAGGTTCGAAGAGAGTAATACATCATTCCCGTAACATCAAAATTTATTCAACTGTTCCAAACAATCAAAAGACCAACCAGACCCATTATAAGACATAATTCCCATCCCCTTATAATATTAAGAACAAAACAATCAAGCTTTCCACAAGACACGGGTTCACTCAGAATAGAGAAGGATAGGTTAAACTTTGATTTCTCTCACCTGTCGAGTTCAAAGAAGGTTGTACAATCCAAAGGAAAGAAGCACAAAAACCAATCACACTCAAGGAGCGGCACGAAGGAGATTACCAGATCGGCTTCAAACCGAAACTAAACTCTCAAGCCCCTATCGAGAAGATAGTCTATAAAGAGAATAAAGCTTTTCAAAACCAAATACCAACCAAACCCAACTCACAATATAGGTAAACACGTCGATTCCAACATAAATCTAGAACACACAATAATGGAATACATGTACAATGTCGAATATGAGCTTTGAACATAAGTTCAAACTTTACAAGGCTCTAACACTGGCTTAGACAAACACAAGATCAAATACGAGCCTAAAAGAAACACAAAGCCCTAAATACGAGCTCAAAACCAAAACACCAATGCTCTAATATGAGTCCAAGTATTCTCAAATCCTTAAATGAGAATAAAATTCCAGTTCAGAACGTAAGTACAGAACAAAACTCAACAACTCAACAGTAAGTTCAACATTTGCAAGAACTGAATATGAGTACAGTTGTTGAATACGAAGATTCAACCAAAGTTTAGAACTACACCAAGTTCCAACTCAGTCCAAAACCAACACAAAGTCCCGACAAAAGCTCATAACAGAACACAAAGCTTCAACACAAGCTTAAAACAACTACGGAGCTCCACTTCAAGCTCACGAAACACAAGACTAAATAGAGATTTAGAACCAAACAAGAAACAAGCCAGTTCATTCAACATTAGTCTTGAATGCTAGAAACAAAGCTTCAAATACAAGCTACAGAGCTTCAAATACAAATTCACATGAATACCTCTAATAATTAGTATAGAGAAATTTCCCAAATACTATCATTAACAACAAAGGATTCACATTCCAAACCCACATAGATTTCATGAAAGCATGCAAGTAAATAACCAAACACATCATGCAAAAATATATATCCAGTGACCAGAGTTGTTTTAATGAATCATTTAGAAGAAAGCAAGAAATCTTAATGGGTAGAGCCTATCATGCCTGATAGTGCCTCTACCAATTTGAAGAAGACTTCCAACCGAGTTTCCAACACCTCTTCTTCTCCAAGCAAGATCAACCAACAATAATCTTTTTCCATAATTCCTCTTATACATTCCCCTGATCAAAAATAGGCCAGAGAAACCAAAAATAGCCAAGAAAAAGAAGAAGTCAAACTGCTGGTTCAAGGAACCAGATAGCTCCATGCAGAGTGAAATTCACGATGCATGTAAAACCAAACAACCTCTCACAAACCCACCTCTCAAGTTTCCAATACGATTTGCACACAAAAACTGAGATTCATTAATGCCATAACTCCTTATTCTCCCACTTATCTCTCCTTTCCACCACCTCCCAAAACTGGCGGATGCCAATCCCAATCCAACATGCAATTCCATACTTAGCGAAGCCTCCACGTAAGCCCCACTAAAATTTAACTAGCCCCTACCCAACTGGCAGTACTTCCATGCCTTAATACCAAATCAAATCAAAATAACATCTCATTAAAAGCTTAGGAACCACCACTTAGCTCCACTTACCAATCGACCCTTAGGTTCCCTTTCATACCCCATTAGTTTAGGATAGATATAATTTTCTTAGGTTAGATCTTAGGTTAATTTAAAAGTATAACCTTAGGATATAACCTTCAATCAAATAGATTTCCACCTTAGGTTAGGACATAGCTTAACCAAATAGTATTAGGCAATAGGTTAGAAATAACTTAGCATCCCTTAGGTTATTTCCCTACATACTAACTTAGTATTAACAACTTAGGTTAGGATGTCATCCCACGTAGAGTGGCATAGAAAGAGTTAGGAAAATTTACCCGAGTCTTGAATCCCATTAGGATAGACCTTATTAGATATAGGACACGTTATATTCTCTCTTTCTCAAGAATCCTAAAGCAGGTTTCTATTTCCCTTAACGTCATTAAGCACCTTGCAAAGGTCAATCAAGAAGAGCTGAGCACAACACACAACAAAATGTAGGCATGGTATTTCAAGATAATAAAGAATTTGCAACAAACACAAGTTCAGATCCATTATGTATTTTAACCAATGAATGTCAGTTTACCATTCAATCTGTTAAGAAGATTTAAAAATTCCTTGGATCACTGAAATTGATCCAAGGATGAGTTAGTCAAAAGAGATAAGCTTGCAGCTCTAAAAATCTGATTGCAACTTATCAACAAGAAGATAAAATGGATTCCTAAAAGTGATATCATTTCAGTCCACTTTGAATCCAAGAGAAGAGATTATTTATCCATAACAAGCATTATTTTCAATCTATCAAGGAAACACACCTAATTTAAGAAAATCACATGCCAATGCTTGTAATGCAAAGAGAAATATAATAGTTTGTTCGGTGTTATATGTGAGATAGGCGCGGTGAGGTATCAACAACATTGGTGGACATGTTTGTGGGTAAATGATAAGTGGCGGTAGTGGTAGATGCTTTAACTAGTATGAGGACATCATTAAGTTAGTACAAAATGTTGCAAATTTTAAATGGAGAAGGGTCGGTTGTGATGGTATAGTTATGTCCTTCATGTTCAAATTTTACACATTGATGTAAAGTTAAAGGAACACAACCCATGACATGGATCCAAGGTCAGCCAAGAAACATGTTATACTAGAAATACCCTTCTAAAACATAGAATAATTCGACACAGTATGGGGGCCCACACGAACACAAAGAATTATGGTGCCAAGGGTGGAAGTGGTGGCGTTAGGAGCACAACATAAATGGGTTATTATGCATGTAATTTGAAGGGATGCACATTTGATTGTACGTGTGGGAGGAGATGATGTTGATGTTGGCACTACCATCGATCATAATGTGTCAAACATGAATATTATTGATATAGATGGAGATGAAAAGAGAGGGATCAAGGTCATCTAATTGGAGAGGTACGATCTCCTCATTAGAAAAGTTGAGGATGGGCACTTGATGAGTGGGAGTAGGGGTAGAAGAAGGAGATGATTTGGTAAGAGAGGCCATGTGGTGAGGGGTGATAATGGAGGCTACTGGTGTGGGGTCATTAGGTAAAACCTTGATGGATTACAAAACCTCCATGAGGGCTTGTCGATGAGATTCAAAGGTTTGGATGAGATCGTACAAAGACATTTTTAGAGGGGATTGGTGTAATTGTTTTATCATTGTACGATGGGTGACCCCATTAGAAATAGGGTATGTGGGTCCTTGAATGGTGATTTTGGGTGTGGGTATAGATGGTATGTTAGGCATAGGATTAGCGGATGGGATGGTTACTTTTGCTTTTCCTTTATCTTTTTGGGCACGAGTGGAAACTTGGATCATGTTAATCTAAGGAAGAGATGTGGATGGAGAAGGTATGTCATGAGTAGTATAATGACATGATGGAAAAAAACCTAATACGGGGTAAGAACCTTGCAAAATGAGTAGGTCACATTGGAATTTAGGAGGAGGTTTGAACAACTCTCTAATACGACCATGTTGATCTCAAATGTTAGAGGTAAATAAAAATGTTATGGAGGTGGAGATGCGGAGCTCTTGAATAGGTAGTGGATGAGGACGTGTGGTGATTAGTGAAGATGTAATAGAGTCCTCATCTAAAATATCATCATCGTAAAATTTTTCTTTAGGAGGAAATAATTGGAGGAGAGAAGTTTTTAGAGCCTTACAACCTTCTACATCATGTCTTGGTGCATGATGGTAGGCACAAATTTTAGTTTTTCAAACCCCTTTGGTTTGGGTTTGAGTGATTCGTAAGGTATAAGCAACGGTAATTTGATGACCGAGGTCTCTAAGAGGTTAGCTAAAATGTTGGCATAAGACCTTGCCAATGGATCACAATGTGAAGTGAGTGTGGGTTTGGGTGAAGGTGCAGATGATTTTGGTGGAAGAGGTGTTATAGGAGGTGGAATAGGTTTGACCACTAGTTTGGTAGGTGGTATTTTCTTAGGTTTTGATGGTACTGCTATGGTAAAGGTGTGGTAGATGAAATAGTAATAGAGGTGTTTTGGGTTTAACTACCTTTTTAGAGGGTAGTGGGTTATTTTCCTTGGATTTCACCTTCTTGGGTAAAGGTGAGGTAGGAGTACATGATGCGAGAAAGAAAATCGATGGTGGTAGAGGACGGGTTAGCTATAGTGATAACGGAGGTGGGGTAAAGGTTTTTGTAGAGGTGGGTGGAAGCTATGGGTTGAAGAGAAGAAATTTGCATAGGTAGTGATGGGGTTATAGTAGCTTGTGGGGGTATAGGTGGTATGAAAGCTGCGGGTGATGGTGAAGGTTACGCAGTCGATTAGATGTAATAAAGGATCATGATGAAGAGGTGGGCTATTGCACTTTTTATTTTCTTTGGGTAGGAGGTTTTTAACCAAGGTAGATAGATGGGTGAGGTCCAGGATAGATGGAAGGGGTGAATGTGACAGAGGTGTGGTGGGTGAAATAGGTGTGTGCGGCCTAAAAAGTTGGGTCTTATTTTTAGGAAGAGGAATGGTTTTCGTACAAGCTTGGGAAGATGTGGAAAATTCCAATTTTATGGGTGGATGGAAAAGGCTTGATGTCGATGTATGACACCCAAGGTAGTGGCGGAGTCCGGATATGGGAAAATATTTAGGTAAAGGTAGGTTCTTCGGCATAGGAATGGGTTTTGTTGTGGTTAAAGGTTCGAGATGTAGGCAAGGGTGATGAAGAAGAATCCATTTCAATAAGCATGGTCATGGTTGATTTGGTCACTTGAAATACCTTCGGATAGATTGTGGAGGTATCAGTAAGTGACATCTACATTTGGGTTGAAAAGGGTAACCGAAGGCATCCCCAAAGAATGAAATTATCAATGTAATCTAAGTGGTCATCCAGGTGTGAAAACAGTACCACTATAAGAGGAGATGTTGTTGGTTTAGTGGAAATCCTTGTAAAATATGTCTGTGAGACAAGGAACTAGTTAGCCTTAAACTCTATGGGTAAAAGAGCCGAGAGAACATCGGTGGGATCCTAGAATGCTAATGTGGAATTTTTACCAACAGAAGTGGTGCGTTTAAAGGATCTCTCATGGGTAGGAGAGATGGTAGGTGGGGTGAGGTAGGTTCTTCTTTCGGTGGAGAAGAAAGCAATGACGATTCTCCCATGGGTAGGAGAGTTAATACCATTGATTATTCAGTAGGTTGTGAGTTAGATGGTTGAATGACATCGACACTAATTGTGGAATCCTCCATGGGTGAAGAGGGAGATGAAGAGGAATCCTTTATGGGTGAAGGAGTAGATGAGGTAGGATCCTCCATGGGTAGAATAGATTATGCTAGAATCTCCTCGATAGATGGGATACAGGGAAATTGAGGAATGATTGGTATGATATCAAAAATAGTGTGGACTTCACAGACATTGTTGTTATTGGTTGAAGGTTCACCATTTTGATTAGATGATGGTGTATGGTTAGGAAATGAATTCTTAAAGATATGTAAGTTTTGATTTTTTTCGCATTCAGGTTGTTTAGGACGAGATCTCCTTTATCTAATATTTCTTGGACAATGTTCTTGAAGGTTATGTAATTACCATTTCTATGGCCTTTGATGCGATGATAATTACAATAGTCTATTCCTTATACCATGTAAGTATAGGATGAGTGGGATAGAAACTAGTATGAGGTTTTATGGGTGGGAGCATAATGACTGCAGCCTTAAGAATATTTTCTAAGACTGAAGAATAAGGGTCCCCTATTGGAGTGTACTTTTGTTGCTCTTGTCTGAACTGAAAAGTTTGAACAGGAGAAACATTGGAGGAAGGTTTCACTTGGTTAGATGGATGAGATGGACCCGCTTTGAGAACCATCACATTGGTAGATCCTTTGGCTTTTGAATAATTTTTTTGGGCTTTGAAGATGAAGATACATCATTTTATTTGAATGCGACATTTATTTTCGCAATTGAATTTTCTTCTCTTCAATGGCACGAATTTCCAGTTCTCGCACCATGGTAAATGCTTTTTTAAAGGTATTGAAGGTTTGTACTTGTAGATTTAGTGAGATGTACTTGGCACAAGCTCTAATGAACAACTCTATAAGCTTAACTTGAGGTAACTGGAATGTTAATTGGTTGATAAGGCTTCGCCAGTGAGTAACGAAATCTATGATAGATTCATCGTCATACTTGTCATGTTGAGTATAGGTCAATCATGGTGACTTTTTTATGACATTGATTGAGAAATGGTCTAAGAATGCTTGAGCCACTTGGTTAAATGAGTAAATAGAATGTCTGGGTAAACCACTATACCAATCTAACATGGGTCTTGTCAAGGACATGGGGAATGTTTGTAAGAGTAGATCATATTCATGGGAAATTAGATAAAACCCATGTTTCAATGATTATGTAAGTGTTGTTGAGGGTATTCTTTACTTTTGAAATGATTGAACTTTGGCATTTCCCAATGTACCGTATGGGCGAATGGGGATAGATGGATTAATAGGATCATTACAGATTTCATCATAAGTTAAGGAGTTACGAGAGCCAAAAACTGATGCCTCTAACATTTTCATCTTTTCCATCATCATCTTAATGAGGTCATTGGTGGGTTGTGATGAATGGGAGTCCCCTACAGTATAAGGAGGTTGATGATGGATGTATGATGTGGATAAAATCCCAGTATATGGGGGTACCAAGTATGAGAACTAGGAAGGGGGAATAGATATGGGAAAAAGATATCCTGAATATGTGATAGATGAGATTGGGGGTTTTTGGTGATGTGTGTAAGTAGGTGGGGTATTCGTAATGAATCTTGGGGAAATTGGGGGTAGGGAATTTAGGATAGAAAGGAAGAGGTTTTGGAATGGGGTGTGGGTTTCCAACACCATGGGTGGTTGTGATGCAATGGGTATATATGAGGTGAAAGGTGCAGACAAGGCTATGCTAAAGGTGGATGGTGAAGGGATGGTTGACACCATGGGTGTGATAGATGCCGTAGGTGCAACAATTATAGTGGATGTGGAGTCCATTCGAAACACCACGGTGGTATATTGGATGAAGGTAATGTAAAGCTAGTGGTAGCTAACGCAAAAGTGGGGGCAAGGGAATGAGGGATAGACACGGGCATGGTGTATACCAATTGTCCCGAGGAGTCCTAGGTGGATGAGTGGGTGAGATAGTACTATAGGGTAGTGGGATTTTTATCAAGGAGTCTAGTAAACTCCTCGTCACCGGTACTAATGATGATGGATTGAGTTGGATCCATAGGTGACAATAAATAAGGAGGTGATGGGCTAGGTGGGAGTGGTGAAGGATAGCATGAAACACAAGGGTATTGGCTTGGATACAAGTCAAAACCAGGAATTAGTGTAGACCGGTAAACTGTTCTCTGTAAATGACATAGAAAAAAACAAAAATGGAGGAGAATAGATTCTGGGAGGTGAAATTGGTTGGTGTTTTAATTAAATTTTTTTAAAAAGGAACTAATGAAGGTTAGGTTAACTGATGATGGTAATAGGGTGACCGATTATGGTTAGGGAAACTGATACCGCATTACTATGGGAAATCAACAATTTTGCAAATGAGGCAAAAATTGAAGAAAATGAAATAAAGAAGTTGTATTTGACTGTGATTTTAGAATTATGGGGGTATGCTTTGATGTCCCGATAACTTGGAAAGAAGATAATGTGTGATGAATTCTATTTTTGGTAGAATTACCAAAAAGAGATAGAAACCGACAATGGTTAGGTAAACTGATGAAGGTTGTTGGACCGACTGCAGTCACTGTGAAATTTGAAAAAGTGAAGAAAAAATGATTTTTGTGAATTAAGTCAGATGAAATATCAACCCGAAAAAATGAGTATGATAATACTAGATATTGACACACTCAGAAATAGGAAGAATACACTAACTATGATGAAAAAGTGTGAAGGAAGAAGAAAATGAAGAACGTAACCTCACAACTCAAAACAAAACTCAAGAAAAAGATAAGAAAAACACGCAATCCTATAAGTGAATTTTATGTTTTAGCTTATGCTATTTTAGATTGACTTTGTGAATCAAAACAAATTTTTGGTTGGGAAGGTTTCCTATGAAGAGGTAATATCTAAGGGTGGTTTCAAGTTATGTTTTGGTGGGGGCAGTCCTTTCTTTGAGTTAATGACTGACAGAGAAACCAGTGGGCACCCATTGTCAATCCTCTGATCGTTGACAACTTCTTCCAGGTAAGGTGTTGTTTAAGAAGATGTGTGAATTTTTATTTTTGTAGTTTGGAAAAGAGAGAGAGAAGAGAAAGTGCTCTATGATTCAATTATGTCAACCATCAGCTGGGCATGACTTCCAGCATATAGGTTTCCCTCAATTTTAATGTGAGATAAAAATACAAGCATAGAAGTATGAAATGCAAGTATTTTAGAACCCAAATCGAAATGTGATATTCGATGTAAACAAAGAGTGAATAAGAAAGAGAATGAATTTCACTAATGCAAAACAAAAAAAAGGATTATTTTTAGTCCTCGAAATACAAATGTCACTTAGACAAATAGAAGAAAGAGAAGATTCCCAGGGAGAAAATTTAATGTTAACTTCCTTTTTTAAAAGAAAAAAACATACAACAATTCCCTAAGAATTAATGAATGTAAGGAAGCCCGAATGGGTCCCATCGGGCGTGCTAAAATGTTTCACTAGATTCTCAACAAACTAATGAAATAAATAGAGGGTGATAGGACAAAGAGGAATACCTATTTGTGATTTTGGTTGAAGGTCGTGCACGAGTTCGATTTCCCGATCCAATGCTGATTGTGAGAGCTCCTTCGGCTAAGAGGAACTACCTATAAAATGTAAAACAATACCATTATATAGAGTTAAATAAAACAATGAGTGGAATACCTAGCAGAAGCTAGATCTAGGAAGTTTGATGCTTCCTAAATAGGATATCAATCCAATTTTATATAATAGTATTAATGAAACCCAAAATAAACATGAAATAAAAATCTTATTAGAATTGAAATGATTTAGGTATATCATGCAAAACAAATAAGAAAGGTCAGATATAAAAGGTGATTGAGGTCAAATCGGGTCAGGTTATGGGCTGAGATTGGGTTGTAGGTCTAGTACGGGTTCTGGGTAAGATATGGTAAAGATTAGGAGTGATTTTGGGTTGTGAGGGAATCGCTATGAGCTCACTAGTATGAGGTATGTTGCTAGACACAAGAATCGACGTTGGGTGTGTGACCAATTCTGGTTTAGCAGATGACTAGTCTCGGTTGGCTAATCGGCGTCGGTGGGGGCAGTTAGTAAAAGGCTCTTAGAAACTAGTTTCCAAGCTCTTTGTGATTGCTGAGAGGCTGGAAATGGTGGAGGTGAGGTCATAAAATGGCCTTATTGACTCAAGGATAACTAGGAGAGGGTGAAGATATGTGAAAGGGCTAGATATGGTAAGGTGATAGGTTGGTGGGAGGAAGAAGGTGTACGGATGTATAGAAAAATAAATTACTGAGAGGAATGATGATCTTACTAAAAGAAAATAGTGATAACTAAAGAGATGTTAGGTACTTACTAGAAGAATGGGTTTGGAGAGTGCAGGTGATGAAAATAATGGTGGTAAATATTTAGAGAGAAGGTACATCATGTACATGCCATGATATTTTGATCCTCCATGCTTCTCTGTGTGAATCCATGATCGTGAAGAAGGTGATGGATGTTGATGGTTGTTGGTAGTGCTCCCAGTGCTTTCCTTTGCCTAAATACTTCAAAAATTTGAGTGCTCCAACTCTCTATTCATATGAGATCTTGAATCGAATGTTCAACCTCAGTAAAGGCTTTTGGAAATGTATTAAACCTAACCAAAGTGATAATTAGGGGGCGTGACAGCTTGAGATACAACCGGCATCAGTTAAGGTGGGAATATCTAGGTTGGTCAAAAATAGCCTGATTGTTACTATTTTTAGCATGGTCTTCAATATTCATTTGAGTCTCGAGTGATAGATCATAGAAGGATGAGTAAGATTCCTCTTAGGTTTTTTAATAGGAGTTAAGTCTAGGTTTAGACTAAGTCCTAGTTAGTTAGGATAGGCTTAGACTTGGTTTTAGGTCATTAATGGGGTTTGAGTGGGAAATGGAGTGAGGTAGCTAGGCGAGTTGGGTGGGTGAGATGGTCAGTGAGGATGTTAATTAAATTAATTAAGGTAATTAATTTAATTAATCATGTGTATTATGGGATATGAATAGGTAAGGTATGGTTAATTAAAATAAAGGGGTTATAAGAGCGGTATGATATATTTCCCAGTGCAGCTTGGTTAATTGGAGTGGGAATGTAATATTCACAATGACGCTTTCTTTGCACCAATTATATGTCTTTTCAAACTAGAATGGGGGCAGTATAGGATTTTTGAGTAGGCTAGGCAGGTGATTATGGAATATGGGTGTTATTTTATTCAAGTATAGGAAGTTCACATATATAAGGGTTATTGGTTTTGAAGGTAAGCCATATAAGTTTCCCAGATACTTAGATGATAAAATGGCTTTGTGTGAATTGGCAAGGAAATTAACACTAGTTCACAAATTGATTGTTGGGAAACATAAGACAAATATTAAGTTCCCCATCAAAATTGGAAGGTACTCATTCCCTTCAATTTTAAAAGATAGATTAATTGAGGATGAATTGAAGAGGTTTGAGTTGGAAAATTTTGAAGTGAGAGCCAACTATGATATCAGATGGGTGTTTAATAATATTGCAAACACTTTTGAACATGAGCCTCATTTTGAAGACTATTGGATGAATTGTAGGGATGAGGAAGAGGTCAGACTAAGAGATTTCTCTAGAATGACCCTTGCACAAATCATAGACTTCAAGATTGCAGTTATCCCTAAGGGAATTGTGGATGATCCACACACGGTGAGTAAGTACTATCTTGATCAAAATATAGAAGGACAACCTATAGCCCCTTTGAATTGCAATGAAACAAAATCAGATTATTCTTATATTCAAAAAAATGATGTGATGAGGAGAAATGTGAATTGGTTGGCTCAAAAGAATATTGATCTATCAGTCCAAAATACAAGAATCTTGAATAACTTTAGGGATATGGGAAACTTAAGTTATGAAATCCCTCCCCTGAGAGAAGGGGATGATAAAATTAATCCTTTAGGAAGAAAATATCCTCAGTTGCCTTTAAAGAGGCCCACTTCTAAACTTCTAGATGAATTCAGCCACTAGTGGGACCGGTACTTCTATATCTACTCGAGGCAAAATACTTGAGTAAATGATCTTCAAATCTATGAAAAATACTCCTATTAATTTTGCAACACCACTTCAATAAAAAGGGAAAAGTTTGGCATCTCACTTGTTCCCCGGGTATTTTTCCTATACTTCACAAAGTGTTTACAATTTAATGAGTGGGGCTATAACAAGTGGCCATTCTCAATCTAGGCCATGTAAAGAGGAATGAAAGGAAACACCAGACCTCAAGAAGTTTGAAAGGGCACACAAGAGACACAAGGTTTTCTATGAGCCAATTCTGGTAAGAGAGGGTGCCCACCCACCCAAGAAGCATAAGCACAGAGATGTGGTGATTGATCCCCCTAAACATGAGAGGAATGATGTTTCTCAGACACAACCTGTTGCACCAGTACCATAGATGGAACAATATATGCCTTTCTCCTCATCTTTTCCTTTGGAAGAAGTGACAATGGGAAGAACTTGGGAATAAATGATCCAAGGCAATGTTTCATCCAATCCAATGGATAGAAAAATTCTAAATCTAGGTATGAGAACATCTGAAACCCTACCTGCTTTGAGGATGTGAGTATACCTTTGTTTGAAACATTGCAGGAGTCTACCAAGGCTCATGCAAATGTGATAGATGTTGACATCAGTGAAGAATTTTCCACATTAGATGCACTCGATGTATCTATTAATGAACAAATAGCTAAATCAGTAGATAATCTCCACATAAATAAAGAATTGGAAGAGGTCACTCATGTGCCAACTGATGAAGTTGAGATCAAACAACAAAAGTTTATCCTATAGGTCAAGTAAATTCAAATTCAAAGGGACCAAATGTATTAGTGGAAGAAGATGCTTCCCATTGTGTTAAAATTACTAAGGATGATGAGCATTTTCAAGTAGAGATATCCATCTCTAAAAAGATAATAGAAGTTGCACAGAATGCAAGTGCTAGAAAGGAAGTTATTGATGGTATAGATATACAATCTCTAGATGGGAATATGGAGTTGGAATCGGATGAGAAATCCACCGTAGCATGACTCCGAGATGCCTATACGCACCCAAAATTGCATGTGCTACATTTTTAGAAAATTGTTACAAAAGTCCCTAACGATGATTTAAGTCCTTTCAAGAAGGTGTTCAAGCTCTAAAAACCATTTGCAATGTATATTTGTTACATATACATCTTTACTTAGCCTTCCCACACGTTTTCTAGCTTTATGCCTCTATTTGAGCATGTTTTAGCCTTTAGTGCCGGGATCGCTACCCCCGCCTAGGTGGTGGTTTTAAAACCACCACCCGGGTAGGGTGGTGGTCCTAATATGGCCGCACTATGCGCAGGTGGCGGTCCTAATTTTTTTTTCCAAATTCTGCCATGCGTGTTTTAACATGCGATGATTCACTTAACTTCACTTTTAGCATGTATCCGTGGGCCAAATTGTTTAAAAATAGTTTAGATTTCTTGGTTATCTTTCCCTCTTCTATTTTTGCATGTGATTTAGTTAGTTCGAACTACCTCTTCTTACCTTGTGCATGAAGGCACATCCCATCCCCAATTCTTATATATTTAATGTTTTTATTGAAGAAAAAGGCATGATAATTTTTATGTATCTTGCATTGTATTGCTACCACAATCTTGTTAGGAATTGCATAGCCAAGCTCAGATCTCTAGTGTTATCTCTCTTCTACTTGCATTGCATCCATACTGCTTTCAAACTTCCATTACTCAAGCACCATCCTCTAGCTATTTTTCTTGCATTCCCAATCCCTTGGAATCATATGAACACTCAAAGAAAGAAAGGAACAAACTGAGAGGACAGATTACATATACAACCAGATTTTTCAAAGCTCTTGCTTATTGAAGTTGGAATTGTGTTTTATTTTCTTTATTTGCTAAATTTTCAATTTCAAATCACTAGTTTCAATTACACATCAAATAGAGTAATATAACTATTCATTTCAATAGGTTAGGCAATCACAAGTAGATCAAATCATTAGAAATTTTTCTCTTTAACATTACCAGGGAAGTTGTGGAGAACAATAGCCCCTTTCAGGGTCATGATTTTTTCTTCATTTCGAGGTATGGTTTGAAGGGTTTTGTTTGGATTAGGTTATGTTTTATGTTAGATTCATGTATTCACACAAGTAACTAGCTACATTCAGCTTATTACTTGTCTTTAGTTTATTTATTAATGTAGACACCAAATTTGGGTCACACCCCCTTCAACCCACATGTATATTAATTTAATTACCTAAAATTAAATTAATGCTCATTCTCAAAATATCCATTAATAAATACCTTAATTAAATTTTAAGACTTTAGAAACAAGGGAAAATTTTTTTATACATAATGTTCTCTATTCTAAATAATCATAATTTAGAACTCACATTCCATGCCAATCAATCTCATAACAGATAACCATATGCAGCTGTAAATGAGTCGGTGAACTACCGATCTCTCATTTCATTACTCGATTTTTAACCGATCTCCCATGTTAACTCAAGGTGTTGTTTACTAAGTATACTTGGTGCTCTTACCCTATTCTGGGTATGGAGTTTTTTGTTTAAGAAACCTATCTGAATATTTTTTACCGATGTTCATATGAAATCCCATTCCTTAAACTAGGTGACATAGGACAACACAACCAACATCTTGTGATACTTTGGCCAAATATTTATAACATATTGTTCATGTTACTATTCCTAGATGACATACTCATGAAACTAAATACGTCCTTCACCCCACTCAACTGTTATCTAGAATGGTCTTCATTGACTCTAGTCATTCCACTTGTTCTAGGTTTGACCATAGCCAAAGTTAGTACATATTTTGGTATAAGGAATGGCTCACAGTGACTAAGGGTACATATACATACTCTGTCGACCTAAGTCGATTGCATGTGTCCAGTTACCCTAAGTCATCATGAGTTATCCCCAATACCAAAATAAGTTTCTATCCCGACCTAGAGAAAACTAAGAACATGACCAAGTTTATGTATATCCAGATGATTCAGATTCAAGTGTGTTGCAACAGTCAACTGCAACTCTGTATCCTTGTGAAGAACCAAGTCTTCATGAAGGTACAATTCTGTAGTTGGCATGTACCAACATCCGACGAACTCATCCATCTCGATGTACATACCAAAGTAAGAAGTTATTTATACAAATATATTTCTTAATTAAGATTCAATTGTAGCAACCCTGCTGAACCTAATTCCATTAACCCTTGAGGTTGACATCCACATTTGAATTGTTAAAGTGAAGAAAAAACTTCATGATTGCCCCTTTTTTATTTCATTAACCTCCTACCTTAGTATTTAGTTAATTAAAAAATAAGAACAACCTCAATAATATTTACTTAGAATTACACAACCATTCATAGTTGGCTTAAATTCCATAACAGGTTCAATTATAGTAGACTTCATTAATATGAAGTCTAATTGATAAATGTTCTTGTTTGCCTCACATTTTCTTTATACCTATCAAGGTATTACTCGAGAGGAATTACACCTTCCTTTTTATTTCATGAGTTAGGGTTCATTATTCCTTTTCCATTATGCAAATTATCATAATTAAGTTACACTTACATTGACATCTTTAATTAACTATAAATACTTAGGTAAAAGAACATCTATGCATGCCAAATTAATAAGCTACATTTCGATTAAGGGATATAATAATTAATTCCCTTCCATCCAAATTATTTAATGTCAACTAGAAAGGATCCATTCAGATAAGAATAAGAGAAATTAAGATAAGATTACAAATTTCCTTCACATAATGCACAAGAAGGATGACACAACAAGAAAAGGTAACTCTCAATATTTTTCAATTCATCATGGTGATATACATATTTTACAAGACCATGCATTTCAGACATATGTCATGTCAAACATCTTCAAGATCAGAAATGAATACAAATTTTCCTCTTTCAATACATTTCCATAATGAATTAGATTTCTTCATAAAAGATCCATTATTTAAGTAACAATTAACATCATAAAAGTTATTTCCTTCCTTTATCACTTACGAAGTCCATCTGCAAAAATTTCTAGCATAGGTCAGTTCATTGAACTGAGCATGATAAGCACTATGCATTAAAATGATGTGCTCTCAACTAACTATTTCATAAAACCAACTCTACTTTTATGAAACAATAAAGCTAAACAACTAGATACATCATAAAGATATAACAATAAAAAAAGGACAAGTGATCAACCAAAATAACATTTAGATAAGATCATGATATAATCAGCACTCTTCAGTCATTGTTTTATAAAGAATTAAATTAGATAAGTAATATTTCCTACTTATTACTTATCTCATTCCACTAAAGATACTTACTGATTATTTCTTACTTCATTCAATCTGAATTCCAAATAAAACACTTAATCCAATATTTTCCAAAATAGAGTTACTTTTAACAAGAAAGAACCATCAAACTCAATTAGCCTATTCCAACTGAAAGCATCTATAGCCAAGCTAATTCAACCTTCATGAAAGTTTTAGGTTGAGCCATTAACATAATAAAATAAGAGATTCCTATTTTAGGTGCTACATCCAATTTAAAGCCCAAGATATAGCCTAAGTTCTCAAGTTAGGCCACACATGTTAGAAATAGGAAAATATTCATTCCTCCACTAGCATTTAACTAGTCACACCTTACCAAATGTTGTTTCCATTCAACACAAGTCAAAGTAATAAGTAGGATTAAATTTAGCTACTCATTTGTAATCCTGATAAGTAATACAAACTGAACCAATCAATTATTTATCAAGAGGAACATAGAAGAGGTAAAGACGAATGAAGAGAAAAAAATAAGAACTTCTCTTCCAATTTGATAAGATTTGAATTACATTTCACAACTCAAGAGAGAGAGTACAACATATAATCTCCTATAGTTTCCAAAGAAAACAACGATGAAAAATTTACCTCAGAGGAGAAAAAGAGAAAGGAGTCAATCAACAATATTAGAAGAAGATTCCATCATTCTTTCCCAAGTAAAGAGGGTCATAAAAAGACTGGTATAGACCCAATCACAAAATCCTTGAACTCTTTTAAACAAAGAAGACATGCACTAAATGATACTAAACCAAATTATGCGACTACATTATGCAAGTCAGATCTCAAAGATGAAGTACTCCCAACATAAACAAGAACAGTAACAATAGCACATTAGCTACATCAAGAAGGAGGTGTGTTTAAGAGAATTTACTAGACAACTTACATGAAATATCAACCATCATAAGACATTCCAAATCATCAAAAAGTTTCGTCAGAGGGACCAAGGCCTAATCATATTTTCTAAATGAAAATGATACAATTAGTAAGATCCAATCACATTCACAACCTCTCAGAGGTAGGAGAAACTATCTTTGGATGGAAAGAGAAAGATCCACCTAGCTTCAATTTCATGAAGATGTAACAATAAAGAACGACATGACTTAGCTACAAGTGTACAAGTCAAACTTAACAGATTATTATATAAATTGAAATCCTTTCATTCCATTCCTATGGAAAGACTCAACTATACAAATCTACTAAGTCACCAAGACATTCTATTCCTTCAAATTTACCTAGAGATCATAGAAATTGAAGAATCTAGAAACCTTCACACTAAACCGATTGGTTAGTTCTAGATCACGAAATGTCATCCCATAATACGTATATACATTCTTTAAATCTTCCTGAAACCACAACAATAAGGTTTTTAACAAACCTACTCTAGTAAGTTAAATCAAGAGGTTTACCCAGATCAAGAACAGTAAGTCTTATCGAACCATATTCTAATTAAAAGTGAAGAAAGACAGTGAGGTTGACATCATGCAAGCTCAAGCAAGAGCTAACGTGAATAAATCCAAATATTAGCTGAGAAAAAACCAACACTCAAAATATCCTTAATTGTAACAGAACTTCAATTACCCAAATTTAGTTCAGTCCTCCAGAGGTTTAAAACCCAAAAACATATAAAGTTTAGAAAAGGAATAATTCGTTCATTGCTATATTCAAACAAGATGATTATGAAAATCTTTTCATCAAAGTAACCATTACCATGAAGTTTCCATAGGAGGAACTAGATTTATAAACAACTCGCTTTTAATTGAAAAGGTATGAGGAGAATTTCCTTCGTTGTATTTTCCAAACAAGTTTTAATATGTAAAAATAATAAATCTAAACAACCTTTTCAACACACTTTCTACCAAAATACAAGGTTCAAGCAACAAAAGTTTCAACCGAAAAATAAGAAGTAACTAATTTAATGTTGTTTTCAACAAAGTTGAATTTGCAAAAACATTAAATCCAAGCACCCATGTCAACACAATTTCAAGAAAAGTAGCAAGAATCTAACATCCAAAGTTGCAGCTAAAGAAAAGTTCATTTCATACCTCCTTCCAATGATAAAGACAAACCCAGTTCAAAACTTAAAGCAACAATATTTTCCATAATCCATTTTGAACAGACAACAAGATTCACACGTTTTTGACATTATTCTAGTCTCAACGAAATTTAAGGTACGATTCACCATTAAGCTTAACAAGAAATGACCCACATTCCATATTATCAATCAGAGGCTTATCATCAGAAAAACACAGAGAAATTTCAAGCAAGAATGCAAGATAACCATCACAAAATAAAAACCCATCTATTTCTAAGAGTAGAGTTGTTTTAATGAAGACATTTAGTAAAAATCAGAGTAACTTAATGGGTAGAGCCTATCATGCTTGATATTGCTTCATTGATTCATAGAAGGTTTCTAGCTAAGCCTCCATAGTTCCTTATTTTCCAAACGAAGTCAACAACCCAAAACTTATTATTCTTATGCTTCTTATACCTCCATTGGATTGAAAATAGTCCAGAGGTGCCAAAAATAACAAGAGATTGAAAACAGAACTGTTGGTTCGAAGAACCAAAAATCACCATGAGAAAATGACCAAACAACCTCCCAAAAATCCACTTGCATGGCTTCCAAGGCGGTTTCTTCACCAAGACCAATGCTCATTAATGTAATTGCATTCAACTCTCCCACCTAAATCTCCATGCCACTGCCATCTAAAATTGGCAAGCTCAATTTCAACCAATGCATGCATTTTTAAACTTTAGTGATGATGCCAGCTAGGAATTCCATCTATTTTCCATGCCTCCACCAAAACTGGTAGTACCAAGTTTCATAAATTCAAAATCAAATCACTTAAATTCCATAGAAACCATTGCCACCACCTCCCAATTTCCATGCGACCCCTTAGGTCCCCTTTCATCTTAACATTAGTTTAGGTTAGATAGACATTAGTTTAGGATTTGACCATAGGTTAGATAAAAAGTATTTACCTTAGGTCATTCAACATTGCCAAAGATAAACTTGCCATCAAAGAATAAGTCATAACCCATAGTAATTTAGTATATGTTGATCAGATTTCTAGGTTGATCATACTAACATCCAGTGTGATTGCATAACATTGAATCCTTTCTCCAAGTGTGGGACTTGAAGAGTGAGAAAGGAATCTCCAGAGAAGGCTGGTTCCTATTCCTCTGTTCAGATGCACATGAAATATACAGAGGGTTTTCTTTTTTTAAAACCTAATCTAATCTACCAAGGAGACAAGGTAAGAAAATGTGTAAAAATAAATCTAAACTAATGGAGGTGATGCACCGAGGAATGAAGAACACTTATTTTTCCAATAAACACAGACCACTTGAATGTGATACAAGATCATGCACAAATGACAGAAACTGCGGTAAAAGACCAGGAGGATGCAAAATGAACACAGAGAGGGTTGAGAATCATCCACAGACATGTATTACTTGCTCCAAAGATTGATACAATACACTGCAGAATGCTAAGAGGTAGAATAGTATTACAGTTCAAATGAGAGGTTCGAACTCCACAAATTCGCCTGAGGAAAAAAAGGGAGAGGCAAAACAGAAAAAATGTTCCACCCTGAAAAGAAGCTCCTCTTTACAATATATAGAAAGAAAATGAGAGAGGAAAGAGAGGAGGGAAAGCCAAATCTACCCCAACCATCTCTAGGTTGCATTCAATTCGTCCATCATGGCAGAAGCGGTGGATCCTGGCAAAACGGCGGGCTGCCTAACAGAAGCGGCGAACTGTCTGCTGCATTAAAGTTGTTTGTTGAAGCATTACTTCTGCTTGTTATTTCGTGCCAGAGGCGTTTCTCAATTTTCTCCCTCCAGACTGCACCAAAATTCGAGAATAACCCCAGAATCATGTAGAGAATTTCATGAGCTTTCCGTTGATATAAAGAACGTGCAAATCCGAGCTCTGGATCGAAAGATATGTCGATCTGAAGATTTAGGGCACGGAACAGGCGAAAACGGATTTTGAAATATTTTCCCGCGCATTGCCACCTGGACGCCACGTGGCATGCTCTGATTCACTGAATAATTCTCTCTTCTCTACTTTTCGGCGGGCTTTGCTTTGAAATTTCTGTGGGCCCTAGCTGGGACACGTGGCACTATCCCATAGGTTCGGATCGGTGCTCGAAAACTCACCCTTTGACTTTTTTGACCTTTCTCCTTGTGACACGTGGCGTGATTTTATTGGTTCTCGGCCTGCCGGCTCTTTCGCGCCCTTCGCGTCTATTTGGCCCAGATGGCACAGTGCTCCTTGTGCTGATTTCGGGCGAACCGGCCGGTTCGCGTCCATTTGTCCCAAATGTCCCAGTTTGTTTCGGACTGCTTGGCCCTTTTTCACCCGGTTCGGCCGGTTCGCGCCTTTTTGGCCTGCTTGTCCCAATCATTTTTACTGCCTGTGCTCATTTCAGCCGACTCGGCGGTTCGCACCTTTTTGGCCCAAACGTCCTGAGCAACACTTAGCCAATTTTCTTCCTCCTTCGGCCGGATCGGCTTTTCGCGCCCGCCGCGTACTTCTGGCCCGATTGTCCCAAATGCAATTTGGGCCGCCTGGAGGCTTTTCGGCCGATCCGTGCCTTGACGTCCCAAATGTCCCAGTTGCTCCCTTGAGCAGGACTTAGCCAATTTTTACACTTTTTCCTGGATCAACCTATTTGCCTTTCTGCAACTTTTTCACATTTTCTCAGAGCTTGCTCCCTCCTTCTTCGGCCTGGGGAGTTAGAAAATTTCCTGAAGGGACCCTAGAAACCTGATTTTTGCTCTGAATCAATCAATTTTCTTGGGATTTGGATATTCTGATGCATGTTATCAAAATTACCCTTGGGGGTGAATTTTGGATAACAATTTGGCGACTCAGCGGGATCATCTGCCTGCTAGATGAAAAGACCAGTTGCCTGAAGCAATCCATTGGGCATGGAGTCATCAAATATTCTGTTAGAATCCAAACTGACTCAGAATGTGCGAGGAGGAAGATGGAATGTGACCTGATGAAAGCAAAGACATGCTAAACATCTCCATGGACAGCAAGCTGTGCCAAGGCACTTAGGGAAAACAAAACTAACCTACAGCAAAACAATGTGCACAAGCACTTGGAGGAAAGAAAATCTAATCTAGTATTTACAGATGTAGTGAACCTCCCTCTAGAAGCAATGCTTGAGATAGATTCCATTTACTGGAATCTGCAGTTCTTCACCATCCAATGAAGCCAATTGGAAAGCATTGTTGTTCTTGCACTTTGTGACCATGTATGGGCCACTCCAAATGGCATCAAATTTTGAATGCCTTCCTGGTTTTGCTCTGTCCACATCCCATTTCAATACTAGATCTCCTACTTGAAAAGATCTATCTTTGGCCTTCCTATCAAAGGTCTTCTTGATCAAAGCCTGATCCTTTTCCATTGCTTGGAATGCCTGATCTCTGATTTCTTGCAGCTCCATCAATTCTGCATATCTCACCTCCATGGGCCCAAACTCTAGCAACTCCAGCTGTTTCATGAGTTCCAACGTTGGCAACTCAAGTGACATGGGCAAGATTGCCTCTCTTCCGTAGACAAGCCTAAATGGAGAGTTACCTGTGGATCTTTTGGGAGTTATCCTATCAGCCCATAAGGCTGATTTCAGTTTGGTATGCCAAGCTCTCTGAGTCTCATCAAGAGTCCTCCTAATGATCTTCAACAAGTTCTTGTTTGTAGACTCGGCCTGGCCATTACCTTGAGGGTAATAGTTTGATGAAGTGCTCAGGTAAATCCCGTTCTTGACAGCCCACTCAGTCACTTTAGATCCAATGAATGCCAATGCATTATCAGAGACTATTGTAGCAGGTACACCAAATCTGGTAGTTATTCCCTCGTAAAAGTCCAAGATGCTAGACTCATTCGCCTCTTTGACTGCTACTGCTTCTGTCCATCTGGTGAAGTAGTCTGTGGCTGTCAAAATCCATTTGTGCCCTTGGCTCGAATTGGGATTGATGACTCCAATGAAGTCCAAACCCCATTGCATGAATGGCTGGTCAACTGAGATTGGATGTAATGGGAGGGCTGCAAGTCTCTCTTTTCCTGTGAAGAATGCACAATTCTTACACCTCTTGATCCATGCATAGCAATCACTGAATATTTTAGGCCAATAATAACCAGCCTTTATGATTTTCAGAGCTGTCACTCTTGGTGCAAAATGGCCACCAGCTGGTTCATCATGAAACTCTTTTAATACCCTTTGGATCTGACCTGTGTTAATGCATCTCAGCAGCACTCCATTCACGTCCTTCTTGAACAAAACTCCATCAATGATGGTATATGGAATAGCCTGCAACCTGAAGTGTCTTCTTTTTGCTTTGCTCATTTCTAGAGGGCACATGCCCGTCTGTAGGAAATGTATCATATTCTGAGTCCAACAGGGAGTGGACACATCATCATTTTCCTATTTTTGATCATCTTGTAATAGCAGGACAGCGTCTTCTTCATCTTCTGGGTTGTCTGGTTGTTTGGAAGCGAGCTGCTCACACAAACCTTTGCCTCTTACCAGCTTGGTGATTTTGATCTCAATGTCATACTCCATGACACGGGTGATCCATCCTGCCCTTTTCTCATTCAAATCCTTGTTGAGGAGGAAGTCCTTAACCCCAGCATGTGAGACCAGCAACTGGACCTTGTTGTTTGAGACTAAATGCTTGAATTTCTTCAAGCTCCTGATTACTGCAAGCACATGTTTTTCAATAAAAGAGTACCTCAACTCGCAGTCATTTAGGCTTTGGCTGAAGAAGGCAATCGGCTGTTCATCATTATCTTTGTTCTGTTGTACCAGAATGGCAGAAATAGTGTCATCACCTCCAAATGCATAGAGGATGAAATCCTTGGAAAAGTCTGGGTTGATGAGAGTGGGTGCCCGGGAGATGGATTCTTTGATTGCTTCAAAGCTCTCCTTGCCTTCTGCCGTCCATTTGAAAGCCATGCTTTTTCTTAACATTTTGGTGATGGGCTTGACAAGGGCTGCAAAATTTGGGACAAACCTCCGAACAAAGTTTATCCTTCCCAGGAAACTTTGAAGAGCCTTCTTGTGACTTGGCAATGGTAGAGCCCTTATGGCTTCAACCCTCTCTGGATCAATTGCTAATCCTTCCTTGGAGACAATATGGCCAAGGAGTTTCCCTTCATGTGCAAGAAAGATGCACTTCTTAGGATTCAAAGACACTCCAAACTCTCTACACCTCTGAAACACTTGCCTGAGGTGAAAGAGGTGGTCTGCAGCATTCTTTGAGAAGACAGTGATATCATCTAGGTATATCAGCACTATCTTATTGATTAAGCCTTTGAATGCCATATCCATAGCTCGCTGGAATGTTGCTCCGGCGTTCGACAGTCCAAATGGCATCTTCTTGTAAGCATACGTGCCCCATTTAGTTGTGAAGGCTGTCTTGAACTGGTCTTCCTCCTTCACCATAATTTGATTGAAGCCTGAGTATCCATCAAGTAGTGAAAATCTTTCTGAACCAGCTACGACCTGCAATATTTGCTCCATGGAAGGGAGTGGATAATGGTCCTTAAGAGATGCCCTATTGAGGTCTCGGAAGTCCACACACAACCTGATTTCTCCGCTCTTCTTCCTGACCGGAACCAAGTTCGCAACCCAGCTTGAGTGCTTGATAGGGAATATAATTGCTGACTCAATCAGCTTGTCCAGTTCTTTCCTCATGAGAGGCTCCATGTGTGGATTGACTGGTCTTTGTTTCTGCCTGATAGGCTTAGTATTTGGATCCAACTCGATGGTATGCTGAGCTAAGTTGGGATTGAAACCTTTCAAGTCTTCATAGCTCCAAGCAAACACGTCAGGGAATTCTTGACAAAGCTGTATGAATTCATACCTTTCTTGCTCAGTTGTCATTTTTCCAATTTGCAATGGCTTGTTCTCTTCTACCAAGATGGATACCGAATCTTCCCTCTTGACTTGAATGTTTGCTTTCTCCTTTCTAAACTGATCATTGGGGTTAAAAATGGACTCCAAGGTGATAAGTCCCTTGGGCAGCTTGTCAGTTCTCAGCTGTATCACCTGGTCACCATATTGCTGTTCCAACTTCTCTTGATTCTTAGCTGAGAACTCAACTTCTTCTTGCAAGAAGTGGATGATTTGCTGGTCATTCTCAAATACTTGCCAACTGACATCGTTATCCGGCACTGAAGGCCTCACAATCACGTGGATGTTTGGCTATACCTTGTCTTGTTGAATGTTTTCTACAATGTCAAAGGCTGCCCCTACTGCTGCAAGCCTGTCAGCAGCTTGATTCTCTTTCCTAGGAATGGCCTTGATGCCGAAACCCTCAAAATCTTCCATGAGGTCCCACACCCTGTTCTTGTAGCATCTGAGTAGATCATTTTTGGCAGCATGCTGTCCCTTGACCTGATTTACAATCAATTCACTGTCCCCAAAAACTTGCAAGTTCTTTATTTTTTTTGATTGCCCAATGCATCCCCTGCACCAAGGCTTCATATTCAGCAGTGTTATTGGAGCATGCAAATTGAAACCTAAAAGCTGAATAATACTTTACTCCTTGAGGTGAAATAAGCACGGCTCCACCTCCTGCACCTTGTCTACTCCTTGATCCATCAAAAAGCAGCTGCCATACCTCATTGTCATCCTTGTGGTTTGGCTTGGTGATGCTAGGAATAGGTTGACTTTCTTCGTGTATACAATAGACTCCTAGCTCAGATTCTTCTATTCCTTGATAAGGATCAAAAGCATGCACCTTGCTTGCCCATTCATCAAGAGTCAAATCTGGGATACTTCCAACCTTAGTGTCAGCTTCATCAGTGCTAGGGTGATCTTCTTGATCAAATGCCGAGCAATTGGCATTAATCTTACTTGGAGTATAGGGCTCAATGTGGAAGTTTGCAATAGGTTCTGATCTAATTGTGGCCTTAGTTCCATACCTTGTTCTGAATAGCATGTGAGACCAATCAGCGGACAAATATCCCCCAATCTTGGCTGTGAAGTCCCTTGACAAGCATAGGGCAAAGAGTGGTGGAAGGTCTATGACTGATACATCTTGTAAGACAACAACATTTGGACATGCATGCAAGGTAAGACTCAAATTTCTAATCACTCCAACTGTTGCTATTGCTGTCCCATCCAGCTGCACTACTCCCTTAGATGTTATTTCATATTGGAGCCCTAACTGATCAGCTATCTGTTTAGGCATTACTGAGCTACTTGCCCCGGAGTCTATCATGCAATTATGCACTAGCTGATTTCCAATGATTAACGAAACATAAAAAGGGGGGGGCTTCAACATTTTACCTTGTTGTGCTCCATGATTTCCTTCAGGCTGGGCAGCATTTGTAAGCACTTTGTCTTGCCTCTGAACCTGTTGATTCGAAGTTGGCCAATCCTTCATAGCAGCTTGCAGCAGATCTCTTTGGCCTGGGATGGATAGGGATTCCCACATAGATATATTGACGTTTGTCTTCTTCATCTGATCAATGATATTGAATGGTGATGAAGGATCTCTCTGCTGTCCTTTGGTTTGCACATTTATTCCTTGTATGTGGGCAGCAACAGCTGGCATTTGAGTTGGCCTAGGGGCTGTTCTTGGCTGCCCTTGTGCATTTGAAACTGGGTTTTGCTTGCCAATCATTTGTGGAGCTGTGGAAGGTTGTGGATTGGCTGGGGCTAATGGCTGTTCTTCACCCAAATTTCTCCTTTTTGACCTTGTGTTGGCTGCAACACCTTGAGAGACTGCCTGATTCATACCACAGAAATCCTCTGCCTGCCAATTTACCAATGTGGTGTCATTTGGGGCAGATTGCTGTTGGAATGTTTCTTGTTGTTGGCCGTTTTCTTGATTGCTTTCACCCTCCACACCAGTAGTTGTTACCATTAAAGCTTGAGTTAAAGCACCATTGTAGCACATGGATTGGTTATGGGGTTCATTACATGGAAAACACCAATCATACTCTTGGGCAATGTTGTTTTGTGCTGGTACTAATGCCTTAGAGGCAGATATGGCATTTGGATTATAGGGCTGGAAAGGTCTATTGACAGGAGGCCTTGTTTGATTCATATTTGTGGCTGGATTAGGTGGTCTTTGAGGCTGGTATGGCTGCCTATTAGGTTGAGCTTGAGGCTGATACGAAGGTCTAAAACCTTGAGCTTGCTGTCTCTTGAGTGTGACCAGCTCATTACCTAAATTTTGCAGTTGCTTCATGACTTCTTGAAGCTCATTTGGGGCACTTGGAGATGAAGTGGAAGCTTCATTTGAACTCTGATTTCTAGGAGTGGGAGAAGGAGCTAAGACAGGTGCCTGACTAGTACTTGGGCTCTCTAAACTTGGATATAATGGCATTGGAGGCCTAGGAGCTAGCTTGCCAGCTTGAATCAGACAATTTTCAGCTCTAATGGCAATACTATAAGCAGCAGGGATAGTTGTGCCTCCCATAGATTGAACCAACATAGAAATATCAGAATTTAAAGCTTTAAGGTAATATAGAAAAGCACCTTCTGCTGTTGGCCTGACTGCTACTGGAATTCTATCCCAAGATCTTTGAAATCTGAAGTTGAAGTCAGTTAGCTGCTCATTGGAAGCTCTCTTGATGGTTGTCAGCTGCTCCAAAAGAGACAAGTTGTCTCCCTTCTCTCCAAATTGATTATGAAGTGCAATACACAGCTGATTCCAGTTCGTGATAGAAGCAGCTTCAAGGCTCCTAAACCATTGCAATGCCTTCCCTTTGAATGAAGACGCCAGCAATTTGACAGCTACTTGCATCTCGTTAATCTCATGGATTGCACAAATGTTAGCAATGTCCTTGACATGATCACCAGGAGTGGTCTGATTTTCTCCAGTAAAGTATGGAATGTTCTTCAGTGCTGCAACTGGGATTGGATTTTGTGCATTGAGAGCAAGTGGGCTGCTGCCTGTGAAGTTGACATAGGGGTTTACTGGTTGCGCCATTCTGATTGGTCTTAAAACCCTTGTATATTGAAAGAAAGGCCTGTCAGGTGGAGGAGTTGAGAGAGTTCTATTTGGTGGAGATGGAGACCTTTGAATCCTTCTTCCTCTTTGCCTTCTTCTTGGAGATAATTGCAGGTATTCAAACAGCACCTCCTCTTCTCCAACTCTTGACCTTGTGATTCTTCTCATAAGCTTTTAGGCCTGTACTGCTGAAACCAGTTGATTCTTCCCCTTGGAGTCGCCAGATATGCAAATAATAGCTCTTTTTAAGCAAGAAAATTGTAGCAGATGCATATCAACTTTGCTTTCTGATAAAAATGAGACCTCTAGGTCCCACCTGTGCCAAAACTGTTAGTGCAAAATCACAGCACCCCTGGATGTTGATTAGATTTCTAGGTTGATCATACTAACATCCAGTGTGATTGCATAACATTGAATCCTTTCTCCAAGTGTGGGACTTGAAGAGTGAGAAAGGAATCTCCAGAGAAGGCTGGTTCCTATTCCTCTGTTCAGATGCACACGAAATATACAGAGGGTTTTCTTTTTTAAAACCTAATCTAATCTGCCAAGGAGACAAGGTAAGAAAATGCGTAAAAATAAATCTAAACTAATGGAGGTGATGCACCGAGGAATGAAGAACACTTATTTTGCCAATAAACACAGACCACTTGAATGTGATACAAGATCATGCACAAATGACAGAAACTGCAGTAAAAGACCAGGAGGATGCAAAATGAACACAGAGAGGGTTGAGAATCATCCACAGACATGTATTACTTGCTCCAAAGATTGATACAATACACTGCAGAATGCTAAGAGGCAGAATAGTATTACAGTTCAAATGAGAGGTTCGAACTCCACAAATTCGCCTGAGGAAAAAAGGGAGAGGCAAAACAGAAAAAATGTTCCACCTTGAAAAGAAGCTCCTCTTTACAATATATAGAAAGAAAATGAGAGAGGAAAGAGAGGAGGGAAAGCCAAATCTACCCCAACCATCTCTAGGTTGCATTCAATTCGTCCATCATGGCAGAAGCGGCGGATCCTGGCAAAACGGCGGGCTGCCTAACAGAAGCGGCGAACTGTCTGCTGCATTAAAGTTGTTTGTTGAAGCATTACTTCTGCTTGTTATTTCGTGCCAGAGGCATTTCTCAATTTTCTCCCTCCAGACTGCACCAAAATTCGAGAATAACCCCAGAATCATGTAGAGAATTTCATGAGCTTTCCGTTGATATAAAGAACGTGCAAATCCGAGCTCTGGATCGAAAGATATGTCGATCTGAAGATTTAGGGCACGGAACAGGCGAAAATGGATTTTGAAATATTTTCCCACGCATTGCCACCTGGACGCCACGTGGCATGCTCTGATTCACTGAATAATTCTCTCTTCTCTACTTTTCGGTGGGCTTTGCTTTGAAATTTCTGTGGGCCCTAGCTGGGACACGTGGCACTATCCCATAGGTTCGGATCGGTGCTCGAAAACTCACCCTTTGACTTTTTTGACCTTTCTCCTTGTGACACGTGGCGTGATTTTATTGGTTCTCGGCCCTGCCGGCTCTTTCGCGCCCTTCGCGTCTATTTGGCCCAGATGGCACAGTGCTCCTTGTGCTGATTTCGGGCGAACCGGCCGGTTCGCGTCCATTTGTCCCAAATGTCCCAGTTTGTTTCGGACTGCTTGGCCCTTTTTCGCCTGGTTCGGCTGTTCGCGCCTTTTTGGCCTGCTTGTCCCAATCGTTTTTGACTACCTGTGCTCATTTCGGCCGACTCGGCGGTTCGGGCCTTTTTGGCCCAAATGTCTGGCGAGCACACTTAGCCAATTTTCTTCCTCCTTGGCCGGATCGGCTTTTCGCGCCCGCGTACTTGCCCGATTGTCCCAAATGCAATTTGGGCCGCTGAAGCTTTTCGGCGATCCGCGCCTTGACGTCCCAAATGTCCCGATTGCTCCCTTGAGCGGGACTTAGCCAATTTTACACTTTTTCTGGATCAACCTATTTACCTTTCTGTAACTTTTTTGCATTTTCTCAGAGCTTGCTCCTTCCTTCTTCGGCACAGGGAGTTAGAAAATTTCTGAAGGGACCCTAGAAACCTGATTTTTGCTCGAATCAATCAATTTTCTTGGGATTTGGATGGATGGCTTCATTTCCAAGCAATATCAACACAACAAAATGAATCCATGAACAAAAATAATTTATCCTTTGTAAGCATGATTTCCTTAGGATAAGTCACATATCAACGTTTGCATAATCAAAGAGGAAAAATTTAATAGTTGGTCAAAGATGTTACCACCCCACCACATCACCTAGACACCTCATCATGGACCTATTTTTAGCATGTTCATTCTAACTAGGACTCAATCTCTACTTACCATAACTAACTGAGACTTATTATAACCCTAACACTAGATGCCTATTATTTCTCTAACAACATGCCCACTTATTTACGTGGAAAATACCATTTTAGACCCAAAACAACAAACATAATCGCCAAAAGATAACCAAGTTCTCGCTATTTTGGCAACCTAGGATATCCTACCTTAACCGACATCGGTCAACCTAAAATCGACGCCGTAACCCTAAACCATTGTTGGTTACCATATATTCACTTTGGTAACCTTGTTCTAGGGGTTGGAATAATTATTCAAGTTTGGAGAAGAGAGATATGCATGCAAACATGCACCAAAGCACTATTGCACATCTAGACATCCCCAACCAGCTCTAAGCATTGATACGAAGGTCAAGCATTCACGGTAACATTCTGGGAAGCATGGTTGTGGCACTAACCACCAGTTCCATGGATCAACCATCACCTCCATCCAACCACTAGGTCTACAAGTATAAGTAAGTGCATTTGGATCTGCATCTTTCCATACTTATTCAAATCAATTTCTTTATCTCTATTTTGGAGTCCTAGTCTCGTTTGCATCTCATCACCTCTCACCTTCCTGTTAATCTCTCCACCTAACCACCTAAAACCTCCCACACCTCCATATCTCGACTTCGTACATCTCTAAGTATTCCCAGCACTGTCATCAACCTCATCATTCTTTGTCTATTCTTTGTGCAATCACAGAGAATCATCAAACAAAACTTTATTGAGTTTCTATCACCCGACCTTATCAACACCGATTAACCTAAACCATCATCGATTTCCTTTCAATCAGCATTGGTCATACTAGACCGACATCGGTCTGTATCTAGTAAATCTTCCTATAACAAAAACTTCATAACATTCACCCAAATAACCCAAACCACTCAAAACTTGACCATGACCTATCCCAACAACCTTATTCACCTATCTAACTTCTAGATATGATCATAACCTAGCTTGTTAGATTAGATTTTTTTATTGTACTTGAATGAGACACCTAAATCATATCAAATATAGTAGGATACTATTGGTTTACATTATTTCTTGTATTAAGTTGTGTTAAACAGTGGATTGAAAACCATCTAGGAAGTATGACACTTTTTAGATCTAGCATACGCTAGGTAGCCCACTGACATATATTGTTTAATATTCTTCTAGTGGTCTTGTTTTGTATTTGTAGGTAGTTCCTCTTATGAAAAAGGAGGTCCTCACAATCAGCACTAGATCGAGAAGTCATAATGCACACACTCTACCTTTCACCTTCATTCACAGTATTCCTCCTCACCCTTACCTTATCTCTGCTTTTTCTCTTACGTACGCAACTTATTGGTGAAACATTTTGGAACACTTGATGGGACCCTCATTTGTGGTTTTCTTTCTATTCATATAGGTTGCATCTTGTCGTTTTTTTCTAAATTTTTATTCAATAAATCTTCTTCTCCGTAATCTACACCTTCTTTCTAATTTCTCTAAATGAAACATTTATTTTGGTGCATTTAAAAGAATCATTTTTTTTTGCATTATTGAAAATCATCCTCTCTCCTATTCATCATTTGCTTCATCGAATATAATCATGTTGATTTGGGTTATAAAAATTGTTGCATTTCATCTTTGTATGATGTATTATTAGCTCACATTTAAAACTCGAGGGCAAACTATACGTTCAAATCATGCCCAATCGATGGTTGACACAATTAAATCGTAGAAAGCATGTTTCGCTCTTCTCTCTCTTTTCCAAACTACAAAAATCTGAATTTACACATTTTCTTAAACAACACCTTACCTGGAAGAAGTTGTCAACAATCACATGATCAGAGGATTGATAGTGGGCGCCTAACTGGTTTCTCTGTCCAGTCATTATCTCAGAGAAAGGACCGCCCCCACCAAAACATAACCTGAAACCTCACCTTTAGATTACCTCTTCATAGAACGCCTTCCTAACCAAAAACTCTGTTTTAAATTTCACAAGTCAGTCTCAAATAACATAAGATAAAGTAACATAAAATCAACTTGTAGGATTACATGTTTTTCTTAGCTTTCTTCCTGAATTGCATTTTGAGTTGTGAGGATTATGTTTCTTCATTTTATTCTTCCTTTCACACTCCCCATCATAGTTGGATAATTTTGACTATTTCTAAGTGTGTCAGGGCCTCATATCATCATCCCTAGGTCTTCGGGTTGTTTCTTCATATGATTTTATTCACAAAATCCATTTTTATTCACTTCTTTAGATTGTATAGTAACCGGTTTCGGTCTAGCGATCATCATCGGTTCCCATCCGATCATCATCAGCTTTACCCGATTGGTGTTGATTACTATCTCTTTTGGTTATTTTACCCAAAAAACTATTCATCACCTTCTCTTTTCTATTTAAAGTCATCTAGACATCATCATATTCCCAATATTATGATATTATTGTCAAGTATAGTTTCCCCATTTCATTTTTCATCGATTACGCTTAATTTTCTCAAACAGTGTTTTTTTTTCCATAGTAACTAGTATCATTTACTCGCAACCATCATTGGTCTCCCTCAACCATCATTAGTCATCTTAAATGGCGTCAGTTTCCTTGTTTTAATTCTTAATTGAGACTTTAACAAAATCTACCTACCCATATTTGTTCTTTTCATTCTTGTTGTTTTCTATGTCATCTCGTAGAATACGCTTAACCTAATACACACTAATTCACATGGTGTTGAGTTGCAACCAAACCAATTCCCTTATATTTCATGCTAGTCTTTAATGACTCCTACCTATCCCATCACCACCTTCCATCCTATCACCTATGGATCTAACTTAGCCTTTCACCATTTCTACTCGACAAGGAGTTCACAAGACTCCTTGATCAAAATCCCATGGCCTTATGATACTATCTTTCTCACTCATCTACCCGAGACTCCTCAGGACAGCTAGTGTACGACATTCCTATATCTATTCCTCTTGCCCTCGCCCCCACTTCCACATCATCTACCACTAGTTTGGCGCTACCCTCATCCACATTACCCCCTGTGGTCTCACAGTTAGGTCCCACCTCTGCCATAACTACTTCCCTAACAATGTCTATTACACTGTGGTGTCAACCTTTCCTTCACCAACCACCTTGAACATGGCCCCATCAACCCTCTTTTCTGTGTATATACCAATTGCATCACAACCAACTCTAGTGTCAACAACCCACACCCCATTCCAAAAATTGGTTCTTTCCATCCCCTAGTCTCTACCACCCACTAACACAATATTCGTTGCATGACCACCCCACCTATTTACATGCATCACCAACAACCCCCAATCTCGTATATCTCTTATTCGGGTACATTCCACCTGTATCTATACCCCCTTCATATTTTTCATATTTGGCACCCCCATGTACTGGGATGCCATCCACATCATACACCAATAATCAACCTCCCTTTACTATAGGAGGCACCCATTCCTCACAACCCACCAATGACCTCATTAGGATGATGATGGAAAAGATACATACATTAGAAGCATCAATTTCCAAATCTCGTAACTCCTTGACCTATGAAAAATATGTTATGAGCCTATTCATCCATCCATTCCTATTCACTCATACCCTGTGCATTGGTAAATTCCTATGTTCAACCATTTCAACAATAAAGATGACCCACAACAGCACTTGTGGTCATTCAAACATGGGTGCTACCTAATTTCCCATGATAATACTTTTCTCTTACGAACATTTACCATGTCCCTAATAGGACCCACCTTAGATTGGTACAACAATTTACCTATAAATTCCATCTACTCCTTTAACCAAGTGGCTCAAGCATTCTTGGACCACTTTTTAATCAATGTAGTAAAAAAATTCACCATGAATGACCTATATTCGACATGAAAGTATGACGAAGAATCTATCGCAGATTTTTTCTCGCCGGCGAAGTCTTATCAACCAATTAACGTTCGAGTTACCTCAAACTGAACTTATTGAGTTGTTCACTAGAGCTTGTGTAAGACACATCTTACCAACTCAATAGGTACAAAAATTCTAAACCTTTGACGAAGCGTGCACCATGGCACGAAAGCTTGAAATTTGTGTCATTGAAACAAGAATGCCCTATTCAAACCAAATGATTCTTCTTCATATTCAAAACCCCAAAATAATTATTCAAAAGCTAAAGGATCTCCAACACGTTAGTTCTCAAAGTGGGTCCATCTCATCCCTTTAATCAAGCCAAACCTTTCTCCAATATTTCCCTATCCAAGCCTTTTAGTTCGACAAGAGTAGTGGAAGTACACTTCAATTTTGATAAATCCCCATCACCTCACCTGCCACCTCATTTTGCCACCTCATCATGACCTAGCCCTAATCCTAAACTAACCTAATTAAAACCTAAAACTTGGTCTACACCTACACCCATGACTAAGGACCCCTTTCTCGCACCTAAAACCGACCTTCTAGTCACTTGACCAAGCCCGCAACTAATCTCTCGGGAGAAAAGCAGGGAAGGTGGGCTGTTTTACTAAAAATAGCCTACTTTTTCCTTACCGATGCCGGTTCCTACTCGACCGCCGTCGGTTACGTAACCGCCATCGGTTCCTCAGTAAATGGCTCCCAAACCAAAAACAAAGGATCAGAATTTCATTTTTGGATCGTGAGAAAAGGATTTTTGAATCAACAGAGATCATCGGGAGCGAAAAATCGAGAGTCCAGATCTTCACTTGACCGAGCAGAGACGAGTGAAATAACCAAAGTGTTTACAAAGAAAGGAGATCAACTTGCATCTTCACAAAACCAAGAAGTCACATCTTGCATGTCCTCTCGTTATAACATTTCTTATGCCTTTTGAATCACAAATTCCTCATAAACATCCTCGAATCCACTACCCAACATGCATATTACCTCTAACTATCATTCATCTACCTCTCATCACCTTATTTCCTAATACCACCTATATACAAATTTTTACAAACAACACAACTACCCCATAAAGCAACTAACCTACAGATCCTAGAACCCACCGTGATCGGTAAGAATCGCATCGCATCGGTTATCGCAATCGCATCGGTTCCTCCGATCAAAACCAAAACCAGCCTTTCCCCTACCTAGCTTCAACGAAGCAACTTAATTGATATTTTACAGCTTTTTGTGTTAATTCATATTAGCAGGGAAACCACCACCTTCAAAGGAAGTTTTATATTTCCCGGCCCAAGGCGCTTCTCATTTATTGTCTAATCAAAATCTTGTGGTCTTGTGTTCTTATTTGCAGGTAGTCCTTCCAAGACAAAAAGGAGTTCTTCGCAATCAGCCTGATCTTTCTCTACGGTACGCGCACACCATCTCGACATTCTACAGGTATTCCTCCTAGCCCCTAACCTTATCTGTTTCTAAAAGGAACGAAACATTCCGAGTGAAACATTTTGGCACGACTTGGGGGACCCATTTTGGGTTTCTTTCTTTCTTGCTTATTTTCATTTTAGGAGCATACTTGCTTCTAAAGATATTCATAAGGTTTTGTATATATTTTCAAAAGAATTTGTTTGCTTTCCTAGTTTCGCATTAGTGAAAGTCATCTCTTTTGCTTCATCGAATATAATTTTCGATTTGGGTTTAAAACACGTGCATCGCATTCCCGCTTGTTGTTTTTCAATTCTAGTGAACGAGATTAAGTAATGTGTCGTACACGTGGGGTGATATCCACGGTATTGACAGGAAATTAATCTTACATTCACTGCACAACACATACCGAATCACTTCACAATTAACACAACAGCTCAAACATCCCCCTTTTTTTTTTCCGCGGTATTCCTCCGCCCGATTGAGGTAACCTTATAAGCCAAAACAACTTGACATTTCCCCTAAGTCTCTTGTTTAGGATTCTCACATCATTCTACGTCTAAAGGCATAAGCCCACGATAATTAAAATTAACCCTAGGGTTAATCTCTGATTTGTGTGCATCTTGCTTGTTTTTAGTTCTGCTTTCTTTCTCATACTGCCTTCTTCTCGTGATCAATAATTGACACGTATACTAAACGTTGTTAAAAATCAAATTAGCAGCCTTTTTATATCTTGTTAACCTGCATTTTACACCGACATCGGTTACCTGACCGACGTCGGCTATAGTATAACCGACATCGGATACTAGACCGATATCGCCATCGCTTTTCTACAACCCCCGACAAACCAAAGAACCTCCGCCAATTTCACCATTCTAAGGTTGTTTCTATTCCAGATAGATTGAAACCCTACTGTGAACACCTGTCCATGGTTGTTATCACTCGAAAGCAAGCCGCCGCCATGGTTTCACATGCTTGCTCTGTTTCTTTACCTGAATCACCCCCTTCACATTCTCGTGGGGAATCCTACATACCACTCAAAGAGATCCCCAAATTCCCGTAGGAGACAAGGACTTTGCCAAATTTCTCGGATGCTAATCCTAGCGCCAGCATAATACTATTTGTCTCATGCCCCGACCGTACGCCCGATGGTCAGCTCTCTTGTTGGCATGCCTATTAGTATAGCTGCTCATTTAGCCCCACTCCGCCCGATAACACCGCCTCGCTTCCGCACCTCTAGCCCCATCTCCCAATCCGACAGCCTTCAGAGGTTCATACGACTCTGATTGGCTTTTCTTTGCTAATCTTGACCCCACATATCATTACCACCGACCGCCCTACCTCATCTCTCTCTGCAGACTACTCCATTCATGACTTGCTCTCACCACCTATCCACACGAGCTTTCCTTCTCAAGCTCCGCCTACCTTTTCATTCCCATACACGTATCCAAAGAACCTCAACACCTTATATGGGACATCCCTATTCTGTCGCCTCAACATATTCATCCTCCATACCTTATCAACACTTAACCCCCACCATTGTCCAAAGGAGGCCCTTGGCCCAATTTGCCTCCGCTTTGCCACAACCGCACCATCATCTCATCCAACCACGATTTCATCAAACAAATGATGGACAAAATGCAAAATCTGAGGCTTCGTGTCGGGAAGTCGAGCGCCTTTGACATACGAGCAAGTTTGTCGGGAGCCCATTCACCCTTCTCGTCTCCCTTCACTCATATCCTCCTCAATGGGAACTACCAAAATTTACTCGCTTTAATAGTAAAGAGGATCCTCAACAACACTTGCGATCATTTAGACATGCTTGTTATTTGATCGCCCATGATGATGCCTCACATACTCCGCACATTTCCCATGTCCTTATCAGACCCGCTTTGAGTGGTACAAAGGCTTTAACCCAAAGACTCAATCTTCTCTTTTAACCAACTAGCCCAATCTTTCTTGATCACTTCTCCATTAACATTGCTAAGAAAGTATCCATCACCGACCTTTATGCCATCCGACAATTCAAGACGAATCTATGCAGATTTCGCTTGACGATGGCGTGGCCTTATCAACCAACTTACATATGCCTTGCCTCAGGCTGAACTTATCGAACTTTTCACACGGGCATGTGCTAAGCACATTTCTCCTACTCTTCAAATTCAAACTTTCCGCACATTTGATGAGGCCTTTACCATGGCTCTAAACTAGAAATTCGAGCCTTAGAGAAGAGAAATTGCGGTCACAAAACAAAACCCCACTTTCTGAACTCCTGATTCTACCAATAAACCAAATACCACCACTCCTCACGCGTCCACTTCTTCTAAATCAAAAGGAGCTGTCCACGCGGTGATGGTTAAATCTCAAACACCGTCTAATACCCCACCAAAAACCACCTATAAGTACAAAGCCGAGCCCATCAACTACACTCCCTTGGGAGAAACATATGGTGTGATATTGGAAAAATTGCTCAAAGCAGGAGCCATTACATTACCTCCTGTTAAACCTCATTCCGGGTTTGATTCCACTCGCGCCATACCTTCCTGGTACAAAGAAAATGACTTCAGTAATCTTCCACCGCGTGAAGGGACACAAATATGAGAACTGCAAGATGTTGAAAACATAGTGCAGAAATGGTCGACGCAGGGATATAACCTCGATAATCCTAATGCCCCGCCAACCGAAATTTGAAAATCTTCAACAAACCATTCCCGAATCACTCTCCCAACAAGAATAACAAAAACCAGATATCTTAGCCGAGGAGAGTGTTCATGAGATCCATGCAGCTTTTTGATACCTGCACCAAAGCCTCTATCGAGAAAATTTTGAATCAAGCCTCTTCACTAACACAGGAGCCCGAACCTCCTTTACCACCATCGAACCAAAGCGAAATCATTCCTTTACCCATAAGGGAGTTAACTGCCCAGACTCCTCTTCCCATCGATGAGTCTGCTTATACCACATCCCTACAAGACTGCGAACGGATGTTATCTAATCTATCTATTTCCCGCATTTCCTTCTACCACTCTTTGCTGCACAAGAGGAAGGTACGCCACTCCTTTTGACATCCTTAGACGAGAAATCTCTTGCACCGACATCACCAAATTCTTTAACCATGACGGATCCTCTCGAACACGCCCTCTTACCTATTAGTTCTTCATCGCCTAAATCTTTTCAACGACCGGTTGACCTCTTAACATCTATTGATACAGTGCCTCATCTACTCACCGTATCACACCCACAAAGGGACTGGAATCACAACCCACCTTTCTTCCGTACAAATTTACAATTCAAACTCAAGACTGCCATTCTCCGTAAGATAGACAAATCCTATGGGAACGCTTGAGTACGCCATATTCTACTCAAATGCAAATGACCGATCCCGAGACCTCCACCATATACCCGAAGTGTTTACGTGTGCTTAAAATGCCCATGTTCTCACCTTCACCCCCTCACCTCTACCAAATGCCTCATCCACTTCTATTAACTTAGCCAAATCTTCCCCTACGCTGGGACCTTACCCATACCTGGGCCTAACACACCCGCAAGCGACTAGATTTGTCCAAGAATAAAGCCGCCCCGCCACCTAGGAGACACACTCAACCCGTGCCTCTATCACAATCAAAACCATCATCGCCATACCTACCTTCCATATCGGGACCTCATCCTTCCACCTCGCACCAATATATCATACCTCCCGCGCTTTTCTTCAAAACGACATACGCCTTCGCACCTATACAGAGATCTAAGGGTATATCAACATTATCACCCCACGTATCCTCGCCCACCCATCAACCCTAAACAAACTCCATCATCAAAGGATTTATTTTCTCACACTCCTTTTCTCCGTGGTTGTTTCCCCTACCACATGTCATCTCGTAGCCTCATCATCTAACCAATAACGTAGCTCCCGCGCCAAAGAAACCACGTTTAGTGAAAACCACGTGTCAACACCCCTCGCTAAACCACCACCCATACGAACCAACCACGCCCAAACATTACCAAAACCCACACAACCAATACCCTCATCCTCCTCCTCGATTTTGACCCACTCAAAGGATCTTACGCTAAAATCCTTGCTATGTTAGTAGAGAAATGCGACCATTTCCCTACCCCCACTTAGACCTTATGACCCGCTAAACCTCGACCTATAGGTTATGATGAGTCTAAGATCTGCGCTTATCACCGCACACCAGACATGATGTGGAGGGATGCAAAGCTTTAAAACCATCCTTCGTCACCACCTCTCCCGATAGAAAGGTTAAGAAAGACAACTTACGAAGGGAGAGACCTTTAGCTTCATTCCCTCCTATACCATCTATCCCCGCCTCACCACGATCTATCATTATTACAACCCCACCTCAAGACCATGATTTATCCCAACCATCTTCTCATCTCAGTCTACGAGATTAATATGATTAGTGTTGCTACTCGAGCGCAGTAAAAACAATGAGAAAGCGAAAGAAAGCACACTCGGCCCTCTCTTCTCCGTCAAGATCCCGATTGCACCACCACCCAAAGTGGTTATTCGTGGACCCGCTTACCCCCGCCTCTAAATGGAGTTGCCCATCGAGCCATGATCAAACAAATTCACCAATCACCCGTAAAATGACACTATATGATCTCATTCGACTTCAATCTCATCGACAAGCTCTCGTTGAAATTCTTCAAGGGATCGAGGTCTTACCTAATGAAACCCTGCCTGTTGCCTCCATTCTAACACCCAATCACGTTGCTTCTCTCACCAAACAACCCACCGCCCCAACCACTTCGCTCTCGTACCACAAGCCGCCGCAGCTGGCTCAAGATGAAATTGTCGATTTTGGTACAAGATCCCGACTCCTCGCCTGCTTCATCTCAAATTTACGTCCGGGACATTCGTGTACGTCGTGTTATGATTGACGGGGGTGCTAGCCTAAACATCATCTCTTCAAAAGCTTTTCAACAAATGAATATCCCTTCTAGCTACATGTGCCAACCCCATCATGTCATGTCATTCAATGACGCTATTACTTACTCTACCTTAGGCACCGTGATCCTCAACATTCGGGTAGACCACGACTTTACCCGAACTCTTCTATGTCCTCGAGGGAGAGTTCCAATATAATATATTGCTGGGTCGCCCTCGATCCGGCCATGGGATGCGTTCCCTCAACATTACATAGATGCATAAAATTTGAGTACGAGGGGAAGTCCTACACCGTAAAAGCTGATCCTCCCCCCTTTAAAACCTGCAATATGTTATACCGCCCTAACGATGTGCTTATACCAATCAAGACACCCATACATTCAACCCAACCATCCTCTTCAAATGTACCTCAACCATCCACCTCAACCGCACCTACGCCTTCAACTGATGAAACCACCGTCGCAAAAACCACTTCCCTTCCCGCAGCTAACATCCCAACCTCCGACCCCTTAGTAGATGTTTTTCAACGCCTTACGCTGGGGGAGTACCGCCTATATAACGTTAGTTCTTTCCCTACCCCACAGGAGTACGGACAATTACATGCACATCCCACCTACGACCGTCGCGTGGGGGAGGTAATCTCTTACGGACCACCCCATTGCCGCACCAACCTAACGTATGGGGGTGTTGACGCATCCTCCATTACCCCTGAACCTCCTCTTGGTGTGGTTCCCTTCCAATCCGATTTTCAATACCTGACAAATCGTCGCTTCGCCCTCACCTTCTTGACTCGCTGTGCTTGGAAAGGCTTTGGTTTTGGTCTTTATGAACAAGGCCGACATACGCTCATCCCCATCACCACACGCAAACATAATGATCGCAGTGGTCTCGGTTTTCCTGAAACACCTACACAGGAGACACCTCGTGTCAGCTGTATTCTGGAAGAAGACGACGTCACCCCTACCAAACCATCATCACCCACTTTGCCATCATCACCCACAGAATCTATAGACCCTGAATCTATCCCTCCTAACTTTTTTTTTTTTTTTTTTTCATAAATGCTATCTTCATAGGTCCTCTCACTTATCAACGCGATAATGAGGACCCATCTTCTCTTCCCCTTCGTATCCGCACATGATCAAGAGGATTCACGATTAATGTTGTTGAGTGTCGATGACGACTCCATCCTCACTTACCTCGCGCGCGATGATTCTTATATTCAACGAGCCTTACCATCTCAAACCCAAACCATGCCGAATGAATCTACTATAGAAATCAACATCCACACGGAGGAGGATCCTCACATTGTGAAGATCGACAATCCTTAACGCATCGTAACAAGTCACCTTTACTACTTTCCTCCGTGCTCGCAACCAAGCTTTCGCTGTCCTACGCCGACATGCCAGAATTGATCCTACCATCGCATCCATAACATCACTCTAAACCCCGATTCCAAACCAATTAAACAAAAATGAGAAAATGCATCCACGCATTGCCCTCTCGGTCAAAGAAGAGCTTCAACGACTTCTTTCTCGCTTTCCTTCATCTTGCCTATCGACTATCCTCAATGGATTTCTAACATCGCACTGCTACTAAAGCGACGGGGACTTCTGATATGCACGGATTTCCGGATCTTAACCTCGCTTGCCTAAGGATGACTTCCCCTCCTAGTATTGATCAACTTGTTGATCTCACCGCAGGGTCATGAAATGCTTTCTCATGGATGGCTTTTCAGATACAACCAAATTTTGGTCGCCTCGCCGATCAACACAAAACTACCTTCATAACTCCTCGGGAACCTTCATTACCGTAATGCCATTTGGCCTTAAGAATGCCGGGTGCGACCTATCAACGGGCTATGACCTACATTTTTCATGACATTATGCACACTATCCTCAAGATTACGCGACGATCTTCTTGGCAAGTCTAAACATCGCAGTTGAACATCTCGATGTTTTAACCATTATTTTTGATCGCCTACTACAATATTCTCGTCCGTCTTCAACCAAAGAAATGTGTCTTTGTGTCCTTTCGGAAAGCTTCTTGGTTTTATCGCTCTTTGCGTGGGCATCGAGGTCGATCCATCTAAAGTCAAAGCTATTCATAGAAATGCCCCCACCTACCAATCTCAAACAATCACGTAGTTTACAAGGTAAGCTCCAATCTATCCGACGCTTCATCTCCCAACTCTCTGATCGATGTCAACCTTTCCATCACCTCCTTAAAAGGACATTGATTTTCAATGGAGCCAAGAGTGCCACCAAGCCTTTGAAGCTCTCAAAACTTATCTCTGCAGCCACCCGTGCTTATCCCACCTCAAGACGACCGCCCTTTCTACCTTTACCTTTCCGCCACCGACCACGCTCAGTAGGGGCCATGCTTGCACATCGTGACTCGAAATCGAGAACAAGCCGCTTATTATATAAGTCGACTTTGGTGGATTATGAGACTAGGTATACACATGTAGAAAAGTTGTGTTTAGCCCTATCATTCGTGGCTACCAAACTCCGACACTACCTTCTCAATCACAAAACTTTCGCATCACTAACACGGACCCCATCCATTACATGTATGCCAAACCTCATCTAAACCAACGCACGCCCGATGGCTCATGCTCCTCGCCGACCTCGACCTTGAGTTCGTCCACCAGAAATCAATCAAAGGACAAACCATCGCAGACCAACTTGTGGAAGCCCCTTTACCTGGGGAACAATTTACCAATTTTACATTCCCCGACGAACTCATCGCCACTCTTTCACTCAAGGAGGAGTCGTATCCAATGACTCTCTTCTTCGATGGATCCAAATGCCAACGCGGTGGAGGAGCCGGCGTTGTTCTTATTCCTCTCGACGCCGAGCCTATGCCTCTTTCATTCCGACTCGATTTCCCTTGCACTAATAATACAGCGGAATACGAGGCCCTTGCTCTGGTCTCCAAAGTGTCATACGCGCACTTAGGTATCAAATCTATCAATATTTTTGCGACTCTCAATCGTAGTCAATCAATCAAGCTATGGGCATCTACCAATGCAAAAATGAGGAACTTCAAAATACAAACACTACGTGGATTCGCTTCTAGCCTTATTTACTCACTATTCTATCCAAACCATTCCACGCTCTACTAACAAATTTATGGATACTATGGCTTGCTTAGCCTCACAAATTCCAGCCTCATCAACTGACTCTGACATTTTTGTCTTGGTCCAACAACTCTTTGCCCCATCTTATTCAGCCCCGTTGTTTGTATGATAAATACCGTGTGTCTCGCTAACTCGCAGATACTTGGTATCACCAATTCCATGACTACCTTACAACCTCTCGTTTCTCCCTTCCGACCTTACTAGTACCGTAAACGTGCTTTTCTTAAACGCTTTCTCGTTATGTAGTTATGGGGGACTCTTTATAAACGTGGCTTTGATGGCATCCTCCTTCGATGTCTCACCGGCATGGAGATCACCCATACCATCCAACAAGTCCATGACGGTATTTGTGGTGGACATTTTAGTGGCTTTCGCTGTGGCTAAACGAATCCTTCGCCTTGGTTATTATTGGCCTACTTCAATAACGATCGCTACTTAATATGTTAAGCGTTGTGTTATGTGTCAACAACATGCCAACCTTCAACATACTCCTAGCCACCCGCCTCCAGTCGCCGACGAGATCTTTGCCCTTCTCACAATGGGGTTTAGACCTTATTGTGAGATTCACCCGCCCTCTTCACAACGCCACCGATGGATTATCACAAAGAACCGAATATTACACAAAATGGGTGGAGGCTATTCCACTCATTTCAACTAAAAAGAAAAAATTGTCAGAATTCATTAACCATCACATTATCTCGCTCGCTTTGGTATTCCTCATCGCCTAATAATGTATAATGGTAAATCTTTTAAAAACAAGTTGTTACAAGACCTTTGTGACAACTTTGGTATCAAACTTAGTTTCTCATCGCCTTACTATCCGCAGGCCAATGGTCAGGCTGAATCTTCTAATAAAACCCTAACCAAAATCCTCATGAAAGTTGTCAATGAATCCGAAGAAATTGGCACGATCACATTCCCTTTGCCCTTTGGGCTTATCGTACTAGCATTCGTACTCTACTAATGCCACACCTTTTTTTTGTATACGGTACCGAGGCTGTTTTGCCTCTCGAAATACAAATACTCCCTTAGAATATCTCTTCAGATATTCTCACCAACGATGATTTCCGCCAAGAGCGTTAGCCCAATTGGAGCTCCTTGACGAACGCCGCCTTACAAATTTCTCGATCACCTTCAAATCTATCAAAACGCATCAAACGTGCTTATGATAAGCGACTTCATGAGCGCATTTTAAGGTTGGTGATCTTGTCCTCAAAGAGAATCAACATGTCACCAAACTAGAAAAGAGCAAACGTGGAAAATTTGCTCCCAATCGATTGGGCCTTACATAATCACTCACACCTATGGATCAGCACTTATCGCTTAGCTTCGCTTAATGGTAAGCTCCGAGCCTCGAACCCTTAATGCCTTGTATCTTCGACCATTCTACTATTGAATTTAGTGTTATATCACTTCTTATCTACCCGCCGCTCGTCCCTCGAGCTCACATACCACCACATGCACTTCGCTTCCTACACCTCATAATAAAAATCAAGCTCACATAGTTTGATTCTCACCACCTAAACGATGCCTTCCCTTTTTAGTCTAGTCCATGACTTCAAAGTATTAAAATAAGCCGTATTCTTATGGGATTTTCTTGAGTCAAACTTCCTACCAAACTAGATGCTTCACGCCAAAAGAACATCTAGCTATCTAAATTATATATAGACTGCTCCTCGAAGGACAAATTATATGCCAAATTATTGCTGCTATTCTATATAGATCGCTTCCCCAAGGACAAATGCTATGCACTAAAATCATATCTCTACTATAAATAGATCGCTTCCTCGAAGGACAAATTATACACAATACCAGCCTTTTTTATCGAAGCTTCTCGCATTGATCACTTCAGAAGACCTCAAGAATAAGACAATCAATATCCTCAGACTTCCCGCATCGATCGCCTATATTCAAGAAAATAAAGGCCTCATTCAAAAGAACTTTTTGGGTCATGGACTTGTCTATTTAGGGTAGGTTCTCTTTCGCGTAACACTCACTTTGTAATAAATTCTCTCGTACTTCAGCTATATCATCCACCTCACCTCACCATTTGTTTCAACTCAAGGGACGTAACGCTCACCCGATATATCAGATCATACAACTCTTTTCACCTATGGACTTCTCGCCTATGCACGCACTGTACCTAGGGCTTCAAGCTCGCTCTACGCTTTGTGGTTTGTTTAGCTCTTTTCACCTACGGAGCACTCTTTTCCGCTTTGCCTCGCATCTAGGATTGTGTGTTGATCTTAATCAGACATGGTTCCCTACCACTTGGGTAGGCTAACTTTCGCTTCCCTTATACCTTTTACAACATCACCAATTCATTTCCGACACCAACAACCTTACCTTACCAATATTAATATCAATATTCTTACCAATCAACCAATTGCCTAAACCGTACCAAATTGCCTGAATTCGCCTCTCCCTGATCCTAAGGGAGAACTACATCGGTCTGAGGCCCTCCTTGCTTTGTGCAAAGGGCTATGTAGGCAGACTTCGAGACATGGGGTCTCCCAAGGTTAGCTCGACCATCCCCTACCATAACCTATCATGTGTGGTAAATATAAATATTTTTGTGTATTTCTATTTAATCACATTCCTCTTTATCCTTTTTCAAAACACCGAAAGTCAAAACGAAAACATTCTTATTATTATAACTCAAATCAACATACATATCTCGTTTTATTTAGATGTTAAACAAATACATCTTCTCTATCATCGACACGCAGTGTCGGTACTTTTATTTATTCTTATACCTTGCTAACATTTATTTAGACCTCACGCCTCATCCCGAACTAGGTGATGATCGTGATCGCGACCCTCTCGCCAGCCTCTCTCCTCAATGGTACCACGGCTATTGGTACCGCCCACCCGATCTCGCCAATCTCTCTCGTAACATATGAATACGCCTCTCGCATGGAGGACTCCAGCCTCTAGTCTCTCCGCCCGTGACTCCGCAACCACTAACAATCCTCTTGTCTCATTCACTCGCGCTTGAGCTGCCGAACCAAACGCTGCGCATTATCCTCTCTCGCTGTAATCACCGCTATGTCGACGATCACGTACACCTCGCAGCTTCGCTACCCACCATAATCTATAGGCCTCTCGCTGCTCTCGCATCCATTACCCCGCGATCGGCCGCTACTTCTTCAGTGCCCTTCTCGAGGTGTTGGCCGGGAGGTGAGAATACCGCCTCGCATCGATCCTCATATAGGGTCTATAAGCCTAGGGTATATCCTGCACAAATCCAAATTGTCGCCGCACGCGATCTAGAGGAATCCTCTCATACTCACTCGCCTTGTGCCCTGCGATCCACCTCAATCGCTCTACACCCCTCAACTCCTCGCCTATATTCTCTCTACTATATAGTTCCCGTAAGGCCGCCAACAGATATCCGCAATCGCCACCCTCTCCCATACCTCGCCTATAATACTCAATGTCACCCGTCACAAATCGGGATCTTGCTCTTGTTCTGCTTTGACCCATCGTCTCAATCCCAACCTCTCGATCTGGCCTCTCTCCCGACGATGGGTCGGCTATTGGTCGCACACAAACAATGTGCTCATAGGCCCAACAAAGGTAATAAGTATGAACAATCCAAAGTCGCTCGTGATTTCACCTACAAGCCCATAAACCCCGTATAGCTCCGCCAAATATGCAGTGCCTGCCCATGCAAACGTCACGCCTTTCTATCATCTCCCAAATAACACACATCAATGCCTTTGAAATCTTCCCCTCGCCTCCCTCTGTAATGCATAATACCCTACCGCTATCATTAATATTACATGCTAACCTTGTCTCCTCAGTGATGTGCCGCATACATTATCCCATACGTAAATGACAAACCTCGCTGTGTTAAATCTCGTGCGTATGGACCAAATACTGCTGTTATCGCTCCCCGTGCCGCGCTAGGTAATGCCTGATATACTGGTTTTCCTGTAATTGGGAGTCTCAAAATACGGAACACATCTTCCAATGTTACCGCTATTTCCCCGCGCTGCGATAGAAAGGTATTTGTCTCAGATTCCATCTCTCAATCAACGCCCGTAACATAGCATGGTTACGTGCGATTCGTGAATAATAGCGATTCCACTTAACCCCAAACGATTTATCAATGTCCATTCACCGGCAAGCATCCGCTGATTCGTGACAACAACGCTGTACACTATCATTCATCCTCAACCCCGCCTCGCTCGCCTCGCATACATCCAAATAACAAAAACCATTCAATTCCTCCAATCCCCGGTTTTTTCTCAAATTCTGAAATTCCTACAAAGAACCGGTATCGCTTTTATACTAACCGGTACGTTGAGTAAACCGATACCGTTATCCCTAACCGATATCGGTCCTCATTACTTTCATACACCTTGCCTAAAACAACCACCTACGACAATAAATTGCTTGCTTATTCCTCTCTCGTACACAATATACCCAAACCCTTGATTACCTACCACGTAACACTCACCCCATTTATAACCCTTGTTATCATCTTTTTTTTCTCATATCTACCCACATACTCTCCCCATCTTATTCACAAAACATGCAAAAAGTCAAATTACAAACAAAACGTTACCTCTTGGGTCATAGAGCTTGAGGTGGCCCTTGTCTTCCTCTTGTCCCCGCCTCGCTGATGTTTCTCCTCGTCCCGCCATTATCACCACCTTTTTCAAACTCGCCTTTCTACTTTCTCGAATCTCGATCACAATCACTTTCCCCGCCTCTTTTACTCCTAATCACTCAAATCTCTCATGCAATTACATGTCTCAATCAAAAAGCGCCGCGCTCACGTATTTAACTTCGCATGGCTCTCAAAATTAGAACTTAAGTCACCACCCTAGCTTTTTTATTTTTAGAAAAGCTCATACCTAAATAACCGGTATCGGTTATGTAACCGATATCGGTCTACTATCTACCGACGTCGGTTCCTAACCGATATCGGTTATAGACCTATCTTTTTACAACATGGTTCTTTTTCTTCATTTTCTACCTAATTTTTGTCGCGCCCGCCTTTTTTTCCCCGCGCATAAACACCATTATCCATATTTCTCCATCCACCACACATATCATTACAATGTCCATAACATCATCTATTTTACAAAAACAAACAAACCATCAACTAAGTCACATCTACACAAAACCAAAACTCATCATTTTGATCCAACTCATCGATACATATATAACAATGTCACAAAACCAGCCCACAACATGCAACATTTCATCATATAACATGTCATCCATATATACGTGCAAAAACAAAAACATCAACATCATCCATATATCAACATGTCAACTAAACTCATCCTACATTCTATATCACAAACCATCGACAAAATACTTAAACACATTTTTGAACACCGCATGTGGATCAAAACATCATCTCTATATATATATACAAATTTTCAAATATACAATGTGCCCTCATCGGGCCTCTCGTGATCTCATCATACAACTAAGCCGCACGCAGCCGCAATAATTATCAAAATCTCGACTCGCTCGCAGCCGTCCTCATATCAAAATATACTCTCCTCGCAGCCGATCAAATATACAACCCGTATTTCGACTCGCAGCCGCCGATATATAATGAATAAATGAATCCATACATGAATAAATGACGCACGCAGCCTCTATCAACACAACCGGCTTCGCAGACTGTGCCCATGTCCCTATACAAAAACTATGTGGGGATCCTCGCCTCTCCCCACCACCCTCAAGCACCTCTCCCCGCTGGTCCCGCGGTGCCTCTCGCTCCTCCTATAATGTACACACGGCCGGGGCCGCACTCTCCTCGCGATCTCCGACTACGCGAGGTCTCCGCTGTGCCGCATATGGCTGATACTTCAGCTCCGTACTATCAAGAACATCCCGATAGTACGGCCTCCGCTCGCTCCATGTATCTATCCCGTGCCACCGCTTGCAGATCGGGCCGGTCTCTGACTCCTACCGCGCACTTCGTGCTCTGCTGCCGGCTGGTGCCGTGTGCGGTGCCGCCGCAAAGGGTATTCGTACTGCGTGCTCGGGCTGGCCGCCGCTGCTGCTGGGTACTGCATCGCACTGCACTCGCACTGCGTGGCCGTGGCCGGTGGTGGTGGTGCCGCCCGTGCTCGTACTCGAGCTCGCTACCGCCTCGTAAGACTTCTATTCGTGCTCGCGCAGCAGCAGCTAGCCCCGTAATAACCGCACTCGCCCCCGAGCTGATCTCTCTCTCGCCGCCACCGCTGCTAAGTTCTGGCCGTGGGGCAGGCTACTACTCGCCGCTCTCTCGACTAGCCCACCAAACCCTCGTATGCTCCCGCACCCAAAGATCATCTACGCCATCATCTCGCTGCCTCTCTCGCAACCCAATCTGGATCCAAGGGCTGGTGCAGTGCAAGGGGGCTCTCTACATCATCCCTCCCCAGTACCGAGGGAAGGGAGGTGGCTCGCCCTGCCGCAGCCCCATCTCGCCGCGCACTTCTCTAGGGGTATCCTCTCGTACTCTCCTGGCCTCCGTCCCGCTATCCGTAAAGTGTACTGGATCCAGCAGAATCGCTCTTTCGGCCTCTCTCAGGGGGGTGATGACCTCTCGTAAGGTCTCCATACGATGTCTACCGCTGCCAAAGCCCTCTAATAAATGTCTATAATACGCCACATCTCGCCCTGCAAGAACTGCTCGTGGCTGCCCCACGACCCCCAACCACCTCTGAAAGCCATATCTGTATATGACCTGTGGCCCTGGCTGCTGGGGTAACCCTACTGGCCTGATGCATATGATGTGCTCATATGCCCAACAATGCAGCAAAATGTCGAATGAGATACCGAATCGCCTCATCCGCGATAACCCTGCAGAGTTTCAGATAGCCGCACTGATACACTGGTGCCCACGCATAGCAAGTATGCTCCTCAATCATCTCAAGCAACACCCCCATCAACGCCCGTGGAAAGCGGCCTCCCTCTGAGTCCGGGAGGGCGGCAGTGATCCTAATCATCATCAAGACAAATACCAGAAACTCGTGTCGATGCGCACGGTACATGTCACCATACCTAATGCTCACGCTGCGTGATAGGTAAGTAGCGCCGCATCTCCAAAACTCTAAATATGCTGTCCATGGCAGCTTTCGACCTACCTCGAAGACTCGCTTCTCTCGATAGGTAGTCAAGGATGCGATACACATCCTCCAACGTGATAGTCATCTCCCACCGGGAGAGATGGAACACATTGGTCGCCGGATCCCATCTCTCGATGAGGGCGACCATCAGCCGTGATCTCTCTCTATCGCTCGCACTGACTCCACCGAGTCCCACCTCGCGCATGATCACCTAGTGAGCTGCGGACACATGTGGTCTCATCCGCACCAACAGCGGGGGCATCCTATCCCGCATCGTCAACTGCTGACGTGCCTGCAAAACCAACCCACATCCTTAGACCTACTTTTTATCACAACATCTACTTTATCCTCTAAACCCCCTTTTATCCCCCCGACCACACCCCGACTCTCTACCACCCCACCCAAAACCCAAACTCACCCCACCTACAAACCAAACTCACCCCACCTAAAAACCAAACTCACCCCACCCAAAACCCAAACCCACCCACCTAAAAACCCCACCCCACCCAAACCCCTACCCGACCCAAAGCCCAAAATCCCCAAATCCCAAACCCACCCAACCCCTAAAACCAACCCACCCAAACCAACCCAAAAGCCCAAAATCCCCAAATCCAAACCCAAACCCAAAACCCACCCAAACCAAAAACCCAAAACCCAAACCCAACCCAACCCAAACCCAACCCAAACCCAAACCAACCCAAACCCAAACCCCCAAACCCAAACCCAACCCAACCCCAACCCAAAACCCACCCACCCCCCCCCAAAACCCAAAATCTACCCCCACCCAACCCAAAACCAAACCCCAACCCAACCCAAACCCAACCCCACCCCCCCCAACCCACCCAAACCCAACCCAACCCAACCCAACCCACCCACCCAAACCAAACCCAACCCAACCCACCCATACCACCCACGCCAACCTACACTCCCCAAACCCACCCCAACCCATACCCATACAAACCCAAACCGACGCGGCGACATACGACCGACGACGCCGCCACCTAACACACCCTGCCCACACACTTGCGATCGATGCTTGGCCGCTTAAGAACCGACACATCGGCCGCGTCAAATCGCCGGAGCCGAACCCCCGCGCGGCCCCCCGCCCATATTTTTGCATTTTTATACTTATCTACCCACCCAAACACCATAAAAACCTACCCACCCAGCCGACTTGCCCTATTTTACCCATCTATCCTCTTCGTTTTTCAAATTACGTCAATTTACTCATTATTTCCTAAAAAATGTAAATTCCTACCCAAACCCCCAATTTCGCTTAATACCATTCAAATGCACAAAATAAAGAGTTCCGAGCCTACCCGTATGACGACACGTCGTCGTGGTGGGATGGGTGGTGGTGGTCCACCGGTCCAGCCTCTCCTCTCCTCCCCGCCTCGTGCCATGGCTCCACTCACTCTCGACTCGCTGGGTCCCCGCCAATCAACTCCCTCTCTCCTCACTCGCCCGCAAACAACTCACTCCTCCAAAGAAAATAGCTCCACCTCACTCAATAAACCTCCAATCTCAACTCTCCACGTCAGACAAGTCAATTTGGTTTTCAAAATAACAAAGTGACAATGACAAGCCGTATTTTTCTTTTTATAGGTTTTTCGCCCTTAACCGATATCGGTTTCATTTTGCCCTAATGAACCGGTATCGGTCCCTTAACCGATATCGGTCATGTAGAATCGACATCGGTTTTTCTTCGCCAACTTTCCCCAATTTTTTTGCCCTTATTTACCATTTGCCCCTTTTTAACCACATATCGCCTATATCCACCTTTGCTGAACACCATTTGTTTACCTATTCGGCCCGACCCAAGGCCTCAACCTACCTATTCGGCCCGACCTAAGGCCTCAACCTACCTATTCGGCCCGACCCAAGGCCTCAACCTACCTATTCGGCCCGACCCAAGGCCTCAACCTACCTATTCGGCCCGACCCAAGGCCTCAACCTACCTATTCGGCCCGACCCAAGGCCTCAACCTACCTATTCGGCCCGACCCAAGGCCTCCAACCTCACCCTATTCGCCCGACCCAAGGCCTCAATTCGGCCTCGACCTAAGGCTCAACCTACCTATTCGGCCCGACCCAAGGCCTCAACCTACCGGCCCGACCCAAGGCCCGACCCAAGGCCTCACCCTATTCGGCCCGACCCAAGGCCTCAACCTACCCATTCTCCCGACCCACCCAGGCCTCACCCAAGGCCTACCCTATTCGGCCCGACCCAAGGCCTCAACCTACCCATTCCGCCCGACCCAAGGCCTCAACCTACCCAACCGCCCGACTAAGGCCTCACCTACCCCATTTGGCCCGACCCAAGGCCTCCCTACCCATCCGGCCCGACCCAAGGCCTCACCCCCTAACCCAAGGCCTTAACCCGCCCGACCCAAGGCCTCACCCTACCCATCCGGCCCGACCCAAGGCCGCAACCCAACAACTTGGCCCGACCCACGGCCGTATCACTTCAATACCTTACCCAAAATCAAAACCATCCACTTTTATCCACCCATCCTGTAGTTTTTTGTTCAATCGAGCTCACCTGTTCGTGTTTTAGCATGATTAGGGTCCTCGACTTGATCTGTCGACCAACTTTGCCTGACTCTAGACCGTGACGCTTTATCTCAACCAAACCAACCATTCGTACCGCCGAACATGCCTAAACGCTCCTGTACCTTACCTCGTTATATACCCCGAGCTACTTCCTATGCCTTGATACCAGTGATTATATCACCCTTGTTTGGATAAACTATCGACCTTTGCCTATGCACCGCTGGTTTGCTCACAAATCATGTACCCTAGTCGTATTATTGCATTTTACCATGCGTCTCGCTTCCTCGACCTACCCCACCATCTTACCATCCCCTCTACCCATTTACCCTTTATCAACCCTATCCCTGATTTCCCGTTCACTCAATCTGTGATAGATTTGAGGGGGATTACCTATACCCTTAACAGGAAAACCACTTCATATTATTGTCCGCGCAGCTTTACAAACAAGCTACACGACAATAAGGGGCTAATGTAGACACCAAATTTGTGTCTTACGACCCTCCTCAGTGACCCGCATCTCATCTCGCAACCTAACCTCATCACCTAAACCTTACACAATTATTTATTAATTACCTTGTAATTGATAAATCCACATCACCTTACCTGCCACCTCATTTTGCCACCTCATCATGACCTAGCCCTAACCCTAAACTAACCTAATTAAGACCTATGACTTGGTCTACACTCACATCCATAACTAATGCCTCCTTACTCGCACCCAAAACCGACCTTCTAGCCACTTGACCAAGCCCGCAACTAATCTCTCTCTCTGAGAAAAGTAGGAAGGTGGGCTATTTTACTAAAAATAGCCTACTTTTTCCTTACCGATGCCGGTTCCTACTCGACCGCCATCGCTTACGCTATGAACCGCCATCGGCCCTCAGAATGGCTCCCCAAACCAAAAACAAAGGATCGGAATTTCATTTTTGATCGAGAAAAGGATTTTTGAATCAACAAAGATCATCGGGAGCGAAAGAGAGTCCAGATCTTCACTTGACCGAGCAGAGACGAGTGGAAATAACCAAGTGTTTACAAAGAAAGGAGATCAACTTGCATCTTCACAAAACCAAGAAGTCACATCTTGCATGTCCTCTCGTTATAACATTTCTTATGCCTTTTGAATTACAAATTCTCATAAATCCATCCTCGAATCCACTACCCAAAGATGCATATTACCTCTAACTATCATTCATCTACCTCTCATCACCTTATTTCCTAATACCACCTATATACAAATTTTTACAAACAACACAACTACCCCATAAAGCAACTAACCTACAGATCCTAGAACCCACCGGCATCGGTTATCGAATCGCATCGGCTATCGCAGAATCGCATCGGTTCCTCCGACAAAACCAAAACCAGCCTTTCCCTACCCACCAAACGAAGCAACTTAATTGATATTCTAATCATGCCTATCGAAATGACTTCTTCCTCATCCCATCTACCTACATTTGAACCTTTACCCACAACTAAAACCATTCCAATACCTAAGAACCTACCTACACCTATATCTTCATCTATATCAAGACTAATCACTACCTTGGGTGTCATGTCGATGTCAATCCTTACCCATCCACTTATCAAATTGGACTTAGCCACGTCTTCCCAAACCCACACCAAAATTATTCCTCCACCTAAAAGGAAGACCCAACCTTCTAGGCCACATACACCAGTCTCACCTACCACACCTTTGTCACCTTCACCCCTTCTCGTCCATCCTAGGGCCCCATCCATCAACCCTAGCCAAATAGTCTCCTACCCAAGGCCAGTCAAAATATAAGCAACCTATTGCTTCATCATGACCCTTCATTACACCTCATTTACCCATACAACAAAGACTCTTGCCCTCACCCATGCATTTATTACCACCTATACCTCCACCAATTACTATAACTCCAACTTTACCTATAAAACTTAAACCCATACCGTCCACCCAACCTCTACCAACAACTTTGATCGCGACTCTATTGCCCCTATGGGTAACCCATTCTCTTCCACCATCTACTTTCCCTTCTACATCATGTACTCCCGTGTCACATTTACCTAAGAAGGTGCAACCAAAAGATAAGAACCCACTACCCTCCAATAAGGTATTTAAACCAACAAAACCTTCCATTGCTAGCTCTTCTACCACACCTTTACCCAAGAAGATGCCATCAAAACCTAAGACAATACCACTTACCAAACTAGTGGTCCAACCCATTCCTCCTCCTATAATACCTCTTCCCTCACGATCATCCACACCTTTACCCAAACCCACACTCACTTCCCATTGTGATCCGTTAGTAGGGTCCTACGCAAACATTCTAACTAACCTCTTAGAGACTTAAGCCATTACATTATTGCTTCTTCAACCTTATGACCCTCTCAAACCCAAACCAAAAGGGTTTGATGAAACCAATATTTGTGCCTATCATCATGTGCTAGGACATGATGTAGAAAATTGTAAGGCTCTAAAAACCATTCTTCTCCAACTTTTTCCTCCTAAAAAAATTTCGATGATGATGACCTTCTTGATGAGGACCATGTTCCACCTTCACTTATCACCACACATCATTGTCCCTTACTTCTTTAATGACCTACATCTCCACCCCCACAACCATTTTTTCCACGTCCAAAATTTGAGATCAACATGGTCTGTATTAGAGAGTTAGCCAAACCACCACCCAAATGTCAGTGTGCCCTACTCATTTCACAAGGCTCTTCCCCGCATAGGTTTTTTCCCCTCATGCTATTACACTACTCATCCCACACCTTCTCCATCTACCACCTCCCTTTAGATTAACATGGTCCAAGTTGCCACCCGCGCCCAGAAGGACAAAGGAAAAGAAAAAGAAAATAGCCCATCAACCAACCCCATGCCCAATATACCATCTGCACCCACACCCAAAATCACCATTCGAGGACCCACATACCCTATCTCTGATGGGGTCACCCATCGTACAATGATAAAACAATTACACCAATCCCCTTTAAATATTTCTTTGTACAATCTCGTCCAAAATTCTAAATATCATAGAAAAGCCCTTATGGAGGTTTTGCAATCCATCAAAGTTTTACCCAATGACCCCACACTAGTAGCCTCCATTATCACCCCTCACCATGTGGCCTTTCTTACCAAATCATCTCCTTCTTATACCCCCATGCCCACTCATCAAGTCACTACCCTTAGTTTCTTTGATGAGGAGATTATACCTCTCTAGTTAGATGACCCTGATCCCACCCTTTTCATTTCCATCTATATCGATAACATACACATACGATGCATCATGATCGATGGTGGTGCTAGCATTAACATCATCTCCTCCCATGCATACAATCAAATGTGCATCCCTTCCAATTGTATGCATAATAACCCAATTATGTTGCACTCCTTCAATGCCATCACCTCCACCCTTGGCACCATTATTCTCCATGTTCATGTGGGCCCTTACACTATCTCAGAATTATTATACATCTTAGAGGAAGAGTTCTAGTATAACCTATTTCTCGGAAGACCTTGGATTTGCATCATGGGTTGTGTCCCTTCAACTTTACACCGCTGTGTAAAATTTGAACATGAAGGGCATAACTATACCATCCCAGCTGACCCGTCACCCTTCAAGACTGTAATATGTTGTCTGACCGACATAATGATATCCTTGTACTAGTCAAGGCATCTACCACTATCCTCACTTCTTCTTTACCCATGACCCCATCCACCAATGCCACCGCCACCTCTCCCACACCTAAATCTTCAATTCTTACTACTGTCATAGCCTCTATAGCTGACCCATATACTTCCCAACCAACCGATACCCTTCCCCGCCCAATCATTTAGTGATTCTTCTAACTCTGCTACTCGCATATTGAATACTAATCCCTTAGAAGGTGTTTTTCAATGCCTCACTCGGGGATTACTACCTATACAATATTAACACATTCCTCACTCTGCAATAGTATGGAAACCTATGCCAACACCCTCATTAAGACTATTACACAGGAGAGCTTTTCCCTTATGGTCCTCCCCACCTTCACACTAGCTTAACATATGGGGACTTGACACCGCCACTTATTCACTCAAACCTCCATCCCAAACATGACCATTTTCATCTAACCTCCAATCCCTCACAAACCACCTCTTCACCCACACTTTCCTTCATCACTGTGCATGGAAAGGATTTGGCTTCAGTTTTTACGAACAAGGCCATCATACTGTCATTCCATGTACCACCCGTAAACACAAAGATCACAGTGGCATTGGATTTTCTGCACCATCTTCCAAGAATGCCCACATTGACCTCATTGAGGAAGAAAAACCTTCTCTACCCCATTCACCAACATCACCACCTTCACCCATGGATTCCATAGATCCCAAATCCATTCCTCGTAAAAAAAATTCGTGAACATGATTTCCCTAGGACCTTTGACTTATCAACGCGATAAGCGAGGCTACCTTTCTCTTCCTTCCTATATCCTAACATGATTTATGATGATATACCTTCATTAACATCGTTCAATGTCTAGATAATGATTCTATCCTCACCGCCTTGGTGCGAAATATTCTTATATTCACCAAGCGTTACCTTCTGAGATGCAAACCATGTTGAAAAAATGGACTATCAAAATCAACATTAACATTCAGGATGACCTACACATTATAAAGATAGGCTAATCTTTAGATGCTACTGAACAAGAATATTTTACTTCTTTCCTTCGGGACCATAGGAACACTTTTGGTTGGTCCTATGCTAATATGCCTGTATTGACCCAAGTAGTGTGGTCCAAAATATCGTAACCATTCCTAACGCCAAACCCATAAAAGTAAATTTGTGGAAAATACATCATTGCATTGCCCTTCTTGTCAAAAGAATAACTTCAACGCCTTATCTCAGTTTCCTTCATCCTACCCATTAACTATCCCCAATGGATTTCTAATATTGTTTTTGTCACAAAGCGATAGGGGACTCCACATTTACATAGATTTACGTGACCTCAACTTAGCTTGCCTCAAAGACGACTTTCCTCTACTGGGCATTAACCAAATGGTTGATCTCACCGCCAACCATAAGATGATATCACTCATGGATGGTTTCTCGGGTTAATCAAATATTACTCACTTCAACATATCAACACAAAATAGCCTTCATCACCCCTTAGCGGACCTTCTACTATCGAGTCATTCCTTTTAACCTTAAAAAAACTAGTGCTACATTACGTGGATGACCTTCTTGCCAAATCCAAGCATCGGGCCGAACATCTGACAGACTTTAAGGTCATGTTTGACTGCCTCATCAAGTATTGTGTTCACCTTCAACCTAAGAAGTGTGTCTTCGCGGTGCTCTCGAGTAAGCTCCTTGGTTTCATCGTTTCTTAGCATGTCATAGAAGTCAATCATGTTAAATTAAAGGCTTTTATTGAAATTCCTCTGCCTACTAATCTTCATCAACTTTGAATTTTGCAAGGTAAGTTTCAATCTATTCATCGGTTTATTTCACAACTTTTCGACTGATGCCAACCATTTCATCATCTCCTCAAAAAGGATGATTCCTTCAAATGGGATGATGACTACCACAAAGCCTTTGATACCTTACAACAATACCTTCTTCAACCACCAGTGCTCATTCCGCCTAAATATGACCAACCCTTTTACCTATACATTTTTTCTACTAACCATTCCTTAGGTGCCTTTCTCACTCATCGTGACAAGGAAAATAGATTAAAAAATGGTTTATTACATAATTTGTACCCTTTTGGACTACAAAACTAGGTACACCCATGCTGAAATTTTTTTCTTAGCCTTAGTTTTTGTTGCCACTAAACTTCGTCATTACCTACTCAACCACAAAACCTTTTTCATCACTAACACTAATCCCCTACATTACATGTATGCCAAACCCTACCAGCATCAATGTGTTGCACGTTGGCTCATGCTTCTTGTATACCTTGACCTCAAATTCATCCATCAAAATTATATTAAAGGCCAAGCCATCGCTGACCAACTAATAGACACACCTCTTTCTAGAGATCAACCCTCTAACTTCAATTTTTCAAAAGAATCCATTGCTACCCTCTCTTTAGACGATACCACTTACAAGGTGACCTTATTATTTGATGGTTCCAAATGTCAGTGTGGAGGTGGTGTCGGTGTTATCCTCATTCCTCTTAAGGGTGAACCTATGCCTTTATATTTTAAATTAGATTTTGGTTGCACTAACAACATCGCCAAATATGAAGCACTCATATTATGCCTTCAAACCGCCATTAACCTAGATGTTAAATAAATTAATATCTTTGGTGATTCCCAACTAGTTGTAATCCAAGTCAATGGTATATACCAGTGTCATAATGAAATACTCCAAAAGTACAAATGTCATGTCAACATACTTTTGACTACCTTTGACCATTACGAACTTCAGACCACCCCATGTTATACTAATAAATTTATGGATACCATGGGCTTCACAGCTTCTCGATTCTTACTTCACCCTCAAACTTGAAAATATTTTTCATAGTACAAAGGTTTCAATCAACCTCTTATTTATCTCGAGATGTCAAATCTATAGGAATCACAGTTTGACCCACGTGACCTTTAGTATAAGTAGTTTGCAAACTATCTTTCCCTTTCCATTATGCCTCGGGATATCACTCATAATAGACTCCGCACATTTCTTAAAGGTGTATCTCGCTATGTCATCATGGGTGGTCTTCTTTATAAACGTGGCTTTGACGTATTCTCTTACGATTCCTTACAAGTTCAAAATTCCTTACACCATCAAGGAAGTTCACGATGGAATTTGTGGAGGTCACTTTAGTGGCTTAGCTGTCACTAAACGCATTATTTTCCTTGGCTATTATTAGCCAACCCTAAACCGTGACTATTGTGACTATGTCAAATGTTGTGTGAAATTCCAGCAACATGTTAATCTTCATCACACACCTAGTCATGCCTTACAAGTCACATGATACCTTTGGCCTTTCTCTCAATGGGGTTTGGATCTTGTTGGAGAGATCAATCCTCATTCTTCACAATGCCACCAATGGATTATAACCACTATTAAATACTACACTAAATGGGTAGAAGCCATTCCCCTCATTTCTACAAAAGTTGAGAAAATTTGTGAATTCATCAACCATCACATCATTTGTCGCTTTGGTGTTCCTCACCACCTCATCACTGATAACGGAAAACAATTCAAAAACAAAACCCTATGAAAACTTTACAACACTTTTGGTATTCAAATCAATTTCTCGTCACCTTATTACCTATAATTATTGCTGCATTGATTGGATAGATGAATGTGATGAGACATTTAATTCAAGAAAAAAATTATAATTTTACCCTCCCGACTCATGTCACCTACATCAGATCACCCTTTGATCTTATATGTGCAAGCTACGATGTCTCGCTATCCTACATGTTGGCTCAAGAGTATGATGATAAACAAGAGCGTGTAGTCTATGTAACATCCTCATTTTTAACTTTAGAACAAGTGAATTTTTTTTTTTTTTTTTTTATAATTGCATCGGTTCTAAATACATAATTTAGAACTCACAATTCAAATAACCATTCATATAACAAGCAACCATATGCAGCTGTAATGACTCGGAGTACTTCCGATCTATTCATTCCATGACTCGGTAATCTACCGATCTATTCATGAGTAATAAGAGTCGGTGTTTTTATTTAACACATCACTCTTGCGGTTCTCTTCCCTAATGGGAATTGAGATGCTCTGTCCAAGGAATCTAATCAATAATCATTACCATTATTCATCGGCATCTCATCCCTTAGACTAGGTGAATCAGACAACGCAATCAGCAGACTTGCGATACTTTGGCCAAAGATTTGAAACATCTTGTTCATGTCTCGTATTCCTTAACGGCATACTCGTCCAATCTAGAATACGTCCTTCACCCCCATTCATATGTTATATAGAATGTCTTATACTGACATCAGTCCTTTCTTTCACAAATTGAATCACTCGGAGAGGCGATTAACAAGGTGATAATGTTATATGGATGCCTACGAGGATTAGGGATATGATGACATACTGGTTCAACCTTGCAGTTCAACCAGTGTGTCATGACACCCCAAATCTTCGAGGCAGTCATATAACATGACCACGTTCTTAATCGGTCCCTGGGTAACTCGTGCGAAATCAAGTGTAAATCTCAACGATCAATGCAAGGGGTGTCGCCATAAGTCACCTGCATTGTTGTAACTTCGAGAAGATCCTAATCTTCTCGGAGGTACAGCCCTATGATCGACTTTATGCCGTCACCTTTAGATCCGCCTCGAGAAGATCTACCCAAAACAAGCGTTACGCACTAGAGTTTAAATTACTTCTTAAGACTTTTCCCTAAGGTTAGCCTTTGCAAATCCCTGGATTCATTTTCTTAAGACGACCCTCCTCTATTATTCCATTACTTGGTAGAGGTATTATGGTCTAGTTTCTATCAAGGAGTCATTAGAATACATCTGATTCTAAGCAACAGATTCAGACAATATCTCATAACCTATGCTTGAGATTGCCACCTGAAACTCCATTGATTGCTATCGCTTCTTCTCTTAATCGAATTCATATCATACCTTTCATTTTAAAGCTATGAATGATTAAGAATCCAATCTACTATTGTCTGTTATACTTAGGACTAGGGATTAGTAATTCAATCCAACTTGTTTAGCGTTATCTTTTAGGCTCAATTTTTAACCTATCTTCTAGAGAGACAATATTTAAGTTACAATATTGCATTATCCAGATCAAATTAGAACTACTAAATACTCATAAGAATTTAGTCTAATTACTTACAAGCTTTCATTGTCAATCACAAAAGCATCCATATTATACAAAGATAACTATGCCTCTTCGTTACGTAAACCGAAGAAGTTCATCATTCATAATAGAATACAACACATAAGTATCAAACACTTATTTTCATTCCTTTCGAAACTCGTACAATTACATTTTATGCAACAGCATACTTGATATAATGCTAACGGAAAAGAAACATCTTTTCTCATATAGTACATCCATAAAATCAAGCTGTAATTCATAATAAATCAAATAAACTATCTGATCGGACTGCCAGATCTGCATTGTATTTACCTCTTACGGCAACCATCTGCAAAAATAGTCAACATGAGTCGATTCATGAACCAGCATGATAAGCACTAACTTTTAAAACAATTGCAATCCATCAATTGTTTCCATTAAACACCCTGTTTAAATGAGATCAAATATCCAAATAAGAAAACATATTCAGGCTATGTCCTTGTAATACTAAATGATTACAAACATGTAACTCTATCATTGTTACAGAATAGTCTTAAACACTTTCTAATTTTTCATCAGATATTAAAGAAACAAGAACGAAGGCATATAAACGATCATTGAATCCAAATCACGACACTGGTCAGATTGTTGCATTCTTTCAAAAAAAAGGAAATATCATAACAATTTGGAATCCTACCAAAACGTTACCAAATTAATTTCCTACTGATAGTTCATTATCAATAATATTAAATAAAGGAAGAGAAAGAATCAATCCATTCTTACTTCCCTTTTTACATAAGTTCATCACTGTACTGCCTTCACTTATGAGAACAGTCAACCAGTATATAAATGAACAAGTTAGACAGGCCGAAATCAAGATCACTGTTCTAAATCACGAAAATAGAAACTCAGCAAATCTCTTGTACAGCAACTAACACATCAACTATCCATAAATCAGTCTGATGTCCAAAACTAGTTTCTCCTAAACACAGTAAGGCTTTCGAACCAAGTTCGAAAGCAAGAGCTTCAAGCGTATTGCTGTAATCAACAACTCTATAACATTAAGCCTTTTAAGGTTTCCGAGAAACTATGCTATGATGACCACACATTGATTCCAATTCATGTTCAGTCAATCGAACTGAACAAACAGAAAGGAACTTAGCATACTTATACTTTCTCAGTCTATCGGGCTGAACAAACGGAAAGGAACATCATCAATCGATCCCTACCTTGGTGCATGCAAATCCCTAGTGCAACTCACCCAAACAGGGCCAGAACACGAAAACAGTCATCAATGACGCATATAAAAATCAGACAAACAATCAAGCTCTTATTTCAACCAAGAAACCCGATTTGTACTCTTCCTGCCAATAATTTAGCACAAATAGAAACAGGTTGAATATGTAGTTGATCACCTAAGGAATCATACCACCAAAGCAACATGCAACACAAAGTACTCCAAGAAAATACGAGAGGTCTTCAAGATGTGATTTTCTCTTCAAGTCACTGGATCAACACTTAACAACTGTATATACACATTTTAACTTGAACAGTGACCAAAATAGAAATAGAACATTGAAACGTCTCCTCACAGTCGTTCGGAATTCAATCCTAATAAATCCACTAATTCACACTACATACTGATAACGGATTTGCGCCCATAATCACAAACCCAACAACAGTATAAAAATAGAATTAATTGATAAATCCTTCCATGCCATTCAAGACAAACATTCCGAATGAAACAAGTATAAGCAAATCAATATACTCATTCCAAAACAATGAAATAAACTGAGCTGCTTCGAAACCTTCGAACAATTTTCGCAAGGAAAGGCAATACATCCACAAAAAGTCAATACTCAGTATTTACTACAATAACAAGAGCTACAAAACCTGCTCTTTCCACAAGGCTTCCACGACAATATAATAACAAAACTCAAGATGAATCTACATTCACAACAGATGATTCACCGTAAACGATTCAATCATGAAATCCACTTTGAGTCGTTAAAGACTACGGTAACTCAACAGATTGCTATTCCAAGCCGAAATTAGAAAACAATGAAACCCACAAAGTATCATTAGTCGCTGTTTACAAAACCATGACGAGCTTCAAAATCTTCAAAAGCACGAACAATCAAATGGTACACGATATCATTCCCTACTGTCTCACAACAGCATTGACGATCGAAAGTCGACAGCAAAACAGTGATCTATACCCTTCACAAGTATATTCGACGGGCTCTCGCCAAACAGGCCGAGCATCCAAACCTTTATAAATATAAATCTCTCATATTTAAACCAAGGAATACACAACAAACAGCGAGTTGAAGTTCGATTTCAACAAACACCCAACAAGCGGAAATTGCCAAAAATCGAACTTAGGAGAGAGATGAGCCAAAATCAACTAAATCTTCATAGAAAATTTATCTAATCTTCACAAACAAATGAACAGAGTTGTTTTAATGAAGACATTTGAAAGACAAGAAAATATTTAAAGGATAGGGCCTAACATGCCCGTATTTTGATCGAATTTCGAAGAAGACAACAGGAAAGAGCTCAAACTTCCTTTTCTTTTTCCCAAATACAACGACCAACAAAATTTCACTGTCCCGTTTACAATATATCCTCCATGGCGGAGAAAAGAGCCGGAGAAATTCATTCTCGCCATGCAACTCAAAGAGAATCAAAGTGCGAAGAACCGAGTAAACTAGCAGAGAGAGAGAGTAGACCGAAAATCGCGATACACCAAACAAACCTTCCAACTTCTCGTTTGCATGCCGTTTCGCGAGCTCCGGCTCGACTCCTAAACAATAAATGCCATTAAACCAATTTTCCGCCTAATCTCTACTCCCCACCGACCGCCAAAATTGGCGACAGTCCATCAAAATCTCAAGTTCATTTCAAAACTTAGTAATTGCCAAGTCTGCCAAGGTTAGCCGCCTAAGCCTCCGCCATCTGCCTGTCCCTCATCCTTATCCTTCCCATTTATTGCCATAGAGAATAGCGCCCATGGTTCGCCACCCTTCAAAGGCCCCTTCCCATAAACTCTTAGTTAGCTAGGTTAGTATCTTAGGTTAGAGTTTTAGGGTAAGAACCATGCTAACCATTTTGCACTTAGTTATTATTTTAGGATCATAACACATAGCCTAGGTCTAGGTTAGACTAACAATAATCTAACCCCTAGGTTAGGTTATTGTTTTAGGTTACTAACCCTTAGTAATTCAGTTTGGTCCTTCTCCTGAAAACTCGGAGAGACCTGCATCATACTTTCTAGAACAGAGCCGCTCCTGTTCTTATTACAGAATTGTATGTCAATGAATTATTACCTGGTCTTTAATCGAGACCTTCCAGATATACCAGATATCGGGAACCGTTTCATTTCTCAAGATCAGCCTGAGTCATACTCCTGACCAGCTTACCAAATGCTTCCATACCTTGCAACCTGTTCAAGGTTCGGGATCTAATTTTATCACTTCACAAAATTAAAGCATTACTTGGATCAATTCCTCTGGTCCAAGTCTAGATATTATTGATGAATACCTGTATAATTTCATTCCGTGATCAGATTAATATTCAGTCACAAGATGAAATAAATAAAAGAGTCTATTAATATTTTGACTCAGTCAAGATCTGCAATCTGCAAGAAATTTAATACATATCAAGCATGATTTCCGAATCGAGGTACACAATCCATTTACTAGAAATCACATATCAACACTTGAATGCTTAGGAGAAAGTAACAACAGTTCAGGGTGTTACATGCTTCCCTCCTAAAAGGATTCATCGTCCCGATGAATTACATATTAAACTTAACCTTCCGGTCAATCAATTTATTAGTACACAAACAATGTGTTTACTTCCATATTTAATAGTTTCAGAAATCAATGTCACCTCACTTTTATTCAACCTGAATAAAGTCTGCCTTAATCAGGCTTTCATAAATACTTAAAAACAATCAGTTCATAAAAGTATTTCATCAACAGATTTCATTCTGTTGCAAAAAGAGAAGGAAAAGCAGTTTTCATCTCTTCCAGGTTTTCCCAAGTTGCACTTTCTTCGCTAAACTGGTCCCACTGGACCTTACATTGCTGAATATCTCGATTCCTTAAATGCAACTGGCGAGTTTCCAGCACCCTTGTGGGTTTAACCACGATTATTCCTGGGTCCTGGACCTGCAAGGAATTCCAATTTAAAACATGTGACAGATCTGAAACGTATTTCTTAAGCAAAGAAATATGGAAAACATCATGCATACGAGATAGAGCAGGAGGCAATGCTAAACGATAAGCTACAGGATTGATTATCTCGACAATTTCAAAAGGTCCCACATATCGTGGTGACAACTTGGCAGCCTTGCCAAAAGTTATAGAACTCTTTCTGGGTTTAACACGCAGAAAAACCTTATCACCAAGCTCAAACTTTCTATCAACCCGCTTAAGGTCAGCATAGCTCTTCTGTCTATCCGCTGCTTCCTTTAATCGTTCACGAATCAGCTTAACTTGCTGTTCCATCTCTGTGAGAATCTCTGGTCCAATTACCACTCTATCCTCTACACTTTGTCCCAACTTACGGGGTTCTACGCACTTTCTTCCATAAAGTGCTTCAAAAGGTGCCATCTTAAGAGATGAGTGATAAGTGTTGTTGTATGCGAACTCAACTAATGGGATACTCTTCCCACTTATACCTTTGTTGATCCATGCAATACATTCGCAACATGTCCTCCAACACTTGATTTACCCTCTCAGTTTGCCCATCCGTTTCTGGATGATATGCAGAACTGAAGTTTAGTTTCGTTCCTAGGGCTGCGTTAAGCGTTTGCCAAAACCTTGACGTCATTCTAGGATCCCTGTCAGAAATAATCAGTTCAGGTACACCATGCAATCTGAAAATTTCGTGTACGAACCTCTTGGCTAGCACTGGAGAATCATCCTTTAGATTTCCAGCGATGAAATGAGCTACCTTAGTTAGCTTATCTACAACTACCAGGATAACATCATGTTTATTCCTGGACATGGGTAGTCCTTGTACAAAATCCATGGTTATTACTTGCCATTTGTACTGCGGTATGCTATGAGGATACAACAATCCAAAGGGATGCATATGCTCTACTTTCACCCGCCGACATTCCGCATAATGAGTCACAAAATTTATCACATCCTTTTTCATACCTTTCCAGAAGTATTGCTGTTTCAAATCAGCTAACATTTTTGTGATACCCGGGTGTCCAGAGAAAGGTGAATTATGAAATTCAACTAACAACTTCTTTCTCAAATCATCCAGCACAGGAACATATACCCTATTTTCATAACGCAAGATTCCTTCATTATCTAAATGAAAACCTTCATACCTTTTATCTTTAGGTTCTGCAGCAAGCGCTGCTTTTACTTGCTGAAAATATGTATCTGATTCTGAGGCACTTTTTACCTCGTCTTTAAACTGAGTTCTTAATGTTATAAGAGCAGAAATGTGCCTCCTACGACTTAGAGCATCAAATACTCTATTCTCCTTTCCTTTGATATAACGATATCAAAGTCATATTGTGATAGAAATTCTAACCACCTTCTTTGTCGGCATTCAGATTGGGGATGAGTAAAAATATATTTCAGTCCCAAGTGATCGAGTTTTCAACTCAAAAGGTTTCCTAGTAAGTAGTGTCTCCGGACTGAAGTGCGTGAACAATGGCGCAGCAAGCTCCGGATCATGAGGGCATAATTCAGCTCATGAATCTTAAGTTTTCTACTCTCATAAGCAATGACTTGATCATTTTGTAGCAAAAACACCCCAAGACCTTCCCCGAAGCATCGATTCTTCGTTAACTTCCCTTGAGTCAAGTTCTGAAATTCTGTCATTTTCGATCATAGAAAAGTTGTGGCAGCCAACGTTGCCTAAAATAGCCTTTAAATTGATCCCAAGTGATATTGGTCTCATCAATATTTAGTTCACTTTTCGGCTATCCCACCACGAAGATGCTTCGTGAGAAAGCTTTGATAGGCTCCCCATATTGCCTTGGTTTCTTAGAAGTTCCTTATAGCAAAGTACTTCTCCATTTCACGAGCCGATTCTCGCTCCATCTCCTAATGTGGTGCCATCATACTTAGGTGGGCTTATCCTTTTATATCATTAGTGAGTTCTCACCTGCCAATCTGCCCTTTTGTTTTCCTCGGGGTTGCAGTACATTTCCAGCATTAACATCAACACCCATTTCGGGGTTGTCCTCGGGAGGTTGCTTGATTATCATTATCGCTTCTTCTTCCTCCTCATTCCCCATCACTGCTCGAGTTCAGACACAATAAACGATCTCTTGTGTCCAACAGGGCAGCAAGGATCTCATCCAGTTTCTGGGTTGTTGCCGCTCCTTCTTCAGGTGGAGCATTACTCGCAACGTTCCCCCTTGTTCTAACCATTTTCTGTTACAAGAAAATTCGGGTTTTTATCAGATTATGGACTCAATAGGTCCAAGAGCTGCAACCTTCAGCTCTGATACCAAGATGTAACATCCTCATTTTTAACTTTAGAACAAGTGAATTTTTTTTTTTTTTTTTTTGATAATTGCATACTGGTTCTAAATACATAATTTAGAACTCACAATTCAAATAACCATTCATATAACAAGCAACCATATGCAGCTGTAATGACTCGGAGTACTTCCGATCTATTCATTCCATGACTCGGTAATCTACCGATCTATTCATGAGTAATAAGAGTCGGTGTTTTTATTTAACACATCACTCTTGCGGTTCTCTTCCCTAATCTGGGAATTCAGAATGCTCTGTCCAAGGAATCTAACTGAATAACTGTTACCATTATTCATCGGCATCTCATCCCTTAGACTAGGTGAATCAGGACAACGCAATCAGCAGCTTGCGATACTTTGGCCAAAGATTTGAAACATACTGTTCATGTCTCGTATTCCTTAACGGCATACTCGTCAATCTGGAATACGTCCTTCACCCCATTCATATGTTATATAGAATGTCTTATACTGATTACTGTCAGTCCTTTCTTTCACAGCTGAATCACTCGGAGGCAGATTAACAAGGTGATAATGTTATATGGATGCCTACGAGGATTAGGGATATGATGACATACTGGTTCAACCTTGCAGTTCAACCAGTGTGTCATGACACCCCAAATCTTCGAGGCAGTCATATAACATGACCACGTTCTTAATCGGTCCCTGGGTAACTCGTGCGAAATCAAGTGTAAATCTCAACGATCAATGCAAGGGGTGTCGCCATAAGTCACCTGCATTGTTGTAACTTCGAGAAGATCCTAATCTTCTCGGAGGTACAGCCCTGCAGTCGACTTTATGCCGTCAACCTTTAGATCCGCCTCGAGAAGATCTACCCAAAACAAGCGTTACGCACTAGAGTTTAAATTACTTCTTAAGACTTTTCCCTAAGGTTAGCCTTTGCAAATCCCTGGATTCATTTTCTTAAGACGACCCTCCTCTATTATTCCATTACTTGGTAGAGGTATTATGGTCTAGTTTCTATCAAGGAGTCATTAGAATACATCTGATTCTAAGCAACAGATTCAGACAATATCTCATAACCTATGCTTGAGATTGCCACCTGAAACTCCATTGATTGCCTATCAGTTCTCTTAACTGAATTCATATCATACCTTTCATTTTAAAGCTATGAATGATTAAGAATCCAATCTACTATTGTCCTGTTATACTTAGGACTAGGGATTAGTAATTCAATCCAACTTGTTTAGCGTTATCTTTTAGGCTCAATTTTTAACCTATCTTCTAGAGAGACAATATTTAAGTTACAATATTGCATTATCCAGATCAAATTAGAACTACTAAATACTCATAAGAATTTAGTCTAATTACTTACAAGCTTTCATTGTCAATCACAAAAGCATCCATATTATACAAAGATAACTATGCCTCTTCGTTACGTAAACCGAAGAAGTTCATCATTCATAATAGAATACAACACATAAGTATCAAACACTTATTTTCATTCCTTTCGAAACTCGTACAATTACATTTTATGCAACAGCATACTTGATATAATGCTAACGGAAAAGAAACATCTTTTCTCATATAGTACATCCATAAAATCAAGCTGTAATTCATAATAAATCAAATAAACTATCGATCGGACCGCGCGATCGATCTGCATTGTATTTACCTCTTACGGCAACCATCTGCAAAAATAGTCAACATGAGTCAGTTCAATGAACTGAGCATGATAAGCACTAACTTTTAAAACAATTGCAATCCATCAATTGTTTCCATTAAACACCCTGTTTAAATGAGATCAAATATCCAAATAAGAAAACATATTCAGGCTATGTCCTTGTAATACTAAATGATTACAAACATGTAACTCTATCATTGTTACAGAATAGTCTTAAACACTTTCTAATTTTTCATCAGATATTAAAGAAACAAGAACGAAGGCATATAAACGATCATTGAATCCAAATCACGACACTGGTCAGATTGTTGCATTCTTTCAAAAAAAAGGAAATATCATAACAATTTGGAATCCTACCAAAACGTTACCAAATTAATTTCCTACTGATAGTTCATTATCAATAATATTAAATAAAGGAAGAGAAAGAATCAATCCATTCTTACTTCCCTTTTTACATAAGTTCATCACTGTACTGCCTTCACTTATGAGAACAGTCAACCAGTATATAAATGAACAAGTTAGACAGGCCGAAATCAAGATCACTGTTCTAAATCACGAAAATAGAAACTCAGCAAATCTCTTGTACAGCAACTAACACATCAACTATCCATAAATCAGTCTGATGTCCAAAACTAGTTTCTCCTAAACACAGTAAGGCTTTCGAACCAAGTTCGAAAGCAAGAGCTTCAAGCGTATTGCTGTAATCAACAACTCTATAACATTAAGCCTTTTAAGGTTTCCGAGAAACTATGCTATGATGACCACACATTGATTCCAATTCATGTTCACCAATCGAATCAAACAAACAGAAGGAACTTAGCATACTTATACTTTCTCAGTCTATCGGGCTGAACAAACGGAAAGGAACATCATCAATCGATCCCTACCTTGGTGCATGCAAATCCCTAGTGCAACTCACCCAAACAGGGCCAGAACACGAAAACAGTCATCAATGACGCATATAAAAATCAGACAAACAATCAAGCTCTTATTTCAACCAAGAAACCCGACTGTACTCTGCCAATAATTTAGCACAAATAGAACAGGTTGAATATGTAGTTGATCACCTAAGGAATCTGTACCACCAAAGCAACATGCAACACAAAGTACTCCAAGAAAATACAGAGGTCTTCAGTACAGATTTTCTCTTCAAGTCACTGGATCAACACTTAACAACTGTATATACACATTTTAACTTGAACAGTGACCAAAATAGAAATAGAACATTGAAACGTCTCCTCACAGTCGTTCGGAATTCAATCCTAATAAATCCACTAATTCACACTACATACTGATAACGGATTTGCGCCCATAATCACAAACCCAACAACAGTATAAAAATAGAATTAATTGATAAATCCTTCCATGCCATTCAAGACAAACATTCCGAATGAAACAAGTATAAGCAAATCAATATACTCATTCCAAAACAATGAAATAAACTGAACTGCTTCGAAACCTTCGAACAATTTTCGCAAGGAAAGGCAATACATCCACAAAAAGTCAATACTCAGTATTTACTACAATAACAGTAGCCACAAAACCTGTCTTTTCCACAAGGCTTCCACGACAATATAATAACAAAACTCAAGATGAATCTACATTCACAACAGTAGATTACTGTAAACGATTCAATCATGAAATCCACTGAGTCGTTAAAGACTACGGTAACTCAACAGTTGCCTATTCCAAGCCAGAAATTAGAAAACAATGAAACCCACAAAGTATCATTAGTCGCTGTTTACAAAACCATGACAGAGCTTCGAAAATCTTCAAAAGCACAGAACAATCAAATGGTACACCAGTATCATTCCCTACTGTCTCACAACAGCATTGACGATCGAAAGTCGACAGCAAAACAGTGATCTATACCCTTCACAAGTATATTCGACGGGCTCTCGCCAAACAGGCCGAGCATCCAAACCTTTATAAATATAAATCTCTCATATTTAAACCAGAAGGAATACACAACAAACAGAGTTGAAGTTCGATTTCAACAAACACCCAACAAGCGGAAATTGCCAAAAATCGAACCAGAAGAGATACAGAGCCAAAATCAACTAAATCTTCATAGAAAATTTATCTAATCTTCACAAACAAATGAACAGAGTTGTTTTAATGAAGACATTTGAAAGACAGCAAAATATTTAAAGGATAGGGCCTAACATGCCTGTATTTTGATCGAATTTCCGAAGAAGACAACAGGAAGAGCTCAAACTTCCTTTTCTTTTTCCCAAATACAGCGACCAACAAAATTTCGCTGTCCCGTTTACAATATATCCTCCATGGCAGAGAAAAGAGCCAGAGAAATTCATTCTCGCCATGCAACTCAAAGAGAACTGGTGCGAAGAACCAGTAAACTAGCAGAGAGAGAGAGAGTAGACCGAAAATCGCGATACACCAAACAAACCTTCCAACTTCTCGTTTGCATGCCGTTTCGCGAGCTCCGGGCTCGACTCCCTAAACAATAAATGCCATTAAACCAATTTTCCCGCCTAATCTCTACTCCCACCGACCGCCAAAATTGGCGACAGTCCATCAAAATCTCAAGTTCATTTCAAAACTTAGTAATTGCCAAGTCTGCCAAGGTTAGCCGCCGCCTAAGCCTCCGCCATCTGCCTGTCCCTCATCCTTATCCTTCCCATTTATTGCCATAGAGAATAGCGCCCATGGTTCGCCACCCTTCAAAGGCCCCTTCCCATAAACTCTTAGTTAGCTAGGTTAGTATCTTAGGTTAGAGTTTTAGGGTAAGAACCATGCTAACCATTTTGCACTTAGTTATTATTTTAGGATCATAACACATAGCCTAGGTCTAGGTTAGACTAACAATAATCTAACCCCTAGGTTAGGTTATTGTTTTAGGTTACTAACCCTTAGTAATTCAGTTTGGTCCTTCTCCTGAAAACTCGGAGAGACTCGCATCATACTTTCTAGAAACAGCCGCTCTGTTCTTATTACAGTAATCAGTATGTCAATGAATTATTACCTGGTCTTTAATCGAGACCTTCCAGATATACCAGATATCGGGAACCGTTTCATTTCTCAAGATCAGCCTGAGTCATACTCCTGACTAGCTTACCAAATGCTTCCATACCTTGCAACCTGTTCAAGGTTCGGGATCTAATTTTATCACTTCACAAAATTAAAGCATTACTTGGATCAATTCCTCTGGTCCAAGTCTAGATATTATTGATGAATACCTGTATAATTTCATTCCGTGATCGATTAATATTCATCACAAGATGAAATAAATAAAAGAGTCTATTAATATTTTGACTCAGGTCCAAGATCTCAATCTGCAAGAAATTTAATACATATCAAGCATGATTTCCGAATCGAGGTACACAATCCATTTACTAGAAATCACATATCAACACTTGAATGCTTAGGAGAAAGTAACAACAGTTCAGGGTGTTACAGTCTATTTTATTAATCGAATGTTGCTTAATTATGAGACGCGTTATACACATGCAAAAAAGAATTCCTTTCCATAGTCTTTGCAACAAATCATTTGAGACATTATATGCTGAATCAAGAAACAAGGGTTATTGTTAAGTCAGATCACTTGTGGACATTCCTCACACAAAGATCCTTATCTAATAAAGTCAGGAACTTTATAAATCTAATGGGTGAATTTGAGCTAACATTTTTAAATCAAAATCCATCAAAGGACAAATCATTGTGGACTAATTGGATAATAATCTATTAGATGGAGACGTTCTAGTAAATATAGACTTCCCTGATGAGTGTGTATACTTCGTCGAGACTAGGCCCCCCATTTTTGCATGTCCATGGTATACTGACATCATTAATTTTATGATGGACCATACATATTTAGAAGGGGCAACATTGGAACAAAGAAGGAGGTTACATGTCATTGCCACTAAGTATGTTATTTTGGAGCAAGTTATCTATCATAGATCCTTCAACAAAATGTTGTTAAGATGTGTTGACGTAGAAGAATCTAAAAATATTATTTATGAATCACATAGCAGAGTATGTGGAGGCCACTTCAGAGGCCATGCCACGTACTCGAAAGATACATCAAATGGGATATTTCTGCCCACTCTAGAGCATGATGCGATAATTTATGTGCGAGATGCCACAAATGTCAAGATTTCTCCCACAAGATCCACATACCGACACAAGCTTTGCAACCAATTGCAACCTCATGGCCCTTTTCCATGTGGGGCCTAGATTTGATAGGGAAACTCTCTCCCTCATCAAAAATGGCCACAACAGCATAATCATGGCCACAAAGTATTTTATTAAGTGGGTAAAAGTCATGCCTCTTACCACTGTGTGCGGGTCTATGATCATCAAGTTCATCTTGAACTAGATCATTTTTAGGTATGGGGTCCCATAGATTATTATCTCGGATAATGGAACATCATTCAAAAAGGATGAAGTACATGAATTATGTGCAAATTTCAAGATAAATCATCACACAAATTCTATTTATTATCCTCGGAGCCAATGGATAGGTGAGGCTACGGATAAGACATTAAAGTCCGTCCTCCTTCAGATTGTTAAGGAGAAAAAATGAGATTGGCATTTAAATATTTTTCTAGCCTTGTGGGTCTATCGGACATCGGTTTGAACACCAATAGGGAAAAACCCCTTTTATTTGGTATTTAGTGTAGAAGTAGTTTTACCACTTGAGGTTGAAATACCGAGTCTCCATTTTCACTATAAGGAATATTGGGAGAGGAATGTTATAAAGAAGCATGACTCTCCCGGGTTAAAAGTCTTGATGAGGTTAGACTCAACGTTGAACAATGACACAATGTTTATGCTAACTCGGATGGATCAACAATACAAAAAGAAGGTTTACGAGCATGAAATATACAAGGGAGATTTGGTCTTAAGACTTTGACTAGATAGATAAAATATTGATGAAGGAAGAAAATTCAGACCTAGGTGGTTGGGTCCATATCGAGTAGTAGAAGACTACAAAAATGGGGCATTTCACTTGTGTACACTAGAGGGTGAGGAGTTTAATGAATATGTGAACTCTCTTCACCTAAAGAGGTATTACACATGATCCATTAGCATTTTCATATGTACATTACTGCATCTGCATTGCACTTTCATTTTCCAGTTCATTCTGTAAAATTTGTGATCAAGGGACTTATTCTTATAACAACTCCTAAAAACTTCTAAAAACAATGGCAAAACATTCAAATCATATCTCTTCAAATTTTCATGGTATCATCAATTGTTTTCAAATCATTTCATCAGTTCAAATAGAATACTACAAAGTTTTAACCGTTACCATTCCATGGCTTGCATACTGGTTTTGTTGATAGAATCTTTCTAGATTAGCTTTTTTTTTCCTATAGTCTATTCTAGAAGCTTAATGGTGTCACATCTATCCCATAAAGATCTCTCTGAAATAAGAACATACTAATTTTTTTACCTAGATATGTAATTCCAATGCAAATCCACATAATTTTTTTATTTTACACATTTCTTAGCCCTACCAACCTTTGGTGTTGATCTTGCATCTCTTACTGGTGATGTAGGGTTGGGAAAGGAGAGAAATTCCCTTACCCACCTATTCCTTGTCCACTATGATGAGCCCATGCTTCCTACTAGTAGCATGGGGCAAGGTGTAGGGGGTCTCTTTGATAAACTTGAAAGTTAGAAACAATCCATTCAAATTTTGTGAAATCATAAGTCAAAAGCAAAGTGAGTTAGATGTCAAAAATTCCAAAAGAGTTTAAAACCTCAAAACAAGATTTTGTCAACCAAGTTGCCAACTACAGATCTAAGTCTAGATAAAATGGAAAGTAAATCACATTCTAAACTATGAAGTAACTTGAGTAGGGTGAGGTTGTAGTGTCTCAATTTGGTCATGTCAAACCATTGTATTTTCCTCATCATTACCATTCAACAAATTTTCATAACTTGTGCCCTTTTCAGATCTTGGTGTTGAGCCCTCGTATCCTACGGGTTGCGTGGAGTTGGGGGTGGGGAAAGTACATTTACTTATCATATCATTATATCACCACATTTTTCCAAGAATATATGAAGTATCAAAGATTGCTTATAGAAACTAAAGTTCATGATTTCTTTTGAAAAAGGATGTGCTCCTTTGATTGTGAAGTCATGCTTGATATGGACTGTATCTTCTTTGAAATTGTAGATCTTTGACTGAGTCGGAACATAATTGGACTCTTTTAATTCTTTCATTTTAAACCTGAGTTTAATCTGATCTCGGAATGAATATGGAGTTATCCATCTATAAGACCCAGCCTTGGATCAGTGGCATTGATCCAAGTAATGCTTTAAGTTTATTTGGGATGAACTAAAATTATAGACCTTTCGCAGGTTGCAAGGTCTGGATGCATTGACTAAACTGTTCCGAGTCTAACTCAGGCTGATCATGTTAAATGAATTGGTTCCCGATATCGTAATATCAGGAAGGTCTTGATCGTGGACCAGGTAATAAATTCAGATACATTTATTTCCACTAGCCTATTGGCAGTGCAGGAGTGAACCCTGTTCGTGAATGTATGTTGTAGATTCTTTTTCTGAGCATTTGAAATGTTAGACCTAAGCTGGATTTATTAAGGTTAGTAACCTAAAACTAAACTATAACCTAGGGGTTAGATTAGTGTTAATCTAACCTAGGCCTAGGCTATAAGCTAATGTTCTAAGTTAGTATCTATGTGCTATGAGGTTAGACTAAGTGTTATCTTAAATCCTAACCTAAGTTACTAACCTAACTAATGAACAAGGAAGAAAGGGGACCTATGGAAGGGTGCGAACCATGGGCGGCAGTTTCTATGGCATTAAATGGAGGGATAAGTATGAAGGATAGGTAATTTGGTAGAAGTTTTTAAACGGCTAGCTAGAGCCGACGTGGCAGGTCGCCAAAGTTGGAAATGGTCTTCGAACTGGTTTTATCCATCGCCAACTATGGCGGTCGGTGGCAATGGAAATTGAGCGGGAAATTAGGAGTAAATGCCATTTATGAACTCGGTCTTCGAGCTCGGGTTTCACGGGAAGGCATGCAAAATGGAAAATTAGTAGTTTGTTTGGTTTTTCATGCGCTCCGGTTTTCCCTCTGCCTGATCACTGGTTCTTCGCACCAGTCTTCTTGGTGTTGCATGGCAAGTATGAGCATAACTAGCTCTTTTCTCTGGCAAGGAAAATTTATAAGTCATGGAAATAACAAATTTTTGTTGGTGAATCTAACTTGGAAAAAGAGGAGAAGGCTCGAGCTCTTTCAGTGGTCTTCTTCGGATTTTTAAGCAAATAACCAGGCATGTTAGGCCTTAACCTTTAAAAATCTTGCTTTCTTTCAATTGATTTCATTAGAACAACTCTGTTCAGATGATTTATGGGTTTAGATGGTTTTTATGGTAGCTTTGTGTGATTTTGTTACTGTATCTTCTTGCTGGTTCGATTTTTCAAGTTTAACCCTTGATGGGTGTGTATTGTGTTTCGAACTGTTGCTCTATTTTGTTGTGTTTTGCATTCCGGCTTAAGTTTGTGAAATGTATGCAAGAAAGAATATTAGACCTACTCTGTGAGAGCCCATGAATTGTTCCCTTGTTGGGTTCAGGCTACAGTTGATACTTGTTGTTGATACTTGTTGTTGATACTTGTTGTTGATGCTTGTTGTTGATACTTGTCGGAAAGGATACTGATGGAATTTTGTTTGAATGTTCAGTTTAATTGGACTTCTTTGTAAGTTCCGTCATGGTTAGTATAGGTGGTGGTTACTGAAATCTTGTTGGGTTTTGCTATGATACTTAGGTTATGTTGAACGGATAACTGGCTGTGTTTTAGTATTTGATGCGACCCTGTAGAAGTTGTTTTTCCCTCCCTTGTGTTGCAATTACGGGATTTAACCCGTTGATGGTTTGCATTATATTTATTTTATTTACAAGATGACTTTGTGGAGTCCTTGGATTGGTTCGTATATTGGACTACTGTATAAGTCATGTATGTGTATACTGGTAGCATGATTCCGTCGAGTCCTGGAGGGTAACTTGTAATACGACTTCTGTTATCTTGTAATGTATACCTTCGTTTAAGTAATGAAATTTTGGTACAGACTCAGTTGGTGTACTTTTTACGTTTCCTATCTGTGTAAGCTTGAGCGAATAATGTTTTAGAGGCTCAGTTGGATTCCTTGTTATGAAATCAGTATTTAGCTTTTGTATAAGCCTGATTTTGTATATTTACCATTGTTGGCACGGTTGGAATCATTAACTAATATTTATTTTGTATATCGGCTTCTGTAGGAGCTTTATCGTGTATACTGTTGTTCGGATTCAGTTGAAATCCTTGATAGGTAACCAGTGTATCTGCCTCTATATAAGCCTGTTTTTGTACACTTGTTGTTTTTGGCTCTGTTGGGTTCCTTAAGTTAGATAGATATCATGTATCTTGGCTTCTATAAAAGTGGGTCGTGATTACCATACTTTTCAAACTCTGAATGAGTTCAGATGTGAATACAGTATGTTATGTTTCTTTCTGAATAATTCCAGTTAAATGAGGCTGTGCATGTGCGTGGATTTTGTATGAATATCTCTGCATAGTCTTAGGGAAACATCATTTGCTTTAATGTCAAGGAGTCTCTTGTTGACTGCGATAAAAGAGAAGTTCTTTGATTTCGACCTTGAATCTAAAGCCTTACAGTGTTTAGTAGGGATTAGAGTGAGCTGTAGGTTGCTGAGAGGGATTGTTGTCGTGTTTGAGCATGATTACGTCTTCTGTTGCATGGATATCTAGTCTGGAGCTTGATTGAACTTAGGAGCTATCGACTGCACCTCAACAGGCGATGGCAGTGAATATCTTCTTGTTTGTCACTTCGTGTGGAAGGTCATGTGGAGTCTGTTTGGTAGATAGTCATCACTGTTTGGCGTGAGAGCTACTGTACTGCTATTAAACTCCAGTAGTTTGTTATATTTTAAACTTTAACAAAACTGTGGTGCTTCTGGTGGCCTCGTCTGATTTATTCGCATGTGTTTAAGGTGAATGCTTTGCTCTTGGAAAGACGGTACAGTCATGAGCTAGTTCTGAGGGAAATATGTATGATTCGTTTATTTCTCTTCTGTTGTAAAGTATAGGTTGATATAATTGTTTATCTAACTTTTGGAATTGTTCTAACATGCTGATGGAATCATGAAAGGTTATGATATTCATTTATTATGTTGAATATATTAGTCCGTCTGATGTTGTTGTCCTTGGGATTCAGATGGATAGTTGTTTAGATGCATTTGTCTTCTTGGTCACTAACGTTTTGATGAAATATTTGAAAGGTATCCGAGACTATTTAGTGACTATAATATGAGCTACGCGTTTATAGTCATGTTTGTATTACAAGAGCATAGTCTGAAATATGTTTACTTGTTTGGTGAAATGATCTCATTTAAACAGGTTGTTTAATGAAAACAGTTGGTGGATTGCAATTGTTTTAAGAGTTAGTGCTTATCATGCTCAGTTCATCGAACTGACCCATGTTGACAATTTTTGCAGATGGTTGCCGTAAGTGGTAAAAGCACGCAGATCTGATAGGATGTTCAGATTGTTTAATTTGGTTTTATGATGAATTTCAGCTTGATTCTCTAAATGTACTATATGAGGAAAGATGTTCTTTTTCCGTTGAGTATTGTATCAAGTAAGCTGAAAGCATAAAATGTATTTGATTAGCCTGAAGGGAATAAAGTGAGATATTTGTTACTTATGTGTTTGTATTCTTATCTGGATAGTTTGACCTTCTTCGGATCAAATGATCTTGAGAGCTTGTTATTATTGTTTAAATTGGAGACTTTTGTGATTATCAATGTAAGCTTGCAAGAATATGTGAATGAATACTTATGATTGTTTAGCAGTTCTAGTATGTTCTATCTAAAGCTAAATTAAGATTTAGATCACTGTCTTTCTAGAAGCTAGGGTAAAAATAAACCTAAGCAAGACGCTAAACAAGCTGGATTAAATTATTAATTCCTAGTCTTGATTAAGCCAGGACAACGTTTAATTGGATTCTTAATCATTATATCTTGATACTAATAAGTACGATATAAATTCAGTTATGAGAACTGATATAAACCAAAAAAAAAGGTTTGGTTAGCAATCTCATGTGAAGGATGGGAGTAATTGTCCAATTTCGTTGATTTAGAATTATGTATATTCTATGAACTCCTTGATGGGACCTCTAGTCTTAATAACTTCTCTTGTGTATTGGGTTTTATTAAGAAGGGTCATTCTAAGGTGAGGAACCCAGGGGTTGGGAAAGACTACTCTTAAAGGGAGCGTCTTATGGTATAATTTAACTCAACGTATGTAACACTTTTTTATAAGTAGATCTTTTCGAGGTGGATTTAAAGGTTGACGGCACAAGTCAACTGCAGGGTTGTACCTCCGAGAAGATTAGGATCTTCTCGAAGATACAACAATGCAGGTGACTTATGATGACACCCTTTGCATTGATCGTTAAGATTTACACCTTAAACTCGAACAAGTTACTCTGGGACCGATTAGGAATGTGGTCACGTTATAAGGCTGCCTAGGAGACTCGGGGTATCTTGACACACTGGTTTAACTAGGGTTGACCCAGTATGTCATCGTATCCCTAGTCCTCGGGAGCATCCATATAACGTTGTCACCTTACTAATCCATTTCCGAGTGAATAACTTGGGATAGGAGGGACTGACAAAAGTCAGTATAAGACATTCTACATAACATAAGAATGGGGTGAAGGACGTATTCCAGATTGACGAGTATGCCGTTAAGGAATACGAGACATAAGCAGTATGTTTCAAATCTTTGGCCAAAGTATCGCAAGCTGCTGATTGCGTTGTCCTAAGTCACCTGGTCTAAGGGATGAGATGCCGATGAATAATGGTAACAATTATTTAGATAGGTTCCTTAGACAGAGCATTCTGAATCCCAGAATAGGGAAGAGAACCGCAAGAGTGGTGTGTTAAATAAAAATGCCAACTCTTATTACTCATGAATAGATCGGTAGATTACCGAGTCATGGAATGAATAGATCGGAGGTACTCCGAGTCATTACAGCTGCATATGGTTATCTGTTATAAGAATGGTTATTTGATTTGTGAGTTCTAAATTACGTATTTAGAACCAGGATGCATTTATCAAAAAAAAAAATTGACTTGTTCTAATGTATAAAATGAGGATGTTACATCTTGGTATCAGAGCTGAAGGTTGCAGCTCTTGGGCCTATTGTGTCCATAATCTGATGAGAACCTGAATTTTCTTGTAACAGAAAATGGTTAGAACAAGGGGGAACGTTGCGAATAATGCTCCACCTGATGGAGGGGTGGCAACAACCCAGAAACTTGATGAGATCCTTGCTGCCCTGTTGGACACAAGAGATCGTTTAGCTGTACTTGAACAATGGCGATGGGAAATGAGGAGGATGAAGAAGCTGGTAATGACAATCAGCCACCTCCTGAGGACAACCCCGATATGGGTGTTGATGTTAATGCTGGGAATGCACCGGTCCAACCAGAAAACAAAAAGGCCAGGTTGGCAGCAGAACTCACTAATGATATAAAAAGGATAAGTCCACCTAAGTATGATGGCACCACATTAGGAGATGGAGCTGAGAACTGGCTCAATGAAATGGAGAAGTACTTTGCAATAAGAAACTTCTCAGAGGAAACCAAAGCTATTTGGGGAGCCTATCAGCTTTCCCATGAAGCATCTTCGTGGTGGGATAGCCGTAAAGCTGAACTAAATATTGATGAGACCAATATTACTTGGGATCAATTTAAAGGCTATTTTAGGCAACGTTGGCTGCCACAACTTTTCTATGATCAGAAAATGACAGAATTCTAGAACTTAGCTCAAGGGAAGCTAACGGTGCGAATCTTGGGAGTGGTTTACAAAACTCCTCAAGTATGTACCACAGTATCAAACTGACGAGAAGTTCAGAATACGGAAATTCATCATGGGATTGAATCCCGTGATAGGGGGAGAGGTCGATGTTCACAGTCCAACCACTATGGAAGGAGTTGTTGAAAAGGCCATAAGGCAAGAACAGAAATTAAAGGCTATTTCTGCTCATAAAGAGGAAGTGCGGAAGAAGACTGCAAACCCTTCTTCAACCTCTCTTGCACCCAAAAAGGGACCATGGAAAAAGTTTGGAAACAAAAATAAGTTTCCAGGGGATAACAGTAAGAAAGCAGTAGTAAATAAGCCTGCTGGAAATGTAAGGGATAATTTTGCCAAAAATTATAACAATGGGCAGAAGCCCTATGGAGGACAACGTGACAATTACAAGGCTGGAGGCAATTTTGAGCCTAAAAAGGGACCTGTAGGAGGCTGCTACAATTGTGGCAAAGACCACTACACAAATCAGTGCCCTTTGAAGAAGGATGATCGTAATCAGCAGCATAAGATACATGCTGCGATGTGCAGAGAAAGCAAGCAAGCTGAAAAGCAAGTGACACCTATAGAAGTTCCGGGTAAGTTATTTGGCATACCTGTCACTATTCTTTTTGATACAGGAGCTACTGAATGTTTCATTTCTAATAAACTTGCCTCTAAACTTAAGAGAAAAGCTAGAAAAATGGATAAATCTTGGACTGTACAATATGGTAATAACTTTGTTCATACAGTGAGTATGTGTCTTTTTGGGGCAGTCCTTGACTTACCTAATTTCTCCACGGAAGTTGACCTCTATGTTACACCTTTGGGATCGTATGACATTGTTATCGGTGTCAATTGGTTAGCTGACCATAAAGCAAAGGTAGACTACTATGAAAAGAACATAAAATGTTTAGATGATCAGCTGGAAACAACAGAGATTCAAGGTGTGAAACAGGAAATTTCAGTTAGAAAAATGTCATCAGCTATGCAGCTTAAAAAGGCTAAAAATAAAGGATGTACCCTTTATGCAGTAAAGATATCTAAATTTTCAGAAGAAGATGGTGATTACATGAAGCGATTTCCTCTGTTACAAAGTTTCAGGGATGTTTTTCCTGAGGAATTACCAGGGTTACCACCTAAGAGGGAATTTGACTTCACCATCGAAATCAAACCAGGAACAGAACCTATTTCCAAAGCACCTTATCGGATGACTACTACAGAGTTAGTAGAGCTTAAGGCACAATTGCAAGAACTTCTGTCTAAAGGTTTGATTAGACCAAGTGTTTCACCTTGGGGAGCGCCCGTAATATTTGTGAAAAAGAAGGATGGAACACTTAGGCTGTGTATCGATTATCGGATGTTGAACAAAGCAACAATCAAGAACAGATATCCACTTCCAAGGATCGATGATCTATTTGATCAGATGCGTGGGGCAGCGGTTTATTCTAAGATAGATCTTTGATCTGGTTATCATCAGTTAAGGATTAGAGAAGAAGATATTCATAAAACAACTTTCCGAACAAGGTACGGACATTATGAATTCACGGTTCTACCCTTTGGATTAACTAATGCACCCACAACCTTTATGAACTTAATGAACAATATTTTTCAAGAATATCTGGACAAGTTTGTACTTGTATTCTTGGATGATATTCTCATTTATTCTAAAAGCGTTGAGGAGCACAATGAGCATTTGAAGATAGTTTTGGGAATTTTGAGAAAAAGAAAGTTGTATGGTAAGTTATCCAAATGTTCTTTCTTTGATTCAGAAGTTCACTATTTGGGTCATGTCATTAGCAAAGAAGGAATTGCTGTAGATCCTTCAAAAATAGTGGCAATAACTGAGTGGCCTGCACCAAAGAATGTGCACGAAGTAAGAAGCTTCATGGGTCTTGCTGGTTACTATAGAAAATTTGTAAAGGATTTTTCTAAAGTAGCTGCACCAATAACTTCATTGCAGAAGAAGGATAAGAAATTCATATGGAATGAAAAGTGCGAAGTGGCTTTCAAAAGTCTGAAAGGCCAGTTGACTTCTGCACCTATATTAGTTGTACCAGACCCTAATGGGAGCTTTACTGTTGTAACGGATGCTTCTGGGGAAGGTCTTGGAGGTGTTTTGCTACAAAATGATCAAGTCATAGCATATGAAAGTAGAAAACTTAAATTACATGAGCTGAATTATGCTCCTCATGATTTGGAGCTTGCTGCCATTGTTCATGCACTTCAAGTCTGGAGACACTATTTACTTGGGAAACCTTTTGAGTTGAAAACTGATCACTTAGGACTGAAATATATTTTCACTCAGCCTAATCTTAATGCTAGACAGAGAAGGTGGTTAGAATTTTTATCACAATATGATTTTGATATTAGCTATATCAAAGGGAAGGAGAATAGAGTAGCTGATGCTCTAAGTCATAGGAGGCACATTTCTGCTCTTATAACATTAAGAACTCAGTTTAAGGATGAGGTAAAAAGTGCCTCAGAATCTGATATTTACTTTCAGCAAGTAAAAGCAGCGCTTGCTGCAGAACCTAATGATGAAAGGTATAAAGGTTTTCATTTTGATAATGAAGGAATCTTGCGTTATGAAAATAGAGTATATGTACCTATGCTGAATGATTTGAGAAAGAAGTTGTTAGTTGAATTTCATAATTCACCTTTCTCTGGACACCCGGGTATCACAAAAATGCTTGCTGATCTGAAACAACAATACTTTTGGAAAGGTATGAAAAAGGATGTCATTAATTTTGTGACTCATTGTTTGGAGTGTCAGCGGGTTAAGGCAGAACATATGCACCCTGCTGGACTGTTATATCCTCATAGCATACCGCAGTACAAATGGCAAGTAATAACCATGGATTTTGTACAAGGATTACCCATGTCCAGGAATAAACATGATGTTATCCTGGTAGTTGTAGATAAACTGATGAAGGTAGCTCATTTCATCACTGGAAATCTAAAGGATGATTCACGATCTTTGGCCAAAAGATTCGTACACATGAAATTTTTAGATTACATGGTGTACCAGAATTGATTATATCTGACAGGGATCCAAGAATGACGTCAAGGTTTTGGCAAACGCTTAATACAGCTCTTGGAACGAAACTAAACTTCAGTTCTGCATATCATCCGGAAACGGATGGACAAACTGAGAGGGTAAATCAAGTGTTGGAGGACATGTTGCGAATGTATTGCATGGATCAACAGTATAAATGGGAAGAGTATCTTCCATTAGTTGAATTCATACAACAACACTTATCACTCATCTCTTAAAATGGCACCATTTGAAGCACTTTATGGAAGAAAGTGCAGAACTCCTGTTAGCTGGGATAGTGTTGAGGATAGAGTGGTAATTGGACCAGAGATTCTCACAGAAATGGAACAACAAGTTAAGCTGATTCGTGAACGATTAAAGGAAGCAGCGGATAGGCAGAAGAGCTATGCTGACCTTAAGTGGGTTGATCGAAGGTTTGAGCTTGGTGAGAAGGTTTTTCTTCGTGTTAAACCCAGAAAGAGTTCTATAACTTTTGGCAAGGCTGCCAAGTTGTCACCTCGATTCGTGGGACCTTTCAAAATTGTCGAAATAATCAATCCTGTAGCTTATCGTTTAGCATTACCACCTGCTTTATCTCGCATGCATGATGTTTTCCATATTTCTTTGCTTAAGAAATACGTTTCAGATCTGTCACATGTTTTAAATTGGAATTCCTTGCAGGTCCAAGACCCAGGAATAATCGTGGTTAAACCCACACGAGTGCTGGAAACTCACCAATTGCATTTGAGAAATCGTGAAATACAACAATGTAAGGTCCAGTGGGACCAGTTTAACGAAGAAAGTGCAACTTGGGAAAATCTGGAAGAGATGAAAATTGCTTTTCCTTCTCTTTTTCAACAGAATGAAATCTGTTGACAAAACATTTCTTTTATGAACTTATTTTTTTAAGTTTATATGAAAGCCAGATGGAGGCAAACATTATTCAGGCTGAATAAAATGTGTTGTGACATTGATTTCTGGAACTATTAAGTTGGAAAATAGTCGCATTGTTTTGTGAACCAATAAATTGGTTGACCTGAAGGTTAATCGAATATGTAATCATCGGGACGATGAATCTTTTAGGAGGGAAGCATGTAACACCCTGAACTGTTGTTACTTCCTCCTGAGCATTCAAGTGTTGATATGTGATTTCTTTTGAAAAAGGATGTGCTCCTTTGATTGTGAAGTCATGCTTGATATGGACTGTATCTTCTTTGAAATTGCAGATCTTTGACTGAGTCGGAACATAATTGGACTCTTTTAATTCTTTCATTTTAAACCTGAGTTTAATCTGATCTCGGAATGAATATGGAGTTATCCATCTATAAGACCCAGCCTTGGATCAGTGGCATTAATCCAAGTAATGCTTTAAGTTTATTTGGGATGAACTAAAATTATAGACCTTTCGCGAGGTTGCAAGTGCGGATGCATTGACTAAAGCTGTTCGAGTCTAACTCGGGATGATCGTGTTAAATGAATTTGTTCCCGATATCGTAATATCGGGAAGGTCTTGATCGTGGACCAGGTAATAAATTCAGATACATTTATTTCCACTAGCCTATTGGCAGTGCAGGAGTGAACCCTATTCGTGAATGTATGTTGTAGATTCTTTTTCTGAGCATTTGAAATGTTAGACCTAAGCTGGATTTATTAAGGTTAGTAACCTAAAACTAAACTATAACCTAGGGGTTAGATTAGTGTTAATCTAACCTAGGCCTAGGCTATAAGCTAATGTTCTAAGTTAGTATCTATGTGCTATGAGGTTAGACTAAGTGTTATCTTAAATCCTAACCTAAGTTACTAACCTAACTAATGAACAAGGAAGAAAGGGGACCTATGGAAGGGTGCGAACCATGGGCGGCAGTTTCTATGGCATTAAATGGAGGGATAAGTATGAAGGACAGGTAATTTGGTAGAAGTTTTTAAACGGCTAGCTAGAGCCGACGTGGCAGGTCGCCAAAGTTGGAAATGGTCTTCGAACTGGTTTTATCCATCGCCAACTATGGCGGTCGGTGGCAATGGAAATTGAGCGGGAAATTAGGAGTAAATGCCATTTATGAACTCGGTCTTCGAGCTCGGGTTTCACGGGAAGGCATGCAAAATGGAAAATTAGTAGTTTGTTTGGTTTTTCATGCGCTCCGGTTTTCCCTCTGCCTGATCACTGGTTCTTCGCACCAGTCTTCTTGGTGTTGCATGGCAAGTATGAGCGTAACTAGCTCTTTTCTCTGGCAAGGAAAATTTATAAGTCATGGAAATAACAAATTTTTGTTGGTGAATCTAACTTGGAAAAAGAGGAGAAGGCTCGAGCTCTTTCAGTGGTCTTCTTTGGATTTTTAAGCAAATAACCAGGCATGTTAGGCCCTAACCTTTAAAAATCTTGCTTTCTTTCAATTGATTTCATTAGAACAACTCTGTTCAGATGATTTATGGGTTTAGATGGTTATTATGGTAGCTTTGTGTGATTTTGTTACTGTATCTTCTTCTGGTTCGATTTTCCAATTTAACCCTTGATGGGTGTGCATTGTGTTTCGAGCTATTGCTCTATTTTGTTGTGTTTTGCATTCCAGGCTTAAGTTTGTGAAATGTATGCAAGAAAGAATATTAGACCTGCTCTGTGAGAGCCCATGAATTGTTCCCTTGTTGGGTTCAGGCTACAGTTGATACTTGTTGTTGATACTTGTTGTTGATGCTTGTTGTTGATACTTGTCGGAAAGGATACTGATGGACTTTTGTTTGAATGTTCAGTTTAATTGGACTTCTTTGTAAGTTCCGTCGTGGTTAGTATAGGTGGTGGTTACTGAATCTTGTTGGGTTTCGCTATGATACTTAGGTTATGTTGAATGGATAACTGGTTGTGTTTCAGTATTTGATGCGACCCTGTAGAAGTTGTTTTTCCCTCCCTTGTGTTGCAATTACGGGATTTAACCCATTGATGGTTTGCATTATATTTATTTTATTTACAAGATGACTTTGTGGAGTCCTTGGATTGGTTCGTATATTGGACTACTGTATAAGTCATGTATGTGTATACTGGTAGCATGATTCCATCGGAGTCCTGGAGGGGTAACTTGTAATACGACTTCTGTTATCTTGTAATGTATACCTTCGTTTAAGTAATGAAATTTTGGTACAGACTCAGTTGGTGTACTTTTTACGTTTCCTATCTGTGTAAGCTTGAGCGAATAATGTTTTAGAGGCTCAGTTGGATTCCTTGTTACGAAATCAGTATTTAGCTTTTGTATAAGCCTGATTTTGTATATTTACCATTGTTGGCATGGTTGGAATCATTAACTGATATTTATTTTGTATATCGGCTTCTGTAGGAGCTTTATCATGTATATTGTTGTTCGGATTCAGTTGAAATCCTTGATAGGTAACCGATGTATCTGCCTCTATATAAGCCTTGTTTTTGTACACTTGTTGTTTTTGGCTCTGTTGGGTTCCTTAAGTTAGATAGATATCATGTATCTTGGCTTCTGTAAAAGTGGGTCGTGATTACCATACTTTTCAAACTCTGAATGAGTTCAGATGTGAATACAGTATGTTATGTTTCTTTCTGAATAATTCCAGTTAAATGAGGCTGTGCATGTGCGTGGATTTTGTATGAATATCTCTGCATAGTCTTAGGGAAACATCATTTGCTTTAATGTCAAGGAGTCTCTTGTTGACTGCGATAAAAGAGAAGTTCTTTGATTTCGACCTTGGATCTAAAGCCTTACAGTGTTTAGTAGGGATTAGAATGAGCTGTAGGTTGCTGAGAGGGATTGTTGTCGTGTTTGAGCATGATTACATCTTCTGTTGCATGGATATCTAGTCTTGAGCTTGATTGAACTTAGGAGCTATCGACTGCACCTCAACAGGCGATGGCAGTGAATATCTTCTTGTTTGTCGCTTCGTGTGGAAGGTCATGTGGAGTCTGTTTGGTAGATAGTCATCACTTTGTTTGGCGTGAGAGCTACTGTACTGCTATTAAACTCCAGTAGTTTGTTATATTTTAAACTTTAACAAAAGCGTGGTGCTTATGGTGGCCTCGTCGATTTATTCGCATGTGTTTAAGGTGAATGCTTTGCTCTTGGAAAGACGATATACGTCATGAGCTAGTTACGAGGAAATATGTATGATTCATTTATTTCTCTTACATTGTAAAGTATAGGTTGATATAATTGTTTATCTAACTTTTGGAATTGTTCTAACATGCTGATGGAATCATGAAAGGTTATGATATTCATTTATTATGTTGAATATATTAGTCCATCGATGTTACTTGTCCTTGGGATTGGATGGATAGTTGTTTAGATGCATTTGTCTTCTTGGTCACTAACGTTTTGATGAAATATTTGAAAGGTATCTGAGACTATTTAGTGACTATAATATGAGCTACGCGTTTATAGTCATGTTTGTATTACAAGAGCATAGTCTGAAATATGTTTACTTGTTTGGTGAAATGATCTCATTTAAACAGGTTGTTTAATGAAAACAGTTGGTGGATTGCAATTGTTTTAAGAGTTAGTGCTTATCATGCTCAGTTCATCGAATTGACCCATGTTGACAATTTTTGCAGATGGTTGCCGTAAGTGGTAAAAGCACGCGGATCGATAGGATGTTCGATTGTTTAATTTGGTTTTATGATGAATTTCAGCTTGATTCTCTAAATGTACTATATGAGGAAAGATGTTCTTTTCCGTTGAGTATTGTATCAAGTAAGTGAAAAGCATAAAATGTATTTGATTAGCTTTGAAGGGAATAAAGTGAGATATTTGTTACTTATGTGTTTGTATTCTTATCTGGATAGTTTGACCTTCTTCGGATCAAATGATCTTGAGAGCTTGTTATTATTGTTTAAATTGGAGACTTTTGTGATTATCAATGTAAGCTTGCAAGAATATGTGAATGAATACTTATGATTGTTTAGCAGTTCTAGTATGTTCTATCTAAAGCTAAATTAAGATTTAGATCACTGTCTTTCTGGAAGCTAGGGTAAAAATAAACCTAAGCAAGATGCTAAACAAGCTGGATTAAATTATTAATTCCTAGTCTTGATTAAGCCAGGACAACGTTTAATTGGATTCTTAATCATTATATCTTGATACTAATAAGTACGATATAAATTCAGTTATGAGAACTGATATAAACCAAAAAAAAGGGTTTGGTTAGCAATCTCATGTGAAGGATGGGAGTAATTGTCCAATTTCGTTGATTTAGAATTATGTATATTCTATGAACTCCTTGATGGGACCTCTAGTCTTAATAACTTCTCTTGTGTATTGGGTTTTATTAAGAAGGGTCATTCTAAGGTGAGGAACCCAGGGGTTGGGAAAGACTACTCTTAAAGGGAGCGTCTTATGGTATAATTTAACTCAACGTATGTAACACTTTTTTTTATAAGTAGATCTTTTCGAGGTAGATTTAAAGGTTGATGGCACAAGTCAACTGCAGGGTTGTACCTCCGAGAAGATTAGGATCTTCTCGAAGATACAACAATGCAGGTGACTTATGATGACACCCTTTGCATTGATCGTTAAGATTTACACCTTAAACTCGAACAAGTTACTCTGGGACCGATTAGGAATGTGGTCACGTTATAAGGCTGCCTAGGAGACTCGGGGTATCTTGACACACTGGTTTAACTAGGGTTGACCCAGTATGTCATCGTATCCCTAGTCCTCGGGAGCATCCATATAACGTTGTCACCTTACTAATCCATTTCCAGTGAATAACTTGGGATAGGAGGGACTAACAAGTCGGTATAAGACATTCTACATAACATAAGAATGGGGTGAAGGACGTATTCCAGTTGGCGAGTATGCCGTTAAGGAATACGAGACATAAGCGATATGTTTCAAATCTTTGGCCAAAGTATCGCAAGTTGCTGATTGCGTTGTCTAAGTCACTGGTCTAAGGGATGAGATGCCGATGAATAATGGTAACAATTATTCGAGATAGGTTCCTTAGACGAGCATTACGAATCCCGAGAATAGGGAAGAGAACCGCAATAGTGGTGTGTTAAATAAAAACGCCAACTCTTATTACTCATGAATAGATCGGTAGATTACCGAGTCATGGAATGAATAGATCGGAGGTACTCAGTCATTACAGCTGCATATGGTTATATGGTTATTTGACATTTCTATAAGAATGGTTATTTGATTTGTGAGTTCTAAATTACATGTATTTTGTAGAACGCATTAGGGAAAACACTCATGATGAGCATTACAAAAAAATCATCAAAAAAAAATTGACTTGTAAAGAAAAATAAATAGATAAGTTAGAAAATTGTAAAACACAAATAAAAACAAAGTACCAAAGTAATGCTTCTAAGTAACAAAGATGTGAAAAGAGTATTAGACATACTCAAATCTCCGGCATCCAGGTGGGGTCGGTGATCGCTGCTGCCGATGCTACTCGGTGTCTTTGGGGCCTACCAAAATCTAGAGGCCAAATGTTTTCCAATCACGTACTAATCATTCCCCTCCCCATCTATAGGAAATGACTCCTCCGAGACCAAAGTCTCTCTCTTTGCACTAGCCTCCTCGTGCACTGCTCTCAGAATCTCTTGAGTGTCATGCCACTTAGGATAGCTCTCCTCCTCCATACGGGTTGCCTTGTTAGTCTCTACATCACCCCTCATCCTCCTCCTCGCATCCTCTCCAACCGACTCCTCACCGGTCTTGTCTCCCGTATGCTTGATGAGGACATAAATTGACCATAAATTACCATTATTTTGTCCTTCCAAGTTACCTTTGAAAGTGGATTTAAATGTAATTTATGAACTTATAGTTTACTTAAAATAGAATATAGGATATATATCTTGTTCATTCTTTAGAAATATTTTGTTATCTATTTTATTGACTAATCCTATTGATTATTTGGGAAAAGATGCAATGTCTTATGTATGCAGGCCATAAAGGAAAGATAATGCTACTATTGAGAAAATAGGAATTTATCATAGATGGTATATCTAAACTCAAATCTTATTTCATATTCATATTCCTCTCAAAAAATTATGCAAGTTCAAAGAAAGAATCATCTCAATCCAAGATCGTATGAAAAAGTTATAGCTATTTTAAGTTCTCTTGAACTCAAAGGCTTAGTTCTGGAACTTGTAGGGTTAGTTTCGTAACTCACATGCTTAGTTCCGAACTAAGAAGATTTTGATAGTTTTTGAGGAATTGTGAAAGATTAGAGAATCCAATGGAAAATTTGAGAGAGGTTTTTGTTCATAGCAATGTGATTAACAAAACCTCATCCAAATTGTCTACATGTATTACCTATAAAGAAAGATCTAACTTTTAGTGAGTTGTAGTCGACAAAAAGTGTATTAGGCGAGCACTAAAAGTTCCATAAACGAAACAAAAATTCAAAAATAAAATCTAAGAGAGATTTTTGTTCATAGCAATGTGTTTAACAAAAACGCATTCATATTTGCAACAATTTTTACCAATGAAGATAAATTTAACTTTTAGTGAACTGTAATTCGAGAAAAAGTGTATCAAACAAGCGTCAAAAGTTCCACAAAAAAACAACAAAGTTAAATAGAAAATCAGAAAGGTATTTGGTCAAAATCATATTTTGAGGAAAATTTTCCTTCCAATAATGTAGAGGAGTAAAATCACTATGATTCTTGTTACTGAAAGCAAAAGAGAAGATTTGGGAGCAAATCTTCCTAAAATAAGTGAGATGAGACTTTGACTCCAATAATATCTCTCTCTCCATATTTTGTGGAGATGGAGATATTAGTTGTTAGGATTGGAATAAATATAATATTAGATTGTATTTCCTAAAATAAGGAGTTGGTTGGATGCATGAATTATAAATACAACCTTCCACACTGAGATATGTAATGCTTTTCTCCCAAGAAATAAAGATCTGTTCTTTCCTCTCAAATATTCTATAGTTTTAAGATCTCAGAAGTATGATTTAAATCCTCTTCCAAGGAATGAGCTGGCCACTCATTCCAAGGAAGATGGATCTGTGTATTTATGTTTATGTTTATTCATTTTTCTTTAATTCATTCTATTGTATTATTTTTATCTTTGTATTGTGAAAATTCAGTCTATTGTGAACCTGCAGGTGTTTTGTTCAATTATGTTTATTTCTAATTCAACAATTTCAATTCATGCAAGTGTGATTTATTTCATGCAAACTTTATTTCTGCAAGTGTGCTTTTAAATTTCTGCGTGTGTGATTTATTTTATGCAATTTTGGTTTGTGTTTAAAGTATTTGTTTCCAAGATCTTCTTCTCTCTTAATACATACAACCTTCGGACACTAACCTAGATTGACATTATTAATGGCGAGGATTAATCACCCTCATCATTTTGGCACCATTTTTGGGGACATGGTGTTATTAGAAGATTCAAAGTTCTCTAAAAATAATATTTTAGTGATCGTAGAATACCTTTTAAATAAATTCTTTGACAAGAAGTATTTGGTAAGTAGTTTCTTTAGACTTTAATATCCCACAAGGATTAAAATTTCATTTCTATAATTAGGAATATTAGATTGTAAATATTTATCTCCCCAAAACTAACTCGTGTCTTAAAAATGACCGTGTGATGTTTGATCAAGAAGGTACAATGGTATGAACAAAGAATTCGAGATATGGAAATAGTAGAATATGATATTGAATCTGGAAGTAGATCCGGTTGATGAAATATCATATGCCATTCTTGATAACCACCACCATTTCCCCTTGCTAAAAAGTGATTGCATTTCTAATTAACTCCATCCATATTTAGGGATTTCATTAGAGCCAAAATAAAAAATCACTCATAATAAATCCACCCATCCAAATTAGTTTTCATCCCATAATAAAATTCAATCCTTGAACCATATCCATTAGAAAAAATTGTTTTCATGTCTTTTAATTTCTTCATTTTTGTATATGCTTGTATAACGTTAAGAAGTAATTATGGTGAATATAAAGGAAATAAATTTTTACGTACTAACATCTGAGGACTAGATCTATAGGAATTTCCAGAGTTGTTCTTGATACTAACATGCAAATTTTGGAGCACCAACAATAGTATCAACCAAGGAGCATGCATATTTTGAAGGGACACACATATACCTTCACTCTCTCTTTTAACAACTATCCATCTCCTAATAAAACTATTCCAAGCTTTGAAGATTACTATGGTGATTCCGATAATGCACAATTCAAGATGGGCTTTGAAGACCTAGAAATTGTCTACACAATTTTTGGAAATCTTCTTGGAGTTACCAAGTATGCAAATTTTTTTATGAGATCTGAGACATTTATTTCTATTTTACACAAGTTGTACTTTGATGAATATAGTATGATGATGGATCAAATTTTACTCTCATACTTTTCATGCTATCATTTCAACAAAAAAAGAAATCAAAAGCTTTGATTGGAAAACCAACTTGTTGGCTAATCAAAGGCAAAAAAAAACTTTGATTGGAAAACCAGCTTGCTAGCCAATTAAAGACAAAAAAGGGTGGATCTTCTTCAAAATAAATCAACTGTTACCTGGTGGCTTTTTTCTTGACACTATTTGACCATGTTAACAATAGGATGACAAGGACAACTAGAGGTATGATCAAGTTATTTTGTTCTACTATTTTATTTTTAAGATTTATTGTAAGTTTTTTTATTACAACTAGATCCACTTTTAAAATCTCCAAGGAAGGCAAGATAAAATTCATATCTCCCCTACTTATATGAAAAATATGTGCACCTCTTTACAATCAAAATTTTAGAGTCTAATTTATGGGTAGCCATGAATAAACAACATGCATGAGCTTAAGTGCGGGAGAGAAGGAGAAGCACGAGGTATGCATTTTGATTTTAGATATGAGACACAACAGAAGGAGATCCATACAAGAACTTGTTGTATAAGAAAGGAAATCAAAAGTAGCAGAAGGATTTCCACACAAGAACCTCGTTGTATAAGAAATGAAATAAAAAACAACGAATGATCTCCACACAAGAACCTACTACAAAAGAAAGAAAATCAAAAATAGCAAAAGGAGATCCACACAAGAACTTATTGTACAAGAAAGAAATTAAAAAATCATAAGGAGATCCACACAAGAACCTACTATGTATAAGAAAGAAAATAAAAAACAATAGAAGGAGATCCACACAAGAACCTGCTATAAAAGAAAGGAAATTAAAAACAACAGAAAGAGATCCATAAGAACCTGTCTTTGAACTATATATGGAATGCATACATGCATAAGCTCAATGTGGAGAAGACTCTAAGAAGAGGAGATAATAATATAATGCATGAGGACATGCATAAGATTAAGTGTGGGGCAATGATGAGGCCATAAATTGGCCATAAATTACCATTATTTTGTCCTTCCAAGTTACCTTTGAAAGTGGATTTAAATGTAATCTATGAACTTATAGTTTTCTTAAGATAGAATATAGGATATATATCTTGTTCATTCTTTAGAAATATTTTGTTATCTATTTTGTTGACTAATCCTATTGATTATTTGGGAAAAGATGCAATGTCTTATGTATGCAGGCCATAAAGAAAAGATAATGCTAGTATTGAGAAAAGTGGAATTGATCATGGATGGTATATCTAAACTCAAATCTGATTTCATATTTAGATTCCTCTTAAAAAATTATGCAAGTTCAAAACAATAATCATCTCAATCCGAGATTGTATGCAAAAGTTATAGTTGTTTTAACTTCACTCGGGAACTCCTGTGGGCTTAGTTCCGAACTCCCGTGCTTAGTTCTAGAAATCACGAGGATTAGTTCGGAAGTTGAAGATTTAGTTCTAAAACTTGCATATTTAGTTCTGGAATTCACGAGTTAGTTTTAGAACTTACAGCTTAGCTCCGAACTAAGCAGATTTTGATAGTTTTTGAGGAATTGTGAAAGATCATAAAAATCCAATGGAAAATTAGAGAGAGTTTTTGTTCATAGAAATGTGATTAACAAAAACCTCATTCATATTTTCTACAGGTATTACCAATAAAGAGAGATCTAACTTTTAGTGAGCTGTAGTCCGAGGAAAAGTGTATCAGACGAGCACTAAAAGTTCCATAAATAGAAATAAAAAATTCAAACATAAAATATGAGAGAGGTTTTTGTTCATAGAAATGTGTTTAACAAAAACCTCATTCATATTTACAATAGGTTTTACCAATGAAGATAAATATAAATTTTAGTGAGCTATAGTCCGAGGAAAAAGTGTATCAAACAAGCATCAAAAGTTCCATAGTAAAAAACAACAAAGTCAAATGGAAAATCTGAGAAAGGTATTTGGTCAAAATCATATTTTGAGGAAAATCCTCCTTCCAATAATGTAGAGGAATAAAATCATTATGATTCTTGTTACCAAAAAGAAAGGAGAAGATTTGGGAGTAAATCTTCCTAAAATAAGTGAGATGAGACTTTGACTCCAATAATATATCTCTCTCCATATTTTGTGGAGATGGAGATCTTAGTTGTTAGGATTGAAATAAAGATAAGATCATATTGTATTTCCTAAAATAAGGAGTTGGTTGGATGCATGAATTATAAATACAACCTTCCACACTGAGATAGGTAATGCTTTTCTCCCAAGAAATAAAGATTTATTCTTTCCTCTCAAATATTCTGTAGTTTTAAGATATCAGAAGTATGATTTAAATCCTCTTCCAAAGAATTAGCTTACCACTCATTTTAAAGAAGATGGATCTATGTATTTATGCTTATGTTTATTCATTTTTCTGTAATTCAATATGTTGTATTGTTTTAATCTTTGTATTATGAAAATTCATCTGTTGTGTGAACTGCAAGTGTTTCGTTCAATTATGTTTATTTCTAATTCAACAATTTCAATTCATGCAAGTGTGATTTATTTCATGCAAACTTTATTTCTGCAAGTGTGCCTTTATATTCCTGCAAGTGTGATTTCCTTTATGCAAGTGTGTTTACATTTATGCAAGTGTGCTTTTAAATTTCTGCGTGTGTGATTTATTTTATGTAAGTTTGGTTTGTGTTTAAAGGAGTTGTTTTCCAAGATCTTCTTCTCTTAATGCATATAACCTTTGGACACTAGATTGACATTATTAATGGCGAGGATTGATGAACCTCATCATATGCTCCTCAAAATTAGAGTCTACATCAATAGGCTCATCCTCCTCTCCATTGTGAGTAGGAGTAGCTGCAAACTAGAGTAAAGGTGCTCAAGGGGCACTAGCTTCTCGTTGAGCATGAACCAAATGCCAAACTGCAATAAGAACTCTTGGAGTAACTATTTTCCAGCCATGATCTCCTCTAGGGCCTTTTCGGGCCTCCTAAATTTTCCTGTAGACCGATGTCACTAGAGGAAGTATGTCAACATATGGGAGGCCAAACTACTAAAGGACCCGATCAAATGGATGATTCTCAACTCTCCCGACCCTGTCAAACTAACTGACTAGTGGTGGAGAAAGCTACCACTGTGGTCACCTCCTATCCCCATAACCCTGCCATGTCCTTATAGGGAGTGGAAAACATTTTTGTCATAGTTAGAGAAGCCACTAACTGCTGATGTGTCCTAAGAACTAACATAGCTGTCCACCTCATTGTCTAGATAGCTCCTGGATCCAATACTTATACTCCCCTTCCATAGGGGGTGATGTGCTCATATACCTAGCTCATAACAAGAGTGGGGTGGCTCAGTGACTGCCCCTACAATCGACTACCCTGTATAAGTCATGGTAGGTAGTCCCTAGGATGTCTTCTCCCTAGGCATACCTATGGCCATGTCCCTCAATCTATGTGATAATAGGAGCCCAATAGTAGAGAAGGGTGTCACCCCTTGTCCCCGATCAATCGCGAGGACAAGATACCCATAATGGCTCTCCAAATGATAGGAATAGGATTAGTGGCAATGGATCGACCTTCATCCCCTTCTTCAAACCAGATGAGACAATGACGTCTCTCATATATGTGGCCCACTATGTCATCACGACCCTAAATCCTGCTATCTCAAAATTTGGTCTCGTCCCAAGAATCAGGAGCCTAAGGATGTGGTATACATCCTTTAGAGTAATGGTCCACTCACCCCTGACACCTCAAAACTAGAAAGTGTTCCGATATGCATCCCAGTAGGAAAATAAGTCACACATTATATGACTATCGGGGAAACATGAGACACATGTGAAATCCTCTAAAACCTACCCTCTACAAAATGTCCATCTCATTAAGGGTCACCGATCTAGAATCCTAGGGAGCCAATAACATTCCCTCTCTTGAATCTAGCATATGTACTCTTCCTTCTTCTATATTTACCAAAACATGGAAAAAGAGAAAGTTAGTAACATATATAAGAAGATAAGCTCACCAAAAAAATGAAAAAACATTGAAAAATAAAAAAATCCAAGTTAACGCACGCTTTTGGTCATTACATTCAGAACCACCTCCTTGGTAGGGTGGTGGTACCGTGACCACCACCCCGCTTTGGGTGGCAATCCCGAGCTGATTTTCCAAATGTTCCCTTAACCCTAAAAATGCTCAAAATGAAAAAGGACCATTTCTAACCAAAAAAATAATGCACAGTGGATTCCGCCCCTTAGAGACTCATTAAAAACAAAACATTTTGAAAATAATCCCCCTTAGGTGAATTTTCAATTTTTTTACATTTTAGGTATGAAAAGACAAAAGTGAAAATAATCAACCTTAGACCACCTTGGTTGATCTCCCGCATGTGGAGGTATGGTCACTATCTCATAACGGTTGTTTTGATTATACTCTCATCATAAACACTTACCGTGAATCTAGAGCTCCAAATTCACCAAATTGAGAATGCACAAATGAATTGAAAAATGGGTTTATTTTGATATATATATATATATATATATATATATATTTAATCTCATTTTGAGTGTATATGTTCACAAGGTTGGAGTGTTGGCACAAGTATATCTCTATATCCCCACACAAATGGTAAGTCCTCTTGTTATTTTGGTTTAGTGTTTATTTTTCGATATTTTTCTATCTACACTTGAGCCTTCTTTCTCTTGCAGTAGCAGGGAGTTTGGGCGACAAATTTTGACACACGAGCATGTCACGTATAACTTCTAACTCCCCTTTTTAGGAATGCCATACTCAGAATCTATTTTTATGTCTTTTCATGGCTAAGACGATTCTCTAAGGGGAAATATGTACGCACCCAAACTTGCATGTGCTACATTGTCGAAAAATGGTTAAAAAGTCCTCAATGATGATTCAAGTCCTTTCAATAAGGTGTTAGAGCTCCAAAACCCATTCACATTGTATAATTGTTTCCTAGACATCTTTACTTAGCCTTCTCACACTTTTTCCAGCTTTTTGCACATGTTTTGGCCTTTAATGCTAGGATCGCCACCCTACAGGGAGGCGGTTATGAAACCGCCACCTAAGCGGGTGGCGGTCCTAAACAACTTTTCCAGATTTTGTCATGTGTGTTTGAACATACGATGATTCACTTAAATTCACTTTTAGCATGCATCTGTGGGCTGAATTTTCTAAAAAAGTTTTGATTTCTTGGTTCTCCTTCCCTCTTCTATTTTTTCATGTGCTTTAGTTAGTTGGAACTACCTATTCTTGCCTTGTGCATAAAGGCACATCCCAACCCCAATTCTTATATATTCCATGCTTGTATTCAAGTAAAAGGCTTGAGAATTTTTGTGTATCTTGCATTGTATTGCTACCACAATATTTCTAGGAATTGCATAGCCAAGCTCATATCTCTTGTGCTATCTCTCTTCTACTTGCATTACATCCAAACTACCTTCAATATGCCATTTCTCAAGCACCATCCTCCTGCTATTGTTCTTGCATTCCCAATCCCTTGGACTCATATGAACACTCGGAGAAAGAAAGGAACAAACTGAGGGGACAAATACAGATACAACCATATTTTCCAAAGCTCTTTCTTATCCAGGTTGGAATTGTGTTTTTTTGTTTTATTTGTTAAATTGTCAATTTCAAATCACTAGTTTCAATTACATATAAAATAGAGTAGTAAAATTGTTCATTTTAATAGGTTAGGAAATCAAAAGTAGATCAAATAATTAGAAAGTTTTCTCTTTAACATTACCAGAGAAGTTGTGGGGAACAATATCCTCTTTCAAGGTCATGATTTTTTCTTCACCTCTGAGGTAGGGTTTGAAGGGTTTTGATTGGATTAGGTTATTTGTTTTAGGTTAGATTCATATATTCACACAAGTAACCAGCTACATCCAATTGATTACTTGTCTTTAGTTTATTTATTAGATTAGAATGCATTGCTTAAAAATTAGAAAAGATCAAAAATAGTTCCTTTGATAGATTAGTTTACGTTCTTTGCTTTGATATGTTATATTGTGAAAACTCCAAAAACATAGATTAGATTTCCTTTAGTAATTATTTTTCTTATCAAAATCACTTTATTTCATTCTATATGACCATCAATGGTCCACAAAAAAAAAAAATACAGTTGTGATCCCTTGGTCCCACAACCCAATGGGCTTGAATTGATAACCGACATTGATATCAATTTACGTTTGACAGTCTTACGTAGACCTCTAACTTTTGCTGAGAAAATAGAACAAATAAATATGCTAAACATCATTGCTAATCAATCCTATGATTATTGGACTACTCCTGGTAACAAGGTTTGATTACGTGCATGATCATATGAGATCCACAACCTACATGAGTCTTCGGTTATGGTCTTTAGGTCCCACAACCCAACAAGCCTGCTAAATAGTTAGACATTGAAACTAGTTTGCGTACATTAGTATTCAGGTCTTTACCACTTCCAGCATACATTATTGCACAACTTTCCTTACTGAAAATAACAACCAATCATGCTAATACTTTATGGACTAGACCATAAAATCACCCATAAATTCCTATGGCTCCACCACATCTCTCGTTCTTACTTCCATGACCTTTTCTGGAAATCCATATGCGGTTCCCATAGGTCATTTTCTGTGTGTTCAACAACCAACAAATAGAATCTCGGTAGAGCTTGATATTTATTGGAGTCTCTGAGAAGCTATTATATCAAACCGAGCTATCACACCATGTCAAGTTAGGAGATAATTCTTTTCCTTAGACTTGCAAATCCTGATATTGTGTGTTGCGAATATAATATTACCCAATTATCTTGATCTCTATCACTACACTCACATTCACATTCATTATACACTAGTTATCTCGGCACGACCTCGAGACGTCGGGTGCGAAGAAGGTCATGTGTTGATTTTTTTGTTGTACAATGTCATTAGAACATGAGGATAGTAAGATTCAACCCAATAATATTCAAAGAAGGTAGAATTATGTGATGGGAAGTGTTGGTGCCCATTTTGATCCTCTGCCATTTTTCCATGTTTCCCCTTTGCTCTTTGTGCTTTGAAACATTTTTTCCTCATGAAATCGATGATGTGAAGTTGTAGCTCTATTCTTGTGCATTGGATTGTTTGCAAACTCATTACCTTGCCCTAATTTGCTAAGGAGAAGTGCATTTTTGCCTGTTTCTGAGAAAAAATGGCTTTGGATTCTCCCATCCTTCGCATTTGGTGAAAAAACAACTTGTATCTACATTTGAATGCTTTGAGTTCATTTTTTCTCCATTTTGAAGGAATATCTAGGTTTGCCCTGCGTTTTGCCCTAATTTTGCCTGTTCAAATGCCTTTGTCATTTTCCCATGTTTTCCTAGCCTTTGGAGCTTGAAATCATTCAATTTGTACTTATTTTCCCTCAAATATCCCTTTCCATGGTCATAAATTTCCTAAAAACACTTTCCATTTGTCTTTTGATCAAAAATTCTTCACCCACGAAGAAAAAATTGATTTTGGGGGTTCTTTGACAATTTCTACATTTTTTACGGTCATACGGGCGTCCTTTGCCCATCAAATTCTAGCTCATATACTTTTGCATATGTGGCTTGTTCTAATTGGTAGAGGGGATGCGGATTGGTGGTGGACTTGGAGAAATTTTGCCTTTTTGGTGAAAAGTACTAAAATGCAAAACAAGGCCACAAGCCCGCTAGAGTAAATTAATGCCTTAGTCTTTTTTGTTTTGAAAGGAAAGGCAGAGCGGCGGATGTCTGAGAGAGTTTGATATTTTTAACCTTTTTCCTAAAAAGGGTTAAAGTCTTAAAAGAAGGCGCAGCCCACAAAGAAGAAAATTAAAGGCTTGCACGGGTCGGTGGGCCATTGGAGGAAAAAGGAAATGTTGCCTTTTTGGAAAAATGAGTTAAAGTGGTAATTTGAAGCATGGCTCCACAATGAATCAAAGGGAGACACGTGTCAAAAGAAATGGAAAAGGGGAGTACGGGCCGCTGTGAGTTTTAAAAACTTTAAAATTTTGTGAAGGAGGTATGAAGCAAAAAAGGGAGTTATGGCCCCACAACAAATCACAGAGAGACACATGGCAGGGAATGGCGGAGGTGCGGGATGGTGGAGGAAATGTCAAAAATTTTCCTTCACAGAATATGATTAAAATATGAAATGAGAAGCGCTGCCCCTCAACCAATCATATGAGGACACGTGTCTTGTGGGAGGGCAGAGCCATAGAGGAAAATTGAAAAAAATTCCTTTTTCCAAAAAAGGTGGAAATGTGTAGAATCAAGCCACGATTCCGATGGGACCCACATTGGGACATGTGTCAAGCTCATTTTCAAAGGGTGGAGGGTGGAGAAAATGTCAAATTTTTACATTTTTTCAAAAAGTGTTAAAATGTCAAAAAATGATCCCAAGCCCATTTCCAATCACATTGTGACACATGGAGGGCTCAGATTGAAGGGAGAAAGGAAAATCGATGGTAACTATGCATTTTTTAGTTTGGTCGCCATTTTTGCTCCAGAAGTGTGGAAATGTATTTTTATATTGATTTTGAATGAATTTTTGGCAAATTTGTGTCATTTATGCCTGTAAGGACCAATGCAATTGGTTTTGAGGATCAATTTGAAGATCAGGGATGTTTTTGAAATGAATTTTTTCCCTAACCCGTCCAAAAATGTGAAATATCAAATCCAAAAGTTACAAAGTCAAATTTTGGAGGGATAAGGATGAAATAATGAAAGGAAGGGGGTCTGCATGCTTTGAAGATGAAAAACGTGCCTCCAAAATGGATAATGATGCAAATTTTGCAATGATTCATCTCTTTTTGAGACAACTGGCAACTTTTTGGACGTGTTCTATTAAATGTCCTTGTCTGCGAATCATGAGGAATTTTTGTAAAAAATTTGATCCTTTGGCATATTATTTTCTTGGGAAAGAAGGATCGAATGGGATTGAAAGCTATATATTGCATGAATTTTTCATGTAAAGGGTTGGAAGAGTTTAAAAATCCCTAGAAAACTAAAAATTTCACAGGGAAAATCTAGGGAAGAAGCCCATTCTCTGAGAAACCACCTGAGAACCATTTCTAATTCCTTTTTGCATCAGATTTGTATCATGTTGAGTTTGTTTTAGTTGTAAATCCATCAACAAGCTCTGAGATTGTTCTTGAAACATTCCCCTACTTGATAAATTTGATCATTTCTAGATTATTTTGTGTTGTCTCTTGGCAAAATTTGCATACACTTATGTTTCAGAATGCATTTCAAATTTGTGTTTCTTGTTTCCTGTTGTAGTCTTGTGTTTAAAATCTCTCTTGATCATACATGGTCTCATTTCTTGTGATTAGTTTAGTGGCATTTACAATCTCACATTCAGAAGAGCTTTCATTTGATAAAGAGATAAACAAATTTAAAATCACTTTACTTTCCTTGATTTTAGAGATTGTTTGTAAACCTTTGGGTGCACCTTAGGTCATGATTAAATAGTGATTGCTAAATGCTTCATTGGTTCATTATAACTCAATATTTTGTGATAGATGATCAAATATTGTGTGGAAAAGTGTAGATCTGGGCCTCCATTTAATGCACATATCTTGGTTGAAGGGATGATTAACCATTTTGATACTTTCTGCTGTTAAGTTTCTCCATATTTTTGAAATCCTCAAAGAGTTTGGCAGACCTTGGTTTGTCTTATCTAAAATCCCACCAAAAATAATTCAAAACAACTAATCCTACCTTGTTTTACCCCTATTTTGACCTGTATACCCACAGAAGATCAAAATCCATTTGCTAAAGTATGCAGAATAGATCAAGATTTCAAAATGTCTTCAGTAACCCTTGCCTTGCATTGAAAATATCTCCATAATCTGGAAGTGACAACTTGTGAAAGTCATATTTGGAGTGTTGATCATATTTTCCCAAGGCCCTTTTCATACTATTTGCACAAATTGAGGGATATCTTCATCTCCTTCACCATTTGAGGGTTACAAAATAGGTTCTCTTACCTTGGTTGAAAGGCACAACCTAAAACAGTTAGGAAAAGATCAAGTCCTATTTGAGTGCTATCCATCTCTCCACAAATCTGAGTGTCAGTTAGATCACATCCCTAGCTATAAAACGACATACATCATGATCTATCTATCTTCAAGCTTCATGCCATATCTTTGATGCTGCTCATATTGAAAAGGAGAACAAATTTGGGTACCAACACCAGTGGTGCCATTTCTGGGGACATTCTTAGTTCAATTTGATCCATGTGCATACATATTTGAGATATTTGAATGCATATCAAACCATAGTAATGTCTCTTACAAGTTTTGTCTACAAATATATTGTTAAAGCATCATTCTATACTCATATTTGCAAGGTGTATGCAAAGGTTTCAAACTCTGTCTACAATTTTATCAGTTTCCAGTAGTAGTTGCACTTCATTTGCATTTTTGGTTGATAGATTCAAGAAAAGGAAGATCTAATCTATAAAGTTTGGCAAGATTTTCAGTGCTGATAGGTATTTGACAGAGTATTTTAGTGCATTTGCACAACTAGGGTGAAAGTCCTTAGTGGTGACTCCATGCTAATTTGATCTTGATAAATACTAGTGTCTTAGCTTTCTGTCATTTATTTTTGTGTTGCTAATCTCTGTAAAATTGGAAGGAAGAATATCTCTCTTCAGGAGAGACCCAAGTAGAAAGTTATTTCAAGAATTGGGAAAGACAATTTTAGAGGAAATAAAATTTTGGAAGGTTGTTGAAGGTTAGACATCGACAAAGGTATATCCATTGGTGAGAGAGATCAACTTTTAGTAGAGGATTATCACTCTTCTTCTAGTGATTCTGATTCAAGAAATCTTCTCATAAACTTGTTTACTTCAACTAGTGAAGGTCATTCTACTGTACTTGGTGAGTTCCTTTTTCAAACTGCACCTATGTGTTTCAATTCTAGTAAAAATTTCCAAGAAAATCAGCACCTAGAGAATACCAATCTTGTGAACCACATTCTTGAGCCCCAAAGACCTCACACTCCTCATCAGCTTGTGTCACCCCCAAGATCACCACCTCAAAACAATATGGCTCAGCCTAGACCTCCATTTTTGTTAACACCTTTGGTCCTATAAATTTTAGAGGAATGGATGGTTACCCAAATGTTGTCCCACAAGATGTAAGGAATAGGTTGCCAAAGTTCCAAGGTAACAATGCAATAACTGGTGATCAACATCTCAAAATTTTTGTTAACATGATGGAGGATTTTGAAATAGAGTTTGAAGATGTGTATGTTAAATTGTTCATTCATACAATAGAAGAGGATGTATACACTAAAATTAGGTCATACTCCCCTTGGTCCTCTGTCAAATAAATACCTTGAACACATACACCTAGCCATGGCCCCTTTCACCCCACTATAATATTAAATTAATTCATTATCCTCACCATATTTATTATTTAAATATCCTAATTGGGATAATGCCCACATATCCACCTCATCAAGCCACCTCACCCTAAGACCTATTCTTAGTAAGTTTCCATAACTAACTAAGACCTACCCAAACCCTAAAAATCAATGCCTACATTCCCTCTAACCACATTCCCACATGTTAGAAGGAATATTCCATGCTAATCCATGGAGTAAAATGAAACGAGATCCCAGAAAATCAAGAGGATTTTCCCGCTTAATTAAAACTTGGAAATCTCGCCTAACCGATGTTGGTTACCCTTAACCGCTACCGGTTAAGCCGGAACTATTTTGGTTACCATTTAACCCCCAAAACAACCTTATTTCAAGGTTGACACATTTCTAAGAGATAATCACATATTTTGAGAACAAGTGACAAAACTAGAGTTGCATGCAAGCAAAACCAATGTTAGTATACACATCAGAGCATCCATAGCCAGTACTTGAAGCAATCACACAACCATCTACCTTCACGGGAGCATCCAGGGGAAGCACCAACACTACACCAAGTTCATTCCATTTGATCACCCACCATTTCCAACCAGGCATCAAGCTCATACAAACAAGTAAGTTTTTTTAACCAACACTCATCTATTCATCATTTGGTAGATCCTTTTACATCTTTTATTATCTTTCTACTTTCATTTCCATTCCCCCATCATCTACCTCTAAGAAAACTTGACCATATTTTTATCCACACCATTACATTGCCCATACCTAGACCTTAATCATTCTTGTGCCTACCTCAGATCCATATAAATCTTGCCATTGCCTTTCCATCTTCATCTAATCTCAGATCTATCACCTAGCCCAATTTTATTGAGTTTTCTCTACCCCGACCATACCGACGTTGATTACCCACAACCTGTCACTTGTTAGCCTAAATTGATACCGTTCATATCAAACGACGTAGGTCTCTATGTATTTTACCGTAAAACCAAGAACAGAGCTCCTCGACTTCTACCAAATACCCAAAACCTCCCAGAATCTTACTTTGACTAGCATCAATATCTTGACAATGACCTTGACCTTCAAATTCAATCATAGCTTAGCCTGTTGTGAATGAATTTTCTTATTGTAGATGAATGAGATACCTAAATAATTTTAACTACAGTAGGATTTCCTTTATTTATCACATTAATTTTCTTTAAACAGTGGATTGACACCGTCTAGGAAGTATCACACTTCTCGATCTAGCACACGCTAGGCAGTCCACTGCATATATTGTTTAACTTTTATTTGGTGGTCTTGTGTTCCATTTTAGGTAGTTCCTCCAAGAAAGAAGATCTCATGATCAACTGTGGATTCAAAATTCATACACACGTAACAACCTACAACCAGCATTTCAATAGGTATTCCTCCTAACCCATTACCCTTATTTGTTTCATCAACATTCAAAGAAACACTCTAGAATTAGGTGAAACATTTTGGCACACTGGTGGGACCCATTCGGGGTTCTTTGCATTCTTTCATTTCTAGGTGAAAATGTTATATGTTTTTTTATTTTCTAAAAAGTTCTTACATTAAACTTTCTCCCTTGGAATATTCTTCTTTTCTATTGTCTAAAAGTAATCGTATTTTGGTGCTTAAAACAAACATTTCTTCCCTTTCATTAGTATCACATTAGTGAAAGAGAATCCCTTCTCATGTTCATCTATTTTTGGCATTGGATTATAAATTTCTATTTGGGTTTAAAAATCATTGCATTTCATTCTACTTTTTTGCATTAGCTCACATTAATTGAGGGCAACCTATATGCTGGAAGTCATTCCTAGCTGATGGTTGACAAATGAATCATAGAAAGCACTTTCTTTCTCTTTCTCTCTCTCTAAGTCATATCCAAACACCACAAAATTGAAAATATACACATTCTTAAACAACATCTCTCCTGGAAGAAGCTATAGGTGATCACACAATCACGACACAGTGGGCACCCCGCTAGTTATCTCTGTCCAATACCCCATCAGAGGACAGCCCGCCCCCACCATAACATACCTAAAACCTCTCCTTATAGATATCCTTCTTTGTAGGAAGCCATCCTCACCAAAAAATTATATTCTAAAGTTCATGAGTCAGTCTTTAAATAACATAAGCTAAACAAACATAATAGAAAAATCACTCTTAGGATTGTATTTTTCTTAGTGTTTCTGCTTGGCTTGCATTTTGAGGTGAGAGGTCATGCTCTTCATTTTTCTTATTTCTCCTTACATGCTCCTCATCATAGTTGGTGTATTCCAGCTTCATCTGAGTGTGCTTGGACCATATTCTCATCATTCTCAGGATTTTAGGTTTGATTCCACATTAATTTTAACTCACAACCACATTTCTTCATTGTTGTTTCAATTTCATAGTAACTGGTGTCGGTCTAGTGACCGTCATTGGTTACCCTCTGACCGTCATTGGTTTTACCCAACTCGGCATCGTTTCCCTATTCTTTTGGTTAACCTCCTACCCAAAAGGACACCTATTCACCTTCTTTGACTATTCAAAGTCTCTGCCACTCTTATCATATTCATTGACCTAGTAAGTCCCATTAACATCTTGCATACTAGGTAAATTATTTGCCTTTTACCTTGTTTTGACCAACCGTCCATTTTCCACGTGACCGATGGGTGGTTACCCGTGGCTAGTGTTGTTTTAACCTAACCTACATCGGTTATCTGTGTCATCTTCCAACCGACATTTGGTACCCCAATCCACCTACTACCACCTGTCTCTCCTATTTTCTGTTGTATTTCTATGTCATTTACAGAAAATCAGTCCAACCTGATTAGTACTTGTTCACATGGTGCTGACCCGAAGCCAAGTGAATGCCCTCATATTCCACGCTAGTTGTCAACCACTCCCACCTAGTCCTTCACCACCTTCTATTTTATCACCCATGGATCCTACCCAACCTATCACTATCGCCACAGGGAGATGAGGAGTTCACATGACTCCTTGACCAAAATCCTACCACCTTGTAGTTTTACCTTTCCCACTCATCCACTCGAGATGCCTCGGGTCAGTTGATATATGACATGCCCATATCTATCCCCCTCGACTCTTGTTCCCACTCCTACATCAACCCCATCTGGCTCTACACTACCCGCATCTACCTTACCCCTAGTTGTTTCGCAGCTAGGCCCTATACTTGTTATGACTACCACGTTTGCTACCTCCATTGCACCCGCCTCATCCACTATACCTTCACCAACCACCCAAAACAAAACCTTGTCTACGCCTATTATCTCACATATACCCATAGCTACACAACCACCCCCAGTGTTGGTGACTCGTACCCCTTTTCAAAATTTCATCCTTTCCATTTCACAATCCTTAGCCCCCATTACCACTAGGGTCACCACGACCCTTCCACCTCCATATACGTACTTATCAGTAGCCTCATGTTTCATCTATTATTCACTCTGGGTATGTACCCCCTATTTCACTTTGCCTTCTTCTCAATCTACCTATATGGTAGCACCATATACTGGAATTCCACCCCTGTTATATGCCCAACACCAACCTTCTTACACTACAGGAGGCACCCAACCATCACAACCTACCAATGATCTAATCAAGTTAATGATGGACAAGATGCAGACATTGGAGGCATCGGTTTCTGGCTCTGCAACACTCTCACCTACGATGAGATTTGTAACGAGCCTATCCACCCCTCCATTCCTATCCGTCCATATCCCATGCATTGGGAAATTCCTAAATTCAACTGTTTCAATAGCAAAGAAGACCCACAACAACATTTGTGGTCTTTCAAACATGGGTGTTATCTGATCGCCCATGATGACACTTTTCTTCTGAGGACCTTTCCCATGTCTCTGACTGGGCCTACATTAGATTGGTATAGTGGGTTACCCAGACACTCTATCTTCTCATTCAACTAGGTAGCCCAAGCCTTCTTGGATCACTTCTCCATTAATATTGTTAAGAAGGTTACCATGACTAACCTATACTCTATGCATTAGTATGATGATGAATCTATCACAAATTTTGTTACTTGTTGGTGTATCCTGATCAATTAACTCATATTCCAACTACTGCATACCAAACTCATCAAACTCTTCACATAGGATTGTGCTAGGCATATCTCACCAACCCTACAGGTCCAAACTTTTTGAACCTTCGACGAAGCATTCACCATGGCACGAAAGTTAGAGATTCGGGCCATTGAAGAGAAGAAAATCTAATTATGCAATAAGAACTCAGCATTCAAGTCGAATGATACCTCTTCTTCTTCAAAACCACAGAACAATTATTCAAAAGCCAAGGGAACCGCTAACATAGTGGTACTCAAAGCTGGTCCAACTCATCCATCAAATCAGGCTAGCCCCCCATCTAATATCTCACCCATTCGGACTTTTCAATTCGAGACAGAATAAAAAAATACACCCCAATTAGGGAGCCTTATTCTTCTATCTTAGAAAATCTCATCAAAGATGGGGCCATCACCCTTCCTCCCATGAAACCACACACTAGTTTTGATCCTACTCGCCCCACACCCACATGGTATAAAGAACATGACTTCTACAACTATCATCGAGTAAAGGGTCATAGTGATGGTAATTGCATCACTTTCAAAAACATTGTCCAAGAAATGCTCGAGAAAGGTGAGTTAACCTTGGATAATCCTAATGCACCTACCAATCAAAACCTACACATCTTCAAGAAACCCTTTCCTAATCATGCCCCTTCTTCTGATCAAACAGAGAGACCTCAACTCATGATAGCCATACCCGCGAGGTCCATGCTATTTTTAGCGATACACCTAATGCTGCCCAATTACCTCATATTCCTTCCATAGAGGAAATCCTAGCCCAAATTCCTCCATCTACACTTGAACCCACCTCACCTATTCCTCCACCCATAGAGGAACACCTTTCACCTCCTTCATCACCCGTAGAGGAGCCTTCCATTAATATCGAGACTATTTCACCCTTGGCTTCTCCACCTAGAGAGTCGTCACCCGCAGTACCTCTCCATCCCATAGAAGAGTACCCACCATCTCCTCCACCCACAGAGGATCACCTATCATCTCCTCCACCCACAGAGGAGCACCCATCATCTCCTCCACCTATCAAATACCCAGTAGAGATACCTTTTCCTCTAGGTGATCATTCTCCATCAGCTACCCAAGATCCTACAGACTTACTTTTGGCTCTCTTACCCACGGAAGCCGAAGCTAGCAAATTCCCCATTTCTAAGACAAATTTTATGGGAATTGCCATTAGGTCCTCATCAACCTCACCTACATCCATGTCATTCTTGCACTTATCTGATTTCTTAGATTATGTGGATAGAGCCTTACTTTGGGGGCGTCTTTTGCTTCTTGTCTCAACGCAAATGCAGATGCAACTTGCTGACACTTCCATTATCTACCCAAAGATATTTCGACCAATTGAACCGAACACAACCACCTCTATCACAACTTATTCCAAGAAACCCATCATATCTCAATGCACACCCTTACCCACAACCCAACATACATCTAAATCCAAACCCACACCTACATCATCTTCCTCGACTAAACCTATTACTACCTTAGGGGTCACCCTAACCACCAGCCTTACTCATCCACCTATCAAACTAGATTTAGCTACATCCTCCAAATTCAACACCAAACCTACTCCTACACCCAAACAAAAGAACCAAGCCCATAGAACTCATACCCCAGTTGCACCAATCACACCTTCATCACCTTCACCCCTTCCATCCATCTTAGGACCTCAACCTCCTAACATGGTTAAGAAACCTCCACCCATCAATAAACCAAAAACACAATAGCCCATTCCTTCCTTGCAAACCTCTAACATACCCAAGCACCTAACATGACTTACACCCACACCTACAACATCTTTACCACCCATTCCTCTAATACCATTGGTTACTTCTTCACTACCCATGACACTTCGCTCTTTCCCTCACACCTCCAACACAACCTGTTTCACCTTTTTTTCTTAGATTGTTTCTTTGAATGGTTGACAAAATAGATAGGGTAACAAGCATAGGAGGAATACCTGTTCAAATGTCGGTTGATGGGTTTGTTACACACGTGTGACTTATTAATCCATAGCTGACCGTGAGAGCTTCCTTTTGGCTAGGAGGAACTACCAGAATGAAAACAAGACCACAAGAAAACATTAAACAATATGGGCAGTGAACTACCTAGTGTAATCTAGATCCGGAAGTATGATACTTCCTAGATGGTTGTCAGTCCATTGTTTTAAAAAAATTAATGTTGTAAATAAAGTAAATCCTATTGTTATTTTAAAATGATTTAGGTATCTCACTTAAAACATAGTAAGAAATAGATCGAATCTAATAGGCTAAGCTAGAATAGAATCTATAGGTCAAATGGTTAGTTCTGGGTTCTACAGGTTTGATAAAGGTTTTGGGTAGGTCACAAGTGAGTGAGGGTGAGGTAAAATGGAGTGGATAGGTCTCTTTTTAAGGTTGTGTGGGAAAACACATAGACCGGCGTCGGTTAGGGGTGACCGACCGTGGTTAGGTATAACCGGCGAGGGTCGGGTAAAATGGAGTGGATAGGTCTCTGCTTTAAGGCTGTGTGGGAAAACACATAGATCGTGTGTCGGTCGGGGTGACCGAACATGGTTAGGTATAACTGGTGCCGATTACTGTGAGATCTTGGAATGTCACATAACGAGGTTTTTGGTCCTCTTTGTGATGGCATAAAGGATTTTAGTTAGTTGGGACGAGGTAATGGGTAACTGGAGTAGGTTTTGGCAAGGTTTTTTCGGGTCTATGGAGGTGAAAATTCTTGGATATGGTCAATAAGGAGTAAGACAAATAATGGGTGATAAAATAATGATGAGATGAAATAACCAGGAAAGTATGACATTATACTTACTTGGATTTCATTTCTGAAAGTCTATGTGTGAAGGATGGAGGTGCTGATGATGGGTTTGAAGGTTGCAAGTGATCACCAACTAAAAAAAATATTTTGTATGGGCTGCATGCACACTCCTCTTTGCTTAGATAGATCTGAATGTGGCTAGGATGGTTGTGTAGGAGAAGATGTTCAATCTCCTTCTTTGGATGTGAGTTCTTGCTGGAATTGACTCTCTGAAGATGCGTTATCTCTCGAGATCTCATTCTTGCTCATCAAATTTCTCCCAATGTTTTCCAACCTTGAGAATAAGGTATTTTAGGAGTTAAAAGGGGTAATGAAGGCGGTCTTGCTTAACCGGTGATGGTTAGGGGTAATTGACGTCGGTCAAGGTGAGATTTCCTAGGTTTACCAAACTTAGGGAGATCCTCCTGATTTCCTCGGATCTTATGTGGTTATCCCATGGATTAGACTAGGAGCTTCTTGTGAGCATGCGGGAATGTGGTTAGAGGGAATGTAGGCATTGATTTTTAGGGTTTGGGTAAGTCTTAGTTAGTTATGGTAACTTGCTAAGAGTAGGTCTTAGGTTGAGTTGGCTTGGTGAGGTGTTTAAGTGAAATGTATGTGTGGATATTATCTAAATTAAGATATTTAAATAATAAATATGGTGAGGATAATGAATTAATTTAATTAAATAAAATAAATTAATATTAATGGGGTGAAGGGGGTCATGGCTAGGTGAATGTGATGAATGATGCTTATTTGTCAAGGGACCAAAGGGGAGTGTGACCTAATTTTAGTGTCTACATTTTTCCCCTTTTTGCTACGTAGCTTGTATTGGTAAGCGATGCTAACAAAAATAAGGTGTGGTTGCCCCATGTGGGGGTGAAGGTGATCCCCTCAAACCAGGAACTGAAAAAGCAGCCGGTTGAAGCAGTGAGTGGTTTGATAAAAGGTAAATGTGAGGAAAAGGGAAGTGGGTGCAGGAGAAGAGGGTGAAAGGTCTACTTGGGAAATCTAGGTAATGGGTCAGGGTCAAAGGTAGTAGCAGTCAAATGCACGCACACATATAAACTACAACATGCTACCAGGTTGAAGAGCAAGGCAAACTCTACATCATCTAAGGTCGATAGGTTTATCCAAACAAGGGTGAAGTGAATCCGATATCCAAGGTATAGGATAAGGTCAGGAAACACAACGTAGGTTATGTGTAGGAATGTTTAGGTATGTTCGTACACCCAAGGTAGGGTCGGGATAAATGGTCACAAAGAATAGGATAGGTAAGGTAATTAGGTCAAAAACATAGGTAATCTTTGCTGCAAGGTATAACAAACACATGAGGTCAAAGGTCACTAGCGATGGTCCAGGTCCAAATATCAAGATCACATCACGGGTAAGGCCAAGGAAGGGGTAAAATAATAAGGTTTTAATAGCGGACGTGAGGAGGTCTAAGAGGGTGGAGGGCCAGAGGTGAATGTAAAGTGGTCTAGGTAGGTGTATGTAGGGCAAAAGAAAAGGGAGATGAGGGAAATGAGGTAAATGTGAGGGCAATGAGTATGCAGGTAACCGACATCGCTTATAATGAACTAATGAAAGTGTAGGGTAACCAATGGTGGTAGTCTAGGGAAGAAGATCGGAAGCGGTCAAGGGTTAACCGACGCGTCGGTCGGAGTCGGGTAGGGTATAAAAGTGGAAAACCCGCGTTACAGGTCATGACAATAGGCTAGGAAAGGTCATTAGGTCAACAACACAGTAATAAGGCAGCAAGGTATAGCAAACACATGAGGTCAAAGGTCACTAGCGATGATCCAGTCCAAATATCAAGATCGCAACATGGGTAAGGCCAAGCTATGGGTAAAATAATAAGGCATCAACGGTGGACACGAGGATGTTTGTAACATCCTCATTTTAGAACATTAGAACAAGATTTTTTTTTTTGATAAGTGATTTCTAGTTCTAAATACATAATTTAGAACTCACAGATCATAACAATCATTCTTATAACAAATAACCATATGCAGCTATAATGACTCGGTATACCACCGATCTATTCATTCCATGACTCGGTGAACTACCGATCTATTCATGGGTATCATAGAGTTGGTGTTTTTATCTGAACACTTCACTCTTGCGGTTCTCTTCCCTAATATGGGATTTTAGAATGCTCTGTCCAAGGAACCTATCTAAATAATTGTTACCATTATTCATCGGCATCACGTTCCTTAGACTAGGTGACATAGGACAATGCAATCAGCAGCTTGCGATACTTTGGCCAAAGATTTGAAACATACTGTTCATGTTACTTATTCCTTGACGACATACTCGTCAATCTAGAATACGTCCTTCACCCCACTCCAATGTTATATAGAATGTCTTATACCAACTTCTGTCAGTCTCCCTTTGTCCCAAGTTATTCACTCAGGAATGGGTTAATATCATAACACACGTTATAAAGATGCTCTTGAAGACTAGGGATAAGCTGACATACTGGGTCAACCACTATTAACCCCATGTGTCAAGGTACCCCGAGTCTCAAAGGGCTGCCTCATAGCATGTCTATGGTCCTAACCGGTCCCAAAGGAAAATCTTGTTCAAGTTTCAGGTGTAAATCTTAATGATCAATGCAAAAGGGTGTTGCCATATGTCACCTGCATTGTTGTATCCTCGAGAAGATCCTAATCTTCTCGAAGGTACAACCCTACAGTTGACATGTGTCAACATCCTACAAAACTACCTCGAAAATATTTACATAACTTCAAAAAGTTACTTAAGTTGAGTTGAATTTGCATTAAAGGCCCTCCTAACTGGATAGTCCTTTTCCCACCCAAAATTTCATACCATTGAGTTTCCTTACGTAGTTAAGTTCAATTTCACAGAGAGAAGTTTAATAAGATTTGAGACCTCGTCAAGGTGTCCATCGGTTCCTAATAATCTTATTCCTCAAAATTGGGCAATAGCCCTAAGTTCTCTCATAAGGAAGCTAACTAAACCCGTAAGGGTTTATATCAACTCCGAAGACTGAGATTTATCTTACTTGATTGTTATAAGACATGGTGATTTAAAACCATCAATTATGTTGCCTTGACTTAGATCAATGTTAGGAAGTAATAGAATACTCTTCCTATTATAGCTACATATCAGGGCGTAGTTTAACCTTAACTTCCCTAAAATGCAGTGGTCTAATTCCAATTTAGCCTTATTCATAATATAAAAGAATTACTATTCAATCATGAAGTATTCGGTTACATAATTTTTACAAGGCTTACTTAGAGAATCCAACTAGCTCCCATGGCATACAGTAATAAAATTGCACTCTCATTCATTCAGACCTAAGAAGTTCAATCCAACAAATAAAAATGCAGCCACATAAGTAACAATCTCCCCATTTCATTTAATTCCAGGCCATACAATTACAACTTATGCACTTCGGCACATTTGATACAATAATCAACAACAAAAGATTATCTTTCCTCCTATAGTACAATTAGAGAAATCAAGTTGGAATTCATCATAAAAACTAGATTAAACAATCTGAGCATCATATCAGATCTACATGCCTTTACCACTTACGATGTCCATCCGCAAATTTTTTAGCTATGCACAGTCGGTTCGATGAACTGAGCATGATAAGCTCTAATTCTTAAAACAATTGCATTCCACCAATTGTTTTCATTAAACAACCTATTTAAATGAAATCATTTCATCAAATCCTTAAACATGAATCAGGCTATTCATCTTTCTACAATTCTAATATGACTTTAAAACATAACTCATATTATAGCTGCCAGTTAAACTTAAATATTTTCAGATGATTCATCATATATTAGAGACTAAGAAGAAAAAAAATGAATCTACAATATCCATCCATCTGAAAACCAAGGACAGTAATAATCCAACAAAATTACTCCATTCAAGAATGAATTCCTACCAGTACGTGTATCCAACAGATGTGCATTTAACAATTCAAGCAAAGACAGATTATAACCTCCAGCAAGTTCAACTGACGGGATTCCTTTATACTCATAGCATTATTTCAATGACATTGATAAGTATACCAACTTCTACTACAATACTACTTTTATAAAAGTGGATAACCGAATAACTCAAACAGGGTAATAATATAACCGTAGATAAGGAAAGAAGACTTTGGTCAAGAGTCAGTACTTACCATTCTCTCCTCATAAATTTAACAGTCTATTCATCTTATACCCGTACCGTAGAGTTCTCATAGAGATACAAAAGAAGGGAGCACTCATAATTTCCAGAAAAGGGAGAGAATATTTTCTTATTCCAAAAGTCCTATATCAACATATACTTTACAACTTAAGAGAAAGAAACAGAGGCATTCAGATCTCCATTCCAAACAAGTTCAGGACTGTACCAACTTCCCAGGAGTAATGCATATACATTCAATCTTGAATTCAATTAGGGAAGAAGAGAAAGTAAGAAAATCAACACCCAAGTTTACCATTAGCTCTAATATGGTAAAATGTTTAATAGGTCGTCCCTAGATTCTTAGGGTCTTGAAATTGCTCATAACAAAAGCCATAGATTGTTATAAACGAAATACATATACGTACAAATATCACCACAATCCTGCTCCAAATAAAAAAGTCTACCCTTCACCCAGACTCATAGGTAACACTAACTATTTACACTTTTTACAGCTGGATAATTCATTATTGCATTCAAGGATACCAAACAAGTAGCACTTCTAGTGTTAATAGAAGAATTCTATTGACAAATTTCAAGGTCACTACAGGCAACATCAACACAGTCATTCATATTCTAAAATAAAACTAATTTCCATTCGTGCAGACCTAAGATCACCCACAAACTGATAGGAAATGGGGTTCATCAAGTAAATTTTCACTGGGTCCCAACTGTGTTCTAATATCCAAGTGAAAATCGCAAAGAAAATATCAGCTACACTAAATGTTTCATCATTTTCATAACCCATAATCAATGAAAATCCATATCCTTTTCAACAAAGATACAAGCTTGTGTTAAAACATATTTCTTACGCATACATCTAAACCAGTCAAGCTCATCGAAGGAACTACAGTTTCATCACAATCCAACTATATATTCACCTGAAGCCGTCAAGAAATAAAAAAGCTTATACGACCAAGCAATAATCAATAACCAACCAAATTAGACACAACAATCCGTTCCATGTCATTCTTCAAACATGAAATCATCCAACACAACGTCTAACATGGTACAGTTAGGAACTCATTACCTCAGTCAAACAAGAGACAAGGAAACAACATATACAAAAGTCAAACCCATATGTAATCATAGCAAACACTTCTACAGAAGTCAAACCCATAATGTAATCACAACAAGGAGAGAAGATAAAAGAAGTAGATTTCAACAGGGTCTATGTATAACCAGGGATTCCCAAATCGTCAAGAAAGAAGAAAACCAATACATTGCTACCAGCCAGGCCGACTGTAAAAAAAAATCATCTAAACAGAGTTGTTCTAATGAAAGCATTTAAAGGAAAGCAATATTTTTAAAAGTTAGGGCCTATCATGCCTGATAGTGTCGCTTAAAAATTCAAAGAAGACCTCTGTATGTGCTCACACCTTCTCTTCTTCTTCCATGAAAGATTAAACAACAAAATATTGTTACCTCCATGCCTTATATACTTCCCCCGACAGAGAAGGAAGCTAGAAACTCTCAAAGTTTCCATGCAACACGAGTAGATGGATAGTTCACACAACCGAGCTTAATCGAGCAAAAATGAAATGCATGGAAAACCAAACAACCAAACAATATTCCTCTTGCATGCCTTCCCAAGAAATCCTTTCTCGGGAACCAAAGTTCATTAATTGCATTAACTTCCATCCTCCCACCTATTTTCCATTGCCACCGACCACTATAATTGGTGATCGCCAAAAGAAAACAAACAAACATTCCCATACTTGGTGATACTGCCACGTCAGGTTACATTAGCCATTTGTAACCTCCACCAAACCTGACAGCATTCCAAGTCCTTCAACCTTATCCCCCTCATAAATGCCATGGAAACCACTGCCCATGATTTTCTACCCTTCTTAGGTCCCCCTCCATTCTTTTCATTAGTTAAGATAGGTTAGAAACATAGGTTAGATCATAGGGTAAGGCATTAGTCTCACTTCCATAGTGCTAGGTGTAGTTAACTCTTAGGAGCATTAAGCTTATAGTTTAGGGCTAGGTTAGATTAGTAATTATTTTAACCAATAGGTTATAGTTTAGGTTAAGATTATTAACCTTAACGAATCTAGTCTAGGTCTCCAAAATAGGACCAATCAGTGTTAGAGTCCATACAGGGTAAAACATTCCTGTAAAGGATTCTATTTGGCATCACTAAATTAAGCTTTTGGTATAACCTAAACATCTTACCTGGCTTAAGGTCCAGGCCTTTCCAGATGTTACGATATCTGGAACCACATCCCATTTATCATGATCAGCCTGAGTTAAACTCCGGGATTGATCATTCAAAACTCAATCAGACCCTGAAACTTTCGTAAGGTCAATAAATTTTGTTCATCCTGAATAAACTTAAAACATTCCTTGGATCAATGTAACTGATCCAAGGCTGAGTCATAAAGGTGGATAAATCCACAATTCATCCAGAAATCAAATTGAACTCAAGTGCGAAGAATGAAAGAAACAAAAGAGTCCAAGCATATTCCGGCTCAGTCAAGATCTTCAAGAGCAAAGAGGATACAATCCATATCAAGCATGACTTCCCAAAACCAAAGGAACATGTCCTTATACAGAAGAAATCATATATCAACACTTGAATGCTCAGGAGAAAGTAACAACAGTTCAGGGTGTTACATGCTTCCCTCCTAAAAGATTCATCGTCCCGATGATTATATCCTTTGATTTATCTTCAGGTCAATCAATTTATTAGTTCACAAAACAATGACTATTTCCAACTTAAATATTTCCGAAAATCAATGTCATGATACAATTTATTCAACCTGAATAATGTTTGCCTCAAAGTTGGATTGCATAAAGATATGAAAAAGATAAATTCATAATAAGTAATAATTTTTTTTTCAGTCATCAGATTCCATTCTGTTAAAAAAGAAAGGGAAAAGCAATTTTCATCTCTTCCAGATTTTCCCAAGTTACACTTTCTTCATTAAACTGGTCCCACTGGACCTTACATTGCTGTATTTCATGATTTCTCAAATGCAATTGGCGAGTTTCCAGCACTCATGTGGGTTTAACCACGATTATCCTTGGGTCTTGGACTGCAACGAATTCCAATTTAAAACATGTGACAAGTCTCGAAATGTATTTCTTAAGCAAATAAATATGGAAAACATCATGCATGTGAGAAAAATCAGGTGGTAATGCTAATCGGTAAGCTATAGGATTGATTATTTCGACAATTTTGAAAGGTCCCACATAACAAGGTGACAACTTGGCAGCCTTGCCAAAAGTTATAGAACTCTTTCTTGGTTTAACACGAAGAAAAACCTTTTCACCAAGCTCAAACTTTCAGTCAACCCGCTTTAAGTCAGCATAGCTCTTCTGCCTATCTGCTGCTTCTTTCAATCATTCACATATCATTTTAACTTGTTGTTCCATTTCAGTGAGGATTTCTAGTCCAATTACCACTCTATCCTCAATACTTGTCCCAACTAATAGGGGTTCTACACTTTCTTCCATAAAGTGCCTCAAAAGGTGCCATTTTAAGAGAAGAGTGATATGTGTTGTATTCAAACTCAACTAATGGGATATACTCTTCCCATTTATACTGTTGATCCATGCAATACATTCGTAACATATCTTCCAACACTTGATTTACTCTCTTAGTTTTTCCATCCGTTTCTGGATGATATGCAGAACTGAAGTTTAGTTTAGTTCTAAGAGCTGCATTAAGCATTTGCCAAAATCTTGATGTCATTATAGGATCCCTGTCAAATATAATCAATTCTGGTACTCCATGTAACCTAAAAATTTCATGCACAAATCTTTTGGCTAACACTGGAGAATCATCCTTTAGATTTCCAGTGATGAAATGAGCTACCTTTGTTAGTTTGTCTACAACTACCAAGATAACATCATGTTTATTTTTCAACATAGGCAGCCCTTGTACAAAATCCATGCTTATTACTTGCCATTTATACTGCGGTATGCTATGGGGATATAATAGACCAGCAGGGTGCATGTGTTCTGCCTTAACCCGCTGACATTCCAGACAATGAGTCACAAAATCTATAACATCCTTTTTCATTCCTTTCCAGAAGTATTGTTGTTTTAGATCAGCGAGCATTTTAGTAATACCCGGGTGTCCAGAGAAGGGCGAATTATGAAATTCAACTAACAATTTCTTTCTCAAATCATTCAACAAAGGTACGTATAATCTATTTTCATAACGTAAGATTCCTTCATTATCAAAATGAAAACTTTATACCTTTCATCTTTTGGTTCTGCAGTTAGCAGTGCTGCTTTTACTTGCTTGAAAGTATATATCGATTCTAAGGTGCTTTTTACCGCATCTTTAAACTAAGTTCTTAATGTTATAAGAGAAAAAATGTGCTTCCTACGACTTAGAGCATCTCTTACTCTATTCTCTTTTCCTTTGATGTAGCTAATATCAAAATCATATTGAGACAAAAACTCTAACCACCTTCGTTGTCTTGCATTTAGATTAGGCTGAGTGAAAATATATTTCAGCCCTAAATGATCAGTTTTCAACTCAAAAGGCTTCCCAAGTAAATAGTGTCTCCAAACTTGAAGTGCATGAACAATTGCAGCAAGCTCTAAATCATGAGGGGCATAATTCAGCTCATGTAACTTAAGTTTTCTACTTTCATAAGCTATGACATGATCATTTTGTAACAAAACACCTCCAAGGCCTTCCCCAGAAGCATCCGTTACAACAGTAAAGTTCCCATTAGGGTCCGGTACAGCTAATATAGGTGCTGAAGTCAACTGAATTTTTAAACTTTTAAAAGCAGTTTCACACTTATCATTCCAAATAAATTTCCTATCCTTCTTCTGTAATGAAGTTATCGGTGCAGCCACTTTAGAAAAATCCTTAACAAATTTTCTATAATAACCAGTAAGGCCCATGAAGCTTCTTACTTCGTGTACATTATTTAGTACAGGCCACTTGGTTATTGCCACTATTTTTGAAGGATCTACCGCAATTCCTTATTTACTAATGACATGACCCAAATAGTGAACTTCAGTATCAAAGAAAGAACATTTGGATAACTTACCGTATAACTTTCTTTTTCTCAAAATTTCCAAAACTATCTTCAAATGCTCATTGTGCTCTTCAACACTTTTAGAATATATGAGAATATCATCCAAGAATACAAGCACAAAATTGTCCAAATATTCTTGAAAGATATTATTCATTAAGTTCATAAAAGCTTGTGGGTGCATTAGTTAATCCAAAGGGTAGAACCGTGAATTCATAATGTCTGTACTGTTGGAAAGTTGTTTTATGAATATATTCTTCCTTAATTCTTAATTGATGGTACCCAGATCGAAGATCTATCTTGGAATAAACCGATGCTCCATGCATCTGATCAAATAGATCGTCAATTCTTGGAAGTGGGTATCTATTCTTGATTGTTGCTTTGTTTAACATCCGATAATCAATACACAGTCTAAGTGTTCCATCTTTCTTCTTCACAAATATTACTGGCACTCCCCAAGGTGAAACACTTGGCCTAATCAAACCTTTAGACAAAATTTCTTGCAATTGTGCCTTAAGCTCGACTAACTCTGTAGTAGTCATCCGATAAGGTGCCTTAGAAATAGGTTCCGTCCCTGGTTTGATTTCAATGGTGAAGTCAAATTCCCTTTTGGGTGGTAAACCTGGTAATTCCTTTGGAAATACATCCTTGAAACTTTGCAACAGTGGGTATCGTTTCATGGAATCACCGTCTTCTTCTAAAAATTTAGATATCTTTACTACATATAAGGTACATCCTTTGTTCTTATCCTTTTTAAGTTACATAGCTGACAGCTTTCCTAACTCGTAATTTCCCGTTCACACCTTGAATCTCTACCGTTTTTAGCAGATCATCTAAACATCTTATATTCTTTTCAAAGCAGTCTACTTTTGCTTTATGGTCAGCTAACTAATTGATGTTCATGACAACATCATAGGATCCCAAAGGTGCAACGTAGAGGTCAACTTCTCGTGGAAAAGTTAGGTAAGTCAAGGACTGCCCCAAAAAGACACATACTCATTGTATGAACAGAGTTATTACCATACTGTAAAGTCCAAGATTTATCCATTTTTCCAGCTTTTCTTTTAATTTTAGAAGTGAGTTTACTAGAAATAAAACATTTGGTAGCTCCTGTATCAAAAATAATAGCGACAGGTATGCCAAATAACTTACCCAGAACTTCTATAGGAGTCACTTGCTTTTCAGCTTGCTTGTCTGCTACTGTAGCATGTATCTTATGCTACTGATTACGATCATCCTTCTTCAAAGGGCATTGATTTGCGTAGTGGTCTTTGCCACAATTATAGCAGCCTCCTACAGGTCCCTTTTTAGGCTCAAAATTACTTCCAGCCTTAAAATTATCACGTTGTCCTCCATAGGGCTTCTGCCCATTGTTATAATTCTTGGCAAAACTATCCCTTACATTTCCAACAGGTTTATTCGTTGTCATTTTCTTATTATTATCCACTGGAAACTTACTTCTATTTCCAAACTTTTTCCATGGCCCCTTCTTGGGTGCAAGTGAAGTTGAAGAAGGGTTTGCAATCTTCTTCCGCACTTCCTCTTTATGAGCAGAAATAGCCTTTAATTTCTGTTCTTGCCTTATGGATTTTTCAACAACCCCTTCCATAGTGGTTGGGCTGTGAACATCGACCTCTCCTCCTATCACGGGATTTAGTCCCATGATGAATTTCCGTATTCGAACTTCTCGTCAGTTTGATACTGCGGTACATACTTGAGGAGTTTCATAAACTACTCCCAGTATTCAGTTACCGTTAGCTTTCCTTGAACTAAGTTCTGAATTCTGTCATTTTCTAATCATAGAAAATTTGTGGCAGCCAACGTTGCCTAAAATAGCCTTTAAATTGATCCCAAGTGATATTGGTCTCATCAATATTTAGCTCAGCTTTATGATTGTCCCACCATGAAGATGCTTCATGGGAAAGCTGATAGGCTCCCCAAATAGCTTTGGTTTCCTCCGAGAAGTTTCTTATTGCAAAGTACTTCTCCATCTCACTGAGCCAGTTCTCAGCTCCATCTCCTAATGTGGTGCCATCATATTTAGGTGGACTTATCCTTTTTATATCATTAGTGAGTTCCACTGCCAACCTGGCCTTTTTGTTTTCTAGTTGGACAGGTACATTTCCAGTGTTATTACCAACACCCATATCGGGGTTGTCCTCAGGAGGTAGCTGATTGTTGTTACCAGCTTCATCATCCTCCTCATTTCCCATTACTTGCTTGTTCAAGTACAGCCAAACGATCTCTTGTGTCCAATAGGGTAGTAAGGATCTCATCAAGTTTTTGGGTTGTTGCCGCCCCTCCCTCTGGTGGAGCATTATTCGTAACATTCCCCCTTGTTCTAACCATTTTCTGTTACAAGAAAATTCAGGTTTTTATCAGATTATGAGCACAATAGGTCCAAGAGCTGTAACCTTCAGCTCTGATACCAAGATATAACATCCTCATTTTAGAACATTAGAACAAGATTTTTTATTTATTTTGATAAGTGCTTTCTAGTTCTAAATACATAATTTAGAACTCACAGATCATAACAATCATTCTTATAACAGATAACCATATGCAGCTGTAATGACTCGGTGTACCACCGATCTATTCATTCCATGACTCGGTGAACTACCGATCTATTCATGGGTATCATAGAGTTGGTGTTTTTATCTGAACACTTCACTCTTGCAGTTCTCTTCCCTAATATGGGATTTCAGAATGCTCTGTCCAAGGAACCTATCTGAATAATTGTTACCATCATTCATCGGCATCACGTCCCTTAGACTAGGTGACATAGGACAACACAATCAGCAACTTGCGATACTTTGGCCAAAGATTTGAAACATACTGTTCATGTCTCATATTCCTTGACGACATACTCATCAATCTAGAATACGTCCTTCACCCCACTCCGATGTTATATAGAATGTCTTATACCGACTTCTGTCAGTCTCCACTGTCCCAAGTTATTCACTCAAGAACGGGTTAATATCATAACACATGTTATAAAGATGCTCTTGAAGACTAGGGATAAGCTGACATACTGGGTCAACCACTATTAACCCCGTGTGTCAAGGTACCCCAGTCTCAAAGGGCTGCCTCATAACATGTCTATGGTCCTAACTGGTCCCAAAGGAAAATATTGTTTGAGTTTCAGGTGTAAATCTTAACAATCAATGCAAAAGGGTGTTGCCATATGTCACCTGCATTGTTGTATCCTCGAGAAGATCCTAATCTTCTCAAAGGTACAACCCTACAGTTGACATGTGTCAACATCCTACAAAACTACCTCGGAAAGATTTACATAACTTCAAAAAGTTACTTAAGTTGAGTTGAATTTGTATTAAAGGCCCTCCTAACTGGATAGTCCTTTTCCCACCCAAAATTTCATACCATTGAGTTGCCTTACGTAGTTAAGTTCAATTTCACAGAGAGAATTTTAATAAGATTTGAGACCTCGTCAAGGTGTCCATCGGTTCCTAATAATCTTATTCCTCAAAATTGGGCAATAGCCCTAAGTTCTCTCATAAGGAAGCTAACTAAACCTGTAAGGGTTTATATCAACTCCGAAGACTTAGATTTATCTTACTTGATTGTTATAAGACATGGTGATTTAAAACCATCAATTATGTTTCCTTGACTTAGATCAATGTTACGAAGTAATAGAATACTCTTCCTATTATAGCTACATATCGTAGGGGCATAGTTTAACCTTAACTTCCCTAAAATGCAAAGTGGTATAATTCCAATTAAGCCTTATTCATAATATAGAATAATTACTATTCAATCATGAAGTATTCGGTTACATAATTTTTACAAGGCTTACTTAGAGAATCCAACTAGCTCCCATGGCATACAGTAATAAAATTGCACTCTCATTCATTCAGACCTAAGAAGTTCAATCCAACAAATAAAAATGCAGCCACATAAGTAACAATCTCCCCATTTCATTTAATTCCAGGCCATACAATTACAACTTATGCACTTCGGCACATTTGATACAATAATCAACAACAAAAGATTATCTTTCCTCCTATAGTACAATTAGAGAAATCAAGTTGGAATTCATCATAAAAACTAGATTAAACAATCTGAGCATCATATCAGATCTACATGCCTTTACCACTTACGATGTCCATCTGCAAAAATTGCTAGCACAGGTCAGTTCAGTGAACTGAGCATGATAAGCACTAATTCTTAAAACAATTGCATTCCACCAATTGTTTTCATTAAACAACCTGTTTAAATGAAATCATTTCATCAAATCCTTAAACATGAATCAGGCTATTCATCTTTCTACAATTCTAATATGACTTTAAAACATAACTCATATTATAGCTTCCAGTTAAACTTAAATATTTTTAGATGATTCATCATATATTAGAGACTAAGAAGAAACAAAATGAATCTACAATATCCATCCATTTGAAAACCAAGGACAGTAATAATCCAACAAAATTACTCCATTCAAGAATGAATTCCTACCAGTACGTGTATCCAACAGATGTGCATTTAACAATTCAAGAAAATATAGATTACAACCTCCAAAGAAGTTCAACTCGACGGGATTCCTTTATACTCATAACATTATTTCAATGGCATTGATAAGTATACCAACTTCTACTACAATACTACTTTTATAAAAGTGGATAACCGAATAATTCAAACAGGGTAATAATATAACCGTAGATAAGGAAAGAAGACTTCGGTCAAGAGTCAGTACTTACCATTCTCTCCTCATAAATTTAACAGTCTATTCATCTTATACCCATACCGTTGAGTTCTCATAGAGATACAAAAGAAGGGAGCACTCATAATTTCCAGACAAGGGAGAGAATATTTTCTTATTCCAAAATTCCTATATCAACCTATACTTTATAGCTTAAGAGAAAGAAACAGAGGCATTCAGATCTCCATTCCAAACAAGTTCAGGACTGTACCAACTTCCCAGGAGTAATGCATATACATTCAATCTTGAATTCAATTAGGGAAGAAGAGAAAGTAAGAAAATCAACACCCAAGTTTACCATTAGCTCTAATCTGGTAAAACTGTTTAATAGGTCATCCTTAGATTCCTAGGGTCTTGAAATTGCTCATTAACAAAAGCCACAGATTGTTATAAACGAAATACATATACGTTCAAATATCAGTCCACAATCCTGCTCCAAATAAAATAGTCTACCCTTCACCCAGGACTCGAATCATTTTAGACTACGAGTGAGGGTAACTGCTATCATTACTTACCAATAGGTAACACTAACTATTTACACTGGATAATTCGTTATTGCATTCAAGGATACCAAACAAGTAGCACTTCCAGTGTTAATAGAAGAATTCTATTGACAAATTTCAAGGTCACTACAGAAACATCAACACAGTCATTCATATTCTAAAATAAAACTAATTTCCATTCGTGCAGACCTAAGATCACCCACAAACTGATAGGAAATGGGGTTCATCAAGTAATTTTCACTGGGTCCCAACTGTGTTCTAATATCCAAGTGAAAATCGCAAAGAAAACAACAGCTACACCAAATGTTTCATCATTTTCATAACCCATAATCAATGAACATCCATACCCTTTTCAACAGAGATACAGGCTTGTGTTAAAACATATTTCTTACGCATGCGACTAAACCAGTCGAGCTCAATAGAAGGAACTACAGTTTCATCACAATCCAACTATATATTCACCTGAAGCCGTCAAGCAATAAAAAAGCTCATACGACCAAGCAATAATCAATAAACCAACCAAATTAGACACAACAATTCTTTCCATGTCATTCTTCAAACATGAAATCATCCAACACAACGTCTAACATGGTACAGTTAGGAACTCATTACCTCAGTCGAACAAGAGACAAGGAAACAACATATATAGAAGTCGAACCCATATGTAATCACAACAAACACTTCTACAGAAGTCAAACCCATAATGTAATCACAAAGAAACACTTCTACAGAAGTCAAACCCATAATGTAATCACAGCAAGGAGAGAAGATAAAAGAAGTAGATTTCAACAGGGTCTACGTATAACCAGGGATTCCCAAATCATCAAGAAAGAAGAAAACCAATACATTGCTACCAGCCAGGCCGACCATAAAAAATCATCTGAACAGAGTTGTTCTAATGAAAGCATTTAAAGGAAAGCAATATTTTTAAAAGTTAGGGCCTATCATGCCTGATAGTGTCACTTAAAAATTCGAAGAAGACCTTTGTATGTGCTCGCACCTTCTCTTCTTCTTCCACGAAATATTAAACAACAAAATATTTTTACCTCCATGCCCTATATACTTCCCCGACAGAGAAGGAAGCTAGAAACTCTCAAAGTTTCCATGCAACACAGAGTAGAGGGCTGGTTCACGCAGAACCAGAGCTTAATCAGAGTAAAAATGGAATGCATGGAAAACTAAACAACCAAACAATATTCCTCTTGCATGCCTTCCCAAGCAATCCACGCTCGGGAACCAAAGTTCATTAATTGCATTAACTTCCATCCTCCCGCCTATTTTCCATTGCCACCGACCACCAAAATTGGTGATCGCCAAAAGAAAACAAACAAACATTCCCATACTTGGTGATACTGCCACGTCAGGTTACATTAGCCATTTGCAACCTCCACCAAACCTGACAGCATTCCAAGTCCTTCAACCTTATCCCCCTCATAAATGCCATGGAAACCACCGCCCATGATTCGTGACCCTTCTTAGGTCCCCTCCATTCTTTTCATTAGTTAAGATAGGTTAGAAACATAGGTTAGATCATAGGGTAAGGCATTAGTCTCACTTCCATAGCGCTAGGTGTAGTTAACTCTTAGGAGCATTAAGCTTATAGTTTAGGGCTAGGTTATATTAGTAATTATTTTAACCAATAGGTTATAGTTTAGGTTAAGATTATTAACCTTAATGAGTCTAGTCTAGGTCTCCAAAATAGGACCAATCAGTGTTAGAGTCCATACAGGGTAAAACATTCCTGTAAAGGATTCTATTTGGCATCACTAAATTAAGATTTTGGTATAACCTAAACATCTTACCTGGCTTAAGGTCCAGGCCTTTCCAGATGTTACGATATCTGGAACCACATCCCATTTATCATGATCAGCCTGAGTTAAACTCCGGGATTGATCATTCAAAACTCAATCAGACCCTGAAACTTTCATAAGGTCAATAAATTTTGTTCATCCTGAATAAACTTAAAACATTCCTTGGATCAATGTAACTGATCCAAGGCTGAGTCATAAAGGTAGATAAATCCACAATCCATGTAGATATCAAATTGAACTCAAGTGTGAAGAATGAAAGAAACAAAAGAGTCCAAGCATATTCTGGCTCAGTCAGGATCTTCAAGAGCAAAGAGGATACAATCCATATCAAGCATGACTTCCCAAAACCAAAGGAACATGTCCTTATACAGAAGAAATCATTTATCAACACTTGAATGCTCAGGAGAAATTAACAATAGTTCAGGGTGTTACAATGTTGAAGAGGGTGGAGGGCCAGAGGTGAATGTAAAGTGGTCCAGGTAGGTGTATGGAGGGCAAAAGAAAAGGGAGATGAGGGAAATGAGGTAAATGTGAGGGCAATGAGTATGTAGGGTAACCAACATTGGTTGTAATGAACCGATGACAAGAGTGTAGGGTAACCACAACGGTAGTCTAGGGTAAAAGATTGGTAGCGGTCAAGGGTTAACCAACATCGGTCGGGTCAGATAGGGTATAAAAAGTGGAAAACCCATATTACGGTCATGGCAATAGGCTAGGTAAGGTCATTAGGTCAAAAACATAGGTAAAAATACCACAAGGTATAGCAAACACATGAGGTCAAAGGTCACTAGTGATGGTCCAGTCCAAATATCGAGATCATGACATGGGTAAGGCTAAGGTAGGGGTAAAATAATAAGGTGTCAACAACGAACATGAGGAGGTTAAAGAGGGTGGAGGGCTAAAGGTGAAGGTAAAGTGGTCCAGGTAGGTGTATGGAGGGAAAAAGAAAAGGGAGGTAAGGAAAATGAGGTAAATGTGAGGGCAATGAGTATGCAAGGTAACCAACATCGGTCGTAATGAATCGATGATGGTGTAGGGTAACCGACGGTGGTAGTCTAGGACAGAAGACTAGTAGCGGTCAAGGGTTAATTGATGTCGATCGGGTTGGGTAGGGTATAAAAAGCGGAAAACCCACGTTATGGTCACTGCAATAGGCTAGGTAAGGTCGTTAGGTCAACAACACAGTAACAATGTTGCAAAGTATAGCAAACACATGAGGTCAAAGGTCACTAGCGATGGTCTAGGTCCAAATATCGAGATCATGGCATGGGTAAGGCCAAGGTAGGGGTAAAATAATAAGGCGTCAATAATGGATGTGAGGAGGTTGAAGAGGGTGGAGGGCCAGAGGTGAAGGTAAAGTGGTCCAGGTAGGTGTATGGAGGGAAAAATAAAAGGGAGATGAGGTAAATGAGGTAAATGTGAGGGCAATGAGTATGTAGGGTAACCGACATCAGTCGTAATGAATCAATGATGGAGTAGGGTAGCTGATGGCAGTAGTCTAGGGAAGAATACCGTTAATGGTCAAGGGTTAACTGATGTAAGTCGGGTCGGGTAGGGTATGAAAAGTGGAAAACCTACGTTTGAAAAATTCATTGGTGCATTTGGAAAAGGAGAAAAGGACAAGAAGAGAGAAAAGGAGAAAATGAAAAGAAGAGAGAAAAAGAGGAAGAGGACAAAAGAGTACAGTAGAGAGATTGGGTGGCGAGCCACATAGGTGATAGTGGGTGAGTGAGAGGTGGGGCCGCGAGATCAGGTGGCATGATTCGTGTGGCTGAGGATTGGTTGAGAGAGTTGGAGGTCTATTGAGGATGGCAGAGGCTGGAGAGGGCTCGAGAGGAGTGGTGCAGAGACCGGAGGTGCCACCACGATGGTGGCAGCGAGATCAGGTAGGATTTGAACCTTTGGTTTTGATTTTTGAGTGAATTTGATGTAAGATGTAGAAAATATAAAAAAATGGGGGGGGGGGGAAAGAATTTCAAAATGGGAAAAAGAGAGGGAAAAGGTAATAGTGGATGGTAAGGGGTAGGGCAAAAGGGTAATATAGGAACAATGAAGGGTGTAAAGAGGGATTTGGGTGGGTAGAATGTCGAGGAAGGGAAAAATTAGGGTTGGAAAGTCGAGGTGGGTGGTGCGATATTGGCCGATGTGTCGGTCGACTTGTGACCGATGTCGGGGTAGTAGCGATCGGTATTGGCCGCAAGAATAGTGTCAGTCTTGCTAGTTAAAAGGAGACCGTGGTTAGTTAGGGATAGTCGGGGTCGCTTAACCTTAGGTTTGGTTAAGGGTTAGGTTAGATAGGTTCGGGTAGAGGGGTTTGGGTAGGTTGGGAAAGGTATACTAATACAATGCTTTTGTGGGATTTGCCGACGGTGAGATGACGATCACCTTGGAGGATGTATATAGGATCCTACGGTTGCCCATATTGGGGGCCCAAGTTTATTCTATCTCTTCAGAGGCATCTAAGGAGTTATTGGCACCCATTTTTGGTGAGGGTGTAGTAGACTTTGACGTTCCATAGCGCTAGCATGAGCTATGGAGCGATGTATAGAGCTCATCGAGAGGAGATGAGGTTAGTGGTACTTTTGATGGAGGTAGTGTGCTGCTTCACACTGCCGAATGTAGAGGGGGAAGATTCTCGAGGTCACTGATGGGAGTCCTCCATGACATGATGATACATCGGATACGATTCGCATGGGCACCTGCATTGCTGACATAGGTGTATAGAGAGTTATGGGCCTACGGGTGACTACGGAGGTTCAACATCTGATGCATCATACTACTACATTCTTTGGGCATATGAGCACATTGTTTATGTGTAACCAAAGGGGGATGCCCTAGGTAGATGCATTCCCATGGAGAGTTTTGAGAGTGGGGTACAGGCGGTGGGTACTAGCTATGGGAGAGGCTTGAGGTGCTAGAGCTACACATGATGTAGCTTATTACAGGAGGTTGCTGGAGGGGTTGTCTAGGGTGGACATCATTTAGAGACAGTATGTGGGCTTCCCTTCATACAAAAAGATGGCCACAGAGCTAGTTGGGCTACAGATATATCTGTGGATAGAGGGGAGGAAAGTGGGATAGCATGAGTGAATACCCATAGAGTGGGTTAGATGTCAGTTTGGATTGGTCCAGGGTGTACCGCCTCCATTCCCTCAGTATTGGAGAGATGATGTGGAGAGACCTATGTCTCCACCATGACCCATAGTGCCGACTGGACAGGAGGAGCAGCCTATAGATACTTAGATTAATGATGTTGGGGTTACAAATGGGTATAGGTAGTGGTGGGTGGCATAGCTGAGAGTCAGTACCACTAAGGCCAGGGCAGCCAGACTTAGCCACCATCACAGTTCAGAGAGACGCCCTACAAGGGTAGGTGGCTACTTTGGTGATGTAGCTTGGGATCATGTAGGGGTAGCTGATAGGTACAGAGGCACAGGTTACCACATTACAAGCCCAGATAATGATGCTACGAGCTCGAGACCAAGTAGGGATAGGTACCTACTACGAGTGAAGGCGGGGGAGATGGAGAGGGAGAGGGAGAGGAGCTAGGTGGAGATAGAGGGAAGATAGCTGCCTGCCAGTGCATGTTTAGGCTTTACAGGGCCAGTTGGCCACAACATAGGAAAAGTTATAGGTCTGCGTATGGCTAGTTGATAGCAAGCAGATAGGCACAAATTACTACCTGCGGGCTCATTGTAGGTTCAAGGACAGGGTCCCATTGTACAGGTACCTATGTAGGTAGCGGGACCCATGACACCTCCACAAATAGTGCCCATGGCTAGGTTCAGAGATGCCCTAGGAGAGGCATGGTATTACCATGATCATTTGTTAGTTGTTAGGCTAGATGTTCCCTCCTATGCCGAGTACAGAGCACAATAGGCCTCCAGTGAGAGGACTAGATCCCGCACTCACAGTGTGGAGAGTACAGGGGACGGTGAGCCTAGGGACAAGGTCATGGTGAGGTCACTAGTGTGCAGAGGCTAGCTCCGGTGAGGTCCATCCACGGGAGATGTGGTAGGTCGCACCCCGAGATAGGTGTAACAGAGGGGTCGGGAGAGACACAGTGATTTTCTATGGACTAGCCTGCATGCTGAGTCATTTTTATATGTATGATATATGAGACCAGCCTACGTGCCGAAGAGATATTATATTTATTTTTTTACATGATACTGGCCTGCGAGCCGAAGACATTTTTGTATTGGATAATGGCTGCGAGCCGATGATGATTTTTTATAGTATATCGGCCTGCATGCCGACATTTTTTTGAGATGATAGCCATGATGAGATAGGCATGTTTATTGAGATACACATTTATGTGATACAGGTGGACATTGTATTGATACACACATGTATATATGAGGAGATAGATGATATTCAGGTGATGTTGTTGTGATGTGTATGAGTTTTATTTGCTTATGATATGGATGGAAAATAGATGAGCTAGGCATGATAGAGTCAGGTTAGTTTAGGCATGGATCGAGTCAGGTGATAGGCATGGATCGAGTCAGGTTGGTTTAGGCATGGATCGAGTTAGGTTAGTTTAGGCATGGATTGAGTCAGGTTGGTTTAGGCATGGATTGAGTTAGGTCGGTTTAGGCATGGATCGAGTCAGGTTGGTTTAGGCATGGATCGAGTCAGGTTGGTTTAGGCATGGATTGAGTCAGGTTGGTTTAGGAATGGATCGAGTCAGGTTGGTTTAGGCATGGATTGAGTCAGGTTGGTTTAGGCATGGATCGAGTCAGGTTGGTTTAGGCATGGATGTTTCATTTTGGTATTTTGGTAACAAATGGAAATGTAAATGCATGAGATAGTGTAAAATGTGAAATGATATAAGTGGTAAAAGTTATATGGTAGATGGTTTAAATGTCAAAGTTTTGAGATGAACAGAAATCAGGTAAGGTTGAGGAAAATGGTTAGGGTAAAGAGTGGCCAAGCTAAACTTCCAGGGCCCATGCCCTAGAAGTGTCTTGCCTACATAGTCCCAAAGAAAAAGGGACCTCAGACCGATGTAGTTCTCCCATAAGCTAGGGAAAAAAAGATGAAAATGAGTTGGTAGGTTTGTGGTCATGTTGTGGGTTTGGGTTGAATAAGTGGGGGTAGATGATAGTAAAAAATGTTACAGGTGAGAGTGACTATGGCAAAAGGGGAGGATGACCCCAAAAGGTAAGCGTCGAGGACTAAGTCCTGTATAAGAAGATCAAAAGGTAATGAAGAAGAGAAAAGATAAGAGGGGGCAAGAAAGCCACCCGATTGGCAAGGATCAAAATGTATGAAACACATCTATAGATAGGCTAATGAATGTAAGACCCTAAATACATTACATGATTGATAATTCTAAGAGTGATGAAGAGTCACATGATCACCAAATGTCATAGGTTCAGCAAGTCCCTTGAGGTATGAAGTGAAAAGACAATGGGTAGAGAGGTGTAGGTAATTGGGTCATAAAATGGGAAGTAGAATGCCTTGGGCAATAGAGCCAAGATCACAATAGGCAAGTCCATGACAAAAAAGTTTTTTTTTAGATAGACTGATTGATGCGGAAGTCTACATGGGATGAGTATATGTCTCCTTGAGGTCTTCATGAAGCTGATCGATGCGGGAAGCTTTTGAATTTTGATTTTGAGAAACAATAGTCTTCTTTTTGGAAAAACTATGTAGAGAGTTGTGAGCTTTTTATAGCTGTCCTTCGAGGGTGTAGTCTACTTATAGTGACAATTGAGGGTGGAAGATGTCCTTTTGAGGGATTCATATTTTATATTGGAAGTTTGACTTAAGGAGTTGATCCACATTTTGGAAGATGTCCTTCTGAGGGATTCATCTCTTTTTTTTTGGCTTTTAAGTCATGGATGATACTATTACGAAGCATTTGGATCTTGTCGAGAAGGCAAGGGTGAACAACAATGGGATCTCATCTAAAAGAAGATGAAAAGTATCCATGAGAATCATGACATGCACAGATCCGTGGTGCACATATGGAAGATAAGGAAAAAGGGTGACGGGTAATCACATGATCCTTGTTTAATCATTGGAGATGAGGTATGAAAAAGGTAAATGACACTCAAGGGATAAGCATGAACTAGATAAATAGTGATGTAGGACTAGAGGTCAACAATAGAATGGTCAAAAGATGTAATGTGTTAAGGGGCTCAGGTTCAGGTTTACCCTCAAGCGAGGACAAACGATAGGCACCTGATCCATAGGTATGAGTTACAATGTATGGTCCAAGCCAATTAGGAGAAAATTTTCCCCATTTGATTTTCTCTACTTTGGTTATGTGTTGATTTTCTTTCAAAACAAGGTCACTAACTTGGAAGGTTCGTTCATGAACACATTTTTCATAAGCACATTTGATACGTTGTTGATAAAATTGAAGGTGATCTAGAGCATTAAGATGACGTTCGTCTAATAACTCCAGTTGTGCTAAGCAGTCCTAATGAAAGGCATCATCAGTAAGCATGTCATGGAGAGAAATACGAAGTGAGGGGATCTAGACTTCAAGAGGTAGAATAGCCTCGGTACCGTAGACCAGTGAAAAGGGTGTAGCACGTAACGCATGCCGAATCTGTTGTTACTTCCTCCTGAGCACTCAAGTGTTGATATATGATTTCTTCTGTATAAGGATGTGTTCCTTTGATTGTGAAGTCATGCTTGATCTAGATTGTATCTTCTTTGCATTTGAATATCTTTGACTGAGTCGGAATATGTTTGGACTCTTTTATTTCTTTCATTTTTAGCACCTGAGTTCAATCTGATTTTGGGATGAATTGTAGATTTATCCATATTTATGACTCAGCCTTGGATCAGTGGCATTGATCCAAGAGATGTTTTAAGTTTATTCATGATGAACAAAATTTATTGACCTTACGAAAGTTGCAAGGTCTGAATGAGTTGAATGAGCAATTCAGGAGTTAACTCAGGCTGATCTTGTTAAATGAAAATCGGTTCCAAATACCGTAACATCGGGAAGGCCTAGACCTTAAGCCAGGTAAGATGTTCCTGGGTATTCAGTAAGCTTATTTAGCAATACCTGATAGGATCCTGTACAGGGATGTTTTACCCTGTTTGGTTCTAATACGGATCGGTCCTACTTGGGAGACCTAGACTGGATTTGTTAAGGTTAATAACCTTAACCTAAACTATAACCTATCGGTTAAATTATTATTAATCTAACCTAGCCCTAAACTATAAGCTAAATGTTCCTAAGGTTAGCTACACCTAGCACTATGAAGTAAGACTAATGTCTTACCTTATGATCTACCTATGTTTCTAACCTATCTTAACTAATGATCATGGTTAGAGGGGACCTATGAAGGGCGTGAGTCATAGGTGATGGTTTTTATGGCATTTATGAGGTGGATAAGGATGAAGGACTTGGGATTTGGTGGAGGTTGTAAACATCTATTGAGACCTGATGTGGCAGTATCACCAAATTTGGGAATGGTTGTTTGTGTTCAATTGGCAATCACCAACTTTGGCGGTCGGTGGCAATGGAGATTAGGCGGGAATATGGGAGTTAATGCTATTGATGAACTTCGGTTCCCGAGCGCGGATTGCTTGGGAAGGCATGCAAAAGGAAAATTTGTTGGTTGTTTGGTTTTCCATGCGTTCCGTTTTTCTCTCTGCTTGATCACTGGTTCTTCGAACCAGTCTACTTTGTGTTGCATGGCAACTATGAGAATATCTAGCTCCTTTCTCGGTTGGGGAAGGTTTATAAGGCATGAAGGTAACAGATTATTGTTGTTTAATCTATCGTGGAAGAAGAAGAGAAGGTGCGAGCACATTCAGAGGTCTTCTTCAGATTTTTAAGTGACACTATCAGGCATGATAGGCCCTAACTTTTAAAAATCTTTCTTTCCTTCAAATGATTTCATTAGAACAACTCTGTTCAGGTGATTTTTAGTACAGTTGGTTTGAAGCAATGTATCGGTTCTTTTCTGAGGATTTAGGAATCTCTGGTTATGTGAAGACTCATTGAAATGTTCTTGTATTTATTTCTTCTTCTTGGATTCTTTTTCGGCTGAAGATGCGGCTGTGTTATCATGTTGTTGAATCCTGTTGAATCTTGTTGGGTATACTTAAAGTTCCTTCTGAATGGGATGCTTGTTGTGATTATTTTACTTGAAAGCAACTTCTGTAGAAGCTTAGTTGTGAATACTGTTGCTTAGTTGTGAATACTATTGGTATTGACTCTGTTGGAGTCCTTGAAATGTATCTTGTATTTCGACTTCTGTATAAGCTTAGTTGTGAATACTTATTGATATTGACTCTGTTGGAGTCCTTGAAATGTATCTTGTATTTCGACTTCTGTAGAAGTTTAGTTGTGAATACTATTGGTATTGACTCTGTTGGAGTCCTTGAATGTTTTCGTATGAATTCGACTTCAATCTAAACCCTGGCTGTGAGTTCTTGTTGGATACGACTCCGTTGGAGTCCTTGCAGTATTTCCATGTGAACACGACTCCTGTTGAAGTCCTTGATGTGTTTGCGTGTTGGCTCGACTTCTGATGTAAGTCCTCGCTGTGCATACTTATTAATTCGACTCTTTCTAAAGGTTGTTGTGTTTATATTCAGTTCAATTCTGTGGAATGTGTGTTGGGTTTACATTACAAGCACGACTCTATTTGAGTCCCTGCTGTATTTTCGTATTAGCTCGACTTAGGTTAAAAATTTGATGAGCTTTTGTAATGGAGGCGACTTCTGTAAAGTCCTTGTTGTATAAACTGTAGGGATTAGACTCAGTTGAATGTTTTCTGTGTTTCGACTCAGTGGAATTGTCGTTGTGTTTGCATCTGGATACGTCTTCTGTTTTTGGTGTTATCTAGACTCTGGTTGACTGAGATAAAGGGTTCCTAGTTGTGCCATGTCGGGCGTTGGGTATTTTTATGTTTAATGAATGATATGGAAAGATCTGTTGAGTCTATTTTGGTCGGATTATTTATTATTGCTTGTCGCGGGAGCTCTAGTATTGCTTAATAGCTACAGGTGATTTTTATAATTGGATTTAGATGAAACTGTAGTTCTTCTTGTAATCTCGACTATTTAGTCGCATGCGTAAATGTAATTGTATTATTCTAGAGGAGTCGGTACAGTCCAGAACATGATTGATATGGGAATCTGATTGTCTCTGTTTCTTTTCCTATGCTGTAAAGTATATGTTGATGCATAATAGGAGGAATAAGAAAATACTCTCTCCTAGTCTGGAAACTTTGTGTGCTTTCTTCTTGTATCCTTATGTGATCTCTACGGTAAGGGCATAACAAGAATAGACTGTGGTATTGTATGGAGAGACTGGTATAAAATGTGTGTTGCTGTATAAGTAGGTATACTTGTCAATACCATTGAAATATGTTATGATTATAAAAGAATCCCGTCAGTTGAGCTTGCGGAATGTTATAAACTGCCTTTGTGGAAGGGTAAAAACATATTTGTTGGATACACGAACTGTTAGGAAATTCATTTGTGTTGTTGAATGGAATAATTTGTGGATTATTGCTGTCCTAGTGATTCAGATGGATGGTTGTTTTGGATACATTTGTTCTTCTTAGTCTCTAATATATATGATGAAACATCTGAAAAGTATTTAGGACTAATTGGTAACTATAATATGAGTTATGCATTAAAAGTCATGTTTGAATTACATAAAGAGCATAGTCTGAATTATGTTTACATGTTTGATGAAATGATTTCATTTAAACAGGGTGTTTAATGAGAGCAATTGGTGGATTGCAATTGTTTTAAGAATTAGTGCTTATCATGCTCAGTTCAACGAACGACTTTGTGTTACAATTTTTGTAGATTTTTGTAAGTAAGTGGTAAAGGCACGTAGATCGATATGATGTTCGAGATTGTTTAATTTGGTTTATGATGAATTCCAACTTGATTCTCTAAATGTACTACACTGAGAAAGTTATTCTCTTGCTGTTGTGTATTGTATCAAATATGTTGAATGCATAAATTGTAATTGATTAGCTTAGAAATGAATGAAATGAGGGGATTGTTACTTATGTGGCTGCATTTGTATCTTGATGAATTGAACTTCTTCGGTTTGAATGTTTTTAAGTGCATTTTTATTATTTTTATACCTTGAAGATATTAGGATTCTCTAAGTAAGCCTTGTAAAGATTATGTGGCTAGATACTTGTAAATGATTGGTAGTTCTGTTATGTTCTATATAAGGCTAAATTAGAAATTAGCCCACTGTTCTTCGAGAAGCTAAGGTTAAAATAAACCTTAACAGGAAGCTGAACGGGAAGAGTAATTTATTACTTCCTAACCTTGATCTAAGTCAAGACAACATATTAAATGATTTAAAATTACTATATCTTAATACAAATAAGTATGATATAATACAGTTTTGGAAAACCGATATAAACCTAAAAAGGTATATTTATCATCCTTAAGAGGAGACTTAGGGCTACTGCCCATTTTCGTTGATTAAGATTATGGTGAATAAAAGAACTCTTGACGAGATCTCAAATCTTATTAATTTCTCTCTGTGAAATGGATCTTAATTAAGTAAGGAAACTCAATGATGAGGAGCCCAGGAGTTGGGATAAGACTAATCGGAAAGGAGAGTCTTAAAGTATAATTTCAACTCAACGTATGTAACACCTTAGGATAAGTAGATCTTTTCAAGGCGGTTTTGTAGGATGTCGACACATGTCAACTGTAGGGTTGTACCCTTGAGAAGATTAGGATCTTCTCGAGGATACAACAATGCAGGTGGCTTATGGCGACACCCTTTGCATTGATCGTTAAGATTTACACCTTAAACTCAAACAAGTTTTTACTCGGGATCTGGTTAGGAACATGGTCATGTTATGAGGCTGCCCTTGGAGATTTGGGGTACATTGACACACTGGGTTAACTAGGGTTTATCCAGTATGTCAGCTTATCCCTAGTCCTCAAGAGCATCCTTATAACGTTGTCATGTTATTAATCCATTCTTGAGTGAATGACTTGGGGGAGGGATGACTGACAGAAGTCAGTATGGGACATTCTATATAACATCGAGTAGGGTGGAGGACATATTCCAGATTGACGAGTATGCCGTCAAGGAATATGAGACATGAACAATATGTTTTAAAACTTTGGCCAAAGTATCACAAGCTACTGATTGCGTTGTCCTATGTCACCTAGTCTAAGGGATGAGATGCCAATGAATAATGGTAACAATTATTCAAATAGGTTCCTTTGATAGAGCATTATGAAATCCCAGATTAGGGAAGAGAACCGCAAGAGTGAAGAGTTTGTAAAAATGCCAACTCTGTGAAACACATGAATAGATCGGTAGATCACCGAGTCATGGAATGAATAGATCGGTGGTGCACCGAGTCATTACAGCTGCATATGGTTATCTGTTATAAGAATGGTTGTTTTGATTTGTGAGTTCTAAATTATGTATTTAGAACTAGGAAGCATTTATCAAAAAAAAATTACTTGTTCTAATGTACTAATTTGGGGAATGTTACATCTTGGTATCAGAGCTGAAGGTTACAGCTCTTGGACCTATTGTGTCCATAATCTGATAAAAACCTGAATTTTCTTGTAACAGAAAATGGTTAGAACAAGGGGGAATGTTGCGAATAATGCTCCACCTGAAGAAGGGGTGGCAACAACCCAAAAACTTGATGAGATCCTTGCTGCCCTATTAGACACAAGAGATCGTTTGGCTGTACTTGAGCAGTAAGTAATGGGAAATGAGGAGGATGATGAAGCTGATAACGACAATCAGCAACCTCCTGAGGACAACCCTGATATGGGTGTTGATAATAACGCTAGAAATGCACCTGTCCAACTAGAAAACAAAAAGGCCAGGTTGGCAGCGGAACTCACTAATGATATAAAAAGGATAAGCCCACCTAAATATGATGGCACCACATTAGGAGATGGAGCTAAGAATTGGCTCAACTGAAATGGAGAAGTACTTTGCAATAAGAAACTTCTCGGAGGAAACCAAAGCTATTTGGGGAGCCTATCAACTTTCCCATGAAGCATCTTCGTGGTGGGACAGCCGTAAAGCTGAGCTAAATATTGATGAGACCAATATCACTTGGGATCAATTTAAGGGCTATTTTAGGCAACGTTGGCTGCCAAAACTTTTCTATGATAAGAAAATGACAGAATTCCAGAACTTAGCTCAAGGGAAGCTAACGGTAACTGAATATTGGGAGCGGTTTACGAAACTCCTCAAGTACGTACCACAATATCAAACTGACGAGAAGTTCAGAATATGAAAATTTATCATGGGGCTGAATCCCGTGATAGGAGGAGAGGTCGATGTTCACAGCCCAACCACTATGGAAGGAGTTGTTGAAAAGGCCATAAGGCAAGAACAGAAATTAAAGGCTATTTCTGCTCATAAAGAAGAAGTGCGGAAGAAGATTGTAAATCCTTCTTCAACTTCACTTGCACCCAAAAAGGGACCATGGAAAAAGTTTGGAAACAGAAGTAAGTTTCCAGGGGATAATAGTAAGAAAATAGTAGCAAATAAGCCTGCTGGAAATGTAAGGGATAGTGTAGACACCAAATTTGTGTCTTACGACCCCCCGTGCCCCGCATCTTATTTCGCAACCTAGCCTCATCACCTAAACCTTACACAATTATTTATTAATTACCTTATAATTAATAAATCCACATCTCCAAACCTGCCACCTCATTTTGCCACCTCATCATGACCTAGTCCTATTCCTAAACTAACCTAATTAAGACCTATAACTTGGTCTACATCCACACCCATGACTAATTACTCCTCACCCGCACCAAAATCAACCTAATAATGACTTGACCAAGCCCACAACTAATTCCTTGGGAGAAAAGGAGGGAAAGTTGGCTATTTTACTAAAAATAGCCCACTTTGACTTAACCGATATTGGTTCCTACTCGACCGCCGTTGGTTACGTAACCACCATCGGTTCCCTGTAAATGACCTCCCCCAACCAAAAAAAAAGGGTTGGATTTTCATTGATCGGAACCGGGGAATTGATTGGAAGGATCGGGAATTCACTTGGCCGAGTAGAGACAAGTGAAGGAAAGAGAAGAGTTTGTAGAGGAGGACATCAAGCCCAAGACTGCAACTGAGTAACCAGAGCCCAGTGACACTCATCCAAGCATTAAGAGAGAAGATAGCTCATCTTGGATTGTCAGATCATTCTACACGAACCCCGCCTTCATCATCGCGAGTCCTTGAACCTGTATCTTCATCAGGAACTAGTAAGTAGTGTCTTACACATTCTTTTAATAACATTTCTTAGATTTCTGAATCACAGTAATTACAAGTCTATTCTTAGATCTACTACCCGGTAACACCCTCCATCTAACTGCCATTCCTCTACCCCTACATTTCCCCCAAGAACAGCCCCCATACTCTCTGAGTCTTCTCCATCACCCCATTACCTATCCCCAATCATTTACCAGCCTTATAAACACCATAGCCACCTTATTGCCAACCTTCACTAAAAGCCCCTAAACCACTGCCCCTACCGATATCGGTTAGCGAAACCAAGATCCCGGTGACAGTGACATTGGTCACTGTGATTCAAAACCAAAACTAGCCCTTTCCTCTATTGTTTTAACAAGGCAATTAAATTGTAATTTGGCAATAGCTTCTTTGTTAGAATTTGTGTTAATTCATATTAGCAGGGGAACTGACCACCTTCGAAAGGAAGTTTAATACTTCACAGGCCCAGGTAGTTCCTCATTTATTGTCTAATTAGAATCGGTGGTCTTGTATTCTTACTTGCAGGTAGTCCTTCCCAGGACAAAAGGAGTTCTTTGCGATCGATTTGATCTCTCTCTACTGTGCGTGCACACCATCCAAACATTCAATGGTATTCCTCCTAACCCTAACCCTTATCTGTTTCTCAAAGGAATGAAAGGATATAAGCAACTCTATTCCAGGAACGAAAGCATTTTTGTGCGAAACATTTTGGCACGCCCGGTGGGACCCATTTTGGGTTTCTTTATTTCTTGCTTGCTTTCATATAGGGAGCACACTTGCTATTTTCTTCTTCTAAACTTTTCACAAGATATTTTGTTATTTGGTAAAAGAATTTGTCTTGCTTTCACATCTTTGCATTAGTGAAATTCATCTTCTTTGCTTCATATTATATCATCTTCGATTTGGGTTTAAAACATGTGCATCACATTCTTTCTTGTTGTTTTCAATTCCAGTGAATGTAGATTAAGTAATGATCATCGTACACGTGGGGGTGATATCCATAGTATTGACAGAAATTAATCTTACTTTCATTACACAACACATACAGAATCACATCATAATTAACACGACAGCTCAAACATCCCCCCTTTTCCGCGGTATTCCTCCACCCGATTGAGGTAACCTTATAAGCCAAAACAAACTTGACATTTCCCCTAAGTCTTCTGTTTAGGATTGACATCATCTTGCGTCTAAGGCATAAGCCCAAAGTGATTAAAACTAATCCTAGGGTTAGTCTGTTAATTTTCTTGTGCATCTTGCTTGTTTTTGGTTCTGTTTCTCTGTCATACACTGTTTTCTGTGATCACTTCACAATAGTTTGGTAGGCATACTAAGCACTGTTAACCCCAAATCAGCAACTTCCTACTGATTCTTACACCAGTCCTATTCTACCGACATCGGTTAACCTACCGACGTCGGCTATAGTCTAACCGACATCGGTTACCTGACCGATATCGGTTACTTTCTCTCACAGTTCCCAAAACCAGCAACCCACCAATTCCAACACTTTGTTGTTGCTTCTGTTCCTGATAGATTGCATCCTGCTGTGTACCCTTGTCCATGGTTGTTATCACTCGGAAACAAGCTGCAGCCATGGTTTCACATGCCTGCTCCGTGCCTTTGCCTGAATCACCCGCTTCTCATCCTATGGGGAATCCTACGGACACTAGTGAGGTTCCCAAAATCCCTGTAGGAGATAAGGAATTTGTGAAATTTTTGGATGCTAATCCTAGTGCTATACAATACTATTTGTCTCATGCCCCTGACCGTACACCCGATGGTCAACTCCTTGTTGGCATGCCTATTAGTATAGCTGCTCATTTAGCTCCCTCTCCACCTGATAATTCCACCTTGCCTTCTTCATCCTTAGCCCCGTCACCCAACTCAGTAACTTCAGAGGTTCTTATGGCATAAATTAGCTTTCCTTTTGTTAATCTGGGGCCCCACGTATCATTACCGCCAACTGCTCCTACCTCGTCTCTCTCGCAGACTGCTCCTTTCATAACTTGCTCTCTGCCACCTATTCACACAAGCTTTCCTTCTCAAGCTCCGCCCACCTTTTCATTTCCACACACGTATCCGGTGACTTCAACATCTTATATAGGACATCCCTATTCAGTCACCTCAACATATTCGTCCTCAATACCTTATCAACATTTAACCCCACCATTGTCTAGTGGTGGCCCTTGGCCCAATCCCCCTCCGTTTATGGCAACCACACCATCATCTCATCCAACCACTGATTTAATCAAACAAATGATGGACAAGATGTAAAATCTCGAGGCTTCTTTTCGGAAGCCGTAGCCCCCTGACATATAAGCAAGATTTTCAGAGCCTATCCACCTTCTGTCCCCCTTCATTCATATCCTCCTCAATTGGAATTACCAAAATTTACTCGTTTTAATAGTAAGGAGGATCCTCAACAACATTTGCGATCATTTAGACATGCCTGCTATCTGATTGCTCATGATGATGCCTTACTACTCCACACCTTTCCCATGTCCTTATCAGGACCCGCCTTGGAGTGGTACAGTGCTTTAACCCAGCACTCAATCTTCTCTTTTAACCAATTAGCCCAATCTTTCTTGGATCATTTCTCCATTAACATTGCTAAGAAATTATCTATCACCGACCTCTATGCCATCCGACAATTTGAAGACGAATCTATCACAGATTTCATTGGACGATGGTAGGGCCTTATCAACCAACTTACTTATGCCTTGCCTCAGGCCAAACTTATCGAACTCTTTACGCGGGCCTGCGCTAAGCACATTTCTCCTACCCTCCAAATTCAAACTTTCCGCACATTTGACAAGGCCTTTACTATGGCTTGAAAACTAGAGATTCGAGCCTTAGAGGAAGATAAAGTGCGGTTGTGCAACAAAAACCCCAATTTCCGAACCCAAGACTCCACAACCAAACCTAACACCACCAATTCTCATGCATCAACTACTTCGAAATCAAAAGGAGCTGTCCATGCGGTGATGGTCAAATCCCAAACACCGTCTAATACTCTGCCAAAAACCACCTATAAGTATAAAGCTGAGCCCATCAATTACACTCCCTTGGGAGAAAATTATGGTGTGATATTGTAAAAATTGCTCAAGGTAGGAGCTATTACCTTACCTCCTATTAAACCTCACTCCGGGTTTGATTCCACCCGCGCTATACCTTCTTGGTACAAAGCAAATGACTTACGTAAATTCCACCGCGTGAAGGGACACAATCATGAAAACTGCAAGATTTTGAAAAACATAGTGCAGGAAATGGTTGATGTAGGGGATATAACCCTCGATAATCCTAACGCCCCTGCTAACCGAAATTTGAAAATCTTCAACAAACCATTCCCGAACCACTCATCTAATAGTAACATAAACCAAGATATCTTAGCTAAGGAGAGTGTTCATGAAATACATGCGATCTTTGACTCCCGGCCAAAAGCCTATATCAAGGAAATTCTGAATCAAGTCTCTTCACTAACGCAGAACTCGAACCCCCTTCACCACCATCAAGACAAGATGAAATCCTTGCCGTTCCTTTACCCATAAAGGAATTAACCGCCTAGAGTTCTCTTCTCACAGAGGAGCCTTCTTACACCACATCTCTACAAGACTGTGAGCGGATGTTATCTAGCTTATCTATTTCCCAAACATCTCCTTCTACCACTCTTGTACAAGAGGAAGACTCGCCACTTTTTTCGTCATCCTTAGATGAGAAACCCCTCAAACCGACATCACCAAATTCTTTAATCATGACGGATCCTCTCAAACATGCCCTCCTACCTATTAGTTCTTCATCGCCTAAATCTTTTCAGCGACCGGTTGACCTCTTAACGCCCATTGATACAGTGCCTCATTTACCCCCTGTATCACACCCACAGTGGACCGGAATCACAACCCACCTTTCTTCCATACAAAAGTTCCTATTCACACGTGAGGATTGTCACCCCTCAGAAGATAGATGAGTCCTATGGGAACGTTTGAGTACACCATATTCTACTCAAATGCAGATGACCGATCCAGACACCTCTACCATATACCCGAAGTGTTTACAAAAGCTTAAAATGCCTATGTCCTCATCTTCACCCCCCTCATCTCTACCAAATACCTCATCCACCTCTACCGACCTAAAAACCTTCCCCTACACTTGGGACCTCACCAATACCCAGTCTAACACACCCACCTAAACGGTTAGATTTATCCAAAAGTAAAGCCATCCATCCACCTACGAGACAAACTCGAGCCCCTAAAACCCAAGTCTAATCTATGCCTCTGTCACAACTAAAACCCTCGCCGTCACACCTACCTTCTATATTGGGACCTCATCCCTCCACCTTGCATCAATACATTTTACCTCCTACGTTTTTTTAAAATGACCTACACCCTCTGCAACCATACAAAGATCCAAGGGTATATCAACACCATCACCCCAAGTATCTGTCCACCTATCAACCCTAAACAAACTTCATCATCAAAGGATTTGTTTCTTTGTCACTCCTCTTTCTCCATGGTTGTTTTTACTGCTTTACATCATCGACCAGCTAAACATAACCACGTCTTGAAGAAGTCACGTGTAGTTAAATCTAATTATCAAAACCCCTTGGCTAAGCCACCACCCATACAAATCAACCATACTTAGTCATTACCGAAACCTACCCAGTCAATAGCCTCATATTCCTCTGACTTTGACCCGCTCAAAGGGTCTTACGCCAAAATCCTTGCTATGTTGGTGGAGAATGCGACCATTTCCCTACCCCCACTTAGACCCTATGATCCATCTAAACCTTGACCTATAGGTTATGATGAGTCTAAAATCATGCTTACCACCGCACACCAGGACATGATGTAGAGGGATGCAAAGCTTTGAAAGCCATACTTCGTCAGTCACCTCTCTCGGATAGAAAGGTTAAGAAAGACAACTTACAAAGGGAGAGACCTCTAGCTTCAATCCCCTCTCCTATACCACCTGTCCCTGCCTCACCAAGATCTATCATTATTACAACCCCACCGCTCGAAGACCATGACTTATCCCTACTGTCTTCCTCCTCTCGTGTTCACGAGATCAACATGATTAGTGTTGCTACTCGAGGGTAGAAAAACAATGGGAAAGCTAAAGAAAGCACACCTACGGCCTCTCTTTCTCCGTCTACCATCCCGATCACCCCACCACCTAAAGTGGTTATTCGTGGACCTGCCTACCCCATCTCTAATGGAGTTACCCACCGAACCATGATCAAACAGCTTCACCAATCACCTGTAAAAATGACACTGTATGATCTAATTCAGACCTCTGAATCTCATCGTCAAGCGCTTGTTGAAATCCTTCAAGGGATGGAGGTCTTACCTAACAAAACCTTTCCCGTTACCGCCATCTTAACACCCAACCACGTTTCCTCTCTCACCAAACAATCTACCACTTCCGTCCCTGTATAACAAACCGACTGCTGTCAGTTTCTCCGAAGATGAAATTGTTGAATTTGGTGCAGAAGATCCTGACCCCACTCTTTTCATCTTAGCTTACATTCGGGACATCCGTGTACGTCATGTTATGATTGACGGAGGTGCTAGCCTAAACATCATCTCTTCCAAATCCTTTCAACAAATGAATATCCCCTCTAGCTGCATGTGTGCCAACCCCACCATGCTGCATTCATTCAATGATGCTATTACTTCTACCTTAGGCACGGTAATACTTAACATTCATGTAGGGCCACGTACCTTACCTGAACTCTTCTATGTCCTTGAGGGAGAATTCCAATACAACATGTTGTTAGGCTGCCCTTGGATCCGGGCTATGGGATGCGTTCCCTCTACCTTACATAGATGCATAAAATTTGAGTACGAGGGGAAGTCCTACACCGTAAAAGCTGATCCTCCCCTTCAAAACTTGCAATATGTTATATCACCCTAATGATGTGCTTGTACAGGTAAAGACACCCATTCATCCAACCCAACCATCCACTCCAACTACACCTCTCTTTGTAATATCCTCATTTTATACATTAGAACAAGTAATTTTTTTTTTTTTTTGATAAATGCTTACTGGTTCTAAATACATAATTTAGAACTCACAAATCAAATAACCATTCCTATAACAGAAAATCATATGCCGCTGTAATGACTCGGAGTACCTCCGATCTATTCATTCCATGACTCGGTAATCTACCGATCTATTCATGAGTAATAAGAGTTGGCGTTTTTATTTAACACTCCACTCTTGCCATTCTCTTCCCTATTTTGGGATTGAATGCTCATCAAGGAACCTATCTGAATAATTGTTACCATTATTTCATGTACCACCAAGACACCCATTCATCCAACCCAACCATCCACTCCAACTACACCTCTACCATCCACCTCAACCACACCTACACTTTCAACCGATGAAACTGCGTCCGCAAATACCACTTCCTTTCCCGCAGACAACATCCCAACCTCAGACCCATTAGTAGATGTTTTTCAATGCCTTACGCTGGGGGAGTATCACCTATATAACGTTAGCTCTTTCCATACCCCACGAGTGAGTACGCACGATTACATGCGCATCCTACCTACGACCGTCGTGTGGGGGAGGTAATCTCCTACGGACCACCTAATTTCCGCACCAACCTAACGTATGGGGGTGTCGACACATCCTCCGTTACCCCTGAACCTCCCCTTGGAGTGTTTCCCTTCCAATCTGATTTTCAATACCTGACAAATCATCGTTTCACCCTCACCTTCTTGACTCGTTGTGCCTGGAAAGGTTTTGGTTTTGGTCTTTATGAACAAGGCCGACATACAATCATTCCCATGACTACACGCAAACACAAAGATTGTAGTGGTCTTGGATTTCCTAAAACACTTACACCAAAGAAACCTCGTGTCAGTTGTATCCTGGAAGATGACAATATCACCCCTACCGAACCATCATCACCCATTTTTCCATCGTCACCCATAGAATCGATAGACCCTGAATCTATCCCTCCTAATTTTTTTTTTTTTTATAAACACCATCTTCCTGGGTCCCATCACTTATCAACATGATAATGAGGACCCATCTTCTCTTCCCCTTCTGTATCCAAACATGATCAAAGAGGATTCACCTTTAATTAATGTTGTTAAGTGCCAGGATGACGACTCCATCCTCACTTACCTTGGTGCGAGACGACTCTTATATTCAACGTGCCTTACCATCCGAAACTCAAACCATGTTGAATGAGTTGACTATAGAAATCAACATCCACACCAAGGACGATCCTCACATTGTGAAGATCGGACAATCTCTTACCGCATCAGAACAAGCCACCTTTACTACCTTTCTCTGTGCCCACAACCAAGCTTTCGCTTGGTCCTATGCTGACATGCCAGGAATAGATCCTGACATTGCTGTCCATAACATTACCCTAAAACCCGATTCCAAACTAGTTAAATAGAAACTGAGAAAAATGCATCCACGCATTGCCCTCTTGGTCAAAGAAGAGCTTCAACGACTCCTTTCTGTTTCCTTCATCTTACCTATTGACTATCCTCAATGGATTTCTAACATCATACCTGTTACTAAAGCAACTGGGGACTTTGGATATGCATGGATTTTTGAGACCTTAACCTTGCTTGCCCAAAGGATGACTTCCCCCTCCCAAGTATTGATCAACTTGTTGATCTCACTGTGGGCCATGAGATGCTTTCTCTCATGGATGGCTTCTCGGGATACAATCAAATTTTGGTAGCCCCGGCCGATCAACATAAAACTACCTTCATAACTCCTTGGGGAACCTTCTATTATCGTGTCATGCCGTTTGGCCTTAAGAATGCTGGTGCGACCTATCAGTAGGCTATGAATTACATTTTTCATGACATTATGCACACTATCCTTGAGGATTATGTCGATGATCTTCTTGGCAAATCTAAACATCGTAGTGCACATCTCGATGTTTTAACCATTATTTTCGATCGCCTGTTACAATATTATGTTCGTCTTCAACCAAAGAAATGTGTCTTTATTGTACTTTGGAAAACTTCTTGGTTTTATTGTCTCTTTGTGTGGCATCGAGGTCGATCCAGCTAAAGTCAAAGCGATCCTAGAAATTCCCCACCTACTAACCTCAAACAATTACGTAGTTTGCAAGGTAAACTCCAATCTATCCAGGTGTTTCATCTCCCAACTCTCGGATCGATGTCAACCTTTCCATCACCTCCTTAAAAAGACATTTTCTTTCAATGGAGTGAAGAGTGCCACCAAGCCTTTGAAGCTCTTAAAGCCTATCTCTTGCAGCCACCTTGTGCTTATCCCACTCGGGGCGATCACCCTTTTACCTTTACCTTTACTTGCCACCGACCATGCTATGAGGAGCCATGCTCACACATCGTGACTCCGAGCATCGAGAACAAGCCGTTTATTACATAAGTTGTACTCTCGTGGATTACGAGACTAGGTATACACATGTAGAAAAGTTGTGTCTAGCCTTATCATTCGCAGCCACCAAACTCCGACACTACCTCCTGAATCACAAAACTTTTGTCATCACCAACGCAGACCCCATTCAGTATATGTACGCCAAACCTCATCTAAACCAACGCATCACCCGATGGCTTATGCTCCTCACTAACCTCGACCTTGAATTTGTACACCAGAAGTCAATCAAAGGACAAACTATCGCAGACCAACTCGCGGAAGCACCTTTACCTGGGGAGAAATTTACCAATTTTAATTTCCCCGATGAACTCATCGCCACTCTTTCACTCAGTGAGGAGTCGTATCCAATGACCCTCTTCTTCGATGGATCCAAATGCCAGTGCCACGGCGGAGGAGCCAGCGTTGTTCTTATTCCTCTTGACGCTGAGCCTATGCCTCTTTCATTCCGGCTCAATTTCCCCTGCACTAATAATACAACAAAATACGAGGTCCTTGTTTTGGGTCTCCAGGTTGCGTTACACTTAGGTGTCAAATCTATTAATATTTTCGGTGACTCTTAATTAGTAGTCAATCAAGTTACGGCATCTACCAATTTAAAAATGAGAAACTTCAAAAGTAAAAACATTACGTGGATTCACTTTTGACCTTATTTACTCATTATTCTATCCAAACCATTCCCACTCCACTAAAAATTTGCAGATACTATGACTTGCTTAGCCTCACAAATTCCTGCCTCACCAACTGACTCTAACATATTCGTCTTGGTCCAACAACTCTTTTCCCCATCTTACTCAACCCCGGATGTTTATATGATAAATAATGTGTCTGCTAATTCGCAGGATACCTGGTATCACCAATTTCACGACTATCTTACAACCTCTGTTCTCCCACTTGACCTTACTAGTAACGGAAAACATGTTTTTCTTAAAATTGTTTCTCGTTATGTCATCATGGGGGGACTCCTCTATAAACATGGCTTTGATGGCATCCTCCTTCGATGTCTAACCGGCGCGGAGGTCACCTATACCATCCAACAAGTCCACGACGGTATTTGTGGTGGACATTTTAGTGGCCTTGGCCGTGGCCAAATGAATCCTTCGCCTAGGCTATTATTGGCCTACTCTTAATAACGACTACTACGAATATGTTAAGTGTTGTGTTATGTGTCAACAACATGCCAACCTTCAACATACTCCTAGCCATCTGCTACAGGTCGCACGAGATCTTTGGCCTTTCTCACAATGGGGTTTAGACCTTATCGGTGAGATTCACCCGCCCTCTTCGCAACGTCACCATTGGATAATCACAGCAACCAAATATTACACTAAATGGGTGGAAGCCATTCCACTCATTTCAACCAAAAAAGAAAAAATTGTCGAATTCATTAACCATCACATTATCTGTCGTTTTGGCGTTCCTCATCGCCTGATAACAGATAATGGAAAATCTTTCAAAAATAAGTTGTTACAAGACCTTTGTGACAACTTTGGTATCAAACTTAGCTTCTCATCACCTTACTATCCACAAGCAAATGGTCAAGCCGAATCTTCTAATAAAACCCTAACCAAAATCCTCATGAAAGTTGTTAACGATTCTGGAAGCAATTGGCCTGATCACATCCCCTTTTCCCTTTGGGCTTATCGGACTAGCATTCGTACCTCCACTAATGCCACCCCATTTTATTTGGTCTATGGTACCGAGGCTATCTTACCTCTCGAAATACAAATACCCTCCCTAAGAATATATCTTTAGGATATTCTCACCAATGATGATTTCCTCCGAGAGCGGTTAGCCCAATTGGAGCTTCTTGACGAGCGTCATCTTACAGCTCTTGACCACCTTCAAATCTATCAAAAACGCATCAAGCGTGCTTATGATAAACAACTTCATGAGCGTACCTTTAAGGTTGGTGATCTTGTCCTCAAAGAGAATCAGCATGTAACCAAACTAGAAAAGAGCAAATGTGGAAAATTTTCTCCTAATTGGATTGGGCCTTACATTATCACTCATACTTATAGATCAGGCACTTACCGTTTAGCTTCGCTTAATGGTAAACCTGAGCCTGAACCCCTTAATGCCTTGCATATCCGACCATTCTACTATTGAATTTAGTGTTACATCACTTCTTATCTACCTTGCGCTCGTCCCTTGAGCTCATTTACCACCTCATACATTTTTGTTCCATGCATCTCAAAATAGAATCAAGCTCACGTGGTTTGGTCATTACCTCCTCTTAAAGATGCCTTCCCCTTTTTAGTCTGGTCCATGACTTAAAAGTATCAAAATAACATGTTCTCAATTGTACACTTATGGGATATTCTTGAGTCAAACTTCCTACAAAACTAGATGCTTCATGCCAAACAGACATCTAGACCTCTAAAGTTATAAATAGACTGCTCCCTCGAAGGACAGCTATGTGCAAAGCCACTTCTACTATTATAAATAGACTGCTCCCTCGAAGGACAACTATACATAAAAACCGCATCTGCTACTATAAATAGACTGCTCCCTTGAAGGACAGCTATACAAAGTCAGCCTTTATCAGAAGCTTCTCACATTGATCAGCTTCGTGAAGACCTCAAGAACAACAAAATACATATCCCCTATGGACTTCCCGCATTGATCAGTCTATATCCAGAAAAATAAAAGTAGTATTCCAAAGCACTTTTGAGTCATGGACTTGTCTATTTAGGTTTGGTTCTCTTTCATCAGAATAATCACCTTATAATAAGTTCTCTGCACCCCAGCTATACCAGCCACCTCACCTCACCATTCGTCAACACAACAAAACTCAAGGGACGTGACGTATATCTCGATATATTGTGATTATACAACTCTTTTCACCTATCGACTTCTCACCTATGCAAGGCACCTAGGGATTCAAGCCCATCCTATGTTAATATGTGGTTTGTTTAGCTCTTCTCAACTACGGGACACTTTTGCCTCTTTTACTCGACTCTAGGATTGTGTGTTGACCTTAATCAGGACACGATTCCCTACTACTTGGGTAAGCTAACTTTCATTTCACCTATACCTACACCAACATCGCCAGTCCCTTACCAACACCAACAACGTTACCCTACCAATATCAATATTTTTACCAGCCAACAAATTGCCTAACTATAACCAAATTGCCTGAATTCACCTCTCCCTGGTCCTAAGGGAGAACTACATCGGTCTGAGGCCCCTCCTTGCTTTGTGCAATGGGCTATGTAGGCAGCACTTAGGAGACATGGGGTCTCCCAAGGTTAGCTCGACCATCCCCTACCATAACCTATCATGTGTGGTATGTGTGTATTTCTATTCGCTCACATTCATCTTTATCCTTTTTCAAAACAAAACGTTCAAAACACAACCATTCTTATTATTATCATAACTCAAATCAACATACATATTTAGTTTTATTTAGATGTTAAACAAATACATCTTCTCTATCATTGACTCGCAGGTCGGCATCCTTATTTATTCTTATACTCCTATAAAATTCACTTAGACCCTTGCGCCTCCTCCTGAATCAGGTGGTGATTGTGATCGTCGATGCCACTCACTTGGCCACTCCATCCTCAAAGGTGCCACATAGCCTTTTTGACTTCATTGGCCACATTCACGGCGCACCCAACCAACCGTGCCCGACCCAAGGCGCAACCAACCATTTGGCCCGACCCAAGGCGCAACTAAACATTTGGCCCGACCCAAGGCGCAACCAACCAATCGAGGCCCGACCCAAGGCATGAACCAACCATTTGGCCCACCTAAGGCGCAACCAACTAATCGAGGCCCGACCCAAGGCCGCACCAACCATTTGGCCCGACCCAAGGCCACACCAACCATTTGGCTCGACCCAAGGCCGTAACCAACCAATCGGGGCCGACCTAAGGCGCAACCACTCATTTGGTCCGACCTAAGGCCGCAACCAACCAATCAGGCCCGACCCAAGGCCGCAACCACCCATTTAGCCCGACCTAAGGCCACAACCAACCATTTGGCCTAGCCCAAGGCCGCAACTAACCAATCAGGCCCGACCTAAGGCCGCACCACTTAAATACCTCACCCAAAACCCACAAATTACAATTTTATCCACCCATCATGTAGCTTTTTGTTCAATCAAGCTCACCTATTCGTGTTTTAGCATGATTAGGGTACTTGATTTGATTAGTCGACCAACTTTACCTAAACCGAGACCGTGATGTTTATCTCAACCAAACTAACCATTCGATCTTCTTGAACATGCCTAAACGTTCTTGTACCTTACCCGTTATATCCCCTGGAGCTACTTCCTATGCCTTGGATACCAGGATTATATCACCCTTGTTTGGATAAACTATCGACCTTTGCCTATGAATTGCTTGTTTTCTCTTCAAATCATGTAACCTGGTCGCACTATTGCATTTAAACGTGTGTCTGCTTCCTTGGACCTACCCCACCATCTTACCATCATCTCAACACCATTTACCCTTTATCAACCCTATCCCTGATTTCACGCTACCTCAATCTGTGATAGATTTGAGGGGGATTACCTATACCCTTAACAAGAGTAACCACTTCTTATTATTGTCAGTGTAGCTTTACAAGACAAGCTACATGACAACAAGGGGCTAATGTAGACACCAAATTTGTGTCTTACGACCCCCGTGCCCCGCATCTTATTTCGCAACCTAGCCTCACACCTAAACCTTACACAATTATTTATTAATTACCTTATAATTAATAAATCCACATCTCCAAACCTACCACCTCATTTCGCCACCTCATCATGACCTAGTCCTATTCCTAAACTAACCTAATTAAGACCTATAACTTGGTCTACATCCACACCCATGACTAATTACTCCTCACCCGCACCAAAATCAACCTAATAATGACTTGACCAAGCCCACAACTAATTCCTCGGGAGAAAAGGAGGGAAAGTTGGCTATTTTACTAAAAATACCCCACTTTGACTTAACCGATATCGGTTCCTACTCGACCGCCGTCGGTTACGTAATCGCCATCGGTTCCCTGTAAATGACCTCCCCCAACCAAAAACAAAGGGTTGGATTTTCATTGATCGGAACCGGGGAATTGATTGGAAGGATCGGGAATTCACTTGGCCAAGCAGAGACAAGTGAAGGAAAGAGAAGAGTTTTTAGAGAAGGACATCGAGCCCAAGACTGTAACTGAGTAACCAGAGCCCAGTGACACTCATCCAAGCATTAGGAGAGAAGATAGCTCATCTTGGATTGTCAGATCATCCTACCTGAACCCTGCCTTCGTCATCACAGTCCTTGAACCTGTATCTTCATCAGGAACTAGTAAGTAGTGTCTTACACGTTCTTTTAATAATATTTCTTGGATTTCTGAATCACAGTAATTACAAGTCTATTATTAGATTTACTACCTGGTAACACCCTCCATCTAACTGCCATTCCTCTACCCCTAAATTGTCCTCAATAATAGCTCCCATACTCTCTGAGTCTTCTCCATCACCCCATTACCTATCCCCAATCATTTACCAGCCTTATAAACACCATAGCCACCTTATTGCCAACATTCACTAAAAGCCCCTAAACCACTGCCCCTACCGATATCGGTTAGAAAAAACTGGTACCGGTGATGACAGTGACCGGCATCGGTCACTGTGATTCAAAACCAAAACTAGCCTTTTCCTCTATTGTTTTAACAAGGCAATTAAATTGTAATTTGGCAATAGCTTCTTTGTTAGAATTTGTGTTAATTCATATTAGCAGGGGAACTGACCACCTTCGAAAGGAAGTTTAATACTTCTTGGGCCCAAGGCAGTTCCCTCATTTATTGTCTAATTAGAATCTGGTGGTCTTGTATTCTTACTTGTAGGTAGTCCTTCCCAGACAAAAAGGAGTTCTTTGCAATCGATCTGATCTCTCTCTACGGTACGCGCACACCCTCCAAACATTCAACAGGTATTCCTCCTAACCCTAACCCTTATCTATTTCTCAAAGGAATGAAAGGATATAAGCAACTCTATTCCAGGAGCGGAAGCATTTCGTGTGAAACAGATAGTTTTGCCAAAAATTATAACAATGGGCAGAAACCCTATGGAGGATAACGTGATAACTTTAAGGCTAGAATTAATTTTGAGCCTAAAAAGGGACCTATAGGAGGCTACTACAATTGTGGCAAAGACCACTATGCCAATCAGTTCCCTTTGAAGAAGGACGATCGTAATCAGTAGCATAAGATATATGCACATTTAGCAGACAAGCAAGCTGAAAAGTAAGTGACACCTATAGAAGTTCTGGGTAAGTTATTTGGCATACCTGTCACTATTATTTTTGATACAGGAGCTACCAAATGTTTTATTTCTAGTAAACTTGCTTCTAAACTTAAAAGAAAGGCTAGAAAAATGGATAAATCTTAGACTGTACAGTATGGTAATAATTATGTTCATACAGTGAGTATGTGTCTTTTTGGGGCAGTCCTTGACTTACCTAACTTTTCCACGGAAGTTGACCTCTATGTTACACCCTTGGGATCTTATGACATTGTCATCGGTGTCAATTGGTTAGCTGACCATAAGGCAAAAGTAGACTGTTTTGAAAAGAACATAAGATGTTTAGATGATCGGCTGGAAATAGCAGAGATTCAAGGGGTGAAATGGGAAATTTTAGTTAGGAAACTCTCAGCTATGTAACTTAAAAAGGATAAAAACAAAGGATGTACCTTATATGCAGTAAAGATATCTAAATTTTTAGAAGAAGATGGTGATTCCATGAAATGATTCCCTCTGTTGCAAAGTTTCAAGGATGTATTTCTAGAGGAATTACTGGGTTTACCACCCAAAAGGGAATTTGACTTCACTATTGAAATCAAACCAGGAACGGAACCTATTTCCAAAGCACCTTATCGGATGAATACTACAGAGTTAGTTGATCTTAAGGCACAATTGCAGAAATTTTGTCTAAGGGTTCGATTGGACCAAGTGTTTCACCTTGGGGAGCACCAGTAATATTTGTAAAAAAGAAGGATGGAACACTTAGGCTGTGTATTGACTATCGGATGTTAAACAAGGCAACAATCAAGAACAGATACCCACTTCCAAGGATCGACGATCTATTTGATCAGATGCGTGGGGCAGCGGTTTATTCCAAGATAGATCTTTGATCTGGTTATCATCAATTAAGGATTAGAGAAGAAGATATTCATAAAACAACTTTCCGAACCAGGTACGGACATTATGAATTCACGGTTCTACCCTTTGGATTAACTAATGCACCCACAGCTTTTATGAACTTAATGAATAATATCTTTCAAGAATATTTGGACAAGTTTGTACTTGTATTCTTGGATGATATTCTCATTTATTCTAAAAGTGTTGATGAGCATAATGAGCATTTGAAGATAGTTTTGGAAATTTTGAGAAAAATAAAGTTATATGGTAAGTTATCCAAATGTTCTTTCTTTGATACAAAAGTTCACTATTTGGGTCATGTCATTAGTAAGGAAGGAATTGCTGTGGATCCTTCAAAAATAGTGGCAATAACTGAGTGGCCTGCACCAAAGAATGTACATGAAGTAAGAAGCTTCATGGGCCTTGCTGGTTATTATAGAAAATTTGTTAAGGATTTTTCTAAAGTGGCTGCACCAATAACTTCATTACAGAAGAAGGAGAGGAAATTTATTTGGAATGATCAAGTAATAGCATATGAAAGTAGAAAACTTAAGTTATATGAGCTGAATTATGCCCCTCATGATTTGGAGCTTGCTGCCATTGTTCATGCGCTTCAAGTTTGGAGACACTATTTACTTGGGAAACCTTTTGAGTTGAAAAATGATCACTTAGGACTGAAATATATTTTCACTCACCTAATCTAAATGCCAGATAGAGAAGGTGGTTAGAGTTTTTATCCCAATATGATTTTGATATTAGCTACATCAAAGGGAAAGAAAATAGAGTAGCAGATGCTCTGAGTCGTAGGAAGCACATTTCTGCTCTTATAACATTAAGAACTCAGTTTAAGGATGAGGTAAAAAGTTCCTCAGAATTTGATATATACTTTCAGCAAGTAAAAACAGTGCTTGCAGCAGAACCTAATGATGAAAGGTATAAAGGCTTTCGTTTTGATAAGGAAGGAATCTTACGTTATGAAAATAGGGTATACGTACCTTTGCTAAATGATTTGAGAAAGAAGTTGTTAGTTGAATTTCATAATTCACCTTTCTCTGGACACTGGGTATCACAAAAATGCTTGCTGATTTAAAACAGCAATACTTTTGGAAAGGTATGAAAAAGGATGTTATTGATTTTGTGACACATTGTCTGGAATGTCAACATGTTAAGGCAGAACACATGCACCCTGTTGGACTATTATATCCCCATAGCATACCGCAGTAAAAATGGCAAGTAATAAGCATGGACTTTGTACAAGGGTTACCTATGTCCAGGAATAAACATGATGTTATCCTGGTAGTTGTAGATAAACTAACTAAGGTAGCTCATTTCATCGCTGGAAATATAAAGGATGATTTACCGGTGTTGTCCAAAAGATTCATGCACGAAATTTTCAGGTTACATGGTGTACCAGAATTGATTATATCATCGGGGGATCCTAGAATGACATCAAGATTTTGGAAAACACTAAATACAGCTCTTGGAATGAAACTGAAATTCAGTTACGCATATCATCCTAAACGGATGGAAAAAGCAGAGAGAGTAAATCAAGTCTTTGGAAGATATGTTGTGAATGTATTGCATGGATCAATAGTATAAATGGGAAGAGTATCTCCCATTAGTTGAGTTCGCATACAACAACACTTATCACTCATCTCTTAAAATGGCACCTTTTGAAGCACTTTATGGAAGAAAGTGTAGAACCCCCAAAGTTAGTTGGGAGAGTATTGAGGACGAGTGGTAATTGGGCTAGAAATCCTCACTGAAATGGAACAACAAGTAAAGATGATTCGTGAACGATTGAAGGAAGCAGCAGACAGAAGAAGAGCTATGCTGACCTAAAGTGAGTTGATCAAAAGTTTGAACTTGGTGAAATTTTTTTCTTTGTGTTAAACCAAGAAAGAGTTCTATAACTTTTGGCAAGGATGCCAAGTTATCACCTCGTTATGTGGGACCTTTTGAAATTGTCGAAATAATCAATCCTGTAGCTTATCGATTAGCATTACCACCTGCTTTGTCTCGCATGCATGATGTTTTCCATATTTCTTTGCTTAAGAAATACGTTTCAGATTTGTCACATGTTTTAAATTGGAATTCCTTGCAGGTCCAAGACCCAGGAATAATCGTGGTTAAACCCACATGAGTGCTGGAAACTCGCCAATTGCATTTGAGAAATCGTGAAATATAGCAATGTAAGGTCCAGTGGGACTAGTTTAACAAAGAAAGTGCAACTTGGGAAAATCTGGAAGAGATGAAAATTGCTTTTCCCTTTCTTTTTGAACAGAAAGAAATCTGTTGACAAAACATTTTTTTTATGAACTTATCTTTTCATGTCTTTATGAAAGCCAGATTGAGGCAAACATTATTCAGGTTGAATAAAATGTATCGTGACATTGATTTCTGGAACTATTCAAGTTGGAAATAGTCTCTTGTATTGTGAACTAATAAATTGGTTGACCTGAAGGTAAATCAAAAATATGTAATCATCTGGACGATGAATCTTTTAGGAGGGAAGCATGTAATGCCCTGAACTGTTGTTACTTCCTCCTGAGCACTCAAGTGTTGATATATGATTTCTTCTGTATAAGGACATGTTCCATTGATTGTGAAGTCATGCTTGATCTGGATTGTATCTTCTTTGCATTTAAAGATCTTTGACTGAGTCGGAATATGTTTGGACTCTTTTATTTCTTTCATTTTTAGACTTTGAGTTCAATCGATTTCGGGATGAATTGTGGATTTACCCATCTTTATGACTCAGCCTTGGATCAGTGGCATTGATCCAAGAGATGTTTTAAGTTTATTCATGATGAACAAAATTTATTGACCTTACGAAAGTTGCAAGGTCTGAATGAGTTGAATGAGCAATTCAGGAGTTAACTCAGGCTGATCTTGTTAAATGAAAATTGGTTCCAAATACCATAACATCGGGAAGGCCTAGACCTTAAGCCAGGTAAGATGTTCCTGGGTATTCAGTAAGCTTATTTAGCAATACCTGATAGGATCCTGTCATAGGGATGTTTTACCCTGTTTGGTTCTAATACGGATCGGTCCTACTTGGGAGACCTAGACTGGATTTGTTAAGGTTAATAACCTTAACCTAAACTATAACCTATCGGTTAAATTATTATTAATCTAACCTAGCCCTAAACTATAAGCTAAATGTTCCTAAGGTTAGCTACACCTAGCACTATGAAGTAAGACTAATGTCTTACCTTATGATCTACCTATGTTTCTAACCTATCTTAACTAATGATCATGGTTGGAGGGGGACCTATGAAGGGGCGCGAGTCATAGGCGGTGGTTTCTATGGCATTTATGAGGTGGATAAGGATGAAGGACTTGGGATTTGGTGGAGGTTGTAAACATCTATTGAGACCTGACGTGGCGGTATCACCAAATTTGGGAATGGTTGTTTGTGTTCAATTGGCAATCACCAACTTTGGTGGTCGGTGGCAATGGAGATTAGGCGGGAATATGGGAGTTAATGCTATTGATGAACTTCGGTTCCCGAGCACGGATTGCTTGGGAAGGCATGCAAAAGGAAAATTTGTTGGTTGTTTGGTTTTCCATGCGTTCCATTTTTCTCTCTGCTTGATCACTGGTTCTTCGAACCAGTCTACTTTGTGTTGCATGGCAACTATGAGAATATCTAGCTCCTTTCTCGGTTGGGGAAGGTTTATAAGGCATGAAGGTAACAGTTTATTGTTGTTTAATCTATCGTGGAAGAAGAAGAGAAGGTGCGAGCACATTCAGAGGTCTTCTTTGGATTTTTAAGCGACACTATCAGGCATGATAGGCCCTAACTTTTAAAAATCTTGCTTTCCTTCAAATGATTTCATTAGAACAACTCTGTTCAGGTGATTTTTAGTACAGTTGGTTTGAAGCAATGTATTGGTTCTTCTTTTCCTAAGGATTTAGGAATCTCTGGTTATGTGAAGACTCTGTTGAAATGTTACTGTATTTATTTCTTCTTCTTGGATTCTTTTCGGCTGAAGACGTGGCTGTGTTATCATGTTGTTGAATCCTGTTGAATCTTGCTGGGTATACTTAAAGTTCCTTCTGAATGGGATGCTTGTTGTGATTATTTTACTTGAAAGTGACTTCTGTAGAAGCTTTGTTGTGAATACTTATTAGTATAGACTCTGTTGGAGTCCTTGAAATGTATCTTGTATTTCAACTTCTGTATAAGCTTAGTTGTGAATACTTATTGATATTGACTCTGTTGGAGTCCTTGAAATGTATCTTGTATTTCGACTTCTATAGAAGTTTAGTTGTGAAGACTGTTGGTATTGACTCTGTTGGAGTCCTTGAATGTTTTTGTATGAATTCGACTTCAATCTAAACCCTGGCTGTGAGTTCTTGTTGGATACGACTCCGTTGGAGTCTTTGTAGTATTTCCATGTGAACATGACTCCTATTGAAGTCCTTGATGTGTTTGTGTGTTAGCTCGACTTCTGATGTAAGTCCTCGCTGTGCATACTTATTAATCCGACTCTTTTTATAGGTTGTTGTGTTTATATTCAGTTCAATTCTGTGGAATGTGTGCTGGGTTTACATTACAAGCACGACTCTATTTGAGTCCCTGTTGTATTTTCGTATTAGCTTGACTTAGGTTAAAACTTTGATGAGATTTTGTAATGGAGGTGACTTCTGTAAAGTCCTTGCTGTATAAACTGTAGGGATTAGACTCAGTTGAATGTTTGCTGTGTTTCGACTCAGTGGAATTGTCGCTGTGTTTGCATCTGGATACGTCTTCTATTTTTGGTGTTATCTAGACTCTGGTTGACTGAGATAAAGGGTTCCTAGCTGTGCCATGTCAGGCGATGGCGTTGGGTATTTTTTTATGTTTAATGAATGATATGGAAAGATCTGTTGAGTCTATTTTGGTCGGATTATTTATTATTGCTTGTCACGGGAGCTCTAGTATTGCTTAATAGCTACAGGGGATTTTTATAATTGGATTTAGATGAAACTGTAGTTCTTCTTGTAATCTCGACTGTTTAGTCGCATGCGTAAATGTAATTACGTTATTCTAGAGGAGTCGGTATAGTCCAGAACATGATTGATATGGGAATCTGACTGCTTCTGTTTCTTTTCCTATGTTGTAAAGTATATGTTGATGCATAATAGGAGGAATAAGAAAATACTCTCTCCTAGTCTGGAAACTTTGTGTGCTTTCTTCTTGTATCCTTAGGTGATCTCTATAGTAAGGGCATAACAAGAATAGACTGTGGTATTGTATGGAGAGACTGGTATAAAATGTGTGTTGCTGTATAAGTAGGTATACTTGTCAATACCATTGAAATATGTTATGATTATAAAAGAATCCCGTCAGTTGAGCTTGCGGAATGTTATAAACTGCCTTTGTGGAAGGGTAAAAACATATTTGTTGGATACACGAACTGTTAGGAAATTCATTTGTGTTTTTGAATGGAATAATTTGTGGATTATTGCTGTCCTAGTGATTCAGATGGATGGTTGTTTTGGATACATTTGTTCTTCTTAGTCTCTAATATATATGATGAAACATCTGAAAAGTATTTAGGACTAATTGGTAACTATAATATGAGTTATGCATTAAAATTCATGTTTGAATTATAGAAAGAACATAGTATGAATTATGTTTACATGTTTGATGAAATGATTTCATTTAAATAGGGTGTTTAATGAGAGCAATTGGTGGATTGCAATTGTTTTAAGAATTAGTGCTTATCATGCTCAGTTCACCGAACTGACCCGTGTTGACAATTTTTGCAGATGGTTGTCGTAAGTGGTAAAGGCACGCAGATCTGATATGATGTTCAGATTGTTTAATTTGGTTTATGATGAATTCCAACTTGATTCTCTAAATGTACTACACTGAGAAAGTTGTTCTCTTGTTGTTGTGTATTGTATCAAATATGCTGAATGCATAAATTGTAATTGATTAGCTTAGAAATGAATGAAATGAGGGGATTGTTACTTATGTGGCTGCATTTGTATCTTGATGAATTGAACTTCTTCGGTTCGAATGTTTTTAAGTGCATTTTTATTATTTTTATACCTTGAAGATATTAGGATTCTCTAAGTAAGCCTTGTAAAGATTATGTGGCTGGATACTTGTAAATGATTGGTAGTTCTGTTATGTTCTATATAAGGCTAAATTAGAAATTAGCCCACTGTTCTTCGAGAAGCTAAGGTTAAAATAAACCTTAACAGGAAGCTAAATGGGAAGAGTAATTTATTACTTCCTAACCTTGATCTAAGTCAAGACAACATATTAAATGATTTAAAATTACTATATCTTAATACAAATAAGTATGATATAATACAGTTTTGGAAAACCGATATAAACCTAAAAAGGTATATTTATCATCCTTAAGAGGAGACTTAGGGCTACTGCCCATTTTCGTTGATTAAGATTATGGTGAATAAAAGAACTCTTGACGAGATCTCAAATCTTATTAATTTCTCTCTGTGAAATGGATCTTAATTAAGTAAGGCAACTCAATGATGAGGAGCCCAGGAGTTGGGATAAGACTAATCGAAAGGAGAGTCTTAAAGTATAATTTCAACTCAACGTATGTAACACCTTAGGATAAGTAGATCTTTCCGAGGTGGTTTTTTAGGATGTCAACTGCAGGGTTGTACCCTCGAGAAGATTGGGATCTTCTCGAGGATAAAACAATGTAGGTGGCTTATGGCAACACCCTTTGCATTGATTGTTAATATTTACACCTTAAACTTGAACAAGTTTTTACTCTCGGGATCTGGTTAGGAACATGGTCATGTTATGAGGCTGCCCTTGGAGATTTGGGGTACATTGACACACTGGGTTAACTAGGGTTTATCCAGTATGTCAGCTTATCCCTAGTCCTCAAGAGCATCCTTATAACATTGTCATGTTATTAATCCATTCCTGAGTGAATGACTTGGGGGAGGGATGACTGACAGAAGTCAGTATGGGACATTCTATATAACATCGGAGTAGGGTGGAGGACGTATTCCAGATTGACGAGTATGCCGTCAAGGAATATGAGACATGAACAGTATGTTTCAAAACTTTGGCCAAAGTATCGCAAGCTGCTGATTGCGTTGTCCTATGTCACCTAGTCTAAGGGATGAGATGCCGATGAATAATGGTAACAATTATTCAGATAGGTTCCTTGGATAGAGCATTCTGAAATCCCATATTAGGGAAGAGAACCGCAAGAGTGAAGAGTTTGTAAAAATGCCAACTCTGTGAAACACATGAATAGATCGGTAGATCACCGAGTCATGGAATGAATAGATCGGTGGTGCACCGAGTCATTACAGTTGCATATGGTTATCTGTTATAAGAATGGTTGTTTTGATTTGTGAGTTCTAAATTATGTATTTAGAACTAGGAAGCATTTATCAATTTTTTTTTTTACTTGTTCTAATGTACTAATTTGGGGAATGTTACAAGCCCCAAAGGTGGTAGTGCGAATACTAGTACAGATGCCCATAGAGAAAAAGGAATGTGCATATGCCAATCCTTCCCAATATTGTCAACCACTTTCATAAGAATTTTGTTGAGGGTTTTGTTAGTGGATTTGGCTTGGCTATTAGTTTGTGGGTAATAAGGTGAGGAGAAACTAAGTTGAATGCCGAAGGTGTCACAAAGTTTTTGTAGTGTTTTGTTTTTGAATTGTTTTCCATTTTCAGTGATGAGGCGATGAGGGACACCAAAGTGAAAAATGATATGATGGTTAATGAACTCACATATTTTCTTAGCTTTCATGGAGATGAGCGGTATGGCTTCTACCCATTTTGTGTAGTATTCGGTAGTGGTTATGATCCATTGATGGTGTTGGGAAGAATGAGGATTGATTTCTTCGACAAGATCTAAACCCCATTGAGAGAAGGGCCAAAGGTCATGAGCAACCTGTAAGGCATGACTGGGTGTATGATGAAGGTTGGAATGTTGTTGACATTTCATGTAGCATTTGACATAGTCACAACAATCATGATTAAGGGTCGGCCAATAATAGCCTAGGTGAAGAATATGCTTAGCAATAGCAAGGCCACTGAAGTGACCTCCACATATGCCATCATGAACTTATTTAATGGTATAGGGGATTTGAGTTAGTGAGGCATCATAAGAGAATACTTTCAAAGCCTCGTTTATAGAGAAGGCCACCCATGATGACATAACAAGAGGCCTTTTTGAGAAAGGTGCACTATCCATTACATGTGAGATCAGGAGGCAATATAGAAAGGGAAAGGTAGTCTGCAAGCTACTTATACCAAAGATCTTGTGTGTTCAGTGAGGTAGTTTGGACGAGGTTAATACAACAAGATTTATAAGAAGGTCTCGGTATGCATTTTATGGTAACAAAGATGTCTGAATTGTCAGGCGAAGTAGGTATTTGAGAAGTAAGGCAGGCCATGGTATCCATGAATTTATTGGTGGATCATGGAATGGTTTGAATTTTATAGCGGTCAAAGGTAGTCAACATGATGCCAACGTAACATTTGTATTCTTGAAGTATTTCATTATGACATTGATAAACACCATTGACTTGGTTTACTACCAGTTGAGAATCACCAAAGATATTAATGGACTGAACGTCTAAGGCATAGGCGGTCATGAGACCCAATACGAGTGCTTCGTATTGGTTGATATTGTTGGTGCATTTGAATTCGAGTTTAAATGATAAGGGCATGGGTTCACCATCAAGAGGAATGAGGATAATTCCTGCACCACCCCATGCTGACATTTGGAACCATTGAAGAATAAGGTCATTTGGTAAGGGTCATCATCCAAAGAGAGGTTAGCAATGGATTCGTTAGGGAAATCAAAGTTTGAGGGTTGGTCCCTGCAAATAGGTGCATCAACCAGTTGTTTGGTGATATCCTGGGCCTTAATGGAATTTTGGTGAATGAATTTGAGGTAAAGATCAGCTAAAAGTATAAGCCATCACGCATTGTTGTAATCGATTTTGATAAGTTTTAGTGTACATGATGTGTAAGTGGTCAAAACATAGGTTTTGTGGTTGAGTAGATAATGACGAGTTTGGTGGCAATGAAAAATAAGGCTAAGAAAATTATTTTAGGTTGAGTGTATTGGGTTTCGTAGTCTAGAAGGGTATGGCTGATATAATAAACTGCCTACTCCTTATGTTGTTCATCATGATGAGCGAGCATGGATCCCAAGGAATGATAGGTAGCTGATATGTATAGGTAAAAGGGTTGATCGTATTTAGGTGGAATGAGTATGGGTGGTTGGAGAAGGTATTGTTTTAGGGCCTCAAAATCTTTGTGATAGTCAACATCCCATTTGAAAGAGATGTCCTTCCTAAGCAGATGATGAAATGGTTGACACCGGTCGAGAGTTGGGAAATAAATCGGTGAATGGACTACAATTTACCTTATAGGCTACAGATTTGTTTAAGGTTAGTGGGTGGAGGCATTTCCAGAATGGCCTTGACTTTAGCTGGGTCAACTTCTATACCATGTAAGGAAATGATAAATCCCAGGAGATTTCCTAAGAGAACTGTGAAGACACACTTTTTAGGCTAAAGGCGACGTAATATTTAATGAGGTAGTCAAAGATGGTTTTGAGGATAGTGAGGTGCTTAGCGCGGCATTTATATTTATCCAAGAGATCATCCACGTAATCTTCCAATATGTGATGCATGATATCATGGAAGATGTAAGTCATAGTATGTTGATATGTAGCACCTGTGTTTTTTAGGCCAAAAGGCATGACTCGATAGCAGAAGGTCCCCCAAGGGGTAATGAATGCGGTCTTGTCTTGCTTCGGGGCAAGAAAAAAATTTGGTTATAACTCAAGAAACCATCCATGAGTGAGAGCATCTCATGACCCACGGTAAGGTCCACAAGTTGATTAATACTGGGCAAGGGAAAGTCATATTTTGGGCAGGCGATGTTGAGGTCCCAGAAGTCTGGACAAATGCAGACTCCCCCTGTTGCTTTAGTGACAGGGACAATGTTGGAAATCCAATGAGGATAATAAATTGGTAAGATGAAGAAAATAGAAAGAAGACGCTGAAGTTCTTCTTTGACGAGAAGGGCAATGTGAGGATGCATTTTTCTTAGTTTTTGTTTGTTAGGTTTGGCATCGGGAATGGTTACGATATTTTGGATCACTATGGTGGGGTCAATACCAGGCATGTCTGCATAAGACCAAGTAAAATCATGGTTATGCTCTCGGAGAAAAGAAGTGATGGCTTCTTGTTCAGCAACATCTAAAGATTATCTGATCTTTAGGATGTGTGGGTTGTCCTGAGTATGAACGTTGATCTCGATAGTTGATTCATTCAACATGGTTTTCATCTCGAGAGGGTAATGACCATTGAATATATGAGTCTTTTACATTAAGGTAGGTGAGTATGGAGTCATCATCCTAACATTGAACGACGTTAATGGTTGGTGTGTTGTCATCAATCATCTCGGATACAAGAATGGAAGAGTGGAAGGGGCCTAGCCTTCGTGTTGATAATTCAAAGGCCCCAAGGAAATGGTGTTTATGATTTTTTTTTTTTTTTTTAGGAGGGATAGATTCAGGGATCCATCAACTCCGTCAATGAGGAGGTGGTGATGAAGGTGGACAAGGGCTAGGGTTTGCAATGAGTTCAATGTGGGCCTGTTTGGTAGGAGGTTCGGGGAAGCCGATACCACTATGATCATTATGCTTGTGGGTGGTACATGGAATAACGGTATGGCGACCTTGCTCATAGAAGCCAAAACCAAAACCATTCCATGCACAGTGGTGTAGGAAGGTGTGGGCGAAACGAAAATTGGTAAGTGATTGGAAGTCAGCGGAAAATGGGCGGGGTTGTGATGGTGGTTCAGGTGTGTAGGTAGTAGTATCAAGTCCCCCATAGGTGAGACTAGTATGAAGATGAGGAGGGCCACAAAGGAGGCATTATCTAATACGGTGATCATAGTGAGGGTGTTTTTGAAGACTTCCATACTCATGTGGAGTAAGGAAGGTGTTGACACTATATAGGAGGTACTCCACTAGAGTGAGGCATTGAAAAACACCTTCCAAGGGATCAATGGTTGGTATGTGGGTAGCTGGTATGGACGATGTGTCGAGGTTGATGTGGAGGTGGTGTTAATGGATTGGGAAGCTAATGGGTCAGCTGTGGAGGTTATAGCAATGGTAGGAATAGAGGAGGTATGTGTGGTGAAAATAGTGGCGGTACTGGTAGGTGGAGGTATAGGTGAAGTGGTAGTGGTTGCGGAGATAGATGGCTTAACCAAGTATGAGTAAATCGTTGGGTCGGTAAAGCATGTTACATGTTTTGAAAGGTGATGGGTCAGCTGGAATGGTATAAGTGTGTCCTTCGTGTTCAAAATTTACACAACGATGCAAAGTAGAAGGAACACAACCCATGACATGGATCCAAGGTCTACCAAGTAACAAGTTATATTGGAATTCCCCCTCCAATACATAAAAAAATTCTAGAATAGTGCGGGGCCCACACAAACGTGAAATATGACCATTCCTAGTGTGGAGGTGATAGCGTCATTGAATGAATGCAACATGACCAGATGTTTGTGCATGTAATTTTTAGGTATGCACATTTGAGCAAATGCATGGGATGAAATGATGTTAATGCTAGTGCCTCCATCAATCATCACACACCGTACTGTATGTCATCAATGTGGACAGAGATGAAGAGGGTTGGGTCCAGGTCCTCATTTTGGTATGGTGTGATCTCCTCCTATGAGAAGCTAAGGGAGGCCACTTGGTGAAAAAGGTGAGGTGGAGATGAAGGTGGTAATTTGGTGAGGGAAGCTACATGATGGGGTGTGATAATGGAGGCTATGGGTGTAGGGTCATTGGGTAAAACCTCGATAGATTGAAGAACCTCCATGAGGGCTTGACGATGGGATTCTAAGGTTTAGATGAGGTCATATAAGGACATTTTGAGTGGAGATTGGTGTAATTGTTTGAGCATGGTGTGATGTGTGACACCATTAGAAATGGGGTATGTGGGGCCGTGGATAGTTATCTTAGGTATGGGTGCAGATGGTATGTTGGGTATAAGATTGGTTGGTGGGTTAGCTACCTTTTCTTTACCCTTCTGCACACATGTAGTAATGTGTACCATGTTGATTTGAGGGAATTTGTCAAATGGAGAGGGTGTAGGGTAAGTGGTATAATGACATGAAGGGAAAAAACCTATGGGAGGAGAAAAACCTTGTGAGGTCAGTTGGGTGCAGCGACATTTGGGTGGTGGCGTGGCAAGTTCTCTAATGCGAACCATGTTAATTTCAAATCTTGGGGGTGGCTCTAGGAGTTGTGAGGATGGAGGTTGTGGTTGTTGAGTGGGTAGTGTGGGAATGGGTGTAGGTGAAGCAGGGTCCTCGTCCAGAAGGTTTATCGTCAAAGTTGGTTTCCGGTGGACACAATTGGATAAGGACGGTTTTGAGGCCTTACAGCTTCTCCACATCATGCCTTGGCACATGATGGAATGCAAAAAATTTAGTATCATCAAAACCTTTTGGCTTGGGTTTGAGGGGGTCATATGGTCGGAGTGGCGGTAATGTGATAATATAAGTCTCGAGGAGGTTGGTTAAAATTTTGGCATAAGACCCTGCTAGTGGATCACAATGGGAAGTAAATGTGGGTTTGGGTGTAGGTATGGTTGGTTGTCTGGGAATTATTTTTGGAAGAGTAGGAACAGGTCAAGCTATGGGTTTAGGCTCCGTGTGGTTTGAGGTATCGGTTGGGTTCGTTTGGGTAGGGGTATAGTAGATGGATGGGTAGGTGGGTGTGGTTTTGTTTTGACTACTTTGTTATGGGGTAGTGGGGTTTTGTTTTTGGGGTGCACCTTCTTGGGTAAAGGTGATGTGGGCATACAAGGTCTATGAAGGAAAGTAGATGGAGGAAGAGGGCGAGTTACCCATGGGGATAACGAGGGTGCTATGAAGGTAGATGACACGAGGTTGTGCTTGGGGTGCGAGGGACAATGACTGAAGTGTAGTAGGTAGTGAAGCAATGGCTGAAGGTATCGGAGGTATTGGTGGTAAAGAGACTACAGGTGTGGGTATGAATCGTGTTGTGTGATGGGGTAGGTTAGAGATTTGTGAGGTAGGAATGGGTGGTTGTGTTATTGGGTTATGAATGGATGAGGGGTGCTTGACCCTATTAGGCAGCTGAGGTCTTAAGGTAGATGGGACAAGTGTGGGTGTGATTGGTGTGGTAGGTGTATGAGGTTGATGAGTTTTTTCTTTAGCTTAGGTGTCGAGTAGGTGTGGTTCTAACGTTGGAGGATGTAGCTAAATCCAGGTTTAATAGGTGAATGAGTAAGGCTGGTGGTCGAGGTGACCCCTAAAATGATAATAGGTTTAGTGGAGGTAAATGTTGTGGGTATAGGTTTAGGTTTAGGCATAGGTCGGGTTATGGGTAAGGGTGTGGTGTGAGTGCTAACACGTATCATAGAAGGGGTTGCAACAGTAGTGGTTATATGTGCTTTGATGGGTGGAAATGTTTTTGGGTAGATAGTGGAGGTGTCATTGAGGGATCTCTACATCTGTGTTAGACAGGGAGTAAGAGGCACCCCCATAGCAAAGCTCTATCCACATACTCTAAGTGATCAGCCAAATGTGAGAATGGCACATCAGTGGGTGAAATTGGTGAGGACCTAATGGGAATTCCCGTAAAATGCATCTTAGAGATGGGGAATTGGCCAACTTCAGCTTCTGTGGGTAAGAGAGCTGAAAGTAGGTCTATTGGATGTTGGGTAGCTAATGGAGAATGCTCACCAAGAGGCAAAGGTATCTCCACTAGGTCTATGATGAGTGGAAGAGATGATGGGAGTTCCTCAATAAGTGAAGGAATGGATAGGTGCTCCTCTATGGGTGGAGGAGGTACAGTAGGTAAAGGTTTGCTAAGTGGAGGAGCTAGGGGTGAGATGGTCTCAATGTCTGCAGGAGACTCCTTTGTAGGTGATGTAGGAGATGAAGGGTGTTCTTCTATCGTGAAGGAACAATGATGGTTGGTTCAGACATGGAAGGAGGATTTCGGGCTAGGATTTCCTCTATGGAAGGGATGTGAGGTAATTGAGATGTAACAAGTACCTCGTTAAAGATCGCATGAACCTCACGAGTATGGGTATCGTGAGTGGATGTCTCACCTATTTGATTGGATGAAGGGGCATGATTGGGAAATGGTTTTTGAAGATTTGTAGATTTTGGTTGGGGGTGGCATTGGGATTATCCACAGTTAGCTCACCTTTCTCAAGCATTTCTTGGATAATATTCTTAAAAGTGATGTAGTTGTCATCACTATGACCTTTCACTCGGTGATAGTTATAGAAATCTTGTTCCTTATACCACATGGGCATGGGGTGAGTAGGGTTGAAACTAGTGTGTGGTTTTATGGGTGGAAGGGTGATGGCACTAGCTTTGATCAACTTTTCTAAAACAGAAGAGTAAGGTTCCCCAATTGGGGTATATTTTCACTACTTTTGTCCAATCGAAAATCCTGTGCGGGTGATAGATTGGATAAGGTTGTGGCTTGATTGGATGGATGATATGGGCCATCCTTTAGTACCACTATGTTAGTGGTACCTTTATCCTTTGAATAATTGGTTGGTGGTTTAGAATAAGAAGAGGTTTCATTCGACTTGAATGTTGAATTCTTATTTCGTAATTGGATTTTCTTCTCTTCAATAGCCCAAATTTCTAACTTTCGTGCCATAGTGAATGCCTCATCGAATGTTCTGAAAGTTTGGACCTGCAAGGTTAGGGAGATATGTCTGGCACAAGCTCATGTGAAGAGCTTGATGAGTTTAGTTTATGGAAGTTAAAAGGTAAGTTGATTTATCAGCCGTGCCAAAGCAAGCAACAAAATCTGCGATAGATTCATCCTCGTACTGATGTGTGGAATATAGATCGGTCATGGTAACTTTCTTAGCGATGTTGATAGAAAAATGATCCAAGAAAGCTTGGGCTACCTAATTGAATGAAAATATGGAGTTTTGGGTAACCCACTATACCAATCCAATGCTGGTCCAAAGGAGGGACATGGGAAAAGTTCTCAAAAGTAAGGCATCATCATGAGAAATCAAATAAAATCCATGTTTAAATGAGTGAAAATGATGTTGTGGGTCTTCCTTACTATTGAAGTGGTTGAATTTAGGCATTCCCCAATGCACAGGGTATGAACGGATGGGAATGGATGGGTGAATAGGGTCGTTACAAATCTCGTCATAGGTAAGAGAGTTGCGGGAGCCGGAGACCGATGCCTCCAGTGTTTGCATCTTATCCATCATCAATCTAATTAGGTCATTGGTGGGTTGTGATGATTAGATGACTCCTATAATGTGAGGAGGTTGGTTTTGGGTATATAATGGGTGTGACATTCCAATGTATGGGGCTGCCATGTAAGGTGGTGGAGAAGAAGGTAATGAAATAGGGGGTACGTACCCGGAATGAATGATAGATGAAACAGTGGTTATTTGTAGTATGTATATGGGGGTGGAAGGGTCATGGTAACCCTAGTGGCAATAGGGGCTAATGATTATGGAATGGAAATATCTACATTCTGAAATGGGGTAGGGGTCACCAACACCGGAGGTGGGAATGTAGCTATGGGTTTTATGAGACATGATGGATGGATGAGGTTGTGTTTGGGGTAATCATCGAGGGTATGGTAGATGTAATGGGTGTTACAAGGGTAACAGATGTGGCGATCATGCATAAGCAGTATAGGACCTACTGCGTAATGACCGGGGGTAAAGTGGAAGTGGGAAACACAGAGCCAGATGGGGCTGAGGTGGAAGTGGGTGTAAGTTTTGGGGGATAGATATAGGCATGCCATATATCAACTAACCCGAGGCATCTCAAGTGGATGAATGGGAGAGGTAAAACTGCAAGGCAATAGGGTTCTAGTCAAGGAGTCATGCAAACTCCTCATCTTTGGTAGTGATATTGGTAGGTTGGATGGGATCCATGGCTGGTGATAGAATAGAGGGTGGGGAAGGACTAGGGGGAGTAGTTGGTGACTAGCATGGAACACAAGGGCATTTTCTTGTCTTCGGGTTAGTACCATGTGAACCAGTACTAATCAGGTGATGTTGTTCTCTATAAATAATACAGAGAATAGTAGGAACAAGTGAATCTGGTGATAAAAATGGATGAAGTAACAAATGGTGCGTGGAATGTGAAATAGGGTAACCGATACTGGTTAGGGACAACCAACATCGGTTAGTTGTAACACCCTTAACTGTTGTTATTTCCTCCTTTGCATTCAAGTGTTGATATGTGATTTTCCTTATATGGATATGTTCTTCTGAATTATTGGAAATCATGCTTGATATGGATAAGTCTTTTCTGCTCTTAAGATCCTTTGATCAAACTAGTATGACTTCTCTGAATCCATTTTTCACTTCTGGTAGGTGATTTGCAATCTGGTTTAAGAGTTGTAAACTTTTCTTTTATCTGACTCATCCTTGGATCAATTTTGATCCAAGGAATGTTTTAAAACTACTCTGTTGAATGAATGGTAAAATTGACATTCCATGAGTTAAGGTACATGCTGGACTAAACTTTGTTGTTGCAAGTTCTTTGATTTATATGTGAACGTACTTCCATTTAGTAGGTTGTTTGGCTTGGGTCTTTGAAGATCGACCAAGATTGCTGATAAAATAGGCATGCGGCTGTACACACACATAAGGGATACCCAGGACCCTATTGAGGATTAACTTACGGAATCCTAAGCTAGGTGAAAGTATTTCCTACCTAAGTTATGTTACTTGATACAATTTTTTTCTAACCTAAACTGGTACTAAAGAGTTAGAAGGGTTGCTAGGTATAAAAACTAGAACCTAACACTACAAGGTTATTTGGTGATCTAACCTAGTTTCTAAAAGCTATTGTATTTTTGATTACTTACCTATGTGGAGTTATCTAACCTAATTGTTAAGGACCTATGTTGGGGGTTAGTGGTTAGTGTTATATCCTAAGGTATAAACTTTAATCTACCTAAGATCTAACCTAAGCCATTAATCTATCCTAAGTTATTGGCATGAAGGGGAACCTAAGGGGTTGCATGCACATTGGTGACGGTTCCTAAGGCATTTATGAAGATGATAAGGTTTATTAATTCATACCGACTACTAGCTTTGGAAGGGGTTAATTGGTTTGGTGAGAGGCTTAGGTGGCAGCATCTCTAAAAATGGAAATACATGTTATTTTTGATTTGGAACTTTCCAGACTTGGCAAGGTGGTGGGAAGATTGGGTGGGAGATATGGAATTAATGAAATTAATGAAATTGGTTTCATGAGCTAAACCAATTTTGTAGGCATGCTAGTGGATTTTTGTTTGGTTGTTTCATTTTTCATGCTCTCCGATTTTCTCTCTTCATGCACTCTAGTTTTTCAAACCAGCAGTTTAAAGTGCATTGCATGGCTATTTTGGAGGTTCCAAATCTATTTTTGTTTCATGGAGTTTATATGAAGCATTGTGAAAGAAGTATTTGGTTGTTTGATCTTTCATGAGAAGAGGAGAAGAAACAAGTTTAGCTAGAGGTCTTCTTTGATTTTACAGTGACACTATCAGGCATGATAGGCCCTAATTGTTAAAATCTCTTGCTTTCCTCTAAGTGTTTTCATTAAAACAACTTTGCTCTGATGAGTTTTGTGCATTTCTTGCTTAATCTAATAAATGGATTGATGGGTTTTGTAATACTTGCATTATGGGTTTCAATCCATGATACATGTGGTTCTGTTGAAAAATTTTGTTGCACAAATGATCTATGTATACAAAAACAAAGTTGGTGACTCTGTTTAGCTTCTTTGGTTATTGGAAATTGTTGTCTAGTTCGACCACTTTTGTTGACAATGAAATACTAGCTGAGTTTTTATTTTTTTTAAAAGAACTCTGAGTTCTGCATGTGTTGTTGAGATTATTGTTGGGAGAACTCGTTGTGTCTTGTGATCTCGAGTTGGTAAGGAACTCTAGTCTTATTAATCTTGTATGCAAGTTTGAGCTTCAGTTGGAAACTTGTTTTGGTAGAGTGAACTATAACAAGAGATTCTTGGGTCTGTGAAGCATGCGTTTTGATCCATAGTTTAATGGACTATGGATAGACCCGAATATGGTTTGGGTTTTGTATTTATTCTTGCAAAAACACAAACTGTTATTGAAATTCTCATGCACTATGGATAAGCCAGTATATGGCTTGTTGTTTATGTATTTCACCTTACATGAAACATTGACTGATATTGAAACTTGCATGCACAGGAAAAACCGTATATGGTTTAGTTTGTATTTCATCCTGTGAAAACTTGATTGTTTTTGGAACAGTATTAAATTTGGAACTTGTGTTTTTTATCTTGGATAGATTGTACTATTGTTTGAAGCCGCTTTAGGTAGGGTGCTTGTGAACTATTTCCTTATGACTATTTAACTATATTATAGGTTCGTTATGAACCCAAATTTCATGTTTTGTAGTCATTTGGTCTGAACTCTATTATGTATCTTACATTCAGTATGGGAAACTGGGTTTGAAAGGATTTTAACTGAAAATGGAAGTTAGTTGTTCATAGAATGAATTGTTTTATAAGAAGTTTCTTCTTACTCATCTAGCTCTATGATGCTTTGGTGTATTTAGGGATTTGTGATTGTGATATTGTGATACATCCTTGTATAATCATTTTGTTACTTGGTGTTTGTAATTAAAAGGTAACTAGAATGATGTGTTGGTTTAGATATTATAGTCTTTGATTGCTTTATAACTATAGAGGGAACATGTTGTATCCGATCCGAACTTGGTGACAAGAATTTGAATGATCTTGATTCCTTATGGGAGCTTATGCTTTACATTGTGTTTGGATTTGTGATTCAAATATGAGACAATTTGTATTATTTATATGATGTTTTGATCTAGTCGTTTGTCTGGAAACCCAATCTATAGTTCTTGTAGTGGTATACTATTGAGATAGTTCTGTTTTACCTGAATTGTTGGAAATTTTTGAGTGTTCAACATCTACTCAGACTTCTTACCTCTTGTTGGGTCCAGTAAATGAATGTTAGGTCTTGAAAAGTTTAATTGTGATTCAAATCCATTGCGGACTGTGTTTGAATTTCACTATTTTATCATCGAGTTTAAAAGAGAATAGTTAATGGAAAGGATTGATGGAACTTCACTTTAGATGGTAAAGTGTTCTAAGAAGGAAAAATGCTAGTGTGCTCTCTTCAGTTATTCTAGTCCAATAAAAGATTGTTAAGTCTTTAACAAAATACACTGTGAAACTTACTATCCTTGGACTGTGTATGAACTTCATTATTACAATGTTTCTGATGGAAGGTAGAATTCATGCATTATAATGTGAAGATTTAGAAGGGAAGATAGCATTTAGTTTTCTCTTTCCTTGGAGTTGATCTTGTTCTCTTTCTTTGGAACTCTTGCAAGAGCTTAAACTATATGCACGAGAGGAGGTAAAACTGTTTAATTAAGTTGTAAAGAAAAGATTGAATTGGGATCATATTCTTGTTAGGTCTCCTTTTCTAGTGCAGTTGGGTTAAGTTCATTAATTGGAACCTCTTAATTTTTATTCTTATTGGAAAAGGAAATCAATGTTTATTAGTCTTGTATACTTTTCATTTGACTGAAATGAAGTAGAATGAGATTGAAGTTAGGTTGGAAAAAGAAATTGTAGCTTGTTGTTGACTGTTAATCCATCACTTCTTCTTGGATTTCTTTCATATGGATCTATTTTGATGAATACCTTAAATTGATAAATTTTAAAGTAGAGTTACTTTAAAGGAATAGTTTAAATCATGATATACACTATTTCAGCTTTGTTGATGGTTATGTACCTTTGCAAATGGAATGCTTTCTTTTCTTCCTTACTTGAAAGTGAGATGAAACATCCAAGAGGGAATATGCTGTAAACACTTATGTATCTTTTAGTATAGACAAGTGTTGTAATTGGTAGGATGGAAACAATGATATGTTATGTTTTGTTGTTTGGTAAAGATAATTGATGGAATCAATTATACTTTAATTTATAGGACATGTATTATAGATTATATTATGTTCTTCTTTTTGTTAAACATGTTTAGTATTGCTCTTCTTTTTATTGATATTACTTATGCTTAGGGAGTATGAAGTACTTGTTGTTCATTAAAGTAGGGTTGTTTTTATTGGAACAATTAGTGGAATGCACTTTGTTTTAAGGATTAGTGCTTATCATGCTCAGTTCATTGAACTAACCCGTGTTAGAAATTTTTACAGATGGACTTCGTAAGTGATAAAAGAAGGAAAAAACTTATATGATGCATTGGCTGATCTAAGTTGATTCTTGAGAAGAATTCTAATCTGTTCTTAAGTTGTATTGAAAAAAAAAAATTATTCTTTTTTTTTTTGAATGAAGGTTGTTACATGTCATGTATATATATGTCAAAATGCATAAGTTGTAAATGTATAAGTTTTGAAAAGGAAATGTAGAATGAGAATTTACTTGCATGGATTATGTAAATTATCTTGTACTTTTGCAAAAGAAATGGAATCCTATTTAGTTGATGTTCTTCATGTTAATTATATGTTTCAATGAGTGTTCTTGGATAAGTAGGAAAAAGGGAATTAGAGTATTTTCCTAAACGTGAAGCAACTAAATAAGTTGCAGATAATCAATGTTCTTATCTAAACAATTCATATTATTAAGGTAACATGTGATAACTTACAATGAAAACTATGAAATTGTAAGGGACATAAAGGGTGTGTTAAACCCTAGAACTTAAGAGGAAGACTCTTCCTCTCTTATTAAAAGTAAGCAAAAAGGGAGATATGAATACAATCATTAGACTTCATTTAATAAAGTCTACTAAGTTACAACCTCGGTGGTTGTTACACTTCCTTGAATAGTTAAATCACATTGAATGAAACTTAAGAGGTTGTTGTCCTTAATTCTTGGTGGTTGTTTGTTCAACCAACATTAGCAAACATCAAAGCAATCTTAAGTTAAGGAAGTTTTGCAAGGGTTAATGGAACCTAATTTGGAAAAGAACTTAGGGAGAGTTGGATTAGAGTCTGGGCAGGGTTGTTGAAATCATGCCTTTAGAATCCAAATTAATTTAACTTTAATAATCTCCTAGGGGTATGTATATCTCAACGAAGGTTATTCTGTAGGATCTTGGCACACGCCGACTGCAGGGTTGTACCTTCAAGAAGATTAGGATCTTCTCGAGGATACAACACTATAGTTGACATGTGGCAACACCCTTCTACATTGATCATCTAGATCTACACACTTTTGGACTTGAACTTAGTTTCTCTCGGAATGGGTAGTAGCGTAGTTACGATACGAAGTAGCCCTCTAGGACTCAGGGTATCTTGGCACACGGGGTTGACTTAGGTTGACCCAGTATGCCAATCTATCCTAAGTCTTTGTGAGCTCCTTCCTATCATAACCTATGATGTTAACCAGAACTTGGGATAAACCTTGGGCAAGAGGACTGACGGAAGTCGGTAAAGGACATTCTAGATAACAATAGAGTGGGGGTGAAGGACATATTCGATTGATGAGTATGTCCATCAAGGAATAAGTAATATGAATAGTATGTTAAAATCTTTGGCCAAAGTATCGCAAGTTGTTGGTTGCGTTGTCCTATGTCACCTAGTCTAAGGATCATGATGCAGATGAATATTGGTAACAACTATTCAGTTAGGTTCCTTAGACAGATCACTCAATACCTAGAATAGGGTAAGAGAACCAAGTATATGTAGTATACAGAAAAGTATTCAATACTTAGTATTAAAACATGAATAGATCGGTAGTTTATCGAGTCATGAAATGAATAGATCGGTAGTTTACCGAGTCATTATAGCTGCATATGGTTATCTGTTATAAGAATGGTTGTTTTTGGAATGTGTGTTCTAAATTACGTATTTAGAATAGAGAACATTACTCAAAAAAAAAAAAAAATTCCCTTGTTTCTAAAGTCTTAAAATGGGAATGTTACATCTTGGTATCAGAGCTAAAGGTTGTAGCTCTTGGACCTATTGTGTCCATAATATGATAAAAACTTGAATTTTCTTGTAACAGAAAATGGTTAGGACAAGAGGAAATGTTGCGAACAATGCTCCACCTGAGGAAGGAGTAGAACAAGCCCAAAAACTTGATGAGATCCTTGCTGCCCTATTAGACACAAGAGATCATTTGACTGTGCTCGAGCAACAAGTGATGGGTAATGAGGAGGAAGAAGAAGCTGGTAATAACAATCAGCCACCTCTGAGGACAACCCCAATATGGGTGTTGATAATAACAATGTTAATGTGCCTAACCAGCCAGAAAACAAAAAGGCTAGGTTGGCTGCTAAACTCACTAATGATATAAAAAGGATAAGTCCACCTAAGTTTGATGGCACCACATTAGGTGATGGAGCTGAGAATTGGCTCAGTGAGATGGAGAAGTACTTTGCAATAAGGAACTTCTCAGAAGAGACTAAAGCTATTTGGGGAGCATATCAACTTTCCCATGAAGCATCTTCATGGTGGGACAGCCGGAAGGATGAGCTAAACATTGATGAAACTAACATCACTTGGGATCAATTTAAAGGTTATTTTAGGCAACGATGGCTGCCACAACTTTATTATGATCAGAAAATGATTGAATTTCAGAACTTAGCCCAAGGGAAGTTAACTATAACTGAGTATTAGGAACGGTTTACTGAAACTACTCAAGTATGTACCTCAGTACCAAACTGATGAGAAGTTCAGATATGAAAATTCATCATGGGGTTGAATCCCATTATTGGGGGAGAGGTTGATGTTCACAACCCAACCACTATGGAAGGGGTTGTTGAAAAATCCATAAGGCAGGAACAGAAATTAAAGGCTATTTCTGCTCACAAAGAAGAAGTATGGAAGAAAGTTCCAAACTCTTCTTCAGCTTCTCTTACACCTAAGAAAGGACCATGGAAAAATTTTGGTAACAAAAGTAAGTTTCCAACTGATAATAATAAGAAAACAACAATGAATAAGACTACTAGAAATACATGGAACAATTTTGCCAGGAATAATAATAACGGTGAAAACCCTATGGAGGTCAGAATGATAACTACAAGGCTGGAAATAATTCTGAGCCCAAAAAGGGACCGGTAGGAGGCTGTTATAACTATGGAAAAGATCATTATGTGAATCAATTTCCTTTGAAGAAGGATGATCGTAATCAATAACACAAGATACATGTTGCAGTAGCTGACAAGCAAGTTGAAAAGCAAGTTACACCTATAGAAGTTCCTGGTAAGTTATTCGGCATACCTGTAACTATTCTATTTGATACGAGGAGCTACTGAATGTTTTATTTCTAGTAAACTTGCTTCAAAACTTAAAAGAAAAGCTGGAAAAATGGATAAATCATGGACTATACATTATGGTAATAATTTTATTCATACAGTTAGTATGTGTCTTTTTCGGAGTAGTCCTTGACTTACCTAGCTTTTCCACAGAAGTTGATCTCTATGTAGCACCTTTGGGATCTTATGATATAGTCATAGGTGTAAATTGGTTAGCAGAGCATAAAGCAAAGGTAGACTATTTTGAAAAACATATTAGTTGTTTAGATGATCTGCAGAAAATAACAGAGATTCAGGTGTAAAATGAGAAATTTCTATTAGGAAATTGTCAGCTATGTAACTTAAAAAGGCCAAAAATAAGGGTTGTACCTTATATGCAGTAAAAATTTCTAAATCATGGAAGAAAACAACGATTTCATGGAATGTTATCCACTGTTACAGAACTTTGGTGATGTATTTCGAAGAATTACCGGGATTACCACCCAAAAGGGAGTTTGACTTCACAATTGAAATCAAACCAGGTACTGAACCTATTTCTAAAGCACCTTATCGAATGACTACCATAGAGTTAGTAGAGCTTAAGGCTCAGTTACAAGAACTCTTGTCTAAAGGTTTGATTAGACCAAGTGTTTCACCTTGGGGAGCACTAGTGATCTTTGTGAAAAAGAAGGATGGAACCTCAGATTGTGCATTGATTACAAGATGTTAAACAAAGCAACAATCAAGAATAGATACCCACTTCCTAGAATTGATGATCTATTTGATCAGATGTGTGAGCATCGGTATATTCTAAGATAGACCTTCGGTCTAGATATCATCAATTACAAATTAAGGAAGAGGAATTCATAAAATGACTTTTAGGACAAGGTATGGACATTATGAATTCATGGTTTTACCCTTTGGATTAACGAATGCACCTACAAATTTTATGAACTTAATGAATAATATCTTTCAAGAATACTTGGACAAGTTTGTACTTGTATTCTTGGATGACATTCTCATATATTCTAAAAGTGTGGAGGAGCATCATGAACACTTGAAAATAGTTTTAGAAATTTTGAGAAAGAGATGGTTATATGGTAAGTTGTCCAAATGTTCTTTCTATGACACTGAAGTTCACTATTTGGGTCATGTTATAAGTAAATATGGGATTGTTGTAGATCCTTCTAAAATTGTAGCTATAATCAAGTGGCCTACACCAAAGAATGTACATGAAGTTAGAAGCTTCATGGGCCTTGCAGGTTATTATAGAAAATTTGTTAAGGATTTTTCTAAGGTGGTTGCACCAATAACTTCATTGCAGAAAAAATGATAAGAAATTTGTTTGGATGATAAATGTGAATCTGATTTTAAAAATTTGAAAAGTCAGTTGACTTCAGCACCTATTTTAGTTGTACCTGATCCTAATGGAGACTTCACGGTTGTAATGGATGCATCTGGGGAGGGTCTTGGAGGTATTTTGTTACAAAATGATCATGTCATAGCTTATGAAAGTAGAAAACTTAAGTTACATGAGTTGAATTATGCTCCACATGATTTAGAGCTTGTTGCCATAGTTCATGCACTTCAAGTTTGGAGGCATTATCTGCTTGGTAAACCATTTGAGTTGAAAATTGATCATCTTGGACTGAAGTACATTTTTACTCAGCCAAATCTGAATGCAAGACAATGAAGGTGGTTAGATTTTTTGTCTCAATATGACTTTGACATAAGTTACATTAAAGGAAAAGAGAATAGAGTGGCTGATGCTCTAAGTCGTAGGAAGCACATTTCTGCTCTTATAACACTAAGAACTCAGTTTAAGGATGAAGTAAAAAGTGTTATGGAATCTGACTCTTACTTTCAGCAAGTAAAAATAGCGCTTGCTATGCAGATCCGAAGGATGAAAAGTATAAAGGTTTTCACTTTGATAATGAGGGAATCTTACGATATGAAAATAGAGTATACGTACCCTTACCTAATGATTTGAGAAAGAAATTGATGATAGAGTTTCACAATTCACCTTTCTCTGGGACACCCTGGCATTACAAAAATGCTTGTTGATATAAAACAACAATATTTCTGGAAAGGAATGAAAAAGGATGTTATAGATTTTGTGACTCATTGTCTGAATGTCAATGAGTAAAAGCGGAACATATGCATCCAACTGGTTTATTGTATCCTCATAGCATACCATAGTACAAATGGCAGGTAATAAGCATGGATTTTGTACAAGGATTGCCTATGTCAAAAAATAAGCATGATGTTATTTTGGTAGTAGTTGACAAACTAACAAAAGTAGCTCATTTTATTGTTGGAAATCTAAAGGATGATTCTCCTGTTTTGGCTAAAATATTTGTACATGAAATTTTCAGATTACATGGAGTACCTGAATTAATCATATCGATCAAGACCCTAGAATGATGTCAAGGTTTTGGCAAACGCTTAACGTAGCTCTAGGAACTAAATTGAATTTCAGTTCTGCGTATCATCCGAAATGGATGGACAGACTGAAAGAGTAAATCAGGTTTTGGAAGATATGTTACGGATGTATTGTATGGATCAGTAGTATAAGTGGGAAGAGTACCTTCCATTAGTTGAATTTGCATACAATAATACATATCATGCTTCTCTTAAGATGGCACCTTTTGAGGTGCTTTACGGAAGGAAATGCATAACCCCTATTAGTTGGGATAGCATTGAGGATAGAGAGGTAATTGGACCTGAAATCCTTATGGAAATGGAACAACAAGTTAAAATGATTCATGAACACTTGAAAGAAGAAATAGATAGGAAAAAGAGTTATGCTTGACTTAAAGTGGGTTGATAGGAAATTTAAACTTGGAGAAAAGGTTTTCTTCGAGTTAAACCAAAAAAGAGTTCCATAACTTTTGGCAAGGCTGCCAAGTTATCACCACGTTATGTGGGACCTTTTGAAATAGTTGAAGTAATCAACCTTGTAGCTTATCGTTTAGCACTACCACCTACTTTGTCATGAATGCATGATGTTTTCCATATTTCTTTGCTTAAGAAATACGTTTCAGATTTATCACATGTGTTAAATTGGAATTCCTTGCAGGTCCAAGACCTAGGAATAATCATGGTTAAGCCCATTCGAGTGCTGGAAACTCACCAGTTGCATTTAAGAAATAGAGAAATAAGTCAATGTAAGGTCCAGTGGGACCAGTTTAACAAGGAGAGTGCAACTTGGGAAAATCTAGAGGATATGAAAACTACTTTTCCATATCTATTTGAATAGAATTGAATCTGTTGACTAATAAAATTATATGAATTTATCCTTTATGACATTAAGTAAGCCATTTTTGGGCAGATATTTACTTGATTTGAATAAAAAGTTATTTAATACTAATTTCTAGAACTATAAGGTTTTGAAATATTTGACTTAGGATAAGAGAAGTGAATGAATTGACTGTCCTTGATGTAATTTGTTAAAGGATGTAATCATCGGGATGATGATTCTTTTAGGAGGGAAGCATGTAACACCCTTAATTGTTGTTATTTTCCTCCTTTGCATTCAAGTGTTGATATGTGATTTTCCTTATATGGATATGTTCTTTTGAATTATTGGAAATCATGCTTGATATGGATAAGTCTTTTCTACTCTTAAGATCCTTTGATCGAACTAGTATGACTTCTCTGAATCCATTTTTCACTTCTGGTAGGTGATTTGCAATTTGGTTTAAGAGTTGTAAACTTGTCTTTTTATCCGACTCATCCTTGGATCAATTTCAGTGATCCAAGGAATGTTTTAAACTACTCTATTGAATGAATGGTAAAATTGACATTCCATGAGTTAAGGTACACACTTGGACTAAACTTTGTTGTTGTAAGTTCTTTGATTTCTATGTGAATGTACTTCCATTCAGTAGGTTGTTTGGCTTGGGTCTTTGAAGATCGACCAAGACAGGTCATTGCTGATAAAATAGGCATGCAACCTGTACACGACATAAGGGATACCAGGACCCTATTGAGGATTGACTTACGGAATCCTAAGCTAGGTGAAAGTATTTCCTACCTAAGCTATGTTACTTGATACAATTTTGTTTCTAACCTAAACTTGGTACTAAAGAGTTAGAAGGGTTGCTAGGTATAAAAACTAGAACCTAACACTACAAGGTTATTTGGTGATCTAACCTAGTTTCTAAAAGCTATTGTATTTTTTGATTACTTACCTATGTGGAGTTATCTAACCTAATTGCTAAGGACCTATGTTGGGGGTTAGTGGTTAGTGTTATATCCTAAGGTATAAACTTTAATCTACCTAAGATCTAACCTAAGCCATTAATCTATCCTAAGTTATTGGCATGAAGGGGAACCTAAAGGGTCGCATGCACATTAGATAGATGTGTTCCTAAGGCATTTATGAAGATGATAAGGTTTGTTAATTCATACGGACTTCTAGCTTTGGCAGGGGTTAATTGGTTTGGTGGAGGCTTAGGTGGCAACATCTCTAAAAATGGAAAATACATGTTATTTTTGATTTGGAACTCACCAGACTTGGCAGGTGGTGGCAAGGAAGATTGGGTGGGAGATATGGAATTAATGCAATTAATGAACTTTGTTTCACGAGCCTAAACCGCTTTGGTAGGCATGCCAGCAGATTTTTGTTTGGTTGTTTCATTTTGCATGCTCTCCATTTTCTCTCTTCATGCACTCTAGTTTTTCGAACCAGCAGTTTAAACTGCACTACATGGCTATTTTGGAGGTTTCAAATCTATTTTTGTTTCATGGAGTGTATATGAAGCATTGTGGAAGAAGTATTTGGTTGTTTGATCTTTCATGGAGAAGAGGAGAAGAAACAAGTTTAGCTAGAGGTCTTCTTCAATTTTACAATGACACTATCAGGCATGATAGGCCCTAACTATTAAAATCTCTTGCTTTCCTCTAAGTGTTTTCATTAAAACAACTTTTCTCTGATGAGTTTTGTGCATTTCATGCTTAATCTGATAAATTGATTGATGGGTTTTGTAATACTTGCATTATGGGTTTCAAATCCATGATACATGTGGTTTTGTTGAAAACTTATGTTGCACAAATGATCTATGCATGCAAAAACAAAGTTGGTGACTTTGTTTAGCTTCTTTGGTTATTGGAAATTGTTGTCTAGTTCGACCACTTTTGTTGACAATGAAATACTAGCTAATTTTTTTTTTTTTAAAAATAACTCTGAGTTCTTCCTATGTTGTTGAGATTATTGTTGGGAGAACTCCTTGTGTCTTGTGATCTCAAGATGGTAAGGAACTCTAGTCTTATTAATCTTGTATGCAAGTTTGAGCTTCAGTTGGAAACTTGTTTTGGTAGAGTGAATCATAATGAGAGATTCTTGGAGTGCATGAAGTGTGCATTTTGATCCATAGTTTAATGGACTGTGGACAGACCCGAATATGGTTTGGGTTTTGTATTTCTTCTTGTGAAAAACACTGACTGTTATTGAAATTCTCATGCACTGTGGATAAGCCAGTATATGGCTTGTTGTTTATGTATTTCACCTTGCGTGAAACATTGACTGATATTGAAACTTGCATGCATAGAAAAACCGTATATGGTTTAGTTTGTATTTCATCCTGTGAAAACTTGATTGTTTTTGGAACAATATTAAATTTGGAACTTGTGTTTGTTATCTTAGATAGATTGTACTGTTGTTCGAAGATGCTTTAGGCAGGGTGCTTGTGAACTATTTCCTTATGAATATTTAACTATTACTTGTAGGTTCGTTATGAACCCAACTTTCATGTTTTGTAGTCATTTGGTCTTAACTCTATTATGTATCTTACATTCAGTATGGGAAACTAGGGTTTGAAAGGATTTTAACTGAAAATGGAAGCTAGTTGTTTGTAGAATGAACTGTTTTATAAGAAGTTTCTTCTTACTCGATCTAGCTCTACGATCTTTGGTGTATTTAGGGATTTGTGATTGTGATATTGTGATACATCCTGTACAATCATTTTATTACTTGGTGTTTGTAATTAAAAGGTAACTAGAATGATGTGTTGGTTCGGATATTATAGTCTTTGATTGTTTTATTAACTATAGAGGGAACATGTTGTATCCGAACTTGGTTACAAGCATTTGAATGATCTTGATTCCTTATGGGAGCTTATTCTTTACATTGTTTGGATTTGTGATTTGAATCTGGGATAGTTCATATTATTTATATGATGTTTTGATCTAGTTGTTTATTTGGAAACCTAATATTTAGTTCTTGTAGTGGTATATTGTTGAGATAGTTCTGTTTTACCTGAACTGTTGGAAAGTTTTGAGTGTTCAGCATCTACTCAGACTTCTTACCTCTTGTTGGGTCCAGTAAATGAATGTTAGGTCTTGAAAGTTTAATTGTGATTCAAATCCATTGCGGACTGTGTTTGAATTTCACTATTTTATCATCGAGTTTAAAAAGAGAATAGTAATGGAAAGGATTGATGGAACTTCACTGTTAGATGGTAAAGTGTTATAAGAAGGAAAAATGCTAGTGTGCTCTCTTCAGTTGTTCTGGTCCAATAAAAGATTGTTAAGTCTTTGATAGAATACACTATGAAACTTACTATCCTTGGACTGTGTATGAACTTCATTATTACAATGTTTCCGATGGAAGGTAGAATTCATGCATTATAATGTGAAGATTTAGAAGGGAAGATAGCATTTAGTTTTCTCTTTCCTTGGAGTTGATCTTGTTCTCTTTCTTTGGAACTATTACAAGAGCTTAAATGCTGTATGCATGAGAGGAGGTAAAACTGTTTAATTAAGTTGTAAAGAAAAGATTAAATTGGGATCATATTCTGTTAGGTCTCCTTTTCTAGTGCAGTTGGGTTAAGTTCATTGGTTGGAACCTCCTAATTTTTATTCTTATTGGAAAAGGAAATAAGTGTTTATTAGTCTTGTATACTTTTCATTTGACTAAAATGAAGTAGAATGAGATTGAAGTTAGGTTGGAAAAATAAATTGTAGCTTGTTGTTGACTGTTAATCCATCACTTCTTCTTGGATTTCTTTCATATGGATCTATTTTGATGAATACCTTAAATTGTTAAATTTTAAAGTAGAGTTACTTTAAAGGAATAGTTTAAATCATGATATACATTGTTTCAGCTTTGCTGATGGTTATGTACCTTGGCAAATGTAATGCTTTCTTTTCTTCCTTACTTGAAAGTGAGATGAAACATCCAAGAAGGAATATTCCGTAAACACTTCTGTATCTTTTAGTATAGACAAGTGTTATAATTGGTAGGATGGAAACAATGATATGTTATGTTTTTTGTTTGGTAAAGATAATTGATGGAATCAATTATACTTTAATTTATAGGACATGTATTATAGATTATATTATGTTCTTCTTTTTGTTAAACCTGTTTAGTATTGCTCTTCTTTTTATTGATATTACTTATGCTTAGGGAGTATGAATTACTTGTTGTTCATTAAAGCAGGGTTGTTTTTATTGGAACAATTAGTGGAATGCACTTCATTTTAAGGATTAGTGTTTATCATGCTTAGTTCATTGAACTAACCCATGCTAGCAATTTTTATAGATGGACTTCGTAAGTGATAAAATAAGGTAAAAACTTATATGATGCATTGGTGATATAAGTTGATTCTTGAGAAGAATTCTGATATTTCTTAAGTTGTATCAAAAAAGAAAAGTTATTCTTTTTTTAATGAAGGCTTTCTTCATGTAGTATGTTTGAAATGAATAAGTTGTAAATGTATAAGTTTTGATAAGGAAATGTAGAATGAGAATTTATTTTCATGGATTATGTAAATTATCTTGTACTTTTAAAAAAGAAATGAATCCTATTCAGATTGATGTTCTTCATGTTAATTATATGTTTCAATGAGTGTTCTTGGATAAGTAGGAAAAGGAATTAGAGTATTTTCCTAAACGTGAAGCAACTAAATAAGTAAAATCAATGTTCTTATCGCGAAACAATCAATGTTCTTATCTAAACAATTCATATTATTAAGGTAACGTAAGTGATAACTATATTGAAAACTATGAAATTTTCATTAGACTTCATTTAATACTAAGTTACAACCTCGGTGTGTTAAACCCTATAAAATCTTAAGAGGTTGTTGTCCTTAATTCTTAGTGGTTGTATGTTCAGCCAACGTTAGCAAACATCAAAAGAATTCTTAATTTAAGGAAGTTATGCAAGGGTTAATGGAACTTGATTTGGAAAAGAACTTAGGGAGAGTTGGATTAAAGTCTAGGTAGGGTTATTGAAACCTTCCTTTAAGAATCCAAAGTAATTTAACTTTCATAATCTCCTAGGGGTATGTATATCTCGACGAGGCTGTTACGTAGGATGTTGGCACACACCGCCACGGCATAGAGGCTATACATTCAGAATATTAGGATCTTCTTGAGGATACAACACTATAGTTGACATGTGGAAACACCCTTCTACATTGATCGTCTAGGTCTACACACTTTTGGACTTGAACTTAGTTTCTCTCCAGGACTGGGTAGTAGTGTAGTTGTGATATGAAGTAGCCCTCTAGGACTCAGGGTATCTTGGCACATGGGGTTGACTTAGGTTGACCCAGTATGCCAATCTATCCTAAGTCTTTGTGAGCTCCTTCCTATCATAACCTACGATGTTAACTAGAACTTGGGATAAACCTTGGGTAAGAAGACCTGATGGAAGTCATTAAAGGACATTCTAGATAACAATAGAGTGGGGGTGAAGGATGTATTATGGATTGATGAGTATGTGTCATCAAGGAATAAATAATATGAACAGTATTTTAGAAATATTTGGCCAAAGTATCGCAAGTTGTTGGTTACGTTGTCTTATGTCACCTAGTCTAAGGTTCGTGATGTAAATGAATATTGGTAACAACTATTCGAGTTAGGTTCCTTAGATAGATCACTCAATACCCGAACAGGGTAAGAGAACCAAGTATACGTAGTATACGAGAAAAGTATTCAATGCTTAGTATTAAAACATGAATAGATCGGTAGTTTATCGAGTCATGAAATGAATAGATCGGTAGTTTACTTGATTCATTACAGCTACATATTGTTATCTATTATAAGAATGGTTGTTTTTGGAATGTGTGTTCTAAATTACATATTTAGAACATAGAACATTACCCAAAAAAATTTCCCCTTGTTTATAAAGTATTGAAATGGGAATGTTACGGGGTAACCACTACCAGCTTACTTTTTAAAATAGGTAGTGAGTAATCAGTGAGGCAGAAGGAAAAATCTGACAAGTATGCCAAATATGGGGATGTGTAAAATGTCAATGGAAAAAGTGACAGTGACAGAGACTGTGGAAAGTGGAAGAAAGTGAAGTGAAATTGTCCTTTTGAATAGGTTAGCAAAAGGACCTGGAACCGATGGTGGTTGAGCTTAACCGATGGTGGTCAGAGGTAACCGATGACGGTCACTTGTGAAATTGATATAGTGATGAGAAAAAGTGGTTGTGAATTAGAATTTGGTGTGGAATCAAACCCATAAATATGAGAATGATGTAGATGTGGTCCAGACACACTCAGAATCAGTCAGAATACTTTGACTATGATTGGGAATGTGCAAGGAAAGAAAAAAATAATGATCAAAAGCTCTCACCTCAAAACAAAAATCAAACAAAACACTAAGAAAGAACGTTCTTAGAGTGCCTATTCTATTACGTTTGTTCAAACATGCTATTTAGGGACTGACACATGAATTGTGAAATAGAGTTTTTGTGAGGAAGGCTTCCTACAAAGAAGGAGATCTAAAGGGTGAGGTTTCATGTTTCTTATGGTGGGGGTGGGCTATGTCATCACCAATCCGGCACTATGATAATTCTTCACCGGGAACTCCTCGTGCTATGATTATTTACTAATGCACAGCCTTTAGTTTGGTGGATGTAATCTGGAAACAGAACAACAACATAACACAAGAATACCATCAACTATGATAAGACGGAATGATGAAAAATCTGAAATATCAAAGTAAATAATAATATTAAAATGAAATTGTTATAATCTCACCCACGAGGTGCTTCAAGTGTTATTGACCTCACTTGCCTTTCACCAAGACTATGGGAGAAACTTTACAATTACACCTCTTGATGGCTTCTTCAACACACCTTTAAACTGATGGCTTCCTTCGCACACTTCCTACAATATTTCTCACTACTTCTTTCTATCCTAAATGAGGGGGGTAGCCTCTCTATTTATAGAACTTCCAGGTTTATCCATCTTATCTCTAAGATAGGATAAGAAATTCACTCTGACGAATCATATTCCATACCTTAACTCTTATCTGTACATGTAAGCTTATCTTCTAAGATAAGATAAACCTTATCATTTTACATGGGTTCCACATTTTTAGACTTTTTACAAATAAAATACACAAAATATTTATGACCTCACTCCTTGTCCTTATTACCAATATAATATTTCTAATTCCTAATCACGTAGACCCTACTTCTCTAATTACCCAAACTTTGACATTTTAACATTACCGGACCACTTACGACAAATATTTACTTTTTACAACATTCCTATTGTACTTTGACTGTTACCGTACTCCACATTATTGGCGGCACCATACTAGGGCGCCATGTTATCTTCTATCAGACGCTACTACTAATTATACTTAACAACATCATATTCCTAATACATACATTAATGAAATAGAAATTACGGAGGAAAATTTTAGTGTCGACATCTTCCCCCTTCCTAGCTTCTACTCCGTCCTCGGAGTAGACTATTCTGGTGCTTGGAAAATCTTCAACTTGTCGTGGTTGACCCATTTCGTAATGGGAGTGCCATCCAATTCCTCCAGTCGGTACGTACCATTTTCATGCACAACTACTATTTTGTAGGGCCCCATCCATTTTGGAAGAAATTTTCTCTGTCTTCTTTTTTTGTATCTGGAATCATATACTAGAACCAAGTCATTCACATGAAATGGAGACCACCGGATCTTTTGATCAAAGTATTCCTTCTGCTTCATTTTCTTCTTATGGCTTGTATCCTTTGCTATTTCTCTCATTTCCTCCAGCAAATGAAGATGTACCAACCTTTCTTTTACTGAATCACTTTCATCCATCCTTTCATTTTTCATAACTCTCACAGTGGGAATATCAAACTCAATAGGAAGAACTGGATCAATGCCATAAGCCAACTAAAATGGGAGTATCTTGTTGTTGACTTTGATGTTTCCCTATATGCCCACAATGCTTTGCATGAATCCTTTTATCCCATTTCGTACCTACAAGGCTGCATCTTTTGCTAGAATTTGACACAACACAAAATTTGTTTGTTCCACCTATCCATTTTTAATTGGCTTGTATGTTGTTGCCTTCTTGTGCTTAATAGAAAACTTATTGACTAGGGCTTCTACCACCTCATTAATGAAGTGGCTTCCTTGATCTATTACAATTTCTAATGGGAAACCAAATCTGGTGACAATGCGTTCATACATGAACCTTGCCACTTCATCCATGGAAGATGTTTTCAATGGCCTAGCTTCAACCCACTTGGTTAAATAATTTGTGGCAACTACAATATACTTATTTTGGCATGATGTAGTTGGAAGTGGACCTACAATGTCTATTCCCCACTTTTCAAAGGGACCAAGGGGAAGAATAGGACATAATGGAGCTGATGAAGTCTTACGATTACCATGTGTTTGACAAATATCACATGTCTTACAATAATTATAACAATCTTTAAAAAGAGTGGGCCAGTGATAACCTACATCCAAGATCCTTCTTGTTGTAAGTTGTCCAGAGAAGTGCCCTCCACATGTACCATTGTGGAATTCTTCTAGCAGTTCCTTCCCTTGATCACGTCCAACTGCCCTCTTGTACTGTCCATCAGGTCCTATTCGAAATAATGCTCCATGCAGAATAGAATATGGACGACTAGCTTGAGTAATCTTTCTCTTAGTCTTTACATTGGCACCATCAGGAAACTTGAATTCATTTAGATAATTCCAAATATCTATGTATTCACTAGGGATTGTGTCAAGGGATAACAAGGCTACATCGGGGAAATCATCATCATCACAAGATGATCCTAAACCATCATAGGCTCGAGAGAGTGCATCTGCATTGACATGCTTCTTTCCTAGCCTATCTATAATATCAAATTCAAATTCTTGTAGCAAAATTATCCATCTTGCTATCCTCCCTGATGGGTTAGGCTTATTTACAATATATTTTAGAGCACGATGATCTTCTGAACTAGAAATTTTTCCCTAGCAAGTAATTTCTAAACTTCTTTACAAAAAAGTGATAGCGAGCCTCTTTTTCGATTCACGTATAATTTACCTCAAAGACTACTCATTTGTCTACTCCCAAAGTAAATTGGATGTTCTTTCCCATTTTCATCCTTTTGGCTCAAAGTACTTCCTAGTATCGTGTCTCGAGGCATCGTGTACACAATGAATGGCTTGCTCCAATCTGGATTCTTCAAAATAGGTGAAGACACCGGGCTTCCTTCACTGTCCAAAAGCTTCATGCGCCTTATTTCTGGTTCATAGGTAACATCCTTCTTCAAGAATCTGGGTTAGCGGTATCATGCATCTTTGAGAAATTCTTGATGAACCTTCTATAGTAACCCACATGGCCTAAAAATGATCTCAACTTACTTCTATTAAGAGGAAATGGTAAATCTTTGATTTTTGAAACTTTATCAGGATCAGTACCAATACCATCTCTGGATACAACATGCCCTAACAAAACACCTTTAGAACATCCAAAGACACACTTTGTAGGGTTTAGTGAGGCTTGTGCTTCATCTAACCTTTGAAATGCTGTCTCCATTTGGTGTAGGTGGTCCAACTTGCTCCCATAGATGCAAAAATCATCCAGAAATACTCTGATGAAGGTCCCAATGTAGGGTTCGAACACCCTATTCATCAAACGCTGGAATGTTGCTGGAGCATTACACAACCCAAAAGGCATAACTCTATAAGCAAACGTTCCCCAAGGAGTGGTGAACGTGGTCTTCAACTGATCTTTCTCCACTATATGAACTTGGTTGTAGCCACTATATCCATCAGAAAACTATAGCATTCTTGGCAGCTACTTCATCCAAGACCGATCCAAAATGGAAGAGGGTAATGATCCTTCTTTGTTGCCTTATTGAGCTTCCTATAATCAACACAAATGCGTAGCTTCCCATTCTTTTTATTGAGATCACAATGGGAGAAACCCATTCTGAATTCTCCACAACAAATATGAATCCTGCATCAAACAACTTATCTATTTCTTCTTTTACAGTCTTGGAAAAATTAGGATTCATTCTATATGGCATTTGCTTTATGGGCTTAGCACCATCTACCAGCTCAATAGAATGTTCTACCCAACTTACTTGATGGAGTTCCTTGTAATCAAAAGTGAATAGGTGTATGTACCTTTGAAAGAGCTGGAGGTAGGATTCCTTCTCACTCTCCATCACAGCATCACCAATCTTTATTTGTTGGAGACGATCATCAACTTCTTCTTCAGATAATTTTATGGGGTCATGAGTTGGTGTGATTGGAAGGATATCCATGACTGAAACATCAACCTCACTTTCTTCATCTTCAGTGTCCACTTCGGTGGTACTAGAGTAATCGTCAGAGGATGTCCAATCATCGGTTTCATCACTTGAATCCACGAGTTACTCGCCTTATGATTCGAGGGATCACATTTATCTTCACCCTCTCTCTACCATGTCCAAGTGTCATGAAACCTTCATTCCAGTAGTTTCTTGCATGAACTCTCCTTAGCCATGGTCTTCCCAACAACATTGGGTGCAAATAAGACAGTACCATTTTTCATCACCTGAAAGTCTACCACACATACCACACCCATAACAGATATTGCCACATTTGAAACTACACCTTCTGGTTTAGTTTTTCCTTTATTTAATGACCTTAACATAAGTGTTGAAGGGCGATCAATTTTTAAACCCAACATATTCATTACAGACTCGGTCATTACATTAACTACAACACCTCCATCAACTAAGACATCATGAATTGAAATACCATTACATAATACCTCAGCTTGTGGAGCATAGGGATCTGCCTCTACCTCCAAAACAGGGACCTCAACCTCCTTCCTTCTTCGAGCATTGAGTCCACCTCGCAACTCCCGCCTCTTCTCAGAAGACATAGCCAAGAGTTGACCATATGTAATATTTGTAGGCCTTTTGGACAAATCTTCCAAGATGGAGTATGGTCCTTGCCCCTGTGAAATCAGAAAATCCTGCACACCCAACTTTCTTCTCCTATGTTTCTTACTAGTTTCTTCTTTCATCTTCTTAGGATCATTTCCATCTTGATTATCTTTTTCTTTCTTTCTTTTTTATTACAAACACATCTACTTCATTATTTTTGCTCTTATCTACTACATCAAAAGAATTCACAGTGCTTTTCCTTTATCATTATCTCCTTTACCGGATGTAGAAGCTCTATCTCGACAATTATACTTATAATGACCCTTTTTATGACAACTTTGTTGATCCAAAAATCATCGCCTGGATAGATCTATGGATAGACGAGCCAACAGTGTGTAGGGCATAGCCCCTCTTTGAGTCAGCAAAGTGAAACTGGTTTATTGCTATTCTACCAGCAGGAATCTATGCAAGTCTCACAGATTCTACCTTCGGGGGTTTGGGATCTCATCCCAGTAGGGGTGTTTCCGACTGCGAAAAGAAAGGAAAGGAAGAGGGGATGAAGAAAGAGCAGGTCCGAAGGAAGAAAAGAAATGAATTCCAAAGCAGAAAGGTCAGAAGGTTTATGTTTTGGGATTGGTAGTAAACAGAGCCAAACCTACTTGCATAAACGAGCAAAGCAATACTGATGATGAATAAATGACAAAAAAGTAGATATGAATCTAACAGAATAAACACATACAGATCTAACATAAGAAAGGTCTGATGCATAACACAGCTATTCAGCACAAAGTCTCAATATTTGTATTACTGTTTTCTTCTGTTACAAGAAAGCTCAAAGTCTTTTTTCTTCACTTCTATTTCTCATCTGAAAGATATCCATCCATCCGACAATACAACAAGTATCGGGGTATATATAGAAGAAGAAGAAAAAGAAGGCAAAAAGGAGCCAACAACTATTTACAAAGATATTTACAAAATATCTAAAAGTCATGTTGACTTTTACAACTTAATGAATGACATCATCCCATGATGCAACATGGATGATGTCATCATTTGTATCAACATACTCTCGATATTTCCGAAATACGAAGAAGAGAAAGAGAAGAAGGAGAAGAAGAAGAAGAAGAAGAAGAAGCAAGCAGCTATTTGTCATCATCATCTTGCGGCCGAAGGGGGGTGGACTGCTTTTATTGCTCCTCAGGTGATGAGATATGGAACTGAGAGCGGTATTCCATGAACTTGTTGATTATTGGCCCTAGTTGATCCTGGGAAGGATCCTTGTTCCTATCACTTATCACCTCACAAGTCTCTCGCTCATCTATGAGCTTCTCTGGGAGTTTGGAATAGTCCTTTTCCACCTTAATGAGGAACCTGATGAAGTCTCTACAAGCCAGCAGGTTGTTGATAGATTCTGTGTCAAATGTGACCTCTGGCCCCGTTCCTTGAGAAGCGATCTCCTTGAAGATCCGGGTGGTTTCATCAGCTTTCCTTAAAGTGAAGGAAGGAGTAAGTAACCCTGGTGACATATTAAGAACAATTCGTTCCATTTGGTGCATCGCATCTAGGGCTTCTTCCTTGACTTTGTCAATCTTTTCTAGAATAAATTCTAGCTGATCCACCCGGTAGTTCAGAGTGGACATGATTTTGTTGAGGGCCCTTGGATGGCCGAAGACGCCGAACTTGACCAGATCTTCGACTGAACAGTTGAACATTTGTTGGAAGGTCTCGTGTTGCAGTCTGGCATGTTCCAACTCTTCTGATATGGGCCCTGCTAATGCTTGGAGCTCTTTATTCACCTTACTGATGTTCAGGTACAAGTCGGAGAACTCGGTGATCACTTTTTCGCTGTCTTTGAGGATTTGGCTCCTCCAAGCGGAAACGCCATACCACCTTCTCGCCGATCTTGGCATACTCATTAATTTTCTCCTGGCTGAGAAGCTCAGAAGTCTCGGTGGCAGTTGTGGGAGGCGCACTACCCATCTTCTGTAAGGCTTGGAGCAGATATTTGTTTTGCTCCTTTAGTTGCCTTTTCTCTTCCTTGATTTCCTGAAGCTTTTTGCAGAGGGCGTCAACTGCAGAAAGAGCCTCCCCCTGAAGACTTTCGGAAGATGTCCCCATTGTGACTTGGGTCACAGTAAAATCTATCGAGAGATAGATCCTTTTTCTCTTTGAGGGGATTGGGGTATGCGATTTCCATAACTCTCTCTCCTGCAACACTTTGAGAGAAGCGCGTGACAGGCTTCTGCTTTTTCACCCCCTTAGATGGGATTACGGAAAAGTCCATCGGAGCGATGGGAACTTTCCTCTTTTGCTGACTTAGCTGCTGAGAGATCCAAGCTGGACCTATGGTAGAAGGACCGGAAATAGAGGAGGGGGCAGCTGCAGTAGAAGAGGGGAAAAACGTGGAGACACGTGGCAGCGGCATTGAGAGAATAGCCGAAGAAGTGCCCATGAAAGGAAGGGAAACTGCAGCTACGGAAGACATAGGAAGGGAAGGGAGCTCGGAGATAAGGGAAGAAATGGAGGAGGACAGATCAGCGAGGGAAGAAAAGATAGATGAAGAGGCGGGGGAACAGTAGAAGAAGGGGAAGAGGACACGACCAAAGGGATGGTCGCTTGAGTCGCTCGAGGAGGGGAAGGAAGAGAAGAAGGAACGGAAGGGACCTCAGTTGTTGTTACCGTGCCGACATCCTAAGTGGATGGGCCTATTGGAACATCCTCTGTTATTTCTTCCTCCAGAGTTATGACTTGTTCTGGTGTTGTGGAAGGAGGACTTTCAGGAGCTTCTTCTTGGGTGGTGTTGGACTCACCCTCTACGCCTTTGCCTTTACCTTTAGGCTACTTTTTGGATCGTGGAGGTGCGTTGCCCAATGGGGATGTTGTGAAATCAACCCCGAGGTAGATTAGGCTGTTCATCCGGCACCAATGTTTTGTCCTCCGCAGAGTCTCCTTGACCCTCTCCTCAATTGTCTGAGGAGCCTTAGTTCTATCAATGGCTGGAAAGGGCCAATTGTCCCCATCTATGTCAGTATATACCTTGTCTATTTCATCTTCTCAGATTTACTTTGGAAGCCTTTGGGGACAAAGGCTACCCCATATTGGATGATATCTACCAATGCTAGGGAGAATGATCCTTCCTTCGAGCTCAACCTCATGGAGGACGTCAATATAAATATCCTGGATCTGAGGAACATGGATTGGATCAAGTGTCACCCTTGGTAGACAGCTCCTTGGGTCGAAGGTAGGCTGGCTTGGAAGTCATGTTTCAAATTGAGTAACTCCAGCTCTGCGAACATTTCCTTCACCTTATGGTGTGTAGAGCATGTATATCGGTCTCATCGTGAGGGGGAACGGAGTTCCACCCTTCTTTCTTTTAAGGCATTTCTCATGGTATGTGATTAGTTTCCTTGATGGGTTCCCAAAGATAATCAGCTTAGGTCCAGCATACCTCGGTAGCCTGGTTGGCTCTCCCAAAAAGTTGGCAGCCCTTAGATAGGTGAATGTAGGGAACTGGGTAAACAGGGCCCCCCATTTCTCGGTGGCTGCTACTATGCTTTTGGTCGTGTGACCATAAGTCATATTCGACCTCAACAGGTAGATGATGTGGTAGAAGAATGCATCGTTGATTTTGGTGAATTGGGAGATGCTATTCTCCAGCCTCAATTCTGGATAATACTCGTATATTTTGACCTGAGGCCAAACTCCACTCCGCGTCAGGCCTGGATAGTCCCTCTCTGATGCTGCAGCGTAGACCACGTAGGAGTTCATATGAAATGTCCCTGTTGTGCTAAATTGTTGTAGCTGTTGCCGGAGATTGTGCTGCTTATAATTTCTCCCCAGCAAAAGCGCTGATCAGGCATATTCTTGTTCATGGTCTCTAAGTACCACAACATCTATTTATGGAAATAATTGGCATCAGAAAGCTCAAAGACCCTGCTCAGAATGTAATGGTGTCGTTGAGCTCTTCTAAGAAGTCACTGCGGTGGATGATTTGGGGCCACCGGGTTATTACCTTCTTGTTCTTCAGATAGACTTCGTTCATTAGTTGCATACATTGATCCTCATTGTCATCCCAGGCCTTAATGCACTCCGCAGCTTGGAGGGCCACAAAGTGCTTAGGTGGTGAGGATGCCGAGTATTATCTCAAAATGATGGGCAGTGAGGTTAATGACTACCTCGCCCTTGCTGTTTTTGACACATCTTGTGTCTTTGTTGTAACACTGGTCAATCACCATCAAGAATTCATTGTTGGCCAGGCGCTGGATCGATTCCACCGGCGAAGTGCAGGGCACTGCCAATCAATTTGTCCATCCATGGACTCCTTGTGACTTTCTGAGTCCTGGCCCAGAATTCCTCCATATCAATATGTCCCAATTCTGAATCTCTGACGTCCATGCTACACTCGGCCTGGGACTCGGGCATTCTGACCCTCTGATATTTATATTTCATTTCTTCCTCTGTAAGCTTAGCCTTTCCTTTCGATTTGGTGGGTCTCTTGCTGGATGTAGACATATGTTCTTTCGAACTCAGTTGCTGATCTGCATGAAGAAGAAGTGAAACCCAATGTAGAAAGGTTGTATCAGTCATTTGATTTCCCATTGAAGTGCCAACAGAAGGAGTTAGTTATTATTAGGCTCAGGGTGCAGGGCGCATGAAAATTACAGCTTACAGGGCTAAATAGGTAAGGCACACAGGAAAGGGGTGTTGCAAAGGTTAAACTGGTGCCAAAGGCGCATGGCGCATAGATACTGCAGAGTGCATTTTATAAAAGGCGCATGAAAACATTGTGTTACATAGAGACAGGATGCGCCCTTTGGCGCATAGACTTTTCATGTTGCACTGGGATTTGGTGCACCCTTTGGCGCATGTAAGGTTTGTGTAACAGGAACTTTTTGTGTGCCATGGTGTAGTGCATGAAGGGTTAACACAACATGATGTTGCTGTAAGGAGGGATGCGCTTGCACGTTCAAAGCCTTGTACTTAGCGCGGATAAAGCCTGTGTTACACTGATGCTGGGTGCGCCATTGGCGCATAGAAACATGATGCAGTAAGGAAGGTTGGCGCACCAAAGAGGGTGCAAGGTTAGTGCTTGTAGCATATGAAAGAGGAACACCTTGGGGGCGCAGAAGTTTACGATGCAGCAGGAAAGATGGGTGCGCCATTGGCGTGGGTTTTTATCATGTTACAGGGGTGACAGATGCGCCGAAGGAAAAAGAGGGAAACAGTGAACTAAAACACTCTCAGAGGGGTCTTCACATGGTTCAGATTGCTTTTCTCCTCTGTTCCTCCTTTGAAAGGTTACTTGGGGTATGAAATGGTTTAAATCAGGAGGGTTACAAACCATTGTTTTCAGGATAACATCCTCCTCCAAAGAGATCTGGAAAGAGGAAAATAAGGAAAGATAGCATGGGGTGGAGGGCTAGCTCAAAAGATGTATTTCAAAAACCAACCAGCAAGCACGAAGAACTAGAAAGCAAATCACATGGAAGAGACAAGAGCACTTACCCGGATAAATAGTGAAAATCTTGAAAACGGGTCCACAATGCGTTAAAAACGACGAGGCGAGGCGGTGTGCTCTCGTAGAATAAAAATCAGGTGATATGCATCTAATGATAATGACATTTGGGCGCGCAAATTTTATATATATAGGTGAGCTAGTCATAAATGTGCCACCCACTTTGTAAAGGGCACATGAAAGTTACTGTCGACATGGGAAAGCATGCGCCCTTTGGCGCACCAAAGGGTTTGTCAGCATGAAACTAAGCAAGTCTTTGGCACACCAAAAGGGATATCGACATGAGATTATGTGCGCCCTTTGGCACACCGAAAGGTGGCGCAAAAAAAATTGTGTTAATACAAAGGTGCATGCGCCTTGGCGCACGTAGGGAAGACTCAACATACAAGGTGCACCAAAAGGCGTGTTGACACTGAAAAATATGCGCTAAAGGCTTTAAAGGGGGCACATCAAAACATGGTGTTACATAGTAATTCCATGCGCCCACCAAAAAAGACTCAAAAGACTAAGTTCGAAACCGATTTTCCGGAAAGGGATTTTGCAACGTTCCGAACACAAGGGATCCCAAGTAAGGGATCAAAACAAAATTTTCGGTATGGTTATCGGTAAAATTGCCTTTGTCAATTTTACGGGATAACAAATGCTTGGCTCTTTCGGGACTATCCCCGAGAAAAATCGGGGGTAGAGAATCCCAGATCTCATGTGCCTATCCATTAGGTAATAGAGTCAAAAACAAGAGCGACCGGAGGGAGAGCAAAAGAAACAAACAACAAACCAAAAACAAACACACAACGAAAGAAAACATACAACGAAAGCAAACTGTACAAAGCAGAGAGCAAAGCAGTATGCAAGCGAGAGAGCAAGCTCTACTTCCTGAAAATTTTCAGATGTTGCCCGCTATAAGGAAGCGGGAGCTTGGTTCCATCCAGATACGAGAGATAGAAGCTATTCTCTCCGTTGAGCTGCTTGATCTTGAAGGGCCCTCTCCACAGGGAATCCAACTTTCCGTGCATGCCCTTTGGCTCTCTTCGCTTGTCCCACAAAAGGACGAGATCTCCCACTTGAAAATCCCTCTGCTTGGCCTTCTTATCAAATAGTCTCTTAACTTGATTCTGATGTTCGGTGATCCTGTCGACCACCCTTACTCTCTTTTCTTCAAGTTCTGTTAGATACATGATCCTCTTTTCAAGAGAATTTTGGAAAGTTTCATCTTCGATAGCTCGTGCCAAACACAGAGTAGGAAGTTCCGTAGAAATGGGAAGTTTGGCATCAGTGCCATATAACACTTGAAAAGGTGACATGCCGAGAGACCTCTTGGGAGTGATACGATCAGCCCACAAAGCGTCGTACAAAGACTTGTGCCACATCCACTGATTCTCATCCACTAACTTCCGTATGATGGTCACTAAGTTCTTGTTTACGGATTTTGCCTGACCATTTCCCTAGGGGTAATAATCTGAGGCATGAGCCAAAGTTATCCCATATTCATAGCAAAATCCAATAACTTCCCATGAGGAGAAGTTAGAAGCATTATCAGTAATAATTTTGTTTGGAACGCCAAACCTGACAATGATGTTTTCTTTAATGAAATTGCAAACCACCTCAGAGGTGGCATGCTTGATAGGTATGGCTTCTACCCACTTGGTAAAGTAATCCGTTGCTGTAAGGACATAGCTATGTCCAGCACTTGATTGAGGATTGAGTGCACCAATAAAATCAATTCGTTGGCTTCTTTGATGAATTATTGGCGTAGGGTTCACACTTTACCACCCAGTGGTCGTATCTTGGAAGAGCGTCGACCAATAGTACAGCTCGAATGATCTTGTGTGCTTTGTTATGGAGGAAGAGAAATGCCCCCACAGCTGGCTGAATTGTGAAAACTTTCCAAAGTATTTTTACTGCCGAGGTTTGTCAACACATCGCAAAAAGATGCCATCTATCCCACGTTTATATAAACCGTCATCCCAGATGACATATTTAGCTACTCTGAGCTTTATAGTGCGCTTCTCCTTTGCAGTTAGGTGCATTGGGCATTCGGCGTAGGTGAGGAAGAAAGTGATGTCGAGTACCATTCATCACTAGTTACAACAAATAGAACCGGAGGCGAGAGAATCGGGCTCTTCCACCTATCCCGTGCTTCGTCGGTGTAGTCACCCCTTTCATTGGGGTTTTCTGAATCTTTGTTTTAAGCCATTAGCTGACACAGGCCCTTGCCCCTTACCAGCTTGGTTGGTTTAATATCTAGGTCATACTCCTGGACCTTTGCGATCCAATTTCCTTGCAAGATTCCTAACTCCTGCTGAGTTAGAATTGATTTCACCGCCGTGTCAGGGACCAGCACCACCGTATGCGAGTTTAGAATGTAATACCTGAAATTCTTCACTGCTTTGACAACGGCAAAGGCATGCTTTTCCAATTGAGTCATTTTTAGTTCGTGAGGCTTGAGGGGAGAACTCATGAATGCGATCGGAGATTCAACATCCTCCGAGTTCTTTTGCATCAAGATTGCAGACACAGTATGCTCAGATGTGTAACTATACATGATGAAGTCCTTGGAGAAATCGGGACATACCAGGACTGGTGCATGAGCAACGGAAGCTTTTATTTCTTCAAATGACCTTTTCCCCTCTTCGCTCCATCTGAAAGTTGGTGACCCCTTCATCATGTTCAATATGTGACGGTCTTCTCGGCAAAGTCAGGAACAAAACACCTGAGAAAGTTCACCTTTCCAAAGAAAGAATGAACACCAGTCTTGCTTGTAGGTAGAGTAAGGCTTTGAATAGCCTTAACTCTTTCGGTATCTATCTTTGTTCCTTCTTTGCTAACCACATGCCCTAGCAACTTCCCTTCCGTGACTCCAAAATAGACTTTTTTGGGTTTAGGGAAATCCCATGTTCTCGGCACCTGGCCAACACTTGCTCCAAATGATCACAATGATCATTTCGTTGTTTAGAGAACACGGTTAAGTCATCTAGATAAACCACAATGACTTTCCCCATCATACCTTTGAATGCAAAGTCCATGGCCCGCTGAAAAGTGGCGCCAGCATTAGTTAGGCCAAAAGGCATCCTGCTGTAGGCAAATGTACCCCAGGGAGTAGTGAATGCTGTTTTAAACTGATCTTCAGCTGAAACTTCAATCTGATTATAGCCTGAAAAACCATCAAGCATGGATAGAGATCTCGATCCAGATTCTACTTGCAGAACTTGATCCATTATTGGAAGGGGGTAGTTTTCTTTCAAGCTGGTTTAAATTAGAAAGTCTACGCATATGCGTATCTCACCATTTTTCTTGCGCACCGGCACAATATTTGCTACCCAAGTACTGTGATGGATAGGAAAGATGATTCTCACATCCAGCATCTTTTGAATTTCAGCCTGGATAGTCCCTGAGATCTTAGGATTATAGTGCCTCTGCTTCTGGCGAAAAGCTTTGACATCTTCTTTCAACGGAATGTCATGCTGAACGTCCTTTGGCTTAAAGGACTTTAGATCGGCATAGGACCATGCCAACACGTCCATATATTTTTTTAGCAACTTGAAAAATTTCCGTTTCTCCTCAGGCGTGCAACATTTGCCAATGTTCACAAATTGCGGGTGCTCCATCGAACCTATATTGACCGGTTCAGTTTCTGGGGATGAGTCAGGGTCATCTCACCTCTTCTTTTTCACAAAATGGTCATGCCTATCGAACAACCGCTCCAGAGAAACTAGGCCCTTTGGGATTTTATTCCATTTGAGCTGACATATCTTTGTCATTCCCGATTGGTGACTGATTCACGGCAAGTGGAAGTAAATCCTTCAAAGTGCAATTCTTTAAAATTTTCCGTCTTTTCTAGAAAGGCAATGAGTTGATTATCATCGTTGAACACCTGCCAATGCTAAGAATTTTCTCGCATGCTCAAGGGAAAACCACCTCAATGGTGTATTTGTTTATTCTCAAACTTGGGTGAGGAAGCATGAGGGATGCTGAAACAGCCAATGAATCGCCATGTCATTTTGAGCTCTTGGAATGGATTCAATTGAAAAAGCATCAAATTCTTCGATGCTGTCCCACACCGCATTACGGTAGTGCCTGAGCCTCTCATTTTTTACTTGATATATCCTCTTGACTTGGTTTACAACCAACTCTGCATCACCTTGCACTTTTAGATTTTTAATTCCTCTTTCTTTTGCGGCTTGCATACCGAGTAACAGAGATTCATACTCAGCAGTATTGTTTGTGTTGAAAAACTGCAATTTGAAAGAGAGAGGAATTACCTCCTCTTCGGGAGATATCAGCACGGCCCCAGCGCCACATCCACTAGTTGCGCAACTGCCATCAAACTGCAAGGTCCAGATCTCATTAAGATCTTTTTCCTGAATGAGGACACCCGTTTTGTCCATCTCGGTAGACAAGAAATAGTTCCCCATCCCTGATGATTCAAAAAGGATTTGAGCTTTGGGGTCTTCAGAGCTAGTAACCAAGTACTTTTTTTGTGATTCCGGCTCCAAAGTCTGCATTACGCCTTTGACGGGAATTCTAGCTTTAGACCAGTCCATATGAATTTCCCCACCAACTTCACTGCAAAAACTTCTTCCCAGCAAAATTCCATAGGCTGCCGGAATGTCAGCAACGAGGACTGTCATCTTTACTCTTTTATCTGGGAACGCCGCAAATGCAAATTGTGTGTCTTTGATTTGGCCAACCAACGGAACCTGCTTGGTTTCCAAGGAATAACATCTGCCGAAAGGCTTGGTAAGAGTGAGGCCCAGAGCATGGGTGACTTTTACCGGCATGACGTTATCAGAAGCCCCGGAATCAATTATGCAGTTACTCAGCTTGTGTCCATTGATTAGGAGGGAGAGATAGAAAGGCTTTATCTTGCCTGATGCCGATGTTGAAGCAACATTTATGCGAGATTCTGGAGGAGTGGAAAGGATTCCTTTTGGGGAAACCTGTTTAGACACAATAGCTTGACTCTGAATATATTTGGTCAATCTTACAAGCTATTCAGGATTTGACTGAAGATACTCAGCTTCAGACATTTGGATCTTGGTCTTTTTTGCATGATCTATGATATCAAATGCGGCCAAGGGTTGCGTTGGTGAAGGAATGAGTCCCTCACCTCGTGATGATGGAATAGGATTACTGGCCTTGGTAGGAACGTGAGAGGATTGATTTGGAGGAGAGATAGGGGAAAAGGTTTCCTTGTAAAAGATTTGCCAGGGAGTTGAGTAGGAAGAGGATTACCTCTTTTAGCAATGATCGGAGGTGCGTTTGACACGGCCTTCTCCTGCTGGACATGGGCAGCAACTTCCGCTTCTTTTCCTTGCGAGTGAGTAAAAACAGCGTATGACTGTCCGCTTGCATATCCCTGGGTACCCTCTTCTTCATCAGATTCCTCCTCATCAAATTCCATATACCCAATAGTAGAGTCACCAGTCGGTTCACCGACATCTTGATCATCTTTGCCCTGAGACGAAGGTTCTTCATAATACTGCTCTTCTTCTTCGATTTCGGCCAGAGCGTTGACCGGAGGAGCCTCAAGTGCCAACCGTGGAGCGGTTGCGGGTAAGCGCGGCCTTTGCGAAACATTGTTAGGAACGAAATTCCTCCGCGGAATATCCCGGTATGAGGAACTGAGAGGCCTGGGCCAACTGCTTCTTTAATGCAAGCAAGTCATTTGCCATCTTTTGAAAGGCTGGATCAGACGAAGTAGTGGGTGAAGGGCCCAAAGATTTAGGCTTGGCTGATTCCTTTTTCAATTCGCCAGATATTATCAAATTATCTTCTATGCGAATAGCAGCGGCTTGGGCGAGAATCAAGGTGGCAACTCGTTCCTGAAGGAGCAAGAAACTAACTTTTGAGCTCATAGCGTTTACGAAGAAACACTTTTGATTCTCCGGTGTTGGAAGCATGGCAACAGGGACACGGTTGATTAGTGCATTGAACCGGGTGATAAAATCGCGCATGGTCTCATTTGCCTCCTTCTTCAGGTGAGTGATCCGTGATAATAATGCAAATGCATCCTCTGAAGGCTTGTATCTGTCTTCAAAAGCATCCCGCAAGGTGGCCCAACTGGTAATAGATCCGGTTGGCAAATGCTAAAACCATTCAGCCGCAGGTCCTTGTAGAGTTTCCAGAAAAAGGTGAACCGACACATCCTTGTGAGTTACATCCAGGATACTGCATGACATGATGAATGCAGATATGTGGGAATCTATACTTTGATTTCCACTCCCGTCGAATTTGGGAAAATTCTTTTGGTTTCCGTGAGGGAGTGCGTGAACTGGATGTGGTAAAGCCAAAGGACCCATAGCGTTTCCCCATGGTACTGCCATTTGAAAAGCTGGAAAGAGAACACGAGCTGGAAGTATGGTTCCGCTAAGTAGCAAGGCACTACAAAGGGATGTGGATGCCCCTTGCGAAAGATTCTTCCTTCGTGAAGGCGAGACACTCCTGGATGACCGGTCAGCCGAGCTTAGCACTGAAAAGCGTGCCGGTGTTATGCTGAAATTATGCCTTTGAAGCAGATCAAAAGTAGGATCAGCTTCTCCACGGGCTCTCCTGCTACACGTAAAAGGTTCACCCACCAGTGTACCTTCCAGATCTGTAACGTTATGGCGCAGATTCAAACTTTCTTTTTGGCTGTACTTGCTGATTTTCTGGTTTTTCTGTCAAAAACCAGCAACAAATACTTTTCTAAATATTTAAAAACTATCCTCTTCAGAAAACCGATTGCGGTTAATGACAAATAACAACGAGGATAAGATGGCAGAGAAGATTAGCAGGCTGATTTTCAGATCTGGTTTTGACTTTTTTCAAAGGGTTTCAAACTTTTAGCAAACAGTCAAAAACTCAGATCTACGGCAAAATACTAATTTTTATAAAAACTCAGCAAACTAAAGGTCTCCAACTAGGCCAGATCTATGGATCTCAGAAGAAAATTTTTCAATTCAGAGCACTTTTTGCAAATTTTTGGATTTTTTAACAAAAAGTTCAGATTTACAAACAGATAGTGATTTTTTCTGATTTTCTATTCTATCACTATCAAAGATCTGATAGATCTGTTCGTTCCCCAATGGAGTCGCCAAAAAATATTGGTCTGAAAATCTGTCGCCTGGAAAGATCTATGGATAGACGAGCCAATAGTGTGCAGGGCATAGCCCCTCTTTGAGTCAGCAAAGCGAAACTGGTTTATTGCTATTCTACCAGCAGGAATCTATGCAAGGCTCACAGATTCTACCTTTGGGGGTTTGGGATCTCATCCTAGTAGGGGTGTTTCCGACCGCAAAAAGAAAGGAAAGGAAGAGGGGATGAAGAAAGAGCAGGTCTGAAGGAAGAAAAGAAATGAATTCCAAAGCGAAAGGTCGAAGGTTTATGTTTTGGGATTGGTAGTAAACAGATCCAAACCTACTTGCATAAACGAGCAAAGAAATACGATGATGAATAAATGAAAAAAGTAGATATGAATCTAACGTAATAAACACATACAGATCTAACATAAGAAAGGTCGATGCATAACACACTATTCAAAGACAAAGTCTCAATATTTGTATTCTTTTTTCTTCTACAAGAAAGCTCAAAGTCTTTTTCTTCACTTTTATTTCTCATCCGAAAGATATCCATCCATCCGACAATACAACAAGTATCGGGGTATATATAGAAGAAGAAGAAAAAAGAAGGCAAAAAGGAGCCAACAACTATTTACAAAGATATTTACAAAATATCTAAAAGTCATGTTGACTTTTTACAACTTGATGGATGACATCATCCCATGATGCAACATGGATGATGTCATCATTTGTATCAACATACTCCAGATATTTCCAGAAAGACGAAGAAGAGAAAGAGAAGAAGGAGAAGAAGAAGAAGAAGAAGAAGCAGCAGCAGCTATTCGTCATCATCATCTTGTGGCGAAAGGGGGTGGACTGCTTTTGTTGCTCCTCAGGTGACGAGATATGGAACTAAGAGCGGTATTCCATGAACTTGTTGATTATTGGCCCTAGTTGATCTTGGGAAGGATCCTTGTGCCTATCACTTATCGCCTCACAAGTCTCCCGCTCATCTATGAGCTTCTCTGGGAGTTTGGAATAGTCCTTTTCCACCTTAATGAGGAACCCGATGAAGTCTCTACAGGCCAGCAGGTTGTTGATAGATTCTGTGTCAAATGTGACCTCTGGCCCCGTTCCTTGAGAAGCGATCTCCTTGAAGATCCGGGTGGTTTCATCAGCTTTCCTTAAAGTGAAGGAAGGAGTAAGTAACCCAGCGACATATTAAGAACAATTCATTCCATTTGGTGCATCGCATCTAGGGCTTCTTCCTTGACTTTGTCAATCTTTTCTAGAATAAATTCTAGCTGATCCACCCAGTAGTCCAGAGTGGACATGATTTTGTTGAGGGCCCTTGGATGGCCGAAGACGCCGAACTTGACCAGATCTTCGACTGAACAGTCAAACATTTGTTGGAAGGTCTCGTGTTGCAGTCTGGCATGTTCCAACTCTTCTGATATGGGCCCTGCTAACGCTTGGAGCTCTTTATTCACCTTACTGATGTTCAGGTACAAGTCGGAGAACTCAGCGATCACTTTTTCACTGTCTTTGAGGATTTGGCTCCTCCAAGCAGAAATGGCCATACCCTGCTCGCCGATCTTGGCATACTCATTAATTTTCTCCTGGCTGAGAAGCTCAGAAGTCTCGGTGGCAGTTGTGGGAGGCGCACTACCCATCTTCTGTAAGGCTTGGAGCAAATATTTGTTTTGCTCCTTTAGTTTCCTTTTCTCTTCCTTGATTTCCTGAAGCTTTTTGCAGAGGGCGTCAACTGCAGAAAGAGCCTCCCCCTGAAGACTTTCGGAAGATGTCCCCATTGTGACTTGGGTCATAGTAAAATCTGTCGGAGACAGATCCTTTTTCTCTTTGAGGGGATTGGGGTATGCGATTTCCATAACTCTCTCTCCTACATCACTTTGAGAGAAGCACGTGACAGGCTTCTGCTTTTTCACCCCCTTAGATGGGATTACGGAAAATTCCATCGGAGCGATGGGAACTTTCCTCTTTTGCTGACTTAGCTGCTGAGAGATCCAAGCTGGACCTATGGTAGAAGGACCGGAAACAGAGGAGGGGGCAGCTGCAGTAGAAGAGGGGAAAACGTGGAGACACGTGGTGGTGGCATTGAGAGAATAGCCGAAGAAGTGCCCACGGAAGGAAGGGAAACTGCAGCTGCGGAAGACATAGGAAGGGAAGGGAGCTCGGAGATAAGGGAAGAAATGGAGGAGGACAGATCAGCGAGGGAAGAAAAGATAGATGAAGAGGCGGGGAAACAGTAGAAGAAGGGGAAGAGGACATGACCAAAGGGATGGTCGCTTGAGTCGCTCGAGGAGGGGAAGGAAGAGAAGAAGGGACGGAAGGGACCTCAGTTGTTGTTACCGTGCCGACATCCTGAGTGGATGGGCCTATTGGAACATCCTCTGTTATTTCTTCCTCTAGAGTTATGACTTGTTCTGGTGCTGTGGAAGGAGGACTTTCAGGAGCTTCTTCTTGGGTGGTGCTGGACTCACCCTCTACGCCTTTGCCTTTACCTTTAGGCTGCTTTTTGGATCGTGGAGGTGCGTTGCCCAATGGGGATGTTGTGAAATCAACCCCGAGGTAGATTAGGTCGTTCATCCGGCACTAATGTTCTGTCCTCCGCAGAGTCTCCTTGACCCTCTCCTCAATTGTCTGAGGAGCCTTAGTTCTATCAATGGCTAGAAAGGGCCAATTATCCCCATCTGTGTAAGTATATACCTTGTCTATTTCATCTTCCGTAGTTTGGAAGACTTTAGGGACAATGGCTACCCCATATTGGATGATTTCTGCCAATGCTAGGCGAGAATGATCCTTCCTTCTGAGCTCCACCTCATGGAGGACGTCAATATAAATATCCTCGATCTGAGGAACATGGATTGGATCAAGTTTCGCCCTTGGTAGATAGCTCCTTGGGTCGAAGGTAGGCCTGGCTGGGAAGTCATGTTTCAAATTGAGTAACTCCAGCTCTGTGAACATTTCCTTCACCTTATGGTGGGTAGAGCATGTATATCGGCCTACTGTGAGGGGGAACGGAGTTCCACCCTTCTTTCTTTTAAGGCATTTCTCATGGTATGTGATTAGCTACCTTGACAGTTCCAGCAGAATCAGCTTAGGTCCAGCATACCTCGGTAGCCTGGTTGGCTCTCCCAAAAAGTTGGCAGCCCTTAGATAGGTGAAGGTAGGGAACTGGGTAAACAGGGCCCCCCATTTCTCGGTGGCTGCTACTATGCTTTTGGTCATGTGACCATAAGTCATATTCGGCCTCAACAGGCAGATGATGTGGTAGAAGAATGCATCATTGATTTTGGTGAATTGGGAGATGCTATTCTCCAGCCTCAATTCTAGATAATACTCGTATATTTTGACCTGAGGCCAAACTCCACTCCGCGTCAGGCCTGGATATTCCCTCTCTGATGCTGTAGCGTAGACAACGTAGGAGTTCATATGAAATGTCCCTATTGTGCTAAATTGTTGTAGCTATTGCTCGGAGATTGTGCTACTTATAATTTCTCCCCAGCAAAAGTGTTGATTAGGCATATTCTTGTTCATGGTCTCTAAGTACCGCAACATCCATTTATGGAAATAATGGGCATTAGAAAGCCCGAAGACCCTGCTCAGGAATGTAATGGTGTCACTGAGCTCTTCTGAGAAGTTGCTGCGGTGGATGATTTGGGGCCACCGGGTTATTACCTTCTTGTTCTTCAGATAGACTTCGTTCATTAGTTGCATACATTGATCCTCATTGTCATCCCAGGCCTTAATGCACTCCGCAGCTAACGGCCACAAAGTGCTTTGGTGGTGAGGGATGCCGAGTATTATCTCAAAATGACGGGCAGTGAGGTTAATGACTACCTCGCCCTTGCTGTTTTTGACACATCTTGTGTCTTTGTTGTAACAACGGGCAATCACCATCAAGAATTCATTGTTGATGGCGCCGATCGGGATTCCACCGGTGATGTGCGAGGCACTTTGCTATTAGTTTTCCCATCCATGGACTCCTTGTGAATTTCGAGTCCTGGCCCGAAATTCCTCCATATCAATATGTCCCACCTTACAATCTCGACGTCCATGCTACACTTGGCACGGGACTCGGGCATTCTGACCCTCTGATATTTATATTTCATTTCTTCCTCTGTAAGCTTAGCCTTTCCTTTCAATTTGGTGGGTCTCTTGCTGGATGTAGACATATGTTCTTTTGAACTCGATTGCCGATCTGAATGAAGAAGAAGTGAAACCCAATGTAGAAAGGTTGTATCGAGTCATTTGATTTCCCATTGAAGTGCCAACAGTAGGAGTTAGTTATTATTAGGCTCAAAGGTGCAGGGCGCATGAAAATTACAGCTTATAGGGCTAAATAGGTAAGGCGCATAGGAAAGGGGTGTTGCAAAGGTTAAACTAGCGCCAAAGGCGCATGGCGCATAGATACTATAGAGTGCATTTTATAAAAGGCGCATGAAAACATTCTGCACATAGAGACGAGGATGCGCCTTTGGCGCATAGACTTTTCATGTTGCAGACTTTGGGATTGTTGCGGCCTTTGGCGCATGTAAGATTTGTGTAACAGGAACTTTTCGTGTGCCATGGCGCAGCGCACGAAGGGTTAACACAACATGATGTTGCTGTAAGGAGGGATGCACTGTGCCTTCAAAGCCTTGTACTTAGCGTGGATAAAGCCTGTGTTGCACTGATCGATGCTTGGGTGCGCCATCATGCGCAGAAAACATGATGCAGCAAGGAAGGTTGGCACACCAAAGAGGGCGCAAGGTTAGCGCTTGTAGCATATGAAAGAGGTGCGCCTTGGGGGTGCAGAAGTTTACAATGCAGCAGGCAAGATGGGTGCGCCATTGGCGCGGGTTTTTATCATGTTACAGGGGTGACAGAGATGCTGTCGAAGGAAAAAGAGGGAAATAGTGAACTAAAACACTCTCAGAGGGGTCTTCACATGGTTTAGATTGCTTTTCTCCTCTGTTCCTCCTTTGAAAGGTTACTTGGGGTATGAAATGTTTTAAACCAGGAGGGTTACAAACCATTTTTTTCAGGATAACATCCTCCTCCAAAGAGATCCGGAAAGAGGAAAATAAGGAAAGATAGCACGGGGGAGGGCTAGCTCAAAAGATGTATTTCAAAAACCAACCAGCAAGCACGAAGAACTAGAAAGCAAATCACATGGAAGAGACAAGAGCACTTACCCAGATAAATAATGAAAATATTGAAAACGGGTCCACAATGCATTGAAAATGACAAGGCAGAGGCTGACAGGCTCAGAGAATAAAAATCACGTGATATGCATCTGATGATAATGATATTTAGACACGTAAATTTTATATATATAGGTGAGCTAGTCATAAATGCGCCACCCACTTTGTAAAGGGCGCATGAAAGTTGCTATCGACATGGGAAAGCATGCGCTCTTTGGTGCACCAAAGGGTTTGTCAGCATGAAACTAAGCGCGCCTTTGGTGCACCAAAAGGGATGTCGACATGAGATTATGTGCACCCTTTGGCACACCAAAAGGTGGCGCAACAAAAGTTGTGTTAATACGAAGGCGCATGCGCCTTGGCGCACGCAGGGAAGACTCAACATACAAGGCACACCAAAAGGCGTGTTGACACTGAAAAATATGCACCAAAGGCTTTAAAGGGCGTGCACCAAAACATGGTGTTACATAGTAATTCCATGCGCCCAGCCAAAAAAGACCAAAAAGACTAAGTTCGGAAACCAGATTTTCCCTGGAAAGGGATTTTGCAACGTTCCGAACACAAGGGATCCCTAGCGAGGGATCAAAACAAAATTTTTGGTATGGTTATTGGTAAAATTGCCCTTGTCAATTTTACGGATAACACAACCATAACAAACAACTTTAGAAATATTTCTTTTTGGACTGTATCTCCTCCGAGAACTAAATTCCTTTCCTTGAAGAAGATTAATAGTTAAGCGACCCATCTTTTTGAGTAGATCTTCATACTCAGTAAATGTACTAGGAGAAATATTTGTGCTCACTGGGAGTGGTTGTGGATTCTGGACCAAAGGTGCTGGTGTAGGCTCTACTTTAGCAACAATTTCTTTGGGCTCCTCTTCCATGCTTTCTTCTTGCCTTCTTGCAATCTCCTTTGCTTGTTCAATGGTAGTAGGCGGTCATACTTCACTCGTTGTCTGATCTCTAGCTTCATCCCAAGAATGAAGTGCTTACAGAGGAGATTATCCACACCATTCATCAACCCATCCGCTAATCCTTCCTTCCGGATCTGGGCATCAAGCTTCCTCCTTAGCTCTAGAACATGAGCATGATAATCCCTTATCTTCTCCTTCTCTCCTTGGGATAGCTTTGTTATCTCGATCATGAGATCTACATATTTCTGTTGTTCACCAAATTCTTCAAGAAAATTTCAGTTAATAAATCCCATGAGTTTTTCACATTATCACCTAGTGTTTCAAACCACCTAAGTGTTGAGCCATCCAAAAAGGTAGGAAAAAATTCAGTCCATTGTTCCCTTCTTATAAGGCCATTACAAATACAAGATCGCTTAAACTCTTGAATGAAAGAAGAAGCATCTTCATTAGATTGAACTGAAAAAACAGGAATCTTTCCCATTTTCAAAAGTAACCATCGTGAAATACCAACCCACAAGTACAATCAACAAGACTTATGTGCACAAATAATTGGAATCACTATACTAGAAAGTGACTTTACACCTTTCTACAGTAAAATAGAAATGACCACGGTAAACTATGGTAAAACTTGACTTACTGCAGTAAAAACTGACTTTACTGTGGTAAACACTATTCACAGTAAAAAGTGAAGTTACTGCGGTAAATACTATTCACGGTAAAAAGTGACTTTACTGCGGTAAATACTATTCCAGCAAAAATGACTTTACCATGGTAACTACTATTCATGGCAAAAATGACTTTACCATGGTAACTACTATGCACAGTAAAAACAAGGTTACCCTCTAATTGATTTTTGACTAAGTGGGAATATCTCTCCGAAAAATCCACCGAGGAATGGTCCCAAAGAATGTAACCAAAATGTCATCACCAATCCGGCACTATGGTAATTCTTCATCGGGAACTCCTCATGCTATGATTATTTACTAATGCACACCTTTAGTTTGGTGGATGTAATCTAGAAAGCGAGACAACAACATAACACAAGAATACCATCGACTATGATAAGACGGAATGATGACAAATCTGAAATATCAAAGTAAATAATAATATTAACATGAAATTGTTACAATCTCACCCATGAGGTGCTTCAAGTGTTATTGACTTCACTTGCCTTTCACCAAGACTATGGGAGAAACTTTACAATTACACCTCTTGATGGCTTCTTCAACACACCTTTAAACTGATGGCTTCCTTCGCACACTTCCTACAATATTTCTCACTACTTCTTTCTATGCTAAATGAGGGGGTTAGCCTCTCTATTTATAGAACTTCTAGGCTTATCCATCTTATCTCTAAGATAGGATAAGAAATCCACTCTGACGAATCATATTCCATACCTTAACTCTTATCTGTACATGTAAGCTTATCTTCTAAGATAAGATAAACCTTATCATTTTACATGGGTTCCACATTTTTAGACTTTTTACAAATAAAATACACAAAATATTTATGACCTCACTCCTTGTCCTTATTACCAATATAATATTTCTAATTCCTAATCACGTAGACCCTACTTCTCTAATTACCCAAACTTTGACATTTTAACATTACTACCGGACTACTTACGAAAAATATTTACTTTTTACAACATTCCTATTGTACTTTGATTACCGTACTCCACATTATTGGAGGCACCATCTTGTGCGCCGTTATCTTCTATCGACGCTACTACTAATTATACTTAACAACATCATATTCCTAATACATACATTAATGAAATAGAAATTATGGAGGAAAATTTTAGTGTCGATACTACACTCTAAAATATGACTTGACAGAGAGCAATGAGTGGGTGCCCACTATGCCATGATCATGTGATCACCTATAGCTTCTTCTAGGTAAGATGTTGTTTAAGAATGTATGTATTTTGAATTTTTGTGGTTTGGTAAGACTCAGAGAAAGAGAAAAGGATAGAAGTGCTTTTCTACGATTCGTTTGTCAACCATCGTAGATAATGACCTCCAGCGATAGGTTGCCCTCAATTAATGTGAGCTAATGCAAAAAATCAGAATGAAATGTAATGATTTTAAAACCCAAATCAAAAATGTGAAATTGGATGACACAATAAGATGAAAAGGAAGAGGGATGCTCTTTCACTAAAATGCAGAAAACATGAAGAAATTATTCTTTTTAAATACACCTAAAAAAAAGTTTCCTTTAAAGAAAATAGAAAGAAGGATTGGATTACTAGGGAAGAAAATTAGAGTGTATTCTTTAGAAGGGAAACAAACACAAAATTTTCCTATGAATGAATGAAATACAAGGAACCCCGGATGGGTCCCACTGGGCAAGCCAAACTGTTTCACCTTTTTTTCTTAGATTATTTCTTTGAATGGTTGATGAAATAGATAGGGTAGCAGGCGTAGGAGGAATACCTGTTCAAATGTTGGTTGATGGGTTGTTGTGCATGTATGACTTCACAATCCACAAATGACCGTGAGAGCTTCTTTTTGGCTAGGAGGAACTACCTATAATTAAAAAGGACCACCGAAAGCATTAAACAATATGGGAAGTGAACTACCTAGCGTAAGCTAGATCTAGGAAGTATGATACTTCCTAGATGGCTATCAGTCCATTGTTTTAAACAAATTAATGTTGTAAATAAAGTAAATCCTATTGTTATTTTAAAATGATTTAGGTATCTCACTTAAAACACAATAAGAAATAGATCTAATCTAACAGGCTAAGCTAGAATAGAATCCACAGTCAAATGGTTGGTTCTGGGTTCTACAGGTCTGATAAAGGTTTCGGTAGGTCACAGGTGAGTGAGGGTGAGGTAAAATGGAGTGGATAGGTCTTTGTTTAAGGTTGTGTGGGAAAACACATAGACCAGCGTCGGTTAGGGGTGACCGACCGCGGTTAGGTATAACCGGCGCTGGTTACTGTGAGATCTGGGAATGTCACAGAATGGGGTTTTTGGTCCTCTTTGTGATTACACAAAGGATTTCGGTTGGTCGAGATGAGGTAATGGGTGACTGGAGTAGGTTTTGGCAAGGTTTTCTGGGTCTATAGAGGTGAAAAGTGTTGGAGATGGTCAATAAGGAGCAAGATAAACAATGGGTGATAAAATAATGATGAGATGAAATAACCAGGAAAGTATGATGTTATACTTGGATTTTGTTTCTGAAAGTCTATGTGTGAAGGATGGAGGTGCTGATGATGGGTTTGAAGGCTACAAGTGATCACCAACTGAAGAAAAGCTTCTGCATGGGCTGCATGCACACTCCTCTTTACTTAGATAGATCCGAATGTGGCTGGGATGGCTATGCAGGAGAAGATGTTCAATCTCCTTCTTTGGATGTGAGTTCTTGCTGGAATTTGCTCTCTGAAGATGCATTATCTTTTGAGATCTCGTTCTTTCTCATCAAATTTCTCCCAATGTTTTCCAACCTTGAGAATAAGGTAGTTTAGGAGTTAAAAAGGGGTAACCGATGGCGGTCCGGCTTAACCGGTGATGGTTAGGGGTAACCAACGTCGGTCAAGGTAGGATTTCCTAGGTTTACTAAACTTAGGGAGATCCTCCTGATTTCCTCGGATCTTGTGTGGTTATCCCGTGGATTAGACTGGGAGCTTCTTGTGAGCATGCGGGAATGTGGTTAGAGGGAATGTAGGCATTGATTTTTAGGGTTTGGGTAAGTCTTAGTTAGTTATGGTAACTTGCTAAGAGTAGGTCTTAGGTTGAGTTGGCTTGGTGAGGTGTCTAAGTGAACTATATGTGTGGATATTATCTAAATTAAGATATTTATATAATAAATACGGTGATGATAATGAATTAATTTAATTAAATAAATTAAATAATATTAATGGGGTGAAGGGGGTCATGGGTAGGTGAATGTGATGAAGGGTGCTTATTTTTCGAGGGACCAAAGGGGAGTGTGACCTAATTTTAGTGTCTACAAAAACTACACCATCTACCTTCATAGCACCTCCATTATCCTTATGGGTAACTCACCCTCTTCCACCATCCACCTTTCCCTCTAGATCTCATGTGCTTGTATCACCTTTACCCAAGAAGGTACAACCTAAAGACAAAAATCCATTACCCTCCAATAAGGTAGTCAAAACAACCACACACCCTCCTGCTAGTTCATCTACCATACCCCTACCCAAGCAAACACGAGCGACATCCAAGACCACACCAGCACCCAAAACCATAGCTCGACCTACTCCCCCTCATGTAAAGATTGTTCATCTATAATCAACTACACCTATGCTCAAACCCACTTTTACTTCCCATTCGACCCACTAGCAGGGTCCTATGCCAAAATCTTAAGCAACCTCCTTGATACTTTTGTCATCACATTACCACCGCTCAGACCTTATGACCCTCTCAAACCCAAACCAAAAGGGTTTGATGACACCAAATTTTTTTCCTACCATCATGTGCCAGACACGATGTAGAAAACTACAAGGCTTTGAAAACCATCCTTATCTAGTTGTGTCCTCCCAAAGAAAAATTTGACAATGATGACCTTCTTGATGAGGACCCCATTTCACCAACACCCATTCCCACAACTCTTCCCTCACTACCTACTCAATGACCCAGACCTTTGCCCCCACAGCTCCTAGAACCACCTCGATATTTGAAATTAACATGGTTTGCATCAATGACCTCACCAAACCTCCACCCAAATGTCGATGTGCCCAGCTCATCTCACAAGGCTCCTTCCCGCCATTGGGATTTTTCCCTTCATGTCACCATACCTTTCATGGCTCACCTACCTCACCTACCTCCCCACCTCAGATCAACATGATCCACATTGCTACCCATGCTTAGAAGGACAAAGGAAAGGAAAAGGTAATTGACTCAATAACTAATCCTATACCCAACATACCATCTCGTACCCATGCCTAAAATCACTATCTGCAGCCCCACATATCCTATTTCTAATGGGGTCACACACTACATGATGCTCAAACAACTACACCAATCCCCCCTCAAAATGTCCTTATATGACCTCATCCAAACCTCGAATCCCATCATCAAGCTCTCATGGAGGTCCTGCAATCAATTAAGGTTTTACCCAATGACCCTACACTTGTAGCCTCCATTATCACACCCCATCATGTAGCCTCTCTCACCAAATTGCCACCTTTATCCACACCTCAACCTACTCACCAAGTAGCCTCCCTTATCTTCTTAGAGGAAGAGATTGCACCACACCAAATAGATGATCCAGACCCAACTCTCTTCATCTCTGTCCACATTGATGATATACATGTACGATGTGTTATGATTGATGGGGGTGCTAGCATTAATATAATTTCATCCCATGCATTTTCTCAAATGCGCATACCTGAAAATTACATGCATAAAAATCTTGTCATGTTGCATTCATTCAATGATGCTATTACCCCTACACTATGCACTATCATCCTCCCCATTTGCATGGGCCCCTGCACTATTCCAGAGTTATTTTACGTCTTGGAGGGGGAATTCCAATATAACCTATTTCTTGGAAGACCCTGGATTCGTGTCATGGGTTGTGTTCCTTCCACTTTGCATCGCTATGTAAAGTTTGAGCATGAAGGACACACCTATACTATTCCAACTAATCCTTCACCTTTTAAAACATGCAACATGATTTACCAACCTAATGACATGCTTATACCCATTAAGGCATCTACCTCCATGACCACTACCACTTCACCTACACCTCCGCTTACTAGTATAGCTGCTACCTCAACCGCACATACCTCCTCCATTCCTACCGCTGCCACAACCTCCATGGCTGAACCATCAGCCTCCCAATCTGTTAGCTCCACCTCCACATTGACCTCTGACACATCGTCAATTTTGGCTACCCACATACCAACCACCAATCCCTTGGAAGGAATTTTTCAACGCCTCACTCTGGGGGAGTATCACCTATATAGTGTCAACACATTCCTTACTCCACAAGAGTATGGAAGTCTTCACCAACACCCTCGTTATGATCACTGTATAGGAGAGTGCCTCCTTTATGGTCCTCCCCACCTTCGTACCAGTCTCACCTATGGGGGACTTGATACTATCACTTACACACCCAAACCACCATCACAAACCTGCCCATTTTATGCTAACTTCCAGTCACTCACCAATCACTATTTTGTCCACACCTTCTTGCACCGATGTGTGTGGAAGGGTTTTGGTTTTGGATACTATGAGAAAGGTTGCCATATTGTTATTCCATGTACTACCCACAAACATAACGACCGTAGTGGTATTGGCTTTGCTAAACCACCTACCAAGAAGGCTCGTATTGAGCTCATCGAGGACATCAACCCTTCTCCACCTTCTTCACCACCATCACCACCTTCACCGATGGAGTCGATGGATCCAGAATCCATTCCTCATAACTTTTTTTTCATAAACACCATCTCCTTGGGGCCTTTGACTTATCAACGTGAGGGAGAGGCTCCCTCCTTTCTTCCCTTCCTGTATCTTGAAATGATCAATGATGATACACCTTTGATCAATGTCATTCAATGCTAGGATGATGAATCTATACTCACCTACCTTGGTGTAGAAGACTCATATATTCATCAGGTCATTACCATCTGAGATGCAAACCATGTTGAATGAATCGACTATCGAGATCAAAATTCACACTCAGGATGACCCACACATCTTAAAGATCGGTCAATCTTTAGATGTTGCTGAACAGGAAGCCATCACCTCTTTTCTACAAATCCATAACCACGCTTTCACTTGGTCTTACGCAAACATGCCTTGGTATTGAACCCATGATAGTGGTCCACAATATCGTAACCATTCTCGATGCCAAGCCCATAAAAAAAAAGCTGAGGAAAATACACCCTCGCATTGCCCTTCTTGTCAAAGAAGAACTTCAGTGCCTTCTTTCCATTTCCTTCATATTACCCATTGATTATCCTCATTAGATTTCTAACATTGTCCCCACTGTCGATGTAAGGTGATAGGGGACTCCACATTTTCATAGATTTCCATGACCTCAATCTAGTTTTCCCAAAAGATGACTTTCCTCTACAGTATTGACCAACTAGTTGACCTTATTGCAGGTCACGAGATGCTATCACTCATAGATGGCTTCTCGGGTTATAACCAAATATTACTTGCCCCAGCAGGATCGGCACAAAACCACATTCATCACCCCTTGGGACCTACTATCGAGTCACACCTTTTGGCCTTAAAAATGTTGGTGCCACATATCAGTGGGCTATGACTTACATCTTCCATGACATCATGCATCGTATATTGGAAGATTACGTGGAAAATATCCTGGCCAAATCTAAATGCCACTCGAGCATCTTGCCATCTTAAAAACCATCTTTGACCGCCTTATTAAATATTGCATTCACCTCCAACCCAAGAAGTGTGTCTTCGCAGTCCTTTCAGAAAAATCTTGGAATTTATCATTTCCCTACATGGTATAGAAGTTGACCCTAATAAATTCAAGGCCATTCTGGAAATGCCTCTACCCACTAACCTTAGGAAACTTTATAACCCGCAAGGTAAGTTCTGATCTATTTTCCATTTCATTTCATAATTGTTTGATCGGTGTCAACCATTTCATCATCTACTCAAGAAGGATGTCTCCTTTAAGTGGGATGATGATTTCCACAAAGATTTTGAGGCCTTAAAACAATACCTTCTTCAACCCCTATACTCATTCCACCTAAAGATGATCAACCCTTCTACTTATACATCTCAGCTACCAATCACTCTTTGGGGGCCATGCTCGCTCATCATGATGAACAACATAGGGAGAAGGTGGTTTATTACATAATCCGTACTCTATTGGAATATGAAACCCGATACACCCATCTCGAAAAACTTTGCTTAGCCTTAGTTTGTGTCGCCATAAAACTCTGCCATTACCTACTTAACCTTAAAACCTATGTTGTGACCAACACCGATCAATTGCACTTCATGTATGCCAAACCTTACCAAAATCAACGTGTCACACACTGGCTTATGCTTTTGGCCAACCTCGACCTTGAATTCATTCATCAAAATTCCATTAAGGGCCAAGCTATCACCGACCAATTGGCCAACACACCTATTTCCGGGGATCAACCCTCTAATTTTGACTTTCTAGATGAGTCAATTGCTACCCTTTCCCTAGATGAACCCGCTTACCAAATGACACTCTTCTTTGATGGTTCCAAGTGTCAGCATGGGGGTGGGGTAGGATTTATCCTCATTCCCTTGATGGTGAACCCATGCCTTTGTATTTCAAACTTGATTTTGATTGTACCAACAATATTGTCGAATACAAAGCGCTCATACTAGGTCTCTAAGCTGCCTATGCCCTAGATGTCAAATCAATCAACATCTTTGGTGATTCTCAATTGGTCATAAACCAGGTCAATGGTATATACCAATGTCATAATGAGATACTACAAAAGTATAAACATCATGTAGACATACTTTTCACCAACTTTGACCATTACGCCCTTCAAACCGTCCCTTGTTCAACCAACAAATTTATAGATACCATGGCCTGTTTGGCTTCTCATATACTTGCTTCACCTACCGATTCTAAAATCTTTGTCACCATACAAAAACTCCAATCACCCTCTTATTTACCTCATGATATTTTATCCGTCGAGCAACCGTCGCCTCGGACCCAAGCAACCTTTGGTATAAATAATACTCGACTATCTTTCTCTCTCCATCTTACCTCCTAATCTCACCCATAATGGACAATGTGCCTTCGTTAACAAGGTATCTATAAGACAGAAAAAGTGACATGCGAGGATGATAATTGGTAAGTGACTTTCCCCATTACCCGACCTCCCAGTGTCATGCCGAGACAAACTGGTGGTCTATAATGTGGGTGACTTAGATCAAGCCACAACCGGTATTATGGCCGCTTTTAATGATAGAAAAGCTACAGAAAGGATGAGAATCGGTAAGTAAATTTCCTATAGCTAATCGTAGGAGGATCGGTGACTAAGTTCGTAGTGTGATCTCCCGATAGCTAAATGATAAAGGGAGATTTAGAGGCTATGAACGGGTAGAATAAATTCCCTAGTGGTTTATCCTCCTAACTAAGATCTACATGTTAATCTAGTTTTCAAGTCTCTAAATTAACTTGAACTGAAAATAAAAATTTATGCTACTACTGAAAAGGAAACTACTCTAAACAAAATATACGATTGAAATGTTATAATTACGAACAACAATTAAACTACTTTTATACTAAAACTAAACAAGTGAGATAACCCGGTGTGGTTATTAACCTATGTAGATGTGTGAATCTAGATAAAATATAGCTAATTAACTTAATTGAAAACCTTCAATCCTACCTCAGAAGTGAGGAACAAATCATAGTTTCTCAGAAAATATCATTCCCCAAAGCTTCCCTGGCAATATTGAAAATGATCTTAACTAAAATAAAATGGAAAAGTGACTCTATTTGATACGTTGTAACTAGAACTTTGATAGCTCAAACCTGCACTTACAAAATAGTGGTAAATCTAGTTGTGTGTGGTTTCATCCCCTTAGTTTGATCTCCTCATTCCTTCGAGTCCTTGTGAATCCGTAAAAGCGTGTATATGATAGTATCAATAGAATATGGTATTCAAACAATGGCAACTTTGGATATAGACCAAATACAATGCGAGTAGGAGAGGGATAATGCAAGTGAACAGAGCTTGACTATGTAATTCCTAGTGGAATTTATTGTGAGAATACAACACAAGTGTGCTTGAGAGTTTTAGAATCTATCCTTGTGACAACACAAAACTGTAACTTTAATGGATTGTAATCTAGAAATGAAACTATTATATGCTAAACTCGACTTACATGGCACAATAATGAAGCAAGACTCAAACAAGAAGATCAAATGACCTCTAAAAGAGCAACAATGGAGGTAAAACATGAAACTGGTAGAGTTATAAGCAAGAAATTCAAATACTTGAATAAGACAATTGAGAAGTTGAGGGGCCATTTGTTTGAAAACAAGTCGCTATTTATAGCAAATGGAATTACCGAGAGGGTAACTCTCAATTGAACTCCTTTACTATAAACAAAGGGAAAACACTATTCACAGGGAACCAAAAACATTAATGCAAGCCAAAGTGATTGAAGAAAGTGTGTAAAATTGAAGATTTACATTTGACACGATCGTCGAAAGAATCTAGAAAATGTGTACAGGACCACCACCCTATGCAGGCGCGGTTGCATCGCTGCGCCCCTGTCTGGGGTGGCGGTCATGGGACCGCCACCCGAGCAGGGGGCGGCGGTTTCGTCAAGACAGATTAGCAAGAAAAGAAGGGGCGAGAGGAAAAATAAAGCATGCAGAGGCCAAACAGGGCATGTGGGATTCAAATGTATACTTGGCAAGCCTCTCTGGATTTTGAACACCTTGCAAGGAGACTGTATCATCATTGGGGTATGTGTAACATTGTTCCTACGGTGCAATAGCCTATAATTTTGGGTATGTACATATTGCCCCCTTGAAGAAGCATCTTAGCCATTAAGAGGCATAAAATGGTGGATCCAAGTATGACAGGTCCCAAAATGGGGAGTTAGGAGTTATACCTGACACGCCCGTGTGTTGGAAAGTCACCATCCAAAGTCCCGCTATCTCGTAAAATGAAAAAGGGGACTCAAGTGCAGATAGATAAAATAAATTGAGAAATAAAACAAAATTGATATGAAATGAGGACTTACCATCTACACGGGGTTTAGAACTTACCTCCATCGGCACTCCGACCCTGCGAAAGACATTCAAAATCAATTTTAGAAAGCTATATATATAAAACGAACTCATTTTACTATTCATTTGAGCATATTGATTTGATAGTTTTGAGCTCTGGGACCCACGGTGATAGTTTTCGACGAGGGTATAGTCAAAACATTTGTGGTGAGATAGTGATCATACCTCCGAGAGAAGAACATCGATCCGTGAAGTCTCATGTTAGTTTTTCTCGATTTATTTTTTTTGAGCCTAAAATGTGGAAATGATGAAATCTTTGTCCTAGGGGGTATTTTTGAAAATACTAGTTTTAAATGTGTCTCTAGGGGGCGCCCATAGGGTAGGTTTTTATTTTAGTTAAAATGGTGCATTTACTTGTTTTTAGGCATTTTTTAGGGCTTACGACCCGTTTGTGTTTGCGGGATAGGACCGCCACCCTACACAGGGTAGTGGTTATGGGACCGCTACCTTAGAAGGTGGTGGTTACGGGCTGTCACTCTACATAGGGTGGCGATTTGTGATGAAAAGAAAAAAATGCTTTCTCTTATTTATTTTTACATGTTTAGCATTTTTACTTGTTCTTAATAGTCTTTCTAATTGGATTTTGATACTAACTCACTCCTTTTTGTGTTTTTGGGTGTATGCAGAAGAAGGAAGAGTACATTAGATGGAGTCGAGAGAGGGAGTGTGATTGGCTCCTAACAATGTTAGAGGTACTCTCTAGGCAGATCGAGATACTCTTCGGAGGGTCGACATTTGGAGGATTGCACAAGTCCCTCACATTGCACTGCCACCACATACTATGTGACTTATTTTCATCTTGGGATGAAGATCGAAATGCCTTCCGATTGCTAGGAGTTAGGGGTGAGTGGACCATCACCTTGGAGGATGTTTACCATATACTGGGGGTTCCGATCCTTGGGCAGCGGCTATCTCTTAAGACAACAATATCAAGATCCCAGGTGGTTCAGTGGGCCACCTACATGGGGGATGTAGTTGTATCGATGGGATCAAATAAGGGAGTGAGGATCCACTCCATTATTGAGTCGACATTCTGTGCTCTAAAAGGTCATCATGGGCATCCTTGCATTGAGATTGATTGCGGAAAAGGGAGGGGACACCCTCTTATATTGCTTTGGACCCCCATTATTACACAGTTGAGGGCCATGGACGTGTCTACGCTTGGGGAGTAGATATCCTCGAGACTACCTACCATGATTTATACAAGGTAGTCGATTATAGGGATAGTTCTTGAGCCACTCGAATCTTGTCATGAGTTGGGTGTATGAGCATATCACCCCATATGAGAGAGGTGTAGAGGTAGAGGATCCCGGGCTGTCATGGTAGCGAGGTGGACAGGGGATGATAGTTCTTAGAGCACCACACTAGCCGTTGGTCTCTTTGACCATCACAGACATCAAGGTCACTCCTTATCGTGCCATGTCGGGGTATGGGGAGAGGAGACTGTTACATTGATTACTTGTCGGACTACCAGTCACCGGTAGACAAAGTGGGGAAGTTGGAGATCCACCCCCTTTGATAGAGTACCACAGCAGTTTGGCCTCCCCTATATTGACATGCTTCCTCTGGTGGGGCCAGTGTATAGATCTATTTGTGAGGCTTGGGGAGGCCCTAGAGGCAGGGGTTAGACCATTGTTACTCCCGGTGTTCCCATTAAGGCCAAGAGGGTAGTACGTGCTCAATGGAGAGCCGGTGCTCCTCGTGCACCTTTACTTCGATTACCACCGGTCCCGCCCATAGCAGCGATGAGCCCATTGATGTGGACTCTGAGTCTGAAGAGTTCACCGGGGAGAGATAGAGGAGGAGATAGAGGAGATGGATATCGTGAGATGGGTGGGGGATGATAGTGATCCCGACTGGCATGATACTCAGGATATCCTATGGGTCGAGATGGTGGAGTAGAGTGCTGAGATGGTGACTCTAGTCTTATAGGAGTTGCTCTCTCAAGACTTAGGTGTAGATGGTGAGTCTGTTGTAGGCCGTCACATTGCCCTAGACATGGGAGAGGGACACCAATCAGTGGCGACATCAGTGGCATATGCGGATCCTAGAGATCCTTCTTGGAGGCCTGGAGATCCGAGTGAGTTGTCACTCTTCTCTTGACATTTTTCTAGTTAGAATTATCTTAGTTGTTATTTCTTTTTGTTTTGTTTACTCTTGGTTTTATCTTTGATCATTTTCTAACTTGTTTTTCTCCTTTACTTACAGTGACTACTGATGAGTGGTGAGACTTGATTCACCGAGTATGCATAGATACCTTGTTGCTCCCCTTGGAGAAGACTCATGCTGAGATTTCTATGGATGTGGGGGAGCCTTCAACAACTGGTAGGCATACTGATGTTTTCACCTTTATTTGGCATGCGGTGAAGATCATTAATTCTCTCAATGCTAAGGTAGATGGATATAGGATGGTGGGCGCTTGATGAGGAGTCACTCTCATAGCGAGACGGCAGCTACTGGATGTGACCGCAAGCCCTTAGTGCATTTGGAGCGCCGGCGTAGCTAGTGTCCTAGACGTGGTCGTGCACCTTCTGAGGGATCCCATAGGGATTGAGAGGCCACTCTTATAGTATTTTGTTAGATATCTATACGAGTGTTTTTGTATTTTTTTGGGCTCATTGAGCATGTTGACCATGCCTAGTGCATGATGGCATTGTATATGAAACTTGATTTATATATATATATATATATATATATATATATATCTTTTTGGATCTAGACTTTTGGTGCCTAGAATTTTGTGACTTGTTTCCACATGTGTACTTAGATTTTTTTAGATTACTTTTTTCATGCTTTTCAGAATGTATGTAATGGATGACAAATGATAATAAACAAAATGTTTTACTTTGTATGTTTTTGTAATGCTGATATGAGATGATACAAACATATGGTAGCTTTGAACTTTTAAACTCTTTGGGTAATATTTGTAATTTCTTCTTATGTTGACAAAACGTGATGAATTTAAAGTGATAAGGAGATGAATTTATGCCATTCCCAACTCCACGCAACCAAAGAAGATGCGAGGGCTCAACACCAAGGGTGAGGAAGGGAAAAATTGTATGAGTTTGACCGAATGAAACAAAGAGAGATAGACAAACTAGTAATAGAAACCAAAAATAGACCTACACACCTACCCTACTCGTAGCTACCACCAAGCTTAAAATGCCACTTACTTTCCATTTTATCTAGACTTAGATTCATAAATGGCAACTTGGTTGACAAAATATGGTTTTGAGGATTTGATCTCTTTGGAATTCGAACATTTTTTTCTCTTAATAGAATTTGATTTGTGCTTCTAGCATACCAAGATTTGTTAATTTGTGTGAGTGGACCCCCACACCCCCTCATGCCACTAGTAAGAAGCATGGGTTTGTCACCAAAGGTAAGATATAGGCGAGTAAGGGAACTTATTTCCTTTCCCAACCTCAAACCACTAGTAAGAGATGTGGGCTTATCACCGAAGGTTGATGGGGAAAAGAAGTGTGTAAAATAAAATATTTTGTTTGCTTGGCACCTTTGATTTCATTTATTTTTGAAATTTCTGATCTATGAATTTGGGATATCCTTTCCTTCAAAGAGGTTTAATAGGGATATATGTGACACCAAGAAGCTTCTAGAGCATCGTAGGTAAGGGTGACTTCACATAGTAGAACGAAAGAGCAAAACCAAGTATGCAGGCCTTGGTATGGTTTTCGTCAATACTTGTCTGTCAAACTTGATGAGAAGATTTGAAAATACTTGATGATGTTTGAAGAGATATGATTTGAATGCTTTTGCCAATAATTTCATAAATTTGTAATAATTTGTTTAAGAGTAAGTTCCTGGACTACCATTTTTACGAAATGAGTGGACAGAATGAAACAACTAAATGACTAATGCAATGTAGGTAGCTATAATGTACAAGTGGTGATTCTGATTTCTTATGCGTAAAAACATTTAAGATGTAAGGAATTGATAGTTTCACTAAATTCCTCACCTTCTAGTGTGCACAAAAGATACACACCATTTCCATGTAGTCCTTCATGACTCGGTATGGGCCCAACCACTTGGTTCAAAACTTCCTTCCTTTGCCAGTTTTCTTATCGATCCAAATTGCCTAGTCTTAGAGCTAGATCTCCCTCATATATTTCTCACTCATAGACCTTTTTGTTATACTAGCAGCACATCCGGTTGGCATAGGCTCTATGCCATTGTTTGGAATTTATCCTAGCCTCGTCAAGGATTTCCAGTTGAGAGAGGCATGCCTCCCTATAAGCTTCTTCATCTAGAATCCCTTGTAATGAGATGCAGAGATTGGGTATTTCAACCTCAAGTGGGAGAACTGCTCGCCCCAGAATACCGGTGAGAAAGGGGTTGCTCTTGTTGGTGTTCTTATTGAGGTTCGATGGGCCCACAAGGTCGGATATAGTTTTAAATGCCAATCTTGCTTGTTCTCCTTGACCATTTTGAGGAGAATAGCCTTTAACATTTTGTTTGTTTCTTCGGCCTACCCATTGGCTTGAGGGTAGTAAAGAGAGGCCGTGTGATGGTTTATTTTGAATTTTCTACATAACTTATGGACCTTGTAATTTTTAAAGGATGTGTCATTATCTGAGATAATGACTTATGGGACACCATACCTACAAATGATTTGATTCAAAATGAATTTGGCAATTACCGAACCTGGTATAGTGGTGAGAGGCATGGCCTCCACCTATTTGGTAAAATATTCCGTGGCTATAATTATAAAATTATGGCCATCGGTTGATGAGGGAGAGAATTTCCCTATCAAGTCCATACCCCACATGGAGAAGGGCCACGGGGTCGCTATTGGTTGCAGGGATTATGCTAGCATGTGAATATCATGAGAGAATTCTTGGCATTTGTGGCACTTACGTATAAATTCTCTTTGCATCACACTTGAGAGTGGGCCAAAAATAGCCCATCCAATGTATTTTGCGAGTGGTGGTGTGACCACTGAAGTGGCCTCCACATATCCCACTGTGGGATTCATGAAGAATCTTCTTGGATTCTTCCATGTCGACGCATCTTAGAAGCATGCCATCAAAGGCTTTACGATAGAGTACCTATTCTAAAACAACATATTTAGTGGTGATAATGCGTAACCACCTTCTTTGTTGTGATGTGGCACCTTTCGAGTATGTATGGTCTATGATAAGATTGATGATATCAGTGTACTAGGGACATGTATAGATGGGGGGCCTGGTTTCGACGAAGTATACACACTCATCAGGAAAGTCCAAATTTACTAGATTACCTCCATCTAGTGGATTGTCAGCTAACCAATCTGTAATGATTTGTCCCTTAATGGATTTTTGGTTTATGAATGTCAACTCAAATTCACCCATTAAGGTTATGAAACGTCTAGCCTTTCTAGACAAAGACCCTTGCATGATAAATGTTCGTAAATGATCTGTCTTTATAATGACCCTCGTTTCTTGGTTTAACATGCAATGTCTTAAATGTTTTGTTGCAAATACTATGGCAAGGCATTCTCTCCCTACTTGTGTGTAACATTTTTCATAATTGAGCAACATTCAACTAATGAAATAGACCACCGTTCTCATTTATCATTGTCTTCTTGAGCTAGCATGCAAAGCTAGCGAGACATGAGTGGCTCGTGAGTATAGGATCAAAGGGAGGTCTGGTTTGGGAGGCATTAGTGTGGGTGGAGACAAAAAGAAGTGTTTAACTTATTTTAAGGCCTCGTTGCATTCTTCAGTCCAATCAATGCTATAATCTTTCTTTAATAGATTGTTGATTGGATGAATGGAAAAACTTAAATATGGGATGAACCTTCAGATTGCATCGAGTTTTCCAAGAAATGACCTGATTCTAGACTCATCCGATGGTGGGATAATTTTGAGAACAACCTAGTATTTTTGCTTTGGATCAACATCAATCCCTCGTGAAGATATAATGTAGCCTAGAAGTTTGCCTCCTGTCACACCAAACACGTACTTCTCTGGGTTTAATGTGACGCCATATTTAATTAGTCATGAGAGGATGATATGGAGCACTTTTAGATGATCACAAAATTTGTTGGCTTTGGCCAATAAGTCATCCACATAGGATTCCACAATTTTATGGATAAGATCGTGGAATATATATGTCATTTCCCATTGATATGTAGCGCCGGTATTTTTAAGACCAAATGACATGACAGCGTAGCAATATGTTCCCAGGGGGTTATGAATGTAGTTTTGGCTTGATCCTGTTTAGATATTTTAATCTGATTATACCCTAAGAACCCATCCATGAGGGACAATAGTTCAAATCCAGCTATTACATCAATGATAACATCAATGGATGGTAATGGGAAGTCATCCTTGGGACAAGCTTTGTTAATATCCTGAAAATCTATGCAAATGCGTATCTTCCCATTCTTTTTGAGGACTAGGGACAATATTAGATACCCATTGTGAATAGTCAACGGGCTTGATGAATCCCACTTGGAGAAGTTTTATTACTTCCTCTTTTACCATGAGAGCCACTTTTGGCTTCATTGGTCTTGACTTCTATTTAATTGGCTTTGCATCTAGTTTAGTGACAAGATTATGTACCATGACATGTGGTGCAATGCCCGTCATTTATTTATAATTAAATGTAAAAGCCTTTTGATTTTATTTGAGGATTTAGGTATGTATTTCTATCTCCTCTGGAGTTAACGAGGATTTAAAATTCAAAATTTTTGGTTTTTCCTCCATTCTAATGTTTATGTCAATGGTTTCTTCTATTAAAGAAGCATTACCTTCTTCAAATTCAGGTGGGGCTAGAGGTAGTTCCAAGATTTCTCCGTTTTCTATCTCATAGATATCAAGGTCCTTCTATGGAGGAGACTCTATCATGGGATTTCCAAAATAGGAAGAGGAATGTGCTATTAAGGAAATCTCAACTATATGGTGAGCAAGGTGTAGCTCTGCATAGGCATTTAGATATTCGAGAGTGACTCTATCATCATCAAATTGATCCGTGATAGAAAAATCATCCTCATCTTCTTCATGAGTTAGGAGTGAGTTTATAGATATTTTACGCACTAATGGTTCGGTATGAAGTGGTACTTTGTGAAATTTGTATCTTCTAACTCATTGTTTGGAGTGAAACGAAAATCTGAGGTTTCTATCAAGTCTCGTGAGAAGGTTCTACTCTTGGGAGATTTCTTCAATTGATATGAAGTTAAATCTCTTGCTTAGATCTAATATTGCTGTTTTATAGAGTTGTAAATGCTCACTCTAGTTTCATATACCTTAGAGACTTGGTTTACAACTAGTTGTCTCCTAGTCTAATGTTATCGACACCCATTATTTTGGCTAGGATGAGGCCAAGGAGGAGAGCTTCATACACAGCCCCGTTGTCCGTACATTCAAAGTTTAATTTAAAGGTGAAAGGTAGGATCTTTCCCTTAGGTGAAGTAAAGATCACTCCTACCCCAGCTCCAAAGTGACATCTAGCTCCATCAAAAGGGAGCATCTAATACTTTCTTGGAAAAATGGATGTTGGGATATCTGTCATATCTATTTCCTTTGCTTTGGTTAGTTCTACCATAAAATTTTGTCTAATGGAAGAGAAGCAATTCCTAGGGTGTGTCCCATACCCATAGAATCAAATGGTAGGAGAATAGGTAAGTCCTTCTACCTAAGAACTCGAAATTTTTTTCAGTAGTCCCTAGTGACACTATTTTTATAACATTGGTCTCATTTTTGAGTGTTGGAATGTCCTCACTGGACTTGTAATTTCCAACTTTGTGGTGGGTGTCAACTCTTCTTTTGGTTTTGAATTAATTGGTTTGATGAGTTGATTTTCCGGGAGTTCAAACTCGAGTGAATGCCCGGTCTTTTCTTCAAATCATCTAGGTGTATATCGAAGGGTTTTGGGTCACCTTGTGCCACAAATATTTTTCGTAAATGTAGAAATCTTATTTCTTGGAATAATGTGGAAGGGATTGCCTTCATGCGGTGTATCCATGATCGATTGAGGATTATATTATAGTTGGTTTCCCAATCTATAATATAAAATTTGGTAAGGACCGTCTTGGGTCCTAAAGTGACCGGTAAAACTATGGTTCCAATTGAAGTGGCCTTGAGGCTATCATATCCTCTTAGCATATTTCGTGTTGTGGAACAAATTGTCTCTCCATATCCTTACTTTTGAAGAAAATCGAAGGGCACTATGTTAACTTCTGCCCCATCATCAATCATTGCACGTTTAACATAATTATTGTAAACCCATACTTGCAAATGTAAAGTTGGGTCATCTCTTCGTGTGATCTCGATCTGTTAGCATTTTTCTTATATCTAATATAAACTTAGTATCCCTCTCTAGCTGACTCAAAGGATAAATGTCAAAATCTACATGGTTTACCTACATTTCTAGAGGAGGAGTGATTCTAATTAAATGACCAAGGCATAATTCTTCTAAGAGAGCAGCCCCATGGGTGGGATATTTCTTTAACAAATCCAAAAGGAGATGTGAGAGAAGGTTTTAGTTAAATCGTTAATTAAATCATAGGATCCTATGGGTTTTACCAACATTTGTTGATTGTTTTCTAGTTCCAATGGATAACTTGGAGTAGGTTGAGAAGAATAATCCCATGTTCTTGTTATGGTTTCTATAGATCGCTCGATTGTCTAATTCTACCAAACCAACTATCTTAGTTTGGGGTCGAGTTTCTAAATTGGGGTGTGACTAGTGGGTTTAATGAAGTTGAAGCTTTATGATCATTATTTCCTATTACAACACCCTTGTTTGTTCCACTAGGATCTAGCTTGTTATTGTTAGTATAACACCTGAACTATTGTTACTTCCTCCTGAGCATTCAAGTGTTGATATATGATTTCTTCTATAAAAGGATGTGTTCCTTTGATTGTGAAGTCATGCTTGATATGGATTGTATCTTCTTTGCTCTTGAAGATCTTTGACTGAGTCAGGATATGCTTGGACTCTTTTATTTCTTTCATTTTTAGCACCTGAGTTTAATCTGATTTCGGGGTGAATTGTGGATTTACCCATCTTTATGACTCAGCCTTGGATCAGTTGCATTGATCCAAGAGATGTTTTAAGTTTATTCTGGATGAACAAAAATTATAGACCTTACGAAGGTTGCAAGGTCTGAATGTGTTGAATGAGCAATTCAGGAGTTAACTCAGGCTGATCTTGTTAAATGAATTGGTTCCCGATATCGTAATATCAGGAAGGTCTAGACCTTGAGCCAGGTAATAAATTCTGGTATATATACTGCTAGCTTATTATCAATGCTGGATTGAATCCATTTCGGGAATGTATATCTGTTGGTTCTTATACTGAACGATTCTATTTGTTAGACCTAGACTGGATTTATTAAGGTTAATAACCTAAACCTAAACTATAACCTATGGGTTGGATTAGTGCTAATCTAACCTAGCCCTAAACTATAAGCTAAATGTTTCTAAGGTTAGCGACCTAGCACTAAGGAAGTTAGACTAAGTATCACCTTAAGATCTAACCTATGTTTCTAACCTAACTAATGACCATGGATGAAGGGGGACCTATGAAGGGGTGCGAGCCATGGGCGGTAGTTTCTATGGCATTAAATGAAGGGGATAAGCATGAAGGACAAGGGATTTAGTGGAGATTTCAAACGGCCATCGAGACCGACGTGGCAGAGTCGCCAAATCTGGAAATGGTCTTTGGTTTGCTTTTGTCCATCGCCAACTATGGCGGTCGGTGGCAATGGAGGTTAGGTGGGAATTTTGGAGTTAATGTCATTGATGAACTTCGGTTCCCGAGCGTGGATTGCTTGGGAAGGCATGCAAATGGAAAATTTGTTGGTATTTTGGTTTTCCATTCACTCTGTTTTTCTCTCTGTTTGATCACTGGTTCTTCGAACCAGTCTACTATGTGTTGCATGGCAACTATGAGATTATCTAGCTCTTTTCTCTATCGGGAAAGTTTATAAGACATGATAGTAACAAATTATTGTTGTTGAATCTATCGTGGAAGAGGAGAAGAAGGCTCGAGCACATTCAGAGGTCTTCTTCAGATTTTTAAGCAACATTACCAGGCATGTTAGGCCCTAACTTTTAAAAATATTGCTTTCCTTCAAATGATTTCATTAGAACAACTCTGTTCAGATGATTTTTGGTTCAGTTGGTTTTTATGGTAGCAATGTATGAAGTATCTTGCTGTGTTTTCATGCTGGCTCGACTATTCAGTTGATTCCTTGCTGGGTGTACATTTGGTTTCGTGTTGTTGAATTATCATGCTGTGTTTTGCATTTTGGTAGATTCTCGAAGAAATGCTTGCAAGGATAATGTATGAAACAGACTCTGTTGGAGTCCATGAAATGTTTTCTTGTTTGATATCGACTTCAGTCGAAGCCTTGTTGTTTACACTTGTTGAAACTGATATTGTTGGAATCCTTGAATAGATAGTATTTTTGACTTCTGTAGAAGTTTAATTGAGAATACTATATGGGTTCGACTCCTTTTGAGTCCTTGAAACGTAATTAATGTTTCGACTTCGGTAAGAAGTTTTATTGTGAATTTTGTTGGAATCCTTGTAATGTATAGTATGTTTTTGACTTCTGAAGAAGTTTTGCTGTGAATGCTTAATGGTTTTGACTCTGTGGGAGTCCTTGAATTGTTGTCGTATGAATTCGACTCCAATCGAACCCTGGTTGTGAGTACTGGTTGGATTTGACACTGTCGGAGTCCTTGCGGTATTCCCATTTAAACACGACTCCTGATAAAGTCCTTGATATGATGTGTGTTGGCTCGATTCCTGATTTAAGTCTTCACTGTGCATGCATATTGAAATTGACTCTTCTTAATATTATTGTGTTTATGTTCAGTTCATTTCTGAGGAATTAAGGGATGGGTTTTCTTTACAAACTCGACTCTGTATGAGTCCCTGCTGTAATCGTATTAGCTCGATTTTGGATAAAACTTTGATGAAATTAATGATACGATGACATCTTCTATGAAGTCCTTGTAGTGGTTATTCTTTCTTTATTTCGGCTTCTGATTTAAGTCCTGGCTGTATTTTAGTAGGGATTAGATTCAGCTGTATGTTGTTGAGTGTTTCGACTCAGTGGGAATGTCGTTGTGTTTGCACATGGTTACCTCTTCTGTTATTGTGTTATCTAGTCTTGTGCTTGACTAGGGTAAAGAGTTACTAGCTGTGCCATGACAGGCGATGGCGTTGGATATTTTTCATGTTTGTTGAATAATATGGAAAGTTTTGTTGAGCCTATTGGAGTTGGATTATTCATTATTGCTTATCGCATGAACTCTTGTATTGCTCAAAAAGCTACAGGTGATTTTTATATTTGGAATTCTGATGATGTGGTAGTTCTTCTTGTAATCTCAACTATTTAGTCGCATGCGTAAATGTATTAGCATTATTCAAGGAGTCGGTACAGTCCAGAACATTGTTGATTCAGGAATCTAATTGACTCTGTTTCTTTCTTCTAGACTGTAATTTATATGTTGATGCATAATAAGTTGAAGAGGAAAAGTTTCTCTCTCCTAGTCAGGAAACCTTGTGTGCTTTCTTCTTGCATCCTTTTGCGATCTCTACGGTAAGGGCATAACAAGAATAAACTGAGGTATTATATGGAGAGATTGGTATAAAATGTGAGCTGCTGTTTAAATAGGTATACTTGTCAATAACATTGAAATGTGTTATGATGATACAAGAATTAAGACAGTGAGCTTGTTGAATGTTTTAACTACCTTGAGAAATTGATAGAAACAATTTTGTAGGAGTTTTGTTGTCTTTAGATTGGTTGTATTCATTTGTTCTTAGTCTCTAACATATAAGATGAATAGCCTGATTTATGTTTGGAATTTGAATAAATGATTTCATTTAAACAGGTTTTTTAATGAGAACAATTGGTGGATTGCAATTGTTTTAAGAATTAGTGTTTATCATGCTCAGTTCACCAAACTGACTCATGTTGACAATTTTTGTAGATGGTTTCCGTAAGTGGTAAAGACACACAGATCTGATATGATGTTCAGATCGTTTAATTTGGTTTTATGATGAATTCCAATTTGATTCTCTAAATGTACTACTTGAAGAAAGATGTTCTTTTGCTGTTGAGTATTGTATCCAATATGCTGAATGCATAAAATGTATTTGATTAGCTTAGAAATGAATGAAATGAGGTATTTGTTACTTATGTGTTTGCATTCGTATCTTGATGGATTGAACTTCTTCGGTTCGAATGATTTTAAAGAGCATTGTTATTATTGTATACCTTGGAGACATTTGGGATTCTCTAAGTAAGCTTTGAAAAGATTATGTGACTGAATACTTGTGAATGTTTAGTAGATCTGTTATGTTCTATCTAAAGCTAAATTGGAAATTAGATCACTGTCTTTCGAGAAGCTAAGGTTAAAATAAACCTCAATAGGAAGCTAAATGGGTTGAATAAATTATTACTTCCTAGTCTTGATCTAAGTCAAGACAACGTTTAATTGGATTTTTAACCACTATATCTCAATTCTAATAAGTAAGATATATTTCAGTTATGAGAACTGATATAAACCTAAAAGGGTATGGTTAGCAACCTTATGTGAAGATTTAGGGCTATTGCCCAGTTTCGTTGATTTAGATTACTATTTTTCGATGAACTCCTTGATGAGACCATGATTCTTAATAACTTCTCTTTGCGTAATGGGTTTTATTGAGAAAGGTAATCCTAAGGTGAGGAACCCAGGGGTTGGGAAAAGACTACCCTAAAAGGAGCGTCTTAAAGTATAACTTTAACTCAACGTATGTAACACTTATAAATAAGTAGATCTTTTCGAGGTGGATTTGAAGGTTGATGGCACAAGTCAACTGCAGGGTTGTACCTTCGAGAAGATTAGGATCTTCTCGAAGATACAACAATACAGGTGACTTATGGTGACACCCTTTGCATTGATCGTTAAGATTTACACCTTAAACTCGAACAAGTTTTACTCTGGGACTGATTAGGAACGTGGTCATGTTATAAGGCTGCCCCAGGAGACTCGGGGTATCTTGACACACTGGGTTAACTAGGGTTGACCCAGTATGTCAGCGTATCCCTAGTCCTTGGGAGCATCCCTATAACGTTGTCATATTACTAATCCGTTCCTGAGTGAATAACTTGGGGCAGGAGAGACTGACAGAAGTTAGTATAAGACATTCTACATAACATAGGAATGGGGTGAAGGATGTATTCCAGAATGACGAGTATGCCGTCAAGGAATACGAGACATAAGTAGTATGTTTCAAATCTTTGGCCAAAGTATCGCAAGCTGCTGATTACATTGTCCTATGTCACCTAGTCTAAGGGATGAGATGCCGATGAATAATGGTAACAATTATTCAGATAGGTTCCTTGGACAGAGCATTCTAAATCCCAGATTAGGGAAGAGAACCACAAGAGTGATGTGTTAAAATAAAAATGCCAACTCTTTGATACTCATGAATAGATCGGTAGATTACTGAGTCATGGAATGAATAGATCGGAGGTACTCCGAGTCATTACAGCTGCATATGGTTATCTATTATAAGAATGGTTGTTTTGATTTGTGAGTTCTAAATTATGTATTTAGAACTAGAAAGCATTTAAAAAAATAAAAAAATTACTTGTTCTAATGTACTAAAATGGGGATGTTACAGATTAGAATGGTTTGGGAGTGGATCATTAAAGATCTTGAGGGGTTCATTTTGAGGGAAATTTCCCCGTATAAGTGTTTGGCGTGGGTAGTACATAATTTGCTAAAAACATATCTATAAAGATTTTTTTATCTTCTGGAAAATGTTGCATGAATTTATTGTAGTCATGACAAGTCCTAGTATCATGGCCTTGAATCTTGTGGAAGCCACAATATAAATTGGGATTATAATTTCGAGGCTGTTGATTTAAAACTTGTTGTGGCCCAAAATTCTGATAAGGTTGCTGGTTATTAGAGTTAAAATTTTGAGGTTGTTGCCTTTGGTTTTGACTTTGATATCCAGTTGGGTTTCGATTTGGACCTTGTGTTTGGATTTTTGTTTTTTTGTTGTTGTCATGGTGGACGATTAAAATCCATCACGTTGATTGTTGGAGTAAAATTGTTATTTTGCTAATTATTAGCAGGTGGCAAAATGTTTACAATGTTTTCCCTTTTAACTTGGTCAGTTACTCCATCTGTTGTAACTTCAGGTTCTTGTTAAGGATCTTAGGTCCTTGATTAGTGTTCCTGGTATTAGGATAGGCCGTGGTGTTTTGATTGGGAGTGGTTAAGTTCCCATTTGTTCCATATGTCTTACGACCACTATCTATCACCGCTTGGTTGATTCGGAGAACACTCTCAAGTGCTTCATTGTAATTCCTTAGTGGGAACTTCTGGACTTCCTCCTTTATCTCTCTATTGAGAGAATTAAGGAATACATCACATAGTTCCATTTGATCCATGTTTGGAGCACTTGCTGATGAGTAGAGAACCATACACCATCTTTGGATAAAATGAGTAGTGGATTCATTATGTTCTTGTTTAATATGCAAGAACTCCCGATTCCCTGTTCTTAACAATTTTTTCATGTCAAAATCTTTGATAAATTCTCGACACAAGTTGTTTAAATTAGTGTATCGAGGCTTCGTATTCTAATACCAATCAAGGGTAGTACCATCTAAGGTCTTAGATAATATCTTAGCAACAACCCCGTCCTAAGGGAGTAATTCCCATATGGGCTGTGGCATAGGATTTGTTGTGTGCATTTGGATCCCCTTCCCCTTTATATTTGGGTAAATCAAGAAGAGGTCTCAGAAGCATAACACTTCATATGGTAAAGTCTAGGGTTCTTTTAAATATTCCGAATAAGTCCCTACTTGCATAGGCCTTGACCATCGATGGTGCTTACTGAGGGGGAGGTGGTGGCATGGGTTGTTGATATGTCATAGCATATGCATTTGTATGGACATAAGGGAATCCCTGTGGTTGAACGAAAATCCTAAGAGAGGAGAACATGTCCCCCTGTGGTGACTTTGAATAAATGTTTAAGTAAGGAGGAGCATTGTTCTAGTATGGGTTGTTTGGTGCCAAGCCGGGAGGTGCCATGTTTTCAATCGGAGCAGCATTTGAAAATGTGGTCCTAGTTAGTGTTTACTATGGGTAACTATAAGGATTTTGAGGAGGCGGTTACGGGACCTCGACTGTCCCGGGCGCGATCACAGGACCGCCTCCTAGGCAGGTGGTGGCGCTTCATCATCAAGACATAAAAGTAAGAAAATAAGGGGCGAGGGAAAAAAAAAAAAAGCATGTGGAGGCCAAACGGGCATGTGGGATATAAACGTATACTTGGCGAGCCTTTCTAGATTTCAAACACCTTGCAAGGGAGACTGTATCATCATTAGGTATGTGTAACATCGTTTGGTGGTGCAAGTACCCTACAATTTTGGGTACGCATCTGATCTCTCGTTATGTCATCATGTGGGGCCTCTCTTTAAGTGCAACTTTGATGGTATTCTCTTACGATACCTCACGAGTTCAGATATTCCTTATACCATTAAGGAATTTCATGATGGCATATGTGGAGGTCACTTCAAGTGTCCTTGCTATTGCTAAGCATATTCTTCACCTAGGCTATTACTGGTTGACCCTTAACCATGATTGTTGTGACTACGTCAAGCATTGTGTAAAATGCCAACAACATGATAACCTTCATCATACACCCAATCATGCCTTACAGTCACTCGCGACCTTTGGCCCTTCTCTCAATGGGGTTTGGATCTTATCAGAGAGATCAATCCCCATTCTTCCAAATGCCATCAATAGATCATCATTGCTTTCTCGAATACTACACAAAATGGGTTGAATCCATACCACTCATCTCCACAAAATCTGAGAAAATATGTGAGTTCATCAATCATCACATCATTTGTCACTTTGGTGTTCCTCATCACCTCATCACTGATAATGGAAAATAATTCAAAAATAAAACATTGTGAAAACTTTGCGATGCCTTCGGCATTCAACTAAGTTTCTCGTCACCTTATTACCCACAAACCAATGACTAAGCCAAATCCACTAACAAAACCTTGAACAAAATTCTCATGAAAGTGGTTAACAATACTGGGAAGGACTGGCATATGCACATTCCTTTTTCCCTATGGGCATACCACACTAGTATTCACACTTCCACTGCCGCTACACCTTTTTCTCTGGTCTATGGTACAAAGGTTGTTCTACCTCTCGAAGTCTAGATCCCCTCACTCCGCATTTCTCTTCATGACATGCTCAATGATGATGAATTTCGTTAGGACCGTTTAGCACAACTTGAGTTATTAGACAAATTTCATCTTAATGCTCTTGACCATCTTCAAGTTTACCAAAAACGTATCAAACGTGCCTACGACAAACATGTCCATGAATGAACTTTCCAAGTCGGTGACCTTGTCCTGAAATAAAATCAACATGTAACCAAAGTAGAAAAAAAGTAAACGGGGAAAATTTGCTCCTAATTGGCTTAGACCATACATCATGACCCATACTTACAGATCAGGTGCTTATCGTTTATCTTCACTTGATGGTAAACCCGAACCTGAGCCCCTTAACACCTTGCATCTTTGACCATTCTACTATTGAATTTTAGTCCTACCTCACCTTTTGCCTCTTTCCATGCTCATCCCTTGAGCACTATCCACTTCTTACACCTCACCAACAATTAAATAAGAGTCATGTGCATACCCAATCAATTTTTATATTTCTTAAATATGTTTACCACAACATTACACATAACATGATTCTCATGGATACTTTTCATCTATTTTTAGATGAGATCCCATGGTCATTTCACCCTGCTTTCTGAACAAGAATCTTATTCTTTACCTTAGTCTTGTCCATGACTTAAAATTCCTCACATGGGATCCAACTCCTTGAGTCAAACTTCCAATAAAAAGATGACTCCCTCAAAAGGACATCTTCCTCTCTACAATCTCTACTATAAATAGACTTCTCCCTCGAAGGACAACTATGTAAATCTCTTTAAAAAAAGTGAGAGAATATGAAGCTTCCCGCATCAATCAGCTTCATGAAGACCTCAAGAAGTTAGTTTCCTCATCCCATATAGACATCTCACATCGATCAATCTATGTCAAATATCAGTCCAACACAGAAAGCCTTTTCGTTATGGACTTTCCCATTGTGACCTTCAATCTCTTGTCCAAAGAGCATGCTACCTCATACCATATAAAAATTAACCACCTTTCACCCCTCTCACCATTCATACATCCATTTCGTATCGCCTCAAGGGACCTCTTAAAAACCATGACATTTGGTGATCATGTGATTACTTTTCACCCTTAGAACAATCAATCATGCAATGTATTTTAGGGTCTTACATCCATCACCTCCTCCAAGGTATGACCTACTCGGTATGATCCTAACCAATCGGAGGCTTTCTTGCCCCCTCTTATCTTTTAGCCTTCTTTATTACATATTGATTACCTTATACAGGACTTGGTCCTCGACGCTTACCTTTGGGGTAATCTTCTTCTTCTACCATAATTGAAATCACCTATACCAAGTTACCCACAACTCACCCACACCTAATAGACCTAAACCCAAATCATGCCTACGACCTACCATCTCATTCTCATATCTCCTCATATTCTTCCCTAGCTTATGGGAGAACTACATCAACCCGAGGTCCTTTATCTTTGGGACTATATAAGCAGCACTCGAGGGCATGTGGCCCTTAGAGGTTAACTTTACCACTATCTACCTTAACCAATTCATCTTTCATTTTCCTAAATCACATTCTACCTTACTTCATTTCCTTTTTATATCAAAAATTGAAAATTAAACCAAACAAAAAAAAATTACTTCCCATTTTTATCATCATCAAAACATACATTTATTTTGATTACCATTTCTTTACCAACATCATGCATGTATTATAATACATCTTAAAAGGACCCATATCATCATTCATTGCAAATATTAATGAATCACAACCTTAACCAACCCGACTCAACCATGCTTATGACTTGACTCAATCCATGCCCATGACCTAACTCAACCATGCCTAACACCAACTTGACTCAACCATGCCTATGACCTGACTCCACCATGCTTATGACCTAACTCAACCATGCCTAACACCAGCCTAAATCAACCATGCCTAACACCAACCTGACTCAACCATGCCTAACACCAACCTAACTCAATCCATGCCTAACACACCTACCATAAGTCCATCTATGCATAATAATAAAATTTTATCAACACAAACACATAATGTGCATAATCATCATCATCTATATAAATATAATATCCATATACATAACTATCAAATGTCTTGACACGTAGGCCGATTGTATATAATCCAGCTCTCACAACTCTCATATATAACCTCACCATCTTCGGCACATAGTCCAAGATATGATCAAAAGTATAACAAATCTCGACATACATGCCGTATATATCAAAAATCAAAACTACATCAAAATCGAGGGCCATATATCAGACATCATCACGGCGGACATCCTCCATATCTTTCTCGCATGTCCTCTACCTCCTCGGCCCCTATCTGGTGACCTACTAACATCTCCCCACCCATTATAGGTTGTGGCTGGGTCCCTACTGGTACATCAACTAGAATTGGCCTCTGTGAACTAGTGGCCTCACCCTGACCATGTCTTGGGGCTTGATGGCCCCCTGTGCTCTCCACGCTATGGGTGTGTGATCTAGTCCTCTCACTAGAGGCCTGATGTGCCCTTTACTTAGCATATGATAGATAATCTATCCACCACCGTCAGCTGAACCTGATAATACCGATCCTCATCTCTCACCTCCTGCAATATGGATATAGGTACCATCTGTGGTGGCCCCATCATCCTCTAACCTCAGTTTCCTATCTTGTGGGACTCTGTCCCACCCCTTCCTGTGAATTGGTACCATGTCCCAGTTCTTGTGGTGGTGTCATCGACCCCTACCCCTGTGCCTGTATCTAGGCCTATAAAGCCCCAACCTGTTCTTGTGTCATGGCCAACTAACCCTATAACCCCAGAACTTGTTCTTGTAGGGTAGCCACCTTCCCATCATCACCATCTCCATCTCCATCCCCACTGTGGGCCATCTCGGGCTGCGGGCAGACCGCCACATGTGCATGCAACTCACCACCTCTACCTCTCGAACTAGATAACAATCCCTACACCATACCCAACTAGGTAATCAGGGTCACCACTCGCCCTTGTAGGGTGTCTCTCTACACCGTGATCATGGCTAAATCCAGCCTATGCCTGCCCGGTGGTACCGATCATAATTGATCTCGCCCACCATTGTCTATATCTTTCTGTCACTCGACATCATCGATCTACCAGCTTTAACACCTTCTCCTCCTACCCTATGGGCACTATCGGTTGTGGTAGAAGCAATGGCCTCTCCACGCCATCTCTCCCATACTACAGGAATGGTGGAGGTATGTCCTATAGCTTGATCTAAAATGTTGTCTAACCCTATCAACCGAGATCATCTCGTACTCCCGAAAGATGACACCCCTATATCCATCTCAATAATCAAGGCCATACAACTCATCACGCATCCACCAGTATGAAGGATAACCCACATATGCTCTCCATATGATGTCCACCCAAGATAATCCCTCTAATAGCTTCCCGTAGTATGCTACATCATGTGTAACCCTATCCGATCACCGCTCTCCAATCATGGGTACGCATATCCTATACCCCACCCACAATAATCTTAGTAGAATTGCATCTACTCGGGGCATACCCACTAGGAACACACAAACTATGTGCTCATAGGCCTAACAAAGTAGTAAAAAGGTGCAAAGATAAGCTAAACCTACGCAGGCACCCATACACCCATAGCTCTCTATAGCTGCACTAAGAATGCTAGCACCAGAAAATTAGGTCTCGATTCATCACCATATCATGAAAACCCCCATCAAAGAATAGGGAAATCTCCTTCCTCTATATCCAAAAATGTGAAACAACACACTGCCTCCATCAATAAAACAACTAGCCTTGTCTCCTATGGATGGGCTAGGTACATCCCTCTGTAACTTAGACTAGCACTATGGAATGTCATGTATGCCGGTTCCTCTCCAAACACTTTGTCAAGATTAACTCCTCTCGAGGCCTCGAGAGGATATCGAGTACACCCGTGTCCCCAGTATCGGTAGCTACAAGATCCTAAACACATCCTCTAGGGTGACTGTCATCTCACCCATCAGTAGGTGGAACATGTTGGTCGCTAAATCCCATCTATCGATGAGAGTGACCATCAGACTCAGCTTCCGATCGCATGCCGATAAGCATCGGAACCCAATCAAGCCCACCTCCTCCACGTGCTGCCACTCCTCAACTATTGTTACACCTCACACTCTCAAAAGCAAGGGTGACACCCGTCTCTCATCGCTGACTGATCTCTCCCTACATCTAATACAAACATCAAATTAATCTACCTTCATCATACCCATACTCACCCTCGGCACCTCACCTATACCCACTGTCTCACCTATTTATATCTTCCGAACCTACCTTCCCATCACATTTCTATCTCCCCCCACCCTCACCCACTAGCATTTCGCCATACCCAATTTTACCCCACACCTACACTAGGTTTTTCACTAACACACCCTATTCTACCATTCCCTATCTCACCCACTTGACCTAGGGATCTTTCAATCCCATTTTCTCTAAAACCTAACTAGTGCCGTTATCTCTAATTGACCCCAGTCACCGCTAAACCGACATCGGTCACATGTTTTGTGCTTGATATCGGTTTGACACTACCAATGCCGACTAAATCTGACTGATGTTGGTCACTGTTGTGGAAAAACTACGACCCCCAAACCCTCCCCTCTCAAAAAACTACCTCTCCTAACCTTTCTACCGACCCATTCTCATCTACACTTCCCCTTAACCACCTCCCACCCCCTATTCACCCACTTACCTCTTTCCCCACTCCTATTCTACCCAATTCACCCTCCCACATTTCAAATTTCATTCCCCCTAAACCCAATTTTTCACCACCCAACCTCTCACCTAATCTATCTCACACAACACAGAAAAGGTTTGATACTTACCTCATCATGCTGTCATCACCGTGGTGGCATGTCTAGCCACTACACCGGTGGCCCGCCCGATCCCTCTCCAACCTCTTTTCCATCACCAATCTGTCACCTCACCTCCAACCAATAAAATCCAACAATTTGATCTCATGGACCCGCCTCTCAACTACCAATCACCCACCATTCAGCTCGCCAACTCAGCTTTCCATTCCATTTGGACACTTTTCAACTTTCTCTCTCTCTCTCTTGTGTCATTTTCCTCTATTTCACATGGGACAAATGATTCTGAAAAACACAAAATTTTTCTTTTTTATAACATCCCCGACCTAACCGATGCTGGTTTTAACTTCACTTGGCATCGATAAAAATACATGGATTTGGGGTAAGAATCTCTAAAGAAACCCCAAAGGATTTTAACAATCTGATCAATGGACCATGTGATAAGAAATGAGCAAGGTTTTCTTCTTTGCATACATTAATTTGAAATAAATATGCAAACTAAGCAAATGAAGTTAACCTCTATTCTTTGAAAGCTTGAAATAATGAACCTAAGAGGATCCAAGCATTCAATTATGTGTTTAAGAGAAAGAGATCTCCCCATTAATGGCTTCAAGGCCAATGGATCTTCCCTTTTACTCCATGTTAGTGCTATGAAATACAAAATCAAATGATTTTAGCTCAAATGGAAGAAGATGAAATATAATCTAAAGCCTAAACAAATTGCTATAATCTATGCTAGGAAGAAGAGAGAATTCATAGGAAACGAGGGAGGGGGTATATCCCTATTTATAGTTTTTGGTTTGGGAGAAATGGGAGATTTGGGTGCATGTGGGACAAAGGCTAAAGTCCAAAAAGCACTTTTAGCAAGTCAAAGTGTGATTTGACTATGTTTAGGGTATTTAACCTAGGTTAGACTAATTAATCTCTCTTAGAGAGTAATTAGGGTTCTGGAAGGGTTTTGAAGGGCTTAATCAATCCAACGAAGTGGATTGATATTCTAGGGAGCTAATAGAAGAAATCTAGAAGGGAATGAGAAGCTAATGTAGTTATAGTGAGGCAATAACAGCTGTTTAAGTGGTTTATAAGAGGAAAAATGACCAAAAAGGTGTCATGAGAGGGAAGTTAGATAGGTATAACTGGTGGTGTGTCGTTAATTAGCAAAGGGAAGAAGTGTTAGTGCACCATTAGAAATGATAGTGTATTGGTCAAATGCAGTGTCTACATTTTCCACTCTTTGGGGTGACGTAAGTTACATCACTTCAAAGAAAGTAGACAAACACAAACAAGTAGAAATATTTTGAAGGGGTAGAAGAAAAATGAATAGGATGAAGGACGAAGGATGCCCCCTCGAGTGTCGATGGGGTGACAAAGAAACTCGATCGATGATAAAAAAGGAAACAATAGAAAGGAAAGTGTACGGAGAAGGTGGGAAACAAGAAGAAACAGGGATATTGAGTTGTCCACAAATCAATTGCTATTAATATTTTATCATCATAATGCTTAGGATCCTCCTCATTGGTCCTTATTAAAATGTGAGCATGCGACAAAAGCATAAAATGACATGAAAATCCAAGATTCAAATAACCTTTATGTGCTAAAAATGACCAACTTCATGCAACATACACGAATGCAATGTAATACGAGAAATAAAAAAATCACCTAACAAGGAAATAAGTACAATCACACACACTTAAACCAACAATGTTTAAGATAGTTGCAAAAATTATTTTTATTGAGATGAAGTCCCAAATGTTCGTAAATGACAAGGGTGAAGGATGATGCCCCAAGAAAAGTGTTTTATGCAAGGAAATGTAACACCCTGAACTGTTGTTACTTTCTCCTAAGCATTCAAGTGTTGATATGTGATTTCTTGTAAAAGGATGTGTTCCTCGATTCAGAAATCATGCTTGATATGTACTGAATTTCTTGCAGATTGCAGATCTTGACTGAGTCAAAATATGAATAGACTCTTTTATTTATTTCATTTTGTGTCTGAATATTAATCTGATCACGGAATGAATTATAGAGATATTCTTCTATAATATCTAGACTTGGATCAGTGGAATTGATCCAAGTAATGCTTTAAATCTGTATGTGATAAATTATATCACAGACCTTGAACAGGTTGCAAGGTATGGAAGTATTTATTAAGCTAGTCAGGATTATGACTCAGGCTGATCTTGAGAAATGAAACGGTTCCCGATATCAAAGTATATCTGGAAGGTCTCGATTGTAGACCAGGTAATAATTCGTTGACATACAATTCTGCAATAAGAACGGGAGCTAACTCTGTTCTAGAAGGTATGTTACAGGTCTTTCCGAGTTTCAGGACGAGGACCAAACTGAATTATTAAGGGTTAGTAACCTAAAACTAAAACCTAACCTAGGGGTTAGATTATTGTTAGTCTAACCTAGACCTAGGCTATTTGTTAATATCCTAAGTTAGTATCTTTGTGTAAAATTGTTAGTGTGGGCATTACCCTAAACTCTAACCTAAGATACTAACCTAACTTTGGAGGAGATTATGAAGGGGCCTATGAAGGGTGGCGAACCATGGGCGGTGTTTCCCATGGCAATAAATGTAAGGGATAAGGATGAGGGACAGGTCATGGCGGAGGTTTAGGCGACGGCTAAACGGTGGGGACGTGGCAGGTCGCTAAGTTTGGAAATGAACATGAGTTTTGGATTGACTGTCACCAAAGCTGGCGGTCGGTGGAAGTTGAGTTTAAGCGGGAAAGTTGGTTTAATGGCATTTAATTTTCTCGGAAAGCGAGCACGGAACTCGCGAGAAGGCATGCAAACGGGAAGTTTGTGGGTTTGTTTGGCTTATCGCGATTTTCGGTTTTTGCTCTGCTGGTTTACTGGTTCTTCGCACCAGTTCTCTTTGAGTTGCATGGCAAGAATGAATTTCTCTGGCTCTTTTCTCTGTCATGGAGGATATATATGTGATGGAGACAGCGAAATTTTGTTGGTCGCTTTATCGTGGAAAAAGAAAAGGAAGTTTGAGCTCTTCCTGTGGTCTGCTTCGGAAATTTGATCAACATACAGGCATGCTAGGCCCTAACCTTTAAATATCTTGCTGTTTTTCAAGTGCTTTCATTAAAACAACTCTGTTCAAATGTTTTGTGAAGATTGGATGAATTTTCTATGAGATCTAGTTTGATTTCTGGCACTGTATCTCTTCTGGTTCGATTTTTCAGTTTCCTCTTGTTGGGTGTTTGTTGAAATCGAACTTCGACTCTATTTGTTTGTGTATTCTTCCTGGCTTATGCATGTGAGGTATTTATTTACAAGATTCGAGTGTTCGGCCTGTTTGGCGTGAGCCCTTAGAATATACCTGTGTGTAGTATAAGACTGCTGTGTGCTTTTGTTTAGTGGTCGCTGTTCTTGTTATGGAAACCGTATGGAACGATTTGATGAATACTGTAAGATTTGTCAGTATTATCGCTTCTTTGGAAACTCTGTCGTGGGCTTTGTTGACTGTGTTTAATAATACCCTTTTGGGTTTTCATTGCTTCCTAATTTTTAGTTTGGAACAGGCAACTGTTGTGTTACCGTAGTCTTTGCGACCCAGCAGAAGAGTTTTCCTTGTTTTTGTGGAAACGGGATTAATGTTGACTCTGTATAATATTGTTACTGCGGAAGTTGTTTTCCTTGTTATTGTGTTAGCGGGATTACTTGTGGACTGTGTGTAATGTAAATACATCTATGTTTTTTTATAACGACTCAGTGGAGTCCTTGATTGAATCACATATAAACTATCTACTGTTGTGGATGTTGATTCATCCTTGTGTTTTGGTTGTTTGCTTTCGTGGAAGTCCTTTAGAGAAAGGAACAGTCCTTCTGACCCCGGTTATTTGTAATAAATAATCAGTATAGAATTCCTGGGTATGCTTTTTCATTTCTATGTGGAAGCTGTTCGAAAGTTCGAAGCGGCTCAGTTGCTTTTCTTGCTTGAAATGGGTATTCGATTTGCTTCACTTGTTTCATTCTGAATGTTAGCCATGAATGGCATATATGTATTTATCAACCAATTTCTTAGTATGTTGCTGTAGGGTTCAGTGGTTATGAGTGCAAAACCATTAACAGTTACAGTGTGAATATGTAGATTTATACTATTGTGAATTGGACGACTCTGAGGAGTCGATTGAATGATTCATTTTATTTTTGAGCCGAATAAAGTTAAGCTGTTGGTATTTTAAGTGCCGGCGACTTAATGGAATAACATGTATTTCGATCTTGTTATTGCGAATGGAATTCCTTCGCGTTTTTGGGATTCTGAGGTACAGATTCTTAGGTGGACATGTACGTCTTCAACCTGTGCAAATTAGTGTAAAATGATTGGCAGAGAGTAATTTGTTGTCTGATTATTGTTATGCTTCGTTGATGAATGTCAGTATGAATTCTTATGCATTTGCTTGAATTGATACCTCCGTTTGAATCATTGGAATTCTGGAAAGGTAACTAGTACTTCTGTCTCTTTCTGAATTCGACTTTGGACACTGTTTTTGTCACTGTTGAGATCCTTAAGTATGGATGACTGTTTCGTGTTCTGACCCTGTTTGGGTAAGTCGCGAATATCACACCAAGACTTGCATGCGGCAAGGTAAGGATCGTTTGGATGAATTCCTTTCTTTTACTTCAGTCCGATTTTGACTGAGCAAGAATATGTATGCTATGTTCTCTTCCTATTAATCTGTCCGATTGACTGTGCATGATTTGGAAATACCGTGTGGGCAACATAGCATAGTCCTTTGGGAAACCTTAGATTGTTGATGCAATAAGGTTGTTGTTTTCAGCGATACGCTTGTAGTTCTTGTTTTCAACTTGTGTCAATGCCTTACTGTGTAAAAGGAACTAGCATTGGGCTTAAGGTTGTTACATGAATTGTTGATGTGTTAGTTGCTGTACAGGAGTTTTGCTGTGTTTCTATTTTCGCGATTTAGAACAGTGATCTTGCTTGCGGCTTGTCTAAATTGTTCATTTATATACTGGTTGAATGTTTTCATATGTGAAGGCAGTGCAGTGATGAACTTATGTGGAAGGAAGTATGAATGGTTTGGTTCTTTCTCTTCCTTTATTTATTATTATTGATAATTGACTAGCAGTGGGAAATTATTTGTAACATATTGGTGGAATTCCGAATTGTTATGATATTTCCTTTTAGGAGAATGAAACAATCTGACCAATGTTGTGATTTTGGATTTAATGATTGTTGTGTACATTCGTTCCTTGTTTCTTAATATTTGATGAAATATTAGAAAGTGATTAAGACTATTTGTAACAATGGTAGAGTTACATATTTGTAATCATTTTGTGTTACAAGGGCATAGTCTGATTATGTTTACTTATGTGAATATCAGATCTCATTTAAACAGGGTGTTTAATGAAAACAATTGATGGATTGCAATTGTTTTAAAAGTTAGTGCTTATCATGCTCAGTTCATTGAACTGACTCATGTTGACTATTTTTGCAGATGGTTGCCGTAAGAGGTAAAAACAATGCAGATCTGGCGCTGATCAGATAGTTTATTTGATTTATAAAGAATTACAGCTTGATTTTATAGATGTACTATATGTGAAAAGATGTTTCTTTTCCGTTAGCATTATATCAAGCATGCTGTTGCATAAAATGTAATTGTATGAGTTTCGAAAGGAATGAAAATAAGTGTTTGATACTTATGTGTTGTATTCTATTCTGAAAGATGAACTTCTTCGGTTTATGTAACGAAGGGGCATAGTTATCTTTGTATAATATGGATGCTTTTGTGATTGACAATGAAAGCTTGTAAGTAATTAGACTAAATTCTTATGAGTATTTAGTAGTTCTAATTTGTTCTAGCAAAAGCAATATTGAAATTTAATTATTGTCTCTCTAGAAGATAGGTTAAAATTGAGCCTAAAAGAGAACGCTAAACAAGTTGGATTGAATTACTAATCCCTAGTCCTAAGTATAACAGGACAATAGTAAATTGGATTCTTAATCATTTATATCTTTAAACTAAAAAGTATGATATAAATTCAGTTAAGAGAACTGATAGGCAATCAATGGAGTTCAGATGGCAATCTCAAGCATAGGTTATGAGATATTGTCCCATTCTGTTGCTTTAGAATCAGGTGTATTCTAATGACTCCTTGATGAGAGCGTGACCGTAATACCTCTACCAGTAATGAGTCTTTTAGAGGAGGGTCGTCTTAAGACAAAGAATCCAGGGATTTGGAAAGGCTAACCTTAGGGAAAAGTCTTTAAAAGTAATTTAAACTCAAGTGCGTAACGCTTGTTATTGGGTAAATCTTCTCGAGGCGGATTTAAAGGTTGACGATATAAAAGTCGATCGCAGGTTGTACCTCCGAGAAGATTAGGATCTTCTCGAAGTTACAACAATGCAGGTGACTTATGGCGACACCCTTTGCATTGATCGCTAAGATTTACACTTGATTTCGCACGAGTTACCCTGGGACCGATTAAGAACGTGGTCATGTTATAAGACTGCCTCGGAGATTTGGGGTATCATGACACACTGGTTGAACTGCAAGGTTGAACCAGTATGTCATCATATCCCTAATCCTCGTGGGCATCCATATAACATTATCACCTTGTTAATCTGCCTCCGAGTGATTCAGTTGTGAAAGGAAGGAAGACCGATGAGGTCGTCGTATAAGACATTCTATATAACATATGAATGGGGTGAAGGACGTATTCCAGATTGACGAGTATGCCGTTAAGGAATACGAGACATGAACAGTATGTTTCAAATCTTTGGCCAAAGTATCGCAAGTCAGCTGATTGATTACGCGTTGTCCTAATTCACCTAGTCTAAGGGATGAGATGCCGATGAATAATGGTAACAGTTATTCAGTTAGATTCCTTGGACAGAGCATTCTGAATCCCAGATTAGGGAAGAGAACCGCCAGAGTGTTGTGTTAAATAAAAACACTAACTCTTTTTACTCATGAATAGATCGGTAGATTACCGAGTCATGGAATGAATAGATCGGAGGTATTCCGAGTCATTACAGTGCATATGGTTGTCTGCATTATATAAATGGTTATTTGAATTGTGAGTTCTAAATTATGTATTTAGAACCAGTATGCAATTATCAAAAAAAAAAAAATTGACTTGTTCTATTGTCTATAATGAGGATGTTACAGAAAAGATGAAGGACACTTGGGTCCTACGAAAAATCAATGTGTACAATGAAAATAGTACCAAGCAACCGATAGTGCCCCAGAGTACAGACAAAGTAAGAAACATAGCTTGTGTAGGTGATTGAAGATTTTGGTGATGCGCGAGTCATTGTTTCAAACAATTTGAAAATGTCAGCAAGATCTGGGATGAGTGCCATGTGAGAGACACAAATTTCAGCCGTAGATGATTAGCTTAACCAATTTTGAGCCATTTTTGAAGTTTTTTTAATGTTTTTGACTTTTTGAATTTTTTGAAATTTTTGATCGGTCAGAAGAATTTCAAAACATTTAATATCTTCTAAAAATACATGCAAGGGTGATAGTGTGAAGGAAAAGCTGTCAGAAAACTCGAATATATTCCCTTAAGAAGAAAAATGGGTCAAGAATAACTTATTTATGATAAATAGTAAATAATTATCACAATGGGGGAAAATAGATGAAAAATAGAGGAAAAGGTGGGAAAAAGTTCCTGAAAGGTTTGTAAATTATTTCAGTGTGATGGAGAAGTGACCATTGGACGGCCCGAAGTGCCCTTGCGTGTGAAAATTAGTAAAAATAATTATTTTAATATAAAAATAATTATCATGGTGGATAGAAGAAGGTCTAGAATGACCACGACAGAGAAAACATGCCCCAGGGGCACCACGATGGGTTAATATACCCACCTGGGGTTGGTAAAACAATCACGACCAATCATTTTTACCAGATCCTTTGTAAATATTTACTTGTGAGTGAAAGCGATAGTCCTTGAGTGAGATGGCAAGAATACCGAGGAGGATGAGGTGAACAGATGGCATTCGAGAGTACATGTGGGACCCATTGGATGGAACTTTCATTAGTGGTCTAATCCCCCTATTAATTATGCATTTATTACATTTTTTAGGGTTTTTCTAGGGTAGGTAGGACGGAATTTGACGTAGGCACATGGGCGTATGTGTTGATTTGATGTGCACGCGCACGCGCATGCATCAAAAAAAGACATGGACGGGAATGTGCATCTGTCATGGGAGAATTAGGTACATGCATGCATATCCGTTGGAAGAGGCAGGTACGTGCACGTGTACCCATAGGAAAATTAGATAGGGCACATATGCATTAGCCAAGTTTAGAACAACTACATGCATGCATGCACGTTGAAGCGTACGTAGGTGTCATATCGGGCATGTATGCATCTTGTGTTGCTTGCACCATAAGGAGAAGAAAGATGTTGTGTGTGTATGTTTCGTAATGGCACATACATGTCGTTTAGGGTGCACAGGTGCCAAAGGAGGTGTGTAGGTGCTAGAATGAAGTGAGAAAAGATAATTGGCTAAAGAATAGCCAAGTATAGAAGAATATAGGTGAGATTAGTTTAGAAGAAAAGAATAATTAGTAAGTTAGATGCATTAAAAGAATTATTTTTCCTTAGAAAAATATATAGAAATAGGTAAGTGCCTAACACTTGCGTTGATTTTGCAGTGTATGTTACTGTCCTTCAGACTTGTGAGTGCTATGGTCGGTTAGCTATGATAGAGGCATTTGATGATGATGATAGAGTGACCCTGGAGAGCCTCTTATACATGATGGGACTAACTCATGTGGCCAAGATGCCATAGATTACATTAGACCATGGCCTTTTGACAACCATAGCAGAGCGATGACACAACGAGAGTCAGTAATTTCACCTCCCGATAGGGAGATTACCATTACCTTGGAGGATGTATGACGCATCATGCGGGTCCCAATTCAAGGATAGCTTATCAAGACTATGAGCCGCTGGACTGACATTCAACGATATATTGTAGAGTTATTTGGTGTCCCCACGATACCACGACGTGGGATGTCTATCATATTATCACGATGTATTGATGATCCAGAGTTAGACCGAGTAGTGGTCTATATGATGGCCTTTGTCAGTGGAGTCTTGCTCTCCGACAAGACTGGTGCTTCATTTCCACTCGGCCTCCTTGGAGTGATACAGTTGGTGGAGGGAGAGACCTACTACTGGGGTCAGTGCATTTTAGCGCACTTATACTGGGACCTTCATTTGATCACTTACTACTATCAGAAGAAGGTAGGGCCAGCCCATTTGCTACATATTTGGGCATGGGACCACATTTCTATTGGTCACCTCTTAGATGTTATGAGATTTTGGGCTCCCGACGAGCCTTCTATGATGGGATGGGTCCCAGTAGGGGATGATGTGTGAGTATTTATGGGAGTTACATATCACTACCGGTGTGAGTTGGATGAGTGCAGAAGGCTTCCATTGTATGGAAGCCTTATAGAAATTTCTAGTGGCCAGAGGATGGTTTAGAGCTCAACATTACTACCATGTTGAGTATTTTATCTTGGGTAGCCATAGCTATATGCAGGAGCTATACAGAGTAGATTGGTGCCAGAGGTAGTTTGGCCTTACCTAGGATGTTCCTGGGCCAGATAGATGGTATGCTCACAGAGCCAGAGAGCATTTTGATATGGGTCCATAGATTTCCCGTGACAGAGCACTGGCTAGTTTTTGACAGGTGGTACCTGTTATGTGGTACAACTGCGGTAGATTAAAGATCCGGGCACTACGTCGAAGTATGGGCCATGGTACCATGGTGTGCTCCCACACCATTTGAGTATTCCTAGAGCGGCGTATGACGTTGGTGTGAGACCTCCTCTAGTGGGGCCTCCTAGCGGTGGTGAGGGTGGAGCTGATAGTGATGATGATGATGATGAGGGTGGGCCCGATGCACACCAGTATGTTAGAGGTAGGGGATAGGGTCCCGTACCACAACAAATTATAGAGGCAGGGCCGCAGCCCGCAGACAAGACATGTATATAGGGTAGTGGATATAGAGTTTCCCTCAGTGGGCATTCTAACGGGATATATACCCCTCTTTAGTAGGTACTTCCAGAGTAGGGCCCACCACTTGATATTCCAGAGAGTAGTAGCGCTCACGGGCAAGCACGCTACTCTTCAACAACAGCTTACAAGTGGCTATTGTAGTACAGTTACATGTGGCTGGTGAGAGAGATATAGCTAGGGCACCAAAGATAGGCCCTCACAAGAGAGTGAGTGAGATCAAGCACTCACCTAGGTGCAAATTTTGACAATGGAGAGGGATTAAGCTAGGGCATAGGCTACCCAAGGCAGTGATAGTGCTTCATGGTAGAGTCATATGTGAGAGATGGCCGCACAGGGTGCTCAGATATTGAGCCTCTTACACCACCCCCGCACTCGAGTGCAGATGGTTGTTTCCCAAAGGGACCATGTACAGCACGGGGGTGATTTTACACGAGAGGATCTGCACGAGCCCAAGTGTAGGTTATTATTATAGACAAATATTGAGAGGTTGTTGCCTTGAGATAGGCTCGACCGATATTGGTAGGTTAACATGATAGTGAGATGCCACCCTATAGGTAGCTCTCACTTTTGGAGATGTGGATTTGATACAAGATGCGATGAGATCTGGTGGTGAGGCCATGTACTATAGTACTTGCTACTACTGTGAGTAGTTTTGGAAGATCGGTAAGTAGTATCATTCTAGCAGTTAGATGTGAGTGCAACAGTTCTCGAGGTCATGGAGATCATGTCATTCAAGCAAGATCGATAGGAAACCTATACTGGAGCGGCCAGGCACTGACAGGGGCCATCTAGACAGTTTGGTGGTACCCTAGGTGCAGGTCCATCATAGCCACCATTATTCCATCAACCAGGTGATAGACCTGGGAGCCCCAATGAGGGTGAGAGCTGTGGTTGAGCTCTATATTCTTTTTGTATAGATATCTTGTATACATGCCTCTTATGAAGGCTGATTTTGATGTATAGTTGTGTATACCATTATTTTGATGATGCCTCATGATGAAGGCTTGATTCTTTTGATGCATGCCCCTTTTTGATGGCATATTGTATTGATGATGTATTATTTTGAGTACTGACCTGGACAATTATACATGTATATATATGGACATTTTTATGTATCATACTATGATGGATTTATGATGTATGATTGTTCTTTCCTTTATGTATGTGGCATACCTTAGATTCAGAAATGTGTATATTTCATGCTTTCATATTGATGATATATCTGTAGATAACACCACATGTTTTGGATTCATGATTTGTTTCTGAGTTTGTATTCTAGCACTTGGGATGATACTAGATGATATTGGTGTGGGGGGATAGATTTGTGATTATGTGCAACCCCTCTTGCCCCCATTGATGATACGATATGTGATGATTAGCTTAGCATACATGCATGATGTAATACTTAGCATTTTTGTATATATATGATGTAGTGAATGATGTTAGAAATGTGATGAAATGATAGATGATAGATGTGATAACAAAAAACTGTGAAAAACACACAAGCAAAAGTTAACAAAACTAAACAAATATACACATACAAACAACACAACAAACTACAACTAAAAAAACACATGCAAAAGCCTAACAAGAGATTAAAACGTGATCTAATCTAAGCAAATAAAAATGGACTTAAAATAGAAGCACATAACAAATAAAGAAGCCTACAACAATTGTTTACAAGCATGTGAGTTCCCAAATGTATGTAATGTAATACATAATTTAAATCAAACAAGATTCAAAATCAGATAAGCAAATGATCCATTTAAAGAACCAACAATTCAATAGACTAAGTACATCAAAACTATACAAACCAACAACTAAAAGTAATTAAAGCACTACTTTGTTTTTGTGGGACAACATCGACATATTTCTAATGTTTTTGGTTTATCTAAAAGGATTTTCATAGCTACATTTTTCACTTTGTTGTCTAGGTTTCCCTAAGATAACATTGTGAGATGAATGTAGCTTTATCCCTGAAAAGGGAAATTTTCCAGATGTTTAGATTTTTGTGTATCATTTTCTAAATGTTTTTGTGTTTTTCAAGGTCATGTTTTGAAAGTAATGTACAAGAACGAAGAAGCGTGGATGCCCCCAATGTGATGTGGGAATATAGAAAAGGCATAATGCCACACGTGTATGTGCGAGAAGGTGGAAATGGTACTTTCATTCTTAGCATTAGATGGGAGCACAAAAAGGTAATGTCCTCCATGCAGATATAAGAGAAAACAAACCAGATCATGGCAAGGCAAAGGTGGTCCTAGTAGGGTTCCTAGACCTAGCAGAAGAAGTCATACCTAAAAAGTGGTAATGATTACCCATCTTTCCACAAGAGTAACTTGTATCCGGTGAATCTTCCTTGAGCACCAAAAACTAGTTTTCACTCAAAGACTTGCCCACTGTGCCACAATTGCATGGTTTTCACATAAGGATGACCTGCTTTTTCTTTACTATTTTTTCATTTTTTCATTTTTTTGTTTTTTTTTTCTTTGTTTTCTAGTTTTTAGTTCTTATTTGATATTATCTTCATGCCTAAGCGTTCAAACGAACCTTATAGTCTCTTAGACGCTGAAAGATACGCCTCAACACTTCAGGGTGTTCTTTTCTACTTTTGGATTTTGCTAGGATATCATCAACATAATCCTCCATGATGTCACTTATCATATCATGGAAAATAACTATCATGGCCCACTGATAAGTAGCCCCAACATTCTTAAGCCCAAAGGGCATGAATTTGTAGCAAAATGTTCCCCAAGGGGTGATGAATGTTGTCTTATGCTGATCTTCTTCCACAATTTGTATCTGGTTATAACCTAAAAAACCATCCATCAAGGATAACATTTCATAACCAGTTGTTGAATCGACTATCATGTCAATGTTAGGTAGGGGAAAATCATCTTTTGGACATGCTTTGTTGATGTCACAGAAATCCATGTAGATCCTTATGCCAACAGGTTTTTTCTGTACTGGGACTATGTTAGAGATCCATTCTGAATAGTCAATAGGTTTAATGAAATCAACAGCTAACAACTTTTCTAATTCTTCTTTGACTAAGAGTGCCACCTTAGGATGCATCTTTCTCAACTTTTGTTTGATTGGTTTGGCATCTGGGTGCACAACGAGGTTGTGCACAACTAGCTCTGGGTCCAAACTAGGCATATCTGCATATGTCCACGTGAATATGTCCACGTATTATTTTAAGAGCTCTACAAAGGTATTTTGTTCCTGAGCTGAGAGTGAAGCTCCCAACTTGACTATTCTAGGTTGCTCCTCTGAGCCAATGTTGACGTTGATTGTTTCCTCAATAAGCATTTTAGAAGCATCTTCCATCCATGTAGGATCGGGGGAAGAGTAAGATTGACCTCCTATGGTAGTTCATGATCATATTTGAATGGATAAATCACTTCATCTTTAGACTCTTCATTCTGTTTGTCTATGAGTTTATCAAAGAGTCTGTCACTATGGGATCTCCATTGAGCCTTCTTGCTTGGTTTCTCAGAAGTGGGTGTACTTTTATTTACAACCTTTTTATTTAGCCATCCACACATCTCTGTTTCTTCCCAAAGTAGGCATAGGTCTCTAGCTAAATCTTAAACCCCTTCTTGTGGTCTCCACTTGGAATAAAGTCTCTGATCCGCATGAACTCTGCAAATGCCTCATCATTTTAAAAGAAATCCAAGGGCACGTGAAGTTGTTGATCCCAATCTATAAGTTTAGGATATACAAGGGCTACTGGATATTTATCTAGGGGATGGATTCGGATAAGGTAAGGACCGACGAATCTAGGAATAGGTTCATGGAGGCAAGATCCTCGTAAAGGCTACATTGGGAATTTGCATCACTATCAGAATGAGATGAAACATCCTCATGTTTAGAAGAGGTGGCGTCATTCTCAGAAGGTAGAGCATCATGGGGCCTTATTCCAAGGCCATGTTTATTAGCTTTAAAATGAGGGATAGGGATAGGCTCCAACTAGCCTTGTGCATTAACACCACATCCAAACCCACTATAGCCCATGAAAAACATCATGCGGGGACCTTTGATGTATTGAGGTGCTTGATTGCATGAAGCCATGGTGCCTTCTGGCAATGCTGGTAGGGTCTTCTAACATTTTCTCCTCAGATAGGAGACCACTATGGAAATTTTTTTCCAATGGTTTAGGACATTGCTCGTGGGTGCTCTTGAACTAAAAATAAGGCTTACCCCTTGTCCTGGGGATACTGATAAGTCTGATATCAACAGAGCCTACTCAAGAGTGAATGGCTTACTTGGGCCATATTTTGTTGATGTGGCCTCCCATGAAGCAAATGGATTGACCAATGAGGGAAAATATTGATTGAAAGGCATGAGGGACTCTGAATCTATTCATTTTTTATAGCCTCCATTTGTAGAGGGACAACAACATCTGCAAAAGGACATTCATAAGCTGCATGAGAAAAACTGTGTAATGCCCTACAATGTGTGAATGGTTCTAGGTCACCCAAAATGGTAACCACCTGCCCTTCATGACATAACTTGATGCACTGATGAAAATTTGATGGAATAGCTTGCATGGCATGGATCCATGGGCATCCTAAGAGCATGTTGTACGGAAGGTCCAAGTCAAGGACATGAAATGTTGTGTTATGACATGTTGGTCCTACCTCCATGGGAACCACTATAGTCCCTACTGACTCTCTTTCTTCATTGTCATATGCTGTGATTGTGATAGTCTTAGCACCCAACTCTATTTTTGAATGGCCTAGCTACTTTACTAGCTTCAAGGTGTAAATATTTAGACCAGATCCCCCATCTACAAGTACTCTTTTGATTTTGCGATGGGTAACCACCACTTCGAGATACAATGGCAAGTTATGCTTTGGGTTGTTATGTGGGATTGCAGTATGATCAAAAGTAATATGATCATTGGTGTCTAAGCATGCAATCATGGCTTGAAGGTTCGTGGGGTCTACCTCTATGGAAACCCCTGAATTTTACAAAGTTTTGTATAGTATGTTCTTATGGGCATTAGAGATCTTGAGGAGATCAAGAATAGATATCTTAGCAGGTGTTTTCTCTAACTACTCTATTAAATTATATTGAACTTCCTGAGGAATAGGCATAGGATATGGTATGATTAAGCGGGTACGTTTTGTCTCAATTGTGTAACTCTTTTCTAAAATCTGAATGGTGTTGATCTATTCATTAGATGAGATAATAAATCTAATGAGGGAATCATAAGGACTATCATTTGTAGGGTACAGATAGGAAACAGTCCTATAGTCATTGGAAGTTTTCCCTTAACATGGTTTTCTTTTCTTCTTATCTGCATGGTCAAGAAAAGGTTCTTTGTAAATACCCCTTTTTTCATTTGAACTTCTACCGGTCTTAGGGAAAGACTCCACAAAAATATTCCCTTCCTTTATGCGGTCTTGGATATAATGGTGTAATATCAAACATCTATCTGTTTTGTGTGTCCTTTGACACGGTGGAAGTCGCAATATTTGTGGTCTTTGAACCAAACCATTTTTGGAGCATCTTCCAGATATAGTACTATTGTCATTGGATATTCTACCATTTTTTCACCATCTAATTGTCTTAAGATGGTAGATAAGGATTTTGTCAAGGATGTGAACGTATGTTTTGTAGGTGCTTTGGGATGATGTCCTTGTGAAATATTTAAGAGTGGGCCTATCTATACACTTGGACTCTCTTGGAGTCTCAGAATAATGCTATCACCAACAACATGTTTATTCTTATTGAAGAATTTAGGTTTGTCTGTGGATTTGGCTTCATGTTTGTTTTTAGTAACAGGTTTAAGTGTTCCCTTGGCAATGAGCACTTTCTCAATTTGACTGCCTTTCTCTATGACTTCTTCAAAGTTTGAGCCACAATGCATTTGCAAGTGAAAGGCTATTTCTGGGTTTAAGTTAGGAACAAATATGCTCACTAACTATTTTTCTAGTAAGGCACAAGGAAAGCGACTAGCTAACCCACACCATCGTTGTAAAAATCATACAAATGTCTCATTAGGTTTTTGTTTTGTATTGCATAGATCGTTCATTATGATGTCACTTTCCATATTATAGGAAGAATTCCTTACAAATTTCTCTACCAACATGGGCCATGTTGTAATGGAGCCCTTGGGTATGCTATAGAACCATTCCAATCCCATGGCTCCTAGGATGCGAGGAAAAAGTTGTATTAAGAAATTATCGCTATACATGACCTCTTGGCAAGCCATGTAAAAGTATTTTATATGATCACGAGGATCACTTTTACACTTATATTTATCAAACTTGGGAATGATAAAGTGTTTTGGGAAAGGTTGTTGTAACATGTCCTTATCAAAGGGGTAAGGACATAGTTCTTCATATGAATATTTTCTATTTTGGCCTATATTTCCCTGTTGTAATGTAGTAAGTGTATCTTTCATAGATTTCAACTCCTCCTGAATGAGTTGCTCTTTAGTAGGTGATATTGACCTTTGAGCTTGAGCTTCCTTAAAGGTATAGTCTGTATGTGGATCAAATTGAAACTCGTTAGGTTTTTTTGTCTTTGTCTTTGCATATGTTTTTTTTTGAAGAGCCTAGGTTTGCTAGTTTCTGACTCAACTTCAAGATCTATTTTTGGAGGATCTCTTCCTCAACCAGGGGATCCTCTTATTCATAAAATTTTAGAGGAGGGGAATCCTTCCGTTTAATTTTCACTTTACACAAAGGTTTATAATGAGTTTTCCGTGATGGTTCACCTTCGATAGCGGCCTTATGTTTCCTAGAAGTGGAAGCATACCCCACATCGAAAGGATTATCTGTGTCTAAGATGAATCTTTGCTCTCCTAGGTTAGGGTTAAGGAACTTTATTTCTTCTTTGTGCTCGTGTAGAAGTTTAGCTCCTAATGTTAAGACTCTTGCGAGTACTTGATCTTTATTATAATATAGGAGTTCATCAAATCTACTTAGGTCTAACCTTTGTTGTTCTCCGAAGAGTCTGAATCTTCTCCACTATGATCAATTAACGTCTCCATATCTTTGACTTGAGAGAAGAGCGGTCCTAAATTGTGACCACTGAATGGGAAGGTGTCAAAAGGGTTTTCTCCTATATCATGCTCATTTGATTTGGCTGCCATTTTTATGATTTTAGGCATTACTAGTGGACGTTTGTATGTAGCTAGCGTAACCCCTAAGTGTATGGTTTTTGCAAGCCGTTCAAGATGATGTTGGAATTATACTACAGTGTATCCTAGATGTAGTGTTTATGTAATCATCTTTATCAAGAAACACTCATATGCACACCTAAATGTTATGATCACTCAATTCGTTGTTACCAAGTCTATGCCCTAAAAACAAATAGTGACAATGATGTATCAATATGTAAGGCAAGTTATAACCCCAAAAATGTCTAAGCACTGATGTCATGTTGTCACAGTTGTTGGGACCCTGGAATATTGACCAAGTATAAAGGCACGTGGGAGCATAGGATCCCACTTATTGGATGAAGTACAAGGCACAAGTGCACAAGAGAAAGGATTAAGGAAGAAAATAGCACATGTGATGCATGAAAGGAGGTTCGGGACTTAGCCAAATTGAGAACCCAAGGTAGAACACATGAAAAGAGTGATCGGTTGCATGTGGGTAAGATGTCACTGAAACAGGATGGCCCAGGAAAGAGCATGCCCTGGACGGAATCTTCTAGAAGATCATCATGAGATGGAATGGAGAGCTTAGGCCTGAAGGAACATGCTCACATGGAGGACCACATTCGACACTTGGCGATGGATCTGAGGACACGGAAAGGTGAGTTGGAAGCCTAAGAAAGTGATAATAAATACAAGTTCTGCCATGGGAAAAGATATAGGAATAGATAAAGAGAGAGATACACATGAAAGAAGGATGTATCATCTGGATATACATAGGGAATAATGGATTAGAGAGTGAAATAAGTTCTACAAAAATGATGCAAGTGGATATTCTAGTTTAGGAAAGGATGTACTAAGCATGGCGTTGTTATTTTTCTTTTTCATTAGCTTAGCTACATACGTCTAGTGATGTGCATGATTGCGGTCTACACTCTGGCACTCTATTTAATCAATGCATATATTGAGGTTACTTGTTGTAAATAGATATGAATATCAATGGGTTTAATGTATATTTCATTCATATGAGTTATCTTTCCTTTCATGATATGAATGAATGGTTGTATCTTTCCTTCATTATAGTATATGTTCTGAATCATTAAAGCACTCGGTCTAAAGTGACCGCAGGATCCGGAGGCCGTTTTGAGCCCTATGGTTCTTGTGTGTCTCAACTTATTTCCTAAATACTCTTACACTAATCATAGATAATGCTTCCCACTAAACTCACATAAAAGAGAGGCTCGACACCTATGCATGCCTTGGGTGAGTGCTCACCTGGGTGATAGACCGTGTGCATGGGGTTCATCCTTTAGTGATAGGAGTAAAAATGACTACATCTTGGTTCCATTTCTGGGACCTCTTTTTAAAGTTGTAGTGGGATATAACATGCATCATGATCTATGTAAAGAGTAATGATGGATCGGTTAACATTGGAAAATGTTGAATCATGGTTTAAGAGCAAAGAGGATGAATTTTCTCGAGAGATTCGAATCGGACTGAGTTTAATACACACATATGGGTAGAAGAGAACCTCTACCATGACCTATATAAGACATTATTATTTTTCTTCCCAGTAGAGTTATATGGATGGCTTTCAACCTATGCATCTAGATCAAGTTGGCGTTATGGATCATGAATATGGACTAAGAAGACTACCAGAGGTTACAGGATGTAGATCTGACGTGGACGCGTGTTGTAGATCATTAGTGGAGGGGATTACTGACTAGCTACACTCTAGAATATGCCATTTCTACGTATTCTTGCCCAGAGGTTGCTGAGTTTAAATTTCTGCGAGAACCTAGAGGAACGTTTCTACGTGTTATTCCTCTAGCTATGAAGATATTGATGGTTACCATGATTTTAGAGGCACTCCCAATGGCCAACTAAACTGCTTCGAGTGTTGGGTAAGGAATCTCAAGTTGAGGAAGATGGCAAATGATATGACAGAGGAGAGGGAAGAAAGATGGATCAAGTATAGTGAAGTGTGTGAAAGGGAGATTCCTAGATGACACGAGGCTGCTAATGTGATGGATTTATGGAGACAGACATTGTGGGAAGGATTTGAGGTTCACATGGAGGATGTGGAACTTGAGTAGTTTGTGCTACCCCATCTTGGAAAGCACGTAAGGGAGACCCCTTCAGCTTCTGGTGAGAGCTCGTCACATGGAGAAAGGAGAGTCATTGGCACATATCTGAACCCACCCAGTGACCAAGCCCTAGCGCTTGGTTTTCCTAAACCAGGAAGAAGTATTGATCCAGTTGAAACTAGTGGAAGAGATAGATCCACACCTAGGAGATATAATTTTTCATTTCCTTCTTCTATGGCTGTACATATTCCAATATTCAGAGGAGTTTTTGGATAAGGGTAAGTGTATAAGCTTTCGGTCTCTCATCGGGAGTGGCACATGATTAAGTAGTGGTAGTGGGGTGCTATCACAAACCGTCGGTGCACAATTCAGTGGGACTGTGGGAGCACTTAGCATAGCTCCTACATGCCCTATTGGACCCAGTGGTTCTAGTGGATCTGGTGGCTCTAGAGGTACAGGACCCAGTGGACTTGGTGGATCATGTGGTGGAAGAAACATCGAGGGAACCAAGGCTCTAGTTTAGGACAAGGACCCCAGCCACCACCTCAAGTATTCTTTGAAATGTCTCTGCATTTTCCATATTACAGGGGCATTGAAGATGCTACGAACATGTTCACAAGTGTGAACTGCTATGGCATACAAAGGGTATCACAACCCCAAAACAAAAGGCTAGTTAATTTGTAACCATGTTGAAGGGGTGTGCACATAGCTGGTATATAGAAAGTATGACCCTCATCAAATGGTTGTGGACTACACTACTTTACTGAAATGCATTCTTGTAATATTTCCACATTCCTGAGTTCGAGTAGAAAAGCATCAGCGCTTTGAAGGAGATTTAACAAGGAATGGTGGAGAGTGTGCGGAAGTATGATGCACACTTTAAAACTCTCTTGTCTAAGTTATCATATGATATCCATCCTTCTCAAAGCATGCACAAAGTGGTTTGTTGTTGGAGGATTGATCACCCCTTTTAGAAGGTACTAATCTCATTAAACTCTTACAAATCCATGCAAAGCATTGGAATCTTCCTTATGCTCTGAGGCTGATGGTAGTATTGATACTAGTGTTAGCCCATTCTTGGAGGCCTAGATTGCTGCTATGGCCAAATAGTTGGAAAAATTATCTCGCAAACTTAGTCCATGAGACTCATAGTGGTTTGTGGTGCACAGATTGTGAAATAGAGGGGCATGTTAAGGATAATTGCCCCGAGGATGGTACATGTTGTGACAAGATGGATTGTGATATTTGTCATGGGGACCATGATGCAAGTAGACGTCCTTCTTTACTGCAACACATGATTAGGAAGAATGTATCTTGTTATTGAAAAACTTACACTTCCACAACCCATGATATGAAGGACTCTAGGCTCATTGATCGATCCATGAGGCCATTGATCATGGGGTGCACTAAACCAACATTGCCAATGGTTCAAAAAAATGATGATCACCATTATGAGGAGCGTGCAGATGGGGGCACTCGTGGAAGAGGTTTTCGAGGATAATTCCGTGGATGAGGTAACCATGGGGGAAGGAGTGAGTTCCCGTGCATGAACATGTTTCAACTATGGATCTATAGAACATTATAAGCACGAGTGTAAAACCTATTACAGTACTCATGGTGCATAAAGAAGCATAAGTATGAGGAGTTCTGGAGTTATTTGTGTATATGAATCAACAACACCGGAAGAACAAGGGTGTTGCGATGGTCAACATTAAGAAGGTAGAAATATAGTCGATGCCTTGGGTAACATGAAATGAAGGTTTGGATCTTGTCTTGGTAACAACAAGGGAAAAGTTGTGTGCGTAATGAGGTACCAAGGCGGAAGACCCCAGTTACAAGAGAAGAGGTCATTCATGGAAAGTATCCAGAGCCCACACATTAGAAGGAGATATATCAGGACACCATGGATGTTATTCGAAGCTTACAAGGGGAGATCTAGTGTCTAAAGGAGTAATCCAAAAAGGAGGAACAAGGAAGGAGAGTTGAGGTGCAAAATGATGACTTGGATGAGGTCAAGGAGGTGTGTAAGATGTTAAGGTAGGAGAACATCATTCCTTTACTAAGATCTTGGTTGAGAGAGAAGGTACCACGCATAGGAGAAAAGCTCAAGAGACAGGTCTTGCACGTGAACCTTCCCCCTCACAACCTCACCTATGACAAGGAGATTATGTTGAATGTAGTTGTAGATGGATGGCTCCTCAGCAATATACTCATTGACACTGGTGTAGAGGTTAATGTCCTGACCTTGGATGCATGGCATCAGATGGGAAGACCTGCATTATAGCCATCTTCGAATGTGTTGTATATGGAAAACAACACTAAGGCAATGCCCATTGGTGTCTTCAAGGATGTAACTATTACCATTCATGGAGCCAATTTTACTAGGGACTTCGAAGTCTTGGCACTCACCGAGGCGGACAATTTCCTAGCACTACTTTGGTGCCCTTGGTGTTATAAGAATAATGCGGACCTTTGGTTCAACAAAGGGTACATAAGCTTCAAGAACAAAGAGGAATGGGTCATTATACCCCTGGTTGATGAGAAGTTGACACCCTATATTGAAATTTTGGGAGAAGAAGTTCTGGAAAAAATTTATGTGTGCTCAATTAGAGACCCTGAGATGGTACACCCTACTAATGGAGTTATCTAGTTTGAATATGCTTAGTCAGTAAGTGATACCACCAGTCTAGCTTGTGACAATAAGGTGCATGGAACTTACAAATTAATGGGATGGAAATTCAGAGGGTTGGTGACCAAGGTAACAAAGGCGCACACTGTTAGACACCTTAGAGGAAAAGAATTGCCCAAGTATTTAGGAGGAGCCTTCCGTGAGATCTTTCTGCAAGAGGTAGAAGCTCATTGGAAGAATGAGAAGGAATGGAGGGAGATGTTAAGCTATGTATTGCATGGCACAAAAAATCATTGGTGGACCACACATTAGGAGAGCCTTTTAGAGTGGTGTGAGGTAAGAATTTCTCTCTTTGTCATATTTTCTAGAAGTAATGTACCCACCATCATCAAGGAGTACCATGTGAAGGAGCCCACCTCTTTCCATATCCAAGAGTGTGAACAAATCTAGAGAGAAGGCACGAAGCTTTGCTACCATCCCTCCGGGTGCACAAGTTGTATTCTACACTATAGGTTGTGCGTGCACATGGTACATTCATTCGAAGACATGCCACCGTAAAAGGAATTGGAAAGAGCTCATGGATAACTTTATTCAAACATTTGAGTATCAGAGTACGAAGCCATTGGTTGATAAGGCCTTGCAGGGTATCAAGCTCCTTACCATGGGGGATAGTGCCAGAATGGAAGATAGGTTGTTAGAGTTATTAGATGAACTAGGATTGGAGACACAATTTGAAGAAATTGAGGAAGAATAAGAGTTATAGCTTGAGCATGCATGTTTGGAAAAAGAGAAGGGACATTTAGTATATGTGATTGATAGGGAGGAATTAGAAATCTTAAACATTAGCCATTCTATAGGAACATGCGAGGTAGTGGACAATGTAGATGCTTGCACGCGTGCCTACCATAAGCCTTTAAAAATGAAGAAAGTTAACATCGGTTCAAAAGAAGAACCTAAGGAAGCTATTATTGGGGATTACTGGACAGAGAAGGAAGTATCAAAGATCATTGATTTGCTATGTGAATTTGAGGATTTATTCCCGTGTGGGTACCATGAGCTCAAAGGCATTCACCATTCCTTAGGAGAGATGAAGATAAAACTAAAGGACGGTGCACACCCGGTTAGAAAAAGGCCCTACTAGATGAATCCCAATTTATGCGTAAAGGTTAAGGAAGAGATAGACAAGATGATAGCTTCTGGGATCATTGAGGCAGTGGAAGAATCAAAGTGGATAAGTCTGATGGTAATCAGCGTCAAGAAGGCTAGGAGGATTAGAATTTGTGTGGACTATAGGGAATTGAATGTAGTTTGTGTCATTGATTCATTTCTGACCCCCTTCACTGAAGAGATTTTGGAAGGAGTCACTGAGCATGAAATCTATTCCTTTACGGATGGATTTTCAAGATACCACCAAGTCCAGATTGCAAAGGAGGACCAAAAGAAGATGACTTTCACCACCAAGTGGGGAAGTTTTCCATATATGGTCATGCCCTTTGGGTTGAAGAATGTGCCTACTATTTTTTTTTTTTTTTCCACAATGGGGCAAGCATTCCAGGACTTCATCCATAAATTACTTTAGGTATATTTGGAAGATTGGATAGTATATGGTCTGCTTACGGACCGTTGTGACAACTTGAGATTAATGTTTGAAAGGTGTAGGAAGTTGAGGATATCCCTCAATATTAAGAAATGTGTGTTTACTACTCCCTTTGGGACTCTATTGGTCATATCATATGTAAGGAGGGCTTACTAGTAGATCCCGCTAAGGTTGCAATTATTGTGGGGTTAAGGTAACCTACTAAGTAGAGCGCGGTGCACTGATTCCTTGGGCATATGGGCTATTACAGAAATCAATTAAGGGATATTCCAAGATCACCGCACCTTTAGAGTAGATGTTACTTCCTCCTGAGCATTCAAGTGTTGATATATGATTTCTTCTGTAAAAGGATGTGTTCCTTTGATTGTGAAGTCATGCTTGATATGTACTGTATCTTCTTTGAAATTGAAGATCTTTGACTGAGTCGAATATGATTGGACTCTTTTATTTCTTTCATTTTTGCACCTGAGTTTAATCTGATCTCGGAATGAATTGTGGATTTATCCATCTATAAGACCCAGCCTTGGATCAGTGGCATTGATCCAAGTGATGCTTTAAAGTTTATTCGAGATGAACAAAAATTATAGACCTTATGCAGGTTGCAAGGTCTGAATGTGTTGAATAAGCTATTTCGGAGTCTAACTCAGGCTGATCGTGTTAAATGAATTGGTTCCCGATATCGTAATATCAGGAAGGTCTTGATCGTGGGCCAGGTAATAAATTCAGATACATTTATTCCACTAGCCTATTGGTAGTGCAGGAGTGAATCCTGTTCGTGAATGTATGTTTGTAGGTTCTTTTTCTGAGCATTTGAAATGTTAGACCTAAACTAGATTTATTAAGGTTAGTAACCTAAAACTAAACTATAACCTAGGGGTTAGATTAGTGTTAATCTAACCTAGGCCTAAGCTATAAGCTAAATGTTCTAAGTTAGTAACTTTGTGCTATGGAGGTTAGACTAAGTTGCATCTTAAATCCTAACCTATGTTACTAACCTAACTATTGAACAAGGAATAAAGGGGACCTATGAAAGGGTGCGAGCCATGGGCGGCAGTTTCTATGGCATTAAATAGATGGATAAGCATGAAGGACAGTAAAATGGTAGAAGTTTTAAACGGCTAGCAAGAGCCGACGTGGCAGAGTCGCCAAAGTTAGATATGGTCTTTGAATTGTTTTTATCCATCACCAACTATGGCGGTCGGTGGCAATGGAGATTGAGTGAGAAATTTGGAGTAAATGCAATTAATGAACTCGGTCTTCGAGCTCGGGTTTCTCGGGAAGGCATGCAAAATGGAAAACTGGTAGTTTGTTTGGTTTTTCATGCACTCCGGTTTTCCCTCTATTTGATCACTGGTTCTTCGCACCAGTCTACTTGGTGTTGCATGGAAAATATGAGCGTAACTAGCTCTTTTCTCTAGCAAGGAAAGTTTATAAGGCATGGAAATAACAAGTTATTGTTGTTGAATCTAACGTGGAAAAAGAGGAGAAGGCATGAGCTCTTTCAGTGGTCTTCTTCAGATTTTTAAGAAAATAACCATGACATGTTAGGCTCTAACTTTTAAAGATCTTGCTTTCTTTCAAATGATTTCATTAGAACAACTCTGTTCAAATGATTTTCGGGTTCAGTTGGTTTTTATGGTAGCCTTGTGTGATTTAGTTGCGGTATTTTCTTAACCGGCTTGATTTTTCGAGTAAACCCTTGATGGGTGTGCATTTTGTTTCGAACGGATGTATTACCTTGCTGTGTTTTGCATTCCGGTTGGATTTTGAAGAAATGTTGCAAGGAAAATATATGAAATTGGCTCTGTAGGAGTTTATGAATTGTTTTCTTGTTGGGTTCAGGCTACAGTCGATACTTGCTGTTGATTCTTGTCGAAAAGGATACTGTTGGATTTTTGTTTGAATGTTCAGTATAATTCGACTTCTTTGTAAGTTCTGTCGTGTTAATATAAGTGGTGGTTACTGAACCTTGTTGGGTTTCGCTATATACTTAGGTTATTTTGAATGGATAACTTGCTGTGTTTATAGTATTTTAATGCGACCTTGTAGAAGTTGTTTTCCCTCCCTTGTGTTGCAATTACGGGATTTAACCCGTTGATAGTTTGCAATATATTTATTTATATACAAAATGACTCTGTGGAGTTCTTGGAATGGTTCGTATATTATGGTCTTCTGTAGAAGTCATATATGTGAATACTGGTAGTTTGATTCAGTCGGAGTCCTGGAGGGGTAACTGGTAATACGACTTCAGTTGTCTTGTTATGAATACCTTCGTTTAGCAAGAAATTTCTTGGTACAGACTCAGTTGGTGTACTTTTTATGTTTTCCTCTCTGTGTAAGCTTAGAGCGAATATTGTTGTATGGGTTCAATTGGAATCCTTGTTACGAAACCAGTATTTTGCTTCTGTATAAGCCTGGTTATGAACACTTTTTGTTTTTGGCTCTGTTGGAATCCTTAATGTATATATATAGATATCATGTATCTTGGCCTCTGTAGAAGTGGGTCATGAATGCCATACTTTTCTACCTCTGAAGGAGTTCAGATGTGAATACGGTATGTTATTATTCTGGTTAGAATTCTTGAATTTGATATGTAACTTGTATCTTTCTACTTCTGTGTAAAGCCTTGTTATGATTTCGGTCGATACTGACTCAGTGAGAGTCCTTGAAAGGTGTCTAGTATTTTTAATTTCATTCAAAGCTGGGTTGTGAACGTTGTTGTTATTATGAATACTAAATGTTATTAACTTCGGTGGAGACACTGAAAAATAATTCATGTTGTAACATCTGTAGGAGTTCCTGCTGTGAGTACTTTTAGTATTCTTGACTTGTTATCATACGAATTCAACTTGATTTGAAAACTTTAACATAAGTATTGGTTGAACTTGGCACTGTTGGAGCCCATGTTATGTTGTATGTTGGCTCGATTCTCGATCTTTGTCCTTGCTTTGTGTTTTAGTAGGGACTAAATTGAACTGAATGTTGATGTGAGTTTTGACTCAGTAGAATTGTTCTTGTGTTTGAACATGATTACGTCTTCTATTAGCATGAATATCTAGTCTTGAGCTTGACTGAACTAAGGAGCTATCGACTGCACCTCGACTGGCGATGGCATTGAATATTTTCTTGTTTGTCGATTCGTATGGAAGGTTATGTGGAGTCTATTTGATAGATTATTCATCACTGTTTTGGCGTGAGAGCTACTGTACTACTAGTAAGCTACAGGAGTTTGTTATATTTAATTTTAACAAAACTGTGGTTCTTCTTGTGGCTCGTCTGACTTATTCGTATGCGTATAAGGTGAATTCTTTACTCTCGAGGAGACGGTACAGTCATGAGCTTGTTTGAAGGGAAATATGAATGACTTGTTTTCTTTCTCTTCTGTTGTAAAGTATATGTTGATATATTTTTATCTAACCGTTAGAACTGTTTTTAACATATTGATGGAATCATGATTTGTTATGATATTCATTTTACTATGTTGAATGTAATGATCTGTCTGATGTTTGTTGTCCTTGGGATTCAGATGGATAGTTGTTTTGGATACTTTCGTTCTTCTTGATTTCTAATATTTTGATGAAATATTTGAAAAGTATTTAGGACTATTCAGTAACGATAATATGAGTTACGCGTTTATAGTCATGTTTGTATTACAAGAGCATAGTCTGAAATATGTTTACTTGTTTGGTGAAATGATCTCATTTAAACAAGTTGTTTAATGAAAACATTGGTGGATTGCAATTGTTTTAAGAGTTAGTGTTATCATGCTCGGTTCATCGAACCGACCCATGTTGACAATTTTTGCAGATGGTTGTTGTAAGTGGTAAAAGCACACAGATCGATAGGATGTTCAGATTGTTTAATTTGGTTTTATGATGAATTACAGCTTGATTCTCTAAATGTACTATATGAGGAAAGATGTTCTTTTTCTGTTGAAGTATTGTATCAAGTATGTTGAATGCATAAAATGTATTTGATTAGCTGAAGGGAATAAAAAGAGATATTTGTTACTTATGTGTTTGTATTCATATCTTGATAGTTTGACCTTCTTCGGTTCAAATGATCTTGAGAGCATTGTTATTATTGTATAATTTGGAGACTTTTGTGATTATCAATGTAAGCTTGCAAGAATAAGTGACTGAATACTTATGATTGTTTAGTAGTTCTAGTATGTTCTATCTAAAGCTAAATTGGAATTTAGATCACTGTCTTTCTGGAAGCTAGGGTTAAAATAAACTGAAAGCGGAAGTTAAACAAGCTGAATAAATTATTACTTCCTAGTCTTGATCTGAGTCAAGACAACGTTTAATTGGATTCTTAATCACTATATCTCGATATTAATAAGTAAGATATAAATTCAGTTATGAGAACTGATATAAACCTAAAAAGGGTTTGGTTGGCAATCGCATGTGAAGATTATGGGTTATTGTCCAATTTCGTTGATTTAGAATTATGTATATTCTATGAACTCCTTGATGGGACCTCTATTCTTAATAACTTCTCTTGGGTAATGGGTTTTATTAAGAAAGGTCATTCTAAGGTGAGGAACCCAGGGATTGGGAAAGACTACCCTTTTGGGAGTGTCTTATGGTATAATTTTAACTCAACGTATATAATACTTATTAATAAGTAGATCTATTCGAGGCGGATTTAAAGGTTGATGGCACAAGTCAACTGCAGGGTTGTACCTTCGTGAAGATTAGGATCTTCTCGAAGATACAACAATGCAGGTGACTTATGACGACACCCTTTGCATTGATCGTTAAGATTTACACCTTAAACTCGAACAAGTTACTCTGGGACTGATTAGGAATGTGGTTACGTTATAAGGTTGCCTAGGAGACTTGGGGTATCTTGACACACTGGTTTAACTAGGGTTGACCCAGTATGTCAGCGTATCCCTAGTCCTCGGGAGCATCCATATAACGTTGTCACCTTACTAATCCGTTCCCGAGTGAATAAATTGGGCGGAGAGTCCGATGGTCACCTTAAGACATTCTACATAACATAGGAATGGGGTGAAGGACGTATTCCAGATTGATGAGTATGTCATCAAGGAATACGAGACATAAGCAGTATGTTTCAAATCTTTGGCCAAAGTATCACAAGCTGCTGATTGCGTTGTCCTAAGTCACCTAGTCTAAGGGATGAGATGCCGATGAATAATGGTAACAATTATTCAGATAGGTTCCTTAGACAGAGCATTCTGAATCCCAGATTAGGGAAGAGAACCGCAAGAGTGATGTGTTAAATAAAAATGCCAACTCTTAATACACATGAATAGATCGGTAGATTACCAAGTCATGGAATGAATAGATCGGAGGTACTCTGAGTCATTACAGCTGCATATGGTTATCTATTATAAGAATGGTTGCTTTGATTTGTGAGTTCTAAATTATGTATTTAGAACCAGGAAGCATTTATCAAAAAAAAATTTACTTGTTCTAATGTATAAAATGAGGATGTTATATTGCAATTATTGTGGGGTTAAGGGAACCTATTAAGGGATATTCCAAGATCACCGCACCTTTAGAGTAGATGCTTAGACATAAAAGTGGCTTTAATTGGGGAGAGGTGCAAAGTAGATGGAATTTGATACATTAAAAGATAGGCTTATTACCGCACCTATTTTACGTTTTCCCTCTTGGGACAAGCCCTTCCATTTCCATGTAGATGCCTCAGGAACCGCCATTGGAGAAGTGCTTACACAACCAGGTGGGGATTTTGATCATCCTCTCTTTTTGTGAGCAGAAGTGTTATCCTACGAAATTGACAAGGGAAATTTGTAGGTAACCATACCAAAATTCTATTTTGAACCCTTAAGGAAGTTCGACAACGTTTAAAATTTCCAAAACTCCTTTCAAAAATCAGTCCCAATTCTAAAAATGGGGACTTAGCCATTTTTAGCTACTTCCTTCGGTGCAAGAAATTGTCATATCAAAATTTCCAAAGTTGCACCCCTTTGAACTAAGCATAATTATTCACATGTCGACATTAGGAAATTTGTGCCCCCTTAAAACATCATTCGACACAGAAAATTGTGTGTTGACATTTCCAAAACTGTGCCCCTTTGAACTGGGTGCCATTTCATTCGTGTCGACACCCCAAAATCCGTGCCCCCTTTATCCTTTGGCACCAAGATCATTATGTCAACATCATGAAATGGGTGGGTGCTAAGCATTTTTCTAAAGCACTTTGAAAATGTCTTTGTGTTAACGTCGATAAAAATTGCACTAAGGTACATTTTTCCTCGTGTCAACGCTATGTAAAGCACGCCAAAGTGGTTGGTGAGGTAATAAATGTGAATTTTTCTATAAATATAAACCTGCCACATGTCATTTTCATGAATTAAAAATTGTGAAAGTTATTCTCTCTGCACGTGTCAGCCATCGTTGTCAGCCCTCGCATGTCATTTTCGAGCCTATGGACCCCGCGTCTTGTGTTCGTCTTTTATAAATATGGGTGAGTGGCTCCTCTCCCATTTGTGGTTTTCATGTTGTTATGTTAAATGTTAGGGCTTGTAATAAATAAATGAAATTTAAAGAACCCATTCAAATCCTCAACCCAGTTGAGCCCCTCTTTCCCTCTCCTTTTAGAACTGCAAATTTGAAAGGGCTCCGCCGCCAAGTGAACCAAAAAAAACCCATTTGTATTTTCTTGCTGCCTTGCCCAAAAATGTCTCTTTCTTGCAATCCAAATCCAAATCAAGAAAGTGATAAAGAGAAATTTACAAGAAAACTGTTAACTGTTATCCTTTGGTGCAATTTCTAGAAATGTTACATGCGCAGAAAGTGCGCCAAACAAATTGGGAGCACTATTTTTCCCTGCAAACTCTTCCAAATTTGTGCCTTGGCACAATTTACCCTCTCGAAACATAACCTTTTTTCACACCTAGCCAAAAGAACACTTACCATATTTCTTCATAAGGAATAGGCGCAACTTCCATAACATCAACATGCCATGTTGTATGCTGCAAATCTGTGCCCATGCTTCCCCCTTTGGCACTGAAATTTTCATGTAACACCTTCCAAAATCATGCCCTTTCTAACTTGGTGCAAATTTCATCATGTTGACACCCCAAAAAATGTGCCTAGTAATAAAAGCTCATGCAAGCTGTTGTAAGCTTGTGCCTTGCGCCCTGAGGCTTAAAATTGCTCGTTCTTCCTTCTGCAAGCTAAACCTAACTGTTTTCTCACACATTCTAAAGTGTTCTATCATTCTTCAAACTTGCATTATGGATAACATGATGGTTGACATGGCTCTTCTGTGTTGGACCTTCTTGATTCTTCTTGTAGAATAACAACATCCATCCTCATGCTCACATATGTCTTCGTCAGTAAGAAACTAACTAAATCCAAAGCTAAACAATCAGACCAAGAAATGAAGTACAAGTACCAGAGAGTCAGAATGCCTGACTCATATGCAGAGAGTGACCTTGACATCAGAGACTCTGAGATGGGTCATATTAACATGAATGATTTCTAGGCAAGGACCACCCAGAAAACAGTGGCCCATGGATGAACAAACTAATTGGCGAGAGGATTGAATTTTGTAGTGGGCTTCTAGTAAGTGCCGTAAATAATGAGTTTATCATGTTGGTTACCCACTGCTATAACAAATACACTAGATGTGTCAAAAATAAAGAACAACAAACAATCATAAACCTCACATCTCGTCACTTTGAAATGATCCTGGGCATTCCCCATCACAGGAAATATGTGGAGATAAGTATTGAAGAATGCAAGAAAGAATGGGATGATAATGAAGATCAATGCATGCAGATGATGAATGAACTCTATTTGAAGAACAAGAAGCTAGTGTCTAGATGGCCACAAACCATCCACCGAAGTGATTTTAATGAAGAATTGAGTGATACAATCACATTCTTGAGTAGATTATTCAGACTCCCTAATGCCCATCATTTCCATAAATGGATGATGAGATACCTAGAGAACATGAACAAGAACGCACCTGATCAACACTTTGGCTAGGGTGAAATCATCAGTGACACCATCTCCTAGCAGCTTCAACAAGTTCTAACAACTGGGAAGTTCTACATGAATTCCTACGTTGTATATGTTGCTACATCATAAAGGGATTTCATAGGGTTAGCTCAAAGTGGGGTATGGCCCCAAGTCAAGATATACGAGTTCTACCCAGAGCTAAGGCTCGAAGCCAACATCTCCCACTTCTCTAAAATAAATGATGCCTTCTTCTATGAGGTTTTTTTATTAAGACCAAACATGAGACATAATCGAACCATCCCGAGTGTGATTGCTACTACGAAGAAATGGGGAGCGTTGTTCACACAATTCCCCACATTCACATACCTCAGAGCTGTGAATTTTGAGGGAGAACCAATGAAACTACCAAGGTTCGTAGGGCCAAATTTGATCCACCTAGAATTGTCAAGGCAGCTAATCACTTATCATGAAGAGTGCATGAAGAGAAAGAAAGGAGGAACTCCATTGCCCCTTATAGTTGGCCGATACAACTACCCTACACTTGCAAAAGCACGAGAGATGTATGCTAAGCTAGAGATGCTGAATTTAAAGCACAAATTCTCAGCAACGCTGACCTTCGACTGTCGGAGTTGCCTCCTAAAGGAAAAAATTGATCCCATCCATTCTCGAAATTGAGGACATTTGGATAGACCTAACTCATGAGATAGACATCCAGTGGAAGGATCACTCCCGCTTAGCTCGGAGAAGATCATCCACTATGGCGTTGCCATTGTCCCAAAGAAATTCAAAGAGATTGATCAAGAAACCAATCAGGTTTACATTAACAGAGATGAGGATAATTGGCCATTCACGAAGATCAACAGATCTAAAGTGCCAAATACCATTCAAGAAATGGTTAAACCCACACTACAAGGCACCGAACATTGGTGTAATTATAATGGCCTTACATACCTCAAAGTTGACTTTACGTTTTCTCCTTCAAGCGAGCACCTCAAGACCGGACCATGTGCCGAAAGGAAAAGGGAAGGACAAGGAGGGAAAACCAAGTAGACAAGAAGAAACTCCTGAAGGCCTTTCTCTACCGAGAATCAAGTAGTCACCTAGTGTCTCCGGTAAAGAAGAAAAAACAAAGGTTTAAATGGATACATCCACCCGGATGTTATCACAACTACAACTATTGAGGTACCCGGTGTTCCTTCTTCCACTTCTTCTCCTCCTCTTACCATTCAAGAATCTATCCCTATGGATGTGTCTTCTCCTCTCCCTTCCTCCCTTCTATCTCCCACCTCTTCCATCTTCTCCTCTCTTGTGGATCTGTCACCTAATGTTTCCTCAATCCTAATGACGATCCCTTCTGTTTCCACATCCTTCTCCTCCCCGTTAGTAACTCCAGGCCCCGTAAGAAGTAGTGTGTTGGATTCCTTTTCAATGCCACCACTGAGTGTTTCAACACACTTCCCTGAGGCCTCTGTAATTGCTCCCCCTCTCACTCCCATTTCTTCTTCTTCCTCCACTCCCACTCCCATAAGTCTTGGTTGGATTTCTGACCATCTGAGCCAGCATAAGAGGAAAGTTCCCATTGCGAGCCATGGATTTCTCTATTATTCTGAAGAAGGGAACCAAGAAGTAGAAAGTGATAACTCACTTTTCTAAAAGCACTTCGAGGAGAGAGTCATGGAGATAGCTTACCCGATCCCACCAAGAGAAAAGAAGATCTGTCTCCCATAGACTTCATGGTGACTCAAGTCACAATGGGGACCTCATCGAAAGCCTCACGAAGGGGAATCCTTGTCTCTGTGGGGATTTTGGGCCCCTAATTTATCTTCCAAATCTTAAGGGCATGTGGCGTGCATGATCGAAGGAAGCACATAGGTGTAGGCACACAAGGTAGAGTTCAAAAGGCTTCTTGAAGAACCCAGGACGCGTGCGCCGCGTGAAGAAAAATTTAGGACTTAGCCATTTTTGGCCTTTGGGATAGAAAAAATGAAGAATGTGTTCCATTTGGATGAGGTTCTAGCCTAGCAACAGGGTGTCCTGGAAGGAATATACCTTACGATAGAAAGATCCAAAAAGTTAATCATGACACAAAGAGGCATGTGCCCGGGGTGACCCACACCTTGACACTTGGGGCCAGATTTGAGGCAACAGAGGAGTTTGTTAGAGCTCATAGGCCTATTTATATGCACACCCTTGGAAAATAAGGAGAGAAAAAAGTGAGGTAGTGGAGCTCTGCAGGATTAATAGGAGAACTATGGGATGAAAATGGGTATAGAATTCAAGTAAGGATGTAATGGGGAAATGGGGAGTGAAATTTTTGTCTTGTGAGAATACATGTATGGATCTACATATGGCACATGACTACGGTCTGCCTCCTATAATATTTTATAAGTAAATGCTATGAATGAATGTGTTAAGGTTACCATGACAAATGTATCAAGACTCTTTCTCTGTATCATCTACATATTACTTTATTGCACTTTTGTTATTAGATACTTGTGAATCTTGCTTAAATGGTTAAGTATAGTAGTAGATGTACAACTCTTAGTTCTATTATTTTTGTTGTGCACTTTGGTTCTATTATGACTAAAGGGGTGTAGAAGTCATCTTGAGCTCTATAGCCCTTCATGTTTGTTAAATCACTAAGTCAGAATCATGAGCTATGCCTTCCACTAGACTCACATAAAAGAGAGACTCGGCTCCCTCTCGCACACCTCGGGTGAGTGCCCAGTGCCCACTAGGTGATAGGCTGGTGCACATGAGGTTCCCTTGTTCTTAGTGGGTGAAAAAGTGACTACATCTTGGTTCTATTGCCGGGACCTCTTTTCAAAGTTGTAGTGGAACATGGCATATATCATGATCTCTGTAAAAAGTGATGACGAAATGCTTAACACTTGAAGGTGTTGAAGATTGGTTTAAAAGCATGGAGGATGAATTCACTCAAAGATTTAGTACCGATCTGGGTTTGATACGTGAAGATGGGTGGAAGACACTCTTTACCATGAGTTGTATGAAACCTTCTTCTTTTGTTTCCTAGTAGAGTTATTTGAATGGTTCTTGGCTTATACATCTAGATCAGGGTGGTGTTATAGATCATACCCTTGGACCCAAGAAACATATCAGAACCTGCAAGATGCTGATCTAAAGTGGACCCATGCTATAGATCATTGGTGGAAGGGAATACTTGACTAGCTACACTCTAGAATACACCATTTCCACGTATTCCTATCTAGAAGTTGTTGAGTTTGAGTTCTTGCGAGAGCCTAGGGGATCATTTTTGTGTGCTATTCCCCTTGCAATCAAAATCTTGATGGTAACCATGGGTTTAGAGGCATTCCACAGTGGCCGGCTAAAACACCCTAAGCACTAGGCGAGGAAGCCAAGTTGGAGAAGGATGGCTGATCTAACGACTGAACAAGAAAGGGAGGAGAGGCAACTCAAGTATAATGAAGTGCATGAAAAGGAGATTGATAGAAAACATGGGATTACAAGTGGGTTATGGAGTCAAACATGGTGGAAAGGAGTTGAGGTTCACACGGAGGATGTCAAACTGAATAGTCTGTGGTACCCCATTTGGTAAGAACAAGAGAACACCTTACGGTTTCGATGAGAGTCCGTCGCATAGAGAGAAGAGTCATTGGTGCACATCTGACCCCACCTAGCGACCAGACCTTGGCACTTGGCTTGTTCAAATGAGGGAAGAGTATAGTTGATCCATTTGATATTAGTGGAAGCAACCAATCGGTGCCTAGAACATACAATTTCTTGTTTGGGACTTCTATGGCTTCACACACTATTCCAGTATTTGGTGGAATGTTTGGACAAGGCATGTATATGGATGGTTTGGAAGTACATTGGGAAGTGGTGGAGGAAATATGACCGAGAGTGGTACTAGTTCAAAAATGTTGGCACAAAATTTAGTGGGACAATGGGATCGCTTGGCACTAAAAACACAGGCCTTGTACCTAACATAGGAGGATTTGGAGGTGGAAGTGGGAGAGCTAGCGGCTCGGGATCCAAGTGAAGGAGGAAACACCGGAGGAAATGAAGGGACTGGATCGGGGAGGGCAAGGGCCTTAACCACCTCCTATAGTCTTTTTCAAGATTTCTCTACATCTACCGGATTACAGTGGAATAGAAGATGTTGTGGAGCATCTACATAAGTGTGAGTTGCTATGGTGCGTGAAGAGAATCATGACCCAGGATCGAAAGGCCAATCAATTTGTGATGACCTTACAAGGACACGTGCATAGTTGGTATAGAAAGTATGATGCTCATCAGACTATTGTGGATTATACCACACCGAGAAATGCTTTCTTGGTAGAATTCCACATACCGAGTTTAAACAGAAGAGCATTAGCTCTCTCAAAGAAATCTAGTAGGGGATGGTAGAGAGCGTACGAGAATATGATGTGCACTTAAAAACTCTTTTATCTAAGCTATCTTATGATATCCACCCTTCACAACATACTCAGTGGTTTTTCAGAGGATTGATCACACCCTTTAGGAGGGCCTTATCTCATAAAATGTTCATGGACCCGTGCGAAGAATTTGAAGCTACTTTACATGCTGAAGTAGTTTGTAGTGTTAACACTGGTGTTAGCCCATTTATGGAGGCTCGATTTCCACCATGGCTAAGCAATTGGAAAAATTATCTGCTAACACGCCCAGAGATTCGCGGAGGGATGTGGTGCACGGATTGTAACATGGAAGGACACATAAAGGATAATGGTGGGATATGTGCTTGGAAGATGGTATGCATCATGGCAGTAAACTGTGAGATATGTCACGAGGACCATGATGCAAGTAAGTGCCCCTTGTTGCAGCGTGTGATCCACAAAAATGTATCTTGTTATTGTAAAATATGTACCTCAACCACTCATGACACCAAGGATTGTAGATTGATTGACCAGATTCATGAGGCAATTGATCTTGGTGTGTGCCAAACTGGCATTGCCAGTAGTTCCAAAGGAGATGAATGTCGGTATGAGGAGCGCAAAGATGGAGATGTGCGTGGAAGAGGGTTTTGCAGAGGATTTCATGGTCATGGTAACCGCGGAGGAAGAAGTGAGTTCTGCATGGGACATGTTTTAATTGTGGAGCCACAAACCATTATAAGCATGAATGTCTAGATCTTCTACAATGCTCCTGGTGTGGAAAGAAACATAAGTACGAAGAATGCCTAGAGTTGTATGAACATATGAGTCAGCAGTACCAAAAGGATAAGGGTGCTGCCATGGTGAGTATTAAGAAGGTTGACGTGCAGTGGCTTCCATGAGTAATACGTGAATCAGAACTAGAGCTTGTTATGGTAACAACGAGGGCAGAATCTATGTGCACAAAAGAAGTGCCTAGGAAGAGACCTCTTGTTTCAAGAGAATAATTAGTACATGGGAAGTATCCAAACCTAGCTCACTAGAAAGAATTCTACCAGGAAACCATGGACGTAATTCAAAGTTTACAAGGGGAGATCTAATGCTTAAAAGAGCAGACTAGAAAAGATGAGCAAAGGAGGCCAGTGGAAGCACCAAGGGATGACTTGGATGAGGTTAAGGAGGTGTGTAAACTGCTGAGGCAGGAGAATATTATTCCCCTACTAGGGGAATGGTTGAGATAAAATGTGCCACACACCGGGGAAGAACACGAAAGGTAGATCCTGCATGCAAACCTTCCATCTCACAGCCTTGATTATGACAAAGAAATTACCCTGAACGTAGTAGTGGATGGATGGTTACTTAGCAACATCCTCATTGACACGACATGGAGATTAATGTTATCACTCTGGTTCCCCGGCATCAAATGGGAAGGCTGCATTGCTGCCATATTCAAATGTGTTGTATATGGAAAATAAGACAAAGGTGATGCCCATAGGTGTCTTGAAGGATGCAACCATTACTATTCAGGGGACTAGGTTCACTGGGGATTTTGAAGTCTTGGCGCTTGCCGAGGTAAATAATTTCCTAGCTCTACTTGGGTGCCCATGGTGTTATAAGAATAATTTAGATCTCCGGTTTAACAAGGGGTACATAAGCTTTGAAAACAAGGAAGAGCGGGTAGTTATACCACTGGTTGATGGGAAGTCCACCCCCTATATTGAACCCCTTGGGAGGAAGTCTTGGATAGAATATATGTGTGCTCCATAAGAGATCCAGAGACCATCCACCCTACAGAAGGAGTCATCCAGTTTGATGATGCACAATCTATCAGTGATACTACTAGTATAGCATGCAATAATTGGGTGCGTGGGACTTATGAATTGATTAGGTGACATCTGAAAGGATCAGTAACCAAGGTAACAACGGTGCATACAGTTTAGTGCCTAGGAGGGAAGACAATAACAAAGTATTCTAGGGATGCATACCCTGAGGTCTTTTTGAGAGAGATGGAAGCTCACTGGAAGGAGGACAAGTGGAAAAGTATGCTAGGTTATGTTTTGATTGGCATAACGATGGTGGTGGGCCGCGCATGGTGAAAACTTGTTGGAATGGCACAAAGTTTGAATTGTGCTCACTATCTGTTTCTCGAAAAGTAACATACCCATCGCTATTAAAGATTATAATGGCAATGGACCCACCTCTTCCCACATCCAAACATGTGAGAGGGTCTGCAGTGGAGAAGGCGCGTAAGCCTTACCACCTTCTCTTTGGGTGCATAAGTTGTATTCGACACTACAAGGTTGTGTACGCGTGTGTTATATCCATTCTGAAACACGCCGCCAAACGGGAATTTGGTAGGAATTAACGACTGAGTTGGTCCACACATTTGAGTAACGAAGTACCAAGTAACTAGTTGATGAGGTATTACAGACTATCAAGCACCTCACTTAGGGAATTACGCCATGGCGGAATATAGGTTAGTAAAATTACTCGGTGGACCTAGTTTAGAAGCATGGTTCAAAGAGGAAGAACCAGAAGACATACAATTCGAGCACGTGTGTGCTGAAAAGGAGAAAGGAAAGATTATATACCTTGTTGATGGAGAAGAGATAGAGAACCTAAATGTCGACCAATCGGTTGGGGCACATGAAGTAGTTGATAGTGTAGATGCATGTGCACACATGTATCATGAACCACTTAAAACCAAGAAAGTTAACATGGGATCGGAAGAGGATACCAAGGAGGCTATCATTGGGGACTATTGGTCAGACAAGGAAGTATCAAAGATCATTGATCTCTTATGTGAATTTGAGGATTTATTCCCACGCAGATACCATGAGTTGAAATGTGTCCACCATTCATTGGGGGAAATGAGGATAAGGTTGAAAGATGGTGTGTGCCTAGTCAAGAAGAGGCCTTACAGGATGAATCCCAACATGCACGTAAGGGTTAAAGAAGAACTAGACAAGATGATAGCATCTGGTATCATTGAGGCTGTGGAGGAATCAAAGTGGATAAGTCCAATGGTGATTAACATAAAGAAGGATGGGTAGATTAGGATATGTGTGGATTACAGGGAATTAAACATTGTTTGTATCATAGATCCTTTTCCCACCCCCTTTATTGAAGAGATTTTGGAAGGAGTTGTTGGGCATGAGGTCTATTCCTTTACGGATGGATTCTCGGGATATCACCAAGTAAGGATTGCCAAGGAAGACCAAGATAAGACAACTTTCACCACCGAGTGGGGAAGCTTTGCATATATAGTCATGCCCTTTGGGATGAAGAATGCACCCATTGTATTTTCATGCATAGTGGTATAAGCATTTAAGGACTTCATTCACAAGTTCCTTTAGGTATATTTGGATGATTGGACATTGTATGGATTAGTAAAGGACCATTGTGACAACTTGAGGTTGATGTTTGAGAGATGTCGGCGAGTTGAGGATCTCCTTCAAAATCAAGAAATGCATCTTTATAACTCCTTTTGGGATGTTGTTGGGGCATATCATATGTAAAGAGGGCTTCTTGGTAGATCTCGTGAAGGTTCTTGTTATTGTTGAATTAGGGGAGCCACCACCAAAAATGCTGTGTGTGGATTTCTTAGACACGCTGGTTACTATAGAAATTTCATTAAGGGATATGCCAAGATCACCACACCTTTGGAGATATTGCTCAGACACAAGAGTGTCTTTCATTGGGGAGAGGCACAAGTAAAGGGAATTTTACACTCTAAAAGAAAGACTTATCACCGCACCTATTCTATGATTCCCATCATGGGATAAACCTTTCCATGTCCATGTGGATGTCTACAGTATAGCAATAGGATCCATTCTTGCTCAACTAGGAGAGGGGATTGTTGATCATCCTTTGTGTTTTGTAAGTAGAAAGTTGACATCGGCGAATGCAATTATACAACGACCGAGTGCGAGGCATTGTCAATGATCTAAGTGCTCCAAAAATTTATGTAATATTTGCTAAGTAACTCCTTTTATATTCTACACTCGACCATATGGCCTTGAAGTATATGGTAAACAAAGTAGTGTTACAAGGGTGCATATGCCATTGGGTTCTTCTATTTCAGGAATTTGAATTCAAAGTGATGGTAAAACCGGGAAAGAACAATTATGGGCCAGATCATTTATCAAGGATTGATTCAGGGAGAGAACGTGTAGAGTATCAAGGAAACCATGCTAGATGCACAACTATTCAGGTTACGGTGCGCACCCTTAGAACTAGAAGACATTTCTATCTTTCTCAAGGAAGGTGTGGTGCCCGAAGGAATGAATGCTTTGGAAAGGAAAAGGTTAGCCATACGCACAACGCCCTTCATGTTGATCAATGGGGATTTGTATAAAATGGGCCACGATGAGGTCTTGCATCGGTGTGTACTAGAACATGAACACATAGCTATAATAGAAGAATCCCATGGTGGGATTTCTGGAGGAAATTATACAGGGAATGCAACTGCACGACAAGATCCTAGTCGTTGGACTATGGTGGGAAATGATTCACCAGGATTGTATTGAATTTTGCAAGGCTTGTGACCACTGCCAGTGCCTTGGAAAACCTAGAAAAAGGGACGAGATGCCCTTGTACCCCATCGCTAGCACGGAACCTTTTGAAAAGTGGGTAATATATTTTGTCAGACCAATCTCACTAGCTGCACGAAGGACTAACTTGTGGTATATTATTACCTATATTGATTATCTGACAAGGTGGGTAGAGGTCGCGCCCACTAGGGATTACACCACGCCCATGGTCATTAGATTTTATGGGAGAAAATTATCAACAGGTATGGGTGCCCATTAAGTTTAACAAGTGATAAGGGCACTCACTTCTTAAATGAAACAATCAAGATCCTATTGGCAGAATTCATGGTAGCCCATCACAAGACTACCCCTTATCACCCTCAGGAAAATGGGACTGCAGAGGCATTCAACAAAATCCTTAGTCACACATTGACTAAGATATGTGATGTAGGAAGGTAGGATTGGGATGACAAGGTGTCAGTAGTCCTTTGGGCATACCAGAACAATGTATAAAAGGTTGAACAAGGCCACACCATTTCAACTGGTGTTTTGCGTGGAGGCTGTTTTTACTAGTTGAATTTATGCTACCATCGCTGCGCATAACACAAAAAGGAGGGTTGGATAATGAACAAGCACTGGAAGAGAGAATTGATGAGTTAATAAAGTTGGATGAAAGGTGCTCACTAGCAAGATGGAGCCAAACAACTAAAAAGATAAACAAAAGGCATGGCACAACCGCCACATTAAAAACAAATAGTTTGAGGTTGGCCATATGGTATTGCTATATGATTCTAAATTTCTACGCCATCCTGGAAAGTTGAAGGTGCATTGGTTGGGTCCTTATGTAATTTCATACATCCTTGATTCGGGCACGTGCCAGCTACAAGTGTTGGATGGAACAAAATTACCTGGACACTTCAATGGGAGTAGGCTGAAGCCCTACTATAAATAATGCTTCTTGGTGTTTGTAAATAAGGTAGTTCTACCAGTTAGTTTAGAGTTTCCTTTTATGCTTTTCCTTTCCTATTTTTCCCTTTCATGTTGTTTTCTTGTTTTGCGCCTTGGGCACCGGTAACCTTATTACTTTTAAACTTATGATTGCGTAGAGGACCGTGCATAGATTTAGTGTGGGGTGAGGTGATGAAGAGAGGCATGAAGTTATTCTGTAGGAAGATTGAGTTGGTAGACCGTTTGAACTGGCCCTGTTGAAAAGATGCATTAGGAAGGCAGATGGATGACAAAATAGAGTTCCATTGGAAATCCACGTACAAAGGAGAAAAAGTGCAAAAACATGAGGTAGGTGAAAGAAAGAATCATGAGGATGGAAGAGGTGCCTTTGGCGATAGTAACACGCTAGTAAAAGTCTTGTCATCAAGATAGATTGTCTACGTACTTTGAAGGTTGGAAAAGTTTTCATGCAAGGATTGGGCGTGGGTGAAAAAAATTTCACGCAAGGATTGGGCGCATGAGGAAAAGCATTGAAGTCAGGTTTGTTTGAAAACACCACATTAAATATTGTCATACGGTGGTAGGTAGCCTAGCCTTTAATGCATAAAAGTAGGAAAAGCTATAAATACAAGGATGGTAAGTTCATTATTTTACTTTGCGAAAATAAGAACAATTTTATTTCAAGAGCTAGGGTTCGAGAGCTAACTCATGCGAAGGAGAATCTCAAAAACTCACATGCAATCAGTCTGGTTGATCTACAAACTAGAGTAGAAGTGATTTATGGGTGTGAGGAAAGTTGTGAAAGAACGCTATGATCGAAAGAGGGAAATCAGAAATTAGGGTTTGTACCCTAGGGCATGGGGCACGTGAAGAAAACTCTTAGACAACTCGAAGGCAACCAAGGAATGAAAGCAAAGGGTAAAATGACGGCCACAAAACTAGTTGATAAGCCTGTAGTACAATCCAAAAAGGGAAAGGGGAAGAGGAAAGGAAATAAGAAAGAAGATGAAATCCCCTTGGATACCAATGAGGAATGGTACTCGAGATGTAATTCCAGATGGGGTTTTTTAGGGCAAGAGTGGAGTCCCACATCGACAGATGACTATAATCGATTATAATCATCGGTGAGTATAATTGTGAAGGAAATGGTGTTGGAGCTGGTGTGCCCCATAAACAAATGAACACCTGACGGGATGCCAATTTACAACAATGTAGTCAAGGTGAAAATGGATAAGGCGGGGGCTTCTCTAGCTTTACAAGTTTCCCTACTTCAGAAGCTCGAACACTGTACCAATGGTTAATGACATGCATGCACGAAGATTTATTCTACTTCATAGGCGCAAGATGCACATAACCACACAACTAATCTCACATTTTATAGGCCGAGATGTAAAGGGGATGCAATCTTAGATGACCTCCAGGATGAGGAGGTAAATAAGGAAACAATTGCATCCCAAGATTATAAGAAGGGATCGAGGTACTAAGACGTCACAGATATCAGTGATCTGGTGATGAAAATGTCCATGCACCTCATTTCCAAGTTAAATGGACAAGAGAGGTAGACCCAGGTGAGCAAGCCCTAGTTGAATGTATACAAAAAGGTCATGGAAGGCACCATGTACAATATCTCCCGATCATAGCATATGAGATTATAAGCGAAGTGTGGAGAACAAAGGAAATATACTGTTTGGGAACATTCTATTAACCATTGTGTTCTCAGAAATCAGGGTGTCAGATGCATCTGATAAGTTCGTGTGGGAGTACCTCGATGAATACCATTCACCCGTGGATAGGTTCCAGAAATATACTTGTGAGTCAATGATGGGGGTGCACAAGGCACGCTTGGATAAATGGTATAAGCACCTTAGGAATGCATTCGGGGTAGAATGGTGGATACCGCAGCAACTCCTCACAATGACCGAAGGAGAATTAGAGTTCACGATGTACCAAATACTTCTGCATTGGCTGATTTATCGTAGTGGATGGTAGTAGGAGTCCCTAGTGCAAACTCCCCTTCTCATTTACTACCCAATTCTTCTAGGCAGGGGTAAATAGATATAAGAGTCAAAGAAGTTAAGACTCGACTGTCCACCTTGATAGCAAACACAAAGAGATGATGAATAAGTGTTCTATCCAAGAAAGCACAAGTACATTAAAAGGTATGTGTCGCAAGATGTGCACATCGTAAGGCCAATGACCTTACCGATTCTTTGAGCACCTTGTTGCGCTGCAAATTTACCTGTGCATAAGGCCAAAGTTCAAGAAGGGTGTGTATGTAGAAAATGAAATATCCATCCCAGATGACCCCATGGGAAGGAAGAAGCCAGTGCTAAAGCGCAAGGAGAAAGAAGAAGAAGAGGAAGAACAAGGGGCGGTGGGGAGGTAGGATGTAGGTACCGCGGGGCCAAGTACCTATGTCCGAAAGAAGAGAAGAACAGTGGTCAAGGAAAATACCGGAGCTCAGTGAAGCCACCATCCCTTGAAGAACCTTTAGATGAAGAAAATACAGCATCCCCCACTCTATAATTTTTTGCTAGAGAAGAAGAACAAGGAATGGAGGAACAAGGGTCTGAAGATATGAACGACCTGAACACCTATGTAGGTGAAAGGGATGATGATGAAGGGGAGGAGCTAGAGGTGGATCAAGAGCCAATTAATATCCATGACTCAAAAGGAGAGGAGGCTGAGAATGCAAATGATGCCTTCATCTTTGTAAGGAGGAAAGGCACCCAAAGGGAGGAAGGCACATGCGGTGAAGAGGGGAGTGAAGGGGCTAGTACCAAGGAACCATATGTGCCCAAGCTCACTTAGGAGGAGGTGGATGAGAAGGAAACAAGAGAGGCAGAGAAGATAATTGATGCCTTGGTCAATGAAGAGTTAGGGCGCAGTGCGGACCTTGTGCTCAGTGAGTTCAAGAAGGAATAGAGGGAGAAGAGTGGAAGTAGCACAAAAGGACCAACTCTCTCGGTAACTATTCCCAAGGGTGTGCACATGGGAAGTAAACGCATAGAAGGGGAAGGACAACGATGAGTTACATTGATGACCCCAACAAAGTTTTACGTGTGTGTTTCCAAAGTACCATGCCCACCAAGGAGCTCACCACCATGGAGTCCTTTGACCCTAAGGGAGGATACTGCGAATGAGGAAAATGTTATCTTGGGCATTCGACTCCCACCTCGATGAGCCTGAATTTGAGATTAACCAAGGAGCAATATTAAAGTTGTCTGAAGGAAAGGGGAAAACCCCATTGTAAACACACAAAAAATATCAGATGAGAAAGTGTGCAACGTGCTAAACACAGTCTTAGTGGAAATTGAGGCTAGACTCTTCAGTAGAAATGACAGGGTTAGAGCCTTGGAGGACTAGTTGGAGAAAAGGAAGGAAGAAGTGGTGATGCTGATGAAGGATCTCATCCTAGTGAAATTAATCAGTGTGTAACTACAGAGGGAGCTTCAAGAGGAAAATTCCAGGGTACGCAAAGTTTCCAATAAGGTGGAGCTCATCTCCCAATCAATTATCACAAAGCACCCGGACCTTAACCCTCCTGCACAAAAGTATAGATCCTCCCTGGAGTTCCTAGAGGACTTGACTCGGATCCTCACCATAGAGAGGAAGCCCTTGGCTTTATAGTTGGCAGAAGAGGTAGCCACGTGCTTGGAGAAAGAAGACAAGTTGAAGGTCGTTGCACTTGTGGCTGATTACAACAAGGTGCTTCTGAGGCGTAAGAATAGCTGCAAAAACCACTTGGGGTTACTTACGACCACCGCTGCGTAGATCAAGACAAGGTGACAAGCATACTACTTTCCAGTGATGAGGTAGAGTTAAAGGAATTCAGAGAGAAAAATAAGGGCAATAGAGTTGAGTGGGAAAGGATCATGGCTGAGGTAGAAAAGAAATCTAAAGCCATTGAGAACTGGTGAGTCTCAATCAAAACCTGGCTAAAATAGCTCTACAAGGTCATCACAAGGAAGATGGATGCCCTGGAAGACCACGCTAAAGAACTGGAGACTATGGTGGAAACCATTACCACATAGGGGAGGGGCTAACTTATGACAAGGTGAGCACCTTGGTTGGAAACATCTACACTAAAGCATAGAAGGAAGTCAGCGCTTGGAGTACACTGGAGGCCGACCTCCAGTAAAACTTTCCCCTTCTTTAGGAAATTTTCCCCCTATTCTTTCTCTTCCCCTTTCTTTATTCTTTCCCCCCCATTCTTTTCCAAGGTAAGGCCTTGCATTCTTTTGTACTGCATTCTTTGAGAAGGTTCCGAGGGTGGAGAATAGGTGAAGTGTGGGGTAATGTTGGGCCCCTAATTTAGCTTCCAAATATTAAGGCGCGTGGGTGCACATAACCAAAGGAAGTGTATAGGTGTAAGCGTGCGAAGAATAATTCAAGACTTAGCCATTTTTGCCTTTGGGACAAAACACATGAAGAACATGTTCCTTTTGGATAAGGTTCCACCTAGTGACAGGGTTTCCTTAAAGGAATATACCTTGCGATAGAAAGATCCAAAAAGTTAATCATGACATGGAGAGGCATGCACCCGGGCAACCCACACCTTGACACTTGGGGCCAGATTTGAGGCTGTAGAGGAGTTTGTTAGAGCTTAGAGGCCTATTTATACATGCACCCTTGGCAAAGAAAGAGAGACAAAAGTGAGGTATCGAGCTCTGTAGGATTGTTGTGAGAACTATGGGATGAAAATGGGTACATAATTCAAGTAAGGATTTAATGGGGAAATGGGGAGTGAAATTTTTGTCTTGTGAGAATACATGTATGGATCCACATATGGCGCATGACTACGGTATACCTCCTGTAATATTTTATAAGTAAACACTATGAATGAATGTGATAAGGTTGCCATGAAAAATGTATCAAGACTCTTTCTCTGTATTATCTACATATTACTGTTTCACTTCTGTTCTTAGATAATCATGAATCTTGCTTAAATGGTTAAGTATAGTAGTAGATGTACAACTCTTAGTTCTATTATTTTTGTTGTGCACTTTGGTTCTATTATGACTAAAGGGGTGTAGAAGCCATCCTGAGCTCTATAGCCCTTCATGTCTGTTAAATCACTAAGTCAGAATCATGAGCTATGCCTTCCACTAGACTCACATAAAAGAGAGACTCGGCTCCCTTTTTCATGCATCAGTGAGCACCTAGCACCCATTGGGTGATAGGCCGATGCGCATGAGGTTCCCTTGTTCTTAGTGGGTGCAAAAGTGACTACATCTTGGTTTTGTTGCTGGGACCTCTTTTTGAAGTTGTAGTGGAGCATGACATATATCATGATCTCTGTAAAAAGTGATGGTAGAACGCTTAACACTTGAAGGTGTTGAAGATTGGTTTAAAAGCACGAGGATGAATTCACTCAAATATTTAGTACCGGATCTGGGTTTGATACGTGAAGATGGGTGGAAGACACTCTTTACCATGAGTTATACGAAACCTTCATCTGTTGTTTCCCAGTAGAGTTATTTGAATGGCTCTCGGATTATAAATCTAGATCATTGGTGGTGTTATAGATCATACCATTGGACCCAAGAAACATATTAGAACCTACAAGATGTTGATCTAAAGTGGACCCATGCTATAGACCATTGGTGGAAGGGAATATTGACTAGCTACACTCTGGAATATGCCATTTCCACGTATTCCTGTCCAGAAGTTACTGAGTTTGAGTTCTTGCGAGAGCCCAGGGGATAATTTTTGCATGTTATTCCCCTTACAATCAAAATCTTGATGGTAACCATGGGTTTAGAGGCATTCCCTATGGCCGGCTAAACCACCCTAAGCACTAGGCGAGGAAGCCAGGTTGGGGAAGGATGGCTGATCTGACGACTGAATAGGAAAGGGAGGAGAGGCAGCTCAAGTATAATGAAGCACGTGAAAAGGAGATCGATAGACAGTGTGGGATTACAAGTGGGTTATGGAGCCAGACATGGTGGAAAGGAGTTGAGGTTCACGTGGAGGATGTCAAACCCGAACAGTCTATGGTACCCCATCTTGGTAAGTGTGGAAGAGAAAACCTTGTGGCTTCGATGAGAGTCTCATCACGTAGAGAGAGAAGAGTCATTGGCACACATCTGACCCCACCTAGTGACCGGACCTTGGCACTTGGCTTGTTTGAATGAGGGAAGAGTATAGTTGATCCATTTGATATCGGTGGAAGCAACCGATCAGTACCTAGAACATACAATTTCTCGTTTGGGACTTCTATGGCTTCACACACTATTCCAGTATTTGGTGGAATGTTTGGACAAGGCACGTATACGGCTGGTTTTGGAAGTGTGTTGGGAAGTGGTGGAGGAACTATGACTGGGAGTGGTACTAGTTCACAAACTATCGGTGTGTAATTTAGTGGGATGATGGGAGTGCTCAACATGACAAACATAGGCCTTGTACCTAACACAGGAGGATCTGGAGGTGGAAGTGGTGGAGCTAGTGGCTCAAGATCTAGTGGATCCGATGGAGGAGGAAACACTAGAGGAAACCAAGGGACTGGATTAGGAGGGCAAGGGCCTCAACCACCTCCTCAAGTCTTTTTGAGATGTCTCTACACTTGCCAGATTACAGTGGAATAGAAGATGCCACGGAGCATGTGCATAAGTGCGAGCTGTTATGGCACGTGAAGGGAATCATGACCCAGGATCGAAAGGCCAGTCAATTTGTGATGACCTTACAAGGACGCGTGCATAGTTGGTATAGAAAGTATGACCCTCATCAGATTGTTGTGGATTATACCACACTGAGAAAATATTTCTTGGCAGAATTCCACATACCTAAGTTTGAACAGAAGAGCATTAGCTCTCTCAAAGAAATCCAGTAGGGGATGGAAAAGAGCGTGCAGGAATATGATGTGCACTTTAAAACTCATTTTTCTAAGCTGTCTTATGATATCCACCCTTCACAACATGCTTGCGGTGGTTTTCAAAGGATTGATCACACCCTTTAGAAGGGCCTTATCTCGTAAAATTTTCACGCAGACATGCGCGAAGCATTAGAAGCTGCTTTACACGTTAAAGAAGTTTGTAGTGTTGACAATTTGTGTTAGCCCATTTATGGAGGCTCAGATTGCCATCATGGCTAAGCAATTGGAGAAATTGTATGCTAACACGCCCAGAGATTCACGGAGGGATGTGGTGCACGGATTGTAACGTGGAAGGACACGTAGAGGATAATGGTGGGATATGTACTCGGAAGGCGGTATGTGCCGTGGTAGTAAACTGTGAGTTATGTCATGAGGACCATGATGTAAGTAAGTGCCCCCTATTGTAGTGCATGATCCATAAAAATGTGTCTTGTTATTGCAAAATATGTACCTCAACCACTCATGACACTAAGGATTGTAGATTGATTGGCCAGATTCATGAGGTAATTGATCTTGGTGTGTGTCTAGACTTGCATTGCCAGCAGTTCCAAAGGAGATGAATGTCGGTATGAGGAGTGCAGAGATGGAGATGTGCATGGAAGAGGGTTTTGCGGAGGATTTCATGGTCATGGTAACCACGGAGGAAGAAGTGAGTTCCCACGTGGGATGTGTTTTAATTGTGGAGCCACAGACCATTATAAGTGTGAATGTCCAGATCTTCTACAATGCTCCTGGTGTGGAAAGAAACATAAGTATGAAGAATGCCCAGAGTTGTATGAACATATGAGTCAGCAGTACTGGAAGGATAAGGGCACTGCCATGGTGAGTATTAAGAAGGCTGATGTGCAGTGGCTTCCATGAGTAATACATGAATCAAAACTAGAGCCTATTATGGTAACAACGAGGGTGGAATCCACGCGCACAAAAGAAGCACCTAGGCAGAGACCTCTAGTTTCGAGAGAAGAAGTAGTACATGGGAAGTATCCAAACTTGGCTCACTAGAAAGAAGTCTACTAAGAAACCATGGACGTAATTCGAAGTTTATAAGGGGAGATCCAATGCTTAAAAGAGTAGATTAGAAAAGATGAGCAAAGGAGGCCAGTGGAAGCACCAAGGGATGACTTGGATAAGGTTGAGGAGGTTTGTAAACTACTATGGTAGGAGAATATAATTCCCTGCTAGGGGCATGGTTGAGAGAAAAGGTGCCACAGCTAGGGAAGAACACAAGAGGTAGATTCTGCATGCAAACCTTCCATCTCATAGCCTTTATTATGACAAAGAAATTACCCTAAACGTAGTAGTGGATGGATGGTTGCTTAGCAACATCCTCATTGGCACAAGCGTAGAGGTTAATTTTCTCACTCTGGATGCACGGCATCAAATGGGAAGGCCTACATTGCAGCCATCTTAATAAGACAAAGGTGATGCCCATAGGTGTCTTGAAGGATGAAACCATTACTATTCGAGGGACTAAGTTCATTGGGGATTTTAAAGTCTTGGTGCTTGTCGAGGCGAGATAATTTCCCATATCTACTTGGGCACTTGTGGTGTTATCGAATAATGCAGATCTCTGGTTTAACAAGGGGTACATAAGCTTTGAAAATAAGGAAGAGTGGGTAGTTATCTTTGCTTTGGTTGATGGGAAGTTCACACCCTATACTAAACCCCTTAGGAGGAAGTCTTGTACAGAATATATATGCAATCCATAAGAGATCCGAGAGACCATCCACCCTACGAAGAGTCATCCAATTTGATGATGCACAATCATCGGTGATACTACCAAGATAGCGAGTGATAATTGGGTGTATGGGACTTATGAATTGATTGGGTGACATCTGAAAGGATCAATAACCAAGGTAACAATAGCACGTATAGTTTGGCACCTGGAGGGAAGACAATAACAAATTATTCTGGGGATGCATACCTTGAGGTATTTTTGAGAGAGATGGAAGCTCACCGGAAGGAGAACGAGTGGTGAAGTATGCTAGGTTATGTTTTGATCGGTCATAGCCGTGGTGGTGGGCCGCGCATAGTGAAAACTTGTTGGAATGGCGCGAAGTTCGAATTGCACTCACTATCTGATTCTCAAAGCAACATACCCACCACTATTAAGGATTACAATGGAAATGGACCTACCTCTTCCCACATCTAGACATGTGAGAGGAGTCAGGGAGAAGGCGCGAAGCTTTACCACCTTCTCTTTGGGTGCATAAGTTGTATTCAACACTACAAGGTTGTGCGCGTGTGTGGTATATCCATTTTGAAACACACCGCCAAACGGGAAGTTGGAAGGAATTAACGACTGAGTTGGTCCACAAATTTGAGTACCAAAGTACTAAGTAACTAGTTGATGAGGCATTGCAGACTATCAAGCACCTCACTCTAGGGGATTGCACCATGGTGGAAGATAGGTTAGTAAACATACTCGGTGGACCTAGTTTATAAGCACGGTTCAAGAGGAAGAACTAGAAGACATACGGTTTGAGCGCGTGTGTATTGAACAAGAGAAAGGAAAGGAAAGATGGTATACCTTGTCATGGTGGCTCATCACAAGACTACGGCCTATCACCCACAAGCAAATGGAACCATGGAAGCATTCAACAAAATACTTAGTCATACCTTGACCAAAATATGTGATGTTGGAAGACAAGATTGGGATGACAAGGTATCAACAAAGTGTTATGGACTTACGGGACTACGTATAAAAGAATAAATAAAGCCACACCTTTTTAATTGGTGTTTGCACGGAAGCCATTTTTCAAGTTGAATATATGTTACCCTCTCTATGAATAGTGTGTGTAGGAGGATTAGCCGATGAACAAGCCTTTGGAAGAAAGAATTGATGAACTAATGAAATCGGATGAGAGACGATCACTTTCCCAGTGAGTATGCATCCAAGAAAGGGTCATGGTACTATAATATTTCAGACATCAAGGACCCTGTTATGAAGATGGCCGCACATCTGGTGACTAAGCTGAATGGCCAAGAAAGATGGACGTAGGTCAACAAACCTTAGCTACATGTCTGCAGGAAGATTGCAGAGGGGACTATATATAACTTGTCCACATACATTGTAGAGGATATTGTTAAGTGCACGAAGGAAGGGGATAGGATCCTCTTTGGCAATGTCTTTCTCACCATAGTGTTTGCAGAAATTGGAGTGTTAGATGCCTCAGAAAAGTTCATGTGGGAGTACCAAGTGAAGACCCTTCACTTGCGAAGAGGTTTGAGAAGTATGCTTGTGATACAATGATGGCTCCCCACAAAGCACAGCTGGAAAAGTGGTATATGCACTTGAGGAATGCATTTGGGGTAGAGTGGAGGATCCTTGAATAACTCCCAACAACCACTGAGGGAGAAGTTGAGTTCGCGGTGTACCAGCACTACTACTTGGGTAGATTCAAGCTTATTGACAAATCATGGAGCCCTTGGTGCAAGATTCCTTTCGTGTTCACTGCCCAATACTTCCAAGCAGGAGTAAATAGATTTAAAGAATCAAAGAAGCTAAAGCTGGAACTAGGAAGGTTAGAGTGGGAACAAAGGAGATGAGGAGAAGTTGAATTACCTGGTGGTAAGCACTCGTACATAAAGAAGTATGTGTCGCATGAGATCGAAATGAAGAGGCCGATGATGCTTCCCATCATTGAAGGATCCGTGGCGTGTGTGTACATGTGCATAAGGCCAAAGTTTGAAAAGGGCACATATTTGGAGAATGAGATATCCTTACCTAAAGACCCATTGGGAAAGAAGAAGTTAGCATCTAAGAAGAGAGGCGAGAGGAGAGGAAGGAGCACCAAGTGTGCTGATTTCTCGAGAAAATGAGCATGCCATCCATGAGCTCTAATCCAAGAACCTACATACGGATAAAGAGGTCTCTAGTAAAGGAGAAGATGCTAGAAATAGAAGCACCTTAGCAACCCACCACCATAGAAGAATCACCGAAGGAAGAAGAGAAGGTAAAATATCCTAATCGAAGCCACCTCTCGGAAGAAGCGAGATGGTGGAATAAGAAGCTAACTCGAGAGGCAACCAAAATCTTGGAGAAGTACTTGGGAGAAGGAAATGACAAGAGTGAAGGAGGTGGCGACAAGGAAGAAGAGCTTGAGAGCCACATGTGTTTAGTGTCTACAACTCGGAGGAAGAAAGTGGAGAGGAGAAGCAATATTTTTATTTACACGGCGCAAGGGCACAAAATATGAGGAAGGCACCAAAGACACGAAGGAAGATGAGAAGGATGCCAAGAAGTAGGGAGCCATAAGCCTTACAAAAGAGTAGATTACTAAGTTAGTAGAGGGAGAAGTGAAAAATATGCTCAAAGTCTTTGTAGACCAAGAGTTAGAGCACAATGTGGATATAGTGCTTAAGGAAGGGAAGGAGGAGAGCATTGAAAAGGAACATGAAAGCCTAGGAGGCCTCGCTTTGACAGTTAGCTTCCCCAAAGGCATGCTCTCGGGTAGGAGAACTTTGGATAGATAACAAAGATAGATAATGGGCTATCTGGATGACACAAAGAAGGTATTATGCACACAATTCCAAATCACCGTACCCACGGAAAGGATCCTAGCCATGGGGTCTTTTTAAAAGGATGGCGCATACCCCAAGACCAAGAAGATGCTCTCTTGGGCATTTGAGTCACACATTGATGAGCCAAACTTTGAAGTCTGCTAGAAAGCACTCATCTTGTTGCCAGAATCTAAGGGAAACAAACCCTTAGTAAATGCTCAAGCGCTTTCAAATGAGCAAGTATGCAATGCTCCGAACAAATTCATGGTCAAGACGAGGCTAGGCTATTCACGTGAAAAGATAGAACCAAAGAATTGGAGGCAAAGTTGGGGAAGAAGGAGAAAGAACTCGGAGAAGGCCAAGAGTTTAAGACATGAGGAATTAATCGGTGCGTATTTAAGGCATAAATTAAAGGAAGAAAAGGTAAAGGTTTAGGAGGTCTATAAGAAGTTGGAGTCAATCAAGAGCACCATCATATTAAAGAACCTAGACCTAACACCAATCCCTCAAAGTTATGAATCAAATCTAGAATGACTAGAAGACCTAACATGCATCCTCACTATGGAGAGGTGACCCTTGGTGCTGGAATATGTGGAAAAAGTGAATGCGTGCTCTATAGAGGAATACCAGTTGAAGGTAGTAGTAACTATTAATGCGAGTACATCCAAGTACTTGCAAAGATTAAGGTCACTTCCCAGTCTGTAGAAGCCACATATGACATATGCATGGATAGAGATAAGGTGGCGAGCTCCTTGGTCACCATGCTTGAAGCAGAGCTGAAAGAGTTCCAAGAAAATAACAAAGGGAACAGGGAAGAGAGGGACAAGGTTCTGTCTAAGGTAGAAAAGAAATCGGAGGCAATTGAGGCTTTAAGGATCTCAATTAAGGCCTGGCTGAAGGAACTATACCCCAAAATTACTAGGAGAATTTATACACTCATAGATCTAGGTAAAGAAATGAAGAATATTTTTGACACCTTGGGCACCCAGGGAATTGGCCTAGGCCTTAACAAAGTGTGCACCACGGTGGGTGACCTATGCCGAAGTCGAAGGATGAGGTCAAAGTGTTAAACAAGTGGAGGTAGATCTCTCGAAAGAACTTTCCCATCCTTGTGGATTGATGTTCCCCCATTCTTCATTCTTTCATCTATTATTTCATTCCTTGTTCCTTTTTGTAAAGTATAAGTCTACTTCTTGGTCCCATAAAATAGCTTTCCTCTTGGTCAAGTAAAATGTTTCTAAGGATGGAGAACATGCATAGTGTGGGGTGATGTTGGGCCCCTAGAATATTTAACAAGTATAAAGGCATGTGGTTTCGTAGGATCCCAATTACTGTATGGCGCGCAAGGCACAAGCGTGCAAGAGAAAGGATTAAGGAAGAAAATAGCGTGTGTGACATGTAAAAGGAGGTTTGAGACTTAGCCAAATTGAGCACCCAAGGCAAAACACGTGAAAAGTGTGATTGGTTACGCATGGATAAGATGTCAGCTTGGCAACAGGTTGGCCTAGGAAAGAGCATGCCCCGATGGAATCTTCTAGAAGATCATCATGAGATGGAATGGAGAGCTCAAGCCTGAAGGAACATGCTCACATGGAGGACAGAATTCAACACTTGGCGGCGAATCGAGGACGCGAAAAGGTGAGTTGTAGCAGAAAGTGATAAAAACAAGTGTCTGCGTGGGAAAATATATAGGAATAGATAGAGAGAGATACACATGAAAGAAGGATGTATCATCTGGATATACATAGGGAATAGTGGGTTAGAGAGTGAAAGAAGCTCTGCCAAATGCGTGAGTGGATATTCTAGTTCAAGAAAGGATGTACTAAGCATGGGGTTGTTATTTTTATTTTTTGTTAGCTTAGCTACATACGTCCAATGATGTGCATGACTATGGTCTACACTCTGTGACACTCTGTAATGAATCAATGAATATATTGAGGTTACCTATTATAAATAGATATGAATATCAATGGATTTAAAGTGTAAATTGTTCATATGAGTTCTCTTTCCTTTCATGATATGAATGAATGGTTGTATCTTTCCTTCGGTTATAGTATATGTTCTGAATGCATTAAAGCACTCCATCCGAAGTGACTTCAAGGATCTGGAGGCTATTCTGAGCCCTATGGTTCTTGTGTGTCTCAACTTCTTTCCTAAATACTCTTACACTAATCATAGATAATGCTTCCCACTAAACTCACATAAAAGAGAGACTTGGCACCCGCGCGTGCCTCGGGTGAGCACTCAACTTCTGCTGGGTGATAGGCCGACATGCATGGGGTTCATCCTTTTGTGATAGGAGTAAAAATGACTACATCTTGGTTCCATTTCTCGAGACTCTTTTTGAAGTTGTAGTGGGATATAGCATGCATCATGATCTGTGTAAAGAGTAATGACAGATCGGTTAACATTGGAAAATGTTGAATCGTGGTTCAAGAGCATAGAGGATGAATTTACTTAGAGATTCAGCACTGGACCTGAGTTTAATACACATAGATGGGTAGAAGAGAACCTCTACCATGACCTGTATGAGACATTCTTCTATTGCTTCCCAGTAGAGTTATATGGATGGCTTTCAGCCTATGCATCTAGATCAAGTTGGCATTATGGATCGTGGATATGGACTGAAGAAGACTACCAAAGGTTGTAGGATGCAGATCTGATGTGGACCCATGTTGTAGATCATTGGTGGAGGGGAGTACTAACTAGCTACACTCTGTAATATTCCATTTCTACGTATTCTTTCCCAGAGGTTGCTGAGTTTGAATTTTTACGAGAACCTAGAGGAACATTTCTACGTGTTATTCCTCTAGCTATGAAGATATTGATGGCTACCATGAGTTTAGAGGCGCTCCCAATGGTCGGCTAAACCATTATTAGCACTGCGTAAGGAATCTTGGGTGGAGGAAGATGGAAGATGACATGATAGAGAAGGAGAGGGAATAAAGAATCCTCAAGTATAGTGAAGCGTGTGAAAGGGAGATTGCTAGTTGACTTGAGGTCATTAATGTAATGGATATATGGAGATAGATTTTTCGGGAAGGAGTTGAGGTTCACGTGGAGGACATGAAACCTGAGTAGTCTATGCTACCCCATCTTGGAAAGATTATAAGGAGACCCATTCAGCTTCCGGTGAGAGCTCATCACATGGATAAAGGAGAGTCGTTAGCACGTATCCGAACTCACCCAAAGTGACCAAGCCCTAGCGATAAACCCGAACTCCGAGCCCCTTAACGCCTTGCATCTTCGACCATTCTACTATTGAATTTTAGTCCTACCTCACCTTTTGCCTCTTTCCATGCTCATCCCTTGAGCACTATCCACTTCTTACACCTCACCAACAATTAAATAAGAGTCATGTGCATACTCGTCACTTTTTATATTTCTTAAATATGTTTACCACGACATTACACATAACATGATTCTCATGGATACTTTTCATCTATTTTTAGATGAGATCCCATGGTCGTTTCACCCTGCTTTCTGAACAAGAATCTTATTCTTCACCTTAGTCTTATCCATGACTTAAATTTCCTCACATGGGATCCAACTCCTTGAGTCAAACTTCCAATAAAGAGATGACTCCCTCAAAAGGACATCTTCCTTTCTACAATCTCTACTATAAATAGACTACTCCCTCGAAGGACAACTATGTAAATCTCTTTAAAAAAAAGTGAGAATATGAAGCTTCCCACATCGATCAGCTTCACGAAGACCTCAAGAAGTTAGTTTCCTCATCCCATATAGGCTTCTCACATCGATCATTCTATGTCAAATATCACCAACACAGAAATCCTTTTCATTATGGAATTTCCCATTATGACCTTCATCTCTTGCCCAAAGAGCATGCTACCTCATACCATATAAAAATTAACCACCTTTCACCCCTCGAACCATTCATACATCCATTTTGTACTACCTCAAGGGACCTCTTATAAACCATGACATTTGGTGATCATGTGATTACTTTTCACCCTTAGAACAATCAATCATGAAATGTATTTTAGGGTCTTACATCCATCACCTCCTCCAAGGTATGACCTACTCGGTATGATCCTAACCAATCAGGAGGCTTTCTTGCCCCCTCTTATGTTTGAGCCTTCTTTATTACATATTGATTACCTTATACAGGACTTGGTCCTCAACACTTACCTTTGGGGTAATCTTCTTCTTCTACCATAATTGAAATCACCTATACCAAGTTACCCAAAACTCACCCACACCTAACAGACATAAACCCAAATCATGCCTACGACATACCATATCATTCTCATATCTCCTCATATTCTTCCCTAGCTTATGGGAGAACTACATCACTTTGAGGTCCTTTATCTCCAGGACTATGTAAGCATCACTCGAGGGCATGTGGCCCTTGGAGGTTAGCTTTACCACTATCTACCTTAACCAATTCATCTTTCATTTTCCTAAATCACATTCTACCTTACTTCATTTCCTTTTTATATCAAAAATTGAAAATTAAACCAAACAAAAAAAAATTACTTCCCATTTTTATCATCATCAAAACATACATTTATTTTGATTACCATTTCTTTACCAACATCATGCATGTATTATAATACATCTTAAAAAGGACCCATATCATCATTCATTGCAAATATTAATGAATCACAACCTTAACCAACCCGACTCAACCATGCTTATGACTTGACTCAATCCATGCCCATGACCTTACTCAACCATGCCTAACACCAACTTGACTCAACCATGCCTATGGTCGACTCCACCATGCCTATGACCTAACTCAACCATGCCTAACACCAGCCTAACTCAACCATGCCTAACACCAACCTGACTCAACCATGCCTAACACCAACCTAACTCAATCCATGCCTAACACACCTACCATAAGTCCATCTATGCATAATAATAAAATTTTATCAACACAAACACATAATGCCCATAATCATCATCATCTATATAAATACAATATCCATATACATAACTATCAAATGTCTTGACACGTAGGCCGTGTATATAATCCAGTCTCTCAAAACTCTCATATACAACCTCACCATCTTCGGCACACAGTCCAGTATATGATCAAAAGTATAACAAATCTCGGCACACAGGCCGGTATATATCAAAAATCAAAACTACATCAAAATCGAGGGCCATATATCAGACATCATCACAATGGACATCCTCCATATCTGTCTCGCATGTCCCCTCTACCTCCTCAGCCCCTATCTGGAAAACCTACTAACATCTCCCCACCCATCATAGGTGGTGGTTGGGTCCCTACTAGTACATCAACTAGAATTGGCCTCTATGAACTGGTGGCCTCACCCTGACCATGTCTTGGGGCTCGATGGCCCCCTGTGCTCTCCACGCTATGGGTGTGTGATCTAGTCCTCTCACTAGAGGCCTGTTGTGCCCTATACTTGGAATACGATAGATAATCTATCCCTGCCACCATCACCAACCTGTAATACCGATCCTCATCTCTCACCTCCTACAACATGGATACATGTACTATCTGTGGTGGCCCCATCATCCTCTGACCTTGTACCTATCTTGTGGGACTCTGTCCCACCCCTTCCTATGAATTGGTACCCTTTCACGCCTCCCCGTGGTGGTGCCATTGACCCCTACCCCTGTGCCTGTATCTAGGCCTATAAAGCCCCAACCTGTTCCTATGTCATGGCTAACTAGCCCTACAACCCTGTAACTTGTTCCTGTAGGGTAGCCACCCGCCCATCATCACCATCTCCATCTCCATCCCCACCGTGGGCCATCTGGGCCTGAAGACTAGCCACATGTGCATGCAACTCAGCCACCTCTGCCTCTGAACTAGATAACTATCCCTACACCATACCCAACTAGGTAATCAGGGTCACCACCTACCCTTGTAGGGTGTCTCTCTACACCGTGATCATGGCTAAATCTAGCTATGCTGGCCTGGGTGGTACTTATTGTAATTGATCTGCCCACCATTGTCTATATCTTTCACTCGACATCATCGATCATCGATCCGCCGCCTAACACCTTCTCCTCCTACCCTATGGGCACTATCGGTTGTGGTAGAGGCAATGGCCTCTCCATGTCATCTCTCCTATACTACGGGAAGGGTGGAGGTATGTCCTGTGTGATCTAAAATGTTGTCTAACCCTATCAACCGAGATCATCTCATACTCCCCGATTTGACACCCCTATATCCATCTCAATAATCAAGGCCATACAACTCATCACGCATCCACCTATATGAGGGATAACCCACATATGCTCTCCATATGATGTCCACTCCGAACAATCCCTCTAATAGCTTCCTGTAGTATGCTACATCATGTGTAGCCCTATCTGATCACCACTCTCCAATCATGGGTACCCATCACCTATACCCCACCCACACTAATCTCGGTAGAAATGCATCTACTCAGGGCATACCCACTAGGTACACACAAACTATGTGCTCATAGGCCCAACAGTGTAGTAAAAGGTGCAGCATAAGCTAAACTCGCGCGCAAGCACCCATACACCCATAGCTCTCTGTATAGCTGCACTAAGAATGCTAGCAGACCAGAAAAGTAGGTCTGATTCATCACCATATCATGAAAACCCCCATCAGAGAACAGGGAAATCTCCTTCCCTCTACATCCAACAATGTGAAACAACACACTGCCTCCATCAATAAAACAACTAGCCTTGTCTCCTCTGGATGGGCTAGGTACATCCCTCCGTAACTCAGACTAGCACTATGGAATGTCATGTATGCCAGTCCCTCTCCAAACACTATCAACATTAACTCCTCTCGAGGCCTCGGAGGAGATCGAGTACACCTGTGTCCCCAGTATCGGTAGCTACAGGATCCTAAACACATCCTCTAGGGTGACTGTCATCTCACCCGTCGGTAGGTGGAACATGTTGGTCGCTAAATCCCATCTATCGATGAGAGTGACCATCGACTCAGCTTCCAGACTGCATGTCGATAACATCAGACCCCAATCAGGCCCACCTCCTCCATGTGCTGCCACTCCTCAACTATTGTTGCAACTCGCACTCTCAAGAGCAAGGGTGACACCTTGTCTCTCATCCGTAGCTGATCTCTCCCCTACATCTAATACAAACATCAAATTAATCTACCTTCATCATACCCATACTCACCCTCGACACCTCACCTATACCCACTGTCTCACCTCTTTCTATCTTCCCAACCTACCTTCCTATCACATTTCTATCTCCCCCACCCTCACCCACTATCATTTCCCCATACCCATTTTACCCCCCACCTACACTAGGTTTTTCACCAACACACCCTATTCTACCCTTCCCTATCTCACCCACTCGACCTAGGGATCTTTCAATCTCATTTTCTCTAAAACCTAATTGGTGCCAGTTATCTCTAATCGACCCCAATCACCGCTAAACCGACATCGGTCACATGTTTTGTGCTTGATACCGTTTGATACTACCAATGCCGACTAAATCGACGACGTTGGTCACTGTCGTGGAAAAAACTACGACCCCCAAACCCTCCCCTCTCAAAAACTACCTCTCCTAACCCTTCTACCCACCCATTCTCACCTACACTTCCCCTTAACCACATCCCACCCCCTATTCACCCACTTACCTTTTCCCCACTCCTATTCTACCCAATTCACCCTCCCACATTTCAAATTTCATTCCCCCTAAACCCAATTTTTCACCACCCAACCTCTCACCTAATCTATTTCACAAAACACATAAAAGGTTTGATGCTTACCTCATCATGTTGTCGTCACCATGGTGGCACATCTGGCCACTACACCGGTGGCCCGCCCGATCCCTCTCCAGCCTTTTCCATCACCAACTGTTACCTCACCTCCAACCAATAAAATCCAACAGTTTGATCTCATGGACCCACCTCTCAACTACTAATCACCCACCATTCGGCTCACCAACTTAGCTTTCCATTCCGTCTGGACACTTTCCAACTTTCTCTCTCTCTCTCTTTGTCATTTTCATCTATTTCACATGGGACAAATGATTATGAAAAACACAGAATTTTTCTTTTTTATAACATCCCCGACCTAACCGATGTTGGTTTTAACTTCACTGGCATCGATAAAAGCCATGGATTTGGGGTAAGAATCTCTAAAGAAACCCCAAAGGATTTTAACAATCTGATAAATGGACCATGTGATAATAAATGAGAAAAATTTTCTTCTTTGCATACATTAATTTGAAATAAACATGCAAACTAAGCAAATGAAGTTAACCTCTATTCTTTGAAAGCTTGAAATAATGAACCTAAGAGGATCTAAGCATTCAGTTATGTGTTTAAGAGAAAGAGATATCCCCATTAATGGCTTCAAGGCCAATGGATCTTCCCTTTTACTCCATGTTAGTGCTATGAAATACAAAATCAAATGCTTTTAGCTCAAATGGAAGAAGATGAAATATAATCTAAAGCCTAAACAAATTGCTATAATCTATGCTAGGAAGAAGAGAGAATTCTTAGGAAATGAGGGAGGGGGTATAGCCCTATTTATAGTTTTTGGTTTGGGAGAAATGGGAGATTTGGGTGCATGTGGGACAAAGGCTAAAGTCCAAAAAGCACTTTTAGCAAGTCAAAGTGTGATTTGACTATGTTTAGGTATTTAACCTAGGTTAGACTAATTAATCTCTCTTAGAGAGTAATTAGGGTTCTGAAGGGTTTCTGAAGGGCTTAATCAATCCAACGAAGTGGATTGATATTCCAGGAGCTAATAGAAGCAATCTAGAAGGGAATAAGAAGCTAATGTAGTTATAGTGAGGCAATAATAAATGACTGCTTAAGTGGTTTATAAGAGGAATAACGACCAAAAAGGTGTCATGAGAGGGGAGTAGATAGGTATAACGGTGGTGTGTCATTAATTAGCAAAGGGAAGAAGTGTTAGTGCACCATTAGAAATGATAGTGTATTGGTCAAACTACAGGTGTCTACATTTTCCCCTCTTTGGGGTGACTTAAGTTACGTCACTTCAAAGAAAGTAGACAAACACAAACAAGTAGAAATAATTTGAAGGGGTAAAAGAAAAATGAATAGGATGAAGGGCGAAGGATTCCCCTCAATTTCCGATTGGGTGACGAAGGCACTCGATCGATGATCAAAAAAGAAACAATAAAAGGGAAAGTGTATGGAGAAGGTGGGAAATAAGAAGAAACATGGATATTGAGCTATCCACAAATCAATTGCTATTAATATTTTATCTTCATAATGCTTAGAATCCTCCTTGTAGGTCCTTATTAAAATGTGAGCATGCAACAAAAGCATAAAATGACATGAAAATCCAAGATTCAAATAAGCTTTATGTGCTAAAAATGACCAACTTCATGCAACATACACGAATGCAATGTAATACACGAAATAAAAAAATCACCTAACAAGGAAATAAGTACAATCACACACACTTAAACCAACAACGTTTAAGATAGCTACAAAAATTCTTTGTTATTGAGATGAAGTCCCAAATGTTCTGCTAAATGACAAGGGTGAAGGATGATGCCCCAAGAAAAGTGTTTTATGCAAGGGAAAAAATGAAGGACACTTGGGTCCTATGAAAAAGCAATGTGCACGACGAAAATAGTACCAAGCAACCGATAGTGCCTCGGAGTACGTGACAAAGTAAGAAAAATAGTTTGTGTAGGTGATTGAAGATTTTGGTGATGCGCGAGTCATTGTTTCAAACAATTTGAAAATGTCAGCAAGATCTGGGATGAGTGCCATGTGAGAGACACAAATTTCAGCCGTAGATGATTAGCTTAACCAATTTTGAGCCATTTTTGAAGTTTTTTAATGTTTTTGACTTTTAAATTTTTTGAAATTTTTGATCGGTCAGAAGAATTTCAAAAGATCTAAGATCTTCTAAAAATACGCGCAAGGGTGATAGTGGGAAGGAAAAGTCATTTAAAAACTCGAATATATTCCCATAAGAAGAAAAATGGGTCAAGAATAACTTATTTATGATAAATTAGTAAATAATTATCACAACGGGGAAAATAGATGAAAAATAGAGGAAAAGGTGGGAAAAAGTTCCTGAAAGATTTGTAAACTATTTCAGTGCGATGGAGAAGTGACCATTGGATGGCCCGAAGTGCCCTTGTGTGTGAAAATTAGTAAAAATAATTATTTTGATATAAAAATAATTATCATGGCGGATAGAAGAAGGTTTAGAATGACCATGACAGAGAAAACATACCCCAGGGGCACCACGATGGGTTAATATACCCACCCAGGGTCGGTAAAACAATCACGACCAATCATTTCTACCAGAGCCTTTGTAAATTTTTACCGTGAGTGAAAGCGATAGCCCTGGAGTGAGATGGCAAGAATACCGAGGAGGATGAGGTGAATAGATGGCATTCGAGAGTACATGTGGAACCCATTGGATGGACCTTTCATGAGTGGCCTAATCCCCCTATTAATTATGCATTTATTACCTTTTTAGGGTTTTTCTAGGGTAGGTAGGACGGAATTTGACGCATGCACATGGGCGTATGTGTTGATTTGATAGGTACGCACACGCGCATGCATCAAAAAAAAGACATGAACGGGAATGTGCATCTGTTCATGGGAGAAGTAGGTACATGCATGCATATCTGTGGAAGAGGCGGTTCGTGCACATGTACCCATAGGAAAATTAGATAGGGTACATATGCATTAGCCAAGTTTAGAACAACTACATGCATGCATGCACATTGAAGCAGGCACGTAGGTGTCATACTTGGGCATGTATGCATCCTGTGTGGCCTGCACCAAAAGGAGAAGAAATATGTTGAGTGTGTATGTAACAGTAATGGCACATACACATTGTTTAGGGTGCATAGGTGCCAAAGGAGGTGTGTAGGTGCTAGAATGAAGTGAGAAAAGATAACTGGCTAAAGAATAGCCAAGTATAGAAGAATATAGGTGAGATTATTTTAGAAGAAAAGAATAATTAGTAAGTTAGATGCATTAAAAGAATTATTTTTCCTTAGAAAAATATATAGAAATAGGTAAGTGCCTAACACTTGTGTTGATTTTACAGCGTATGTTACCCGTTCTTCAGACTTGTGAGTGCTATGGTCGGTTAGCTATGATAGAGGCATTTGATGATGATGATAGAGTGACCTGGAGAGCCTCTTATACATGATGGGACTAACTCATGTGGCCGAGATGCCATAGATTACATTAGACCATGGCCTTTTGACAGCCATAGCAGAGTGATGGCACAACGAGAGTCAGTGCTTTCACCTCCCGATAGGGGATTACCATTACCTTGGAGGATGTATGGCACATCATGCGGGTCCCGATTCAGGGATAGCTTATTAAGACTACGAGCACTGGATTAACATTCAGCGATATATTGTAGAGTTATTTGGTGTCCCCATGATACCACGACGTGGGATGTCTATCAGATTATCACAATATATTGATGATCCAGAGTTAGACCGAGTAGTGGTCTATATGATGGCCTTTGTCAGTGGAGTCTTGCTCCCTGACAAGACTGGTGCTTCATTTCCACTTGGCCTCCTTGGAGTGATACGCAGATTGGTGGAGGGAGAGACCTACTACTTGGGTCATTGCATTTTAGCGCACTTATACTGGGACCTTCATTTGATCACTTACTACTGTCAGGAAGGCGTAGGGCCAGCCCATTTGCTACATATTTGGGCATGGGACCACATTTCTGGTTGTCACCTCTTAGATGTTCTGAGAATTCGGGCTCCCGACGAGCCTTCTATGATGGGTCTGGGTCCCAGGACGGATGATGTGTGAGTATTTATGGGAGTTACATACCACTACCGGTGTGAGTTAGATGAGTTGCAGCAGGCTTCCATTGTATGGAGGCCTTATAGACATTTCTAGTGGCCAGAGGATGGTTTAGAGCTCAAAATTGCTACTCTTTGTTGAGTTGTTTATCTTGGGTAGTCGAGCTATATGTAGGAGATATACGAGAGTAGATTGGTGCCGAGCTAGTTTGGCCTTACCTAGGATGTCCTTGGGCCAGACAGATGGTATGCTCACAAAGCCAGAGAGCATTTTGATATGGGTCCATAGATTTCCCGTGATAGAGCACTAGCTAGTTTTTGGCAGTGGTACCATGTATGTGCGTATAAATATGGTAGATTAAAGATCAGGGCACTAAGTCGAAGTATGGGCCATGGTACCATGGTGTTCTCCCACACCATTTGAGTATTCCTAGAGTGGCGTATGATGTTGATGTGAGACCTCCTCTAGTGGGGCCTCCTAGCGGTGGTGAGGGAACAACCGATAGTGATGATGATGATGATGAGGGTGGGCCGATGCACACCAGCATGTTAGAGGTAGGGGATAGGGTCCCGTACCACAACAACCATAGGGACAGGGCCCCAGGCCCAAACCGAGACATGTATATAGGGTAGTGGATATAGAGTTTCCCCCAGTGGGCATTCTAACGGGATATATACCCCTCTTCAGTAGGTACTTCCAGAGCAGGCCCACCACTTGATATTCCAGTAGAGTAAGCGCTCGTGGGCGGCTTACTGCTCTTCAACAAAGAAGCTACAAGTGGCTATTGTAGTACAGTTACTTGTGTCTGGTGAGAGAGACATAGCTAGGGCACAGATAGGCCCTCACAGTAGAGTGAGATCAAGCACTCACCTAGGTGCAAATTTTGACAACGGAGAGGGATTAAGCTAGGGCATAGGCTACCTAGGGTAGTGATAGTGCTTCATGGTAGAGTCAGATGTGAGAGATGGCCATATAGGGTGCTCAGATATTGAGCCTCCTACACTAGTCCCAGACTCAGGTGCAGATGGTTGTTGCCCAGAGGGACCATGCAGAGGCACAGTCATAGGGTGATTTTACACAGAGGGATCAGGCATGAGCCCAAGTGTAGGTTATTACTATAGACAAAGATTGAGAGGTTGTTGCCTTGAGACAGGCTCGAACGATATTGGTAGGTTAAAATGATAGTGAGATGCCACCCTATAGGTAGCTCTCACTTTTGGAGATGTGGATTTGATACAAGATGCGATGAGATCTGGTGGTGAGGCCATGTACTATAGGACTGCCTACTTCAGGGTAGTTCTAGAAGATCAAGTAAGTAGTATCATTCTAGCGAGTTAGATGTGAGTGTGACAGTTCGAGGTCATGGAGATCATGTCATTTAGCAAGAATCGCTTAGGCAGCATATACCGGAGCAAATGGCTAGACAGGGGGCCATCTAGACAGTTTGGTGGTACCCTTGGTGCAGGTCCATCATAGCCACCATTATTCCATCAACCAGGTGATAGACCCGGGAGCCCCAATGAGGGTGAGAGCTGTGGTTGAGCTCTATATTATTTTTTGTACAGATATCTTATACACATGTTGTTTCACACGGAATGTTTCGGCTCTGCAGAATAGACTTGCTTCTATCCTATCATTCCTTTGAGAAACAGATAAGGGTTAGGGCTAGGAGGAATACCTGTTGAATGTTGAGATGGTGTGCGCGTACCGTAGAGAAAGATCGATCGATCGACCGAAGAACTCCTTTTTGTCTTGGAAGGACTACCTGCAAGTAAGAATACAAGACCACCAGATTTTAATTAGACAATAAATGAGGGAGCTGCCTTAGGCCCAGGAAATATAAAACTTCCTTTCGAAGGTGGTCAGTTCCCCTTTTAATACGAATTAACACAAATGATAACAAAGAAAGCTATTGCAAAATCATGATTTAGGTATCTCGTTACAAAGCAATAGAAGCTAAACTATCAATAATAAAGCGTCACGTTGTTTGTTTGGTTACTGGTCGTTGATACATTCAGGTTGAGTTATAGGGATAAACCAGACTGGATCTGAGGTTGTTAGGTGACAAATAGGCGAGAAAAGGGTTTTGGGGTATAAGTCACAGTGACCGACGCCGGTCACTGGATAACCGACCGCGGTTAGAGAACCGCCGCCGGTGGGGGATAAACGACACCGGTAGGGTCAGCAATCTAAGTGCTTCTGGATAGAGGTTGGTTGCAAGGTGATCATGGGGTTATTAAGATTGGTGGATGGCTGAGGGGAATAATGGGAGGACAGGGAAGGCTCAGAGTGTGATAAAATGGTCTTCTGGGAAATACAAAGATGTATGGATGAAGGTTCAGTGCAGGGTGCTGGTAGGTGGTAGATCTAGGAATGAGCTTATAATTACTATCAATCCACAAGCTCAAGAAATGGTGCTTAGAAACATATAAAACACTACTTACTCGTTCTTGATGAAGATGTAAATTCCAGGAATGTGATGACGAAGATAGGACTCAAGTAGGATGACCTGACAATCCAAGATGAGCTATATCCTCTTCTGATGCTCGGATGAGTGTTACTGGGCTCTCGTTATTCCATTGCAGTCTTGGGCTTGATGTCCTTTTCCGCAAACTCTTCTTTTTCTTCACTTGTCTCCGCTCGGCCAAGCAAATCCGGATCCTTTCAATGATTTCTCTTCCTCCCGATCAAATGAAAATCTGATCCTTTGTTTTTGGTTGGAAGTGATCATTTATAGGGAACCGATGGCGGTTACGAAACTGGCGGCGGTCGAGTAGGAACCGGTATCGGTCAGGTCAAAGTGGGCTATTTTTGGTAAAATAGCCAACTTTCCCTCCTTTTCTTCCGAGGGATTGGTTGCGGGCTTGGTCAAGTCATTATGAAGTTGGTTTTAGGTGCGGGTGAGGAGTAATTAATCATGGGTGTGGATGTGGACCAAGTTATAGGTTTTAATTAGGTTAGTTTAGGGTTAAGACTAGGTCATGATGAGGTGACAAAATGAGGTGGCAGGTATGGCGATGTGGATTTATTAATTATAAGGTAAATAATAAATAATTGTGTAAAGTTTAGGTGATGAGATTAGGTTGTGAAATGAGATGCGGGGCACAGGGTGTCAGTAAGACACAAATTTGGTGTCTACATTAGCCCCTTATTGTCGTGTAGTTTGTTTTGTAAAGCTGCACGGACAATAATATGAAGTGGTTTCCCCTGTTAAGGGTATAGGTAATCCCCCTCAAATCTATCACAGATTGAGATAGCGGGAAATCAGGGATAGAGTTGATAAAGGGTAAATGGTGTGGAGATGATGGTGAGATGGTGGGGTAGGTCCAAGGAAGCAGATGCACGTTGAAATGTAGTAGTGCAACTAGGGTACATGATTTGACGAGCAAACCAACAATTCATAGGCAAAGGTCGATAGTTTATCCAAACAAGGGTGATATAATCTTGGTATCCAAGGCATAGGAAGTAGCTCTAGGGGATATAATGGGTAAGGTACAGAACGTTTAGGCATGTTCGGCAGTACCAAATGGTTGGTTTGGTTGAGATAAACGTCACGGTCTAGGTCTAGGCAAAGTTGGTCGACTGATCAAGTCAAGTACGCTAATCATGCTAAAACACGAACAGGTGAGCTCGATTGAATGAAAAGTGACAGGATGAGTGGATAAAATTGTAATTTGTTGGTTTGGGGTGAGGTATTTAAGTGGTATGGCCTTGGGTCGGGCTGATTGATTAGTGAGGGCCGTGGGTCGGGCCGGATGGGTTGAGTGCGGCCTTGGGTTGGGCCAAGTGGTTGGGTTGCGGCCTTGGGTCGGGCCAAATGGGTGGGGATCGGCTTTGGGTCGGGCCAAATGGTTGGGGTGAGGCCTTGGGTCGGGCCAATTAGTTGGTTGCGGCCTTGGGTCGGGCCAAATGGGTCGGTCTGCGCCTTAGGTCGGGCTAAATAGTTGTTTGCATGGCCTTAGGTCGGGCCAAATGGGTGGGTTGCGGCCTTGGGTCGGGCCAAATGGTTGGGGTGAGGCCTTGGGTCGGCCAATTAGTTGGTTACAGCCTTGGGTCGGGCCAAATGGTTGGGTTGCGGCCTTGGGTCGGGCTAAATAGTTGTTTGCGGCCTTGGGTATGGTAGGGGTTAGGCCTTGGGTCGGGCCAAATGGGTGGGTTGTGGCCTTGGGTCGGGCCAAATGATGTTAACAAAGGGTTTTCAGCAAAGGTTGATATAGGCGATGTTGTGAAAAAGGGTGATTAGTAAATAAGGGCAGAGTTGGGATGAAACCGGTGTCGATTGTCTATGACCGATACCGGTTAGGTGACCGATACTGGTTCCCTAGGGCACAATAAAACCGATATCGGTTATAGGTCAAAAACCTATAAAAAGAAAAATACGGCCTGTCATTGTCACATTGTCAATTTTAAAACCAATTTGAGTTGTCTGAGGTGGAGTGTTGAGATTGGAGCATTTGTTGGTTGAGGTGGCACTATTTGAGTGGAGGAGTGAGTGGTTAGTGGGCCCGAGTGAGTAGGAGGCAGCAGTTGATTGGTGGAGGACCCAGCAGAGAGAGGTGGAGCTATGGCACGCCCGGCAGAGGAGCAGAGATGCTTGGACCAGCTGGACCACCACCACCCATCCCACCATGATGACATGTCGTCATACTGGTAGGTTCAAAACCCCTCATTGTGTGGATTTGAGTGTATTATGTTGTATTTGGGTTTTGGGTAGGAATGCTAGATTTTGATAAAATAATTAATAAATGGAAGTTATTTGAAAAAAGGAGAGGGTAGATAGGTTAAATAGGCCAAGGTGGCTGGGTGGGTAGGTTTTTAGGGTGTTTGGGTGGGTATAGAGGGAGAAATAGGAAAAAAAGGGAATGGGATAGCCGCATCGTGTTTGGCTCGGGTATTTTCCAGTGGACCGATGCCGATACCACTAGCGACCAAAGACGGTCACAAAATTCTTGGGTACGTCGGGTTTGTGGGTGACCGGTGTCGGTCGGGAGTTGACCGGCGTCGGTGGAAAGGGAACCGGGGTCGGTTAAGGGTGATCGGTACCGGTCCCTGGGTAGGATTTTTAATTTTTTTGCATCGTTTTGTGGTGGTTTTGGGTGTTAAGTTCTTGTTGGGGATGGCGTGTTGGGTTGTGTGGTGTTGTTTATGATTGGGTTTTGTGTGTTGGGTGTGAAGATGTTGGGGGATATTGTAGAATATAGGTGGGTAGAGGGGTTTGTTAGAGAGTCGGGGTGTGGTCGGGGGGATAAAAAAGGGGGTATAGAGGGGATAAGTAGATGTTGTGATAGAGAGTAGGGCTAATGTAGTGAGTTGGTTTTGCAGCACGTCGGCCAAGACGTGACGATGCGGGACAGGATGCCCCCATTGTTGAGATGGATGCAGCTACACATGTCCGCAGTGCAGTGGGGTATCATGCGCGAGAGTGGGACTCAACGAGTCCAAATGCAGTGCATGCAGTGATCGACAGGGATCACAGTTTGATGGTCGCCCTCATCGAGAGATGGGATCCGTGACCAATGTGTTCCATCTCCCGATTGGAGAGATGACCATTACATTGGAGGATGTGTATCGCATCCTTCAATTACCGATTGATGGGGAGGCAGTCTTTCAAGTGGACACAGAGACAACCATGGACAGCATCCTGCACGTATTCGGGGATGTAGCCGCGCTACTGACGTATCACAGTGCAGTGAGCATCACGTATGGGGATATGTATTGGGCCCACCGACATGAGACACGGCTTGCCGTGTTGATGATGATCGGGATCACCTGCTTTGCCCTCCCGGACTCAAAGGGAGGCCGCTTTCCATGTGCTTTGGGGGTTTTACATGAGATGGTCGAGGAGCATACGTGTTATGCTTGGGCACCAAGATACCCAGTGCGATTATACCGAGAGTCATGGGGGCTATCACCGGATGAGGCGATTCGGGATTTGCTCTACGTTTTGCTACACTGTTGGGCATATGAGCATATCATACGCATTAGACCAATAGGGCTGCCCCAAAGAGCTGGGCCACAGGTGATCTATAGATATGGCTTTCAGAGGTGGTTGGGGGTCATGGGCCAGCCACGAGCGAGTTCTTGCTGCGGATGAGACGTGGCATATTACCGGCATGTATTAGAGGGCTTGACAATGTTAGACATTGTATGGAGACCTTATAGAGGTCATCACCCCCACGGAGGAGCCCGAGCACAGTTGCAGTGGATCCAGTATACATTCTGGATAGTGGGACGGAGGCCGGGAGAGTATGAGCGGATACCCCTGGAGAGGGTACGATGACAGCTGGGGCTACGACAGGATGAGCCACCTCCCTTCCCTCAGTACCGGAGGGATGATGTAGAGGCTCCACTACCTGTACCACATCCCGTGGACCCGCATTCGGTAAAGCAGAGAGGCGCATGATGACGATACAATACTGATGACGCTGGCTGCACGGATCATTTTTAGTATGGTGGGCAGGAGAGAGAGCCGCGAGGAGAGCACACACCCCACAGCCCACTTACTTTAGCGCGGTTAGAGTAGAGAGGGACCAGCTTCGGGGCCAGTGCACAATTATTATAGGGCTTGCTTGCCGCACACTGCATAGATAGGTGTCTTATAGGGCGCTTAGCCCAGATCGTGTACAGTGCAGTACACAGCTCATGTACAGTGCTCGTGCACAACCAAAGAGCACCAAAGATAGGTACAGGTACCACCACAGCCATAGGAACCACCAGCGAACCAACACAGCATAGGGGCACTGGTATTAGGAGTCAGGGGACTAGCCCCGGCGCCTACGGTGGCATGGGACCGTTATATGGAGGCGAGAGAGGAAATCCGTACTATCGGATGTTCTTGATGGTACCGGGCTAACTATCAACTATGTGGCACATGAGCGAGACCTCTCTGAGTCGAGATCTCGGGAGGTGTAGCCACGGCACCTGGTGGGTCTCATTACAGCAGGAGGTGAGAGGCGGCACAGGGACCAGCAGGGAGAGGTGCTGAGGGCGGTGGGGAGAGCTGAGGGATCCCTGCATATTTTTGTGTTTGTACATTGGATATGGGCACCAGTCTGTGAACGGTTATGTTTATAGAGGCCTGCGTGCCCACATATGATTTATTCATTCATTTATTGATTCATTTATTGTATATACCGGCTTGCGAGCTGAGTTCAGTTGTCAGTCAGTTGATACTGGCTGCGAGCCGAGTATTTATTTTTTTGATATGAGAGACCGGCCCATGAGCCAAGTCGAGATTATGACGATTATTGCGCAGCTGCGTGTCGGCTTTGTTGTATTATGAGATCAAAGAGGCCCCTATACAGACACATTGTATATTTTAAACTTTGGATATATAGATATGATGATTTTGACCCACATGTTGTGTTTAAAATGTGTTAAGTGTTTTGTTGATGGTTTGTGATATTTAATGTATGATGAGTTTAATTGACATGTTGTGTATATTGATGGTGTTGATGTCTTTTGTTGATGGGATGTATGTATATATAGATGATGAGTTTAATTGACATGTTGTGTTTATGAAATGTAGGATGTGTTTTGTCGTTGGTTTGTGAAATTGAACGTATGTAGCTGCTGAGTTGGATCCAAATGGTGTATAGATTGATGGTTTTGATATTGTTTATTGATGGCTTGTTTGTTTTGTAATATAGAGAAATGATGTTGATGAAATGGTGATGAGAGATAGATTTGATGAAAAATATGGATAATGGTGTTGTTTATGCAGGAAAAAGGGGTGGGCGCCACAAAAATTTGCAAAAATGAAGAAAAGGCTTAGGTTTAAGCAACAGGGGGGACATGACCGATATCGGTTATGTAACCGATGTCGGTAGCTATATGACCGATATCGGTCATGTAACCGATATCGGTTATGAAAGAATTATTTTCCTAAAAATAGAACTGCTGGGTTGGCAACTTAAGTTCTTATTTTTAGCATTCTTATTTTTAGAGTCATGCAACAAGTTAAATATGTGAATGCGACGCTGTTTGACAACTGCTACAGGTAATTGCATGAAATAATTTGAGTGATAAGGAGGAAAGAGACAGGTGAAGTGAGCGTGGGCTGAGATTCAGAAGGCAGAAAGACAAGTTATATTTGAAGAGGGTGGTGAACATGGCTGAACGAGGAGGAGCATCCAGCAGGCAGGAACGAGGGGGAAGACATGTTCCGCCCCAAGTCAACGCATCCCAAGAGGTAAACCTGTTTGTTGTAGTTTGATTCTTGCATGTGTTGTAAATAGGATGAAAGAAGTGTAAGTGGGTAAAGATGAGAAAAAAGGTGATAGGCAAGGGTTGGGGATGGGGTGAGTGCTACGGGGTAGGTAAACAGGGTGGGCACGTATGTTTTTAGGTATAAATAGGAGGAAACGGGAAAAATAATTATCATGGGTGTATGTTTTAAGCAGGAAAGGTATATTTTTGATAGTGACCGGTATCGTTTAGAAGGAACCGGTATCGGTTAGCAAACCGGTATCGGTTATTCATAACCGATATCGGTCACTGTAAGAGTTTCTAGAGTTTGAGAAAAAAACCTGTGGAGATTTGTTCTTGTAAATAATTATGTGTCATTTTTATGTATGTAGGCAGAAGCGAGGTTAAGGATGAATGATACTATGCCAGCGTTGTTGTCACAAATCCGAGCGGATGTAACACCAGCTGAATGGGCATTGATAAATCATTTGGGGTTAAGTGGAATTACTATTATTCAAGAATCGTGCGTAACCATGCTATATTGCAGGCGTTGATTGAGAGATGGAATCCAGAAAAGAATACCTTCTATCTCGCCAATAGGGGAGATGACAGTGACTTTGGAAGATGTGTTCCATATTTTGAGACTCCCAATGATAGGAAAAATAGTGTATCAGGCATTGTCGAGTGCGGGGGGAAGCGATAACAACAGTATTTGGTTCAAATTGCATGCGAGATTTGACACAATGGCGGTTTATCATTTACGTATGGTACAATGTATGCAACACATCCTGAGGAAACAAGGTTGGCCGTGCTATTAATGATAGCGGTGGGGTATTATGCATTACCGAGGGCGGAGGGTGGAAGATTTCCCAAAGCATTGATGAGTGTTATTTGGGAAATGATAGAAATGAGCGTGACTTTTGCATGGGCACCCACATATCTGGCAGAGTTATATAGGGGTTTATGGGCCTGCAAGTGAAAACACAGGATGACACTGGATTGTTCATACTTATTACATTGTTGGGCCTATGAGCATATTGTTTGTGTGCGTCCAATAGGCCGACCCATTGAGTCGGGAGAGGAAGGAGTGCAAAGGTTGGGATTCAGACGATGGGTCCAACCAGAACAAGAAGCGAGATACCAGCCGTGATAGATGACATCGAGTATTATAGACAGGTATGGGAGATGGTGACAATTGCGGATATTTGTTGGAGGCCTTATGGGAACTATATGGTGATGGAGCACATAGCTGAGGAGTTGAGGGGTGTAGAGCGATTGAGATGGATCGCAGGGCACAGTCGGGTGAGTACGAGAGAATTCCTCTAGATCACATGTGGCGACAATTTGGGTTCATTCAGGATATACCAATGACATATAGACCATACATGAGGATCGATGCCGAGGCAACATTCTCACCTCCCCGGCCTACACCTCCAGAAGGGCCAGAAGAGATAGCAGCCGATCGTAGGGTAATGGATGCGGGAATGACAGAGGCCTATAGAGTATGGTGGGTAGCAGAGCTGCGAGGTGCACGTGAGTGCCTAGACATAGCTGTGATTACAGTGGAGAGAGATCGTCTGCAGGAGTTGGCTCGCCAGCTTCAAACACAGGTGAATGAGATAATGGGATTGTTAGAGGTTTCTCAGTTATGAGTGGAGAGACTGGAGGCAAGATTCCTCCACGCGAGAGGACGTATTTGTATGTTATAGGAGATGTTGGCGGATCAATGGGAGGAACCAATGGCAGTGGCACCTTTGAGGATGGAGAGGCCAACTGAGAGGCATCGATGATCACGATCACCACCTGATTTGGGAGGAGGTGCAAGGGTCTAAGTGAATTTCATAGGAATATAAGAATAAATAAGGATGCCGACCTGCGAGTCGATGATAGAGAAGATGCATTTGTTTAACATCTAAAATAAAACTAAAGATGTATGTGGTTTTGAGTGATGATAATAATAAGAATGGTTGTGTGTTGAATGTTTCTTTTTTTTTGTTTGAAAAAGGATAAAGATGAATGTTGACAAATAGAAATACACAAAAAATATTTATATTTACAACACATGATAGGGTATGGTAGGGGATGGTCGAGCTAACCTTGGGAGACCCCATGTCTCCTAAGTGCTGCCTACATAGCCCATTGTACAAAGCAAGGAAGGGCCTCAGACCGATGTAGTTCTCCCTTAGGATCAGGGAGAGGTGAATTCAGGTAATTTGATTATGGTTAGGCAATTTGTTGGTTGGTAGGGTAATGTTGTTAGTGTTGGTAGGGTACTAAAGTTAACATACCAAAGTAGTAGGGAATCGTGTCCTGATTAAGGTCAACACACAATCCTAGAGTTGAGCAAAAGAGGCCAGAGTGTCCCATAGTTGAGAAGAGCTAAACAAACCACATATTAATGTAGGATGAGCTTGAATCCCTAGGTACCTTGCATAGGCGAGAATTCGATAGGTGAAAAGAGTGGTATAATCACAATATATCGGATATATGTCACGTCCCTTGAGTTTTGTTGCTTTGACAAATGGTGAGGTGAGGTGGTTGATGTGGGTGAAGGTGCAAAGAACTGATTATAAGATGATTATTTTGACAAAAGAGAACCAAACCTAGATAGACAAGTCCATGACTCAAAAGTGTTTGGAAGTACTGCTTTTATTTTTATTTTATTTTTCTCGGATATAGACCGATCGATGCGGGAAGTCTACATGGAATATGTATTTTGTTGTTCTTGAGGTCTTCACAAAGCTGATTAATGCGAGAATCTTCGATAAAGGCTGACTGTGTATAGCTGTCCTTCAAGGAGCATTCTATTTAGAGTAGCGAGATGCGGTATTTATGTATAGTTGTCCTTCGGGGAGCAAATCTATATATAATAATAGCAATAGTTTGGCATATAGATGTCCTTCAAGGGAGCAGTCTATTGTATAATTTAGAGGTCTAGATGTCCGTTGGGCATAAAGCATCTAGTTTTGTAGGAAGTTTGACTCAAGAAAATCCCATAAGTGTTTTAATTAAGAATGTGTCATTTTGATACTTTGAAGTCATGGAATAAACTAAAAAAGGGAAGGCATCTTTTAAGGGAGGTGATAATCAAACCATGTGAGCTTGATTTGATTTTGAGATGTAAGAAACAAAGTGTATGCGGTGGTAAATGAGCTCAAGGGTCGAGCGTAAGGTAGATAAGAAGTGATATAACACTAATTTCAACAGTAGAATGGTCGAAGATGCAAGTCATTAAGGGGCTTAGGCTCAGGTTTACCATTAAGTGAAGCTAAACGATAAGTGCCTGATCCATAAGTGTGAGTGATAATGTAAGGCCCAATCCAATTAGGAGCAAATTTGCTACGTTTGCTCTTTTCTAGTTTGGTTACATGTTGATTCTCTTTGAGGACAAGATCACCAACCTTAAAGGTACGCTCATGAAGTCGTTTATCATAAGCACGCTTGATGAGTTTTTGGTAGATTTGAAGGTGATCAAGAGCTGTAAGACGACGCTCGTCGAGAAGCTCTAATTGGGCTAACCGTTCTTGGCGGAAATCATCATTGGTGAGAATATCCCAAGAGATATTACGAGGAGGGTATTTGTATTTCGAGAGGCAAGACCACCTCGGTACCATATACCAAAGAAAATGGTGTGGCATTAGTGGAAGTACGAATGCTAGTACGATAAGCCCAAAGGGCAAAGGGAATGTGATCGTGCCAATTTCTTCCGGACTCATTGACAACTTTCATGAGGATTTTGGTTAGGGTTTTATTAGAAGATTCAGCTTGACCATTGGCCTGCGGATAGTAAGGTGATGAGAAACTAAGTTTGATACCAAAGTTGTCACAAAGGTCTTGTAACAACTTATTTTTAAAAGATTTACCATTATCTGTTATTAGGCGATGAGGAATACCAAAACGACAGATAATGTGATGGTTAACGAATTCGACAATTTTTTCTTTTTTGATTGAAATGAGTGGAATGGCCTCCACCCATTTTGTGTAATATTCGGTTGCTGTGATTATCCAATGGTGACGTTGCGAAGAGGGTGGGTGGATCTCACCAATAAGGTCTAAACCCCATTGTGAGAAAGGCCAAAGATCTCGTGCGACCTGTAGCGGATGGCTAGGAGTATGTTGAAGGTTGGCATGTTGTTGACACATAACACAATGCTTAACATATTCGTAGTAGTCGTTATTAAGAGTAGGCCAATAATAACCTAGGTGAAGGATTCGTTTAGCCATGGCAAGGCCACTAAAATGTCCACCACAAATACCGTCATGGACCTGTTGGATGGTATAGGTGACCTCTGCGCTGGTTAGACATTGAAGGAGGATACCATCAAAGCCGTGTTTATAAAGGAGTCCCCCCATGACGACATAATGAGAAACATGTTTAAGAAAAGCACATTTTCCAGTACTAGTAAGGTCAGGTGGGAGAACAGAGGTTGTAAGGTAGTCGTGAAATTGGTGGTACCAGGTATCCTGTGAATTAGCAGACACATTATTTATCATACAAACAATCGGTGCTAAGTAAGATGGGGCAAAGAGTTGTTGGACCAAGACGAATATGTCAGAGTCAGTTGGTGAGGTCGGAATTTGTGAGGCTAAGAAAGCCATAGTATCCGTAAATTTGTTAGTGGAGCGGGGAATAGTCTGGATAGAATAACAAGTAAATGAGGTCAAGAGTGAATCCACGTAATGTTTGTACTTTTGAAGTTCCTCATTCTTACATTGGTAGATTCCCATAACTTGATTGACTACCAATTGAGAGTCACCGAAAATATTAATAGATTTGACACCTAAGTGTAACGCAACCTGGAGACCCAAAACAAGGGCCTTGTATTCCGCGGTATTATTAGTGCAGGGGAAATCGAGCCGGAAGGAAAGAGGCATAGGCTCAGCGTCAAGAGGAATGAGAACAACACCGGCCCCTCCTCCACACTGGCATTTGGATCCATCAAAGAAGAGGGTCATTGGATACGACTCTTCCCTGAGTGAAAGAGTGGCGATGAGTTCGTCGGGAAATTAAAATTGGTAAATTGTTCCCCAGGTAAAGGGGCCTCCACAAGTTGGTCCGCAATAGTTTGTCCTTTGATTGACTTCATTGTACAAACTCAAGGTCGAGGTCAGCGAAGAGCATAAGCCATCGGGCGATGCATTGATTTAGATGTGGTTTAGCATACATATAATGAATGGGGTCCGTGTTGGTGATGACAAAAGTTTTGTGATTCAGGAGGTAATGTCAGAGTTTGGTGGCTACGAATGATAGGGCTAGGCACAATTTTTCTACATGTGTATACCTAGTCTCGTAATCCATGAGAGTATGACTTATATAATAAACGGCTTGTTCTCGACGTGCCGAGTCCCGATGTGTGAGCATGGCTCCTATAGCATGGTCAGTGGCAGAAAGGTAAAGGTAGAAAGGGCGATCATCCTAAGGTGGAATAAGCACGGGTGGCTGCAAGAGATAGGCTTTGAGAGCTTCAAAGGCTTGGTGACACTCTTCACTCCATTGAAAGGTAATGTCCTTTTTAAGAAGGTGATGGAAAGGTTGACATCGATCCAAGAGTTGGGAGATGAAATGCCGGATGGATTGAAGTTTACCTTGCAAACTACGCAATTGTTTGAGGTTTTTGGGTGGGGGCATTTCTAGGATAGCTTTGACTTTAGATGGATCGACCTCAATGCCACACAAAGAGACGATAAAGCCAAGAAGTTTTCCCGAAAGAACACCAAAGACACATTTCTTTGGTTGAAGCCGACTAAATATTGTAACATGCGATAAAAATAATGGTTAAAACATTGAGATGTTCAACTGCGATGTTTAGATTTTCCAAGAAGATCATCGACATAACCCTCAAGGATAGTGTGCATAATGTCATGAAAAATGTAAGTCATAGCCCGCTGATAGGTCGCACCAGCATTCTTAAGGCCAAATGGCATAACACGATAACAGAAGGTTCCCCAAGGAGTTATGAAGGCAGTTTTATGTTGATCGGCCGGATACCAAAATTTGATTGTATCCCGAAAAACCATCCATGAGAGAAAGCATTTCATGGCCCGCAGTGAGATCAACAAGTTGATCAATACTTGGGAGGGGGAAGTCATCCTTGGGGCAAGAGAGGTTAAGGTCTCAGAAATCCATGCATATCCGAAGTGCCCCCATCGCTTTAGTGACAGGTACGATGTTAGAAATCCATTGAGGATAGTCAATAGGAAAGATGAAGGAAACAGAAAGAAGTCGTTCAAGCTCTTCTTTGACCAATAGGGCAATGCGTGGATGCATTTTTCTCAGTTTTTGTTTGACTAGTTTGGAATCGGGGTTTAGGGTGATGTTATGGACGGCAATGGTAGGATCAATTCCTGGCATGTCAGCGTAGGACCAAGCGAAAGCTTGGTTGCGGGTACGGAGAAAGGTAGTAAAGGCGGCTTGTTCTGATGTGTTAAGGGATTGTCCGATCTTCACAACGTGAGGATCCTCCTCTGTGTGGATGTTGATTTCTATAGTCGACTCATTCAACATGGTTTGAGTTTCAGATGGTAAGGCACGTTGAATATAGGAGTCATCCGCCCCAAGGTAAGTGAGGATGGAGTCGTCATCCTGGCACTCAACAACATTAATCGAAGGCGAATCCTCTTCGATCATGTCTGGATACAGAAGGGGAAGAGAAGATGGGTCCTCATTATCGCGTTGATAAGTGAGAGGACCTATGAAGATAGTATTTATGAAAAAAAAAAGTTAGGAGGGATAGATTCAGGGTCTATCGACTCTGTGGGTGATGATGGCAAAATGGGTGATGATGATGGTTTGGTAGGGGTGACGTCATCATCCTCCAGGATACAATTGACACGAGGTTTCTCCGGTGTAAGTGTTTCAGGAAAACCGAGACCACTACGATCATTGTGTTTGCGTGTAGTCACGGGAATGAGTGTATGTCGGCCTTGTTCATAAAGACCAAAACCAAAGCCTTTCCAAGCACAACGAGTCAAGAAGGTGAGGGCGAAATGACGATTTGTCAAGTATTGAAAATTGGATTGGAAGGGAACCACACCAAGAGGAGGTTCAGGGGTAACGGAGGATGCGTCAACACCCCCATACGTTAGGTTGGTGCGGCAATGGGGTGGTCCGTAAGAGATTACCTCCCCCACGCGACGGTCGTAGGTGGGATGTGCATGTAACTGTCCGTACTCCTGCGGGGTATGGAAAGAGCTAACGTTATATAGGCGGTATTCCCCCAGTAAGGCGTTGAAAAACTTCTACTAAGGGGTCTCATGGTTGGGATGTTATCTCGTGGGAAAGGAAGTGATATTTGTAACGGTGGTTTCATTGGTTGAAGGTGTAGGTGCGTTGGAAGTGGATGGTAGAGGTGTGGTTGAAGTAGATGGTTGGGTTGGATGAATGGGTGTCTTGATTGGCACAAGCACATCATTAGGGCGATATAGCATATTGCAGGTTTTAAAGGGGGAGGATCAGCTTTTACGGTGTAGGACTTCCCCTCGTACTCAAATTTTATGCATCTATGTAAGGTGGAGGGAACACATCCCATAGCCCGGATCCAAGGGTGGCCTAACAACATATTGTATTGGAACTCTCCCTCAAGGACATAGAAGAGTTCGGGTAAAGTACGTGGTCCTACACGAATGTTAAGGATCATGGTGCCTAAGGTAGAAGTAATAGCATCATTGAATGACCACAACATGATGGGGTTGGCACACATGCAACTAGAAGGGATATTCATTTGTTGGAAGGATTTTGAAGAGATGATGTTTAGGCTAGCGCCCCCGTCAATCATAACACGACGTACCCGAATGTCCTAAACATAAGCTGAGATGAAAAGAGCAGGGTCAGGATCTTTACACCAAAGTCGATAATTTCATCTTCGAGAAACTGACAAGAAATAGCTTGCATGCGAGAGACAAAGATGGGTTGAGGAGATAGATTGTTTGGTGAGTGAAGCAATGTGATTGGGTGTTAGAATAGAGGTAACAGAAAGGTTTCATTAGGTAAGACCTCTATCCCTCGAAGGATTTCAATGAGAGCTTGTCGATGAGATTCAGAAGTCTGAATGAGATCATACAGTGTCATTTTTACAGGCGATTGGTGAAGCTGTTTGATCATGGTTCGGTGGGCAATTCCATTAGAGACGGGGTAGGCGGGTCCACGAATAACCACTTTAGGTGGTGGTGCAATCGGGATGGTGGACGGAGAAAGAGATGCCACAGGTGTGTTTTCTTTCGCTTTCCCATTATTTTTCTGCCCTCGAGTAGCAACACTAATCATATTGATCTCATGAATACGAGAGGAGGAAGACGGTAGGGATAGGTCATGGTCTTCGAGAGGTGGGGCTGTAATAATGATAGATCTTGGTGAGGCAGGGACAGGTGGTATAGGAGAGGGAATTGAAGCTAAAGGTCTCTCTTCGTAAGTTATCTCTCTTAACTTTTCTATCTGAGAGAGGTGACTGACGAAGTATAGCTTTCAACACTTTGCATCCCTCTACGTCATGTCCTGGTGTGCGGTGGTAAGCGCAGATTTTAGACTCATCATAACCTATAGGTTGAGGTTTAGACGGGTCATAGGGTCTAAGTGGGGGTAGGGAAATGGTCGTATTCTCCACCAACATAGCAAGGATTTTAGCGTAAGATCCTTTGAGTGGGTCAAAATCGGAGGAGGATGAGGGTATTGATTGAGTGGGTTTCGGTAATGTTTGGGCGTGGTTGGTTCGTACGGGTGGTGGTTTAGCCAAGGGGTGTTGACACGTGGTTTTAACTAAACATGGTTTCTTTGTCGCAGGAGCTACGTTTAGCTGGTTAGATGATGAGGCTCCAGATAACGTGGTATCCGGAAACAATGGCGGCAAAAGAGGAGTGACGGCAAACAAGTCCTTTGATGATGAAATTTGTTTAGGGTTGATGGGTGGACAGGATACGTGGGATGACAGTGTTGATATACCCTTAGATCTCTGTATGTGTGCAGAAGGTGTAGGTGGTTTTAAAGAAAACGCAGGAGGTATGATATATTGATGCAAGGTGGAGGGATGAGGTCCCAATATGGAAGGTAGGTGTGACGATGAGGGTTTTAGTTGTGATAGCGGCATAGATTGAGGAGATTGGGTCTGTCTCCTAATGGGATGGACGGCTTTATTTTTAGATAAATCAAGCCACTTAGGTGGGTCTATTATACTAGGTATTGGTGAGGTCCCAAGTGTAGGGGAAGATTTGGTTAGGTTAATAGAAGTGGATGAGGTATTTGGTAGAGATGAGGGGGGTGAAGATGAGGACATAGGAATTTTAAGCTTCTATAAACACTTTGGGTATATGGTAGAAGCATCGGGATCGGTCATTTGCATTTGAGTAGAATATGGCGTACTCAAACATTCCCATAGGACCTGTCTATTTTTTGGGGAATGACAGTCCTCACATGTGAATAGGAACTTTTGTATGGAAGAAAGGTGGGTTGTGATTCCGGTCCACTGTGGGTATGATACAGGGGGTAGATGAGGCACTGTATCAATGGGCGTTAAGAGGTCAACCGGTTGCTAAAAAGATTTAGGCGATGAAGGACTAATAGGTAGGAGGGTGTGTTTGAGAGGATCCATCATGTTTAAAGAGTGTGGTGATGTCGGTTCAAGAGGTTTCTCATCTAAGGATGAAAAAGAAGTGGCGAGCCTTCCTCTTGTATAGCAAGAATGGTAGAAGGAGACGTTTGGGAAATAGATAAATTAGATAACATCCACTCACAGTCTTGCAAGGATGTGGTGTAAGAAGGCTCATTTGTGAGAAGGGAACTTTGGGCGGTTAATTCCTTGATGGGTAAAGGAACGGTGAGGATTTCAGTTTGTCTTGATGGTGAGGAAGGGGATTCGGGTTCCTGCGTTAGTGAAGAGGCTTGATTCAGAATTTGTTCGATAGAGGTCTTGGTTGGAATCGAAGACTGCATGGATCTCATGAACACTCTCCTCGGCTAAGATATCTTGATTTATGTTACTATTAGAAGAATGATTCGGGAATGGTTTGTTGAATATTTTCAAATTTCGGTTAGCAGGGGTGTTAGGATTATCGAGGGCTATATCCCCCGCATCAACCATTTCCTGCACTATGTTTTTCAACATCTTGCAGTTCTCATGACTGTGTCCCTTTACGCGGTGGAAGTTACAGAAGTCATTTTCTTTGTACCAAGAAGGTATGGCGCAAGTGGAATCAAACCCAGAGTGAGGTTTAACAGGAGGTAAGGTAATGGCTCCTGCTTTAAGCAATTTTTCCAATATCACACCATATGTTTCTCCCAAGGGAGTGTAGTTGATGGGCTCGCTTTATACTTATAGGTGGTTTTGGTGGGGTATTAGACACGGTGGTTGGGATTTGACCATCACCGCGTGCACGGCCCCTTTTGATTTCAAGCGAAGTGATGGGTGAGGATTAGTGGTGTTAGGTTTGTTGGTGGAATCTTGGGTTCGGAAAGTGGGGTTTTTGTTGCGCAACCGCAATTTCTCTTCCTCTAAGGCTCGAATCTCTAGTTTTCGAGCCATAGTAAAGGCCTCGTCAAATGTACGGAAAGTTTGAATTTGGAGGGTAGGAGAGATGTGCTTAGCGCAGGCCCGCGTAAACAGTTCGATAAGTTTGGTCTGAGGCAAGGCATACGTAAGTTGGTTGATAAGGCCTCGCCATCGTCCAACGAAATCTACGATAGATTCGTCTTCAAATTGTCGGATGGCATAGAGGTCGGTGATAGATAATTTCTTGGCAATGTTAATGGAGAAATGACCCAAGAAAGATTGGGCTAGGCTGGTTAAAAGAGAAGATTGAGTCTTTGGGTTAAAAGCACTGTACCACTCAAGGCGAGTCCCGATAAGGACATGGGAAAGGTGCAAAGTAGTAAAGCATTTTCATGATCAATCGATAGTAGGCATGTCTAAATGATCGCAAGTGTTGTTGAGGGTCCTCCTTACTATTAAAACGAGTAAATTTTGGTAATTCCCATTGAGGAGGATATGAATGAAGGGGGGACGAGAAGGGTGGATGGGATCCCGACAAACTTGCTCATATGTTAGGCACTACGGCTTCCCTGAAATGAAGCCTCTAGATTTTGCATTTTGTCCATCATTTGTTTAATTAAATCAGGTAGTTGGATGAGAGATGATGGTGTGGTTGTGGTGAACGGAGGAAGATTGGGCCAAGGGCCATCACTAGACAATGGTGGGATTAAATGTTGATAAGGTATGGAGGACGAATGTGTTGGGGCGACCGAATAGGGATGTCCTATATAGGACGTTGAGGTTACTGGATACGTGTGTGGAAATGAAAAGGTGGGCGGAGCTTGAGAAGGAAAGCTCGTGTGGATAGGTGGCAGAGAGCAAGTCATGAACGGAACAGTCTGCAAGAGAGATGAGGTAGGAGCAGTCGGCGGTAATGACATGTTGGGCCCAAGATTAACCAAAGGAAAGCCAATCTGTGTCGTATGAACCCCTGGCTCACCGGATTGGGAGACGGGCTAAGGATGCAGAGGTAAAGCGGAGTTATCAAGCGGAGAAGGAGCTAAATGAGCAGCTATACTAATAGGCATGCCAACAAGGAGTTGACCATCGGGTGTATGGTCAGGGGCATGAGACAAATAGTATTGTACAGTCTAGGATTAGCATCCGAAATTTGGCAAATTCCTTATCTCCAACAAATTTTAGGAACCTCACTTTGGTATCCGTAGGATTTCCTATAGAATGTGAAGGGGGTGATTCAGGCAAAGGCACAGAGCAGGCATGTGAAACCATGGCGGCGGCTTGCTTTCAAGTGATAACAACCATGGATAGAAGTACATAGTAGGGTTTCAATCTATCAGGAATAGAAATAGACAACAAGATGTTTGAAATTGGCGGTCAGTTCTTTGGTTTGTCGAGAACCGTAAAGACAAGAACCGATATCGGTCGATAACCGATGTCGGTCAGTATAGCCGTGTGTCGGTAAGCTAACCGATGTCGGTATAATAGAACTGGTGTAAGAAAAAGTAAGAAGTTGTTGATTTGGTTTTTTTTAACAACGCTCAGTACATCTATCAAATTGTTCTGAAGTGCTCACAGAAAACAGTGTATGACAGAGAAACAGAACTGAAAACAAGCAAGAACACACAAACAAATTAACAGACTAACCCTAGGGTTAATTTTAATCAATTTGGGCTTATGCCTTTAGATGCGGAATGATGTCAATCCTAAACAAAAGACTTAGGGGAAATGTCAAGTTTGTTTTGGCTTATAAGGTTACCTCAATCGGGCGGAGGAATACCGCGGAAAAGGGGGGATGTTTTGAGCTGTTGTGTTAATTATGAAGTGATTCGGTATGTGTTGTGCAGTGAAAGTAAGATTAATTTCCTATCATTACTGTGGAAATCACCCCCACGTGTACGACCTGTTACTTAGTCTATGTTGACTAGAATTAAAAACAACAAGCAAGAATGCAATGCACGTGTTTTAAACCCAAATTGAAAATTTTATTCAATGAAGCAAGGAAGATGACTTTTACTAACGCAAAACTATGAAAGAAAGACAAATTCTTTTACTAAATATAACAAAACAGCAATAGCAAGTATGCTCCCTAAATGAAAGCAAGCAAGAGAAACAGAAACCCGAAATGGGTCCCACCGGGCGTGCCAAAATGTTTCGCATGGAATGTTTCGGCTCTGCAGAATAGACTTGCTTCTATCCTATCATTCCTTTGAGAAACAGATAAGGGTTAGGGCTAGGAGGAATACCTGTTGAATGTTGAGATGGTGTGCGCGTACCGTAGAGAAAGATCAGATCGACTGCGAAGAACTCCTTTTTGTCTTGGAAGGACTACCTGCAAGTAAGAATACAAGACCACCAGATTTTAATTAGACAATAAATGAGGGAGCTGCCTTAGGCCCAAGAAATATAAAACTTCCTTTCGAAGGTGGTCAGTTCCCCTTTTAATACGAATTAACACAAATGATAACAAAGAAAGATATTGCAAAATCACGATTTAGGTATCTCGTTACAAAGCAATAGAAGCTAAACTATCAATAATAAAGCATCACGTTGTTTGTTCGGTTACTGGTCGTTGATACATTCAGGTTGAGTTATAGGGATAAACCAGACTGGATCTGAGGTTGTTAGGTGACAAATAGGCGAGAAAAGGGTTTTGGGGTATAAGTCACAGTGACCGATGTCGGTCACTGGATAACCGACCGCGGTTAGAGAACCGCCGCCGGTGGGGGATAAACGACACCGGTAGGGTTAGCAATCTAAGTGCTTCTAGATAGAGGTTGGTTGCAAGGTGATCGTGGGGTTGTTAAGATTGGTGGATGGCTGAGGGGAATAATGGGAGGACAAGGAAGGCTCAGAGTGTGATAAAATGGTCTTCTGGGCAATACAAAGATGTATGGATGAAGGTTTAGTGCAGGGTGCTGGTAGGTGGTAGATCTAGGAATGAGCTTATAATTACTATCAATCCACAAGCTCAAGAAATGGTGCTTAGAAACATATAAAACACTACTTACTCGTTCCTGATGAAGATGCAGGTTCTAGGACTGTGATGACAAAGATAGGACTCAAGTAGGATGATCTGACAATCCAAGATGAGCTATCTCCTCTTCTGATGCTCGGATGAGTGTTACTGGGCTCTCGTTATTCCGTTGCAGTCTTGGGCTTGATGTCCTTTCTCGCAAACTCTTCTTGTTTCTTCACTTGTCTCTGCTTGGCCAAGCAAATCCGGATCCTTTCAATGATTTCTCTTCCTCCCAATCAAATGAAAATTCGATCCTTTGTTTTTGGTTGGAAGTGATCATTTACAGGGAACCGATGGTGGTTACGAAACCGATGGCGGTCGAGTAGGAACCGGTATCGGTTAGGTCAAAGTGGGCTATTTTTGGTAAAATAGCCAACTTTCCCTCCTTTTCTTCCGAGGGATTGGTTGCGGGCTTGGTCAAGTCATTATGAAGTTGGTTTTAGGTGCTTTGGTGAGGAGTAATTAATCATGGGTGTGGATGTGGACCAAGTTATAGGTTTTAATTAGGTTAGTTTAGGGTTAAGACTAGGTCATGATGAGGTGACGAAATGAGGTGGCAGGTATGGCGATGTGGATTTATTAATTATAAGGTAATTAATAAATAATTGTGTAAATTTTAGGTGATGAGGTTAGGTTGCGAAATGAGATGCGGGGCACAGGGTGTCGTAAGACACAAATTTGGTGTCTACACATGCCTCTTATGAAGGATGATTTTGATGTATAGTTGTGTATACCATTATTTTGATGATGCCTCATGATGAAGGCTTGATTCTTTGATGCATGCCCCTTTTTGATGGCATATTGTATTGATCTAGACAATTATATATGTATATATATGGACATTTTTTTATGTATCATACTATGATGGATTTATGATGTATGATTGTTCTTTCCTTTATGTATGTGGCATACTTTAGATTCAGAAATGTGTATATTTCATGCTTTCATATTGATGATGTATCTGTAGATAACACCACATGTTTTGGATTCATGATTTGTTTCTGAGTTTGTATTCTAGCACTTGGGATGATACTAGATGATATTGGTGTGGGGGGATAGATTTGTGATTATGCGCAACCCCTCTTGCCCCATTGATGATACGATATGTGATGATTAGCTTAGCATACATGCATGATGTAATACTTAGCATTTTTGTATATATATGATGTAGTGAATGATGTTAGAAATGTGATGAAATGATAGATGATAGATGTGATAACAAACAACTGTGCAAAACACACAAGCAAAAGTTAACAAAACTAAACAAATATACACATACAAACAACACAACAAACTACAACTAAACAAACACATGCAAAATCTTAACAAGAGATTAAAACGAGATCTAATCTAAGCAAGTAAAAATGAACTTTAAATAGATGCACATAACAAATAAAGAAGCCTACAACAATTGTTTACAAGCATGAGAGTTCCCAAATGTATGTAATGCAATACATAATTTAAATCAAACAAGATTCAAAATCAGATAAGCAAATGATCCATTTAAAGAACCAACAATTCAATAGACTAAGTACATCAAAACTATACAAACCAACAACTAAAAGTAATTAAAGCACTACTTTGTTTTTGTGGGACAACATTGACATATTTTCTAATGTTTTTGGGTTTATCTAAAAAGATAAGTTTTCGCAGCTACATTTTTCACTTTGTTGTCTAGGTTTCCCTAAGATAACATTGTGAGATGAATGTAGCTTTATCCCTGAAAAGGGAAATTTTCCAGATGTTTAGATTTTTGTGTATCATTTTCTAAATGTTTTTGTATTTTTCAAGGTCATGTTTTGAAAGTAATGTACAAGAACAAAGAAGCGTGGATGCCCCCAGCGTGATGTGGGAATATACAAAAGGCAGAATGCCACACGTGTATGTGTGAGAAGGTGGAAATGGTACTTTCATGCTCAGTGTTAGATGGGAGTATACAAAGGTAATGTCCTCCATGCAGATATAAGAGAAAACAAACCAGATCATGGCAAGGCAAAGGTGGTCCTAGTAGGGTTCCTAGACCTAGCAGAAGAAGTCATATCTAAAAAGTGGTAATGATTACCCATCCTTCCATAAGAGTAACTTGTGTTTGGTGAATCTTCCTTGAGCACCAAAACTGGTTTTCACTCAAAGACTTTCCCACTGTGCCACAATTGCATGGTTTTCACACAAGGATGACCTAGCTTTTTCTTTACTATTTTCTCATTTTTCCATTTTTTTGTTTTTTTTTCTTTGTTTTCTAATTTTTAGTTCTTATTTGATATTCTCATCATGCCTAAGCGTATAACCACTTCAAGTGCATGGCGTTCATAGGTTCCAAAATCTCTTCACCATCTGAATATGCAAGTTTATAGGCTCCTGATCCATATTTTGCAATTACAACATAAGGACCTAACTAGTTAGCCTCGAACTTTCCTTTCTTTTCTTTGTCTTTGATGGTGTTCTTTTGATTTTCTTTGAGAACTAGATCTCCTACATAAAATTCTTGATGAATGATGCATTTGTTATATCCTCTAGAAACTCTGTTCTGATAGACTTTTAGGTGATTGAGTGCTCTGATACACCTTTCATCTAATAGTTCTAACTCTGTTAGGCGAGCAACTCTGTAGTCTTCATCTTTATCAAGATAGTCTTTGAGAGATATTCTCAGGGAGGGAAGCTCCACTTCCAAAGGTATGATGGCTTCAGTGCCATAGACAAGTGAATAAGGGGTCACACCAGTAGGAGTGTGGATGGAAGTATGATAGGCCCAGAGGGCGGGATGTATCTGCAAATGCCAATTATGACTGATTTTACTGACCATTTTCTCCATAATCCCTACAAGTGTCTTATTAGTTACTTCTTCCTCTCCATTACCTTGAGGGTAATAAAGAGTAGACCACTTAAGTTGGATATGGAAGAATTGACACAATGTTTTAACCGTTTTATTTTTGAAGGATTTACCATTATCAGTGACAATGGCCGAGGGGATCCCGTAATGGCATATGAGATGGTTCATGATGAATTTTGAAATTTGCGCACCGGTGACATAGGTAAGAGGGACAACCTCTACCCATTTGGTAAAGTATTCGGTGGCAGTGATGATGTGAGTATGACCATCTGATGAAGAAGGATGGAGCTTCCCTATGAGATCCAGCCCCATTTAGAGAATGGCCAAGGCATTGCAATAGGTTATAAGGCTTGTGCTGGCGCATGTATTAAATTTCCATATTTTTGGCATAGTTCACACTTCTTTACGAAGTTGCAACAATCAGATTCCATGGTAGGCCAATAATAGCCTACTCTCAATAGATTTTTAGCTAAGACCATGCCACTAGTGTGTGCTCCACAAATACCACTATGTACTTCTTTAATTGTGTGGATAGAATCAACAACATCCAAACAACGAAGTAGATTCCTATTGTAGCCACAACGATAAAGGGTGCCTCCTAGGAGGGTATAATGGGCTATGCGGTGAATAAGGGATTTCTTTTTAGAATGGGTGATGTCAGGGGGAAGAGTGCCATCTTGTAGGTATTGGAAGATAGGGTTGTACCAAGGGGATAAAGGACCAACAACTTCACATGCCAAACATGACTCCGACATATCATATGCAGGTACCTGTAAATGTTCCATGAAGAAAGGCATCTTGCTTTCTTCAGGTGCTATGCATAAGAGAGACCCAATAGTAGCCATAGCATCTGCAGATCTATTATGCGACCTTGGTTTTTGTTCAAATATGACTTGTGTGAAATATTCCTTCAAAGTTTCAACCATTTTCTTATACGGAATAAGCTTCTCATCTTTAACCTTGTACTCATCATTAACCTGTTTTATGATAAGTTGAGAGTCTCCAATGACTCGCAGTTGTCTGATGTTCCATGTAATAGCTAGCTTGAGGCCAATGATGAGTGCTTCATACTCTGTAATGTTATTTGTACATGGGAATCCCAACCAGAATGCTCGTGGTATGACATCGCCTGTTGGAGTGATGAGCACCACTCCTGCTCTGGATCCATGGAAGGTAAAATATCCATCAAAATGAACCTGCCATTCCATGGATTCCTCAATATACATCATAGATGCATCTGGTAAATCCAAGCATAAAGGTTCCATTCTTGGGAGAGGAGCTTCTGCCAACTGATCAGCTAGTACTTGTCCTTTTAAAGACTTCTGATTCACAAACTCGATATCAAATTCACTCAGGAGAATGATCCAATTAGCCATTCGGCCTGTGAGGGTGGGTTTGGATAAAAGGTACTTAAGAAGGTAAACTTTGGATATGAGCTTGATTTTATTATTCAGAGATAATGGAAAAGCTTTTGAAATGTGAAGACAACCGCTAAGCGTGGACTTTTCTATTTGGGGATAATTAAACTAATATGCGATCAAGGTGCGGCTAAGATAGTAAACTTGTTGTCCGAAAATCATCGCTGGACAAATCTATGGATAGACGAGCAACAAAGGTGTGTAGGGCTTAGAACCTCTTTGAGTCAAAAAGCAAAACTGGTTTATTGCTATTCTACCAAAGAGAATCTATGCAAGTCTCACAGATTCTACCTTCGGGGGTTTAGGATCTCATCCCAAAGAGAGAATTTCAGTGCCGCGAAAAGAAAGGAATGAAAGAGGGAAAAGAGAAAGAACAGATCCAAAGGAAGAAAAGAAATGAATTCCAAAGCAGAAAGGTCAGAAGATTTATGTTTTTGGGTTGGTAGTAAACAGAGCCAAACCTACTTGCATAAATAAACAAAGCAATACTGATGAGCAAATGACAGAAAAAGTAGATATGAATCCAACAGATTAAACACATACAGATCTAACGTAAGGAAGATCTAATGCATAACACAGCTATTGAGCACAAAGTCTTAATATTTGTATTACTATTTTCTTCAGTTACAAGAAAGCTCAAAGTCTTTCTCTCCTCACTCCTATTTTCATCTAAAAATGTTCACCTCTAATACAACAAGTATTCCAAAGATTTATAGAAGAGAGGAGAAGGAAAGCAAAAAGGAGCCAACAAATATTTACAAAGATATTTACAAAATATCTAAAATTCATGTTGACTTTTGAGAACTTGATGGATGACATCATCCCATGATGCAACATGGATGATGTCATCATTTGTGCCAACACACTTTAGACATTTCAACAAGAAAGTCGAGAATAGAGAGAAGAAGAAGAAGAGGAAGAAGAAGAAGAAGAAGCAGCTACTCATCATCGTCATCCTACGGCCGAAAGGGGGTTGCCTGCTTCTGATGCTGCTCAGGATATGATATGCGGAACTGAGCACGGTATTCCAAAAACTTGTTAATCATGAGCCCAAATTGATCCTGTGATGGATCCTTGTGCCGTTCGCTGATTGCTTCGCAAGTCTCCCGCTCGCTTATGAGCTTTTCTGGGAGTTTAGAATAATCTTTCTCCGCCTCAATGAGGAACCCGATGAAGTCCCTACAGGCCAGCAGGTTGTTGATAGATTCAAAGTCAAATGTGACCTCCGCCCCGCTTCCTCGAGAAGCGATCTCCTCGAAGATCCGGATAGTTTCATCAGCTGATCTCATGGTAAAGGAAGGAGTGAGCAGCCCTAGAGACATGTTAAGAACAATTCACTCCATTTGATGCATCGCATCTAGGGCCTCTTCCTTCACCTTGTCTATTTTTTCCAGAACAAATTCCAGCTGATCTATCCGATAGTCCAGAGTGGACATGGTTTTGTTGAGGGCCCTTGGATGGCCGAAAACTCCGAACTTGACCAGATCTTTGACTGAACAGTCGAACATTTGTTGAAAGGTCTCATGTTGGAGTCTAGCATGTTCTAGCTCTTCTGATATGGGACCCGCTAATGCTTGGAGTTCCTTGTTCGCCTTTCTGATGTTTAGATATGAATTGACATACTCGGCGATCACTCTTTCACTGTCCTTGAGGATCTGGCTCCTCCAAGTAGAAACGGCCATACCCTGCTCGCCGATCTTTGAATATTCATTGATTTTCTCCTGGCTGAGAAGCTCAGAAGTCTCGGCGGCAATCGTGGGAGGTGCACTACCCATCTTCTGTAAGGCTTGAAGTAGATATTTGTTCTGCTCCTTCAATAGCCTTTTCTCTTCTTTTATTTCTTGAAGCTTTTTGCAGAGGGCATCGACTACGGAAAGAGCTTCCCCCTGGAGACTTTCAGAAGACGTCCCCATTGTGACTTGAGTCACAGTAAAATCTGTCAGAGACAGATCTTTTTTCTCCTTGAGGGGATCAGGGTATGCTATTTCCATAACTCTCTCACCTGCAGCACTTTGAGAGAAGCGTGTTACAGGCTTTTGCTTCTTTGCCCCTTTGGTCTGGAATTATCAAAAGTCCATCTGAGCGATGGGAAATTTCCTCTTTGTTGGCCCACCACCGAGAGATCCAGTGCTGGTCCCATAGAAGGACCAGAGACAGAGGAGGAGGGGGCAACAAGAGAAGATGGGAAAACGTGGAGACACGCGGCGGCGGTTGAAAGCATAGCCAAAGAAGTGTCCACGAGAGGAAGGGAAACCGTAGCACAGAAGACATAGGAAGGGAAGGGAGCCCTAAATGAGGGAAGAAATGGTAGAAGATAAATCAGCGAGGGAGGAGAAGATAGACGAAGAGGTGGGGAAAGAGTAGAAGAAGGGATGAGGACGCGACCAAAGGGGTGGTCGCGTGAGTCACTGAGGAGGGGAAGGAAGAGAAGAAGAAGGGATAAAAGGGACTTCGTGGTTGTAGCAAATGCCGACATCCCGAGTGGATGGGCGTATGTGACTATCCTCCACGCTTCTTTCTCTCCGTGAATCCGGAGTTATTACTGCTCTAGCAGCACTGTGGAAAGAGGACATTCGGGGCTTCTTCGTGAATGGTGCTAGATTCACCTTCTACACCTTTGCCTTTTAGCTGCTTCTCGACCTCGAGGTGCATTGCCAAATGGGGAGGTAGTGAAATCTACCCCGAGGTAGATCAGCCTGCTCATGCGGCACCAAAGCTCGTCTGCGCATAGTCTCTTGACCCTCTCCTCAATTGTTTGAGGAGCCTTGCTTCACAATGGCCGGAAGGGCCAATCATCCCCTTCCGTGTCATTATACACCTTGTCTACTTCATCTTCGTCATTTGGAAGCCTTTGGGGACAATGGCCACTCCGTATTGGATAATTTCCACCAATGCTAAGCGAGAATGATCCTTTCTTCTAAGTTCCACCTCGTGGATGATGTCAATGTAAATATCCTCAATTTGAGGGACATGGATCGGATCAAGCTTAGCCCTTGGCAGGCAGCCCCTTGGGTCGAAGGTGGGCCTGGCTGGGAAGTCATGCTTCAAATTGAGTAACTCTAGCTCTGCAAACATTTCCTTTGCCTTGTGGTGACAAGAGCATGTGTATCGGCCTACTGTGAGGGGGAAAGGAGTTCCACCCTTCTTTCTTTTCAGGCACTTTTCATGATATGTGATTAGCTGCCTTGACAGCTCCAGCAGAATCAGCTTAGGTCCAGCATACCTCGGTAGCTCGGGTTGGCTCGCCAAGAAGTCGACCGCCCTCGATAGGTAAATGTGGGAAACCGGGTGAACAGGTCCCCCCACTTCTCCACGGTTGATACAATGTTTTTGGTCGTACGACCATGAGTCAGATTTGGCCTCAACAGGAAAATGATGTGATAGAAGAAAGCATCATTAATTTTGGCGAATTGAGGGATGCTATTCTCCAGCCTCAGTTCTGGATAATATTCATATATCTTGACCTGAGGCCAAATTCCACTTCGGTTTAGCCCTGGATAATCTCTCTCCGATGCTGCAGCGTAGACCACGTAGGAGTTCATATGGAATACTCCCATTGTGCTGAACTGTTGTAACTACTCGGAAATGGTGCTGCTTATAATCTCCCCCCAGCAAAAGCGTTGCTCAGGCACATTTTTATTCATTGTCTCCAAGTACCTCAGCATCCATTTATGGAAGTAGTGGGCGTCAGAAAGCCCGAAGACTCTGCTCAGGAAAGTAATAGTATCACTGAGCTCTTCTGAGAAATCACTGCGGTGGATAATCTGGGGCCACCGGGTTACCACCTTCTTGTTTTTCAAGTATACCTCATTCATAAGTTGCATGCATTGGTCTTCATCGTCTTCCCAGGCCTTGATGCACTCTTCTTGGCTGACGGCCACAAAGTGCCGGTGGTGAGGGATGCCGAGCATTATCTCAAAATGATGGGTAGTGAGGTTTATGACTACCTCGCCCTTGCTGTTTTCGACACATCTTGTGTCCTTGTTGTAAGATTGTGCAATCACCATCATGAATTCATTGTTGACGGCACTGACGGGGATTCCTCCGGCGAAGTGCAGGGCACTGCCTATTAATTTGTCCATCCACGGACTTCTTGTAACCTTCTGAGTTCTAACCCAGAATTCTTCCATGTCAATGTGACCCAATTCTGAGTCTCTGACATCCATACTGCATTCAGCCTGTGATTCGGGCATCCTGACCCTTTGATATTTGTACTTCATCTCTTCCTCTGTAAGCTTAGCCTTTCCTCTTGGTTTGGTGGGTCTCTTGCTGGATGTAGACATATGTTCTTTCGAACTCAGTTGCTGATCTGCATGAAGAAGAAGCGAGACCCAATCCAAAAAGGTTGAATTAGCCATTTGATCTTCCATTGGAATGTCAGCAGAAGAAAGAGTTAGAGATTTTAAGGCTCAGGGCGCAGGGCGCATGAAAATTGCAACTTGCAGGCCAAATAGATAAGGCGCATGGCGCATGGATGTTGCAGATTGCATTTTATAAAGGGCGCATGGAATTTTCATGTTGCATTGGGATTTGGTGCGCCCTTCGGCGCATGGATGGATCGTGTAACATTGACTTTTCGTGCGCCAAAGGGATATGGCGCGGCGCACGAAGAGTTTACACAACATAATGTTATTGCAATCGGGGATGCGCCTGCGCCTTTATAGCTTCATACTTGCGCAGATAAAGCTTGTGTTGCATGGAAGCTGGGTGCGCCAAGGGCGCATGGAAACGTGATGCAGCACAAAAGGATGGCGCGCCAAAGGGGCGCGAGATTTGACACTTGTAGCATGTGAAAGAGGCGCGCCAAAGGGCGCAGAGGTTAATGATGCAACAAGCAGGCTGGGTGCGCCTCTGGCGCAGGGATGTTGCAGATTACAAGGCGGTCAGATGCGCCAAAGGGGTGCAAATGTTCATGATGTTGCAGGGGTGACAGATGCGCCAAGGAGGAAAACAGAGAACTAAACTCTCAAAGGGGGTTTTACATGATGTAGGTTCCTTCTACTCCTTCGTTCCTATTTGAAAGGCTCAGTGGGGTAGATAAAATGATCTAGATCAGGAGGGCCACAACCACTGTTTCAAGAAAATGTCCTTCTCCAGCAGATCTGGAAAGAGGAAGGATAGCATGGGGGGAGACAAAGAAACTGAGAGGAGGCTAGGCCAACACATTTATATTTCAAAACCAACTAGCAAGCTAAAACCAGACCAAGAACACACCAAGAACTAAAAACACAAAACGCACGAAAGAGAAAGTGACCTCATACCTAGATAAATAGCAAAAGCTCGAACGGGTCCACAAGGCGATGAAAATAACAAGGCAGAGGCTGACAGGCTCAGAAAAATCACGTGCTCAGCGAATAATGAAAATGACATTTGGGCGCGCAAACCATATATATAGGTTAGCTGGTCATTAATGCGCCACCCACTTTTGAAAAGTGCATGAAAACTACTATCGACAGGAGAAAGCGTGCGCCCTTTGGCGCACGAAAGTATTTGACAACAGGAGACAAAGCGCACCTTTGGTGCACCAAAAGCATTGTCGACAAAAGCATTGCATCAACATGACTAAGATTATGTGTGCCCTTCGGCGCACCAAAGGTGGCGCAACAAAAGGTGTACCAACACAAGCGCATGCGCCTTGCGCACGCAGGGAGGGTTCAACATTCTTTGGCGCATGAAAAGTTGTGTTGACATTGAAAACCATGCGCCAAAGGCTTTTAAGGGGGCGCATCAAAAGTTAGTGTTGCAAAGCAATTTCATGCGCCCAGCCAAAAAGACTAAAAAGACTAAGTTCGAAAACTAGATTTCCCGGGAAGGGATTTTACAACGTTTCGAACACAAGGGATCCCTAACGAGGGATCGGAACAAAATTTTCGGTATGGTTATCGGTAAAATTGCCCTTGTCAATTTTACGGGATAACAGCTGGCTCTTTCTGGGGACTATCCCTGAGTGAACTCGGGGGTAGAGAATCCCAGATCACTTGTGCCTATCCATTGGGTAACAGAGTCAAAAACAAGGGCGACCAGAGGGGGAACGAAAGAAAACACACAACAAAACAAAAGCAAACACACAACGGAAGCAAACACACAACAAAAGAAAAACTGTACAAAGAAGAGAGCAAGCTCTACTTCCTGAAGATCTTCAGATGCTGCCCGCTATAAGGAAGCGGAGTTCGGTTCCATCCAGATATGAGAGATAGAAACTATTCTCTCCGTTGAGCTGCTTGATCTTGAAGGGCCCTCTCCATAGGGAATCAAACTTTCCATGCATGCCCTTTGGTTCTCTTCACTTGTCCCATAAAAGGACGAGATCTCCCACTTGAAAATCCCTTTGCTTGGCCTTCTTATCAAAAAGCTTCTTAACTTGATTCTGATGTTTAGTGATTCTATCGACCACTCTTACCCTCTTTTCTTCAAGTTCTGCCAAATACATGATTCTCTTTTCTAGAGAATTCTGGAAAGTTTCATCTTCTATGGCTCGTGCCAAGCACAGAGCAGGAAGTTCTACAGAAATGGGAAGCTCGGCATCAATGCCATATAACACTTGAAAAGGTGACATGCCGAGCGATCTCTTGGGAGTAATACGATCGGCCCACAAAGCGTCGTACAAAGACTTGTGCCACATTCGCTGATTCTCCTCTACTAACTTCCGTATGATGGTCACCAAGTTCTTATTACTGGATTCCGCCTGACCATTTCCCTGAGGATAATAGTCGGATGCGTGAGCCAAGGTTATCCCATATTCATAGAAAAAACTAATAACTTCTCGTGAGGAGAAGTTAGAAGCATTATCAGCAACGATTTTGTTTGGAACGCCGAACCTGACAATGATATTTTCTTTAATGAAATTGCAAACCACCTCAGAAGTGGCATGCTTGATGTGTCCGGCTTCCACCCACTTGGTGAAGTAATCCGTTGCTGTAAGGACATAGCTATGTCCAGCACTCGATTGAGGATTGAGTGCACCAATAAAATCAATTCCCCATTGCCTGAATGGTTCATTGATAATGACCGGCCTTAGGGGAAAGGCAGCCAACTTGGGCTTGCCAACGAATTGAATTGTAGGTAGGGTTCACACTTCACCACCCGTGATGGTCAGTATCTTGAAAGAGTGTCACCAATAGTACCTGGCTCGAATGATCTTGTGTGCAGCTACGAAGGAAGAGAAATGCCCTCCACAGCTGAATTGTGAAAACTTTTCCAAAGTTTTACTTGCTGGGGCTTGTCGACACATCGCAGGAAGATGCCATCTATCCCACGCTTATATAAGCCGTCATCCCAGATGACATATTTAGCCACCCTGAGCTTTATAGTGCGCTTCTCCTTTGTAGTTAGGTGCATCGGGCATTCGCCGTAGGTAAGGAAGAAAGCGATGTCGGAGTACCACTCATCACTAGTTGCAACAAATAGAACCAGAGGGAGAGAATCAGGCTCTTCCTGCCGGTCCCGTGTTTCATCGGTATAGTCACCCCTTTCACCAGGGTTTTCTGAATCTTTGTTTTCAGCCATTAGCTGACACAGGCCCTTGCCCCTTACCAGCTTGGTTGGTTTAATGTCCAGGTCATACTCCTGGACCTTTGCGATCCAATTTCCCCGCAAACTTCCTAACTCCTGCTGAGTTAGAATTGATTTCACCGCCGTGTCAGGGACCAGCACCACCGTATGCGAGTTTAGAATGTAATACCTGAAATTCTTCACTGCTTTGACAACGGCAAAGGCATGCTTTTCCAATTGAGTCATCTTTAGTTCATGAAGCTTGAGGGGAGAACTCATGAATGCAATCGGGGACTCAATGTCTTCTGAATTCTTTTGCATTAAGATTGTAGACACAGTATGCTCAGATGCATAACTATACATGATGAAGTCTTTGGAGAAATCGGGACATACCAGGACTGGTGCATGAGCAACAGAAGCTTTTATTTCTTCAAATGACCTTTTCCCCTCTTCACTCCATCTGAAAGTTGGTGACCCCTTCATCATGTTTAATATGTGACGGGTCTTCTCAGCAAAGTCAGGAACAAAACGCCTGAGAAAGTTCACCTTTCCAAAGAAAGAATGAACACCAGTCTTGCTTGTAGGCAGAGTAAGGCTTTGAATAGCCTTAACTCTTTCGGCATCTATCTTTGTTCCTTCTTTGCTAACCACATGGCCTAGCAACTTCCCTTCCGTGACTCCAAAAATAGACTTTTTTGGGTTTAGGGAAATCCCATGTTCTCGGCACCTGGCCAACACTTGCTCCAAATGATCACAATGATCATTTCGCTGCTTAGAGAACACAGTTAAGTCATCTAAATAAACCACAATGACTTTCCCCATCATACCTTTGAATGCAAAGTCCATGGCCCGCTGAAAAGTGGCACCAGCATTAGTTAGGCCGAAAGGCATCCTGCTGTAGGCAAATGTACCCCAGGGAGTAGTGAATGCTGTTTTAAACTGATCTTCAGGTGAAACCTCAATCTGATCAGAACCTGAAAACCATCAAGCATGGACAAAGATCTCTAATCCAGCCATCGCTGCAGTAACTTGATCCATTATCTAAGAGGGTAGTTGTCTTTCAAAGAAGCTTGATTCAAATTTCAAAGTCTACGCAATGCGTATTTCACCGCTTTTTCTTGCAGACCGGCACAATATTTGCTACCCAAGTACCGTGATGGATAGGGAAGATGATTTTTGCGGCCCAAAGCATCTTCTGAATTTCGGCCTGGATGGTACCCGAAATCTTGGGATTATAGTGCCTCTGCTTCTGGCGGAAGGCTTTGACATCGTCTTTCAACGGAATATCGTGCTGAACGTCCTTTGGCTTGAAGGACTTTAAATCGGCATAAGACCATGCCAATACATCCATATATTTTTTCAGCAACTTGACAAATTTTCGCTTCTCCTCAGGCGTGCAACATTTGCCAATGTTCACGAATTGCGGGTGTTCTATCGAACCTATATTGACCGGTTCGGTTTCTGGGGACGAGCTAGGGTCGTCCCGCTTCTTCTTTTTTACAAAACGGTCATGCCTGTCGAACAGGCGTTCCAGAGAAACCAGGCCCTTTGGAATTTTATTTCCCTTGAGCTGACATATGCCATCGTTCTCCTTTGTTTCATTGTGGTTTTGACCGTGATTGATTCACGGCATGTAGAGGTGGATCCTTCAAATACAACTCGTCAAAATTTTCTCGATTTTTCCGTAAAGGAAATGAGTTGATTATCATCGTTGAATACTTACCAATGCCGAGAGTTATCTGCACGCTCGGCGGAAAACCACCTCAATGGTGTATTTGTTTGTTTTCAAACCCGGGTGGGGAGCATGAGAGATGTTAAACAAACAATGAATCGCCATGTCATTTTGAGCTCTTGAATTGCCCCTATTGAAAAAGCATCAAATTCTTCGATGCTGTCCCATACTGCATTACGGTAATGTCTGAGCCTTTCATTCTTCACTTGGTAAATCCTTTTGACCTGATTTACAACTAGCTCAAAGATCACCTTGCACTTTTAGATTTTTATTCCTCTTTCCTTTGTGGCTTGCATACCGAGTAAGAGAGACTCATACTCAAAGCAAAGATTGTTAGTGTTGAAAACTACAATTTGAAAGAGAGAGGAATGACTTCTTCCTCAGAGATATCAAGACGGCCCCGCCCACATCCACTAGTTGCACAGCTCCCATCGAATTGCAATGTCCATATTTTATTAAGATCTCCTTCTTGAATGAGGACACCCGTTTTATCCGTCTCAGTAGATAAGAAGTAATTCCCCATCCCTGATGATTCAAAAAGGATTTGAGCTTTGGGGTCTTCCGAGCTGGTAACCAAGTATTTCTTTTGTGATTCTGGCTCCAAAGTTTACATTACGCCTTTGACTGGAATTCTAGCTTTGGACCAGTCCATATGAATTTCTCCACCAACTTCGCTGCAAAAACTTCTTCCCAGCAATATTCCGTATGCCGCCGGAATGTCAGCAACGAGGACTGTCATTTTTACTCTTTTATCCGGGAAGGCCGCGAATGCAAATTGCGCGTCCTTGATTTGGCCAACCAACGGCACTTGTTTGGTTTCCAAGGAATAACACCTACCAAAAGGCTTGGTAAGGGTGAGACCCAAAGCATGGGCGACTTTTGCCGGCATGACGTTGTCAGAAGCCCCGGAATCAATTATGCAATTACTCAGCTTGTGACCATTGATCAGCAGAGAGAGATAGAAAGGTTCTATCTTGCCTGACGCAGATGTTGAAGCAACATTTATATGGGATTCAGGGGGAGTGGAAAGGATTCCTTTTGGGGAAACCTGATTAGATATAACAGCTTGATTTTAGATATACTTAGTCAATCTTACAAGTCGTTTCGGGGTTTGATCAAGATACTCACTTTCATACATTTGATCTTGGTCTTTTTGCATGATCTATGATATCAAACGTGGCCAAGGGTCATTGGTAAAGGAATGAGTCCCTCACCTCGCGATGATGGAATAGGATTGGTGGTCTTAGTAGGAATGTGAGAGGATTGATTTGGAGGAGAGATAGGGGGAAAATATTTCTTTGTAAAAGATTTGCCAGGGAGTTGAGTAGGAAGAGGATTACCTCTTTTAGCAATGATCGGAGGCACGTTTGACACGGCCTTCTCCTGCTGAACATGGGCAGAAACTTCCGCTTCTTTTCCTTGTGAGCGAGTAAAAACATATATGATCGCCCGCTTGCAGCACTACCCGGGTACCCTCTTCTTCATCAGATTCTTCCTCATCAAATTCCATATACCCGATAGTAGAGTCGCCAGTCGGTTCACCGACATCTTGATCATCTTCACCTTGAGACGAAGGTTCTTCATAATACTGCTCTTCTTCTTCAATCTCGCCAGAGAATCGACCGAGGGGCCTCAAGTGCCAACCGCGATGAGCAGCCGTAGGTAAGCGCAGCCTTTGTGAAACATTGTTAGGAACGAAATTCCTCCGCGGAATATCCCGGTATGAGGAACTAGGGAGAGGCCTAGGCCAACTGCTTCTTTAATGTGAGCAAATCGTTTGCCATCTTTTGGAATGCTGGATCAGATGAAGTGGTGGGCGAAGGGCCCAAAGATTTAGGCTTGGCTGATTCCTTTTTTAATTCACCAGATATTATCAGATTATCCTCTATGCGAATGGCAGCGGCTTGGGCGAGAACCAAGGTGGCAACTCGTTCCTGAAGGAGCAAGAAACTAACTTTCGAGCTCATAGCGTTTACGAAGAAACACTTTTGATTTTCCGGCGTTGGAAGCATGGCAACAGGGACACGGTTGATTAGTGCATTGAACCGGGTGACAAAATCACGCATGGTCTCATTCGCCTCCTTCTTTAGGTGAGTGATCCATGATAATAATGCAAATGCATCCTCTGAAGGCTTGTATCTATCTTCGAAAGCATCCCGTAAGGTGGCCCAACTGGTAATAGACCCGGCCGGCAAATGCTGAAACCATTCAGCTGCAGGTCCTTGTAGGGTTTCCAGAAAAAGGTGAACCGACACATCTTCGTGGGTCACATCCAAAATACTGCATGACATGATGAATGCAGATATGTGGGAATCCATGCTTTGATTTCCGCTCCCGTCGAATTTAGGAAAATTCTTTCGATTTCCGTGAGGGAGCGCGTGAACTGGATGTGGTAAAGCCAAAGGACCCATCGCGTTTCCCCATGGAACCACCATCTGAAAAGCCGGAAAGAGAACATGAGCTGGAAGTGTGGTTCCGCTGAGTAACAAGGCACTACAAAGGGATGTGGATGCCCCCTGCAAAAGACTTTTTCTTCGTGAAGGTGAGACACTCCTGGATGACCAGCTAGCCGAGCTTAGTGCTGAAAAAACGCCGGTGTCACGCTGAAATTGTGCCTCTGAAGCAGATCGAAAGTAGGATCAGCTTCTCCACGGGCTCTCCTGACGCGTAAAGGTTCACTCGCCAGTGTTCCTTCCAGATCTGCAATGTTATGGCGCAGATTCAAACTTTCTTTTTGGTTGTACTTGCTGATTTTCTGGTTTTTCTGACAAAAACCAGCAGCAAATACTTTTCTAAATATTTAAAACTATCCTCTTCAGAAAACCGATTGCAGTTAAATGACAAATAACAATGAGGATAAGATGGCAGGAAAGATTAGTAAGCTGATTTTCTGATCTGATTTTAACTTTTTTCAGAGGGTTTCAAACTTTTTGCAAAATAAAAAAAACTCGTATCTATGGAAAATACTGATTTTCAAAAACTCAAATGAACTAAAGATCTTTAACTGGTCCAGATCTATGACTCTCAGAAGAAAATTTTTCAATTTGAACGCTTTTTGCAAATTTTTGGATTTTTAACAAAAAGTTCAGATTTGTAAATAGCAAAGAATCTGCTGATTTTTCCGATTTTTTATCTTACTACCATCATAGATCCGATGAGATCTATTCGATCCCAAATGAGTCACCAAAACTCGTTGGTCTGAAAATCATGCCTGATAGATCTATGGATGACGAGCCAACAATGTGCGGGGCTTAGCCCTCTTTGAGTCAAAGAAAGCGAAACCGGTTTATTGCTATTCTACCAAAGCAGAATCTATGCAAGTCTCACAGATTCCACCTTCGGGGTTTGGGATCTCATCCCAAGAGAGTGTTTCAGCCAAAAAGAAAGGAATGAAAGAGGGAAAAGAGAAAGAACAGATCCGAAGGAAGAAAAGAAATGAATTCCAAAGCGTAAAGGTCAAGATTTATGTTTTGGGTTGGTAGTAAATGTGAGCCAAACCTACTTGCATAAATAAACAAAGCAATACCGATGAGCAAATGACAGTAAAAGTAGATATGAATCCAACAGATTAAACACATACGATCTAACGTAAGGAAGATCTAATGCATAACACATCTATTGAGCACAAAGTCTTAATATTTGTATTACATGTTTCTCTCATAAGAAAGCTCAAAGTCTTTCTCTCCTCACTTCTATTTTCATCTAAAAATGTTCACCCCTAATACAACAAGTATTCCAAAGATTTATAGAAGAGAGGAGAAGGAAAGCAAAAAGGAGCCAACAAATATTTACAAAGATATTTACAAAATATCTAAAAGTCATGTTGACTTTTGACAACTTGATGGATGACATCATCCCATGATGCAACATGGATGATGTCATCATTTGTGCCAACACACTTTAGACATTTCAACAAGAAAGTCAGAGAATAGAGAGAAGAAGAAGAAGAGGAAGAAGAAGAAGAAGAAGCAGCTACTCATCATCGTCATCCTGCGGCCGAAAGGGGGTTGCCTGCTTCTGATGCTGCTCAGGAGATGATATGTGGAACTGAGCGCGGTATTCCAAAAACTTGTTAATCATGAGCCCAAATTGATCCTGTGATGGATCCTCAGTGTCGCTCGCTGATTGCTTCGCAAGTCTCCCGCTCGCTATGAGCTTTTCCGGGAGTTTAGAATAATCTTTCTCCGCCTCGATGAGGAACCCGATGAAGTCCCTACAAGCCAAAAAGGTTGTTGATAGATTCAAGTGTCAAATGTGACCTCCGCCCCGCTCGAGAAGCGATCTCCTCAAGATCCGGATAGTTTCATCACCGATCTCATGGTAAAGGAAGGAGTGAGCAGCCCCGAGACATGTTAAGAACAATTCACTCCATTTGATGCATCGCATCTAGGGCCTCTTCCTTCACCTTGTCTATTTTTTCCGTAACAAATTCCAGCTGATCTATCCGATAGTCCAGAGTGGACATGGTTTTGTTGAGGGCCCTCGATGGCCGAAAACTCCGAACTTGACCAAATCTTCGATCAATAAATCGAACATTTGTCAAAGGTCTCATGTTGGAGTCTAGCATGTTCTAGCTCTTCTGATATGGGACCCGCTAATGCTTGGAGTTCCTTGTTCGCCTTTCTGATGTTTAGATATGAATTGACATACTCGGCGATCACTCTTTCACTGTCCCCGAGGATCTGCCCTCCAAGTAGAAACGGCCATACCCGCTCGCCGATCTTTGAATATTCATTGATTTTCTCCTGGCTGAGAAGCTCAGAAGTCTCGGCGGCAGTCGTGGGAGGTGCACTACCCATCTTCTGTAAGGCTTGAAGCAGATATTTGTTCTGCTCCTTCAATAGCCTTTTCTCTTCTTTTATTTCTTGAAGCTTTTTACAGAGGGCATCGACTGCGGAAAGAGCTTCCCCCTGGAGACTTTCGTAAGACGTCCCCATCAGACTTGAGTCACAAAGAAAATCTGCCGGGAGACAGATCTTTTTTCTCCTTGAGGGGATCAGGGTATGCTATTTCCATAACTCTCTCACCTGCAGCACTTTGAGAGAAGCGTGTTACAGGCTTTTGCTTCTTTGCCCCTTTGGCTGGAATTACTGAAAAGTCCATCGGAGCGATGGGAACTTTCCTCTTTTGCTGGCCCAACTGAGAGATCCAGGCTGGTCCCATAGAAGGACCAGAGACAGAGGAGGAGGGGGCAACAGTAGAAGAGGGGAAAAACGTGGAGACACGCGGCGGCGGCATTGAAAGCATAGCCGAAGAAGTGTCCACGAGAGGAAGGGAAACCGTAGCTGCAGAAGACATAGGAAGGGAAGGGAGCCCGGAAATGAGGGAAGAAATGGAAGAAGATAAATCAGCGAGGGAGGAGAAGATAGACGAAGAGGTGGGGGAAAGAGTAGAAGAAGGGACAGAGGACGCGACCAAAGGGGTGGTCGCGTGAGTCACTTGAGGAGGGGAAGGAAGAGAAGAAGAAGGGATAGAAGGGACTTCTGTGGTTGTAGCAATGCCGACATCCTGAGTGGATGGGCGTATGGGACTATCCTCCGCTGCTTCTTTCTCTGGTGAATCCAGAGTTATTACTTGTTCTGGCACTGTGGAAAGAGGACATTCAGGGGCTTCTTCCTGAATGGTGCTAGATTCACCTTCTACACCTTTGCCTTTTAGCTGCTTCTTGGACCTTGGAGGTGCATTGCCCAATGGGGAGGTTGTGAAATCTACCCCGAGGTAGATCAGTCCCGCTCATGCGCACCAAAGGTTGCTCGTCTCGCATAGTCTCCTTGACCCTCTCCTCAATTGTTTGAGGAGCCTTGCTTCTGTCAATGGCCGGGAAGGGCCAATCATCCCCTTCCGTGTCATTATACACCTTGTCTACTTCATCTTCCGTCGTTTGGAAGCCTTTGGGGACAATGGCCACTCCGTATTGGATAATTTCCACCAATGCTAAGCGAGAATGATCCTTTCTTCTGAGTTCCACCTCGTGGATGACGTCAATGTAAATATCCTCAATTTGAGGGACATGGATCGGATCAAGCTTAGCCCTTGGCAGGCAGCCCCTTGGGTCGAAGGTGGGCCTGGCTGGGAAGTCATGCTTCAAATTGAGTAACTCCAGCTCTGCAAACATTTCCTTCGCCTTGTGGTGAGAAGAGCATGTGTATCGGCCTACTGTGAGGGGGAAAGGAGTTCCACCCTTCTTTCTTTTCAGGCACTTTTCGTGATATGTGATTAGCTGCCTTGACAGCTCCAGCAGAATCAGCTTAGGTCCAGCATACCTCGGTAGCCTGGTTGGCTCACCCAAGAAGTTGACCGCCCTCAGATAGGTAAATGTGGGAAACTGGGTGAACAGGGCCCCCCACTTCTCCACGGTTGACACAATGTTTTTGGTCGTACGACCATGAGTCAGATTTGGCCTCAACAGGCAAATGATGTGATAGAAGAAAGCATCATTAATTTTGGCGAATTGAGGGATGCTATTCTCCAGCCTCAGTTCTGGATAATATTCATATATCTTGACCTGAGGCCAAATTCCACTTCGGTTTAGCCCTGATAATCTCTCCGATGCTGCGCAGTCAGACCACGTAGGAGTTCATATGGAATACTCCCGCCAGGCTTTGAATCTGTCAGAGCTTCTTGAAATGGTGCTGCTTATAATCTCCCCCCAGCAAAAGCGTTGATCGGGCAAATTTTTATTCATTGTCTCCAAGTACCTCAGCATCCATTTATGGAAGTAGTGGGCGTCAGAAAGCCCGAAGACTCTGCTCAGGAAAGTAATAGTATCACTGAGCTCTTCTGAGAAATCACTGCGGTGGATAATCTGGGGCCACCGGGTTACCACCTTCTTGTTTTTCAAGTATACCTCGTTCATCAGTTGCATGCATTGGTCTTCATCGTCTTCCCAGGCCTTGATGCACTCTTCTTGGCTGACGGCCACAAAGTGCCGGTGGTGAGGGATGCCGAGCATTATCTCAAAATGACGGGCAGTGAGGTTTATGACTACCTCGCCCTTGCTATTTTCGACACATCTTGTGTCCTTGTTGTAAGATTGTGCAATCACCATCATGAATTCATTGTTGACGGCACTGACGGGGATTCCTCCGGTGAAGTGCAGGGCACTGCCTATTAATTTGTCCATCCACGGACTTCTTGTAACCTTCTGAGTTCTAACCTAGAATTCTTCCATGTCAATGTGACCCAATTCTGAGTCTCTGACATCCATACTGCATTCAGCCTGTGATTCGGGCATCCTGACCCTTTGATATTTGTACTTCATCTCTTCCTCTGTAAGCTTAGCCTTTCCTCTTGGTTTGGTGGGTCTCTTGCTGGATGTAGACATATGTTCTTTTGAAATCAGTTGCTGATCTGCATGAAGAAGAAGCGAGACCCAATCCAAAAAGGTTGAATTAGCCATTTGATCTTCCATTGGAATGTCAACAGAAGAAAGAGTTAGAGATTTTAAGGCTCAGGGCACAGGGCGCATGAAAATTGCAACTTGCAGGCCAAATAGATAAGGCGCATGGCGCATGGATGTTGCAGATTACATTTTATAAAGGGCGCATGGAATTTTCATGTTGCATTGGGATTTGGTGCGCCCTTCGGCGCATGGATGGATCGTGTAACATTGACTTTTCGTGCGCCAAAGGGATATGGTGCGGCGCACGAAGAGTTTACACAACATAATGTTATTGCAATCGGGGATGCGCCTGCGCCTTTATAGCTTCATACTTGCGCAGATAAAGCTTGTGTTGCATGGAAGCTGGGTGCACAAGGGCGCATGGAAATGTGATGCAGCACAAAAGGATGGTGCGCCAAAGGGGCGCGAGATTTGACAATTTGTAGTATGTGAAAGAGGCGCGCCAAAGGGCGCAGAGGTTAATGATGCAACAAGCAGGCTGGGTGCGCCTCTGGCGCAGGGATGTTGCAGATTACAAGGCGGTCAGATGCGCCAAAGGGGCGCAAATGTTCATGATGTTGCAGGGGTGACAGATGCGCCAAGGAGGAAAACAGAGAACTAAACTCTCAAAGGGGGTTTTACATGATGTAGGTTCCTTCTACTCCTTCGTTCCTATTTGAAAGGCTCAGTGGGGTAGATAAAATGATCTAGATCAGGAGGGCCACAACCACTGTTTCAAGAAAACGTCCTTCTCCAGCAGATCTGGAAAGAGGAAGGATAGCATGGGGGGGCAGACAGCAAACGGAGGAGGCTAGGCCAACACATTTATATTTCAAAACCAACTAGCAAGCTAAAACCAGACCAAGAACACACCAAGAACTGAAAACACAAAACGCACGAGAGAGAAAGACACCTCATACCTGGATAAATAGCAAAAGCTCGGGAACGGGTCCACAAGGTGATGAAAATGACGAGGCAGGGGCTGACAGGCTCAGAAAAATCACGTGCTCAGCGAATAATGAAAATGACATTTGGGCGCGCAAAACCATATATATAGGTTAGCTGGTCATTAATGCGCCACCCACTTTTGAAAAGTGCATGAAAACTGCATTGTCGCCGACAGAGAAAGCGTGCGCCTTTGGCGCAAAAAGTATTTGACAACAGAGACAAAGCGCACCTTTGCGCACAAAAGCATTGTCGACATGAGATTATGTGCGCCGTCTTCTACGCACTAAAGAGTGGCACAACAAAAGGTGTACCAACACAAGCGCATGCGCCTTGGCGCACACAAGGAGAGGTTCAACATTCTTTGGCGCATGAAAAGTTGTGTTGACATTGAAAACCATGCGCCAAAGGCTTTTAAGGGGGCGCATCAAAAGTTAGTGTTGCAAAGCAATTTCATGCGCCCAGCCAAAAAAGACTAAAAAGACTAAGTTCGAAAACTAGATTTCCCGGGAAGGGATTTTACAACGTTTCGAACACAAGGGATCCCTAACGAGGGATTGGAACAAAATTTTCGGTATGGTTATCAGTAAATTTCCCTTGTCAATTTTACGTGATAAAAAAACTACTCTCTCTTTATGGGCTAAGTCATATTGGGCAAGTAATGCACCAATGGCAAACCGGTAGCGAAAATATATAAGAGGAGAGGTTCACCAGATAGGTGGCAATAGTACGTGTGGGCTAGAAAAGTACTATTTGAGTAGCGTGAATAATTTCTAATAGTCGTGTCCCCAATTTAATGTGACATCTTTCTTGATAAAATGATTAAAGGAGTGGAATTTATCCACAAGTTGTGAAATAAAGCGACGGATTTCTGAATCTTTCCTTTTAGGATCTACTTCATCCCTCTTTATGAGACAATGAACCCTAGGAGTTTTCCTGATAAAACACTAAAGACACATTTCTTAGGGTTCAAACGAACCTTATAGTCTCTTAGAAGATGAAAGATATGCCTCAACACTTCAGGGTGTTCTTTTCTACTTTTGGATTTTGCTAGGATATCATCAACATAATCCTCCATGATGTTACTCATCATATCATGGAAAATAACTATCATGGCCCACTGATAAGTAGCCTCAACATTCTTAATCCCAAAGGGCATGAATTTGTAGCATAATGTTCCCCAAGGGGTGATGAATGTTGTCTTATGCTGATCTTCTTCCACAATTTGTATCTGGTTATAACCTAAAAAACCATCCATCAAGGATAACTGTAACACCCTGAACTGTTGTTACTTCCTCCTGAGCATACAAGTGTTGATATGTGATTTCTTTGTAAAAAGGATGTGTTCCTTTGATTGAGAAGTCATGCTTGATATGTACTGTATCTTCTTTGCAGATCTTTGACTGAGTCGGAATATGATTGGACTCTTTTATTTATTTCATTTTGCATCTAAGTTTAATCTGACCTCGGAATGAATTATGGAGTTATCCATCTATAAGACCTAGCCTTGGATCAGTGGAATTGATCCAAGTGGTGCTTTAAGTTTATTCATGATGAATTAAAATTACAGACCTTAAGCAGGTTGCAAGGTCTGGATGCATGGAATAAGCTAGTCCGAGTATAACTCAGCCGGTGATGTTAAATGAATTGGTTCCCGATATCGTAATATATCCGGAGAGTCTTGATCATGAGACCGAGTAATAATTTTGTTACATATAATTCGGTAGCCTAATGGTAGTACAGAGTGAACCCTTCGAGAGAATGTATGTTGAAGGTTATTTTTCTCGAGCATATGAAATGTTAGACCTAGCTGGAATTATTAATGTTAGTAACCTAAAACTAAACTTAACCTAGGAATTAGATTAGTGTTAATCTAACCTAGACCTAGGCTAAGAGCTAATGTTCTAAGTTAGTATCTATGTTCTAAGAGGTTAGCCTAGGTGTTATCCTAAATCCTAACCTAAGTTACTAACCTAACTATTGAGAAAGGATTAAGGGGACCTATGGAGGGGTGCGAGCCATGGGCAGCAGTTTCTATGTTATTAAATGCGTGGATAAGCATGAGGGACAGCTAATTTGGTGGAGGTTTTAAAACGGCTAACTTGAGCCGACGTGGCAAGTCGCCAAAGTTGGATATGGTCTTTGATGTGCAATTGTCCATCGCCAACTACGGCGGTCGGTGGCAGTGGAGATTGAGCGGGAAAATGGGAGTAAATTCCATTTATGGACTCGGTCTTCGAGCTCGGATTTCATGGGGAAGCATGCAAAATGGAAAGTTAATAGTTTATTGGGTTTTGCATGCACTCCGGTTTTCCTTCTGTCTGTTCACTGGTTCTTCACACCAGTCTTCTTGGTGTTGCATGGAAAGTATGAGCGTAACTAGCTCTTTCCTCCGCAAGGAAAATATATAAGTCATGGAAATAGCAAATTTCATTGGTTGATCTAACTTGGAAAAGAAGGAGAAGGTTCGAGCTCTTTCAAGGTGGTTTGCTTGAAATTTTAAGCAAATATCCGTGCATGTTAGGCCCGACCTTTAAAAATCTTGCTTTCTTTCAAGTGATTTCATTAGAACAACTCTGTTCGATGATTTTGGAATTAGATGATTTATATGGTAGCCTTGTGTGATTTTGTCACCGTACCTTCTTGCTGGTTCGACTTTTCAATTTAAACCTTGATGGGTGTATCTTATTTTTCGAATCAAGTTGCAATATTTCTTGGTGTTTTGCATTCGGATTTATTTGCAAAATATTTATGCAAGAATGTGTACTGGGCTTGCTCGTGAGAGCCCATGAATTTTTCTCTTGATGGGTGCAAAGCACATTGATACTTGTTGTCAATGTTTCTTATCAATAATTGTTGTTAATGCTTACTGTTGATGCTAGTTATTGATACTCGTTGGGAAGAATACTGATGGACATTTTGTTCAGTTTAATAGGACTTCTTTGTAACTTCTGTCGAGGTTATTAAGGTAGTGGTTACTGAATCTTATTAGGGTTTTGCTTTGATGTTTAAAGTTATTTGTGAATGGATAACTTGCGTGTGTATGCAGTACTTCCTTGCGACCATGCTTTGAAGTTGTTTTTCCCTTGCATTGTGGTTATGGGATGCAACCCGTTGATAGTATGCAATATATATATTTATTGTATTCGAAATGACTCTGTAGAAACCATTGAATGATTCGTGTTTTATGGACCACTGTTGAAGCTTTATGTACATATATATATTGAGTATTGGTAATTTGATTTTGTTGGAGTCCTGAAGGAGTAACAGGTATACGGCATATGTTATTTTGTAATAAATTTTGGTACAGACTCTTAAGTGTACTTACATTTCCTTTAAATGCAGCTTGTGTGAAAATAGGGAAGAGGCTCAGTTGGATTCCTTGTTACAAATTCAGTATTTAGCTTTTGAATAAGCCTGATTTTGAATGGTTACCAATGTTGTCACAATTAGAATCATTATCTATTAATTATCTTGTATACTGTTACTCGGGTTCAGTTGAACCCTTGACAAGTAACTATAGTATCTGCCTCTATTCAACCTGATTGGTACACTTGTTGTTTTTGGCACTGTTGGATTCCTTGAGTATAGTTAGATATCATGTAACTTGGCTCTGTAAAAATGGGTTGTGAATACCACACTTCAAACCGTGAATGCGTCCAGATGAGAATACGGTATGTCATGTTTCCTTTCTGAATATTCCAGTTAGATAAGGTTGTGCATGTTGCGGGAATTCTGTGTGATTATCTCGGCATAGTCTTAGGGAAACATCAATTGCTTAATGTCAAGGAGTCTATTGTTGATTTCGATAAAATAGAAGATCTTTGATTTTGACCTTGGGTCGAAAAGCCTTACTGTGTTTATTAGGGACTAGAAGGGGGCTGAAGGTTGTTGTGAGGGATTGTAGTCGTGTTTTTGTATACTGTAGTATGACTATCCTGCCTTGAGCTTGACTGAACTAAGAAGCCGTTGACTGCACCTCGACAGGCGATGTGGTGAATATCTTCTTGTTTGCCACTTCATGTGGAAGGTCTTGTGGAGTCTGTTTGGTAGATAGTCATCACTGTTGGCGTGATAGCTACTGTACAGAAGTTTTGTTATATTTGATGTTAACAAAACAGTGGTTCTTCTTGTGGCTCGTCTGACTTATTCGTATGCATGTAAGGTGAATGTTTTCCATTTGAGGAGATGGTACAGTCATGAACTTGTTGAAGGGAAATATGAATGACTTGTTTTCTTTCTCTTCTGTTATGAAAATATATGTTGATATTTTTATCTAACCGTTGGAACTGTTTTTAACCTATTTATGGAATCATGATTTGTTATGATATTCCTTTTACTGTTGAATGAAATGATCTGTCTGAAGTTTGCTATTTTTGGAATTCAGATGGATAGATGATTTGGATACTTTCATTCTTCTTGATTTCTTATATTTTGATGAAATATTTGGGAAGTATTTAGGACTATCTGTAACGATAATAGAGTTACCCATTTGTAGTCATATTTGTATTACAAAAGCATAGTCTGAAACATGTATACTTGTTTGGTGAAATGATCTCATTTAAACAGGTTGTTTAATGAAAATAGTTGGTGGATTGCAATTGTTTTAAGAGTTAGTGCTTATCATGCTCATTTCATCGAACCACCCATGTTGACAATTTTGCGAGATGGTCACCGTAAGTGGTAAAAGCACGCAGATCGACAAGATGTTCGATTGTTTAACTTGGTTTTTGATGAATGCGGTTTGATTTTCTTTAAACGTACTATAAAGCGGAAAGATGTTCTTCTTCCGTGAGTATTGTATCAAGTATGCTAAATGCATAAAATGTATTTGATTAATTCTGAAAGGAATGGAAATTGATATTTGTTACTTATGTGTTTGTATTCTTACCTTTGATAGTTTGACCTTCTTCGGTTCAAATATCTTGAGAGCATTGTTATTATTGTATATATTTGGAGACTTTTGTGATTGTCAATATAAGCTTGCAAGAATATGAGACTGAATTCTTATGATTGTTTAGTAGTTCCTGTATGTTCTATCAGAAGCTAAACTGAAATTTAGATCACTGTCTTTCTGAAAGATAGGGTTAAAATAAACCTAAGTAGAACACTAAACAAGCTGAATTAAATTATTAATCCCTAGTCTTGATTAAGCCAGGACAACATTTAATTGGATTCTTAATCATTATATCTTGATACTAGTAAGTACGATATAAATTCAGTAATGAGAACTGAAATAAACCAAAAGGGGTTCTGTTGGCAATCTCGTGTGAAGATTATGAGTTATTGTCCAATTTCGTTGATTTAGAATTATGTATATTCTATGAACTCCTTGATGAGACCTTGGTCTTAATAACTTCTCTCGTGTAATGGGTTTTATTGAGAAAGTTCATTCTATGATGAGAAATCCAGGATCGGAAAGGCTAACCTTAGGGGAACGTATTTTAATATAATTTAAACTCATTATGCGTAACGCTTATTATTAAGTAGATATTTTTGAGGTGGATTTAAAGGTTGATGGCACAAGTCAACTGCAAGGTTGTACCTTCAAGAAGATTAGGATCTTCTGAAGATACAACAATGCAGGTGACTTATGACGACACCCTTTGCATTGATCATGAAGATTTACACCTTTAACTCGAACAAGTTACTCTGGGGCCGATTAGGAATGTGGTTACATTATAAGGCTACCTAGGAGACTCGAGGTATCTTGACACACTGGTTTAACTAGGGTTGACCCAGTATGTCATCTTATCCCTAGTCCTCGATTGCATCCATATAACGTTGTCACCTTACTAATCCATTCCCGAGTGATTAACCTTGGGATAGGAGGGACTGACAGAAGTCGGTATAAGACATTCTACATAACATAAGAATGGGGTGAAGGATGTATTCCAGATTGACGAGTATGTCGTTAAGTAATACGAGACATAAGCAGTATGTTTCAAATCTTTGGCCAAAGTATCGCAAGCTGCTTGATTGCGTTGTCTGAATCACCCGGTCTAAGGGATGAGATGCCGATGAATAATGGTAATGCAGTTATTCGATTAGGTTCCTTAGACAGAGCATTCTAAATCCTAGAATAGGAAGAGAACCGAAAGAGTGATGTGTTAAATAAAAACACCAACTCTTATTACTCATGAATAGATTGGTAGATTGCCGAGTCATGGAATGAATAGATCGAGGTACTCAAGTCATTACAGTGCATATGGTTATCTCATATATGAATGGTTATTTGATTTGTGATTTCTAAATTATGTATTTAGAACCAGGAAGCATTTATCAAAAAAAAAAAAAAAAATTGACTTGTTCTATTGTCTAAAATGAGGATGTTACATCTTGGTATCAAAGTCAAGGTTGTAGCTCTTGGGCCTATTGTGTCCATAATCAAGAGAACCTGAATTTTCTTGTAACGTAAAATGGTTAGAACAAGGGGAAACGTTGCGAATAATGCTCCACCTGAAGGAGGGGCAGCAACAACCCAGAAACTTGATGAGATCCTTGCTACCCTGTTGGACACAAGAGATCGTTTAGATGTACTTGAGCAGCGAGGTGATGGGAAATGAGGAGGATGAAGAAGGCGGTAATAACAATCAAGCAACCTCCCGAGGACAACCCCAATATGGGTGTTAATGTTAATGCTGGGAATGCACCTATCCAACCGAGAAAACAAAAAGGCCAGATTGGTAGCAGAACTCACTAATGATATAAAAAGGATAAGTCCACCTAAGTATGATGGCACTACATTAGGAGATGGAGCTGAGAACTAGCTCAGCGAAATGGAGAAGTACTTTGCAATAAGGAACTTCTCGAGAAACCAAAGCTATTTGGGGAGCCTATCACTTTCCCATGAAGCATCTTCGTGGTGGGATAGCCGTAGTAAGTCTGAACTAAATATTGATGAGACCAATATTACTTGGGATCAATTTAAAGGCTATTTTAGGAAACGTTGGCTGCCACAAATTTTCTATGATCGTAAAATGACAAATTTCAGACTTAGCTCAAGGAAGCTAACGTAATCGAATTACGGAGTAGTTACAAAACTCCTCAAGTATGTACCGATATCAAACTGACGAGAAGTTCAGAATATGGAAATTCATCATGGGATTGAATCCCATGATAGGGGGAGAGGTCGATGTTCATAGTCTAACCACTATGGAAGGAGTTGTTGAAAAGGCCATAAGGCAAGAACATAAATTAAAGGCTATTTCTGCTCATAAGGAGGAAGTGCGGAAGAAGACTACAAATCCTTCTTCAACCTCTCTTGCACCTTAAAAGGACCATGGAAAAAGTTTGGAAACAAGAGTAAGTTTCCAGGTGATAATGAAGAAAGAAAGCAGTAGTAAATAAGCCTGCTGGAAATATAAGAGATAATTTTGCTAAAAACTATAACAATGGGCAGAAGCCCTATGGAGGACAACGTGACAATTACAAGGCTGGAGGCAATTCCAGCCCTAAAAGGGACCTGTAGGAGGTTGCTAAAATTGTGGCAAAGACCACTACGCAAATCAATGCCCTTTAAAGAAAAATGATCATAATCAATAGCATAAGATACATGCTGCAGTAGTAGACAAGCAAGCTGAAAAGTAAGTGACACCTATAGAAGTTCCGGGTAAGTTATTTGGCATACCTGTCACTATTCTTTTTGATACAGGAGCTACTGAATGTTTTATTTCTAATAAACTTGCTTCTAAACTTAAAAGAAAAGATGGAAAAATGGATAAATCTTGGACTATACAGTATGGTAATAACTCTGTTCATACAGTGAGTATGTGTCTTTTTGGGGCAGTCCTTGACTTACCTAATTTCTCCATGGAAGTTGACCTCTATGTTACACCTTTAGGATCGTATGACATTATCATCGGTGTCAATTAGTTAGCTGACCATAAAGCAAAGGTAGATTGCTATGAAAATAACATAAAATGTTTAGATGATCAGCTGGAAACAATGAGAGATTCAAGGTGTGAAACGGGAAATTTCAGTTAGAAAACTGTCACCATGCAGCTCAAAAGGCTAAGAATAAAGGATGTACCCTTTATGCGGTAAAGATATCTAAATCTTCGAAGAAGATGGTGATTGCATGAAATAATTTCCTCTGTTACGAAGTTTTAGGGATGTTTTTCCTGAGGAATTACCAGGGTTACCACCCAAAAGGGAATTTGACTTCACCATCGAAATCAAACCGGGAACAGAACCTATTTCCAAAGCACCTTATCGGATGACTACTACAGAGTTAGTCGAGCTTAAGGCATAGTTGTAAGAACTCTTGTCTAAAGGTTTGATTAGACCAAGTGTTTCACCTTGGGGTGCGCCTGTGATATTTGTGAAAAAGAAGGATGGAACACTAAGGTTGTGTATTGATTATCGGATGTTGAACAAGGAAACAATCAAGAACAAATATCCACTTCCAAGGATCGACGATCTATTTGATCGATGCATGGAGCAATAGTTTATTCTAAGATAGATCTTCGATCCGCTATCATCGATTAAGAATTAGAGAAGAAGATATTCATAAAATAGCTTTCTGAACAAGGTATGGACACTATGAATTCATGGTTCTACCCTTTGGATTAACTAATGCACCCGCAGCCTTTATGAACTTAATGAACAATATTTTTCAAGAATATTTGGACAAGTTTGTACTTGTATTCTTGGATGATATTCTCATTTATTCTAAAAGCGTTGAGGAGCACAATGAGCATTTAAAGATAGTTTTGGGAATTTTAAGAAAAATAAAGTTGTATGGTAAGTTATCCAAATGTTCTTTCTTCGATTTAGAAGTTCACTATTTGGGTCATGTCATAAGTAAAGAAGGAATTGCTGTAGATCCTTCAAAAATAGTGGCAATAACTGAGTGGCCTACACCAAAGAATGTGCATGAAGTAAGAAGCTTCATGGGTCTTGATGGTTACTATAGAAAATTTGTAAAGGATTTTTCTAAGGTAGCTACACCAATAACTTCATTGTAGAAGAAGGATAAGAAATTCATGTGGAATGATAAGTGCGAAGCGGCTTTCAAAATTCTGAAAGACCAGTTAACTTCTGCACCTATATTAGTGGTACCAGACCCTAATGGGAGTTTTACTGTTGTAACGGATGCTTCTGGGGAAGGCCTTGGAGGTGTTTTGCTTCAAAATGATCAAGTCATAGCATATGAAAGTAGAAAACTTAAATTACATGAGCTGAATTATGCCCCTCATGATTTGGAACTTGCTGCCATTGTTCATGCACTTCAAGTCTAGAGACACTACTTACTTGGGAAACCTTTTGAGTTGAAAACTAATCACTTAGGACTGAAATATATTTTTACTCAAATTTAACCTTGAATGCCAGACAGAGAAGGTGGTTAGAATTTTTATCACAATATGATTTTGATATTAGCTATATCAAAGGGAAGGAGAATAGAGTAGCTGATGCTCTAAGTCGTAGGAGGCACATTTTTGCTCTTATAACATTAAGAACTCAGTTTAAAGATGAGGTAAAAAGTGCCTCAGAATCAGATGCATACTTTCAACAAGTAAAAGCAGCGCTTGCTGCAGAACCTAAGGATATAAGGTATAAAGGTTTTCATTTTGATAATGAAGGAATCTTGCGTTATGAAAACAGGGTATACGTACCTATGCTGAACGATTTGAGAAAGAAGTTGTTAGTTGAATTTCATAATTCACCTTTCTCTGGACACCCGGGTATCACAAAGATGCTTGCTGATTTGAAACAGCAATACTTTTGGAAAGGTATGAAAAAGGATGTTATTAATTTTGTGACTCATTGTTTGGAGTGTCAGCGGGTTAAGGCAGAACATATGCACCTGTTTGGTGTTATATCCTCATAGCATACTGCAGTACAAATGGCAAGTAATAACCATGGATTTTGTACAAGGATTACCCATGTCCAAGAATAAACATGATGTTATCCTGGTAGTTGTAGATAAACTGACTAAGGTAGCTCATTTCATTGCTGGAAATCTAAAGGATGATTCACCAGTGCTGGCCAAAATATTCGTACATGAAATTTTCAGATTACATGGTGTACCAGAATTGATTATATCTGACAGGGATCCAAGAATGATGTCAAGATTTTGGCAAACGCTTAATGCAGCTCTTGGAATGAAACTAAACTTCAGTTCTGCATATCATCCGGAAATGGATGGACAAACTGAGAGGGTAAATCAAGTGTTGGAGGACATGTTGCGAATGTATTGCATGGATCAACAGTATAAATGGGAAGAGTATCTTCCATTAGTTGAGTTTGCATACAACAACACTTATCATTCATCTCTCAAGATGGCACCATTTGAAGCACTTTATGGAAGAAAGTGCAGAACTCCTGTTAGCTGGGATAGTGTTGAGGATAGAGTGGTAATTGGACCAGAGATTCTCACAGAAATGGAACAGCAAGTTAAGCTGATTCGTGAACGATTAAAGGAAGCAAATAGATAGCGAGAAGAGATATGCTGACCTTAAGCGAGTTGATCGAAGGTTTGAGCTTGGTGAGAAGGTTTTTCTTTGTGTTAAACCCGAGAAAGAGTTCTATAACTTTTGGCAAGGCTGCCAAGTTGTCACCTTGATTCATGGGACCTTTGAAATTGTCGAAATAATCAATCCTGTAGCTTATCGTTTAGCATTACCACCTTCTTTATCTTGCATGCATGATGTTTTCCATATTTCTTTGCTTAAGAAATATGTTTGAGATCTATCACATGTTTTAAATTGGAATTCCTTGCAGTCCAAGACCCGGAATAATCGTGGTTAAACCCACACAAGTGTTGGAAACTCCCAATTGCATTTAAGAAATCGTGAAATACAAAGAATGTAAGGTCCAAAGTGGGACCGATTTAACAAAGAAACTGCAACTTGGGAAAATCTGGAAGAGATGAAAATTGCTTTTCCTTCTCTTTTTCAACGAAATGAAATCATTGACAAAACATTCTTTTATGAACTTATTTTTTTGTAATTATGAAAGCCGGATGAAGGCAAACATTATTCGGGGTGAATAAAATGTGTTGTGACATTGATTTACGGAACTATTCAAGTTGGAAAATAGTCGCATTGACTTGTGAACTAATAAATTGGTTGACTTTGAAGGTTAATTGAATATGTAATCATCGGGATGATGAATCTTTCTAGGAGGAAGCATGTAACACCTGAAATCTGTTGTTACTTCCTCCCGAGCATACAAGTGTTGATATGTGATTTCTTTGTAAAAAGGATGTGTTTCTTTGATTGAGAAGTCATGCTTGATATGTATCTTGTATCTTCTTTGCGATCTTTGGTAGTCGAGAATATGATTGGACTCTTTTATTTCTTTCATTTTACACCTAAGTTTAATCGACCTCGGAATGAATTATGGAGTTATCCATCTATAAGACCTAGCCTTGGATCGGTGGAATTGATCCAAGTGGTGCTTTAATTTTATTCGTGATAAATTAAAATTACGGACCTTAAGCGGGTTGCGAGAAGTCTGGATGTATGGAATAAGCTAGTCCGGAGTATAACTCAGGCTGATCATGTTAAATGAATTGGTTCCCGATATCGTAATATATCTGGAGAGTCTTGATCCCAAACCAGGTAATAATTCTGTTACATATAATTCGGTAGCCTAATGGCGGTACAAGAGTGAACCACTGTTCGAGAATGTATGTTGAAGGTTCTTTTACAGAGCATATGAAATGTTAGACCTAATGGAATTATTAATGTTAGTAACCTAAAACTAAACTTAACCTAGGGGTTAGATTAGTGTTAATCTAACCTAGACCTAGGCTAAGAGCTAATGTTCTAAGAGGTTAGCCTAGGTGTTATCCTAAATCCTAACCTAAGTTACTAACCTAATTATTGAGCAAGGATTAAGGGGACCTATGGAGGGGTGCGAGCCATGGGCGCGGTTTATGTTATTAAATGCATGGATAAGCATGAGGATAGGTAATTTGGTGCATGTTTTAAAACGACTAACTTGAGCCGACGCGTGGCGGTCGCCAAATGGATATGGTCTTTGATGTGCAATTGTCCATCACCAACTTCGGCGGTCAATGCGGTGGAGATTGAGCGGGAAAATGGGAGTAAATGCCATTTATGGACTCGGTCTTCGAGCTCGGATTTCATGGGGAAGCATGCAAAATGGAAAGTTAATAGTTTATTGGGTTTTGCATGTGCTCCGGTTTTCCTTCTATCTATTCACTGGTTCTTCACACCAGTCTTCTTGGTGTTGCATGGCAAGTATGAGCGTAACTAGCTCTTTCCTCATGAGGAAAATATATAAGTCATGGAAATAGCAAATTTTGTTGGTTGATCTAACTTGGAAAAGAAGGAGAAGGTTCGAGCTCTTTCGGTGGTCCTTCAAATTTTAAGCAAATATCCGGGCATGTTAGGCCACGATCTTTAAAAATCTTGCTTTCTTTCAAGTGATTTCAATAGAACAACTCTGTTCGAGATGATTTTGGAATTAGATGATTTATATGGTAGCCTTGTGTGATTTTGTCATTGTACCTTCTTGCTGGTTCAACTTTTCAATTTAAACCTTGATGGGTGTATCTTATTTTTCGAAGCTGTTGCAATATTTCTTGGTGTTTTGCATTCCGGCTTTATTTACGAAATATTTATGCAAGAATGTGTACTGGGCTTGCTCTGTGAGAGCCCATGAATTGTTCTCTTGATGGGTACATGCTACTGTTGATACTTGTTGTTAATGCTTACTATCGATACTTGTTGTTAATGCTTCTTGTTGATGATAGTTATTGATACTCGTTGGGAAGAATCTTGATGGACATTTTGTTCGATTTAATAGGACTTCTTTGTAACTTACATCGAGGTTATTAAGGTAGTGGTTACTGAATCTTATTAGGGTTTCGCTTTGATGTTTAAATTTATTTGTGAATGGATAACTTGCTGTGTATAGTACTTCCTTGCGACCGTGCTGAAGTTGTTTTTCCCTTGCATTGTGGTTATGGGATAAAACCCGTTGATAGTATGCAATATATATATTTATTGTATTCGAAACGAATCTGTAGAAACCATTGAATGATTCGTGTTTTATGGACCACTGTTGAAGCTTTATGTACATATATTTGAGTATTGGTAATTTGATTTTGTTGGAGTCCTGAAGGAGTAACAGGTATACGGCATATGTTATTTTGTAATGAATTTTGGTACAGACTCTTGAGTGTACTTACATTTCCTTTCTGTGCAAGCTTGTGTGAAAATAGGGAAGAGGCTCAGTTGGATTCCTTGTTACAAATTCAGTATTTAGCTTTTGAATAAGCCTGATTTTGAATGGTTACCAATGTTGTCACAATTAGAATCAATATCTATTAATTATCTTGTATCTTTGTTACTTGGGTTCGATTGAACCCTTGACCATTAACTATAGTATCTGCCTCTATTAAACCTGATTGGTACACTTGTTGTTTTTGCCTTTGTTGGATTCCTTGATTATAGTTAGATATCATATAACTTGGCTCTGTAAAAATGGGTTGTGAATACCACACTTCAAACCGTGAATGCGTCCCGGATGAGAATACGGTATGTCATGTTTCGTTTTTGAATATTCCGAGTTAGATAAGGTTTTGTGCATGTATTTACGGGAATTCTGTGTGATTATCTCGGCATAGTCTTAGGGAAACATCAATTGCTTAATGTCAAGGAGTCTATTGTTGATTTCGATAAAATAGAAGATCTTTGATTTCGACCTTGGGTCAAAAGCCTTACTGTGTTTATTAGGGACTAGAAGGGGGTGAAGGTTGATGTGAGGGATTGTAGTCGTGTTTTTGTATACTGTAGTATGACTATCCTGCCTTGAGCTTGACTGAACTAAGAAGCCGTCGACTGCACCTCGACAGGCGATGTGGTGAATATCTTCTTGTTTGCCGCTTCATGTGGAAGGTCTTGTGGAGTCTGTTTGGTAGATAGTCATCACTGTTGGCGTGATAGCTACTGTACAGAAGTTTTGTTATAGTTGATGTTAACAAAACAATGGTTCTTCATGTGGCTCGTCTGACTTATTCGTATGCATGTAAGGTGAATGTTTTTCCATTTGAGGAGATGGTACAGTCATGAACTTGTTAAACAGAAATATGAATGACTAGTTTTCTTTCTCTTCATTATAAAAATATATGTTGATATTTTTATCTAACTCGTTGGCTGTTTTTAACCTATTTATGGAATCATGATTTGTTATGATATTCCTTTTACTGTTGAATGAAATGATCTGTCTGAAGTTTGCTGTTTTTGGAATTCAGATGGATAGATGATTTGGATACTTTCGTTCTTCTTGATTTCTAATATTTTGATGAAATATTTGGGAAGTATTTAGGACTATTCTGTAACGATAATAGAGTTACCCGTTTGTAGTCATTTTTGTATTACAAAAGCATAGTCTGAAACATGTATACTTGTTTGGTGAAATGATCTCATTTAAACAGGTTGTTTAATGAAAATAGTTGGTGGATTGCAATTGTTTTAAGAGTTAGTGCTTATCATGCTCAGTTCATCAAACTGACCCATGTTGAAAATTTTGCAGATGGTCACCGTAAGTGGTAAAAGCACGCAGATCGACGGGATGTTCAAATTGTTTAACTTGGTTTTGATGAATTGAGTTTGATTTTCTTTAAACGTACTATAAGAGGAAAGATGTTCTTCTTCCGTTGAGTATTGTATCAAGTATGCTGAATGCATAAAATGTATTTGATTAATTTTGAAAGGAATGGAAATTGATATTTGTTACTTATGTGTTTGTATTCTTATCTTGATAGTTTGACCTTCTTCGGTTCAAATATCTTGAGAGCATTATTATTATTGTATATATTTGGAGACTTTTGTGATTGTCAATATAAGCTTGCAAGAATATGAGATCGAATTCTTATGATTGTTTAGCGGTTCTGTATGTTCTATCGAAGCTAAACTAAAATTTAGATCAATGTCTTTACGAAAGATAGGGTTAAAAAAATAAACCTAAGCAGAATGCTAAACAAGCTGAATTAAATTATTAATCACTAGTCTTGATTAAGTCAGAACAACATTTAATTGGATTCTTAATCATTATATCTTGATACTAATAAGTATGATATAAATTCAGTAATGAGAACTGAAATAAACCAAAAAGGGGTTCTGTTGGCAATCTCGTGTGAAGATTATGAGTTATTGTCCAATTTCGTTGATTTAGAATTATGTATATTCTATGAACTCCTTGATGAGACCTTGGCCTTAATAACTTCTCTGTGTAATGGGTTTTATTGAGAAAGGTCATTCTATGATGAGGAATCCAGGGATCGGGAAAGGCTAACCTTAGGGGAACGTCTTTTAATATAATTTAACTCTTTGTGCGTAACGCTTATTATTAAGTAGATCTTTTTGAGGTGGATTTAAAGGTTGACACTGAAGTCAGCTGCAGGTTGTACCTTCGAGAATATTAGGATCTTCTCGAAGATACAACAATGCGGAGTGACCCAATATGTCATCTTTAACTAGGGTTGACCCGGTATGTCATCATATCCCTAGTCCTCGAGTGCATCCATATAACGTTGTCACCTTACTAATCCGTTCCCGAGTGATTAAACTTGGGATAGGAGGGACTGATAGAAGTCGGTATAATACATTCTACATAACATAAGAATGGGGTGAAGGATGTATTCAGTTGACGAGTATGCCGTTAAGGAATACGAGACATAAGCGATATGTTTCAAATCTTTGGCCAAAGTATCGCAAGCCTTGATTGCGTTGTCTGAGTCACTGGTCTAAGGGATGAGTTGTCAATGAATAATGGTAACGCTTGATTATTTAGTTAGGTTCCTTGACAAAGCATTACGAATCCCGAGAATAGGGAAGAGAACCAAAAGATTGATGTGTTAAATAAAAATGCCAACTCTTATTACTCATGAATAGATCGGTAGATTTTGAGTCATGGAATGAATAGATCGGAGGTACTCCGAGTCATTACAAAATGCATATGGTTATCTCATTATATGAATGGTTATTTGATTTGTGAGTTCTAAATTATGTATCTAGAACCGGGAAGCATTTATCAAAAAAATAAAAAAATTGACTTGTTCTATTGTCTAAAATGAGGATGTTACAATAACATTTCATAACCATTTGTTGAATCGACTATCATGTAAATCTTAGGTAGGGAAAATCATCTTTTAGACATGCTTTGTTGATGTCACAGAAATCTGTGTGGATCCTTATACCAACAGGTTTTTACGTCTTTGGGACTATGTTAGAGATCCATTCTGAATAGTCAATAGGTTTAATGAAATCAACAACTACCAACTTTCCTAATTCTTCTTTGACTAAGAGTGCCACCTTAGGATGCATCTTTCTCAACTTTTGTTTGATTGGTTTGGAATTTGGGTGCACAACAAGGTTGTGCACAACTAGCTTTGGGTCTAAACTAGGCATATCTGCATATGTCCACGTGAATATGTCCACGTATTCTTTTAAGAGCTCTACAAAGGTATTTTGTTCCTGAGCTGAGAGTGAAGCTCCCAACTTGACTATTCTAGGTTGCTCCTCTGAGCCAATGTTGATGTTGATTGTTTCCTCAATAAGCATTTTAGAAGCATCTTCCATCCACGTAGGATCAGGGGGAAGAGTAAGATCGACCTCCTGTGGTAGTTCATGATCATCTTTGAATGGATAAATCACTTCATCGTTCTGATATTCATTCTGTTTGTATGAGTTTATCAATGAGTCTGTCCTTTATGGGATCTCCATTGGGCCTTCTTGCTTGTTTTCTCAAAAGTGGGTGTAATTTTATTTACAACCTTTTTATTTAGCCATCCACACATCTCTGTTTCTTCCCCAAAGTAGGCATAGGTCTCTAGCTAAATCTTAAACCCCTTCTTGTGGTCTCCACCGAATAAAGTCTCGATCCGCATGAACTCTGCAAATGCATCATCACTTTCAAAGAAATCCAAGGGCACGTGAAGTTGTTGATCCCAATCTATAAGTTTAGGATATACAGGGCTAGTGGATATTTTTCTAGGGATGTATTTGGATAAGGTAAGGATCGACGAATCTAGGAATAGGTTCGTGGAGGCAAGATCCTCGTAAAGGCTACATTGGGAATCTACATCACTATCAGAATGAGATGAAACATCCTCATGTTTAGAAGAGGTGGCGTCATTCTCAAAAGGTAGAGCATCATGGGGCCTTATTCCAAGGCCATGTTTATTAGCTTTAAAATGAGGGATAGGGATAGGCTCCAACCAGCCTTGTGCATTAACACCACATCCAAACCCACTATAGCCCATGAAAAACATCATGTGGGGACCTTTGATGTATTGAGGTGCTTGATTGCATGAAGCCATGGTGCCTTACAGGTAATCCACCGGTAGGGTCTTCTAACATTTTTTCCTCATATAGGAGACTACTATGGAAATTTTTTTCCAATGGTTTAGGACATTGCTCACGGGTGCTCTTGAGGCCGAGAATAAGGCTTACCCCTTTTCCTTAGGGATACTGATAAGTCTAATATTAACAAAGCCTACTCAAGAGTGAATGGCTTACTTGGGCCATGTTTTGTTGATGTGTCCTCTCATGAAGCAAATGGATTGACCAATGAGGGAAAATATTGATTGAAAGGCATGAGGGACTCTGAATCTATTCATTTTTTATATCCTCCATTTGTAGAGGGACAACAACATCCGTAAGACATTCATAAGCTGCATGAGAAAAACTATGCAATGTCATACAATGTGTGAATGGTTCTAGGTCACCCAAGATGGTAACCACCTGCCCTTCATGACATAACTTGATGCACTGATGAAAATTTGATGGAATAGCTTGCATGGCATGGATCCATGGGCATCCCAAGAGCATGTTGTGCGAAGGTCCAAGTCAAGGACATGAAACATTGTGTCATGACATGTTGGTCCTACCTCCATGGGAACCACTATAGTCCCTACTGACTCTCTTTCTTCATTGTCATATGCTATGATTGTGATAGTCTTAGCACCCAACTCTATTTTTGAATGGCCTAGTTACTTTACCAGATTTAAGGTGTAAATATTTAGACCGGATCCCCCATCTACAAGTACTCTTTTGATTTTGCAATGGGTAACCACCACTTCGAGATACAATGGAAAGTTATGATTTGGGTTGTTATGTGGGATTGCAATATGATAAAAAGTAATATGATCATTGGTGTCTAAGCATGCAATCATGGCTTGAAGGTTCGTGGGGTCTACCTCTATGGAAACCCCTAAATTTTACAAATTTTTGTACAGTATGTTCTTATGGGCATTAGAGATCTTGAGGAGATCAAGAATAGATATCTTAACAGTGTTTTCTCTAACTACTCTATTAAATTATATTGAACTTCTGAGGGATAGGCATAGGATCTGGTATGATTAAGCGGAGTACGTTTTGTCTCGGTTGTGTAACTCTTTTCTAAAATCTGAATGGTGTTGATCTGTTCATTAGATGAGTTAATGCATCTAATGAGGGAATCATAAGGACTATCATTTGTAGGGTACACATAGGCAACAGTCCTATAGTCATTGGAAGTTTTCCCTTGATCTGGTTTTCTTTTCTTCTTATCTGCATGGTCAAGAAAAGGTTCTTTGTAAATACCCATTTTTTCATTTGAACTTTTACCGGTCTCAGGGAGAGACTCCACAAAAATATTCCCTTCCTCTACGAGGTCTTGGATATAATGGCGCAATATCAAACATCTATCTGTTTTGTGTCCTTTGACACGGTGGAAGTCATAATATTCGTGGTCTTTGAACCAAACCAGTTTTGGAGCATCTTCCAGATATGGTACTATTGTCATTGGATATTCTACCATTTTTGCACCATCTAATTGTTTTAGGATGGTAGATAAGGATTCTGTCAAGGATGTGAACGTATGTTTTGTAGGCGCTTTGGGATGAGGTCCTTGTGAAATATTTAAGAGTGGGCCTATCTATACGGCTTGGACTCTCTTGGAGTCTGTAATGCCATCACCAACAACATGTTTATTCTTATTGAAGAATTTAGGTTTGTCTGTGGATTTGGCTTCATGTTTGTTTTTAGTAATAGGTTTAAGTGTTCCCTTGGCAATGAGCACTTTCTCAATTTGACTGCCTTTCTCTATGACTTCTTCAAAGTTTGAGCCACAATGAATTTGCAAGTGAAAGGCTATTTCTAGGTTTAAGTTAGGAAAAATATGCTCACTAACTATTTTTCTAGTAAGGCACAAGAAAGCGACTAGCTAACCCACGCCATCGTTGTAAAAAATCATACAAATGTCTCATCGGAGTTTTTGTTTTGTATTGCATAGATCGTTCATTATGATGTCACTCTCCATATTATAGGAAGAATGCCTCACAAATTTATCTTCCAACATGGGCCATGTTGTAATGGACCCGTAGGTATGCTTTATAGAACCATTCCAATCCTATGGCTCCTAGGTCTGTGAGGAAAAAGTTGTATTAAGAAATTATTGCTATACGTGACCTCTTGGCAAGCCATGTAAAAGTATTTTATATGATCACGAGGATCACTTTTACACTTATATTTATCAAACTTGGGAATGGTAAAGTGTTTTGGGAAAGGTTGTTGTAACATGTCCTTATCAAAGGGGTAAGGACATAGTTCTTCATACGAATATTTTCTATTTTGGCCTACATTTCCCTGTTGTAATGTAGTAAGTGTATCTTTCATAGATTTCAACTCCTCCTGAATGAGTTTCTCTTTAGTAGGTGATATTGACCTTTGAGCTTGAGTTTCCTTAAAGGTATAGTCTGTATGTGGATCAAATTGAAACTCGTAAGGTTTTTTTGTCTTTGTCTTTGCATATGTTTTTATTTGAAGAGCCTAGGTTTGCTAGTTTCTGACTCAACTTCAAGATCTATTTTTGGAGGATCTCTTCCTCAACTAGGGGCTCCTCTTCTTCATCAAATTTTAGAGGAGGGGAAGCCTTCCATTCAATTTTCACTTTACGTAAAGGTTTATAATGAGTTTTCCGTGATGGTTCACCTTCGATAGCGTCCTTATGTTTCCTAGAAGTGGAAGCATACCCCACATCGAAAGGATTATATGTGTCTAAGATGAATCTTTGCTCTCCTAGGTTAGGGTTAAGGAACTTTATTTATTCTTTGCACTCGTATAGAATTTTAGATCCTAATGTTAAGACTCTTGTGAGTACAGATCTTTATTATAATATAGGAGTTCATCAAATCTACTTAGGTCTAACCTTTGTTGTTCTCCGAAGAAAGTCCGAATCTTATCCACTATGATCGATTAACGTATCCTTATCTTTGACTTGAGAGAAGAGCGGTACTAAATTGTAACCACTTTGAATGTGAATGTGTTAAAAGGGTTTTCTCTATATCATGCTCGTTTGATTTGGCTTCCATTTTTTTATGATTTTAGGCATTACTAGTGAACGTTTGTATGTACCTAGCGTAACCCCTAAGTGTATGGTTTTTGCAAGTTGTTCTAGATGATGTTGGAATTATACTATAGTGTATCCTAGATGTAGTGTTTATATAATCATTTTTATCAAGAAACACTCATATGCACACCTAAATGTTATGATCACTCAATTCATTGTTACCAAGTCTATGCCATAAAAACAAATAGTGACAATGATGTATCAATATGTAAGGCAAGTTAGAACCCCAAAAATGTCTAAGCACTTGATGTCATGTTGTCACGAGTTGTTGGGACCTGGAATATTGACCAAGTATAAAGGCACGTGGGTGTATAGGATCCTAGTTATTGGATGAAGTACAAGGCACAGCGCACAAGAGAAAGGCTTAAGGAAGAAAATAGCACATGCGATGCATGAAAGGAGGTTCAAGACTTAGCCAAATTGAGCACCCAAGGTAGAACATGTGAAAAGTGTGATCGGTTGCATGTGGGTAAGATGTCGGCTGAAAGCAGCTGGCCCGAAAAAAGAGCATGCCACAGGGCGAAATCTTCTAGAAGATCATCATGAGATGGAATGGAGAGCTTAGGCTTGAAGGAACATGCTCACATGGAGGACCACATTCGACACTTGGTGATGGATCTGAGGACACGGAAAGGTGAGTTGGCAGCTTGGGAAAGTGATAAATACAAGTTCCTACCATGGGAAAAGATATAGGAATAGATAAAGAGAGAGATACACATGAAAGAAGGATGTATCATCTAGATATACATAGGGAATAGTGGGTTAGAGAGTGAAAGAAGCTCTACAGAAATGCTGCGAGTGGATATTCTAGTTTAGGAAAGGATGTACTAAGCATGGGGTTGTTATTTTTCTTTTCTATTAGCTTAGCTACATACGTCTAGTGATGTGCATGATTGCGGTCTACACTCTGTGGCACTCTATAATGAATCAATGAATATATTGAGGTTACTGTTGTAAATAGATATGAATATCAATGGGTTTAATGTATATTTCATTCATATGAGTTATCTTTCCTTTCATGATATGAATGAATGGTTGTATCTTTCCTTCATTTATAGTATATGTTACGGAATCATTAAAGCACTCATCCTAAAGTGACTGCAAGGATCGGAGGCCGTTTTGAGCCCTATGGTTCTTGTGTGTCTCACTTATTTCCTAAATACTCTTACACTAATCATAGATAATTCTTCCCTCTAAACTCACATAAAAGAGAGGCTCGACACCCGCGTGCCTTGGGTGGCGCTCAACTTCTGGCCGGGTGATAGACCGGTGTGCATGGGTTCATCCTTTAGTGATAGGAGTAAAAATGACTACATCTTGGTTCCGTTTACGACTCTTTTTGAAGTTGTAGTGGGATATAACATGCATCATGATCTATGTAAAGAGTAATGATGGATCGGTTAACATTGGAAAATGTTGAATCATGCTTCAAGAGCAAAGAGGATGAATTTTCTCGAGATTCAAAAGCTGGACCTGAGTTTAATACACACATATGGGTAGAAGAGAACCTCTACCATGACCTATATAAGACATTATTAGTTTTCTTCCCAGTAGAGTTATATGGATGGCTTTCAACCTATGCATCTAGATCAAGTTGGCGTTATGGATCATAAATATGGACTAAAGAAGACTACCAGAGGTTACAGGATGTAGATATGACGTGGACCTGTACTGTAGATCATTAGTGGAGGGGATTACTTGACTAGGTACACTCTAGAATATGCCATTTCTACGTATTCTTTCCTAGAGGTTACTAAGTTTAAATTTACGTGAGAACCTAGAGAGGAACGTTTCTACGTGTTATTCCTCTAGCTATGAAGATATTAATGGTTACCATGATTTTAGAGGCACTCCTAATGGCCAGCTAAAGCTGCCTACGAGTGTTGGGTAAGGAATCTCAAGTTGAGGAAGATGGCGGATGATATGACAGAGAGAGGGAAGAAAGATGAATCAAGTATAGTGAAGTGTGTGAAAGGGAGATTCTAGATGACACGAGGCTGCTAATGTGATGGATTTATGGAGACGAGACATTGCGGGAAGGATTTGAGGTTCACATGGAGGACGTGGAACCTGAGTATTTTGTGCTACCCCATCTTGGAAAGTGCGTAAGCAAGACCCTTGAGCTTACGGTGAGAGCTCATCACATGGAGAAAGGAGAGTCATTGGCACATATCTGAACCCACCCAGTGACCAAGCCCTGGCGCTTGGTTTTCCCGAACCAGGAAGAATTATTGATCCAGTTGAAACTAGTGGAAGAGATAGATCCACACATAGGAGATATAATTTTTCATTTCCTTCTTCTATGGCTGTACATATTCCAATATTCGGAGGAGTTTTTTGGATAAGGGTAAGTGTATAAGATTTCAGTCTCACATCGGGGAGTGGTGCGGGATTAAGTAGTGGTAGCGGGTACTATCACAAACCGTCGGTGCACAATTCGGTGGGATTGTGGGAGCACTTAGCATAGCTCCTACATGCCCTATTGGACCCAGTGGTTCTAGTGGATCTGTTGGCTCTAGATGTACATGACACGATGGACTTGGTGGATCACGTGGTGGAAGAAACATCGAGAGGAACCAAGGATCTGGTTTAGGACAAGGACCCCAGACCACCTCCTCAAGTATTCTTTGAAATGTCTCTACATTTTCCATATTACAGGGGCATTGAAGATGCTACAGAACATGTTCACAAGTATGAACTGCTATGGCATACAAAGGGTATCACAACCCCAAAACAAAAGGCTAGTCAATTTGTAACCATGTTGCAGGGGTGTGCACATAGCTGGTATAGAAAGTATGACCCTCATCAAATGGTGGTGGACTACACTACTTTAGAGAATGCATTCTTGTAATAATTCCACATTCTGAGTTTGAGTAGAAAAGCATCGGCGCTTTGAAGGAGATTTAGCAGGAATGGCGAGAGAGTGTGCGGAAGTATGATGCACACTTTAAAACTCTCTTGTCTAAGTTATCATATGATATCCATCCTTCTTAGCATGCACAGTGGTTTGTTGGAGGATTGATCACCCCTTTTAGAAGGTACTAATCTCATTAAACTCTTACAAATCCATGCAAAGCATTGAAATCTTCCTTATGCGCTGAGGCTGATGGTAGTATTGATACTAGCGTTAGCCCATTCTTGGAGGCCTAGATTGCTGTGCTATGGCCAAATAGTTGGAAAAATTATCTGCAAACTTAGTCCATGAGACTCATAGTGGTTTGTGGTGCACAGATTGTGAAATAGAGGGGCATGTTAAGGATAATTTCCCCCAGAGGATGGTACATGCTGTGACAGTAGATTATGAGATTTTTCATGGGGACCATGATGCAAGTAGATGTCCCTTTTATGCAACACACGATTAGGAAGAATGTATCTTGTTATTGCAAAACTTACACTTCCACAACCCATGATATGAAGGACTCTAGGCTCATTGATCAGATCCATGAGGCCATTGATCATGGGGTGTACCAAACCATCATTGCTAATGGTTCAAAAAATGATGATCACCGTTATGAGGAGCATGCAGATGGGGGCACCCGTGGAAGAGGTTTTCGAGGAGAATTCCGTGGATGAGGTAACCATGGGGGAAGGAGTGAGTTCCCATGTAGAACATGTTTCAACTATGGATCTATAGAACATTATAAGCATGAGTGCGAAACCTATTACGATACTCATGGTGCATAAAGAAGCATAAGTATGAGGAGTGCACTGGTTATTTGTGTATATGAATCAACAACACCGGAAGGAAAAGGGTGTTGCGATGGTCAACATTAAGAAGGTAGAAATATAGTGGATGCCTTGGGTAGCATGAGATGAAGGTTTGGAGCTGTCTTAGTAACAACAAGGGGAAAAGTTGTGTGCGTAAGAGAGGTACCAAGGCGAAGACCACAGTTACGAGAGAAGAGGTCATTCATGGAAAGTATCCAGAGCCCACACATTAGAAGGAGATATATCGGGACACCATGGATGTTATTCGAAGCTTACAAGGGAGATCCAGGTGTCTAAAGGAGTAATCCAAAAGGAGGAACAAGGAAGGAGAGTTGAGGTGTAAAATGATGACTTGGATGAGGTCAAGGAGGTGTGTAATATGTTAAGGTAGGAGAACATCATTCCTTTACTAAGATCTTGGTTGAGAGAGAAGGTACCATGCATAGGAAAAGCTCAAGAGACGGCAGTCTTGCACGTGAACCTTCCCCCTCACAACCTCACCTATGACAAGGAGATTATGTTGAATGTAGTTGTAGATGGATGGATCCTCAGTAATATACTCATTGAAACTAGTGTAGAGGTTAATGTCCCGACCTTGGATGCATGGCATCGAGATGGGAAGACTGCATTACACCCATCTTTGAATGTGTTGTATATGGCAAACAACACTAAGGCAATGCCCATTAGTGTCTTCAAGGATGCTTGTTATTATTCAGGGAGCCAATTTTACTAGGGACTTTGAAGTCTTGGCACTCACCGAGGCGAGACAATTTCCTAGCACTACTTTGGCGCCCTTGGTGTTATAAGATTAATACGGACCTTTGGTTCAACAAGGGTTACATAAGCTTCAAGAACAAAGAGGAATGGGTCATTATACCCCGGTTGATGAGAAGTTGACACCCTATATTGAAATTTTGGGAGAAGAAGTTGGAAAAAATTTATGTGTGCTCAATTAGAGACCACGAGATGGTACACCCTCTACTAACGGAGTTATCTAGTTTGAATATGCTTAGTCGATGGTAGTGATACCACCATCGGCTTGTGACAATAAGGTGCATGGAACTTACAAATTAATGGGATGGAATTTGAGAGGGTTGGTGACCAAGGTAACAAAGGTGCACAATGTTAGACACCTTAGAGGGAAATAATTGCCCAAGTATTTAGGAGGAGCCTTCCCGAGATCTTTACGCAAGAGGTAGAAGCTCGGTGGAAGAATGAGAAGGAATGGAGGGAAATGTTAAGCTATGTATTGCATGGCACAACAACTCATTGGTGGACCACACATTAGGAGAGCCTTTTAGAGTGGTGCGAGGTAAGAATTGCTCTCTTTGTCAAATTTTCTAGAAGTAATGTACCCACCATCATCAAGGAGTGCCATGTGAAGGAGCCCACCTCTTTCCATATCTAGGAGTGTGAAAAAATCTAGAGAGAAGGTACAAAGCTTTCTTTACCATCCCTCTGGGTGCACAAGTTATATTCTACACTATAGGGTTGTGCATGCACATGGTACATTCATTCGAGACACGTCGCGGACAAGGAATTGGCAAGAGCTCGTGGATAACCTTATTCAAACATTTGAGTATCAGTACGAAGCCATTGGTTGATAAGGCCTTGTAGGGTATCAAGATCCTTACCATGGGGGATAGTGCCAGAATGGAAGATAGGTTGTTAGAGTTATTAGGTGAACTAGGATTGGAGAGACAATTCGAAGAAATTGAGGAAGAATAAGAGTTATAGCTTGAGCATGCATGTTTGGAAAAAGAGAAGGGACATTTAGTATATGTGATTGATGGGGAGGAATTAGAAATATTAAACATTAGCCATTCTATAGGAACATGTGAGGTAGTGCACAGTGTAGATGCTCGTGCGCGTGCCTACCATAAGCCTTTAAAAATGAAGAAAGTTAACATCGGTTCAAAAGAAGAACCTAAGGAAGCTATTATTGGGGATTACTGGAGAGAGAAGGAAGTATCAAAGATCATTGATTTGCTATGTGAATTTGAGGATTTATTCCCGTGTGGGTACCATGAGCTCAAAGGCATTCACCATTCCTTGGGGGAGATGAAGATAAAACTAAAGGATGGTGCACACCAGTTAGAAAAAGGCCCTACTAGATGAATCCCAATTTGTGCATAAAGGTTAAGGAAGAGATAGACAAGATGATAGCTTGTGGGATCATTGAGGCAATGGAAGAATCAAAGTGGATAACTCGACGATGGTAATCAGCGTCGAAGAAGCTAGGAGGATTAGGATTTGTGTGGACTATAGGGAATTGAATGTAGTTTGTGTCATTGATCCATTTCTGACCCCCTTCACTAAAGAGATTTTGGAAGGAGTCGTTGGGCATGAAATCTATTCCTTTACGGATGGATTTTCAAGATACCACCAAGTCCAAATTGCAAAGGAGGACCAAAAGAAGATGACTTTCACCACCGAGTGGGGAAGTTTTCCATATATGGTCATGCCCTTTGGGTTGAAGAATGTGCCTGCTATTTTTTTTTTTGCACAATGGGGCAAGCATTCCAGGACTTCATCCATAAATTTCTTTAGGTCTATTTGGAAGATTGGATAGTATATGGTCTGGTTACGGACCATTGTGACAACTTGAGATTAATGTTTGAAAGGTGTAGGCGGTTGAGGATATCCCTCAATATTAGGAAATGTGTGTTTACTACTCCCTTTAGGACTCTATTGGGTCATATCATATGTAAGGAGGGCTTACTAGTAGATCCCGCTAAGGTTGTAATTATTGTGGGGTTAAGGGAACCTACTAAGTAGAGCACGGTGCATAGATTCCTTGCATATGGGCTATTACGGGAAATCCATTAAGGGATATTCCAAGATCACTTGCACCTTTAGAGTAGATGCTTAGACAAAAAGTGGCTTTAATTGGGGAGAGGCGCATAGATGGAATTTGATACATTAAAAGATAGGCTTATTACCGCACCTATGTTACGTTTTCCCTCTTGGGACAAGACCTTCCATTTCCATGTAGATGCCTCGAAACCGCCATTGGAGAAATGCTTACACAACTAGGTGAGGGATTGTTGATCATCCTCTCTTTTTGAGAGCGAGAAGTGTTATCCTACAAAATTGACAAGGTAAATTTGTAGGTAACTATACCAAAATTCTATTTTGACCCCTTAAGGAAGTTCGACAACGTTCGAAATTGCCCAAAACTCCCTTTCAAAAATCAGGTCCCAATTCTGTTAATGGGGACTTAGCCATTTTTAGCTACTTCCTTCGGCACAAGAATTGTCATGTCAACATTTCCAAAGTTGCACCCCTTTGAACTAGGCACAATTATTCACATGTCGACATCAGGAAATTTGTGCCCCCTTAAAACATCCTTCGACACAAAAAATTGTGTGTTGACATTTCCAAAACGTGCCCCTTTGAACTGGGTGCCATTTCATTCGTGTCGACACCCCAAAATTCGTGCCCCCTTTATCCTTTGGCACCAAGATCATTATGTCAACATCATGAAATGTGTGCTAAGCATTTTTCTAAAGCACTAAAAATGTTGTGTTAACGCGTCGAAAATTGCGCTAAGGTGCATTTTTCCTCGTGTCAATGCTATGTAAAGCATGCCAAAGTGGTTGGTGAGGTAATAAATGTGAATTTTTCTATAAAAATAAACCTGCCACATGTCATTTTCATGAATTAAAAATTGTGAAAGTTATTCTCTCTGCACGTGTCAGCCATCCTTGTCACACCCTCGCATGTCATTTTTAAGCCTATGGACCCCGTCTTGTGTTCATCTTTTATAAATATGGGTGAGTGGCTCCTCTCCCATTTGTGGTTTTATGTTGTTATGTTAAATGTTGGGGCTTGTAATAAATAAATGAAATTTAAAGAACCCATTCAAATCCTCAACCCAGTTGATCCCCTCTTTCCCTCTCCTTTTAGATCTGCAAATTTGAAAGGGCTCCACCATTGAAGTGAACAAAAAAAAACCCATTTGTATTTTCTTGCTGCCTTTCCCAAAAATGTCTCTTTCTTACAATCCAAATCCAAATCAAGAAAGTGATAAAGAGAAATTTACAAGAAAAGCATTAATCACATCCTTTGGTGCAATTTCTAGAAATGTTACATGCGCGAAAAGTGCGCCAAACAAATTAGAGCACTATTTTTCCTATGCAAACTCTTCCAAATTTGTGCCTTGGCACAATTTACCCTCTCACAACATAACCTTTTTTTGCACCTAGCCAAAATAACACTTACCATATTTCTTCATAAGGAACAGAGCACAACTTCCATAACATCAACATGCCATGTTGTATGCTGCAAATCATGCCACCGTGCTTCCCCCTTTGGCGCTGAAATTTTTCATGTAACACCTTCCAAAATCATGCCCTTTCTAATTTGGTGCAAATTTCATCATGTTGACACCCCAAAAAATGTGCCTAGTAATAAAAAGCTCATGCAAGCTGTTGTAATCTTGTGCCTTGCGCCCTGAAGCTTAAAATTGCTCATTCTTCCTTCTGCAAGCTAAACCTAACTGTTTTCTCACACATTCTAAAGTGTTCTATCATTCTTCAAACTTGCATTATGGATAACATGATGGTTGACATGGCTCTTTTGTGTTGGACCTTCTTGATTCTTCTTGTAGAATAACAACATCCATCCTCAAGCTCACATATGTCTTCATCAAGCAAGAAACCAACTAAATCCAAAGCTAAACAATCAGAGAAAGAAATGAAGTACAAGTACTAGAGAGTCAGAATGCCTGACTCATATGCAGAGAGTGACCTTGACATCAGAGACTTTGAGATGGGTCATATTAACATGAATGATTTTCTGGGGCAAGGACCACCCGGGAAAACAGTGGCCCATGGATGAACAAACTAATTGGCGAGAGGATTGAATTTTGTAGTTGGGCTTCTAGTAAGTGTTGTAAATAATGAGTTTATCATGTTGGTTACCCATCTGCTATAACAAAGACACTAGATGTGTCAAAAATAAAGAACAACAGACAATCATAAACCTCACAGCTCGTCACTTTGAAATGATCCTAGGCATTCCCCATCACAGGAAATATGTGGAGATAAGTATTGAAGACTGCAAGAAAGCATGGGATGATAATGAAGATCAATGCATGCAGATGATGAATGAACTCTATCTGAAGAACAAGAAGCTAGTGTCTAGATGGCCACAAACCATCCACCAAAGTGATTTTAATGAAGAATTGAGTGATACAATCACATTCTTGAGTAGATTATTTAGGCTCCCTAATGCCCATCATTTCCATAAATGGATGCTGAGATACCTAGAGAACATGAACAAGAACACACCCGGTCAACACTTTTCCTGGGGTGAAATCATCAATGACACCATCTCTTAGCAACTTCAACAAGTTCTAACAACTGGGAAGTTCTACATGAATTCCTACGTTGTATATGTTGCTACGTCAAAAAGGGATTTCATAGGGTTAGCTCAAAGTGGGGTATGGCCCCAAGTCAAGATATACGAGTTCTACCCAAAGCTAAGGCTTGAAGCCAACATCTCCCAGTTCTCTAAAATAAATGATGCCTTCTTCTATGAGGTTTTTTTATTAAGACCAAACATGAGACATAGTCGAACCATCCCGAGTGTGATTGCTGCTACAAAGAAATGGGGAGCGTTGTTCACACAATTCCCCACATTCACATACCTCAGAGCTGTGAATTTTGAGGGAGAACCAATGAAGCTACCAAGGTTCGTAGGGCCAAAGTTGATCCTCCTGGAATTGTCAAGGCAGCTAATCACTTATCATGAAAAGTGCATGAAGAGAAAGAAAGGAGGAACTCCATTCCCCCTTACAGTTGGCCGATACACCTACCCTACACTTGCCAAAGCATGAGAGATGTATGCTGAGCTAGAGTCTGCTAAATTTAAAGCACAAATTCCCAGCAAGGCTGACCTTTGACTGCCGGAGTTGCCTCCCGAAGGAAAAAATTGATCCCATCCATGTTCTCGAGATCGAGGACATTTGGATAGACCTAACTCATGAGATAGACATCAGGTGGAAGGATCACTCCCGGTTGGCTCTGGAGGAGATCATCCACTATGGCGTTGCCATTGTCCCAAAGAAATTCAAAGAGATTGATCAAGAAATCGATCAGGTTTACATTAACACAGATGGGGACAATTGGCCATTCACGGAGATCGACAGAGCTAAAGTGCCAAATACCATTCAAGAAAGGGTTAAACCCACATTACAGTGCACCGAACATTGGTGCAATTATAATGGCCTTACATACCTCGAAGTTGACTTTACGTCTTCTCCTTCAAGCAGAGCACCTCCAAGACGGCCCATGTGCCGAAAGGAAAAGGGAAGGACAAGGAGGGTAAACCAAGTAGACAAGAAGAAACTCCTGAAGGCCTTCCTCCTACTTCTGAGAAGCAAGTAGTCAACTTGGTGTCTCCAGGTAAAGAAGAAACAACAGAGGTTTCAATAGATACATCCACCTAGGATGTTATCACAACTACAACTATTGAGGTACCCAAAGTGTTCCTTCTTCCACTTCTTCTCCTCCTCTTGTCATTCAAGCATCTATCCCTATGGATGTGTCTTCTCCTCTCCCTTCCTCCCTTCCATCTCCCACCTCTTCCATCTTCTCCTCTCTTGTGGATCTGTCACCTAATGTTCCCTCAATCCTAATGATGATCCCTTCTGTTTCCACGTCCTTCTCCTCCTCGTTAGTAACTCCAGGCCCCGTAAGCAGCAGGTGTTGGATTCCTTTTCAATGCCACCACCGAGTGTTTCAACACACTTCCCGAGGCCTCTGCAATTGTTCCCCCTCTCACTCCCACTCCCATAAGTCCTGGTTGGATTTCTGACCATCTGAGCCAGCATAAGAGGAAAGTTCCCATTGCGGCCATGGATTTCTCTCGTTATTCTGAAGAAGGGAACCAAGAAGTAGAAAGTGATAACTCTCTTTTCTAAAATCACTTTAGGGGAGAGAGTCATGGAGATAGCTTACCCAGATCCCACCAAGAGAAAAGAAGATCTGTCTCCCACAGACTTCATGGTGACTCAAGTTACAATGGGGACCTCATCTGAAATCCTGCAAGGGGAATCCTTGTCTACAGTGGATTTTGGGCCCCTAATTTATCTTCCAAATCTTAAGGGCATGTGGCGTGCATGACCGAAGGAAGCACATAGGTGTAGGTGCGCAAGGTAGAGTTCAAAAGGCTTCTTGAAGAACCCAGGACGTGCGCGTGCTGCGTGAAGAAAAATTCAAGACTTAGCCATTTTTGGCCTTTGGGATAGAACACATGAAGAACGTGTTCCATTTGGATAAGGTTCTAGCCTAGCAACAGGGTGTCCTGGAAGGAATATACCTTGTGATAGAAATATCCAAAAAGTTAATCATGACACAGAGAGGCATGTGCCTGGGGTGACCCACACCTTGACACTTGGGGCCAGATCTGAGGCTGCAGAGGAGTTTGTTAGAGCTCAGAGGCCTATTTATATGCACGCCCTTGGAAAATAAAGAGAGAAAAAAGTGAGGTAGTGGAGCTCTGCAGGATTACTACGAGAACTATGGGATGAAAATGGGTATAGAATTCAAGTAAGGATGTAATGGGGAAATGGGGAGTGAAATTTGTCTTGTGAGAATACATGTATGGATCTACATATGGTGCATGACTACGGTCTGCCTCCTATAATAACATCCTCCTTTTATACATTAGAACAAGTCATTTTTTTTTTTTTGATAATTGCATCCTGGTTCTAAATACATAATTTAGAACTCACAAATCAAATAACCATTCATATAACAGAAAACCATATGCCACTGTAATGACTCGGAGTACCTCCGATCTATTCATTCCATGACTCGGTAATCTACCGATCTATTCATGAGTGATAAGAGTTGGCATTTTTATTTAACACCCCACTCTTGCGGTTCTCTTCCCTATTCTGGGAATCAGAATGCTCTGTCCAAGGAACCTATCTGAATAATTGTTACCATTATTCATCGGCATCTCATCCCTTAGACTAGGTGATTTAGGACAACGCAATCAGCAGCTTGCGATACTTTGGCCAAAGATTTGAAACATACTGCTTATGTCTCGTATTCCTTAACGGCATACTCATCAATCTGGAATACGTCCTTCACCCCATTCTTATGTTATGTAGAATGTCTTATACCGACTTCTGTCAGTCCCTCCTATACCAACTTAATCACTCGGAAATGGATTAGTAAGGTGATAACGTTATATGGATGCCCACGAGGACTAGGGATACGATGACATACTGGTTCAACCCTAGTTAAACCAGTGTGTCAAGATACCCCGAATCTCCTAGGCAGCCTTATAACGTGACCACATTCCTAATCGGTCCCAGAGTAACTTGTTCGAGTTCAAGGTGTAAATCTTAGCGATCAATGCAAAGGGTGTCATCATAAGTCACCTGCATTGTTGTAACTTCGAGAAGATCCTAATCTTCTCGGAGGTACAACCCTGTAGTTGACTTGTGCCGTCAACCTTTAAATCCACCTCGAAAAGATCTACTTATTAATAAGCGTTACGCACATTGAGTTTAAATTACATTAAAAGACGTTTCCCTTAAGGTTAGCCTTTCCCGATCCCTGGGTTCCTCACCTTAGAATGACCTTTCTTAATAAAACCCTTTGCACAGAGATGTCATTAAGACTAAGGTCCCATCAAGGAGTTCATAGAATTTACTTAATTCTATATCAACGAAATTGGACAATAACCCAAAATCTTCACATGAGATTGCCATCTGAACCCTATTTAGGTTTAATTCAGTTCTCAATTTGAATTTATATCTTACTTATAAGTATCGAGATATAGTGATTAAGATTCCAATTACACGTTGTCCTGGTTTAATCAAGACTAGGAATTAATAATTTAATTCAGCTTGTTTAGCGTTCTGCTTAGGTTTATTTTGACCCTAGCTTCCAGTAAGACAGTGATCTATATTTCAATTTAGCTTTAGTTAGAACACACTAGAATTACTAAACAATCATAAGTATTCAGTCACATATTCTTGCAAGCTTACATTGATAATCACAAAAGTCTCCAATATAAACAATAATAACAATGCTCTTTAGATCATTTGAACCGAAGAAGGTCAAACTATCAAGATACGGATGCAAACATATAAGTATCAATTATCTATTTCCATTTCCTTCAGAACTAATCAAATACATTTTATGCATTCAGCATACTTGATACAATGCTCAACGGAAAAAGAACATCTTTCCTCATATAGTACATTTAGAAAATTAAGCTGTAATTCAACATAAAATCAAATTTAAACAATCTGATCATCCTATCAGATTTGCGTGCTTTTACCACTTACGGCATCCATCTGCAAAAATTGTCAACATGGGTCAGTTCGATGAACTGAGCATGATAAGCACTAACTCTTAAAACAATTGCAATCCATCAATTGTTTTCATTAAACACCCTGTTTAAATGAGATCAAATCACCAAACAAGTAAACATATTTCAGACTATGCTTTTGTAAAACAACATGACTATAAACGCGTAGCTCATATTATAGTCACTAAATAGTCTCAGATACTTTTCAATTATTTCATCAAAACGTTAGTGACCAAGAAGACAAATGCATCTAACCAACTATCCATCTGAATCCCAAGGACAACAACATCAGACGGATTATATATTCAACATAATAAATAAATAACCTTTCATGATTCCATCAGCATGATAGAACAATTCCAAAAGTTAGATAAACAATTATATCAACCTATACTTTATAACAGAAGAGAAATAAACGAATCATACATATTTCCTTCAGAACTAGCTCATGACTGTACCATCTTTCCAAGAGCAAGGCATTCACCTTAAACACATGCAAATAAATCAGACGAGACCATCAAAAGCACCACAGATTTGTTAAAGATCAAATATAACCAACTACTGTAGTTATCCAGCAGTACAGTAGCTCTCACGCTAAACAGTGATGACCCTCTACCAACAGAGACTCCACAAGACCTTCCACATGAAGCGGCAAACAAGAAGATATTCACCACATCACCTGTCGAGGTGCAGTCGATGGCTCTTAGTTCAGTCAAGCTCAAGGCAGGATAGTCATGCAACAGAATACGTAAACACGACTACAATCCCACACATCAACCTACAGCCCCCTTCTAGTCCCTAATAAACACTGTAAGGCTTTCGGACCCAAGGTCGAAATCAAAGAGCTTCAATTTTATCGCAGTCAACAATAGACTCCTCGACATTAAGCAATTGATGTTTCCCTAAGACTATGCCGAGATAATCACACAGAATTCCTGCAACATGCACAACCTTATCTAACTGGAATAATCAGAAAGGAAACATGACATACCGTATTCTCATCTGGACGCATTCAGGGTTTGAAGTGTGGTATTCACGACCCACTTTTACAGAGCCAAGTTACATGATATCTAACTATACTCAAGGAATCCAACAGTGCCAAAAACAACAAGTGTACCAATCAGGTTAAATAGAGGCAGATACTATAGTTACCTGTCAAGGATTCAACTGAACCCGAGTAACAGTATACAAGATAAATAATAATTAATGATTCCCAACTATGCCAACAATGGTAAACATTCAAAATCAGGCTTATACAAAAGCTAATTACTGATTTCGTGACAAAGAATCCAACTGAGCCTCTTCAATATTTTCACACAAGCTTACGCAGAAAGGAAACGTAAGTACACTCAAGAGTCTGTACCAAAAATTCATTACAAAATAACATAGGTCGTATACCTGTTACTCCTTCAGGACTCCAACAAAATCAAATTACCAATACTCAAATATATGTATATATAGCTTCAACAGTGGTCCATAATACACGAATCATTCAATGGATTCCACAGAGTCGTTTCGAATACAATAAATATATATATTGCATACTATCAATGGGTTGCATCCCATAACCACAATGCAAGGGAAAAACAACTTCAACAAGGTCGCAATGAAATACTGTAACACAACAAGTTATCCATTCACAAATAACTTTAAATATCAAAGCGAAACCCAATAAGATTCAGTAACCACTACCTTAATAACCTCGACAGAAGTTACAAAGAAGTCCAATTAAACTGAACAAAATGTCCATCAGTATTCTTCCCAACGAGTATCAACAACAAGCATCAACAGTAAGCATTAACAACAAGTATCGACAGTAAACATTGACAACAAGTATCAACAGTAGCCTTGTACCCATCAAGAGAACAATTCATGGGCTCTCACAGAGCAAGCCCAGTACACATTCTTGCATATATATTTCACAAATTAAAGCCGGAATGCAAAACACCAAGAAATATTGCAACAGTTTGAAAAATAAAATACACCCATCAAGGTTTAAATTGAAAAATCGAACCAGCAAGAAGATACAGTGACAAAATCACACAAGGCTACCATATAAATCATCTAATTCCAAAAATCATCTGAACAGAGTTGTTCTAATGAAATCATTTGAAAGAGAGCAAGATTTTTAAAGGTTAGGGCCTAACATGCCTGGTTATTTGCTTAAAATTTCAAAGCAGACCACTGAAAGAGCTCGAACCTTCTCCTCCTTTTCCAAGTTAGAGCCACCAACAAAAATTTGCTATTTCCATGACTTATATATTTTCCTTGCCAGAGGAAAGAGCTAGTTACGCTCATACTTGCCATGCAACACCAAGAAGACTGGTGCGAAGAACCAGTGAATAGACAGAAGGAAAACCGGAGCGCATGCAAAACCCAATAAACTACTAACTTTCCATTTTGCCTGCCTTCCCGTGAAACTCGAGCTCGACTACCGAGTTCATTAATTGCATTTACTCCCAATTTCCCACTCAATCTCCACTGCCACCGACCGCCATAGTTGGCGATGGACAAATGCACATCAAAGACCATTTCCAACTTTGGCGACCTGCCACGTCGGCTCTAGTTAGCCGTTTTAAAAACCTCCACCAAATTACCTGTCCCTCATGCTTATCCATGCATTTAATAACATAGAAACTACCGCCCATGGTTCGCACCCTTCCAAAGGTCCCCTTCCTCCTTGTTCAATAGTTAGGTTAGTAACTTAGGTTAGGATTTAGGATAACACCTAGTCTAACCACTTTGCACATAGATACTAACTTAGAACATTAGCTCTTAGCCTAGGTCTAGGTTAGATTAACACTAATCTAACCCCTAGGTTATAGTTTAGTTTTAGGTTACTAACCTTAATAAATTCAGTTAGTCCTTAACATTTCAAATGCTTAGAAAAAGAATCTACCACATACATTCACGAACAGGGTTCACTCCTGTACTGCCAATAGGCTAGTGAATTAAATGTAACTGAATTATTACCTGGTCCACGATCAAGACCTTCCAGATATATTACGATATCTGGCACCAGTTCATTTAACATGATCAGCCTGAGTTATACTCCGGACTAGCTTATTCAATGCATCCAGACCTTGCAACCTGCTTAAGGTCTATAATTTTAATTCATCACGAATAAACTTAAAGCACCACTTGGATCAATACCACTGATCCAAGGCTAGGTCTTATAGATGGATAACTCCATAATTCATTCCAAAATCAGATTAAACTCAGGTGTAAAATGAAAGAAATAAAAGAGTCCAATCACATTCCGACTCAGTCAAAGATCTGGAATCTCAAAGAAGATACAGTACATATCAAGCATGACTTCTCAATCAAAGGAACACATCCTTTTTGCAAAAGAAATCACATATCAACACTTGTATGCTCAGGAGGAAGTAACTACAGTCCAGGGTGTTACATGCTTCCCTCCTAAAAGATTCATCGTCCCGATGATTACATATTCGATTAACCTTCAGGTCAACCAATTTATTAGTTCACAAAACAATGCGACTATTTCCAACTTGAATAGTTCCAGAAATTAATGTCACAACACATTTTATTCATCCTGAATAATGTTTGCCTCCATCTGGCTTTCATATAAACTTAAAAAAATAAGTTCATAAAAGAAATGTTTTGTCAACAGATTTCATTCTGTTGAAAAAGAGAAGGAAAAGCAATCTTCATCTCTTCAAGATTTTCCCAAGTTGCACTTTCTTCGTTAAACTGGTCCCACTGGACCTTACATTGCCGTATTTCACGATTTCTCAAATGCAATTGGTGAGTTTCCAGCACTCGTGTGGGTTTAACCACGATTATTCCTGGGTCTTGGACCTGCAAGGAATTCCAATTTAAAACATGTGACAGATCTGAAACGTATTTCTTAAGCAAAGAAATATGGAAAACATCATGCATGCGAGATAAAGCAGGTGGTAATGCTAAATGATAAGCTACAGGATTGATTATTTCAACAATTTTGAAGGGTCCCACGAATCGAGGTGACAACTTGGCAGCCTTGCCAAAAGTTATAGAGCTCTTTCTAGGTTTAACACGAAGAAAAACCTTCTCACCAAGCTCAAACCTTCTATCAACCCGCTTAAGGTCAGCATAGCTCTTCTGCCTATCTCTTTGCTTCCTTTAATCGTTCACGAATCAACTTAACTTGTTGTTCCATTTCTGTGAGAATCTCTGGTCCAATTACCACTCTATCCTCAACACTATCCCAGCTAACAAGAGTTATGCACTTTCTTCCATAAAGTGCTTCAAATGGTGCCATTTTAAGAGATGAGTGATAAGTGTTGTTGTATGCGAACTCAACTAATGGAAGATACTCTTCCCATTTATACTGTTGATCCATGCAATACATTCGCAACATGTCCTCCAACACTTGATTTACCCTCTCAGTTTGTCCATCCGTTTCCGGATGATATGCAGAACTGAAGTTTAGTTTCATTCCAAGAGCTGCATTAAGCGTTTGCCAAAATCTTGACGTCATTCTTGGATCCCTGTCAGATATAATCAATTCTGGTACACCATGTAATCTGAAAATTTTGTGTACGAATCTTTTGGCCAGCACTGGTGAATCATCCTTTAGATTTCCAGCGATGAAATGAGCTACCTTAGTCAGTTTATCTACAACTACTAGGATAACATCATGTTTATTCCTGGACATGGGTAATCCTTGTACAAAATCCATGGTTATTACTTGCCATTTGTACTGCGGTATGCTATGAGGATATAACAGTCCAGCAGGGTGCATATGTTCTGCCTTAACCCGCTGACACTCCAAACAATGAGTCACAAAATTAATAACATCCTTTTTCATACCTTTCCAAAAGTATTGTTGTTTCAAATCAGCAAGCATCTTTGTGATACCGGTGTCCAGAGAAAGGTGAATTATGAAATTCAACTAACAACTTCTTTCTCAAATCGTTCAACATAGGTACGTATACCCTGTTTTCATAACGCAAGATTCCTTCATTATCAAAATGAAAACCTTTATACCTTATATCCTTTGGTTCTGCAGCAAGCGCTGCTTTTACTTGTTGAAAGTATGCATCTGATTCTGAGGCACTTTTTACCTCATCTTTAAACTGAGTTCTTAATGTTATAAGAGCAGAAATGTGCCTCCTACGACTTAGAGCATCAGCTACTCTATTCTCCTTCCCTTTGATATAGCTAATATCAAAATCATATTGTGATAAAAATTCTAACCACCTTCTCTGTCTGGCATTCAGGTTAGGCTGAGTAAAAATATATTTCAGTCCTAAGTGATCAGTTTTCAACTCAAAAGGTTTCCCAAGTAAGTAGTGTCTCCAGACTTGAAGTGCATGAACAATGGCAGCAAGTTCCAAATCATGAGGGGCATAATTCAGCTCATGTAATTTAAGTTTTCTACTTTCATATGCTATGACTTGATCATTTTGAAGCAAAACACCTCCAAGGCCTTCCCCAGAAGCATCCGTTACAACAGTAAAACTCCCATTAGGTGCAGTACAGCTATAGGTGCGAAGTCAAGCGGTCTTTCAGACTTTTGAAAGCCACTTCGCACTTATCATTCCATATGAATTTCTTATCCTTCTTTTGCAATGAAGTTATTGGTGCAGCTACTTTAGAAAAATCCTTAACAAATTTTCTATAGTAACCTGCAAGACCCATGAAGCTTCTTACTTCGTGCACATTCTTTGGTGCAGGCCACTCAGTTATTGCCACTATTTTTGAAGGATCTACAACAATTCCTTCCTTACTTATGACATGACCCAAATAGTGTACTTCTGAATCAAAGAAAGAACATTTGGATAACTTACCATACAACTTTCTTTTTCTCAGAATTCCCAAAACTATCTTCAAATGCTCATTGTGCTCCTCAACGCTTTTAGAATAAATGAGAATATCATCCAAGAATACAAGTACAAACTTGTCCAGATATTCTTGAAAAATATTGTTCATTAAGTTCATAAAGGCTGCGGGTGCATTAGTTAGTCCGAAGGGTAGAACCGTGAATTCATAATGTCCGTACCTTGTTCGGAAAGCTGTTTTATGAATATCTTCTTCTCTAATCCTTAACTGATGATAACCAGATCGAAGGTCTATCTTAGAATAAACCGCTACTCCACGCATCTGATCAAATAGATCGTCGATCCTAGGAAGTGGATATCTGTTCTTGATTGTTGCCTTGTTCAACATTCGATAATCGATACACAGCCTAAGCGTTCCATCCTTCTTTTTCACAAATATCACGGCGCTCCCCAAGGTGAAACACTTGGTCTGATCAAACCTTTAGACAAAAGTTCCTGTAACTGTGCCTTAAGCTCGACCAACTCTGTAGTAGTCATCCGATAAGGTGCTTTGGAAATAGGTTTTGTTCCTGGTTTGATTTCGATGGTGAAGTCAAATTCTCTCTTGGGTGGTAACCCTGGTAATTCCTCAGGAAAAACATCCCTGAAACTTTGTAGCAGAGGAAATCGTTTCATGGAATCATCATCTTCTTCTGAAGATTCAGATATCTTTACTGCATAAAGGGTACATCCTTTGTTTTTAGCCTTTTTAAGCTGCATAGCTGACAGTTTTCTAACTGAAATTTCCCGTTTCACCCCTTGAATCTCTGTTGATTCCAGCTGATCATCTAGACATTTTATGTTCTTTTCATAGCAGTCTACTTTTTCTTTATGGTCAGCTAACCAATTGACACCGATGACAATGTCATACGATCCCAAGGGTGTAACATAGAGGTCAACTTCCGTGGAAAAGTTAGGTAAGTCAAGGACTGCCCCAAAAAGACACATACTCACTGTATGAACAGAGTTATTACCATACTGTACAGTCCAAGGTTTATCCATTTTTCTAGCTTTTCTCTTAAGTTTAGAAGCAAGTTTATTAGAAATAAAACATTCAGTAGCTCCTGTATCAAAAAGAATAGTGACAGGTATGCCAAATAACTTACCCGAACTTCTATAGGTGTCACTTGCTTTTCAGCTTGCTTGTCTGCTACTGCAGCATGTATCTTATGCTGCTGATTACGATCATCCTTCTTCAAAGGGCACTGATTTGCGTAGTGATCTTTGCCACAATTGTAGTAGCCTCCTACAGGTCCCTTTTTAGGCTCAAAATTGCCTCCAGTTTTGTAATTGTCACGTTGTCCTCCATAGGGCTTCTACCCATTGTTATAATTTTTAGCAAAATTATCCCTTACGTTTCCAGCAGGCTTAGTTGCCACTGCTTTCTTACTATTATCCCCTGGAAACTTACTTTTGTTTCCAAAATTTTTCCATGGTCCCTTTTTGGGTGCAAGAGAGGTTGAAGAAGGGTTTGCAGTCTTCTTCCGCACTTCCTCTTTATGAGCAGAAATAGCCTTTAATTTCTGTTCTTGCCTTATGGCCTTTTCAACAACTCCTTCCATAGTGGTTGGACTGTGAACATCGACCTCTCCCCCTATCACGGGATTCAATCCCATGATGAATTTCCGTATTCTGAACTTCTCGTCAGTTTGATACTGCGGTACATACTTGAGGAGTTTTGTAAACCGCTCCCAGTATTCAGTTACCGTTAGCTTCCCTTGAGCTAAGTTCTGAAATTCTGTCATTTTCTGATCATAGAAAAGTTGTGGCAGCCAACGTTGCCTAAAATAGCCTTTAAATTGATCCCAAGTAATATTGGTCTCATCAATGTTTAGTTCAACTTTACGGCTATCCCACCATGAAGATGCTTCGTGGGAAAGCTGATAGGCTCCCCAAATAGCTTTGGTTTCCTCTGAGAAGTTCCTTATTGCAAAGTACTTCTCCATTTCACTGAGCTAGTTCTCAGCTCCATCTCCTAATGTGGTGCCATCATACTTAGGTGGGCTTATCCTTTTTATATCATTAGTGAGTTCTACTGCCAACCTGGCCTTTTTGTTTTCTGGTTGGACAGGTGCATTTCTAGCATTAACATCAACTCCCATGTCAGGGTTGTCCTCAGGAGGTTGCTGATTGTTATTATCAGCTTCTTCATCCTCCTCATTTCCCATCACCTGCTGTTCAAGTACAGCTAAGCGATCTCTTGTGTCCAACAGGGCAGCAAGGATCTCATCAAGTTTCTGGGTTGTTGCCGCCCCTCCATCAGGTGGAGCATTATTCGCAACGTTCCCCCTTGTTCTAACCATTTTCTGTTACAAGAAAATTCAGGTTTTTATCAGATTATGGACACAATAGGTCCAAGAGCTGTAACCTTCAGCTCTGATACCAAGATGTAACATCCTCCTTTTATACATTAGAACAAGTCATTTTTTTTTTTTGATAATTGCATCCTGGTTCTAAATACATAATTTAGAACTCACAAATCAAATAACCATTCATATAACAGAAAACCATATGCAGCTGTAATGACTCGGAGTACCTCCGATCTATTCATTCCATGACTCGGTAATCTACCGATCTATTCATGAGTGATAAGAGTTGGCGTTTTTATTTAACACCCCACTCTTGCGGTTCTCTTCCCTATTCTGGGAATCAGAATGCTCTGTCCAAGGAACCTATCTGAATAATTGTTACCATTATTCATCGGCATCTCATCCCTTAGACTAGGTGATTTAGGACAACGCAATCAGCAGCTTGCGATACTTTGGCCAAAGATTTGAAACATACTGCTTATGTCTTGTATTCCTTAACGACATACTCGTCAATCTGGAATACGTCCTTCACCCCATTCTTATGTTATGTAGAATGTCTTATACCGACTTCTGTCAGTCCCTCCTATACCAACTTAATCACTCGGAAATGGATTAGTAAGGTGATAACGTTATATGGATGCCCACGAGGACTAGGGATACGATGACATACTGGTTCAACCCTAGTTAAACCAGTGTGTCAAGATACCCCGAATCTCCTAGGCAGCCTTATAACGTGACCACATTCCTAATCGGTCCCAGAGTAACTTGTTTGAGTTCAAGGTGTAAATCTTAGCGATCAATGCAAAGGGTGTCGTCATAAGTCACCTGCATTGTTGTAACTTCAAGAAGATCCTAATCTTCTCGGAGGTACAACCCTACGATTGACTTGTGTCGTCAACCTTTAAATCCACCTCGAAAAGATCTACTTATTAATAAGCGTTACGCACATTGAGTTTAAATTACATTAAAAGATGTTTCCCTTAAGGTTAGCCTTTCCCGATCCACAGGGTTCTCACCTTAGAATGACCTTTCTTAATAAAACCCTTTGCACAGAGATGTCATTAAGACTAAGGTCCCATCAAGGAGTTCATAGAATTTACTTAATTCTATATCAACGAAATTGGACAATAACCCAAAATCTTCACATGAGATTGCCATCTGAACCCTATTTAGGTTTAATTCAGTTCTCAATTTGAATTTATATCTTACTTATAAGTATCGAGATATAGTGATTAAGATTCCAATTACACATTGTCCTGGTTTAATCAAGACTAGGAATTAATAATTTAATTCAGCTTGTTTAGCGTTCTGCTTAGGTTTATTTTGACCCTAGCTTCCAGTAAGACAGTGATCTATATTTCAATTTAGCTTTAGTTAGAACACACTAGAATTACTAAACAATCATAAGTATTCAGTCACATATTCTTGCAAGCTTACATTGATAATCACAAAAGTCTCCAATATAAACAATAATAACAATGCTCTTTAGATCATTTGAACCGAAGAAGGTCAAACTATCAAGATACGGATGCAAACATATAAGTATCAATTATCTATTTCCATTTCCTTCAGAACTAATCAAATACATTTTATGCATTCAGCATACTTGATACAATGCTCAACGGAAAAAGAACATCTTTCCTCATATAGTACATTTAGAAAATTAAGCTGTAATTCAACATAAAATCAAATTTAAACAATCTGATCATCCTATCAGATTTGCGTGCTTTTACCACTTACGGCATCCATCTGCAAAAATTGTCAACATGGGTCAGTTCGATGAACTGAGCATGATAAGCACTAACTCTTAAAACAATTGCAATCCATCAATTGTTTTCATTAAACACCCTGTTTAAATGAGATCAAATCACCAAACAAGTAAACATATTTCAGACTATGCTTTTGTAAAACAACATGACTATAAATGCGTAGCTCATATTATAGTCACTAAATAGTCTCAGATACTTTTCAATTATTTCATCAAAACGTTAGTGACCAAGAAGACAAATGCATCTAACCAACTATCCATCTGAATCCCAAGGACAACAACATCAGATGGATTATATATTCAACATAATAAATAAATAACCTTTCATGATTCCATCAGCATGATAGAACAATTCCAAAAGTTAGATAAACAATTATATCAACCTATACTTTATAACAGAAGAGAAATAAACGAATCATACATATTTCCTTCAGAACTAGCTCATGACTGTACCGTCTTTCCAAGAGCAAGGCATTCACCTTAAACACATGCAAATAAATCAGACGAGACCATCAAAAGCACCACAGATTTGTTAAAGATCAAATATAACCAACTACTGTAGTTATCCAGCAGTACAGTAGCTCTCACGCTAAATAGTGATGACCCTCTACCAACAGACTCCACAAGACCTTCCACATGAAGCGGCAAACAAGAAGATATTCACCACATCGCCTGTCGAGGTGCAGTCGATGGCTCTTAGTTCAGTCAAGCTCAAGGTAGGATAGTCATGCAACAGAATACGTAAACATGACTACAATCCCACACATCAACCTACAGCCCCCTTCTAGTCCCTAATAAACACTGCAAGGCTTTCGGACCCAAGGTCGAAATCAAAGAGCTTCAATTTTATCGCAGTCAACAATAGACTCCTCGACATTAAGCAATTGATGTTTCCCTAAGACTATGCCGAGATAATCACACAGAATTCCCGCAACATGCACAGCCTTATCTAACTGGAATAATCAGAAAGGAAACATGACATATCGTATTCTCATCTGGACGCATTCAGGGTTTGAAGTGTGGTATTCACGACCCACTTTTACAGAGCCAAGTTACATGATATCTAACTATACTCAAGGAATCCAACAGTGCCAAAAACAACAAGTGTACCAATCAGGTTAAATAGAGGCAGATACTATAGTTACCTGTCAAGGATTCAACTGAACCCGAGTAACAGTATACAAGATAAATAATAATTAATGATTCCCAACTGTGCCAACAATGGTAAACATTCAAAATCAGGCTTATACAAAAGCTAATTACTGATTTCGTAACAAAGAATCCAACTGAGCCTCTTCAATATTTTCGCACAAGCTTACACAGAAAGGAAACGTAAGTACACTCAAGAGTCTGTACCAAAAATTCATTACAAAATAACATAGGTCGTATACCTGTTACTCCTTCAGGACTCCAACAAAATCAAATTACCAATACTCAAATATATGTATATATAGCTTCAACAGTGGTCCATAATACACGAATCATTCAATGGATTCCACAGAGTCGTTTCGAATACAATAAATATATATATTGCATACTATCAATGGGTTGCATCCCATAACCACAATGCAAGGGAAAAACAACTTCAGCAAGGTCGCAATGAAATACTATAACACAACAAGTTATCCATTCACAAATAACTTTAAATATCAAAGCGAAACCCAATAAGATTCAGTAACCACTACCTTAATAACCTCGACAGAAGTTACAAAGAAGTCCAATTAAACTGAACAAAATGTCCATCAGTATTCTTCCCAATGAGTATCAACAACAAGCATCAACAGTAAGCATTAACAACAAGTATCGACAGTAAACATTGACAACAAGTATCAACAGTAGCCTGTACCCATCAAGAGAACAATTCATGGGCTCTCACAGAGCAAGCCCAGTACACATTCTTGCATATATATTTCACAAATTAAAGCCGGAATGCAAAACACCAAGAAATATTGCAACAGTTCGAAAAATAAAATACACCCATCAAGGTTTAAATTGAAAAATCGAACCAGCAAGAAGATACAGTGACAAAATCACACAAGGCTACCATATAAATCATCTAATTCCAAAAATCATCTGAACAGAGTTGTTCTAATGAAATCATTTGAAAGAGAGCAAGATTTTTAAAGGTTAGGGCCTAACATGCCTGGTTATTTGCTTAAAATTTTGAAGCAGACCACTGAAAGAGCTCGAACCTTCTCCTCCTTTTCCAAGTTAGAGCCACCAACAAAAATTTGCTATTTCCATGACTTATATATTTTCCTTGCCAGAGGAAAGAGCTAGTTACGCTCATACTTGCCATGCAACACCAAGAAGACTGGTGCGAAGAACCAGTGAACAGACAGAAGGAAAACCGGAGTGCATGCAAAACCCAATAAACTACTAACTTTCCATTTTGCCTGCCTTCCCGTGAAACTCGAGCTCGACTACCGAGTTCATTAATTGCATTTACTCCCAATTTCCCGCTCAATCTCCACTGCCACCGACCGCCATAGTTGGCGATGGACAAATGCACATCAAAGACCATTTCCAACTTTGGCGACCTGCCACGTCGGCTCTAGTTAGCCGTTTTAAAAACCTCCACCAAATTACCTGTCCCTCATGCTTATCCATGCATTTAATAACATAGAAACTACCACCCATGGTTCACACCCTTCCAAAGGTCCCCTTCCTCCTTGTTCAATAGTTAGGTTAGTAACTTAGGTTAGGATTTAGGATAACACCTAGTCTAACCACTTTGCACATAGATACTAACTTAGAACATTAGCTCTTAGCCTAGGTCTAGGTTAGATTAACACTAATCTAACCCCTAGGTTAAGTTTAGTTTTAGGTTACTAACCTTAATAAATTCAGTTAGTCCTTAACATTTCAAATGCTTAGAAAAAGAATCTACCACATACATTCACGAACAAGGTTCACTCTGTCTTCGCCAATAGGCTAGTGAATTAAATGTAAGCTGAATTATTACGGTCCACGATCAAGACCTTCCGGATATATTACGATATCTAGCACCATTCATTTAACATGATCAGCTGAGTTATACTCCGGACTAGCTTATTCAATGCATCCGGACCTTACTGCACTGCTTAAGGTCTATAATTTTAATTCATCACGAATAAACTTAAAGCACCACTTGGATCAATACCAGCGATCCAAGGCTAGGTCTTATAGATGGATAACTCCATAATTCATTCCAAAATCAGATTAAACTCAGGAAATAAAAGAGTCTTATAGATGGATAACTCCATAATTCATTCCAAAATCAGATTACATATACATCTAGATCAAGGTGGCATTATAGATCATGACCCAAACATAAACCGAACAGAAAGGCGGAGAGGCAACTCAAGTATAACGAAGTGCATGAAAAGGAGATCGATAGACAACATGGGATTACAAGTGGGTTATGGAGCCAACAATGGTGGAAAGGAGTTGAGGTTCACATGGAGGATGTTAAACCTGAATAGTCTGTGGTACCCCATCTTGGTAAGAATGGAAGAGAAAACCTTACAGCTTCTGATGAGAGTCTGTCGCATAGAGAGAAGAGTCGTTGGTGCACATCTAACCCCACCTAGTGAACAGACCTTGGCACTTGGCTTGTTCAAATGAGGGAAGAGTATAGTTGATCCATTTGATATCGTGGAAGCAACCGATCGGTGCCTAGAACATACAATTTCTTGTTTGGGACTTCTATGGCTTCACACACTATTCTGGTATTTGGTGGAATGTTTGGACAAGGCATGTATATGGATGGTTTTGGAAGCACATTGGGAAGTGGTGGAGGAAATATGACTGGGAGTGGTACTAGTTCACAAACTGTTGGCATGAAATTTAGTGGGACAATGGGATCGCTTGCACTAAAAACACGGAGCCTTGTACCTAACATAGGAAGATTTGGAGGTGGAAGTGGGAGAGCTAGCGGCTCGGGATCCGAGTAGAGGAGGAAACACTTGGAGGAAATGAAGGGAATGGATCGGAGGGCAAGGGCCTTAACCACCTCCTATAATCTTTTTCAAGATTTCTCTACATCTACCAGGACACGGTGGAATAGAAGATGTTGCGGAGCATCTACATAAGTGCGAGTCGCTATGGCGCGTGAAGAGAATCATGACCTAGGATCGAAAGGAAAATCAATTTGTGATGACCTTGTAAGGACACGTGCATAGTTGGTATAGAAAGTATGATGCTCATCATACTATTGTGGATTATACCACACTGAGAAATGCTTTCTTGGCAGAATTCCACATACCTGAGTTTAAACAGAAGAGCATTAGCTCTCTCAAAGAAATCTAGCAGGGAATGGTAGAGAGCGTGCGGGAATATGATGTGCACTTTAAAACTCTTTTGTCTAAGCTATCTTATGATATCCACCCTTCACAACATGCTTAGTGGTTTTTCGGAGGATTGATCACACCCTTTAGGAGGGCCTTATCTCATAAAATGTTCATGGACCCGTACGAAGCATTGGAAGCTACTTTACATGCTGAAGTAGTTGGTAGTGTTGACACTGGTGTTAGCCCATTTCTGGAGGCTCAGATTTCTACCATGGCTAAGCAATTGGAGAAATTATCTGCCAACATAGTTCCAGAGATTCGCAGAGGGATGTGGTGCATGGATTGTAACATGGAAGGACACATAAAGGATAATGGTGGGATATGTACTTGGAAGGTGGTATGCATCATGGCGATGAAAGCGTGAGATATTTCACGAGGACCATGATGCAAGTAAGTGCCCCTGTTGCGCGTGTGATCCACAAAAATGTGTCTTGTTATTGCAAAATATGTACCTCAACCACTCATGACACCAAGGATTGTAGATTGATTGACCAGATTCATGAGGCAATTGATCTTGGTGTGTGCCAAACTGGCATTGCTAGTAGTTCCAAAGGAGATGAATGTCGGTATGAGGAGCACAGAGATGGAGATGTGCGTGGAAGAGGGTTTCGCAGAGGATTTCATGGTCATGGTAACTGCGGAGGAAGAAGTGAGTTCTGCGTGGGACATGTTTTAATTGTGGAGCCACAAACCATTATAAGCGTGAATGTCTAGATCTTCTACAATGCTAATGGTGTGGAAAGAAACATAAGTACGAAGAATGCCTAGAGTTGTACGAACATATGAGCCAACAGTACCAGAAGGATAAGGGTGCTGTCATGGTGAGTATTAAGAAGGTTGACGTGCAAAGGTGGCTTCCATGAGTAATACGTGAATCAGAACTAGAGCTTGTTATGGTAACAACGAGGGCATAATCTGCGAACACAAAAGAAGAGCCTAGGAAGAGACCTCTTGTTTTAAGAGAATAATTAGTACATGGGAAGTATCCAAACCTAGCTCACTAGAAAGAATTCTACCAGGAAACCATGGACGTAATTCAAAGTTTACAAGGGGAGATCTAATGCTTAAAAGAGCAGACTAGAATAGATGAGCAAAGGAGGCCAGTGGAAGCACCAAGGGATGACTTGGATGAGGTTAAGGAGGTGTGTAAACTACTGAGGCAGGAGAATATTATTCACCTACTAGGGGCATAGTTGAGATAAAATGTGCCACGCACTAGGGAAGAACACGAAAGGTAGATCCTACATGCAAACCTTCCATCTCACAAACTTGATAATGACAAAGAAATTACCCTGAACGTAGTAGTGGATGGATGGTTACTTAGCAACATCCTCATTGACATAGACATGGAGATTAATGTTATCACTCTGGTTTCCTGGCATCAAATGGGAAGGCCTGCATTGTAGCCATCTTCAAATGTGTTGTATATGGAAAATAAGACAAAGGTGATGCCCATAGGTGTCTTGAAGGATGCAACCATTACTATTCAGGGGACTAGGTTCACTGGGGATTTTGAAGTCTTGGCACTTGCCGAGGTAGATAATTTCCTAGCTCTACTTGGGTGCCCATGGTGTTATAAGAATAATGTAGATCTCCGGTTTAACAAGGGGTACATAAGCTTTGAAAACAAGGAAGAGAGGGTAGTTATACCGCTGGTTGATGGGAAGTCCACCCCCTATACTGAACCCCTTGGGGAGGAAGTCCTGGATAGAATATATGTGTGCTCCATAAGAGATCTAGAGACCATCCACCCTACGAAGAGTCATCCAGTTTGATGATGCACAATCTATTAGTGATACTACTAGTATAGCATGCAATAATTAGGTGCGTGGGACTTATGAATTGATTAGATGACATCTGAAAGGATCAGTAACCAAGGTAACAATGGTGCATACAATATAGTGCCTAGGAGGGAAGACAATAACAAAGTATTCTGGGGATGCATACCCTGAGGTCTTTTTGAGAGAGATGGAAGCTCACTAGAGGGAGGATGAGTGGAAAAGTATGCTAGTTTATGTTTTGATTGGCATAATAGTAAGGTGGTGGGCCGTGCATGGTAACAAATTTTTGGAATGGCATGAAGTTCGAATTGCACTCACTATCTGATTCTCGAAAAGTAACGTACCCACCGCTATTAAGGATTATAATGGCAATGGACCCACCTCTTCCCACATCCAGGCATGTGAGAGGGTCTCAGGGAGAAGGTGTGGAAGCTTTACCACCCTCTCTTTGGGTGCATAAGTTGTATTCGACACTACAAGGTTGTGCACACATGTGGTATATCCATTCTGAAACACGCCGCCAAACGGGAAGTTGGTAGGAATTAACGACTGACTTGGTCCACACATTTGAGTACCAAAGTACCAAGCAACTAGTTGATGAGGTATTACAGACTATCAAGTGCCTCACTCTAGGGGATTGCGCCATGGCAGAAGATAGGTTAGTAAAATTACTCAGTGGACCTAGTTTAGAAGCATGGTTCAAAGAGGAAGAACCAGAAGACATACAATTCGAGCACGTGTGTGTGCTGAAAAGGAGAAAGGAAAGATGGTATACCTTGTTGATGGAGAAGAGATAGAGAACCTAAATGTCAACCATTCGGTTAGGGCACATGAAGTAGTTGATAGTGCGGATGCATGTGCGCACATGTATCATGAACCACTTAAAACTAGGAAAGTTAACATGGGATCGGAAGAGGATACCAAGGAGGCTATCATTGGGGACTATTGGTCGACAAGGAAGTATCAAAGATCATTGATCTCTTATGTGAATTTTAGGATTTATTCCCATGCAGATACCATGAGTTGAAAGGTGTCCACCATTCATTGGGGGAAATGAGGATAAGGTTGAAAGATGGTGCATGCCCGGTCAGGAAGAGGCCTTACAAGATGAATCCCAACATGCACGTAAGGGTTAAAGAAGAACTAGACAAGATGATAGCATCTAGTATCATTGAGGTTATGGAGGAATCAAAGTGGATAAGTCCAATGGTGATTAACATAAAGAAGGATGGGTAGATTAGGATATGTGTGGATTACAGGGAATTAAACATTGTTTGTATCATAGATCCTTTTCCCACCCCCTTTACTGAAGAGATTTTGGAAGGAGTTACTGGGCATGAGGTCTATTCCTTTACGGATGGATTCTCGGATATCACCAAGTAAGGATTGCCAAGGAAGACCAAGATAAGACAACTTTCACCACCGAGTGGGGAAGCTTTGCATATACAATCATGCCCTTTGGGCTGAAGAATGCACCCACTGTATTTTCATGCATAGTAGTACAAGCATTTAAGGACTTCATCCACAAGTTCCTTTAGGTATATTTGGATGATTGGATAGTGTATGGATTAGTAAAGGACCATTGTGACAACTTGAGGTTGATGCTTGAGAGATGTCGGCAGTTGAGGATCTCCTTCAACATCAAGAAATGCATCTTTGTAACTCCTTTTGGGATGTTGTTGGGGCATATCATATGTAAAGAGGGCTTGTTGGTAGATCTCGTGAAGGTTGCTGTTATTGTTGAATTAGGGAGCCTACCAGCCAAAGTATTGTGTGTGGATTTCTTAGACACGCTGGTTACTATAGAAATTTCATTAAGGGATATGCCAAGATCACCACACCTTTGGAGATATTGCTCAGACACAAGAGTGTCTTTTAGTGGGGAGAGGCACGAAGAAAGGGAATTTTACACTCTAAAAGAAAGACTTATCACCGCACCTATTCTATGATTCCCATCATGGGATAAACCTTTCCATGTCCACGTGGATGTCTCTCGGTATAGCAATAGGATCCATTCTTTCTCAACTAGGAGAGGGGTTTTTTTATCATCCTTTGTGTTTTGTAAGTAGAAAGTTGACATCGACAGAAGAGAATTATACAACAATCGAGTGTGAGGCATTGTCAATGATCTATGTGCTCCACAAATTTAGGTAATATCTGCTAGCAACTCCTTTCATATTCTACACTGACCATATGGACTTGAAATATATGGTAAACAAAGTAGTGTTACAAGGGCGCATATGCCATTGGGTTCTTCTATTTCAGGAATTTGAATTCAAAGTGATGGTAAAATTGGGAAAGAACAATTATGGGCCAGATCATTTATCAAGGATTGATTCAGGAGAGAACGTGTAGAGTATCAAGGAAACCATGCTAGATGCACAACTATTTAGGTTACGGTGCGCACTCTTAGAACTAGAAGACATTTCTATCTTTCTCAAGGAAGGTGTGGTGCTCGAAGGAATGAATGCTTTGGAAAGGAAAAGGTTAGCCATACACATAATGCCCTTCATGTTGATTAATGGCGATTTGTATAAAATGGGCCACGATGAGGTCTTACACCGGTGTGTACTAGAACATGAAAACATAGATATAATAGAAGAATCCCATGGTGGGATTTCTGGAGGAAATTATACAGGGAATGCAACTACGCACAAGATCCTAGTCACTTTGGACTATGGTGGGAAATGATTCACCAGGATTGTATTGAATTTTGTAAGGCTTGTGACCATTGCCAGTGCCTTGGAAAACCTAGAAAAAGGGACGAGATGCCCCGTGCCCGATCGCTAGCATGGAACATTTTGAAAAGTGGGTAATAGATTTTGTCGAGACCAATCTCACCAAATTGCACGAAGCACTAACTTGTGGTATATTATTACCTATACCGATTATCTCGACAAGGTGGGTAGAGGTCACGCCCACTAGGGATTGCACCACGACCATGGTCATTAGATTTTTATGGGAGAAAATTATCAACAGTATGGGTGCCCATTAAGTTTAACAAGTGATAGGGGCACTCACTTCTTAAATGAAATAATCGGGATCCTATTAGTAGAATTCATGGTAGCCCATCACAAGACTACCCCTTATCACCCTCGGGAAAATTGGATCAGAGAGGCATTCAACAAAATCCTTAGTCACACATTGACTAAGATATGTGATGTAGGAAGGAAGGATTGGGATGACAAGGTGTCAGCAGTCCTTTGGGCATACAGAACAACGTATAAAAGGTTGAACAAGGCCACACCATTTCAACTGGTGTTTGGCGTGGAGGCTGTTTTTGGTTGAATTTATGCTACCATCGCTACGTATAGCACAAAAAGGAGGGTTGGATGATGAACAAGTGCTGGAAGAGAGAATTGATGAGTTAATAAATTTGGATGAAAGGTGCTCACTAGTAAGATGGAGCCAAACAACTGAAAAAGCTAAACAAAAGGCATGGCACAACCGCCACATTAAAAACAAATAGTTTGAGGTTGGCCAGATGGTATTGCTATATGATTCTAAATTTCTACGCCATCCTGGAAAGTTGAAGGTGCATTGGTTGGGTCCTTATGTAATTTCATACATCCTTGATTCGGGAACGTGCAAGCTACAAGTGCTGGATGGAACAAAATTACCTGGACACTTCAATGGGAGTAGGCTGAAGCCCTACTATAAATAATGCTTCTTGGTGTTTGTAAATAAGGTAGTTCTACTAGTTAATTTAGAGTTTCCTTCTATGCTTTTCCTTTCCTATTTTTCCCTTTCATGTTGTTTTCTTGTTTTGCGCCTTGGGCACCTAACCTTATTACTTTTTAAACTTATGATTGTGTAGAGGACCATGTATATATTTAGTGTGGGGTGAGGTGATGAAGAGAGGCATGAAGTTATTCTGTAGGAAGATTGAGTTGGTAGACCATTCGAACTGGCCCTGTTGAAAAGATGCATTAGGAAGGCAGATGGATGAAAAAATAGAGTTCCATTGGAAATCCACGTATAAAGGAGAAAAAGTGCAAAAACATGAGGTAGGTGAAAGAAAGAATCATGAGGATGGAAGAGGTGCCTTTGGCGCTAGTAACACGCGTGTAAAATTCTTCTATCAAGATAGATTGTCTACGTACTAGAAGGTTGGAAAAGTTTTCATGCAAGGATTGGGCATGGGTGAAAAACTTTTCATACAAGGATTGGGCACACGAGGAAAAGCATTGAAGTCGGGTTTGTTTGAAAACACCACATTAAATATTGTCATACGGTGGTAGGTAGCCTAGCCTTTAATGCATAAAAGTAGGAAAAGCTATAAATACAAGTATGGTAAGTTCATTGTTTTAATTTACGAAAATAAGAACAATTTTATTTCAAGAGCTAGGGTTCGAGAGCTAACTCATGCGAAGGAAAATCTGAAAAACTCACATGCAGTCAGTCTGGTTGATCTACAAACTAGAGCAGAAGTGATTTATGGGTGTGAGGAAAGTTGTGAAAGAACACTATGATCGAAAGAGGGAAATCAGAAATTAGGGTTTGTACCCTAGGGCATGGGGCACGTGAAGAAAACTCTTAGACAACTCGAAGGCAACCAAGGAATGAAAGCAAAGGGTAAAATGACAGCCACAAAACTAATTGATAAGCCTATAGTACAATCCAAAAAGGGAAAGGGGAAGGGAAAAGGAAAGAAGAAAGAAGATGAAATCCCCTTGGATACCAATGAGGAATGGTACTCAGAGATGCAATACCTAGATGGGGTTTTGCTAGGGCAAGAGTGGGAGTCCCACATCAGATAGATGACTATAATTAATTACAATCATCAGTTGAGTATAATTGTGAAGGAAATGGTGTTGGAGCTGGTGTGCCCCACAAACAAATGAACACCTGACGGGATGCCAATTTACAGCAATGTAGTCAAGGTGAAAATGGAGAAGGCAGGGCTTCTCTAGCTTTACAAGTTTCCCTACTTCAGAAGCCTGAGCACCTGTACCAATGGTTAATGACATGCATGCACAAAGATTTCTTCTGCTTCATAGGGCACAAGATGCACATAACCCCACAACTAATCTCACATTTTATAGGAGTGAGCTGTAAAGGGGATGCAATCCTAGATGACCTCTAGGATGAGGAGGCAATTAAGGAAACAATCGCATCCCAAGATTATAAGAAGGGATCGAGGTACTACGACATCGCAGATATCAGTGATCCGTGATGAAAATGTCCATGCACCTCATTTCCAAGTTAAATGGACAAGAGAGGTGGACCCAGGTGAGCAAGCCCTAGTTGAATGTCTACAGAAAGGTCACGGAAGGCACCATGTACAATATCTCCTAGTACATAGCAGATGAGATTATAAGCAGTGTGGAGAACAAAGGAAATATATTGTTTGGGAACATTCTATTAACCATTGTGTTCTCAGAAATTAGGGTTCCAAATGTATTTGATAAGTTCGTATGGGAGTACCTCGATGAAGACCCTTCACCCGTGGATAGGTTCCAGAAATATACTTGTGAGTCAATGATGGGGGTGCACAAGGCGCACTTGGATAAATGGTATACGCACCTTAGGAACGCATTCGGGGTAGAATGGTGGATACCAGAGCAACTCCTCATAATGACTAAAGGAGAATTAGAGTTCACGATGTACCAGCACTTCTGCATTGGAAGATTTATCTTAGTGGATGGTAGTAGGAGTCCCTAGTGCAAACTCCCCTTCTCATTTACTACCCAATTCTTTTAGGCAGGGGTAAATAGATATAAGGAGTTGAAGAAGTTAAGACTCGACCTGTCCACCTTGACAAAAAAAAACAAAAAGAGATGATGAATAAGTTGTTCTATCCAAGAAAGCACAAGTACATTGAAAGGTACGTGTTACAAGATGTGCACATCGTAAGGCCAATGACCTTACCGATTGCTGAGAGCATTGTTGCGAGAATTTACTTGTGCATAAGGACAAATTTCAAGAAGGGTGTGTATGTAGAAAATGAAATATCCATCCCAGATGACCCCATGGGAAGGAAGAAGCCAGTACTAAAGCGTAAGGAGAAAGAAGAAGAAGAGGAAGAGAAAGGGGCGGCAGGGAGGTAGGATGTAGGTACTGCGGGGCCAAGTACCTATGTCTGAAAGAAGAGAAGAACAGTGGTCAAGGAAAATACCCCGGAGCCTGTGAAGCCACCATCCCTTGAAGAACCTTCAGATGAAGAAAAGATAGCATCCCCCACTCTATAATTTTTTGCTAGAGAAGAAGAACAAGGAATGGAGGAACACGGGTCCGAAGATATGAACAAACTGAACACCTATGTAGGCGAAAGGGATGACGATGAGGGGGAGGAGCTAGAGGTGGATCAAGAACCAATTAATATCCATGACTCAGAAGGAAAGGAGGCTGAGAATGAAAATTATGCCTTCATCTTTGTAAGGAGGAAAGGCACCCAAAGGGAGGAAGGCACACGCGGTGAAGAGGGGAGTGAAGGGGCTAGTACCAAGGAACCATATGTGCCCAAGCTCACTTAGGAGGAGGTGGATGAGAAGGAAACAAGAGAGGCAGAGAAGATAATTGATGCCTTGGTCAATGAAGAGTTGGGGCATAGTGCAGACCTTGTGCTCGGTGAGTTCAAGAAGGAATAGAGGGAGAAGAGTGGAAGTAGCACGAAAGGACCAACTCTCTCGGTAACTATTCCCAAGGGTGTGCACATGGGAAGTAAACGCATAGAAGGGGGAAGGAAAATGATGAGTTACATTGATGACCCCAACAAAGTTTTACGTGTGTGTTTCCAAAGTACCATGCCCACCAAGGAGCTCACCACCATGGAATCCTTTGACCCTAAGGGAGGATACTGCGAATGAGGAAAATGTTATCTTGGGCATTCGACTCCCACCTCGATGAGCCTGAATTTGAGATTAACCAAGGAGCAATATTAAAGTTGTCTAAAGGAAAGGGGAAAACCCCATTGTAAACACACAAAAAATATCGACGAGAAAGTGTGCAACGCGCTAAACTCGATCTTAGTGGAAATTGAGGCTAGAATCTTCAATAGAAATGATAGGGTTAGAGCCTTGGAGGACTAGTTGGAGAAAAGGAAGGAAGAAGTGGTGAAGCTGACAAAGGATCTCATCCTAGAGAAATTAATCAGTGTGTAACTACAGAGGGAGCTTCAAGAGGAAAGTGCCAGGGTACGCAAAGTTTCCAAGAAGGTGGAGCTCATCTCCCAATCAATTATCACGAAGCACCCAGACCTTAACCCTCCTACGCAAAAGTATAGATCCTCCTTGGAGTGCCTAGAGGACTTGACTCGAGATCCTCACCATGGAGAGGCAGCCCTTGGCTTTAGAGTTGGCAGAAGAGGTAGCGGCGTGCTTGGAGAAAGAAGACAAGTTGAAGGTCGTTGCACTTGTGGCTGATTACAACAAGGTGCTTGCTGACGTAAGAATAGTCCAGTAAAAACCACTTTGGGTTACTTACGACCACTGCGTAGATCAAGACAAGGTGACAAGCATACTGCTTTCCAGTGATGAGGCAGAGTTGAAGGAATTCAGAGAGAAGAATAAGGGCAATAGAGCCGAGTGGGAAAGGATCATGGCTGAGGTAGAAAAGAAATCTGAAGCCATTGAGAACCGGTGAGTCTCAATCAAAACCTGGCTAAAAGAGCTCTACAAGGTCATCACAAGGAAGATGGATGCCCTAGAAGACCACACTAAAGAACTGGAGACTATGGTGGAAACCATTACCACACAGGGGGGGGCTAACTTATGACGAGGTGAGCACCTTGGTTGGCAAAATCTACACTAAAGCATAGAAGGAAGTCAGCGCTTGGAGTACATTGGAGGCCAACCTCCAACAAAAATTTCCCCTCCCCTTCTTTAGGAAATTTTCCCTTATTCTTTCTCTTCCCCTTTCTTTATTCTTTCACCCCCATTCTTTTCCAAGGTAAGGCCTTGCATTCTTTTGTACTGCATTCTTTGAGAAGGTTACTGAGGGCGGAGACTAGGTGAAGTGTGGGGTAATGTTGGGCCCCTAATTTAGCTTACAAATCTTAAGGGCGCGTGGGCGCGCATGACCAAAGAAGCGCATAGGTGTAAGCGCGAATAATAATTCAAGACTTATCCATTTTTGGCCTTTGGGACAAAACACATGAAGAACATGTTCCATTTGGATAAGGTTCCAGCCTGGTGATAGGGTGTCCTGGAAGGAATATACCTTGTGATAGAAAGATCCAAAAAGTTAATCATGACATGGAGAGGCATGCACTCGGGTGACCCACACCTTGACACTTGGGGCCAGATTTGAGGCTATAGAGGAGTTTGTTAGAGCTTAGAGGCCTATTTATACATGCACCCTTGGCAAAGAAGGAGAGACAAAAGTGAGGTAGCGGAGCTCTATAGGATTACTGCGAGAACTATGGGATGAAAATGGGTACATAATTCAAGTAAGGATGTAATGGGGAAATGGGGAGTGAAATTTTTGTCTTGTGAGAATACATGTATGGATCCACATATGGTGCATGACTACGGTCTGCCTTCTGTAATATTTTATAAGTAAACACTATGAATGAATGTGATAAGGTTGCCATGAAAAATGTATCAAGACTCTTTCTCTGTATTATCTGCATATTACTATTGCACTTCTATTCTTAGATAATCATGAATCTTGCTTAAATGGTTAAGTATAGTAGTAGATGTACAACTCTTAGTTCTATTATTTTTGTTGTGCACTTTGGTTCTATTATGACTAAAGGGGTGTAGAAGCCATCTTGAGCTCTATATCCCTTCATGTCTGTTAAATCACTAAGTCAGAATCATGAGCTATGCCTTCCACTAGACTCACATAAAAGAGAGACTCGGCTCCCTCTTGCATGCCTCGGTGAGCACCTAGCGCCCATTGGGTGATAGGCTGGTGCGCATGAGGTTCCCTTGTTCTTAGTGGGTGCAAAAGTGACTACATCTTGGTTCCATTGCTGGGACCTCTTTTTGAAGTTGTAGTGGAACATGACATATATCATGATCTTTGTAAAAAGTGATGGTAGAACGCTTAACACTTAAAGGTGTTGAATATTGGTTTAAAAGCACAGAGGATGAATTTGCTCAAATATTTAGTACCAGATCTGGGTTTGATACGTGAATATGGTTGGAAGACACTCTTTACCATGAGTTATATGAAACCTTCATCCATTGTTTCCCCAGAGTTATTTGAATGGCTCTCGGATTATAAATCTAGATCGGGGTGGTGTTATAGATCATACCATTGGACCCAAGAAACATATTAGAACCTACAGGATGTTGATCTAAAGTGGACCCATGCTATAGATCATTGGTGGAAGTGAATATTGACTAGCTAAACTGTAGAATATGCCATTTCCACGTATTCCTGTCTAGAAGTTACTGAGTTTGAGTTCTTGCGAGAGCCCAGGGGATCATTTTTGCATGTTATTCCCCTTACAATCAAAATCTTGATGGTAACCATGGGTTTAGAGGCATTCCCTATGGTGGCTAAACCACCCTGAGCACTAGACGAGGAAGCCAGGTTGGGTAAGGATGGCTGATCTTACGACTGAATAAGAAAGGGAGGAGAGGAAACTCAAGTATAATGAAGCACGTGAAAAGGAGATCGATAGACAGTGTGGGATTACAAGTGGGTTATGGAGCTAGACATGGTGGAAAGGAGTTGAGGTTCACGCGGAGGATGTCAAACCCGAACAGTCTATGGTACCCCATCTTGGTAAGTGTGGAAGAGAAAACCTTGCGGATTTTGATGAGAGTCCGTCACATAGAGAGAGAAGAGTCATTGGTGCACATCTGAACCCACCTAACGTCTAGACCTTGGCGCTTGGCTTGTTCGAATGAGGGAAGGTTATAGTTGATCCATTTGATATCAGTGGAAGCAACTAATCGGTGCCTAGAACATACAATTTCTCGTTTTGGACTTCTATGGCTTCACACACTATTACAGTATTTGGTGGAATGTTTAGACAAGGCACATATACGGCTGGTTTTGGAAGTGTGTTGGGAAGTGCTGGAGGAACTATGACTGGGAGTGATACTTGTTCACAAACTATCGGTGTGCAATTTAGTGGGATGATGGGAGTGCTCAACATGACAAACACAGAGCCTGTACCTAACACACAGAGGATCTCGAAGGTGGAAGTGGGGAACCGGTGGCTCAAAATCTAGTGGATCTGATGGAGGAGGAAACACTGGAGGAAACCAAGGGACTGGATCGGAGGGTAAGGGCCTCAACCACATCCTCAAGTCTTTTTGAGATTTCTCTAATCTGCTAGATTACAGTGGAATAGAAGATGCCACGGAGCATGTGCATAAGTGCGAGCTGCTATGGCACGCGAAGGGAATCACGACCCATGATCGAAATGCCAATCAATTTGTGATGACCTTACAAGGATGCACGCATAGTTGGAATAAAAAGTATGACCCTCATCGACTATTGTGGATTATACCACACCGAGAAAATATTTCTTGGCGGAATTCCACATACCTAATTTTGAATAGAAGAGCATTAGATCTCTCAAAGAAATCCAGTAGGGGATGGAAAAGTGCATGCGGGAATATGATGTGCACTTTAAAACTTGTTTGTCTAAGCTGTCTTATGATATCCACCCTTCACAACATGCTCAAAGTGGTTTTTCGGAGGATTTATCACACCCTTTAGAAGGGCCTTATCTCATAAAATGTTCACGGACACGCGCAAAGCATTGGAAGATGATTTACATGCTAAAGCGGTTTGTAGTGTTGACAACCGGTGTTAGCCCATTTACGGAGGCTCGGTTTGCCACCATGGCTAAGCAATTGGAGAAATTGTATGCTAACACAGTTCAGAGAGATTCACGGAGGGATGTGGTGCACTGGATTGTAACGTGGAAGGACACATAGAGGATAATGGTGGGATATGTACTCGGAAGGAGGTATGTGCCGAAGTAAACCAGTGAGTTATGTCACGAGGACCATGATGAAAGTAAGTGCCCCTATTGCGGTGCATGATCCATAAAAATGTATCTTGTTATTGTAAAATATGTACCTCAAACACTCATGACACTAAGGATTGTAGATTGATTGGCCGATTCATGAGGTAATTGATCTTGGTGTGTGTCGGACTTGCATTGCCCACAGCCCCAAAGGAGATGAATGTCGGTATGAGGAGTGCAGAGATGGAGATGTGCATGGAAGAGGGTTTCATGGAGGATTTCGTGGTCATGGTAACCGCGGAGGAAGAAGTGAGTTCCCACATGGGACGTGTTTTAATTGTGGAGCCATAGACCATTATAAGTGTGAATGTCCAGATCTTCTACAATGCTCCTGGTGTGGAAAGAAACATAAGTATAAAGAATGCCCAGAGTTGTATGAACATATGAGTCAACAGTACTGGAAGGATAAGGGCACTGCCATGGTGAGTATTAAGAAGGCTGATGTGCAAAGTGGATTCCATGAGTAATACATGAATCAAAACTAGAGCCTGTTATGGTAACAACGAGGGTGGAATCCACGCGCACAAAAGAAGATCCTAGGCAGACCTCTAGTTTCGAGAGATGAATTAGTACATGGGAAGTATCCAAACTTGGCTCACTAGAAAGAAGTCTACTAGGAAACCATGGACGTAATTCGAAGTTTACAAGGGGAGATCCAATGCTTAAAAGAGTAGACTAGAAAAGATGAGCAAAGGAGGCTAGTGGAAGCACCAAGGGATGACTTGGATGAGGTTGAGGAGGTGTGTAAACTATTGAGGTAGGAGAATATTATTCCCCTGCTAGGGGCATGGTTGAGAGAAAAGGTGCCATAGGCTAGGGAAGAACACGAAAGGTAGATTCTGCATGCAAACCTTCCATCTCACAAACTTTATTATGACAAAGAAATTACCCTAAACGTAGTAGTGGATGGATGGTTGCTTAGCAACATCCTCATTGACACAAGCGCAGAGGTTAATTTTCTCACTGATGCCCTCGGCATCAAATGGGAAGGCCTACATTGCAGCCATCTTAATAAGACAAAGGTGATGCCCATAGGTGTCTTGAAGGATGAAACCATTACTATTCAGGGACTAAGTTCACTTTGGGGATTTTGAAGTCTTGGTGCTTGTCGAGACGATAATTTCCCATATCTACTTGGGCACCCGTGGTGTTATCGAATAATGCAGATCTCCTGGTTTAACAAGGGGTACATAAGCTTTGAAACCAAGGAAGAGTGGGTAGTTATACTGCTAGTTGATGGGAAGTCCACACCCTATACTAAACCCCTTAGGAGGAAGTCTTGTACAGAAATATATGTGCAATCCATAAGAGATCCGAGACCATCCACCCTACGAAGAGTCATCCAATTTTATGATGCACAATCATGGCCGCTGATACTACCAAGATAGCAAGTGATAATTGGGTGCATGGGACTTATGAATTGATTGGGTGACATCTGAAAGGATCAATAACCAAGGTAACAATGGCACGTATAGTTTGGCACCTGGGAGGGAAGACAATAACAAAGTATTTTGGGGATGCATACCTTGAGGTATTTTTGAGAGAGATGGAAGCTCACTAGAGGGAGGACGAGTGGTGAAGTATGCTAGGTTATGTTTTGATTGGCACAATAGCAAGGTGGTGGGCCGCGCATAGTGAAAACTTGTTGGAATGGCGCAAAGTCCGAATTACACTCACTATCCGATTCTCAAAGCAACATACCCACCACTATTAAGGATTACAATGGAAATGGACCCACCTCTTCCCACATCCAAACATGTGAGAGGGTCTAGGGAGAAGGTGCGAAGCTTTACCACCTTATCTTTGGGTGCATAAGTTGTATTCAACACTACAAGGTTGTGCGCGTGTGTGGTATATCCATTTTGAAACACACCGCCAAACGGGAAGTTGGAAGGAATTAACGACTGAGTTGGTCCACAAACTTGAGTACCAAAGTACTAAGTAACCAGTTGATGAGGCATTGCAGACTATCAAGCACCTCACTCTGGGGGATTGCGCCATGGTGGAAGATAGGTTAGTAAACTTACTCGGTGGACCTAGTTTATAAGCACGGTTCAAAGAGGAAGAACTAGAAGACATACAGTTTGAGTGCACGTGTGCTGAAAAGGAGAAAGGAAAGATGGTATACCTTGTCATGGTGGCTCATCACAAGACTACGACCTATCACCCACAAGCAAATGGAACCATGGAAGCATTCAACAAAATACTTAGTCATACCTTGACCAAAATCTTTGATGTTGGAAGACAAGATTGGGATGACAAGGTATCAACAGTGTTATGGACTTACAGGACTACGTATAAAAGAATAAATAAAGCCACACCTTTTTAATTGGTGTTTGGCACAGAAGCCATTTTTCAAGTTGAATTTATGTTACCCTTTCTATGAATAGTGTGTGTAGGAGGATTAGCCGATGAACAAGCGCTGGAAGAAAGAATTGATGAACTAATGAAACTGGATGAGAGACGATCACTTTCCCAACCGAGTATGCATGCAAGAAAGGGTCATGGTACTATAATATTTCAGACATCAAGGACCCTATTATGAAGATGGCCGTGCATCTTCGGTGACTAAGCTGAATCGCCAAGAAAGATGGATGTAGGTCAAAAACCTTAGCTACATGTCTGCAGGAAGATTGCAGAGGGGACTATATACAACTTGTCCACATACATTGCAGAGGATATTGTTAAGTGCACGAAGGAAGGGGATAGAATCCTCTTTGGCAATGTCTTTCTCACCATAGTGTTTGTAAAAATTGGAGTGTTAGATGCCTCAGAAAATTTCATGTGGGAGTACCAAGCCGAAGACCCTTCACTTGCGAAGAGGTTTGAGAAGTATACTTGTGATACAATGATGGCTCCCCAAAGCACAAATGGAAAAGTGGTATATGCACTTGAGGAATGCATTTGGGGTAGAGTGGAGGATCCTTGAATAGCTCCCAACAACCATTGAGGGAAAAGTTGAGTTCGCAGTGTACCGGCACTACTACTTGAGAAGATTCAAGATTATTGACAAATCATGGATCCCTTGGTGCAATATTCCTTTTTTTTTCACTACCTAATACTTCCAAGCATGAGTAAATAGATTTAAAGAATCAAAGAAGCTAAAGCTGGAACTAGGAAGGTTAGACCGGGAACACAGGGAGATGAGGAAGAAGTTGAATTACCCGGTGGTAAGCGCCGCACATAGAGAAGTATGTGTCGCATGAGATCGAAATGAATAGGCCAATGACGCTTCCCATCATTGAAGGATCCGTGGCGTGTGTGTACATGCGCATAATGCCAAAGTTTGAAAAGGGCACATATTTGGAGAATGAGATCTCCTTACCTAAAGACCCCTTGGGAAAGAAGAAGTTAGCGTCTAAGAAGAGAGGCAGAGGAGAGGAAGGAGAACCAAGTGTGTCTATTTCTCAAACAATGAGAATGCCATCCATGAGCTCTAATCCAAGAACCTACATACGATAAAAGAGGTCTCTAGTAAAGGAGGAGATGCTAGAAATAGAAGCACCTTAGCAGACCCACCACCATAGAAGAATCACCGAAGGAAGAAGAGAAGGTAAAATATCCTGATCGAAGCCACCTCTCAGGAAGAAGCAGAGGGTGGATGAAGAAGCTGACTCAAGGAAACCAAAATCTTGGAGAAGTACTTGGGAGAAGGAAATGACAAGAGTGAAGGAGGTGGCGACAAGGAAGAAGAGCTTGAGAGCCACATGTGTTTAGTGTCTACAACTCGGAGGAAGAAAGTGGAGAGGAGAAGCAAGAGTTTTTATTTGCACGGTGCAAGGGCACAAAATATGAGGAAGGCACCAAAGACACGAAGGAAAATGAGAAGGATGCCAAGAAGTAGGGAGCATAAGCCTTACAAAAGAGTATATTACTAAGTTAGTAGAGGGAGAAGTGAAAAATATGCTTGAAGTCTTTATAGACCAAGAGTTAGAGCACAATGTGGATATAGTGCTTAAGGAAGGGAAGGAGGAGAGCATTGAAAAGGAACATGAAAGCCTAGGAGGCCTCGCTCTGACAGTTAGCTTCCCCAAAGGCATGCGCTCGGGTAGGAGAACTTTGGATACATAACGAGATAGATAATGGGCTATCTGGATGACACAAAGAAGGTATTACGCACACAGTTCCAAATCACTGTACCCACAGAAAGGATCCTAGCCATGGGGTCTTTTTAAAAGGATGGCACATACCCCAAGACCAAGAAGATGCTCCTTGGGCGTTCGAGTCACACATTGATGAGCCAAACTTTGAAGTCCCCAGAAAGCACCCATCTCATTGCTTGAATCTAAGGGAAACAAACCCTTAGTAAATGCTCAAGAGCTTTCAAATGAGCAAGTATGTAATGCTCCGAACAAAGTCACAGTCAAGACTAAGGCTTGGCTATTCACGCGAAAAGACAGAAACCAAAGAATTGGAGGCAAAGTTGGGGAAGAAGGAGGAAGAACTGGCGGAGAAAGCCAAGAGTTTAAGACATGAGGAATTAATCAGTGCGTAGTTAAGGCATGAGTTAAAGGAAGAAAAGGTAAAGGTGTAGGAGGTCTATAAGAAGGTGGAGTCAATCAAGAGCACCATCATATTAAAGCACCTAGACCTAACACCAATCCCTCAAAGGTATGAATCAAATCTAGAATGCCTAGAAGACCTAACATGCATCTTGACTATGGAGAGGTAACCCTTGGTGCTGGAATATGTGGAAAAAGTGGATGCGTGCTCTAAAGAGGAATACCAGCTTGAAGGTAGTAGATAACTATTAGCGAGTACATCCAAGTACTCGCAAGGATTAAGGTCGCTTCCCATCTGTAGAAGCCACATATGACATATGCATGGATAGAGATAAGGTGGAAGCTCCTTGGTCACCACGCTTGAAGCAGAGCTGAAAGAGTTCCAAGAAAATAACAAAGGGAACAGGAAGAGAGGGACAAGGTTATGTCTAAGGTAGAAAAGAAATCGGAGGCAATTGAGGCTTTAAGGATCTCAATTAAGGCCTGGTGAAGGAACTATACCCCAAAATTACTAGGAGAATGTATACACTCATAGATCTAGGTAAAGAAATGAAGAAGATTTTTGACACCTTGGGCACCTGTGGAATTGGCCTAGGCCTTAACAAAGTGTGCACCACTGGTGGGTGACCTATGCCGAAGTCGAAGGATAAGGTCAAAGTGTTGAACAAGTTTGGAGGTAGATCTCTGAAAGAACTTTCCCATTCTTGTGGATTGATGTTCCCCCATTCTTCATTCTTTCCCCTATTCTTTCATTCCTTATTCATTTTTGTAAAGTATAAGTCTACATCTTGGTCCCATAAAATAGCTTGCCTCTTGGTCAAGTAAAATGTTTCTAAGGATGGAGAACATGCATAGTGTGGGGTGATGTTGGGCCCCTAGAATATTGACCAAGTATAAAGGCATGTGGGTGCGCAGGATCCCAGTTACTGGATGGCACGCAAGGCACAAGCGTGTAAGAGAAAGGATTAAGGAAGAAAATAGCATGTGTGACATGCAAAAGGAGGTTTGGGACTTAGCCAAATTGAGCACCCAAGGCAGAACACGTGAAAAGTGTGATTGGTTACGCATGGATAAGATGTCATCCTAGCAACAAGTTGGCCTAGGAAAGAGCATGCCCCAGATGGAATCTTCTAGAAGATCATCATGAGATGGAATGGAGAGCTCAGGCCTGAAGGAACATGCTCACATGGAGGACCACATTCAACACTTGGTGACGGATCTGAGGATGCGACAAGGTGAGTTGGTAGCCCGAGAAAGTGATAAAAACAAGTGTCTACCGTGGGAAAATATATAGGAATAGATAGAGAGAGAGATACACATGAAAGAAGGTTGTATCATCTAGATATACATAGGGAATAGTGGGTTAGAGAGTGAAAGAAGCTCTACAAAAATGTTGTGAGTGGATATTCTAGTTCAAGAAAGGATTTACTAAGTATGGGGTTGTTATTTTTTTTTTTTTGTTAGCTTGACTACATACGTCCAATGATGTGCATGACTACAGTCTACACTCTGTGACACTCTGTAATAAATCAATGAATATATTGAGGTTACCTGTTGTAAATAGATATGAATATCAATGTGTTTAAAGTATATTTTGTTCATATGAGTTCTCTTTCCTTTCATGATATGAATGAATGGTTATATCTTTCCTTCGGTTATAGTATATGTTACGGAATCATTAAAGGACTCCATCCGAAGTGACTTCAAGGATCTAGAGGCTGTTCACGAGCCCTATGGTTCTTGTGTGTCTCAACTTCTTTCCTAAATACTTTTACACTAATAATAGATAATGCTTCCCACTAAACTCACATAAAATAGAGACTTGGCACCCGCGCGTGCCTCGGGTGAGCGCTCAACTTCTGCTGGATGATAGGCTGGCGTGCATGGGGTTCATCCTTTTGTGATAGGAGTAAAAATGACTACATCGTGGTTCCATTTCCGAGACTCTTTTTGAAGTTGTAGTGGAATATAAAGCATGCATCATGATTTGTGTAAAGAGTAATGACAAATCGGTTAACATTGGAAAATGTTGAATCGTGGTTCAAGAGCATAGAGGATGAATTTGCTTAGAGATTCAAAGACTGGACTTGAGTTTAAAACACATAGATGGGTAGAAGAGAACCTCTACCATGACCATGTATGAGACATTCTTCTATTTCTTCCCAAAGAGAGTTATATGGATGGCTTTCAGCCTATGCATCTAGATCAAGTTGGCATTATGGATCGTGGATATGGACCGAAGAAGACTACCAAATGTTGTAGGATGCAGATCTGATGTGGACCCATGCTGCAGATCATTGGTGGAGGGGAGTACTAACTAGCTACACTCAGTAATATTCCATTTCTACATATTCTTGCCCAGAGGTTGCTGAGTTTGAATTTTTACGAGAACCTAGAGGAACATTTCTACGTGTTATTCCTCTAGCTATGAAGATATTGATGGCTACCATGAGTTTAGAGGCGCTCCCAATGGCCGGCTAAACCGTTATGAGCATTGGGTAAGGAAGCTCAGGTGGAGGAAGATGGAAGATGACATGACAGAGAAGGAGAGGGAATAAAGAATCCTCAAGTATAGTGAAGTGTGTGAAAGGGAGATTGCTAGTTGACTCGAGGCTGTTAATGTAATGGATGTATGGAGACAGATTTTGTGGGAAGGAGTTGAGGTTCACGTGGAGGACATGAAACCTGAGCAATCTATGCTACCCCATCTTGGCAAGATTATAAGAGAGACCCATTCGGCTTCCGGTGAGAGCTCATCACATGGATAAAGGAGAGTTGTTAGCACGTATCCGAACCCACCCAAAGTGATCGAGCCATAGCGATTGGTTTTCCTGAACGAGGAAGAAGTATTGATCCGGTTAAAACTAGTGGAAGAGATAGATCTGCACCTAGGAGTTTCAATTTTTCATTTCCTTTTCTATGGCTGCACATATTTTAGTATTCGAGATGAGTTTTTGGACAAGTGGTAAGTGAATAAGCTTTTGGTCTCGCATCGAGGGAGTGGTGTGGGAAATAGTAGTGGTAGCGGAGCACTATCACGTAACATCGATGCATAGTTCAGTGGGACCATGGGAGTGCTTGGCATAGCTCCTACATGCCCTATTGGACCCAGTGGTTCTAGTGGATCTAGTGGCTCTGGAGGTACATGACCCGGTGGACTTGGTGGATCAGGTAGTGGAAGAAACACCGGAGGGAACCAAGGCTCTAGTTTAGGATAAGGACCCCAGCCACCACCTCAAGTATTCTTTGAAATGTCTCTACATTTTCCATATTACAGGTCATTGAAGATGCTACGGAACATGTTCACAAGTGTGAATCAAGCATGGCGCACAAAGGGTATCACAACCCCAGAATGAAATGCTAATCAATTTTTAACCACGTTGTAAGGGCGTGCGCATAGCTGGTATAGAAATTATGACCCTCATCAAATGGTGGTGGACTACACTACTTTAAAGAATGCATTCTTGATAGAATTCCACATTCCTGAGTTTGAGTAGAAAAGCATCAGCGATTTGAAGGAGATTCAGTAGGGAATGGCAGAGAGTGTGTGGGAGTATGATACACGCTTTAAAAATCTCTTGTCTAAGTTATCATATGATATCCATCCTTCTGCAAGCACAGTGGTTTGTTGGAGGATTGATCACCCCTTGTATAAGGGCTTTGTCTCATAAAACTTTTATAGATCCACGTGAAGCATTGGAAGCTACCTTGTACACCGAGGCTATTGGTAATATTGATACTAGCATTAGCCCGTTATTAGAGGCCCAAATTGTTGCTATGGCCAAATAGTTGGAAAAATTATCTGTGAAATCAATCCATGAGACTCGCAGTGATTTGTGGTGCAAAAATTGTGAAATAGAGGGGCACATTAATGATAATTTCCCGGAGGACTGTATGCGCTGTGACGGTAGATTGTGATATTTGTCATGGGGACCATGATACAAGTAGATGTCCCTTGCTGCAACATGTGATCAGGAAGAATATATCTTGTTATTGCAAAATTTACACCTTCACAACCCATGATATGAAGGACTGAAGGCTCATTGATCATATCCATGAGGCAGATTGATCATGGGGTGCACCAAAATAAGATTGCAAAGGTGGTTCAAAAATGATGATCACCATTACAAGGAGCGCGTAGATGGGGGTGCACATGGAAGAGGTTTTCAAGGAGGATTCCGTGGATGAGGTAACCACGAGGGAAGGAGTGAGTTCCCATGTGGAACATGTTTCAAATGTGGATCTACAAAACATTATAAGTGTGAGTGCTCGGACTTGTTACAATGCTCGTGGTGCAGAAAAAAGCATATGTATGAGGAGTGTCCAGAGTTATTTGAGCATATGAATCAATAGCACCTAAAGGACAAGGGCACTACAATGGTCAAAGCATGAAGAAGGTAGACATATAGTAGATGCCTTAGGTAACACGGGATGAAGGTTTGGAGCCCGTCTTGTAACAACAAAGATAGAAGCCATGTGTGTAAGAGAGGTACCAAGACAGAAGACCCCAGTTACGAGAGAAGAGGTCATTGATGGAAAGTATCCAGACCTCGTGCATCTAAAGGAGATATATCAAGACACCATGGATGTTATTCAAAGTTTACAAGGGAGATCCAGGTGTCTAAGGAGCAATCCAAAAGGAGGAACAACGAAGGATAATCGAAGCACAAAATGATGACCTGGATGAGGTCAAGGAGGTGTGTAATATTCTAACATAGGAGAACATCATTCCTTTGCTAAGATCCCGGTGAGAGAGAAGGTACCACGTGGCGTGAGAAGAGCATGAGGGATAGGTCTTGCACGTGAACCTTCCCCTCATAACCTTGAATATGACAAGGAGATTACGTTGAATGCGATTATAGATGGATGGCTCCTCAAAGAATATACTCATTGACACCGGCACGGAGGTTAATGTCCCGACCTTGATGCATGACATCATATGGGAAGACCTGCATTACAGCCATCTTCAAATGTGATGTATATGGAAAAAATACTAAGGTAATGCCCATCGGTGTCTTGAAGGATGCAGCTATTACTATTTAGGGAGCCAAATTTATTAGGGACTTCTAAGTCTTGGCGCTCACCGAGGTGGACAATTTCCTAGCACTAATTGGGTGCCCTTGGTGTTACAAGTATAATGAAGACCTTCGGTTCAATAAAGGGTACATCAGCTTCAAGAACAAAGAGGAATGGATCATTATACCATTGGTTGAAGGGAATTCGATACCCTCTATTGAACTATTGGGAGAATAAGTTCTATACAAAATTTATGTGAGCTCAATTAGAGACCCTGAGATGGTACACCCTACTAACAGAGTTATCCATTTTGAAGATGCTTAGTCAGTAAGTGATACACCAGTCTGGCTTGTGACAATTGGGCACATGGAACTTACGAATTAATGGGATGATAGTTGAGAGTGTCGGTGACCAAGGTAACAAAGGTGTGCACAGTTAGGCACCTTGGAGGAAAAGAACTACCCAAGTATTCAGGAAGAGCCTTCCCTAAGATCTTTGTGCAAGAGGTAGAAGCTTAGTGGAAGAATTAGAAGGAATGGAGGGAGATGTTAAGTTATGTATTGTTTGGCACAACAACTCATCATTGTGGGCCACACATCAGAGAGCCTTTTAGAGTGGCACAAGGTAAGAATTTCTCTTTGTTAGATTTTCTAGAAGTAATGTACCCACCATCATCAAGCAAGTACCATGGGAAGTAGCCCACCTCTTCCATATCTAAGAGTGTGAATGGATCTGGAGAGAAGGCGCAGAAGCTTTTCACTATCCCTCCGGGTACACAAGTAGTATTCTACACTTCAAGGTTGTGTGTGCACATGGTACACCGCAAGGAATTGGTAAGAGCTCACAGATGACCTTATTCAAACCTTTGAGTATCGTAGTATAAAGCCATTGGTTGATAAGGTATTGCAGGGGTATCAAGCACCTTAACATGGGGGATAGTTCTAGAATAGAAGATAGGTCATTAGAATTATTAGGTGAACTCGGATTGGAGGCGCGCTTTGAAGAAATTGAGGAAGCATAAGAGTTACATCTTGAGCATGCGTGTTTGGAAAAAGAGAAGGGAAAGTTAGTATATGTGATTAATGGGTAGGAATTGGAAAATGTAGATGATAGCCAACCGTAGGAATGCTCGAGGTAGTGGACAAGTGTAAATTTTCGTGCGCATGCCTACCATAAGCCTTTAAAAATGAAGAAAGTTAACATCAATTTAGAAGAAGAACATAAGAAAGATATTATTGGGGATTAATGGATAGAGAATGAAGTATTAAAAATCATTGATCTTCTGTGCAAATTTGAGGATTTATTCGGTGTGGGTACCATGAGCTCAAAGGAATTCACCATTCCTTGGGGAGATGAAGATAAAACTAAAGGACGGTGTGTGCCCTTAGAAAAATACCCTCTTGGATGAATCCCAATTTGCGCATAAAGGTTAAGGATGAGATGGAAAATATGATAGCTTCGGGATCATTGAGGAAGTGGAAGAATCAAAGTGGATAAGTCTGATGGTAATCAGCATCAAGAAGGATGGGAGGATTAGGATTTGTGTGGACTATAGGGAATTGAATTCATTTTGTGCCATTGATCCATTTCCGACCCCCTTCATCAAGAGATTTTGGAAGGAGTCAATGGATGCAAAATCTATTCCTTTACGGATGGATTTTCAAGATACCACCAAGTCCATATTGCAAAGGAGGACCAGGAGAAGATGACTTTCACCACCGAGTGGGGAAGTTTTTCATATACGATCATGCCCTTTGTATTGAAGAATGCGCATACTATTTTTTCGTGCATAGTGGTGCAAGCATTCCAGGACTTCATCCATAAATTTCTTCAGGTCTATTTGGATGATTGGATAGTATATGGTCTGCTTAAGAACCATTGCGACAACTTGAGATTAATGTTTGAAAGGTGTAGGAAGTTGAGGATATCCCTCAACATTAAGAAATGTGTGTTTTCTACTCCCTTTGGGACTCTATTAGGGCATATCATATGTAAGGAGGGATTGCTAGTAGATCCCACTAAAGTTACAGTTATTGTGGGGTTAAGGGAACCAACTAGCTAGACCATACTTGCATGAATTCCTCAGGAATATGAGCTATTATAGGAAATTCATTAAGGGATATGCTAAGATCACTGCGCATTTAGAGGAACTTCTTAGACACAAAAGTGCCTTCCATTGGGTAGAGGCACAACAGAGGGCATTTGATACATTAAAAGATAGGCTTATTACGGCGCCTATTTTACATTTTCCCTCTTGGGACAAGCCCTTCCATGTCCATGTAGATACCTTAGGATTATTTTCTTCCTTTGCATCTCAATTGTTGGTATGTGATTTTCCTTTGTAGGATATGTTCTTTTGACTTTGGGGAAATCATGCTTGATGTGGATAAGTCTTTTCTGCTCTTAAGATCTTCTGACTGAACTGGAATAGTTTTCCTGAATTCATTTTTCACTTCTTGAAGGTGAGATTTCAAATTGGTTTTAAGAGTTGTAAACATATCTATTTACTGACTCATCCTTGGATCAATTTCAGTGATCCAAGGAATGTTTTAAATCTATTCAGAGTGAACAACTGATGAATTGACATTCCATGAACTAAGAAACACATGGAATGAACTTAGTAGATGCAAGTTCTTTAATTCTCTTTTGTGTGAAAATATTTCCATTCAGTGGTATGTTTCGTTTGGGTCTCTAGAGATCGACCATGGCAGGTCATTACTGACGTAATTGGGATTTTAGCTTGTTCATGGCATAGGAGAGAACCGGAATCCTAAGCTAGGTAAAAGTATTTCCTACCTAAGCTATGTAACTTGATATAATTCTGATTCTAACCTAAACTTGGTGCTAAGGGAATTGGAAAAAGTTACTAGGTATTAAAACTAAACATTGAACCTATTACTACAAGGCTATATGGTGATCTAACCTAGTGTTTTAAACTATGGCACTTTGAATTATTTACCTATGAGGGTTTATCTAAACCTAATTGCTAAGGCCTATGGTGGGGGTTAGTTGTTAGTGTTATATCCTAAGGTATAAAATTTAATCTACCTAAGATCTAACCTAAGCAAGTAACCTATCCTAAACTATTGGGCATGAAGGGGGACTTATGTAGTCATGCATATTGGTGATGGTTCCTAAGGCATTTATGATGTTGATAAGGTTGGTAAATGCATACGGTACTGCCAGCTTTCACAGGGGTTAGTTGGCTTGGCGGAGGCTTAGGTGGCAGTATCACTAAAATGGAAACACATGTTAATTTGGACTTGGCATTCACCAGACTTGGCAGGTGTGGCAAGGAAGATTAGGCGGGAGATTTGGAGTTAATGGAATTAATTGCTTTTGGTTTATGAGCCCAAACCATCTTGGTAGGCATGCCAATGGATTTTTCTTGGGTTGTTTCACTTTTCATGTTTTCCAATTTTTACTTTGCATGCGCTCTGGTTTTTCGAACCAGCAGATTGAACTGCACTTCATGGCTATTTTTGAGGTTTTGAATTTATTTTTGTTTCGTGGAATTATAAGAGGCATTATGGAAGAGGTATCTAGTTGTTTTGATCTTTCATGGAAAAGAGGAGAAGGAGTGAGCTCAGCTAGAGGTCTTCTTTGATTTGATAGAGACACTATCAGGCATGATAGGCTCTAACTGTTAAAATATATTGCTTTCCTCTAAGTGTTTTCATTAAAAAACAACTTTACTCTGTGAGTTTTAAGCATTGCATGATGTATTTGGTTGTTTGGTTACTGAGTTATTAAATCTTGTATTCTTGGTTTCAAAACCTTTGCAAAAGTCAGTTTGGTTTAAGATATAGTAAGTGATTGTTTGAACACATGCAAAATGCATGCAAAAATGATTCTGTAACCCTTGTTTGGCTTAACTGAATTTGGTAATTTTGGTTAGGTTTTGTTACTTCCAAATGAATGTATTCTCACTAGTTCTTTAGAGAATCTTGCATCCCACTTATATCTATCAAGCTATCATTTTGTGATCCCGTGGGTAAAAGCTCTAGTTTTTCATGAAAACTTGCATGTAAGCTCATATTCTGTTGGAAACTTGTGGGTATTCGAGAAATGTTGTTAGGTTCTTGGTGCTATTATGATTGTGTTTCTCTTCGTAAGTATATGGAGTTGAGAATAGAGTAGTAGTTGGTTGGTTCTTGTTTTCTAAACTGTGAACAATTTTGTTGTTGGAACCCTAACTTGGTGTGATAATTGTGTAGCATTATCAAGTTATTATGGACTGTTACAAGTCCACATCTGGTTGGTGTTTGTGTTTTACTAGACCTTGTATTGTAGTGAGATCTCATTTTGAATACGGCCTTAGCACTTATATGGTGTTGGTCTGAACTCTTTAAGTGATCTTTCAAACCGCTTCAGTTGTTGAGCAAGGTTTGATATGATAGTTGTTCGAACATGATGCTTGATTTTTAATTTGAACTGTTTAAATGTTGTTCATTGCATTTTATCTAGCATTAGAATGTGAAAGTTATATTTACTCAATAAGGAGTATTGTGATTAAAATGAGTCGAGGGAATTGTTTCATATTGTTGGAGTTAGAAACTTGAAGCAAGGTGTCGGTCCCAGTTAGGATTCTTTCTAGTTTTCTTTGTTTAAATATGCAAACCAAAAGGGAACAAAAGTTTCCTAACTTGTTTTAAATCAATTGAATGATTTTGATCTTGGTAAAGACTTATGTTCCACATGGCACTTAGATTGGAATTTTGAATCTTGAGGAAAAAGGTATCTTGTAAATATGTTGTTGGATCCTGTCATGTATATTGAGTTTATTACAGTAGGGAAACTATTTTAAAACTCTGAATTTTCAAAAGGAAAAGATGCATGTGCATGGAGAAAATGGGAAATATGGTTTTAGGAGTCGGTTGGTAAACTCTGTTAGACCTTGACTGAACCATCTTTGTAGTTTATGAATCTTATTGGGAATTCATTCTTTATTCTATTCTTGAAGCAATATGTTGAAAAGTATGATAAATAATATTGTTTGATTTAGCTCTTGGGTAATTCCAAACAGTATCTTCTATATTTCTCTTCTATAGGTCCTCATAAAGAAATGATGAACCCAGGAAAGAATTAGTTATAGTTCTTTTGTGTATAAGGATTGTGTATGATCTTCACTGCTCTAATGTTCCTATTTGAATAGATCCCTTGCTTATTGTAGGAAGTTTTTAAGGGAAAAGTTTCATTAGATACCTTTTCACTTTAAGGTGCTCTTGTTCTTCCTTTGGAATCCTTATATGAACTCGAACTAGTATGTATTTGAAGAAGGGACTTGTTAATTAAGTTGAAGGATAAGACTACGGTTTAGGATCATTTCATTAAGCTTCTTTTCTATTACGTTGGGTTAAGTTTATTGGTTCGGAACCTTTTGTTAATTATTCTAATGGGAAAAAGAGAATCATTACTTAATTAGTTTTCTTATACTTGTCATTTGACTGAAATAAGTAGAAAGAGATGGATGATTGATTAGTAAAAAGGAAATGCAAACTTGTTGTTTGACTGTTAATCCATCATTCCTTCTTGAATTTCTTTTATGTGACTCTATTTTGATGAACACCTTAAAATGTTGAATTTTAAAGTAGATGTCCCTAAAGGAAACAGTTTAAGTCATGAAATGCACTTGTTTCTACTTTGTGGATGTTATGTACTTTGGCATAATGGAAATGGTTTTCTTCTTCTTCACTTGATAGATTAGATGAAACACCTTAGTGAAAACATGTTGTAAACACTTCTTTTATCTTATGGTAAAGATAAGTGTTGTATTCTATTTTGGTAGAATGGGAAATGATGAGATGTTATGTTCTATTGTTTGGTAAAGATGATTGATAGGATTAATTATACTTTAATTCATAAGATAGATATTATAGATTATATTATGTTCTTCTTTTAGAAGTGAATTTCAATTCATTGATGATCTTCTTTTGTTATACTTATGCTTGGTGTATGAAATGCTAATTGTTCATTAAAGTAGGGTTGTTTTTATTGGAACAATTAGTGGATTGCACTTCATTTTAAGGCTTAGTGCTTATCATGCTCAATTCATTGAACTGACCCGTGCTAGCAATTTTTGCAGATGGACTTCGTAAGTGACATAAGATGGAAAAATCTTATATGATGCATTGGCTGATCTAAGTTTGATTATAGTGAAGAATTCTGATTCGTTCTAGAGATGTATTGAAAAATAAAAGTATTATTCCTTTTTGAATAAAGACTGTTGTCATGCAGTAAGCCCAAAAATGTATAAGTTGTAAAGGCATAAGTTTGTAAATACAAATGTTTGTAAATGCATATGTTGTAAATGCATAAGTTGTAAAGGTATAAGTTTGAAAATGAAATTGAAGGATGTGAACTTACTTGCATGAGTTGTGTAAATTATCTTGTACCTTTGTAAAAGAAATGGTATCTTATCTTGTTGATATTCTTCTTATTATTTATACTATTAAAGGAGGATTCTTGAATTAATAGGATAAAAAGGGAGTTAGAGTAATCTCCCTAATTAAGATGCAACTAGATAAGTTGCAGAATTCAATGTTCTTATATAAACAACTTAATATAGTAAGGTGATGTGTAATGAACACACAATGAAAACTATCGAATATATAAAGAACAAAAAGGGTGTGTTAAACCCTAGAACTTAACCATGAAGAGGAAGACTCTTCCTCTCTAGTGGAAAAGTAAACAAAAAGGAAGATATGATTTATAATCATAGACTACATTTAATAAAGTCTAGAAGATACAACCTAGGTGGTTGTTACACTTCCTTGATTGGTTAAGTCACATTAAACAGAACTTATGAGGTGGCTGTCCTTTCTTTTTGGTAATTTCTTATTAAGCCAAAAATTAATGAACATCGAAAGCAATCATGAGTTAAGGAAGTTCTCCAAGGATTAATGGAACCTGATTTGGAAGGGAACTTGGGAAGAGTTGGACTAGGATTTGGACAAGGTTGCTGAAATCTGCTATTAAATATCTAGATTAATTAAATATTAATAATCACCTTGGGGTTTGTACATCTCGATGAGAGGCTGTTCTATAGGATGTCTGGCACATGCCAACTATAGAGTTGTACCTTTGAGAAGATTAGGATCTTCTCGAGGATACAACATTGTAGTTGACATGTGGCAACACCCTTCTGCATTGATCGTCTAGATCTACACGCTTATGGACTTGAACTTAGTTTTTCTCTAGGACTGGGTAGTAGCATAGTTATGATATGAAGTAACCCTCTAGGACTCTAGGTACCTTGGCACACGGGTTAACCTAGGTTGACCCAGTATGCCAATATATCCTAAGTCTTTGTGAGTCTCTCCCTATCATAACCTATGTTGTTAACCTAAACTAGGGATAAACCATGGGCAAGTGGACTGATGGAAGTCAATAAAGGACATTCTAGATAAAAATTGAGTGAGGTGAAGGATGTATTCCGATTGATGAGTATGCCATCAAGGAATGAGTAATACAAACAGTATGTTAGAAAACTTTGGCCAAAGTATCACAAGCTACTGATTGCATTGTCCTATGTCACCTTGTCTAAGGTTCGAGATGCAGATGAATATTGGTAGAAAATATTCAGATAGGTTCCTAGATAGATCACTCCATACCCCGAATAGGGTAAGAGAACCAAGTATACATAGTATACGGAAAAAGTATTCAATACTTAAATTAAACATGAATAGATCGGTAGTTCACCGAGTCATGAAATGAATAGATCGGTGGCACACCGAGTCATTATAGCTGCATATGGTTATCTGTTATAAGAATGGATGTTATGGAATGTGTGTTCTAAATTATGTATTTAGAACATAGAGAATGTTACTTAAAAAAAATCCCTTGTTTCTAAAGTGTTAAAATGGGAATGTTACATCTTGGTATCAGAGCTAAAGGTTACAGCTCTTGGACCTATTGTGTCCATAATCTAATAAAAACTTGAATTTTCTTGTAACAAAAAATGGTTAGAACAAGAGGAAATGTTGTGAATAATGCTCCACCTGATGAAGGAGCAACAACAACCCAAAAACTTGATGAAATCCTTGCTTCCCTGTTGGACACAAGAGATTGTTTGACTATACTCGAGCAACAAGTGATGGGTAATGAGGAGGAAGAAGCTGGTAATAACAATCAGCCACCTCCTGAGGACAACCCCAATATGGGTGTTGATAATAACAATACTAATGTACCTATCTAGCTAGAAAACAAAAAGGCTAGGTTGGCAGCTGAACTCACCAATGATATAAAAAGGATAAGTCCACCTAAGTTTGATGGCACCACATTAGGTGATGGAGCTGAGAATTGGCTCAATGAGATGGAGAAGTACTTTGCAATAAGAAACTTCTCGGAGGAAACCAAAGCTATTTGGGGAGCATATCATCTTTCCCATGAAGCATCTTCATGGTGGGACAACCGTAAGGATGAGCTAAACATTGATGAAACTAACATCACTTGGGATCAATTTAAAAGTTATTTTAGGCAACGATGGCTGCCACAACTTTATTATGATAAAAAAATGACTGAATTTCAGAACTTGGCTCAAGGGAAGTTAACTGTAACTGAGTATTGGGAACAATTTACAAAACTACTCAAGTATGTACCTCAGTATCAAACTGATGAGAAGTTCAGGATATGGAAATTCATCATGGGATTGAATCCCATTATTGGGGGAGAGGTTGATGTCCACAACCCAACCACTATGGAAGGGGTTGTTGAAAAATCCATAAGGCAAGAACAGAAATTAAAGGCTATTTCGCTCACAAGGAGGAAGTACGGAAGAAAGTTCCAAACTCTTCTTCAGCTTCTCTTGCACCTAAGAAAGGACCATGGAAAAAGTTTGGTAACAAAAGTAAGTTTTCAGCTGATAATAATAAGAAGACAACAATGAATAAGTTTGCTAGAAATACAAGGAACAATTTTTCCAAGAACAACAATAATGGGCAGAAGTCCTATGGAGGTCAAAATGATAACTTTAAGGCTGGAATAATTTTGAGCCTAAAAGGGACCAGTAGGAGGCTGTTATAACTGTGGAAAAGATCATTACATGAATCAATGTCCTTTAAAGAAGGATGATCATAATCAAGAAGCACAAGATACATGTTGCAGTAGCTGACAAGCAAGCTGAAAAGCAAGTTACACCTATAGAAGTTCCTGGTAAGTTATTCGGCATACCTGTTACTATTCTTTTTGATACGGGAGCTACTGAATGTTTTATTTCTAATAAACTTGCTTCAAAACTTAAAAGAAAAGTTGGAAAAATGGATAAATCATGGACTGTACATTATGGTAATAATTTTGTTCATACAGTTAGTATGTGTCTTTTCGGGGTAGTCCTTGACTTACCTAGCTTTTCCACAAAAGTTGATCTCTATGTAGCACCTTTGGGATCTTATGATATAGTCATAGGCGTAAATTGGTTAGCAGAGCATAAAGAAAAGGTAGACTATTTTGAAAAACATATTAGTTGTTTGGATGATCTATAGAAAATAACAGAGATTCAAGGTGTAAAACGAGAAATTTCTATTAGGAAATTATCCGCTATGCAACTTAAAAAGGCCAAAAATAAGGGTTGTACCTTATATGCAGTAAAAATTTCAGAATCTGCTGAAGAAAACAATGATTTCATGGAACGTTACCCGATTGTTACGGAACTACAGTGACATGTTTCTAGAAGAATTACCGGGGATTACCACCCAAAAGGAGTTTGACTTCACGATTGAAATCAAACCAGGTACTGAACCTATTTCTAAAGCACCTTATCGAATGACTACCACAGAGTTAGTAGAACTTAAGGCTCAGTTGTAAGAAATTTTGTCTAAGGGTTTGATTAGACCAAGTGTTTCACCTTGGGGAGCACCAGTGATTTTTGTGAAAAATAAAGATGGAACACTTAGATTGTGCATTGATTACAGGATGTTAAACAAAGCAACAATCAAGAATAGATATCCACTTCCTAGAATTGATGACCTATTTGATCAGATGCATGGGGCATCGGTATATTCTAAGATAGATCTTTGATCTGGATATCATCAATTACGAATTAAAGATGAGGACATTCATAAAATGGCTTTCAGGACAAGGTATGGGCATTATGAATTCATGGTTTTACCCTTTGGATTAACGAATGCACCTGCAGCTTTTATGAACTTAATGAATAATATCTTTCAAGAATACTTGGACAAGTTTGTGCTTGTATTCTTGGATGACATTCTCATATATTCTAAAAGTATTGAGGAGCATCATGAACACTTGAAAATAGTTTTGGAAATTTTGAGAAAGAGACGGTTGTATGGTAAGTTGTCCAAATGTTCTTTCTATGACACCAAAGTTCACTATTTGGGTCATGTTATAAGTAAAGATGGGATAGCTATAGATCCTTCTAAAATTGTAGCTATAACCGAGTGGCCTACACCAAAGAATGTACATGAAGTTAGAAGCTTCATGGGCCTTGCAGGTTATTATAGAAAATTTGTTAAGGATTTTTCTAAGGTGGTTGCACCAATAACTTCATTGCAGAAAAAGGATAAGAAATTTGTTTGGAATGATAAATGTGAATTCTATTTTAAAAATTTGAAAAGTCAATTGACTTCAACACCTATTTTAGTTGTACTGATCCTAATGGAGACTTTACTATTGTAATTGATGCATCTGGGGAGGGTCTTGGAGGTATTTTGTTACAAAATGATCATGTCATAGCTTATGAAAGTAGAAAACTTAAGTCACATGAGTTGAATTATGCTCCACATGATTTAGAGCTTGCTTCCATAGTTCATGCACTTCAAGTTTGGAGGCATTATCTACTTGGTAAACCATTTGAGTTGAAAACTGATCATCTAGGGGCTGAAGTACATTTTCACTCAGCCAAATCTGAATGCAAGACAACGAAGGTGGTTAGAGTTTTTGTCTCAATATGATTTTGACATAAGTTACATTAAAGGAAAAGAGAATAGAGTGGTTGATGCTCTAAGTCATAGGAAGCACATTTCTGCTCTTATAACACTAAGAACTTAGTTTAAGGATGAAGTAAAAAGTGTTATGGAATCTGACTCTTACTTTCAGCAAGTAAAAATAGCACTTGCTGTAGATCCAAAGGATGAAAGATATAAAGGTTTTCACTTTGATAATGAAGGAATCTTACGATATGAAAACAGAGTATACATACCTTTTCCTAATGATTTGAGAAAGAAATTGTTAGCAGAGTTTCACAATTCACCTTTTTTGGACACCCAGCATTACAAAAATGCTTGCTGATATAAAACAACAATATTTCTGGAAGGGAATGAAAAAGGATGTTATTGATTTTGTGACTCATTGTCTTGAATGTCAACGTGTAAAAGTGGAACATATGCACCCAACTTGGTTTATTGTATCCTCATAGCATACCATAGTACAAATGGCAGGTAATAAGCATGGATTTTGTACAAGGATTGCCTATGTCAAGAAATAAACATGATGTTATTTTGGTAGTAGTTGAAAAACTAACAAAGTAGCTCATTTTATTGCTGGAAATCTAAAGGATGATTCTCCTATTTTGGCTAAAATATTTGTACACAAATTTTCAGATTACATGGAGTACCTGAATTAATCATATCTGATAGAGACCCTAGAATGACGTCAAGGTTTTGGCAAATGCTCAATGCAGCTCTTGGAACTAAATTGAATTTCAGTTCTATATCATCATCGAAAATGGATGGATAGACTGAAAGAGTAAATCAGGTTTTGGAGGATATGTTACGGATGTACTGTATGGATCAGTAGTACAAGTGGGAGGAGTACCTTCCATTAGTTGAATTTGCATACAATAACACATATCATGCTTCTCTTAAGATGGCACCTTTCGAGGTGCTTTACGGAAGGAAATGTAAAACCCCTATTAGTTGGGATAGCATTGAGGATAGAGAGGTAATTGGACCTGAAATCCTTACGAAAATGGAACAACAAGTTAAAATGATTCGTGAACACTTGAAGGAAGCTGCAGATAGGAAAAAGAGTTATGTTGACTTAAAGCGGGTTAACAGAAATTTGAACTTGGAGAGAAGGTTTTTCTTCGGGTTAAACCAAAAAAGAGCTCTATAACTTTTGGCAAGGCTACCAAGTTATCACCTCGTTATGTGGGACCTTTTGAAATAGTTGAAGTAATCAACCCTGTAGCTTATCGTTTAGCATTACCACCTGCTTTGTCACAAATGCATGATGTTTTCCATATTTCTTTGCTTAAGAAATACATTTTCAGATTTATCACATGTGTTAAATTGGAATTCCTTGCAGGTCCAAGACCCAGGAATAATCATGGTTAAACCCATTCGAGTGTTGAAACTCACCAATTGCATTTAAGAAATAGAGAAATAAGTCAATGTAAGGTCCAGTGGGACCAGTTTAACAAGGAAAGTGCAACTTGGGAAAATCTAGAGGATATAAAAACTACTTTTCCATATTTATTTGAATAGAATTGAATCAGTTGGTTGATAAAAAAATTTTATGATTTTATCTTTATATGACATTAAGTAAGCCAGTTTTGGGCAGATAATTATTTAATTTGAACAAACAGTTATTTAATGCTGAATTCTTGGAACTATAAGATTTTGAAAAATTTGACTTTGAGTAAGAAAAGTGAAGGATTTGACTGTCCTTGATGTAAATTGTTAGAAGAAATAATCATCGGATGATGATTCCTTTTAGGAGGGAAGCATGTAACACCCTTGACCATTGTTATTTTCTTCCTTTGCATCTCAATTGTTGGCATGTGATTTTCCTTTGTAGGATATGTTCTTTTGACTTTGGGAAATCATGCTTGATGTGGATAAGTCTTTTCTACTCTTAAGATCTTCTGACTGAACTGGAATAGTTTTCCTGAATTCATTTTTCACTTCTTGAAGGTGAGATTGCAAATTGGTTTTAAGAGTTGTAAACTTATCTATTTACCCGACTCATCCTTGGATCAATTTCAGTGATCCAAGGAATGTTTTAAATCTATTCAGAGTGAACAACTGATGAATTGGCATTCCATGAATTGAGAAACACATGGACTGAACTTAGTAGATGCAAGTTCTTTAATTCTCTTTTGTGTGAAAATATTTCCATTCAGTGGTATGTTTCGTTTGGGTCTCTGGAGATCGACCATGGCAGGTCATTACTGATGTAATTGGGATTTTAGCCTATTCATGGCATAGGAGAGAACCAATCCTAAGCTAGGTAAAAGTATTTCCTACCTAAGCTATGTAACATGATATAATTCTGATTCTAACCTAAACATGGTGCTAAGGGAATTGGAAAAAGTTACTAGGTATTGAAACTAAACATTGAACCTATTCTACAAGGCAATATGGTGATCTAACCTAGTGTTTTAAACTATGGCACTTTGAATTATTTACCTATGAGGGTTTATCTAAACCTAATTGCTAAGGCCTATGGTGGGGGTTAGTTGTTAGTGTTATATCCTAAGGTATAAACTTTAATCTACCTAAGATCTAACCTAAGAAAATAACCTATCCTAAACTATTGGGCATGAAGGGGGACTTATGTAGTCGCATGCATATTGGCGATAGTTCCTAAGGCATTTATGATGTTGATAAGGTTGGTAAATGCATACGATACTGCCATCTTTGGTAGGGGTTAGTTGGCTTGGTGGAGGCTTAGGTGGTAGTATCACTAAAATGGAAACACATGTTAATTTGGACTTGGCATTCACTAGACTTGGCAGGTGGTGGCAAGGAAGATTAGGTGGGAGATTTGGAGTTAATGGAATTAATTTCTTTTGGTTTATGAGCCCAAACCATCTTGGTAGGCATGCCAGTGATATTTTTCTTGGGTTGTTTCACTTTGCATGTTTTCTATTTTTACTTTGCATGCACTTTGGTTTTTCAACCAACAGGTTGAACTACACTTCATGGCTATTTTTGAGGTTTCGAATCTATTTTCATTTCATGGAATTTATAAGAGGCATTGTGGAAGAGGTATCTAGTTGTTTGATATTTCATGGAAAAGAGGAGGAGTGAGCTCGGCTAGAGGTCTTCTTCGATTTGACAGAGACACTATCAGGCATGATAGGCTCTAACTATTAAAATCTATTGCTTTCCTCTAAGTGTTTTCATTAAAACAACTTTTCTCTATGAGTTTTTATGCATTGCATGATGTTTTTGGTTGTTTGGTTACTGAGTTATTAAATCTTGTATTCTTGGTTTCAAAACCTTTGCAAAAGTGGTCTGGTTTAAAAATATAGTATGTGTTGGTTTAAGCACATGAAAATTACATGCAAGAACAACTCTGTAACCCTATTTGGCTTAACTGAATTTGGTAATTTTGGTTAGGTTTTGTTACTTCCAAATGAATGTATTCTCACTAGTTCTTTAGAGAATCTTGCATCCCACCTATATCTGATTGAAGCTATCATTTTGTGATCTTGTGCTGGTAAAAAGCTCTAGTTTGTCATGAAAACTTGCATGTAAGCTCGATTTTGTTGGAAACTTGTGGGTATTTGAGAACTATTGTTAGGTTCTTGGTGTTGTTATGATTGTGTTTCACTTCGTAAGTATATGGAGTTGAGAATAGAGTAGTAGTTGGTTGGTTCTTGTTTTCTAAACTATGAACAATTGTTGTTGTTGGAACCCTAACTTGGTGTGATAATTGTGTAGCATTATCAAGTTATTATGGACTGTTACAAGTCCACATCTAGTTGGTGTTTGTGTTTTACTGAGACCTTGTGTATTGTAGTGAGAGCTCATTTTGAATACGGCCTTAGCACTTATATGGTGTTGGTCTAAACTCTTTAAGTGATCTTTCAAACCGCTTCAGCTGTTGAGCAAGGTTTGATATGATAGTTGTTCGAACATGACACTTGATTTTTAATTTGAACTGTTTAAATGTTGTTCATTGCATTTTATCTAGCATTAGAATGCAAAAGTTATATTTACTCAATAAGGAGTACTGTGATTCAAAATGAGTCGAGGGAATTGTTTCATATTGTTGGAGTTAGAAACCTGAGCAAGGTGTCGGTCCAGTTAGGATTCTTTCTAGTTTTCTTTGTTTAAATATGCAAACCAAAAGGGAACAAAAGTTTCCCGAACTTGTTTTAAATCAGTTGAATGATTTTGATCTTGGTAAAGACTTATGTTCCACATGGTGCTCAGATTGGAATTTTGAATCTTGGGGTAGAAGGTATCTTGTAAATATGTTGTTGGATCCTGTCATGTATATTGAGTTTATTACAGTAGGGAAACTATTTTAAAACTCTAATTTTCAAAAGGAAACAGATGCTGTGCATGGAGAAAATGGGAAATATGGTTTTAGGAGTCGGTTGGTAAACTCTGTTAGACCTTGACTGGAACCATCTTTGTAGTTTATGAATCTTATTGGGAATTCGTTCTCTATTCTATTCTTGAAGCAATATGTTGAAAAGTATGATAAATAATATTGTTTGATTTAGCTCTTGGGTAATTCCAGGCATTAGTATCTACTCGGATTTCTCTTCTGTAGGTCCTCATAAAGAAATGATGAACCCAGAAAGAATTAGTTATAGTTCTTTTGTGTATAAGGACTATGTATGATCTTCACTGCTCTAATGTTCCTATTTGAATAGATCCCTTGCTTACTGTAGGAAGTTTTTAAGGGAAAAGTTTCATTAGATACCTTTTCACTTTAAGGTGCTCTTGTTCTTCCTTTGGAATCCTTATATGAACTCGAACTGTATGTATTTGAAGAAGGGACTTTGTTAATTAAGTTGAAGGATAAGACTACGGTTTAGGATCATTTCTGTTAAGCTTCTTTTCTATTGCAGTTGGGTTAAGTTTATTGGTTCGGAACCTTCTGTTAATTATTCTAATGGGAAAAAGAGAATCATTACTTAATTAGTTTTCTTATACTTGTCATTTGACTAAAATAAGTAGAAAGAGATGGATGATTGATTAGTAAAAAGGAAATGCAAACTTGTTGATTGATTGTTAATCCATCATTCCTTCTTGGATTTCTTTTATGTGACCCTATTTTGATGAACACCTTAAAATGTTGAATTTTAAAGTAGATGTCCCTAAAGGAAATAGTTTAAGTCATGAAATGCACTTGTTTCTACTTTGCGGATGTTATGTACTTTGGCATAATGGAAATGGTTTTTCTTCTTCTTCACTTGATAGATTAGATGAAACACCTTAGTGAAAACATGTTGTAAACACTTCTTTTATCTTATGGTAAAGATAAGTGTTGTATTCTATTTTGGTAGAATGGGAAACAATGAGATGTTATGTTCTATTGTTTGGTAAAGATGATTGATAGGATTAATTATACTTTAATTCGTAAGACAAATATTATAGATTATATTATGTTCTTCTTTTAGAAGTGAATTTTGATTCATTGATGATCTTATTTTGTTATACTTATGCTTGGTGTATGAAATGCTAATTGTTCATTAAAGCAGGGTTGTTTTTATTGGAACAATTAGTGGATTGCACTTCATTTTAAGGCTTAGTGCTTATCATGCTCAGTTCATTGAATTGACCCATGCTAGCAATTTTTGCAGATGGACTTCGTAAGTGACATAAGATGGAAAATCTTATATGATGCATTGGCTGATCTAAGTTTGATTATAGTGAAGAATTTTGATTCATTTCTAGAGATGTATTGAAAAAGAAAAGTATTATTCCTTTTTGAATAAAGACTGTTGTCATGCAGTAAGCCCAAAAATGTATAAGTTGTAAAGGCATAAGTTTGTAAATACAAATGTTTGTAAATGCATATGTTGTAAATGCATAAGTTGTAAAGGTATAAGTTTGAAAATGAAATTGAAGGATGTGAACTTACTTGCATGAGTTGTAAATTATCTTGTACCTTTGTAAAAGAAATGGTATCTTATCTTGTTGATATTCTTCTTATTATTTATACTATTAAAGGAGGATTCTTGAATTAATAGGATAAAAAGGGAGTTAGAGTAATCTCCCTAATTAAGATGCAGCTAGATAAGTTGTAGAATTCAATGTTCTTATATAAACAACTTAATATAGTAAGGTGATGTGTAATGAACACACAATGAAAACTATCGAATATATAAAGAACAAAAAAGGGTGTGTTAAACCCTAGAACTTAACCATGAAGAGGAAGACTCTTCCTCTCTAGTGGAAAAGTAAACAAAAAGGAAGGTATGATTTATAATCATAGACTACATTTAATAAAGTCTAGAAGATACAACCTAGGTGGTTGTTACACTTCCTTGATTGGTTAAGTCACATTAACAAAACTTATGAGGTTGCTGTCCTCTTCTTTTTGGTAATTACTTTTTAAGCCAAAAATTAATGAACATCGAAAGCAAATCATGAGTTAAGGAAGTTCTCCAAGGATTAATGGAACCTGATTTGGAAGGGAACTTGGGAAGAGTTGGACTAGGATTTGGACAAGGTTGTTGAAATCTACTATTAAATATCTAGATTAATTAAATATTAATAATCACCTTGGGGTTTGTACATCTCGATGAGGCTGTTCTGTAGGATGTTGGCACATGCCAACTATAGAGTTGTACCTTCGAGAAGATTAGGATCTTCTCGAGGATACAACATTGTAGTTGACATGTGGCAACACCCTTCTGCATTGATCATCTAGATCTACATGCTTATGGACTTGAACTTAGTTTTTCTCTAGGATTGGGTAGTAGCATAGTTATGATATGAAGTAACCCTCTAGGACTTCGGGTACCTTGGCACATGGGGTTAACCTAGGTTGACCCAGTATGCCAATATATCCTAAGTCTTTGTGAGTCTCTCCCTATCATAACCTATGTTGTTAACCTGAACTAGGGTTAAACCATGGGCAAGTGGACTGATGGAAGTTAGTAAAGGACATTATAGATAAAATTGAGTGAGGTGAAGGATGTATTCCAGATTGATGAGTATGCCATCAAGGAATGAGTAATATAAACAGTATGTTAGAAAACTTTGGCCAAAGTATCGCAAGCTATTGATTGCATTGTCCTATGTCACCTTGTCTAAGGTTCGAGATGTAGATGAATATTGGTAGCAAATATTCAGATAGGTTCCTAGACAAATCACTCCATACCCCAAACAGGGTAAGAGAACCAAGTATACATAGTATAAAGAAAAAGTAGTCAATACTTAAATTAAACATGAATAGATCAGTAGTTCACTTAGTCATGAAATGAATAGATCGGTGGCACACACGAGTCATTACAATGCATATGGTTATCTATTATAAGAATGGATGTTATGGAATGTGTGTTCTAAATTATGTATTTAGAATAGAGAATGTTACTAAAAAATCCCTTGTTTCTAAAAAAATGAGAATGTTACCAAGCTTGTTCTTGTGCATATCTAAAGTGTTAAAAAGATGAAATGCCTTTGCATCCTATCCCTAGCATAGATCCTTTTGAAAAATGGTTGATATATTTTGTGGGACCTATTGGACCAAGATCATGTAGGACTCGGTCACGTTATGTCATCACTTACATAAATTATCTCACAAGGTGAGCAGAGGCAGCTCCAACTAAATATTGCATGGAAGTAACAACGACAAGGTTCTTATGGAAGAACATTATCACGAGGTATGGATGTCCATTGGACTTGACCAATGATAGGGGTACACATTTTCTAATGAGACTGTGAGGATCCTATTATCATAGTTCATGGTGGCTCATCACAAGACTACGCCCTATCACCCACAAGAAAATGGAACCGCATAAGCATTCAACAAAATACTTGAGTCATAAATTGACCAAAATCTATAATGTTGGAAGACAAGATTGGGATGACATGGTATCGATAGCAGTGTTATGGGCTTACGAGAATACATATAAAATACTAACTAAAGATAGACCTTTTCAATTAGTGTTTGGTGTGGAAGCCATTTTCCCGTTGAATTTATGTTACCCTCTCTGCGAATAGCACGTGCAGGAGGATTAGCCGATGAACAAGCGCTAGAAGAAAGAATTGATGAACTAATGAAACTGGATGAGAGATGATCACTTGCCCGATGGAGCCAAACAATGGAAAAGGCAAAGCAAAAGGCTTGGCATGATCACCACATTAAAAACAAGAAGTTTTAGGTTGGACAGATGGTGTTACTATATGATTCCAAGTTTCTACACCATCCTGGAAAGTTGAAAGTCCATTGGTTGGGTCTCTACACTATTTTTTACATCCTTGATTCAGGCACGTGCCAGTTATAAGCACTGGATGGGACGAAATTTCTTGGACACTTCAATGGTAGTAGGCTAAAGCCCTACTATAAATAAGTCTTCTTGGTGATTGTAAATAAGGTATTTTTGCCAGTTAGTTTAGAAGTTTCCTTTATTACATTTTCCCTTTCTTGTGTTTCCCTTTCACATTGTTGTTTTGGTTTTGTGCCTTGGGCACCGGTAACCTTATTGCTATTTTTGGAGAATTTGTGAGTGCACATAGGACTACGCATCATTTAAGTGTGGGTTGGAGAAAAGTGAATAATCACTTGAATAAAGTACCAAGGAAGTTGTGTTGAAGAGCCTTGTTTTGTAGCCCAGTTGAAAGAGATAGATGAAGAGAAAAGATAGAATAATTGGTGCCAAGATAAAGCTACTGGTAGATCCCACGTATAAATGAAAAGGAATCATAGTTAAAGCAACACAAGGTAGGTGAAAGAAAGAATATGGATAGAAGAAGTGCCTTCGGTCAGTGCGGAGTTAAGTGCATATAAGAGTCTCCTGTCAGGTTGGTTGGGTTGCACGCCAGAAGGTTGGAGAATTTTTCACGCAGGAAGGGCACGTGAGTGAAGGCACTGAAGACAGACTTTGTTTGAAAAAGATGCATTAAATGAACAAAGTACGGGGGTAGGTAAAGTAGCATTTAATGATCAGAAAAAGGAAATACTATAAATAAAGGGTCGGGGAACTCTCATTTTTACTTTACGAAAATGAAGAGTTGGAGATATAAGCAAGTTTTATAAACTAGGGTTTTGGATCTGATCGTGTGGAAGATCTGTGTGATTAAAACATGAAGAGCCGCTTTGAGATTACGAACCGTAAGGAATTACATGGGCATGGAAGGAGTGGAAAAGGTGTTGTCTTGTGAAGAGTTTATCCAAGTTAGGGTTCAAAAACTAGGGCATGGGTTTAGAAGAGTTATATCAAGGATTTGAGATCGAAGGTTGGAGAAGAAAGACAAAGTAACAAAGAGAGGGTAGGAGTGATAAAAATACCTCGACCATGGCACCCAAGAAAGGAAAGGGCAAAGCTAAGGCTAAACAACCAAAACCCGAAGTAGACACAAATGAAGAATGGTATGCAGAGATGCAATACCCAGATGGGGTGATGTTTGGAAAGGAATGGAAATCCCACTTGAGAATCATACCTGTTAGTGACTATAATCACTGCACAAACACCATAGACAAAGAAATTGTGTTGGAATTGGTACGCCCCACCAACAAGTGAACACCTGAAGGTTTGCCCATATATGATGATGACATTAAGGTTAAATTGGTGAAGGTAGGGCTGTTGCAACTCTATGAGTTGCCTTATTTTTGGAAGCTAGATCACTTGTACCAATGGTTGATGTCTCGGGTGCATGAAGACTATTTCCACTTTTTGGGTACAAGATGTGTGTGACTCGCCTAGTTGATTTCATAATTTATAGGCCTCATATGTCAGGGAGATAGCCTAGAAGATGACCTTGGCAACAAGGACGATATTCAAGAGACCGTCACTAAGTATGCATGCAAGAAAGGGTTATGGTACTATGATATTTCAGACATCAAGGACCCCATTATGAAGATGGCTACGCATCTGGTGACTAAGTTGAATGGCCAAGAAAGATGGATGCAGGTCAAAAAACCTTGGCTACATGTCTGCAAGAAGATTGCAGAGGGGACTATATATAACTTGTCCTCGTGCATTGCAGAGGAGATTGTTAAGTGTGCTAACGAAGGGGATAGGATTCTCTTTGGCAATGTCTTGCTCACCATAGTGTTTATAGAAATTGGAGTGTTGGATGCCTCAGACAAGTTCGTGTGGGAGTACCCAGCCAAAGACCCTTCGCCCATGAAGAGGTTTGAGAAGTATAGTTGTGATATAATGATGACTTCCCACAAAGCATGGCTGGAAAATTGGTATACATGCTTGAGGAATGCATTCGAGGTAGAGTAGAGGATTCCTGAACAACTCCCAGCAGCCACTGAGGGAGAAGTTGAGTTCATGGTGTACTAGCACTACTGCTTGGGAAAATTCAAGCTTATTGATGAATCATGGAGCCCTTGGTGTAAGCTTCCTTTCACGTTCACTACCCAATACTTCCAAGTGGGAGTAAACAGATTTAAAGAATCAAAGAAGCCAAGGCTGGAACTAGGAAGGTTATACTAGGAACAAAGGGAGATGAGGAAAAAGTTGAATTACCCTGGTGGTAAGCACTCGTACATAAAGAATTATGTATCACATGAGATTGAAATGACTAGGCCAATGATACTTCCCATCACCGAAGGATCTCGTGGCATGTGTGTACATGTGCATAAGGCCTAAGTTTGAAAAGGGCACGTATTTGGAGAACAAAATCTCCATACCTGAAGATCCCTTGGGAAAGAAGAAATCAATTTCTAAGAAGAGAGGTAGAGGAGAGGAAGGATCACCAAGTGTGTTGACAACTTAGACAAAGTGAGCATGCCATCCACAAGTTCCAAGCCAATCACCTACATATGGAGAAATAGGTCTTTAATAAAGGAGAAGATGCCAAAAGTAGAGTTTCCTGAGCAACCCACCACCATGGAATAATTGTCGAAGGAAGAAGAGAAGGCCGAATCTCGATCGAAGCCACCTCTCGGGAAGAAGCTGACTTGGAGGCAAATCGAAAGCTTGGAGAAGTACTTGGGAGAAGGAGATGATGAGAGTGAAGGAGGTGGTGATGAGGAAGAAGAGCTTAAGAAGGACAAAGAGCCACATGTGTTTAGTGTCTACAACTCGGAGGAAGAAAGTGGAGAGGAGAAGCAAGAGTTTGTATTTGTGTGGCACAAGGGCACACAAGATGAGGAAGGCATATGAGAAGGATGCCAAGGAGCAAGGAGCCATAAGCCTTACAAAAGAGTAGATTACTAAGTTAGCAGAGTGAGAAGTGAAAAATATGCTCGAAGTCCTTGTAGACCAAGAGTTAGAGTGCAACACGGACATAGTGCTTAAGGAAGGGAAGGAGGAGAGTGTTGAAAAGGAACATGATAGCCTAGGAGGCCCCACTCTGATAGTTAGCTTCCCCAAAGGTGCACACTTGGGTAGGAGAACTCTAGATACAAAATAGAGATAGATAATGGGCTATGTGGATGACATGAAGAAGGTGTTACGCACATGGTTCCAAAGCACCATACCCACGAGAAAGGCTCCTAGCCATGGGGTCTTTTGAAAAGGATGGCACGTACCCCAGGACCAAGAATATTCTCTCTTGGGCGTTCGAGTCACACATTGATGAGCCAGACTTTGAAGTCTGTTAGAAAGCACTCATCTCATTTCCAAAATCTAAGGGAGACAACCCCTTAGTAAATGCTCAAGAGATTTTAGATGAGAAAGTATGAAATTCTCTTAATAAACTTGTGGTTGAGATTGAGGCTAGGCTATTCATGTGAAATGACATAATTAGAGTAGTAGAGGTGAAGTTGGGGAAGAAGAAGGAAGAACTAACAGAGAAGGCCAAGAGTTTAAAATAGGAGGAATTAATCAGCGTGCAGTTAAGGCATGAGTTAAAGGAAGAAAAGGTAAAGGTGCAGGAGGTCTATAAGAAGGTGGATTCAATCAAGAGCGCCATCATATTAAAGCACCCATACCTAACACCAATCCCTCGAGAGGTATGCATAAACTCGGAATGCCTAGAAGACATAATAAACGTCCTCACTATGGAGAGGTGACGCTTGGTGCTGGAAACTTCGTAAGAAGTGGTCGTGCACTTGAAAGAGGAATACTGGTTGAAGGTAGTAGCAACTATTGCATAGTATAACCAAGTACTCATAGAGATTAAGGTCGTTTCCCGGTCTGCAGAAGCTTTTGTTATCCAAAATTCACCCTCAAGGTAATTTTGGTAACATGCATCAAATTATTCAGTCCCGAGAAAGTAGATTGATTCGAGGCCCAAAACCATGTTTTTCGGGGTCCCCTAAGCCTTTTTCTAACTCTCCCATCCAAGAAGAAATCCCAATGAGTTAGAAAAAATGGAAAAAATGCAGAAAATAAGGTTGCAGTAAGACTGTTTTAAAACATTTCAGTTTGAAGGGTTTGGGTCGTGCTTGAGGTTCGTTGTACATGACAAGCTTGGGGCCGAAAAAAAAAAAAACAAAGAAAATCGGCTAAGTCGGACATTTTGTCCCATGCGGTCCATGGGATAGTTGGGACAAAAGTACACGAGGACGCGAAAAGCCAAAATGGCGAAAAGAAAGAAATTTTTTTAAGTCTTTTGTTTCACACGGTTTGGGACAACCATGACAAAAGTACACGTGGGATGCGAATCAACCGGTTTGTCGAAAAAAGATCCATTTCGGGCGATTCGGAGATATTCATCCGGGACAATAGGGAAAAAAGTACATGAGGGACATGTGACACGTGAAAAGGTGAAAAATCCGCAAGTAGGGACAAGGAAGCCCGAATTGGCCGATGTGGGAGAATGTGTCCCAGGAAGTGGTGGGGAAAAGAGAAGGACTTAGAAAATTTTCCAAGTTTCAGTCAAAGTTTTCAAAGGTAAAAGTTTTGGCCCTCTGCCCCCACCATCGAATGGAATCTTGACATGTGTCATACAAGTGGTGAAGCACGGGGGGGAAATGGGAAATTTTCCCAAAGTGAAAAATTCCAAATTTTTGAAGGACAAAGTGTGCCCCTCAGGCCCGAGCCAATAAAATAGTGCCACGTATCCAAGTGGCAAATTTTTTTAAGGAAGAGCCCAAAAGAAATTTTCAAAGGATGAGCCCACGAGACGAATCAGAGCCTAACACGTGTCATCCAAGTGGTGGAGTGTGGGAAAATTTAAAAAAATTTCCAAAAAACCAAACGGGTAAAAAATTCAAACTTTTTGCCCGCCGACCCGATTGGGCCCTGTTTTGCACTAAAACTTCAAATCGCCATATCTTTCGATCCAGAGCTCATTTTTTCACGTTCTTTATATCAATGGAAATCTGGTGAAATTATCTACAATATTCCAGGGTCATTTTTGCATTTTGATGGATTTTGGAGAGAGAAAATTGAAAAAACCTCTATCATGGTAATGGCTAGAAATGACGTTTCAACAACCAGTTTTAATGCAAAATGGGTTGCATTCTTCTTCAACATGGCCAAAATGTTAGTGCATGGGTTTGTAAGGATGCCCATGATTTTCTAATACATCTTCATTCAATGAGGAATGGCTCCCACATTTTTACATGTTTTCTCTCTCCTAGGCTCGACCCATGCATTGTAAAAGACAGATTTGGCTCATTTTTTAAGGGGGGACATTTCTTTGGATAGCAAGATTCTTCTTTCACCTTCAACAAGTGATTTTTGCAAGTATCAAACCTCTTGATGGTGGTAACAAGTTTTCTACCTTTTTGATGTTGTAATGCAAGGATTTTGACAGTGGAAATGACAATACAGGCTCTATGATCAGTTTTCAGTCCTTTGGTTGTGTTGTTTGCTTCATTTCGACTTTAAATTACATCTTATTAGTTTGTGCATGATGTTTATGTTACATTCCATGATCTCGTGTCTATCTCGCAAAACTAGAAGTGTTCACCACACCTTTCCGGTGTATCACCGCTTTAGTGTAGGCTTACATTTTATGCATTATCTCTCCTGGTCCCTTGGAATTTTAGATTAGAATAGTTAGTTTCCCTGTATTATAGTAGATTGTGACAGGTAGTTTAGGAGCAAGAGCTAGCTTTCTCTAGAGGTCTATCTCAAGTAGCAAGTCCCACAACTTAGAGATAGTACCCATGTTATCCAATCACACCATGAGTTCAAGTATATGCACTTGTATAAACATCGAGTCTGTGATTTGGTGATAACAATTTTAGCATGCCCACCGGGACTTTAGAGGTCTCATTTTCATTGTAGCAAAGTTGATGTGCATCTGCTGCAATTTTCTTGCTTAAAAGAGCTATAAATTACACATCCGCAACTCCAAGGGGGAAGAAATAGCTGGTTTTAGCGATTGCAGACTGAAAGCTCATGAGAAGAATCGTTACAAGGTCAAGAGCTGGAGAAAAGAGGTGTTGTTTGAATATCTGCAGCTTATCTCCAAGAAGAAGGCAGAGAGGAAGATGGATTCAAAGGTCTCCATCTCCACCAAACAGAACTCTCTCAACTCCTCCACCTCGGTAGGCATTTCATTCACCAACAAAGGTTCTAAGACCAATTATAATGGCACAAAACAACCCCTATGTCAATTTCACTAGTAGCAGCCCACTTGCTCTCAATGCACAAAATCCAATCCTAGTTGCAGCATTAAAGAACATTCCGTACTTCACTAGAGAAAATCAGACCACTCCTGGTGATCATGTTAAGGATATTGCTAACATTTGTGCAATCCATGAGATCAATGAGATGCAAGTTGTTGTCAAACTGCTGGCATCTTCATTCAAAGGGAAAGCTTTGCAATGGTTCAGGAGTCTTGCCTCAGGTTCTATTCAAAATTGGAATCAGCTATGTATAGCCCTCCATGAGTAGTTTGGGGAAAAGGGAGACAACTTGTCCCTTTTGGAGCAGCTGACAACCATCAAGAGAGCTCCCAATGAGCAGCTGACTGATTTTAATTTCAAATTTCAAAGGACTTGGGAGAGAATTTTATTGGCAGTCAAGCCAATAGCAGAAGGTGCTTTTCTTTGTTACCTTAAAGCTCTAAATTCTGATATTTCTATGTTGATTCAGTCCATGGGAGGCATAACTATCCCTATGGCTTATAGCATTGCCATTAGGGCTGAAAATTGTTTGATCCAAGCTGGAAAACTAGCCCCTAGACCCCCCATGCCATTGTTTCCAAGTTTAGAGAGCCCAAACACTAATCAAGCACCTAGTTCGGCTCCTTCTCCCACCCCTAGAAATCAAAATTCAAGTGAAGCTTCTACTTCATCTTCTAGTGCCTCAAACGAACTTCAAGAAGTCATGAAGCAATTGCAAAATCTAGGCAATGAGCTGGTTACACTCAAGAGGCAGCAAGCCCAAAGTTTTAGACCTTCTTATCAGCCTCAAGCTCAGCCTAACAGCAGCCATATCAGCCTCAAAGACCACCCAATCTAGCTACAAATCAGAATCAAGCAAGGCCTCCTGCCAACAGACCATTTCAGCCCGATAACCCCAATGTTGCATCCACATCCAGAGCTTTGGTACCAGTGTAAAATAACATGGCCCAAGAATATGATTGGTGTTTCCCGTGTAGTCAGCCACATAACCAATCAATGTGCTTTAGCGGTGCATTAAATCAAGCTCTTATGGTGCAAACCATTGGTGGGCCGCAAGAGTCCAGCCACGAAGAGGATCAGCAGCAAGAAGCACCTCAGCAAGGAACATCTCCGAACGAAACTACTCTTGTCAATTGGCAGGATGAAGATTTCTGTGGTATGAATCAAATACCCTCTCAAAGTGTTGCAACCAACACAAGGTCAAAAAGGAGAAATTTGGGTGAAGGACAGCCATTGGCTCCAAGTAATCCATAACCTTCTACCACTCCACAAGATTTTGGCAAACAAAATGTAGTCCCAAACATGCAAGGAGCACCCAAACTAGCTCCTAAACCAACTCAAATACCAGTTGTTGCTGCCCACATGCAAGGGATGAATATGCAAACCAAGGGACAACAAAGAGATCCTTCATCACCATTTAGTATCATTGATCAGATGAAGAAGACAAATGTAAATATATCAATGTGGGAATCCCTATCTATCCCAGGCTAGAGAGATTTGCTACAAGCTGCCATGAAGGACTGGCCAACTTCGAATCAGCAAGTCCAAATGCAAGAGAAGGTGCTCACAAATGCTGCCCAGCCTGAAGGGAATCATGGAGGACAGCAAGGTAAAATGTTGAAGCCCCCTCCTTTTTATGTCTCATTAATCATTGGAAACCAATTGGTGCACAATTGCATGATTGATTCCAGGGCAAGTAGCTCAGTGATGCCCAAGAAAATAGCTGATCAGCTAGGACTTCAATATGAAACCATATCCAAAGGGGTAGTGTAGTTGGATGGGACAGCAGTAACAATAGTTGGGGTGATTAGAAACTTAAGTCTTACCTTGCATGCATGTCAAAATGTTGTTGTTTTACAAGATGTATCAGTTATAGACCTTCCACCACTCTTTGCCCTATGTTTGTCAAGAGATTTCATAGCCAAGATTGGAGGTTACTTGTCTGCTGATTGGTCACACATGTTGTTCAGAACAAGATATGGAACCAAAGCCACAATTAGGTCTGAACCTATTGCAAAGTTTCACATTGATCCTTACACTCCAAGTCGATAAATTCCAATTGTTCAAGATTTGACCAAGAAGATCACCCAAGCACCGATGAAGTCGACACCAAGGTCGGAAGCATCCGGATCTAACTCTTGATGAATGGGCAAACAAGGTGCATGCTTTTGATCCTTATCAAGAAGTAGAAGAATCTGAGCTAGGAGTCTATTGCATACATGAAGAAGATCGGTGCATTCCTAGCATCACCAAGCGAGACCACAAGGATGACAATGAGGTATGACAACTATTTTTGATGGATCAAGGAGTAGACAAGGTGCTTTGGAGGGGGAGCCATGTTGGTTTCACCTCAAGGAGTAAAGTACTATTTAACTTTTAGATTTCAGTTTGCATGCTCCATTAACACTGTTGAATATGAAGCCTTGGTGCAAGGGATGCATTGGGCAATAAAGAGAGGAATAAATAACTTGCAAGTCTTTGGTGACAGTGAATTGATTGTAAATTAGGTCAAAGGGTAGCATGCTGCCAAGAATGATCTACTCAAGTGCTACAAGAACAAGGTGTGGGACCTCATTGAAGATTTTGAGGGCTTTGGCATCAAATTAGTTCCTAGGAAAGAGAACCAAGCTGCTGACAGGCTTGCAGCAGTTGGGCAACCTTTGATATTGTGGAAAGCATTCAAAAGGACAAGGTACAGCCAAACATCCATGTGATTGTGAGGCCTTCAGTGCTGGATAACAATGTAAGTTGGCAAGTGTTTGAGAATGACTAGAAAATCATCCATTTCTTGCAAGAAGAAGTTGAGTTCTCACTAAAAATCAGGAAAAATTGGAATAGCAAGTATGGTGACCAAGTGGTACAACTGAGAACTAACAAGCTGCCCAAGGGACTTATCACTTTGGAGTCCATTTTTAATCCCAATGATCAGTTTAGGAAAGAGAAAGCAAACATTCAGGTCAAGAGAGAAGATTCAATATCCATCTTGGTGGAAGAGAACAAACCATTGCAAATTGGAAAGGTGACAACTGAACAAGAAAAGTATGAGTTCATATAGCTGTGTCAAGAATTCCCTGATGTGTTTGCTTGGAGCTATGAAGACTTGAAAGGTTTCAATCCCAAGTGGCTCAACACACCATTGAGTTGGATCCAAATACTAAGCCCATCGAGTGCGAAACAAAGGCCACAATCCACACATGGAACCTCTCATGAAGAAGGAATTGAACAAGTTGATTGAGTCAAGAATCATATTCCCAATAAAGCATTCTAGTTGGATTGCCAAATTAGTCCCATTCGAAAGAAGAGTGGAGAGATCAGATTGTGTGTTGACTTGAGAGACTTGAATAGAGCATCTCTCAATGACCATTACCCACACCCTTCTATGGAGAAAATTTTGCAAGTGGTGGCTGGCTCCGAGAGGTTTTCACTACTTGATGGCTACTCGGGCTACAATCAGATTATGGTGAAGGAAGAAGATCAGTTCAAGACAGCCTTCACAACCAAATGGGGAACTTATGCATATAGGAAAATGCCATTTGGGCTGTCCAACATTGGAGCTACCTTCCAAAGAGAAATGGACATGGCGTTCAAAGGTTTGATCAACAACGTGGTGCTGATATACCTTGATGATATCACTATTTTTCAAAGAATGCAGCAGACCACCTCTCTCATTTGAGACAAGTCTTCCAAAGGTGCAGGAGATTTGGAGTGTCTTTGAATCCTAAGAAGTGTATCTTCCTAGCACATGAAGGAAAGCTCCTTGGCCATATTGTCTCCAAAGAAGGATTAGCAATTGATCTAGAGAGGGTTGAAGCCATAAGAGCACTACCATTGCCAAGCCACAAGAAGGCCCTTCAGAGTTTCTTGGGGAGAATAAACTTTGTTCGGAGGTTTGTCCCAGATTTTACAGCCCTTGTCAAACCTATCACCAAGATGTTAAAGAAAAGAATGGCTTTCAAGTGGATAGCAGAAGGCAAGGAGAATTTTGAAGCAATCAAAGAAGCCATCTCTCAAGCACCAACTCTTGTCAACCCGACTTCTCCTGTAACACTCAACTATTGTTACTTCCTCCCGAGCATTCAAGTGTTGATATATGATTTCTTATGTATAAGGATGTGTTCCTTTGATTTTGAAGTCATGCTTGATATTGATTGTATCTTCTTTTCTCTTGAAGATCTTTGACTCGAGTCGATATATGCTTGGACTCTTTTATTTCTTTCATTTTTAGCACCCGAGTTCAATCGACTTTCGGGATGAATTGTGGATCTACCCATCTTTATGAATCAGCCTTGGATCGGTGGCATTGATCCAAGAGATGTTTTAAGTTTATTCGATGAACAAAATTATAGACCTTACGAAGGGTGCAAGGTCCGAATGTGTTGATAAGCTTTTCTCGGAATCTAACTCAAAGTTGATCGTGTTAAATGAATTGGTTCCCGATATCGTAATATTAGGAAGGTCTAGTCCTTGAGCCGTGTAATAAAATCTGGTATATACTTGCTAGCTTATTATGAATGCCGATAGAATCCATTTTGTGAATGTATATCTCATGGGTTCTTATACTGAACGATTCTATTTGTTAGACCTAGACTGGATTTATTAAGGTTAATAACCTAAACCTAAACTATAACCTATGGGTTGGATTAGTGCTAATCTAACTTAGCCCTAAACTATAAGCTAAATGTTTCTAAGGTTAGCGACCTAGCACTAAGGAAGTTAGACTAAGTATCACCTTAAGATCTAACCTATGTTTCTAACCTAACTAATGACCATGGATGAAGGGGGACCTATAAAGGGGTGCGAGCCATGGGCGGTAGTTTCTATGACATTTATGAGATGGATAAGTATGAAGTACTTGGGATTTGGTGGAGGTTGTAAATATTTGTTGGGACCGACGTGGCGAGTCACCAAATCTGAAATAGTCTTTTGTTTGCATATATCAATCGCCAACTATGGCGGTCGGTGGCAATGAAGTTTGGGTGGGAATTTTGGAGTTAATGTCATTAATGAACTCGGTTCCTAAGCACGATTTCTCGGGAAGGCATGTAAAATGGAAAACTAGTTGGTTGTTCGGTTTTCCATGCACTCTGGTTTTCTCTCTATTTGATCATTGGTTCTTCAAACCAGTCTACTTGGTGTTGCATGGCAACTATGAGAATAACTAGCTCTTTTCTCTGTCGAGGAAAGTTTATAAGGCATGAGGGTAACAAATTATTGTTGCTGAATCTAACGTGGAAGAAGAGGAGAAGGCTCGAGCTCATTCAGAGGTCTTCTTCAGATTTTTAAAGTGACATTACCAGGCATGATAGGCCCTAACTTTTAAAAATCTTGCTTTACTCTAAATGCTTTCATTAAAACAACTTTGTTCAGGTGATTTCAGTTTAGTTGGTTTGAAGCAATGTTTTGGTTCTTCTTTTCCTGTGGAATTATGAATCTCGGTTTTTCGAAGACCTTGTTGGAATGGTTACTGTATTATTCTTCTTTTTGGTTTCATTTCGAGTACAGACCGGCTATGCTTTTATTGTTGATGTGGAACCCTGTTGAATCTTACTAGAATAGTTTAAGTTCCTTCTGGTTGGAATGCTTGCTGAGATTATTCTACTTGAATGCGACTATTGTCGAGGTCCTTACTGAGTTTGTGATTTTGGGTTAGAATCTGTTGAAAGTAGCAAGGATTAAATATGAAAATGACTCAGTGAGAGTCTTTGTAATGTTTCGTATGTCTCGACTTCTGTTGAAGTTTTGTAGAGGATACTTTTAGCATGTTATGGTTGGAACTCTTGAAATTGATAGTATGTTACGACTTCTGTAGAAGTTTAGTTGAGAATGCTATTTGGTTTCGACTCCTTTTGAATCCTTGAAACGTAACTTATGTTTTTAACTTCTGTAGTAGTTTCCTTGTGCATACTGTTGGAATCCTTGAAATGGGTGGTATGTTATTGACTTCTGTGGAAGCTTGTTGTGGATACTCATTGGTTTTGAGTCTGTTGAAGTCCTTGAAATGTAGGTGTTTCTACTTCTATGTAAGCTCAGTTGTGAATACGGTTGGTATTGACTCAGTGAGAGTCCTTGAAATGTATCTTGTATTTCAAACTTTTGTCTAAGCTTGGTTATGAATGTTGTTGTTTTGTTAAGAATACTAAATGTTATTGACTTCGATGGAGTCCTTGAAACGTAATTTATGTTTTAACTTCTGTAGAAGTTTTGCTGTGAGTACTTTTAGGATTCTTGAATTGTTGTCGTATGAATTCAACTTCAATCGAAACCTTGGTTATAAGTACTGGTTGGATTTGACACTGTTGGAGTCCATGATATGCTGCGTGTTGGCTCGTTTCTCGATTTGAGTCCTCACTGAGCATGCATATCATTTTGAATCTTTCTTAATATTGTTGTGTTATGTTTAGTTTGATTCTGAGGAATTAAGGGATGGGGTTTCTTTATCAACTCGACTTTGTTTGATACCCTGTTATATTTTGTAGTAGCTCGACTTCAGATGAAACTTTGAGGAAATTTATTGATATGGAATTTGGCTTCTGTGAAGACCTTGTTGTGATTATTCTTCTTGAAAACGGCTTCTAATTTACATCCTTGTTGTATAATCGTAGGGATTTGATTAGTTGAATGAAGCTGTGCATGTTGTGTTTCGACTCTGTGTGAATGTCACTTGTATTTGCATATGGAAACGTTATTGTTTTAATGTTATCTTGTCTCAAGTTTGACTGAAACAAAGAGCTCTTAGTTGTACCATGTCAGGCGATGGCGTTGGGTATTTTCATGTTGATAAATGATAGAGAAAATATTTGTTGAGTCTTTCATGGTTGGATTATTTTCTGTTGCTTGCGCGAGCTCTTGAATCGCTTAGAGCTACTACAGGGGACTTTTATATTTGGATTTAGATGGAACTGTAGTTCTTCTTGTAATCACGACTGTTTAGTCACATGCGTAAATGTATATGTATTAATCTAAAGGAGTCGGTATAGTCCAGAATGTTATTGATTTAGGATTCTGATGGACTCTGTTCTTTCTTCTAGACTGTAATTTATATGTTGATGTATATAATAAGTGGAATAGGAAAATCCTCTCTCTCCTAGACAGGAAAACTTGTGTGCTTTCTTCTTGCATCCTTTTGCGATCTCTACGGTATGGGCATAACAAGAATAAACTGTGGTATTGTATGGAGAGACTGGTATAAAATGTGTGTTGTTGTATAAATGGGTATACTTGTCAATACCATTGAAATGTGTTATGATGATAAAAGAATTAAGACAATGAGCTTGTTGAATGTTTTAACTGCCTTTGAGAAATTGTTAGAAACAATCTTGTAGGAGTTTTGCTGTCTTTAGAATGGTTGTATTCATATGTTCTTAGTCTCTAACATATAGGATGATTAGCCTGATTTAAGTTTGGAATGTGAAGAAATGATTTCATATAAACAGGTTGTTTAATGAGAACAATTGGTGGATTGCAATTGTTTTAAGAATTAGTGCTTATCATGCTCAGTTCACCGAACTGACCCGTGTTGACAATTTTTGCAGATGGTTGCCGTAAGTGGTAAAGACACGCAGATCTGATGTGATGTTCAGATTGTTTAATTTGGTTTTATGATGAATTCCAATTTGATTCTCTAAATGTACTACTTGAAGAAAGATGTTCTTTTGCTATTGAGTATTGTATCAAATATGCTGAATGCATAAAATGTATTTGATTAGCTTAGAAATGAATGAAATGAGGTATTTGTTACGTATGTGTTTGCATTCGTATCTTGATGGATTGAACTTCTTCGGTTCGAATGATTTTAAGAGAATTGTTATTATTGTATACCTTGGAGACATTTGGGATCCTCTAAGTAATCTTTGCAAAGATTATGTGACTGAATACTTGTGTATGTTTATTAGTTCTGTTATGATCTATCTAAAGTGAAATTGGAATTTAGATCACTGTCTTTTGAGAAGTTAAGGTTAAAATAAACCTCAACAGGAAGCTAAACGGGCTGAATAAATTATTACTCCTTAGTCTTGATCTAAGTCAAGACAACGTTTAATTAGATTTTTAATCACTATATCTCAATACTAATAAGTAAGATATATTTCAGCTTATGAGAACTGATATAAACCAAAAAGGGTATGGTTAGCAACCTTATGTGAAGATTAAGGGCTATTGTCTAGTTTCGTTGATTTAGATTTTTGTTTTTCAATGAACTCCTTGATGGGACCTCAAGTCTTAATAACTTTTATTCGTGAAATGGGTTTTATTAAGAAAGGTAATTCTAAGGTGAGGAACCCAGGGGTTGGGAATAGACTACCCTAAAAGGAGCGTCTTAAGTATAACTTTAACTCAACGAAAGTAACACCTTAAAATGAGTAGATATTTTTGAGGCAGATTTGAAGGTTGATGGCACAAGTCAATGCGCAGGGTTGTACCTTTGAGAATATTAGGATCTTCTCAAAGATACAACAATGTAGGTGACTTATGGTGACACCCTTTGCATTGATCGTTAAGATTTACACCTTAAACTCGAACAAGTTTTACTCTGGGACTGATTAGGAACGTGGTCATGTTATAAGGCTGCCGCAGGAGACTTGGGGTATCTTGACACACTGGATTAACTAGGGTTGACCCAGTATGTCAGTGTATCCCTAGTCCTCGAGCATCCCTATAACGTTGTCATATTACTAATCCGTTCCTGAGTGAATAACTTGGGGCAGGAGAGACTAACAGAAGTCAGTATAAGACATTCTACATAACATAAGAATGGGGTGAAGGATGTATTCTAGATTGACGAGTATGCCGTCAAGGGATACGAGACAAAAGAAGTATGTTTCAAATCTTTGGCCAAAGTATCGCAAGTTGCTGATTACATTTTCCTATGTCACCTAGTCTAAGGGACGAGATGCCAATGAATAATGGTAACAATTATTCAGATAGGTTCCTTGGAAAGAGCATTCTAAATCCTAGATTAGGGAAGAGAACCAAAAGTGATGTGTTAAAATAAAAACGCCAACTCTTGATACTCATGAATAGATCGGTAGATTACTTGAGTCATGGAATGAATAGATCGGAGGTACTCCGAGTCATTACAAATAGCATATGGTTATCTATTATAAGAATGGGTGTTTTTATTTGTGAGTTCTAAATTATGTATTTAGAACTAGGAAGCATTTATCAAAAAAAAAAAAATTGTTCTATTGTTCTAAAATAGAGATGTTACATCTTGGTATCGTAGTCAAGGTCAGCAGCTCTTAGACCTATTGTGTCCATAATCTGATAAAAACTTGAATTTTCTTGTAATGTAAAATGGTTAGAACAAGGGGGAACGCTTGCAATAATGCTCCACCGAAGGAGGGGCAAAGCAACAACCCAAAATCTTGATGAGATCCTTGCTTCCTATTAGACAAAAGATCGCTTTAGCTGTACTTGAACAGCAAGTAATGGGAAATGAGGAGGAAGATGAAGCTGGTAATAACAATCAACAACCTCCTGAGGACAACCCCGATATGGGTGTTGATATTAATGCTGGAAATGCACCTGTCCAACTAGAAAACAAAAAGGCCAGGTTGGCAGCAGAACTCACTAATGATATAAAAAGGATAAGCCCACCTAAATATGATGGCACCACATTAGGAGATGGAGCTGAGAACTGGCTCAGCGAAATGGAGAAGTACTTTGCAATAAGAAACTTCTCAGAGGAAACCAAATATATTTGGGGAGCCTATCAGCTTTCCCATGAATCATCTTCGTGGTGGGATAGCCGTAAAGCTGAGCTAAATATTGATGAGACCAATATTACTTGGGATAAATTTAAGGGCTATTTTAGGCAACGTTGGCTGCCACAACTTTTCTATGATCAGAAAATGACTAAATTCCATAATTTAGCTCAAGGGAAGCTAACGGTAACTGAATACTGGGAGTGGTTTACAAAACTCCTCAAGTATGTACCGCAGTATCAAACTGACAAGAAGTTCAGAATACGGAAATTCATCATGGGACTGAATCCCGTGATATGGGGAGAGGTCGATGTTCATAGTCTAACCACTATGGAAGGAGTTGTTGAAAAGGCCATAAGAGAAGAACAGAAATTAAAGGCTATTTCTACTCATAAAGAGGAAATGCGGAAGAATATTGCAAACCCTTCTTCAAATTCACTTGCACCCAAAAAGGGACCATGGAAAAAGTTTGGAAATGGATGTAAGTTTCCAGGGGATAATAGTAAGAAAGCAGTAGCAAATAAGCCTGCTGGAAATGTAAGGGATAATTTTGCCAAAAATTATAACAATGGGCAGAAGCCCTATGGAGGACAATGTGATAATTACAAGGTTGGAGGTAATTTTGAGCCTAAAAGGGACCCGTAGGAGGTCACATAATTGTGGCAAATTCCACTACGTGAATCAGTGCCCTTTGAAGAAGGATGATCGTAATCAGTAGCATAAGATACATGCTGCAGTAGTAGACAAGCAAGCTGAAAAGCATGTGACACCTATAGAAGTTTCAGGTAAGTTATTTGGCATACCTGTCACTATTATTTTTGATACAGGAGCTACTGAATGTTTTATTTCTAGTAAACTTGCTTCTAAACTTAAAAGAAATGCTGGAAAAATGGATAAACCTTGGACTCGTATAAGATGGTAATAATTCTGTTCATATAGTGAGTATGTGTCTTTTTGGGGCAGTCCTTGACTTACCTAACTTTTCCACTGAGGTTGACCTCTATGTTACACCTTTGGGATCGTATGACATTGTCATCGGTGTCAATTGGTTAGCTGACCATAAAGCAAAAGTAGATTGCTATGAAAAGAATATAAAATGTTTAGATGATCGGCTGAAAGCAGCAGAGATTCAAGGTGTGAAATAGGAGATTTCAGTTAGAAAACTGTCAGCTATGTAGCTTAAAAGGCTAAAAACAAAGGATGTACCCTTTATGCAGTAAAGATATCTGAATTTTCAGAAGAAGATGGTGATTCCATGAAACGATTTCCACTGTTGCAAAGTTTCAAGGATGTTTTTCCGGAGGAATTACCAGGTTTACCACCCAAGAGGGAATTTGACTTCACCATCGAAATCAAACCAGGAACAGAACCTATTTCCAAAGCACCTTATCGATGACTACTACAGAGTTAGTCGAGCTTAAGGCACAATTGCAAGAGCTTTTGTCTAAAGGTTTGATTAGACCAAGTGTTTCACCTTGGGGAGCACCAGTAATATTTGTGAAAAAGAAGGATGGAACACTTAGGCTATGTATTGATTATCGGATGTTGAACAAAGCAACAATCAAGAATGTAGATACCCACTTCCAAGGATCGAATGATCTATTTGATCGATGTGTGGGGCAGCGGTTTATTCTAAGATAGATCTTTGATCCGGTTATCATCGCTAAGGATTAGAGAGGAAGATATTCATAAAACAACTTTCCGAACAAGGTACGGACATTATGAATTCATGGTTCTACCCTTTGGATTAACTAATGCACCCATAACTTTTATGAACTTAATGAATAATATCTTTCAAGAATATTTGGACAAGTTTGTACTTGTATTCTTGGATGATATTCTCATTTATTCTAAAAGTGTTGAGGAGCACAATGAGCATTTGAAGATAGTTTTGGGAATTTTGAGAAAAAGAAAGTTGTATGGTAAGTTATCCAAATGTTCTTTCTTTGATTCAGAAGTTCACTATTTGGGTCATGTCATTAGTAAAGAAGGAATTGCTGTAGATCCTTCAAAAATAGTGGCAATAACTGAGTGGCCTACACCAAAGAATGTGCACGAAGTAAGAAGCTTCATGGGTCTTGCTGGTTATTATAGAAAATTTGTTAAGGATTTTTCTAAAGTAGCTGCACCGATAACTTCATTGTAGAAGAAGGATAAGAAATTTATTTGGAATGATAAGTGTGAAACCGCTTTCAAAAGTTTGAAAATTCAGGTTGACTTCCGCACACCTATTTTAGCTGTACTGCACTCTAATGGGAGCTTTACTTTGTATGATGATGCTTCGGGGAAGGCCTTGAGGTGTTTTGTTACAAAATGATCAAGTCATAGCATATGAAAGTAGAAAACTTAAGTTACATGAGCTGAATTATGCTCCTCATGATTTGGAGCTTGCTTTGCCATTGTTCATGCGCTTCAAGTCTGAGACACTATTTACTAAGGAAACCTTTTGAGTTGAAAACTCGATCACTTAGGACTGAAATATATTTTCACTCAACCTAATCTAAATGCTAGACAAAGAAGGTGGTTAGAATTTTTATCTCAATATGATTTTGATATTAGCTACATCAAAGGGAAAGAGAATAGGGTAGCAGATGCTCTAAGTCATAGGAAGCACATTTCTACTCTTATAACATTAAGAACTCAGTTTAAGGATGAGGTAAAAAGTGCCTCAGAATCTGATATATACTTTCAAAGAAGTAAAAGCAGCGCTTTGCACGCAAACCTAATGATGAAAGGTATAAGGGTTTTCATTTTGATAATGAAGGAATCTTACGTTATGAAAACAGGGTATACGTACCTATGCTGAACGATTTGAGAAGGAAGTTGTTAGTTGAATTTCATAATTCGCCCTTCTCTGGACACCCGGTATCACAAAAATGCTTGCTGATCTAAAACAACAATACTTTTGGAAAGGTATGAAAAAGGATGTTATTGATTTTGTGATTCATTGTCTGAATGTCAATGGGTTAAGGCGAACACATGCACCCGCTGACTATTATATCCCCATAGCATACCACAAGACAAATGGCAAGTAATAAGCATGGACTTTGTATAAGGGTTACCTATGTCCAGAATAAACATGATGTTATCCTCGTAGTTGTAGATAAACTAAGGTAGCTCATTTCATCGCTGAAATCTAAAGGATGATTCACCAGTGTTGGCCAAAAGATTCGTGCATGAAATTTTCAGGTTACATGGCATACCTGAATTGATTATATCTGACAGGGATCCTAGAATGACATCAAGATTTTGGCAAACGCTTAATACAACTCTTGGAATGAAACTAAACTTCAGTTCTGCATATGATCCGGAAACGGATGGACAAATAGAGAGAGTAAATCAAGTGTTGGAAGATATGTTGCGAATGTATTGCATGGATCAATAGTATAAATGGGAAGAGTATCTTCCACTAGTTGAATTCGCATACAACAAAACTTATCACTCATCTCTTAAAATGGCACCTTTTGAAGCACTTTATGGAAGGAAGTGTAGAACCCCTGTTAGTTGGGATAGTGTTGAGGATAGAGTGGTAATTGGACCAGATATCCTCACTGAAATGGAACAGCAAGTAAAGTTGATTCGTGAACGATTAAAGGAAGTAGCAGATAGGCAGAAGAGCTATGCTGACCTTAAGCGGGTTGATCGAAGGTTTGATCTTGGTGAGAAGGTTTTTCTTCGTGTTAAACCTAGAAAGAGTTCTATAACTTTTGGCAAGGCTGCCAAGTTGTCACCTCGTTACGTGGGACCTTTCAAAATTGTCAAAATAATCAATCCTGTAGCTTACCGATTAGCATTACCACTTGCTTTGTCTCGCATGCATGATGTTTTCCATATTTCTTTGCTTAAGAAATACATTTTAGATTTGTCACATGTCTTAAATTAGAATTCCTTGCAGGTCCAAGACCCAGGAATAATCGTGGTTAAACCCACACGAGTGCTGGAAACTCACCAATTACATTTGAGAAATCGTGAAATACAACAATGTAAGGTCCAGTGGGACTAGATTAACGAAGAAAGTGCAACTTGGGAAAATCTGGAAGAGATGAAAATTGCTTTTCCTTTTCTTTTTCAACAAATGAAATCATTGACAAAACAATTTTTTTATGAACTCATCTTTTCATGTCTATATGAAAGCCGATTGAGGCAAACATTATTCAAAGCAAATAAAATGTATCATGACATTGATTTCCGAACTATTCAAGTTGAAATAGTCACATTGTATTGTGAACTAATAAATTGGTTGACCTAAAGGTAAATCAAATATGTAATCATCGGGATGATGAATCTTTTAGGAGGGAAGCATGTAACACTCAAACTATTGTTACTTCCTCCTGAGCATTCAAGTGTTGATATATGATTTCTTCGATATAAGGATGTGTTCCTTTGATTGTGAAGTCATGCTTGATATTGATTGTATATTCTTTGCTCTTGAAGATCTTTGACTCGAGTCAGATATGCTTGACTCTTTTATTTCTTTCATTTTTAAAGACTTTGAGTTCAATCTGATTTCGGGATGAATTGTGGATTTACCCATCTTTATGACTCAGCCTTGGATCAGTGGCATTGATCCAAGAGATGTTTTAAGTTTATTCTGGATGAACAAAAATTATAGACCTTACAAAGGGTGCAAGGTCCGAATGTGTTGATAAGCAATTCGAGTCTAACTCGTGTCGATCGTATTAAATGAATTGGTTCCCGATATCGTAATATCGTGAAGTTCTAGACCTTGAGCCGTAAAAAAATCTGGTATATACATGCTAGCTTATTATCAATGCTGGATAAAATCCATTTCGGGAATGTATATCTATTGGTTCTTATACTGAATGATTCTATTTGTTAGACCTAGACTGGATTTATTAAGGTTAATAACCTAAACCTAAACTATAACCTATGGGTTGGATTAGTGCTAATCTAACCTAGCCCTAAACTATAAGCTAAATGTTTCTAAGGTTAGTGACCTAGCACTAAGGAAGTTAGACTAAGTATCACCTTAAGATCTAACCTATGTTTCTAACCTAACTAATGACCATGGATGAAGGGGGACCTATGAAGGGGTGCGAGCCATGGGTGGTAGTTTCTATGGCATTTATGAGATGGATAAGTATGAAGGACTTGGGATTTGGCGGAGGTTGTAAATATCTGTTGGGACCGACGTGGCAGAGTCGCCAAATCTGGAAATGGTCTTTTGTTTGCATTTATCAATCGCCAACTATGGCGGTCGGTGGCAATGGAGTTTGGGCGGGAATTTTGGAGTTAATGTCATTAATGAACTCGGTTCCTGAGCACGGATTGCTCGAGAAGGCATGCAAAATGGAAAACTAGTTGGTTGTTGTTTTTTCCATGTGCTTTGGTTTTCTCTCTCTTGTTTGATCACTAGTTCTTTGAACCAGTCTACTTGGTGTTGCATGGAAACTATGAGAATAACTAGCTCTTTTCTCTGTCGAGGAAAGTTTATAAGGCATGAGGGTAACAAATTATTGTTGCTGAATCTAACGTGGAAGAAGAGGAGAAGGCTCGAGCTCATTCAGAGGTCTTCTTCAGATTTTTAAAGCGACATTACCAGGCATGATAGGCCCTGACTTTTAAAAATCTTGCTTTACTCTAAATGCTTTCATTAAAACAACTCTGTTCAGGTGATTTCAGTTCAGTTGGTTTGAAGCAATGTTTTGGTTCTTCTTTTCCTGTGGAATTATGAATCTCGGGTTTTTCGAAGACCTTGTTGGAATGGTTACTGTATTATTCTTCTTTTTGGTTTCATTTCGAGTACAGACCGGCTGTGCTTTTATTGTTGATGTGGAACCCTGTTGAATCTTGCTAGAATACTTTAAGTTCCTTCTGGTTGGAATGCTTGCTGAGATTATTCTACTTGAATGCGACTATTGTCGAGGTCCTTACTGAGTTTGTGATTTTGGGTTAGAATCTGTTGAAAGTAGCAAGGATTAAATATGAAAATGACTCAGTGAGAGTCTTTGTAATGTTTCGTATGTCTCGACTTCTGTTGAAGTTTTGTAGAGGATAATTTTAGCATGTTATGGTTGGAACTCTTGAAATTGATAGTATGTTACGACTTCTGTAGAATTTTAGTTGAGAATGCTATTTGGTTTCGACTCCTTTTGAATCCTTGAAATGTAACTTATGTTTTTAACTTCTGTAGTAGTTTCCTTGTGCATACTGTTGGAATCCTTGAAATGGGTGGTATGTTATTGACTTCATGGAAGCTTGTTGTGGATACTCATTGGTTTTGAGTCTGTTGAAGTCCTTGAAATGTAACTGGTGTTTCTACTTCTGTGTAAGCTCAGTTGTGAATACGGTTGGTATTGACTCAGTGAGAGTCCTTGAAATGTATCTTGTATTTCAAACTTCTGTCTAAGCTTGGTTATGAATGTTGTTGTTTTGTTAAGAATACTAAATGTTATTGACTTCAATGGAGTCCTTGAAATGTAATTTATGTTTTAACTTCTGTAGAAGTTTTGCTGTGAGTACTTTTAGGATTCTTGAATTGTTGTCGTATGAATTCAACTTCAATCAAAACCTTGGTTATAAGTACTGGTTGGATTTGACACTGTTGGAGTCCATGATATGCTGCGTGTTGGCTCGTTTCTCGATTTGAGTCCTCGCTGAGCATGCATATCATTTTGACTCTTTCTTAATATTGTTGTGTTATGTTCAGTTTGATTCTGAGGAATTAAGGGATGGGGTTTCTTTATCAACTCAACTTTGTTTGATACCCTGTTATATTTTGTAGTAGCTCGACTTCAGATGAAACTTTGAGGAAATTTATTGATATGGAATTTGGCTTCTGTGAAGACCTTGTTGTGATTATTCTTCTTGAAAACGGCTTCTAATTTACATCCTTGTTGTATAATCGTAGGGATTTGATTAGTTGAATGAAGCTGTGCATGTTGTGTTTCGACTCTGTGTGAATGTCACTGTATTTGCATATGGAAACGTTATTTGTTTTAATGTTATCTTGTCTCAAGTTTGACTGAAACAAAGAGCTCTTAGCTGTACCATGTCAGGCGATGGCGTTGGGTATTTTCATGTTGATAAATGATAGAGAAAAGATTTGTTGAGTCTTTCATGGTTGGATTATTTTCTGTTGCTTGGCGCGAAAGCTCTTGAATCGCTTAGTAGCTACAGGTGACTTTTATATTTGGATTTAGATGGAACTGTAGTTCTTCTTGTAATCACGACTGTTTAGTCACATGCGTAAATGTATATGTATTAATCTAAAGGAGTCGGTACAGTCCAGAATGTTATTGATTTAGGATTCTGATGGACTCTGTTCTTTCTTCTAGACTGTAATTTATATGTTGATGTATATAATAAGTGGAATAGGAAAATCCTCTCTCTCCTAGATAGGAAAACTTGTGTGCTTTCTTCTTGCATCCTTTTGCGATCTCTACGGTATGGGCATAACAAGAATAAACTGTGGTATTGTATGGAGAGACTGGTATAAAATGTGTGTTGCTGTATAAATGGGTATACTTGTCAATACCATTGAAATGTGTTATGATGATAAAAGAATTAAGACAGTGAGCTTGTTGAATGTTTTAACTACCTTTGAGAAATTGTTAGAAACAATCTTGTAGGAGTTTTGCTATCTTTAGAATGGTTGTATTCATATGTTCTTAGTCTCTAACATATAGGATGATTAGCCTGATTTAAGTTTGGAATGTGAAGAAATGATTTCATATAAACAGGTTGTTTAATGAGAACAATTGGTGGATTGCAATTGTTTTAAGAATTAGTGCTTATCATGCCTCGAATGAACCGACCCGTGTTGACAATTTTGCAGATGGTTGCCGTAAGTGGTAAAGACACGCAAATCTGATGTGATGTTCAGATTGTTTAATTTGGTTTTATGATGAATCCAATTTGATTCTCTAAATGTACTACTTCAAGAAAGATGTTATTTTGCTATTGAGTATTGTATCAAATATGCTGAATGCATAAAATGTATTTGATTAGCTTAGAAATGAATGAAATGAGGTATTTGTTACGTATGTGTTGCATTCGTATCTTGATGAATTGAAATTCTTCATTCGAATGATTTTAAGAGCATTGTTATTATTGTATACCTTGGAGACATTTGGGATCCTCTAAGTAAGCTTTGCAAAGATTATGTGACTGAATACTTGTGTATGTTTAGTAGTTCTGTTATGATCTATCTAAAGCTAAATTGGAATTTAGATCATTGTCTTTCGAGAAGTTAAGGTTAAAATAAACCTCAACAGGAAGCTAAACGGGCTGAATAAATTATTACTCCTTAGTCTTGATCTAAGTCAAGACAATGTTTAATTGGATTTTTAATCACTATATCTCAATACTAATAAGTAAGATATATTTCAGTTATGAGAACTGATATAAACCAAAAAGGGTATGGTTAGCAACCTTATGTGAAGATTAAGGGCTATTGTCCAGTTTCATTGATTTAGATTTCTATTTTTCAATGAACTCCTTGATGGGACCTCAAGTCTTAATAACTTCTCTTTGTGAAATGGGTTTTATTAAGAAAGGTAATTCTAAGGTGAGGAACCTAGGGGTTGGGAATAGACTACCCTAAAAGGAGCGTCTTAAGTATAACTTTAACTCAACGAAAGTAACACCTTAAAATGAGTAGATCTTTTTGAGGTAGATTTGAAGGTTGATGGCACAAGTCAACTGCAGGGTTGTACCTTCGAGAAGATTAGGATCTTCTCAAAGATACAACAATGCAGGTGACTTATGGCGACACCCTTTGCATTGATCGTTAAGATTTACACCTTAAACTCGAACAAGTTTTACTCTGGGACTGATTAGGAATGTGGTCATGTTATAAGGCTGCCCCACGAGACTCGAGGTATCTTGAACACTGGGTTAACTAGGGTTGACCCAAAGATGTCACGTATCCCTAGTCCTCTGGGAGCATCCCTATAACGTTTCATATTACTAATCCATTCTGAGTGAATAACTTGGGGCAGGAGAGACCGATGTAAGTCAAGATAAGACATTCTACATAACATAGGAATGGGGTAAAGGATGTATTCTAGATTGACGAGTATGTCGTCAAGGGATACGAGACATAATCAAGTGTTTCAAATCTTTGGCCAAAATATCGCAAGTGCTGATTGCATTGTCCTATGTCACCTAGTCTAAGGGACGAGATGCCGATGAATAATGGTAACAATTATTCGTATAGATTCCTCGGACAGAGCATTCTAATCCCAGATTAGGGAAGAGAACCGCAAGAGTGATGTGTTAAAATAAAAACGCCAACTCTTGATACTCATGAATAGATCGATTATATATTACCAAGTCATGGAGTGAATAGATCGAGGTACTCCGAAATCATTAAAAGAAGATATGGTTATCTCATTATAAGAATGGTTGTTTTGATTTATGAGTTCTAAATTATGTATTTAGAACCAGGAAGCATTTATCAAAAAAAAAAAAATTGTTCTATTGTTCTAAAATGGAGATGTTACATCTCCAAGGATTTCATCCTCTATACATTTGGGGGTAATGATACGATTTCGCCATTTTGGTACAAAGAGAACAAGGACAATGACGTACAACAAATTGTTGTCTTCAGCCAAAGCCTAGATGACTATGAGGTGAGATATTATTTTATTGAGAAGCATGTACTTGCAATAATCGAAGTTTGAAGAAATTCAAGCATCTAGTCTCAAACAACAAGGTTCAGTTGTTGGTCTCTCATGCGGGAGTAAAGGAATTCCTCCTCAACAAGGATTTGAATGAGAAAAGGGCAGGTTGGATCACTCGTGTCATGGAGTATGACATGGAGATCAAGGTTACCAAGATGGTAAGAGGAAAAGGAATGTGTGAGCAGCTGATTGGGAAAGCAAAAGGGAGTATGCAATGAAGAAGAGGTTGTTTTGATAGTTCAAGACAGCCATGTGCAAGGTAGTACTCAAGAGGAGGATAATGTTGTCCCCACTCCTTGCTGGACCCAAGGTATAATGCACTTCCTAAGCACGAGCCTATGCCCTCCAGAGATGAACAAAACCCAAAGAAGACACTTCAGATTGCAGGTTGTCCCATATGCCATAGTAGATGGTGTTTTGTTTAAAAAGATGTGAATGGAGTGCTTTGCTGAGATGCATTAACACAAATTAGATTCATAGGGTGTTGGAAGAGTTCCATGGTGGACCAACTGGTGGTAATTTTACACCAAGAGTGACAGCCCTAAAAATCATGAAGGCTGGTTATTATTGGCCCAAGATTTTCAGTGATTGCTTCGCGTGGATCAAAAGGTGCAAGAATTGTGCATTCTTCACAGGTAAAGAGAGGCTTGCTGCCCTCCCATTACATCCAATTTCAGTTGACCAGCCATTCATGCAATGGGGTTTAGACTTCATTGGAGTCATTAATCCCAATTCAAGCCAAGGGCATAAGTGGATTTTGACAGCCACAGACTACTTCACCAAATGGACCGAAGTAGTAGCACTCAAGGAAGCAAATGAGTCTAGCATCTTAGAATTCTATGAGGGGATAGTAACCAGATTTGGCATACCTGCTACAATAATCTCAGATAATGCGTTAACATTCATTGGATCCAAGGTGACTGAGTGGGCTGTCAAGAACGGGATCTACCTAAGTACTTCATCAAACTACTACCCTCAGGGTAATGGCCAGGCTGAATCTACAAACAAGAACTTGTTGAGGATCATTAGGAGGACTCTTGATGAGAATCAGAGGTCTTGGCATACCAAACTCGAAATCAGCCTTATGGGCTGATAGGATAACTCCCAAGAGATCCACAGTAACTCTCCATTCAAAGCTTGTTTATTGAAGAGAGGTAATCTTTCCCATGTCACTTGAGTTGCCAACATTGGAACTCATGAAGCAGATTAGAGTTGCTAGAGTTTGGACCCATGGAGGTGAGATATGCGAGTTGATGGAGCTCCAAGAGATCGAGATCAAGCATCCCAAGTAATGGAGAAGGATCAAGCTTTGGTCAAGAAGACCTTTGATAGGAAGACCAAGAGTAGATCTTTCCAAGTTGGAGATCTAGTGTTAAAATGGGATCCAGATAGAGAAAACCGGGAAGGAATTTAAAATTTGATGCCATTTAGAGTGGCCCATACATGGTCACAAAGTGTAAGGACAACAATGCCTTCCAATTGTCTTCATTGGATGGCGAAGAACTGTAGATTCCAGTCAATGGAATCTATCCAAAGCATTGCTACTAAAGGGAAATTCTCCACCTTGTAAATATTAGCTTAGGTTTTCATTCCTCCAAGTTCTTGTGCACATTGTTTTGCTGTAGGTTGTTTTGCTTTCCCTAAGTGCTTTGGCACAGGCTTGTTGTCCCTGGAGATGTTTTGACCCTTTCTTCCATCGGGTGATATTCCATCTTCCTCCTTGCAACATTCTAAGTCAGTTGGGGTTCCAAACAGACAACTCATGACTCCATGCCCAATGGATGCTTCAAGCAACTGGTAACTTCATCCAAGAAAGTGTGAGATGACCTTGTTGAGTCGCCAAAATTGTTATCCAAAATTCACCCTCAAGGTAATTTTGGTAACATGCATCAAATTATTCAGTCCCAAGCAAGTAGATTGATTCGAGGCCCAAAATCATGTTTTTCGGGGTCCCCTCGGCCTTTTCTAACTCTCCCATCCAAGAAGAAATCCCAACGAGTTAGAAAAATGGAAAAAATGCAAAAAATAAGGTTGCAGGACTATTTTAAAGCATTTCGGTCTGAAGGGTTCAGGTCGTACTAAGGTTCATCGTACCAAGCTTGGGGCTGAAAAAAAAAAACAAAGAAAATCGGCTAAGTCGACATTTTTGTCCCGTGCAGTCCGCGGGATAGTTGGGACAAAAGTACGTGGGATGCAAAAGCCGAAATGGTCGAAAGCAAGAAAAATCATCTAAGTCTTTTGTTTCGTGTGGTTTGGGACAACCGGGACAAAAGTATGCATGGGACATGAATCGGCCGGTTTTCCGAAAGATAGTCCATTTCGTAGTTCGGAGATATTCATCCGGGACAGCCAGGACAAAAGTACGCGTGGGACGCGAATCGGCCGGTTTTCCGAAGATCCATTTCGGTAGTTCGAGATATTCTTCAGGACAGCTGGGACAAAAGTACGTGAGGGATGCGTGAGACGTGAAAAGGTGAAAAATCCACAAGTAGGGACAAGGAAGCCCGAATCGGCCGATGCGGGAGAATGTGTCCCAGGAAGTGGCAGGGAAAAGAGAAGGACTTAGAAAATTTTCCAAGTTTCGGTCAAAGTTTTCAAAGGTAAAAGTTTTGGCCCGCTGCCCCCGCCATCGAATGGAATCTTGACACGTGTCATCCAAGTGGCGGAGTGCGGGGGAAATGGGAAATTTTCCCAAAGTGAAAAATGCCAAATTTTCGAAGGACAAAGTGCGCCCCTCAGTCTGAGCCAATAAAATAGTGCCACGTGTCCAAGTGGCAAAAATTTAAGGAAGGGCCCGAAAGAAATTTTCAAAGGATGAGCCCGTAGATGAATCAGAGCCTAACATGTGTCATCCAAGTGGTGGAGTGTGGGGAAAATTTAAAAAAATTCCAAAAAACCAAACGGGTAAAAAATTCAAACTTTTTGCCCGCCGACTGATTGGGCCTTGTTTTGCACTAAAACTTCAAATCACCATATCTTTCGATCCAGAGCTTGGTTTTTCACGTTCTTTATATCAATGGAAAGATGGTGAAATTATCTACAAGATTCCTAGGTAATTTTTACATTTTTATGGAGTTTGGAGAGATAAAATCAAAAACACCTCCGCACGTTGTAATGGCTAGAAATGACATTTCAACAACCGCTTTAATGCAACATGGGTCTCATTCTTCTTCAAAGATGGCCAAAATGTCGGGCATGGGTTTGTAAGGATTCCCATGTTGTTTTAATGCATATTCATTCAATGAGGAATGGCTCCCATGTTTTTATACTTTTTCTCTCTCCGGGCTCGACCCATGCATCAGTAAAAGCCAAATTTGGCTCATTTTTTAAGGGGGACATTTCTTTGATAACAAGCTTCTTCTTTCACCTTCAACAAGTGATTTTTGCAAGTATCGACCTCTTGATGGTGATAACAGGTTTTCTACATTTTGATGTTGTAATGCAAGGATTTTGACAGTGGAAATGACAATACAGTGTCCGTGATCGGTTTTCATCCTTTGGTTGTGTTGTTTGCTTCATTTCGACTTTAAATTAAATCTTATTAGTTTGTGCATGATGTTTATGTTACATTCCATGATTTGTGTCTATCTAGAGAACTAGAAGTGTTCACCACTCCTTTTCTCGGTGTATCACCGCTTTAGTGTAGGCTTTCATTTTATGCATTCTCTCTCCCCGTCCCTTAGAAATTTAGATTAGAATAGTTAGTTTCCCTGCATTAGAGTAGATTATGGTAGGTAGTTTAGGAGCAAGAGCAAACTTTCTCTGGAGGTCTATCTCAAGTAGTAAGTCCCACAACTTGGAGATAGTACCCATGTTATCCAATCACACCGTGAGTTCAAGTATATGCACTTGTATAAACATCGTGGTGTTGTGATTTGATGATAACAAATTGCATATGATAGATACGTGGATAGAGATAAGGTGGCGAGCTCCTTGGTTGCCACACTTGAAGCAAGAGCTGAAATATTTCCAAGAAAAGAACAAAGGGAATAGGCCGAGAGAGGACAAGGTTCTTAAGGTAGAAAAGAAATTGGAGGCAATTGAGGCTTTAAGGATCTCAATTAAGGCCCTACAAGGAACTATACCCCAAATTACCAAGAGAATGGATAAACTTGCAGACCTAGGTAAGGAAATGAAGTAGATTGTTGACACCTTCTGGTGCCCATGGAATTGGCCTAATCCTTGATGAAGTGAGCACCTTGGTGGGTGACCTATGCCAAGTTGAAGGACGAGGTCAAAGTTTGGAACAAGCTAGAGGCGAGATCTCGTAAAAGGACTTTCCTGACCTTTTTGAATTGGTGTTCCCCCATTCTTCATTCTTTCCCCTATTCTTTCATTCCTTATTCATTTTTGTAAAGTATAAGTCTACTTCTTGGTCCCATAAAATAGCTTGCCTCTTGGTCAAGTAAAATGTTTTCGAGGAAGGAGAACTGGAATAGTGTGGGGTGATGTTGGGCCCTTAGAATATTGACAAAGTATAAAGGCACATGGGCGTGTGGGATCCCGATTCTTCGTATGGTGCGCAAGGAACAAGCACGCAAGAGAAAGGCTTAAGGAACCAAATCGCACATGTGATGCGTAAAGGAGGTTTGAGACATAGCCAAGTTGAGTACCCAAGGTAGAACATGTGAAAAGGGTTATTGGTTACATGTGGATAAGATGACACTGGCAAATGCAAATGCTTGGCCTAGGAAAGAGCATGCCACGGATGGAATCTTCTAGAAGATCATCATGAGATGGAATGGAGAGTGTAGGCCTGAAGGAACATGCTTGCATGGAGGACCACATTCAACACTTGGTGACGGATCTAAGGACATGGCCAGTGAGTTGACAAAGATGGGAAAGTGATAAATACAAGTTCTTGTAGTGGGAAAAGATATAGGAATAGATAAAGAGAGAGATAAACATGAAAGAAGGATGTATCATCTAGATATACATAGGGAATAGTGGGTTAGAGAGTGAAAGAAGCTCTACATAAATGTTGCGAGTGGATATTCTTGTTCAGGAAAGGATGTACTAAGCATGGGGTTGTTATTTTTCTTTTACGTTATATTAGCTACATACTTCCAAAGGATGCACATGATCTGTCCGTACTGTGACACTATGTAATGAATCAATGAATATATTGAGGTTACCTGTTGTAAATAGATGTGAATATCAATGGGTTTAATGTATATTTCATTCATATGAGTTCTCTTTCCTTTCATGATATGAATGAATGGTTATATATTTCCTTCTATTATAGTATATGTTCGAATCTATTAAAGCACTCGATCCGAAGTGACTACAAGGATCCTGGAGGCCATTGTGAGCCCTATGGTTCTTGTGTGTCTGAAATTCTTTCCTAACTACCTTACACTAATCATAGATAATGCTTCCCACTAAACTCACATAAAAGAGAGGCTCACCACCCACGCGTGCCTCGTGTGAGTGCTCAACTTCTGGCTGGTGATAGGTCGCACACACGGGGTTCATCCTTTTGTGATAGGAGTAAAAATGACTACATCTTGGTTCCATTACTAGGACTTTTTAAAAATTTGTAGTGGGATATAACATGCATCATGATCTGTGTAAAGAGTAATGACGGATCGGTTAACATTGGAAAATTATGAATCATGGTTCAATAGCACAGAGGATGAATTTTCTTAGAGATTTGGCACTGGACTGAGTTTAATACATACGATGGGTAGAAGAGAACCTCTACCATGACTTGTATGAGACAATTTTTGCTTCTTCCCAAGATATTTATATGGATGGCTTTCACCTATGCATCTAGATCAAGTTGGTATTATGGATTGTGGATATGGACCGAAGAATACTACCGATATTACAGGATGTAGATCTAATGTGGACCCATGTTGTAGATCATTTGTGGAGGGGAGTACTAAGTAGCTACACTCTGAATATGCCATTTCTACATTTTCTTGCCCGAGAGGTTGTTGAGTTTGAATTTCGTGAGAATCTAAAGGAATGTTTCTACATATTATTCCTCTAGCTATGAAGATATTGATGGTTACCATGAGTTTATAGGCACTCCCAATGGCTGGATAAATTGTTCTCGAGTGTTGGGTAAGGAATCTTGGGTGGAGGAATATGGCGATGATACGATAGAGAAGGAGAGGGAAGAAAGATGGGTCAAGTATAACAAAGTGCATGAAAGGGATATTGCTTAGACGATGCGCGAGGCTAATAATGTGATGGATCTATGGAGACAGATGTTGTGGGAAGGAGTTGAGGTTCACACGGAGGACGTGGAACCCGAGCAGCAATCTGTGCTACCCCATCTTGGCAAGTACGTAAGGGAGACCCCTTCGATTCTAGTGAGAGCATGTTGCATGGATAAAAAAGAGTTGTTAGCATGTATCTGAACCCACCTAGTGACTGAGCCCTGGCACTTGTTTTTCCCAAACCAGGAAGAAGTATTGATCTAGTTGAAAAATAGTAGAAGAGTCGATCCGTGCCTAGGAGATACAATTTTTCATTTCCTTCTTCTATGGCTGCACATATTCTAGTATTTGGAGGAGTTTCTAGACAAGGGGCAAGTGTACAAGATTTTGGTCTCGCATCAAGGAGTGGTACGGACAAAGTAGTGGTAGTGGGGCACTATCACAGACCATCGATGCACAGTTTAGTGGGACCATGGGAGTGCTTGGCACAGATCCTATAGGCCCTATTAGACCTAGTGGTTCTAGTGGATCTGGTGGCTCGGAGGTATAGGACCTAGTGGACCTAGTGGATTAGGTGGTGGAAGAAACATCGAGGGAACCAAGGCTCTGGTTTAGGACAAGGACCCCAGCCACCACCTCAAGTATTATTTGAAATGTCTCTACATTTACCAGATTACAGGGGCATTGAAGATGCTACGGAACATGTTCACAAGTGTGAACTGCTATAGTGCATAAAGGGTATCACAACCCCAGAATGAAAGGCTAGTCAATTTACAACCACTTTGTAGGGGTGTGTGCATATATGGTATAGAAAGTATGACCCTCATCAAATGGTGGTGGACTACACTACTTTACAAAATGCATTCTTGGTAGAATTCCACATTCCCGAGTTCGAGAAGAAAAACATCGAGTGCTTTGAAGGAGATTCAACAAGGAATGGCAGAGAGTATGATGCATGCTTTAAAACTCTCTTTTCTAAGTTATCATATGATATCCATCCTTCTCAAAGATGCATAATGGTTTTTTGGAGGATTGATCACCCCTTTAAGAAGGGCCTTATCTCATAAAAATTTATAGTTCTCGCACAAAGCATTGGAAGCTTCCTTGCATGCCAAGCCTAATGGTAGTATTGATATTGGCATTAACCCGTTCATGGAGGCCCAGATTGCTACTATGGCTAAATAGTTGGAAAAATTTTCTGCAAACTCATTTTATGAGACTCGTAGTGGTTTATGGTGCACAAATTGTGAAATAGAGGGGCATGTTAAGGATAATTTCCCCCAGAGGATGATACGGGCTGTGATGGTAGATTGTGAGATCTATCATGGGCACCATGATGCAAGTAGATGTCCCTTGGCTTTGTATCATGTGATCGTGGAAGAATGTATCTTGTTATTGCAAAATTTACACCTCCACAACCCATGATACGAAGGACTGTAGGCTCATTGATCAGATCCATGAGGCCATTGATCATGGGGTGTGCCAAACCAAGATTGCCAGTGGTTCAAAAAATGATGATTTTCACGAGAAGTGCCCGAGATGGGGGCACGCATGGAAGAGGTTTTTGAGGAGGATTCCATGGATGAGGTAACCGTGGAGGAAGAAGTGAGTTCTCGTGCAGAACATGTTTCAACTGTGGATCTAGAGAACATTATAAGCGTGGGTGCCCGAACCTATTACAGTGCTCCTTGTGTAGAAAGAAGCATAAGTATGAGGAGTACCTAGAGTTATTTCAACATATGAATCAATAGCACAGAAGGACAAGGGCGCTACGATGATCAACATCAAGAAGGTAGACATACAATGGATGTCTTAGGTAACATGAGATGAAGGTTTGGAGCCCTGTCTTGGTAAAAACAAGGGTAGAAGCCACGCACATAAGAGAGGTACCATGATAGAAGACCCTAGTTATGAGAGAATAGGTCATTCATAGAAAGTATCCGGATCACACACATCGAAGGAGATATATCAAGACACCATGGATGTTATTCAAATCTTACAAGGGGATATCCAAAGGTTGTCTAAAGGAGTAATCTAGAAAGGAGGAACAAGGAAGGAGAATCGAGCCACAAAAGAATGACCTAGATGAGGTCAAGGAGGTGTGCAAGATGTTAAGGTAGGAGAACATCATTCCTTTTCTAGGATCCCGTTTAAAGAGAAGGTACTACACACCGTAGAAGATCGCAAGAGATAGGTATTACATGCAAACCTTCCCCCTCACAAATCGACTATGACAAGGAGATTACATTGAATGTAGTTGTAGATGGATGGCTCCTCAAAGAATATACTCATTAACACCTCGGCATGAAGGTTAATGTCTTGACCTTAGATCCATGGCATCGATGGGAAGACCTACATTACAGCCCATCTTTGAATGTGCTATATATGGAAAAAAGACTAAGGCAATGCCCATTGGTGTCTTGAAGTATGCATTTATTACTATTCAGGAGCCAAGTTTACTTGGGGACTTCAAAGTCTTGACGCTCACCGAGGTAGACAATTTCCCAACACCGCTTGGGTGCCCTTGTGTTACAAGAATAATGCGAGACCTTCACTCAATAAAGGCTACATCAACTTTGAGAACAAAGAGGAACAGTTATTATACCCTTGGTTGATGGGAATTCGATACCCTATATTGAACTCTGTTGGGAGAAGAAGTTCGGAAAAAATTTATGTGTGCTCAATTAGAGACCACGAGATGCCACACCCTACTAACGGAGTTATCCAGTTTGAAGATGCTTAGTCAAGTAAGTGATACCACCAATTTGGCTTGTGACAATTAGGTGCATGGAACTTATGAATTAATGGGATGGCAGTTGAGAGGGTTGGTGTGTTTCACACGGAATGTTTCAACTTTTGGGGATAGATTTGCATCTATCCTTTCATTCCTTTAAGAAACAGATAAGGGTTAGGGTTAGGAGGAATACCTGTTAAATGTTGAGAGGGTGTGCGCATACCATAGAGAGAGATCAGGTTGATTGCGAAGAACTCCTTTTTGTCTTGGAAGGACTACCTGCAAATAAGAATACAAGACCACTAGATTTTGATTAGACAATAAATGAGGGAACTTCCTTGGGCCCAGGAAATATAAAACTTCCTTTCGAAGGTGGTCAGTTCCATAACTAATATAAATTAACACAAATTCTAACAAATAAGCTATTGTCCAATTACAATTTGTTTACCTTATTAGAACAATAGAGAAAGGGCTGGTCTTGGTTTAGAATCAAGGTGACCGATGCCGGTCACTGTAACTGGTACCGGTTGGCGCTAACCGATATCGGTAGGGGCAATGTTTTAGGGGCTTTTGGTGAAGGCTGGTTGTAAGGTGGTTGTGTTGTTTTATAAGGCTGATAAATGGGTGGGGTTGGGTAATGGGGTGATGAGAAGGACTCAGAGAATACGGGGGGTGTTCTTGGGGTAATGTAAGGGTGGAGGAATGACAGTTAGATGTAGTGTGTTGCTGGGTAGTAGATCTAGGAATAGACTTATGATGGCAGTGGTTCAGAAATTCAAGAAATGTTATTAAAAGAACGTATAAGACTTACTTACTAGTTCTTGATGGAAAATGCAGGTTCTGGGACTGTGATGACGAAGACAAGGCTCAAGTAGGATGATCTGACAACCCAAGATGAGCTATCTCCTCTCCTGATACTCCGATGAGTGTCACAAGGCTCTGGTTACTCAGTTGCAGTTTTTGGGCTTGATGTCCTTCTCTGCAAACTCTTCTTCTTTCTTTCACTTGTCTCTGTTCAGCCAAGTAAATTTTGGATTCTTCCAATGATTTCTCCTTCGGATCCACTAAAATCCAACCCTTGTTTTTGGTTGGGAGTGGTCATTTACAGGGAACCGATGGCGGTTACGTAACCGACGGCGGTCGAGTAGGAACCGGTATCGGTCAGGTCAAAGCGGGCTATTTTTAGTAAAATAGCCAGCTTTTCCTCTTTTTTCTCCCGAGGGATTAGTTGCGGGCTTGGTCAAGTCATTATGAGGTTGGTTTTAGGTGTGGGTGAGGAGTAATTAGTCATGGGTGTGGATGTGGACCAAGTTATAGGTCTTAATTAGGTTAATTTAGGGTTAAGACTAGGTCATGATGAGGTGGCAAAATGAGGTGGCAGGTATGGCGATGTGGATTTATTAATTATAAGGTAATTAATAAATAATTGTGTAAGGTTTAGGTGATGAGGTTAGGTCATGCACAATGATATGTGGGGCATAGGGGTCGTAAGACACAAATTTGGTGTCTACATTAGCCCTTGTTGTCATGTAGCTTGTCTTTGTTAAAGCCGCATGGACAATAATAAGAAGTGGTTACCCCTGTTAAGGGTATAGGTAATCCCCCTCAAATCTATCACAGATTGAGGTAGCGTGAAATCAGGGATAGGGTTGATAAAGGGAAATGGTGTTGAGATGATGGTAAGATGGTGGGGTAGGTCCAAGGAAGCAGACACACGTTGAAATGCAGTAGTGCGACCAGGGTACATGATTTTGAAGAGCAAACAAGCAATTCATAGGTAAAGGTCGATAGTTTATCCAAACAAGGGTGATATAATCCTGGTATCCAAGGCATAGGAAGTAGCTCTAGGGGATATAACGGGTAAGGTACAAGAACGTTTAGGCATGTTCGGTAGTACCAAATGGTTGGTTTGGTTGAGATAAACGTCACGGTCTTGGTCTAGGAAAAGTTGGTCGACTGATCAAGTCAAGGACCCTAATCATGCTAAAACACAAACAGGTGAGCTCGATTGAACAAAGAGCTCCATGATGGGTGGATAAAATTTTATTTTGTTGATTTTGGGTGAGGTATTTAATTGGCGCCTGGGTCGGCCAAATGGGTGGGGCGTCATTGGGCCAAATGGTTGGGTGCGTGCCTTGGGTCGCGGGTCGGGCCAAATGGGTTGGTTGCGGCCTTGGGTCGGGCCAAATGGATGGTTGCGGCCTTGGGTCGGGCCAAATGGTTGGGTGCGGCCGGGTCGGGCCAAATTGGTTAGTTGCGGCCTTGGGTCGGGCCAAATTGGTTGGTTGCGGCCTTGGGTCGGGCCAATGAAGTTAACAAAGGGTTTTCAGCCAAGGTGGATATAGGCGATGTTGTGAGAAAGGGCGATTAGTAAATAAGGGCAGAAATTGGGGAAGAGGTGGGATAAAACCGATATCGATTGTCTATGACCGATATCGGTTAGGTGACCGATACCGGTTCCTTAGGGCACAATATAACCGGTATCGGTTATAGGTCGAAAACCTATAAAAAGAAAAAATACGGCCTGTCATTGTCATATTGTCAATTTGAAAACCAATTTTAGTTGTCTGAGGTCTTTTGGTGAGATTGTTGAGTTTGTCGGCTGAGGTGGCACTATTTGAGTGGAGAAGTGAGTGATTGGTAGGCCCTAGCGAGGAGGAGGCAGCATTTGATTGGTGGAGGACCCAGCAGAGGAGTTTGAGAGCCATGGCACAGCCAGGAGGAGCTGGAGGTGCTGGACCAGCTGGACCACCACCACCTATCCCACCACGACGACGTGTCATCGTACCGGTAGGTTCGAAACCCTTCATTGTGTGAATTTGATGTTGTTAAGCTATATTTGGGGGTTTGGGTAGGAATCCATGTTTTGATAAAATAATGAATAAATTGAAGTTATTTGAAAAATGAAGAGGATAGATGGGTTAAATAGGTCAAGGCGGCAGGGTGGGTAGGTTTTTAGGGTGTTAGGGTGGGTAAATAGAGAGAAATAGGGGAAAAATGGATTTGGGGGGCCGCGTCGGGTTCGGCTCGGCAATTTTTCAGTGACCGATGCCGGTCACTAAGCGACCGGCATCGGTCAAGAAGTTTTGGGGCAGGGTGGTTTTGTGGTTGACCGGTGTCGGTCGTACGTCGACCGGCATCGGTGGAGAGGGGACCGGTGTCGGTCATGGGTGACCGGTACCGGTCCCTAGTTAGGATTTTCTATTTTGTTGTTTGGTTTTGTTGTGGTTTTGGGTGTTTGGTTGTTATTTGGGTGTTTTGGTTATTGTTTGGGAGTTATGGTTATTGGGGTGAAGAGGGAAGGGGTAGAGGTTGATAGGAAGGTTGGTTGGTGGGTGGGGGAAATGGGGCGGTTGTGTGGTCGGGTGGTTAAAAGGGGGTATAGAAGGTTAAAGGAGTTGTTGTGATAAAGAGTAGGGCTAATGCAGTGAGTTGGTTTTGCAGGCACGTCAGCAGCTGACGATGTGAGATAGATGCCCCCATTGTTGAGACGGATGCAGCCACACGTGTCCGCAGCGCAGTGGGCCATCATGCGTGAGGTGGGACTCGGTGGAGTCCAGCGTTATAGGGCGATAGAGAGGGATCACAGTCTGATGGTTTCCCTCATCGAGAGATGGGATCCGACGACCAATGTGTTCCATCTCCCGACTGGAGAGATGACCATTACATTGGAGGATGTGTATCACATCCTTAGATTACCGATCGATGGAGAGGTAGTCTTCTAGGTGGATGCAGAGATAGCCATGGACAACATCTTATAGGTATTTGGGGATGCAGCCGCGCTATTGACTTATCACAGCACGAGCATCGCCTATGGGGATATGTATCGTGCCCACCGACATGAGACATGGCTTGATGTTGATGATGATCGGCATTACATGCTTCACCCTCCCGGACTCAGAGGGAGGCCACTTTCCACGGGCGCTGATGGGGGTATTACACGAGATGGTTGAGGAGCATACATGTTATGCTTGGGCACCAGTATACCTGGTGCAGTTATACCGAGAGCTGTGGGGCTACCGCCGGATGAGGCGATTCGGGATTTGCTCTATGTTTTTGTTACACTGCTGGGCATATGAGCATATCATATGCATTCGACCAGTAGGGCTGCCCCAGCAGCCAGGGCCACAGGTGATTTATAGATATGGCTTTCAGAGGTGGCTGGGGGTCGTGGGCCAGCCACGAGCAGTTCTCACCAGACGGGATGTAGCGTATTACCGGCATGTATTAGAGGGCGTGACTGCCCTGGATATTGTATGGAGGCCTTACAGAGGTCATCAGCCCCGCGGAGGAGCTCCGAATCACGGTGCATGTGGATCCAAGATACATTCCGGATAGCAGGATTCGGAGGCCGAGAGAGCATGAGCGATACCCCCGAGAGAGGTACGACGGCAGATGGGGCTACGACAGGATGAGCCACCTCCCTTCCCTCAGTACCGGAGGGATGATGTAGAGGCCCCACTGCCTATACCACAGCCCGTGGACCCAGATTGGGTAGCCGAGAGGCCTGCAGATGATACCGTGGATGACGCCGGCTGCACGGGATCATTTTTGGTATGGTGGGCAGGAGAGAGAGCCGCGAGGAGAGCACAGCCCACACAGCCAGACTTGGCGGCGGTGATAGCAGAGAGGGACCAGCTCAGGGGCCAGGTACAGTTATTACAGGGGTAGCTTGCTGCTGCACAGTCACAGATAGGTGTCTTACAGGGGTCAGCTAGCCTGAGCAGTAGCCCAGCACAGCGCAACAGCCCACAGCCCCACCATGTGCACCACCACCACAATTTGCACCACCAACGGCACCACAAGCACCAAGACACATGCCACGAGTGCACTCGCACGGGCACTATTATTAGGAGTCGGGGACCAGCCCCAGCAGCGATGGTGGCACGGGCCCGCTATATGGAGGTGAGAGCGGAGGCCCGGTATTATCAGGATGTTCTTGATGGTACCGGGCTGACTATCAGCCATATGCGGCACACAGAGCTGAGACCTCGCGTAGCCAGAGATCCCAGGGGGGTGCAGCCACAGCCGGTGGGTCCGTTACAGGGAGGAGGCGAGAGGCAGCACAGGGACCAGCAGGGAGACAGGTGAGGGCGGTGGGGAGAGCTGAGGGATCCCTGCAGAGGAGATAGTTTGTGTTTGTACAGTGGATATGGGCACCGGTCTACGAACCGGTTATGTTTATAGAGGCCTGCGTGCCTACATATGATGTATTCATTCATTTATTCATTTATTGTATATACCGGCCTGCGAGCCGAGTACGGGTTATCTGATTTGATACCGCCCCGTGAGCCGAGTATATTTTTGATATGAGAGACCACCGCTGAGCCGAGTTGAGATTATTGACAGCTATTACGGCCTCGTGTGCCGCTTTGTATTATTATGAGATCACAGAGGCCCTGCGCAGGCACATTGTATATTTGAAACTTTTGATATATAGATATGATGATTTTGACCCACATGCTGTGTTTAAAATGTTTTAAGTGTTTTGTCGATGGTTTGTGATATTTAATGTATGATGAGTTTGATCCACATGGTTTATATATTGATGGTGTTGATGTCTTTTGTTGATGGGATGTATGTATATATAGATGATGAGTTTAATTGACATGTTGTGTTATGAAATGTTGTATGTGTTTTGTCGCTGGTTTGTGAAATTGAATGTATGTAGCTGCTGAGTTGGATCCAAATGGTGTATAGATTGATGGTTTTTGATATCGTTTGTTGATGGCTTGTTTGTTTTTGTAATATAGATAGATGATATTGATGAAATTGTGATGAGATATGGATTTGATGAAAAATTATAGATAATGGTGTTGTTTATGCAGGAAAAAGGGACGGGCGCCACAAAAATTAGGTAGAAAATAAAGAAAAGAACTATGTGTAAAAAAAAGTATGTATGTGACCGATATCGGTTAGATAACCGATGTCGGTAGGCAATAAACCGATATCGGTTAGCTAACCGATACCGGTTATTCAAATATGAGCTTTTCTAAAAATAGAAAAGCTTGGGTGGCAACTGAAGTTCTTATTTTGAGCATTCTTATTTTTAGAGTCATGCAACAAGTTAAATACGTGAATGCGACGCTGTTTGACGACTGATACATGTGATTGCATGAAAGAATTTGAGTGATAAGGAGGAAAGAGACAGATGAAGTGAATGTGGGCTGAGATTCAGAAAGCAGAAAGGAAAATTTGAAAAGGGTGGTGAACATGGCTGAACGAGGAGAAGCATCCAGCAGGCAGGGACGAGAGGGAAGACAAGTTCCACCTCAAGCTGCTGCAGCCCAAGAGGTAAACATTTTGGTTGTAATTTGATTCTTGCTTGTTTTGTGAATAGGATGAGAGAAGTGTAAGTGGGTAAAGATGAGAAAGAAAAGGTGATAGGCAAGGGTTTGGGATGGGGTGAGTGCTATGGGGTAGGTAAGCAGGGTGGTCACATATGTTTTTAGGTATAGATAGGAGTAAACGGCAAAATAATTATCGTAGGTGTATGTTTTTAAGCAGGGTGTATATTTTTGACAGTGACCGGTATCGTTTAGAGATAACCGGTATCGGTTAGTAAACCGGTATCGGTTATCTATAACCGATATCGGTTACTGTAGGAGTTTCCAGAATTTGAGAAAAAACCCGTGGAGATTTGTTTTATTGAATAATTATGTGTCGTTTTGATGTATGCAGTGGAAGCAGGGTTAAGGATGAATGATACTATACCAGCGTTGTTGTCACGAATCCGAGCGGATGTAACACCAACTGAATGGGCATTGATAAATCATTTGGGGTTAAGTGGAATCCACTATTATTCAAGAATCACACGTAACCATGCTATGTTGCAGGCGTTGATTGAGAGATGGAATCCAGAAAGGAATACCTTCTATCTACCAACAGGGGAGATGACAGTGACTTTGGAAGATGTGTTCCATATTTTGAGACTCCCAATGATAGGAAAAATAGTGTATCAGGCGTTGCCTAGCATGGGCAAGGCGAGCGATAACAAACAAGATTTGGTTCAAATTTACATGAGATTTGACACAGCGAGGTTTAACATTTACGTATGGTACAATGTATGCAACACACCCTGAGGAAACAAGGTTGGCCGTGCTATTAATGATAGCGGTGGGGTATTATGCATTACCGAGGGTGGAGGGTGGAAGATTTCCAAAAGCATTGATGAGTGTTATTTGGGAAATGATAGAAATGAGCGTTACTTTTGCATGGGCACCTGCATATTTGGCGGAGCTATACAGGGGTTTATGGGCTTGTAGACGAAATCACAGGACAACACTAGATTGTTCATTTTTATTACATTGTTGGGCCTATGAGCACATTGTTTGTGTGCGACCAATAGGCCGACCCATCCAGTTGGGAGAGACCGGAGTGCAGAGGTTGGGATTCAGATGATGGGTCCAGACAGAACAAGAGGTAAGATCCCAGGCCGTGACGGGTGACACTGAGTATTATAGGTAGGTATGGGAGATGGTGACGATTGCGGATATCTGTTGGAGGCCTTACGGGAACTATATGGTAACAGAGAACATAGCTGAGGAGTTGAGGGGTGTAGAGCGATTGAGGTGGATCGCGGGGCACAGGCCAGGTGAGTATGAGAGGATTCCTCTAGATCGCGTGTGGCGGTGACAATTTGATTTGTGCAGGATATACCCCTGGCTTATAGACCATATATGAGGATCGACGCGGAGGCAACGATTCTCACCTCCCCAGCCAACACCTCCGGAAGGGCCAGAGGAGATAGCAGCCGATCGCAGGGTGATGGATGCAGGAATGACAGAGGCCTATAGATTATGGTGGGTAACAGAGCTGCGAGGTGAACGTGATCGTCCTGACATAGCTATGATTACAGCGGAGAGAGATCATCTGCAGAGTTTAGTTCATCAGCTCCAAACGCAGGTGAATGAGACAAGAGGATTGTTAGCGGTTGCGGAGTCACGAGCGGAGGGACTAGAGGTGAGATACCTCCATGCGAGAGAGCGTATTCACATGTTACAGGAGAGATTGGCAGATCAGTGGGCGGTACCAATAGCCGTGGTACCTTTGAGGATGGAGAGGCCCGGCGAGAGGTGTCGACGATCACGATCATCACCTAGTTCGGGATGAGGCGTGAGGGTCTAAGTGAATGTTATCGAGGTATAAGAGTAAATAAGGATGCCGACCTGCGCGTCGATGATAGAGAAGATGTATTTGTTTAACGTCTAAATAAAACTGAATATGTATGTTGATTTGAGTTATGATAATAATAAGAATGTTTGTGTTTTGACTTTTTTGTTTTGAAAAAGGATAAAGATGAGTGTTATCAAATAGAAATACCCAAAACATATTTATATTTACAACACATGATAGTGTATGGTAGGGGATGGTCGAGCTAACCTTGGGAGACTCCATGTCTCCTAAGTGCTGCCTACATAGCCCATTGCACAAAGCAAGGAGGGGCCTCAGACCGATGTAGTTCTCCCTTAGGACCAGGGAGAGGTGAATTCAGGCAATTTAGTTGTGGTTAAGCAAGTTGTCGGTTGGTAAAAATAGTGATATTGGTAGGGTAATGTTGTTGGTGTTGGTAAGGAATGTTGTTAGTGTAGGTATAGGTGAAGCGAAAGTTAGCTTACCCAAGTAGTAGGGAATCGTGTCCTGATTAAGGTCAACACACAATCCTAGAGTCGAGCAAAAGAGGCAAGAGTGTCCCGTAGTTGAGAAGAGCTAAACAAACCACATATTAATGTAGGATGAGCTTGAATCCCTAGGTACCTTGCATAGGTGAGAAGTCGATAGGTGAAAAGAGTTGTATAATCACAATATATCGGATATACGTCATGTCCCTTGAGTTTTGTTGTTTTGACGGATGGTGAGGTGAGGTGGATGATGTAGCTGAGGTGCAGAGAACTTGTTATAAAGTGAGTATTCTGACGAAAGAGAACCTAACCTAAATAGACAAGTCCATGACTCAAAAGTTCTTTTGAATGTGGCTTTTATTTTGCTGAATATAGACTGATCGATGCGGGAAGTCTACAAGGGATATGTATTTTATTATTCTTGAGGTCTTCACGAAGCTGATCAATGCGAGAAGCTCCTGATAAAGGCTGACTGTGTATAGCTGTCCTTCAAGGGAGCAGTCTATTATATAATAGTAGCAATAGTTTGGCATATAGCTGTCCTTCGAGGGAGCAGTCTATATATAATAGCAGCAATAGTTTGGAATATAGCTGTCCTTCGAGGGAGCAGTCTATATATAATTTAGAGAGCTAGATGTCCGTTTGGCGTAAAGCATCTAGTTTTGTAGGAAGTTTGACTCAAGAAAATCCCATAGGTGTTGAACTAAGAATGTGTCATTTTAATACTTTGAAGTCATGGACTAGACTAAAAAGGGGAAGGCATCTTTAAGGGGAGGTGAGAATCAAACTATGTGAGCTTGATTTTATTTTGAGATGTAGGAAACAAAGTGTATGTGGTGGTAAATGAGCTCAAGGGACGAGCGCAAGGTAGATAAGAAGTGATATAACACTAAATTCAACAGTAGAATGGTCGAAGATGTAAAGCATTAAGGGGTTCAGGCTCAGGTTTACCATTAAGCTGAAGCTAAACGATAAGTGCCTGATCCATAAGTGTGAGTGATTATGTAAGGCCCAATCCAATTGGGAGAAAATTTTCCACGTTTGCTCTTTTCTAGTTTGGTTACATGTTGATTCTCTTTGAGGACAAGATCACCAACCTTAAAGGTACGCTCATGAAGTCACTTATCATAAGCATGCTTGATGCGTTTTTGATAGATTTGAAGGTGATCAAGAGCTGTAAGACGACGCTCGTCAAGAAGCTCCAATTGGGCTAACCGCTCTTGGCGGAAATCGTCGTTGACAAAATATCCCAAGAGATATTCTGAGGGAAGGTATTTGTATTTCAAGAGGTAAGATAGCCTCGGTACCATATACCAAAGAAAAAGGTGTGGCATTAGTGGAGGTACGAATGCTAGTACGATAAGCCCAAAGGGCAAAGGGGATGTGATCATGCCAATTTCTTCCGGACTCATTGACAACTTTCATGAGGATTTTGGTTAGGGTTTTATTAGAAGATTCAGCTTGACCATTGGCCTGTGGATAGTAAGGTGATGAGAAACTAAGTTTGATATCAAAGTTGTCACAAAGGTCTTGTAACAACTTATTTTTGAAAGATTTACCATTATCTGTTATTAGGCGATGAGGAATACCAAAACGACAGATAATGTGATGGTTAACGAACTCTACAATTTTTTCTTTTTTGGTTGAAATGAGTGGAATGGCCTCCACCCATTTTGTGTAATATTCGGTTGCTGTGATTATCCAACGGTGACGTTGCGAAGAGGGTGGGTGAATCTCACCAATAAGGTCTAAACCCCATTGTGAGAAAGGCCAAAGATCTCGTGCGACCTGTAGCGGATGGCTAGGAGTATGTTGAAGGTTGGCATGTTGTTGACACATAACACAACGCTTAACATATTCGTAGCAGTCATTATTGAGAGTAGGCCAATAATAACCTAGGCGAAGGATTCGTTTGGCCACGGCAAGGCCACTAAAATGTCCACCACAAATACCGTCATGGACCTGTTGGATGGTATAGGTGACCTCCGCGCCGGTTAGACATCGAAGGAGGATGCCATCAAAGCCACGTTTATAAAGGAGTCCCCCCATGACGACATAACGAGAAACACATTTAAGAAAATATGAAAATGTCGAGTCAGAACTGAGGTTGAAGGTAGTCGTGAAATTGGTGATACCTGTATCCTGCGAATTAGCAAACACATTATTTATCATACAAACAAACCTGTAATGAGTAAGATGGGGCAAAGAGTTGTTGGACCAAGATGAAATGTCGAGTCACTAGTGATGAGCTAGAATTTGCAGGCTAAGCAAGCCATAGTATCCGCAAATTTGTTAGTGGAGCGGGGAATGGTTTGGATAGAATAGTGAGTAAATAAGGTTAGAAGTGAATCCACGTAGTGTTTGTATTTTTGAAGTTCCTCATTTTTACATTGGTAGATGCCCATAACTTGATTGACTACCAATTGAGAGTCACCAAAAATATTGATAGATTTGACACCTAAGTGTAATGCAACCTGGAGACCCAAAACAAGGGCCTCGTATTCCACTATATTATTAGTGCAGGGGAAATCGAGTCGAAGTGAAAGAGGCATAGGCTCAGCGTCGAGAGGAATGAGAAAATGCCGGCTCCTCCGCCGTGCTGGCATTTAGATCCATCGAAGAAGAGGGTCATTAGATACGACTCCTCCCTGAGGGAAAGAGTGGCGATGAGTTCATCGAGGAAATTAAAATTAGTAAATTACGTCCCGGGTAAAGGGGCTTCCACGAGTTGATCGAAAATGGTTTGTCCTTTGATTGAATTCTAGTGTATAAATTCAAGATCGAGGTCAGCAAGGAGCATAAGCCATCGGGTGATGTGTTGGTTTAGATGAGGTTTGGCATACATATAATGGATGGGGTCCGTGTTGGTGATGATGAAAGTTTTGTGATTCAGGAGGTAGTGTCGGAGCTTGGTGGCCACGAATGATAAGGCTAGGCACAACTTTTCTACATGTGTATACCGAGTCTCATAATCCACGAGAGTACGACTTATATAATAAACGGCTTGTTCTCGATGCTCAGAGTCACGATGTGCGAAGCATGGCCCCTACAATGGTGGTCGGTGGCGGAAAGGTAAAGGTAGAAAGGGCGATCGTCCTGAGGTGGGATAAGCACGGGTGGCTGCAAGAGATAAGCTTTGAGAGCCTCAAAGGCTTGGTGGCACTCTTCGCTCCATTGAAAGGCAATATCCTTTTTAAGGAGGTGATGGAAAGGTTGACATCGATCCGAGAGTTGGGAGATGAAACGCCGGATAGATTGGAGCTTACCTTGTAAACTACACAATTGTTTGAGGTTAGTAGGTGGGGGCATTTCTAGGATAGCTTTGACTTTAGATGGATCGACCTCAATGCCATGCAAAGAGACAATAAAACCAAGAAGTTTTCCCAAAAGGACACCAAAGACACATTTCTTTGGTTGAAGATGGATAGAATATTGTAACAGGCGATCAAAAATAATGGTTAAAACATCGAGATGTTCACTGCGATGTTTAGATTTGCCAAGAAGATCATCGATGTAATCCTCAAGGATAGTGTGCATAATGTCATGAAAAATGTAGGTCATAGCCCACTGATAAGTTGCACCAGCATTCTTAAGGCCAAATGGCATAACACGATAACAGAAGGTTCCCCAAGGAGTTATGAAGGTAGTTTTATGTTGATCGGCGGGGCAACCAAAATTTGGTTGATCTTGAAAAGCCATCCATGAGAGAGAGCATCTCATGGCTCATAAGTGAGATCAACAAGTTGATCAATACTAGGTAGGGGGAAGTCATCCTTAGGGCAAGTGAGGTTAAGATCTCAGAAATCCATGCATATCCAAAGTCCCCCCGTCGCTTTAGTGACAGGTACAATGTTAGAAATCCATTGAGGATAGTCAATAGGCAGGATGAAGGAAACAGAAAGGAGTCATTGAAGCTCTTCTTTGACCAAGAGGGCAATGCGTGGATGCATTTTCTCTCGTTTTACATTTAATTGGCTTGGAATTGGGTTTCAGGGTAATGTTATGGACAACAATGTCAGGATCAATTCCTGGCATGTCAGCATAGGACCAAGCGAAAGCTTGGTTGCGAGTACGGAGAAAGGTAGTAAAGGCGACTTGTTCTGATGCGTTAAGGGATTGTCCAATCTTCACAATGTGAGGATCCTCCTCTGTGTGGATGTTGATTTCTATAGTTGACTCGTTCAACATGGTTTGAGTTTCAGACGGTAAGGCGCATTGAATATAAGAGTCATCCGCGCCAAGATAAGTGAGGATGGAGTCATCATCCTGGCACTCAACAACATTAATTGAAGGCGAGTCCTCTTTGATCATGTCTGGATACAGAAGGGGAAGAGAAGAGGGGTCCTCATTATCACGTTGATAAGTGAGAGGACCTAGGAAGATAGCATTTATGAAAAAAAAAAGTTAGGAGGGATAGATTCAGGATCTATCAACTCTGTGGGTGACGATGGAAAAATGGGTGATGATGGTTCGGTAGGGGTGACATCGTCATCTTCCAGGAGACAACTGTCACGAGGTTCCTTCGGTGTAAGTGTTCCAGAAATCCGAGACCACTACGATCATTGTGCTTGCGTGTAGTTACGGGAATGATTGTATGTCGGCCTTGTTCATAAAGACCAAAACCAAAGCCTTTCCAAGCACAGCGAGTCAAGAAGGTGAGGGCAAAACGACGATTTGTCAGGTATTGAAAATCGGATTGGAAGGGAACCACCCCAAAAGGAGGTTCAGGGGTAACGGAGGATGCGTCGACACCCCCATACGTTAGGTTGGTGCGGTAATGAGGTGGTCCATAGGGGATTACCTCCCCCACGCGACGGTCGTAGGTAGGATGCGCATGTAACTGTCCGTACTCCTGTGGGGTATGGAAAGAACTAACGTTATATAGGCGGTATTCCCCCAGCGTAAGGCGTTGAAAAACATCTACTAAGGGGTCGGAGGTTGGGATGTTATTTGCGGGAAAGGAAGTGGTATTTGCGATGGCGGTTTCATTGGTTGAAGGCATGGGTGCGGTTGAGGTAGATGGTTGAGGTGCGGTTGAAGTGGATGGTTGGGTTGGATGAATGGGTGTCTTGACTGGTACAAGCACATCATTAGGGCGATACAACATATTGCAGGTTTTGAAGGGGGGAGGATCAGCTTTTACGGTGTAGGACTTCCCCTCGTACTCAAATTTTATGCATCTATGTAAGGTGGAGGGAACGCATCCCATAGCCCGGATCCAAGGGCGGCCTAACAACATATTGTATTGGAACTCTCCCTCAAGGACATAGAAGAGTTCGGGTAAAGTATGTGGTCCTACACGAATGTTAAGGATCACGATGCCTAAGGTAGAAGTAATAGCATCATTGAATGACCACAACATGATGGGGTTGGCACACATGCAGCTAGAAGGGATATTCATTTGTTGGAAGGCTTTTAAAGAGATGATGTTTAGGCTAGCGCCCCCGTCAATCATAACACAACGTACCCGAATGTCCCAGACGTAAGCTGAGATGAAAAGAGCAAGGTCAGGATCTTCTGCACTAAAGTCAACAATTTCGTCTTCGGAGAAACCGACAAAGAGCGGCTTGTTGTACGAGAGATAAGTGGTTGGGGAAGTAGGTTGTTTGGTGAGGGAAGAAACATGATTGGGTGTTAAAATGGAGGTAACAGAAAGGTTTCATTAGGTAAGACCTCTATCCCTTGAAGGATTTCAACGAGAGCTTGTCGATGAGATTCAGAAGTCTGAATGAGATCATACAGTGTCATTTTTACAGGTGATTGGTGAAGCTGTTTGATCATGGTTCGGTGGGCAACTCCATTAGAGATGGGGTAAGCGGGTCCTCGAATAACCACTTTAGGTGGTGGTGTGATCGGGATGGTGGACGGAGAAAGAGAGGACGCAGGTGTGCTTTCTTTCGCTTTCTCATTATTTTTCTACCCTCGAGTAGCAACACTAATCATATTGATCTCGTGAATACGAGAGGAGGAAGATGGTAGGGATAGGTCATGGTCTTCGAGAGGTGGGGCTGTAATAATGATAGATCTTGGTGAGGCGGGGATAGGTGGTATAGGAGAGGGAATTGAAGCTAAAGGTCTCTCCCTTCGTAAGTTGTCTTTCTTAACCTTTCTATCTGAGAGAGGTGACTGACGAAGGATGGCTTTCAAAGCTTTGCATCCCTCTACATCATGTCCCGGTGTGCGGTGGTAAGCGCAGATTTTAGACTCATCATAACCTATTGGTCGAGGTTTAGATGGGTCATAAGGTCTAAGTGGGGTAGGGAAATGGTCGCATTCTCCACCAACATAGCAAGGATTTTGGCGTAAGACCCTTTGAGTGGGTCAAAATCGGAGGAAGATGAGGGTATTGACGGGGTAGATTCTGGTGATGATGTGGTATGGTTGGTTTGTATGGGTGGTGGTTTAGCCAAGGAGTTTTGATAATGGGTTTTAACTAAATGTGGCTTCTTTGGCACAGAAGCTATGTTTAGCTGGTTAGATGATGAGGCCACAGATGATGTGGTATCAGAAAACAACCACGGAGAAATAGGAGTGACAACAAACAAATCTTTTGATGATGGAATTTGTTTAGGGTTAGTAGGTGGATAGGATACGCGGGGTGACTGTGTTGATGTACCCTTGGATCGCTGTATGGGTGCAGAAGGCGTAGGTCGTTTTAAAGAAAACGCAGGAGGTATGATATATTGATGCAAGGTGGAGGGATGAGGTCCCAATATGGAAGGTAGGTGTGACGACGATGGTTTTAGTTGTAATAGAGACATAGGTTGAGGAGATTGAGTCTGTCTCCTAAGTGGATGAACGGCTTTATTTTTAGATAAATCAAGCCGCTTAGGTGGGTGTGTTAGACTGGGTATTGGTGAGGTCCCAAGCGTAGGGGAAGATTGGGTTAGGTTAATAGAGGTGGATGAGGTATTTGGTAGAGATGAGGGGGGTGAAGATGAGAACATAGGCATTTTAAGCTTCTGTAAACACTTTGGGTATATGGTAGAGGCATCTGGGTTGGTCATCTGCATTTGAGTAGAATATGGCGTACTCAAACGTTCCCATAGGACCTTTCTATCTTCTGGGGAATGACAGTCCTCACGTGTGAATTGGAACTTTTGTATGGAAGAAAGGTGGGTTGTGATTCCGGTCCATTGTGGGTGTGATACAGGGGGTAGATGAGGCACTGTATCAATAGGTGTTAAGAGGTCAACCGGTCGCTGAAAAGATTTAGGCGATGAAGAACTAATAGGTAGGAGGACATGTTTGAGAGGATCCGTCATGATTAAAGAGTTTGGTGATGTCGGTGCAAGAGGTTTCTCATCTAAGGATGACAAAAGAAGTGGCGAGCCTTCCTCTTGTACAGCCAGAATGGTAGAAGGAGACGTTTGGGAAATAGATAAATTAGATAACATCCGCTCACAGTCTTGCAAGGATGTGGTATAAGAAGGCTCATCTATGAGAAGAGAACTCTGGTAGTTAATTCCTTTATGGGTAAAGGAATGATTTCACCTTGTCTTGATGGTGGTGAAGGAGGTTCGGGCCCCTACATTAGTGAAGAGGCTTGATTCAAAATTTTCTCGATAGAGGCTTTTGGCTGGGAGTCGAAGACTGCATGGATCTCATGAACACTCTCCTCGGCTAAGATATCTTGGTTTATGTTACTGTTAGAAGAGTGATTCGGAATGGTTTGTTGAAGATTTTCAAATTTCGGTTAGTAGGGGCATTAGGATTATCGAGGGTTATATCCCCTGCATCAACCATTTCCTACACTATGTTTTTCAACATCTTGCAGTTTTCGTGACTATGTCCCTTTACGCGGTGAAAGTTACAGAAGTCATTTTCTTTGTACCAAGAAGGTATAGCACGGGTGGAGTCAAACCCGGAGTGAGGTTTAACAGGAGGCAAGGTGATAGCTCCGGCTTTGAGCAATTTTTCCAAGATGACACCATAAGTTTCTCCCAAGGGGGTGTAATTGATGGGCTCGGCTTTATATTTATAGGTGGTTTTTGGTGGGGTATTAGATGGTGCTTGAGATTTGACCATCACCGCGTGGACAACTCCTTTTGATTTTGAAGAAGTGGATGTGTGAGGAGTGGTGGTGTTTGGTTTATTGGTGGAATCTGGAGTTCGAAATTGGGGTTTTTGTTGCACAACCGCAATTTCTCTTCTTCTAAGGCTCAAATTTCTAGTTTTCGAGCCATAGTAAAGGCCTCGTCAAATGTGCGGAAAGTTTGAATTTGAAGGGTAGGAGAGATGTGCTTAAGCACAGCCCACGTAAAAAGTTTGATAAGTTCAGCCTGAGGCAAGGCATATGTAAGTTGGTTGATAAGGCCCCGCCATCGTCCAATGAAATCTGCGATAGATTCGTCTTCAAATTGTTGGATGGCATAGAGGTCGGTGATAGATACTTTCTTGGAAATGTTAATGGAGAAATGATCCAAGAAAGATTGGGCTAGTTGGTTAAAAGAGAAGATTGAGTGCTGGGTTAAAGCACTGTACCACTCTAAGGCGGGTCCTGATAAGGACATGGGAAAGGTGCGGAGTAGCAAAGCATCATCATGAGCAATCAAATAACAAGCATGTCTAAATGATCGCAAGTGTTGTTGAGGATCCTCTTTACTATTAAAACGAGTAAATTTCGGCAATTCCCATTGAGGAGGATATGAATGAAGGGGGACAGAAGGGTGAATAGGCTCTTGACAAAATTGCTCGTATGTCAAGGCGCTACGACTTCCCGAAACGGAAGCCTCCAAATTTTGCATTTTGTCCATCATTTGTTTGATGAAATCCGTGGTTGGATGAGATGATGGTGTGGTTGTGGTAAACGGAGGCAAATTGGGCCAAGGGCCTCCACTAGACAATGGTGGGGTTAAGTGTTGATAAGGTATGGAGGACGAATATGTTGAGGTGACCGAATAGGGATGTCCTATATAAGATGTTGAGGTCACTGGATACGTGTGTGGGAATGAAAAGGTGGGCGGAGCTTGAGAAGGAAAGCTCGTGTGGATAGGTGGCAGAGAGCAAGTCATGAACGGAGCAGTCTGCAAGAGAGACGAGGTAGGAGCAGTCAGCGGTAATGACATGTGGGGCCCAAGATTAACCAAAGGAAAGCCAATCTGTCGTATGAACCTCTGAAGCCGCTGGATTGGGAGACGGGGCTAAGGATGCAGCAGGCAAAGTGGAGCTATCAGGCGGAGAAGGAGCTAAATGAGCAGCTATACTAATAGGCATGCCAACAAGGAGTTGACCATCGGGCATACGGTCAGGGGCATGAGACAAATAGTATTGTACAGTGCTAGGATTAGCATCCAGAAATTTGGCAAATTCCTTATCTCCTACAGGAATTTTAGGAACCTCGCTGGTATCCGTAGGATTCCCTATAGAATGTGAAGGGGGTGATTCAGGAAAAGGCACAGAGCAGGCATGTGAAACCATGGCGGTGGCTTGCTTTCGAGTGATAACAACCATGGACAAGAGTACACAGTAGGGTTTCAATCTATCAGGAACAGAAACAACCTCAGAATGTTGAAATTGGTAAGTTGTTGGTTTGTCAGGAACTGTAAAAGACAGTAACCGATATCGGTCTGCTAACCGATGTCGGTTAGACTATAGCCGACGTCGGTCAGTTAACCGATGTCGGTGTAATAAGACTGGTATAAGAAAATATAAGAAGCTGCTGATTTGAGTTTTTAACAATGCTTAGTACATCTATCAAATTGTTCTGAAGTGATAACTGAAACAGTGTATGACAGAGAAATAGAACTGAAAACAAACAAGATACACAAACAAATTAACAGACTAACCCTAGGATTAGTGTTTATCAATTTGAGCTTATGCCCTTAGACGCAGAATGATGTCAGAATCCTAAACACAAGACCTAGGGGAAATGTCAAGTTTGTTTTGGCTTATAAGGTTACCTCAATCGGGCGGAGGAATACCACGAGAAGGGGGATGTTTTGAGCTGTTGTGTTAATTATGAAGTGATTCGGTATGTGTTGTGCAGTGAAAGTAAGATTAATTTCCTATCAATACCGTGGAAATCACCCCCACGTGTACGACCTGTTACTTAGTCTATGTTCACTAGAATTGAAAACAACAAGCAAGAATGTAATGCACGTGTTTTAAACCCAAATCGAAAATGATATTCGATGAAGCAAAAGAGATGACTTTCACTAATGCAAAGATGTAAAAGCAAAGCAAGTTCTTTTACCAAAATAACAAAATACCTTGTGAATATCTTTAGAAGAAGAAAACAGCAAGTATGCTCCCTATATGAAAGCAAGCAAGAGAAACAGAAACCCGAAATGGGTCCCACCGGGCGTGCCAAAATGTTTCGCATGGAATGTTTCAACTTTTGGGGATAGAGTTGCTTCTATCCTTTCATTCCTTTAAGAAACAGATAAGGGTTAGGGTTAGGAGGAATACCTGTTAAATGTCGAGAGGGTGTGCGCGTACCGTAGAGAGAGATCAGGTTGATTGCGAAGAACTCCTTTTTGTCTTGGAAGGACTACCTACAAATAAGAATACAAGACCACCAGATTTTGATTAGACAATAAATGAGGGAACTGCCTTGGGCCCAGGAAATATAAAACTTCCTTTCGAAGGTGGTCAGCTCCCCTGCTAATATGAATTAACACAAATTCTAACAAATAAGCTATTGTCCAATTACAATTTGTTTACCTTATTAGAACAATAGAGAAAGGGCTGGTCTTGGTTTAGAATCAAGGTGACCGATGCCGGTCACTGTAACCGGTACCGGTTGGCGCTAACCGATATCGGTAGGGGCAATGTTTTAGGGATTTTGGTGAAGGTTGGTTGTAAGGTGGTTGTGTTGTTTTATAAGGCTGATAAATGGGTGGGGTTGGGTAATGGGGTGATGAGAAGGACTCAGAGAATACGGGGGTGTTCTTGGGGTAATGTAAGGGTGGAGGAATGACAGTTAGATGTAGTGTGTTGCTGGGTAGTAGATCTAGGAATAGACTTATGATGGCAGTGGTTTAGAAATTCAAGAAATGTTATTAAAAGAACGTATAAGACTTACTTACTAGTTCTTGATGGAAAATGTAGGTTCTGGGACTGTGATGACGAAGACAGGGCTCAAGTAGGATGATCTGACAACCCAAGATGAGCTATCTCCTCTCCTGATACTCTAATGAGTGTCACAAGGCTCTGGTTACTCAGTTGCAATTTTTGGGCTTGATGTCCTTCTCTGCAAACTCTTCTTCTTTCTTTCACTTGTCTCTGTTCAGCCAAGTAAATTTTGGATTCTTCCAATGATTTCTCCTTCGGATCCACTAAAATCCAACCCCTTGTTTTTGGTTGGGAGTGGTCATTTACAGGGAACCGATGGCGGTTACGTAACCGACGGCGGTCGAGTAGGAACCGGTATCGGTCAGGTCAAAGCGGGCTATTTTTAGTAAAATAGCCAGCTTTTCCTCTTTTTCTCCCGAGGGATTAGTTGTGGGCTTGGTCAAGTCATTATGAGGTTGGTTTTAGGTGCGGGTGAGGAGTAATTAGTCATGGGTGTGGATGTGGACCAAGTTATAGGTCTTAATTAGGTTAATTTAGGGTTAAGACTAGGTCATGATGAGGTGGCGAAATGAGGTGGCAGGTATGGCGATGTGGATTTATTAATTATAAGGTAATTAATAAATAATTGTGTAAGGTTTAGGTGATGAGGTTAGGTTGCGCAATGAGATGCGGGGCACAGGGGGTCGTAAGACACAAATTTGGTGTCTACACGGTGACCAAGGTAATAAAGGCGTGCATTGTTAGGCACCTTGGAGGAAAAGAACTGCCCAATTATTCAAGAGGAGCCTTCCCCAGTTCTTTTTACAGGAGGTAGAAGCTCATTGGAAGAATGAGAAGGAACAGAGGGAGATGTTAAGTTATGTATTACTTGCACAACTCGCTCGTTAGTGGGCCACACATCAGGAGAGCCTTTTAGAGTGGCGCAAGGTAAGAATTGCTCTCTCTGTTAGATTTTCTAGAAGTAATGTACCCACCATCATCAAGGAGTACCATGGGAATGAGCTCACCTCTTTCTATATCTAGGAGTGTGAACAGAACTAGAGAGAAGGCGGAAAAGCTTTTCTACCATCCCTCCGGGGTGCACAAGTTGTATTCTACATTGCAAGGTTGTGCGCATGCATGGTACATTCATTTAGAGACACACCGCCGAGATAAGGAATTGGTAGTAGATCACCGCTGACCTTATTTAAACCTTTGAGCATTGGAGTACCAAGACATTGGTTGATAAGGCCTTACAGGGTATCAAGCACCTTACCATGGGGGATAGTGCTAGAATGAAAGATAGGTTGTTAGAATTATTAGGTGAACTAGGATTGGAGGTGCACTTTGAAGAAATTGAGGAAGCAGAAGAGTTACAGCTTGAGCACGCGTGTTTGGAAAAAGAGAAGGGAAATTTAGTATATGTGATTGATGGGGAGGAATCAGAAATCTTAGATGTTAGCCATTCTATAGGAACGTGCGAGGTAGTGGACAAAGCAGATGCTCACGTGTGTGCCTACCATGAGCCTTTAAAAAAGAAAGTTAACATTGGTTGAAGAAGAACCTAAAGAAGATATTATTGGGGATTACTAGATAGAGAAGGAAGTATCAAAGATCATTGATCTCTGCGAGAATTTTAGGATTTATTCTCGCGTGGGTACCATGGGCTCAAAGGCATTCACCATTCCTTAGGGGAGATGAAGATAAAACGAAGGAAGGTGCACTCCCGATTAGAAAAAATCCCTACTAGATGAATCCCAATTTGTGTGTAAAGGTTAAGGAGGAGATAGAAATGATGATAGCTTTTGGGATCATTAAGGCGGTGGAAGAATCGAGTTGATAAGTCGATGGTAATCAGCATCAAGAAGGATGGGTGGATTAGGATTTGTGTGGACTATAGGGAATTGAATGTAGTTTGTGTCATTGATCCATTTCCGACCCCCTTCATTGAAGAGATTTTAAAAGGAGTCACTAGGCGTGAAATCTATTCCTTTATAGATGGATTTTCAAGATACCACCAAGTCCATATTGCAAAGGAGGACCAGAAGAAGACGACTTTCACCACCGAGTGGGGAATTTTTGCATATACGGTCATGCCCTTTGGGTTAAAGAATGTGCCTGCTATTTTTTCATGCATAGTGGTGCAAGCATTCTAGGACTTCATCCATAAATTTATTTAGGTCTATTTGGATGATTGGACAATATATGGTCTAGTTAAGGACCATTGTGACAACTTGAGATTAATGTTTGAAAGGTGTAGGTAGTTGAGGATATCCCTCAACATTAAGAAATGTGTGTTTGCTACTCCCTTTGGGACTCTATTGGGGCATATCATATGTAAGGAGGGCTTGTTGGTAGATCCCACTAAGGTTGCAGTTATTGTGGGGTTAAGGGAACCTACTAGCTAGAGCACAGCAGTGTGGATTCCTTGGGCATACGGGCTATTACAAGAAATTCATTAAGGGATATGCCAAGATCACCGTGCCTTTAGAGGAGCTGCTTAGACACAAAAGTGCCTTCCATTCGGGAGAGGCGAATAGAGGGAATTTGATACATTAAAAGAAATGCTTATTTTCGTGCCTATTTTACAATTTCCCTCTTGCGAGAAGCCCTTCCATGTCATGTAGATGCCTCAGGAACCACCATTGGAGTAGTGCTTGCACAACCAAGTGAGGGATTGTTGATCATCCTCTCTATTTTATGAGCAGAATTTAACACCAGAAGAGTAGAATTATACCACTACCAAGCGTGAAGCATTGTCAATGATCTACATGCTCTTCAAGTTTAGATAATATCTGCTAGAAACACCCTCTGTATTCTACACTGACCACATGGAATTAAAGTATTTGGTGAACAAGCCTTTTTTCAAGGGTGCATATGTCAATGGGTTTTTTTGTTCCAAGAGTTTGAATTCACCGTTGTAGTGAAGCTTGGAAAAATCAATTGTGGACCTGATCATTAGTCAAGAATTGATTCAGGATATGATGTGCAAAGTATTGAGGAAGTAATGCCGGACACCCAACTATCTAGGTTACGGCGCGCGCCCTCAGTATTCTTAAAATAAGGTGTGGCACCAGATGGAATGAAGGCATTGGAAAAGAAGTAGTTGGCCATACGCATTACGCCCTACATGTTGATTAGTGGAGACTTATACAAATTGGGACAAGATGAAATTTTGCATAGGTGTGTATTAGAGCATGAGCACCTGGCCATCATGGAGGAAGCACGTAGAGGAAGTGCGGGTGGGCATGAAGGTGATGCCACTGCATGCAAGATATTAATGGTAGGATTATGGTGGGAAACCTTATATAGGGATTGTAGATATTATTGTAAGGCATGTGACCACTTTCAGTGCATTGGAAAACCAGGAAGGAGAGATGAAATGCCTTTGCATCATATCCCTAGCGCAAAGCCTTTTGAAAAATGGACGATAGATTTTTTTGGGACCTATTACACCATGTAGCGCGTAGGACTCGGGTCACGTTATGTCATCACTTACACGTATTATCTCACAAGTTGGGTAGAGATAGCCCCAACTAAATATTACATGGCATCAACAATGGCAAGGTTCTTATGGGAGAACATTATCACGAGGTATGGATGTCCGTTGAGTTTGACCAGTGATAGGGGTACACATTTTTGAATGAGATTGTGAGGATCCTGTTATCAGAGTTCATGGTGGCTCATCACAAGACTATGCCCTATCACCCACAAGAAAATGGAACCGTGGAAGCACTCAACAAAATACTTGAGTCATACCTTGACCAAAATATGTGATTTTGGAAGACAAGATTGGCATGACAAGGTATCGGCAGTGTTATGGGCTTACAGGACTACGTATGAAAGACTAAATAAAGCCACACCTTTTCAATTGGTGTTTGGTGCGGAAGCCATTTTTTTGGTTGAATTTATGTTACCCTCTCTGTGAATAGTGCGTGCAGGAGGATTAGCTGATGAGCAAGCACTTTAAGAAAGAATTGATGAACTAATGAAACAAGATGAGAGACGATCACTTGCCCGATAGAACCAAACAATGGAAAAGGAAAAAAAAGGCTTGGCATGATCGCCACATTTAAAACAAGAAGTTTGAGGTTGGGCAGATGGTGTTACTATATGATTCAAAGTTTCTTCGCCAACCTGGAAAGTTAAAAGTCCATTGGTTGGGTCCCTACACAATTTCGTACATCCTTGATTCATGCACGTGCTAGTTATAATCCCTGGATGGGATGAAATTTCCTAAACACTTCAATGGTAGTAGGTTGAAGCCCTACTATAAATAAGTATTTTTGGTGTTTATAAATAAGGTAGTTTTTCCAATTAGTTTAGAAGTTTCCTTTATTGCATTTTCCCTTTCTTATGTTTCCTTTCACATTCTTGTTTTGGTTCTCGCACCTTGGGTGCTTGGTAACCTTATTGCTATTTTTGAGGAATTTGTGAGTGCACGAGAGGACGGTGCATCATTTAAGTTTGGGGTGGAGAAAAGTGAAGAAGCGTATGATTAAAGTACCAAGGAAGTTTTTTGAAGAGCCTTGTTGTGTAGCTCGGTTAAAAGAGGTAGATGAAGAGAAAATATAGAATAATTGGTGCGAGATAAAGCTATTGGTAGATCTCATGTATAAAGGAAAAGGAAGCGTAGTTAAAACAACACGAGGTAGGAAAAAACAATAATCTGGATAGAAGATGTTCCTTCGGCGTAGGTTAAGCGTGTGTAAGAGTCTCTTGTCAGGTTGTTTGGGTTGCACGCGAGAAGGTTAGAGTATTTTTCGCATAGGAAGGGCATGTGAGTGAAGGCGCCAAGACAAACTTTGTTTGAAAAGACACATTAAATGAACAAAGTACTAGAGTAGGTAAAGTAGCATTTAGTGATCGAAAAAGGAAAAACTATAAATAAATGCTCAAGAACTTTGTCATTTTTACTTTATGAAAATTAAGAGTTGGATATATAAGCGAGTGTTATAAACTATGGTTTTCATATCTAATCATGTGGAAGATCCGTGTGATCAAAACATGAAGATCTAGTTTGAGATTACGAACCGAAAGGAATTACACATGCGTGGAAGGAGTGGAAAAGGTGTTGTCTTGTGAAGGTTTTATCCAAGTTAGGGTTCGACAAACTAGGGCATGGGTTTAGAAGATTTATATTGAGTATCTAAGATCGAAGGTTGGAGAAGAAAGACAGATTAACAACGAGAGGTTAGAAGTGATAAAAATACCTCCACCATGTCACCCAAGAAAGGAAAGGGAAAAGCTAAGGCTAAATAACCGTAACCCGAAGTAGACACAAATGAAGAATGGTATGCAGATATACAATACCTAGATGGGGTGATGTTGGGAAAGGAATGGGAATCCCACATGAGAAGCATACACATTAGTGACTATAATCATTGCACAAACACCATAGAGAAAGAAATGGCATTGAAATTGGTACGCCCCACCAACAAGTGAACACCTGAAGGTTTGCCCATATATGATGATGACGTTAAGGTTAAATTGGAGAAGGTAGGGCTGTTACAACTCTATGAGTTGCCTTATTTTGGGAAGCCAGATCACTTGTACTAGTGGTTAATGTCTCGGTGCATGAAGACTATTTCCACTTTATTGGGCACAAGATGCGCGTGACTCCCTAGTTGATTTCACAATTTATAGGCCTCATATGTGAGGGAGATAGCCTAGAAGATGACCTTGGTGACAAGGAGGCTATTCAAGAGACCATCACTGAGTATGCATGCAAGAAAGGGTCATGGTACTATGATATTTTAGACATCAAGGACCCTATTATGAAGATGGCCATGCATCTGGTGACTAAGCTGAATGGCCAAGAAAGATGGACGTAGGTCAACAAACCTTGGCTACATGTCTACAGGAAGATTACAGAGGGAACTATATACAACTTGTCTCAGCATACATTGTAGAGGAGATTGTTAAGTGCATGAAGGAAGGGGACAAGATCCTCTTTGGCAATGTCTTGCTCACCATAGTGTTTGTAGAAATTAGAGTGTCGGATGCCTTAGACAAGTTCATGTGGGAGTACCCAAAAAGAACCTTCACCCGCGAAGAGGTTTGAAAAGTATAGTTGTGATACAATGACGGCTCCCACAAAGCATGACTTGAAACATGGTATACACGCTTGAGGAAGATTAAAGCTTATTGATGAATCATGGAGCCATTTGGGCAAGCTTCCTTTCACGTTCACTGCCCAATAATTCTAAGTGGGAGTAAGCAGATCTAAAGAATCAAAGAAGCTAAGGTTGGAACTAGGAAGGTTAGACCAAGAACACAGAAGATGAGGAAGAATTTGAACTACCTCGGTGGTAAGTGCATGTACATAGAGAAGTACATGTAACGCAAGATCCAAATGACTAGAACAATGATGCTTCCCATTCTTTGAAGGATCCGTGGTGCACATGTACATGCACATAAGGCTGAAGTTTGAAAAGGGTGCGTATTTGGAGAATGAAATATCCATACGTAAAGACCCCTTGGGAAAGAAGAAGTTAGCATTTAAGAAGAGAGGCAGAGGAGAGGAAGGAGCACCAAGTGTGCCGACTACTCAAATAGTGAGCATGCCATCCACAAGCACCAAGAAAATAACCTACATATGGAGAAAGGTGTCTCCAAAGAAAGGAGAAGATGCTAGAAGTAGAGGCGCCTAAGAAACCCACAACCATGGAAGAATCACCAAAGGAAATAAAGAAGGATGAATCTCCTAATTAAAAGCCACCTCTCAGGAAGAAGTAGAGGGTGGATGAAGAAGATAACTTGGAGGCAACTGACAGCTTGGATAAGTACTTGGGAGAAGGAGAAGATGAGAGTGAACAAGGTGGTGACGAGGAAGAAAAGCATGAGAAGGGTAAAGAGCCACATGTGTTTAGTATCCACGACTTGGAGGAAGAAAGTGGAGAGGAGAAGCAAGAGTTTGTATTTACATGGCACAAGGGCACACAAGATGAGGAAGGAACCAAAGACATGAAGGAAGATGAGAAGGATGCCAAGGAGCAGGGAGCCATAAGCCTTACAAAAGAGTAGATTACTTGAGTTAGTAGAGTGAGAAGTGAAAAAGATGCTCGAAGTCCTTGTAGACCAAGAGTTAGAGTGCAGCGCGGACATAGTTCTTAAGGAAGGGAAGGAGGAGAGCATTAAAAAGGAACATGATAGCCTAGGAGACCCCACTCGACAGCGCTATCTTCCCCAAAGGCACGTGCTCGGGTAGGAGAACTCTAGATACGTAATGTAGATAGATAATGGGCTATGTGTATGACACGAAGAAGGTGTTACATACACAATTCCAAAGCACCATACCCATGGAAAGGATCCTAGCCATGGGGTCTTTTGAAAAGGATGGCACGTACCCTAGGACTAAGAAGATGCTCTCTTGGGCATTCGAGTCACACATTGACGAGCCAGACTTTGAATTCTACTAGAAAGAACTCATCTCATTGCCAGTAATCTAAGGGAGATAACCCCTTAGTATATTCTCGAGAGCTTTCGGATGAGCAAGTATGAAATGCTCTAAATAAAGTCATAGTCAAGACTGAGGCTAGGCTATTCGCACAAAATGAAAGAATCAGAGCATTGGAGGTGAAGTTGGGGAAGGAGGAATAAATGGCAAAGAAGGCCAAGATTTTAAAACAGGAGAAATTAATCAGTGCGTAGTTAAGGCACGAGTTAAAGGAAGAAAAGGTAAAGGTGTAGGAGGTCTATAATAATGTGGAGTTAATCAAGAGCACCATCATATTAAAGCACCCGAACCTTACGCTAATCCCTCGAGAGTACGCATCGTTTTGGAATGCTTAGAAGACCTAATGCGCATCCTCACTATAGAGAGGTGACCCTTGGTGTTGGAATCTATAGAAGAAGTGGCCACATGGTTGAAAGAGGAAGACCGATTGAAGGTAGTAGCAACTATTTTCGAGTATAGCCAAGTACTCATAGAGATTAAGGTTGTTTCCCAGTCTGCGTGCTGCTGCATATGATAGATGCATGGATAGAGATAAGGTGGCAAGCTCCTTGGTCTCCACACTTGAAGTAGAGCTGAAAGAGTTCCAAGAAAAGAAAAAAGGGAACAGGGCAGATAGGGACAAGGTTCTAGCTCGGTTAGAAAAGAAATCGAGGTAATTGAGGCTTTAAGGATCTCAATTAAGGCCCAGCTGAAGGAACTATACCCCCAAATTACCAAGAGAATGGATAAACTCACAGACCTGGGTAAGGAAATGGAGCAGATTGTTGACACCTTTGGTGCCCAGGGAATTGGCCTAAGCTTTGATGAAGTGAGCACCCTGGTGGGTGACCTATGCTAGAAGTCGAAGGACGAGGTCAAAGTGTGGAACAAGCTAGAGGCAGATCTGTGAAATGACTTTCTTAGCCTTTTGAATTGATGTTCCTCCCCATTCTTCATTATTTTCCCTATTCTATCATTCCTTATTCATTTTTGTAAAGTATAAGTCTACATCTCGGTCCCATAAAACAACTTTCCTCTTGGTCAAGTAAAATTTTTTTGTGGACGGAGAATAGGCATAGTATGGGGTGATGTTGGGCCCCTGGAATATTGACCAAGTATAAAGGCGCATGGTAATGTGGGATCCCACTCTTGGATGGCGCGCGAGGCACAACGCCAACGCAAGAGAAATACTTAAGGAAGCAAATAGCACACACGACATGTAGAAGAAGGTTTGGGACTTAGCCAAATTGAGTGCCCAAGGTAGAACATGTGAAAAGCGTGATCGGTTATGCATGAGATAAGATGCTATCTTGGCAACAAGTTGGCCCAGGAAAGAGCATGCCCTGGATGGAATCTTCTAGAATATCATCATGAGATGGAATGGAGAGCTCAAGATTGAAGGAACATGCTCGCATGGAGGACCACATTTGACACTTGGCGATGGATCTAAGGATGTGGTAAGGCGAGTTGGCATCCCAAGAAACTGATAAATACAAGTTCCTGCCATGGGAAAAGATATAGGAATAGATAAAGAGAGATACACACACGAAAGAAGGATGTATCATCTGGATATACATAGGGAATAGTGGGTTAGAGAGTGAAAGAAGCTCTGCAGAAATGCTACGAGTGGATATTCTAGTTTAGGAAAGGATGTACTAAGCATGGGGTTGTTATTTTTATTTTCTGTTAGCTTAGCTACATATGTCTAGTGATGCGCATGACTACGGTTTTCACTCTGTCACAGTCTTTAATGAATCAATGAATATATTGAGGTTACCTGTTGTAAATATATATGAATATCAATGGGTTTAATGTATATTTCGTTCATATGAGTTCTCTTTCCTTTCATGATATGAATGAATGGTTGTATCTTTCCTTTTGTTATAGTATATATTCTAGAATCAGTTAAAGCACTCGGTCAAGTGATTGTAAGGATCTGAGGCTGTTCTGAGCCCTATTGTTCTTGTGTGTCTCAACTTCTTTTCTAAATACTCTTATGCTAATCATATATAATGCTTCCCACTAAACTCACATAAAAGAGAGACTCGGCACCCGCACGTGCCTCGGGTGAGTGCTCAGCTTTTGTTGGGTGATAGGTCAGTGTGCATGGGGTTCATCCTTTTGTGATAGGAATAAAAATGACTACAACAATCCCTTGATAAGGTATACCTAAGACTAATTTGAATTCTAATGAAAGCCAAACCTTCTAGAAAATGGAATTTGCAAATAGATATAGTGTAATAACATCACCGTGATACATTAACCAAGCAAGCAAGGTGTTAGTACCATGACAACTTTATTATGATATATATAAGGTGTTATCGACACTTTTCAAGAAGACTTAGATGATGTCAAAACTGAAACTAAGTGATAAGTATAACAAGGAGTTTTTAATTATGTGAGCAGCGTAACCGCGCAATAAGGGGACTTATACCATCTTCTCACAAAATAAGAATATGATGTAAGTACCAAGATTGTGCGTCTAGGATGTGAACAAAACTATCAACTCAAGAAGAGAAAGAAGATGAACCAGACTCATAGCGTGAAGATGATCTTGAAATCAAGATGGACAGACTTTTATCAAAGATACGAAAAGTGTACCCACACACTTTAGACGTTTAACAACCCAGCCAAAAACATGGATGGGCGTAAATGGAAAAAAAAGTGACGAGCACTATCTCTGATAAAAACGCACAATGTATGCACCTTTCTCACCCTAAACAATGGGCGATGAGAACACAAGGGTATTTGATCAAAAGATGGAAACAAACCAAGCACCACTTAGGCAGAGCTTCGCCTCATCCGAAGACAAGAATAAAACTAAGCAAAAGTGGGATGTAGTTTAGTTTCGTGATGAAAGACACTCAGATCAAACTCACAAGGGTTCTTTTCCTTGTTTGAAAAACAAGGTTTAGATTCCAGATGAGTTGTCACTTCGTGATGGCTTGACGCAACAAGGACTAGTAAAGTGGGCTCCAAGAAAAATGGCTTTCCTAATAAGTTCTCTCAACTAGGTGTTACAAAGTTGTCCACGAGCGGGGTGATTTACCCAAATAGTCCCTTGCCTATCTTGGGAGTATCTTGGCTTTGCCCCCTTCAAGCACAGTGGGCAGTAAATGCATCCATCATGTACTTTTAATAGGGTCGTGATAGGGAAAACTTGTAACTCTAACTCACAAGGCATACTAATCAAGTGGGTAAGTGGAGTGCTTCTGTTTCATCCACAAGGTTACACAACGGTGGACTACTTTAGGGTTCTTGGAACCACCCCCATTGTTTTAGCTTAAGGAATTATGCCAAAGGGGTTATGTTCCAGTTGAGCAGATAGGGACGTACCCTTTTCTCAAAACCTGCAATACAATGTTTTGAATATGGTGTGTTTTTAATCTTTCTTAACTTAATGTGGTTTTAAGTAGCACACTGTTTGGCAACCTATAAGAACACATGTATTAGAAGTCTTTGTGTTTTGTTTTATCTCCTCCTTTCTTTGAAAATCGTTAGGTCCTATAGACAACAAGTTTTTAGTAATTTTCCAATTCATAGGTTGATTTCAAGAAAGAGAGTTTTTCACTTTGCTTTTGATTCCTAAGATTTCCAAAAGGTGCGAAGGAAGAGCATATGCAACATGAAAAATCCTACTGAAATCACATGAAAGTTTTACTCCAATCTTTATAAAACAAGTGTTTTTTTGAAAAATTTATATGAGTTTTGTATAAGTGTTTTTGATCTCCAAGATCACCTTGGAAGACGTGAGGAGAGAGCATACAAACTTATACAAAGCTAATTCTAAGCCAAGAACAAAACACTTTAACTATGCAAACTGAAATGTTTAATAAAAACACTATTTTTCAAATTGTTAGTCCTAGAAACCTACAGTAATGGATCAAAAGAAAAGACTTTTGCAAACAAAGTAAAATTTCCAATTTTAAATACGAGACACTGCGTGCCTATATCGACACCAAAGACTTCCCAACCCTATGGATATGTTCTCTACTTAACAAGTACGCTCATAGTAAAAATTAATGAAACCTAATGTTGTACAACCCATATGCTCACAACATGGCAAAGATGCGCCCATAATGACATGGACGCTCGTGGTCCGACATGTACATGCCAAATCTTGAAACAAGAAATTGTAATGTTTTTTACACAATCGATCATTTACACCTACGCGCCGAGAGGCGAATACACACCCCAGAGTTACGGAGACACATGGGCATCTCTATAGAGAGAGAATATGAAAATGATGGAGTCTTCCCGACAGCCTACGTGCCTAATCCGATGGGTACGCCGTGGTTTCAATGTGTACACTCCCTTGTTTTACACCTATGTGCACCCCATAAAAACCTACAAAAACATGGATTTTTAAATTTTCAAGAGAAAACAGTTATTTGTTAGTCAAAGTGTCATGTTGGTATCCAAATTTGTTCTCCTTTTCAGTCCGAGCATCACCGTAGATATGTCATGGAGCTTAAGGAAATATCGAGACCATGTTTTATGTCATTGGTATCCGGGGATATGGTCTAAATGGCACTCGTGTTTGTGGAGAAATGGATAACACTCAATAGGACTTGATCTTGTCCTAGTTGTTTTAGGTTGTGCCTTGTAACCAAGGTAAGAGGACCTATTTTGTAAACTTGTCATGGTGAAGGAGATGAAGATGTCCTTCTCTTTGCTTGAAATTCTATGATGGAGACCTTGATGAAAACATGATCAACACCCCAGATCTGAACTCTCACAAGTTGTCACTTCTCAAAACATGGGTATGTTCTCAAAAGAAGGCAAAGGTTACTAGAGACATTGGAAATCCTGATTTGCTTTGTGCATTTTTGTAAATGGATTGTATTCTTCTGTTGAAACATAATGCAATGCAGGGGTAGTAAGGGTTAGGATTAGTTATTCTGAAATGATATTTTGGTGGGGTGTTGACAAGAAAAACTGGGATATATTAGATCTTTAGCAACCTCTACAATATTTGAACAATTATTAGATAAAATGCTTCAAATAATCAGGACATTATTTCAACCAAAAGAGGCATAAATGGAAGCCTAGGTTGCACTCTTCACACAATCTTTGAGAATTCACTACAAAATCTTGAAGTAAAGAACTCAATTAAACACAAAAAAATCCATGATCAAACCACGCCTAAGGTACCCCAAAGGGTTACAAGAAATCTATGCTATCAAGGAAGGTAAAGTGATTTTAAATTTTTTTATCTCTTTATCATATGAAGGCTCTTCTGAACATGAGATTACAAATGCCACTAAACTATCAACAAGAAATGGAGATTTTGTGTGATTTCTAAAGACTTTTAATGCAATATTGCAACAAGAACAATGAAAACTATTTGCAAGCATTTAAAAATGATAAAAACATTCATATTGCTTGGGAAAACATAGATTAACTCAAAAGCTTGTTAGATTCATCAGCAGGGGAGAGTTTCATGAACAATCTCAGAGCTGTGTGATGGCTATACACTTGTAACCAACTCACATACATGAAGATCCAACACAGAAGAAATTACTCTGGTTCCTTGGTGGGTTTCTCAGAAAAAATGAGCTTTCTCTCAAAATTTTCCCGTGATTTTCAACTCCTCCCCTTTACAAATTCTCCAAAATGCACTATATACCCTATCCCACATTGGAGCCTTCTTTCCCAAGCACAAAATATGCCATGGGATCAATTTTGTTACAACAAATCTTCATGATTCAATGAAAATTACATTAAACAAAAAAATACTCGCATGTTACCAGATGTGCCAAACAGATTAAATCATTACAAATATCTAGATCATTATCCATCCTAGAGGCATGTTTTTCATCATTGAGGCATGCAAACACCTCTTACTCATCATTTTCACCTTTTTACCCTTTTAAACTACCTCTGCAACTTTTGATTTTGTCATTTCACGTGCTTACTCATGCCCGAGCAAAAAAATACATCAAAAACACCATAGATCCAAGAGCTAAGTCATGAAAGTGATGTCAATGATCCTGGAAGGCCAAGAGGACACAAAATCACTATAAATTTGATGAATTTTGATGCAAAAATCATGATTCCAAGCTTCCTGGAGGAAAAATGGTGGCCAAAAAATGAAATTGCACAACCGTTGATCTTACATCAACCTTTAATATCATCCCTCCACGTGGAAGATGTAATCCAAAAATACGCTCAATATTACCTTTTTAAACTTTGGATAAGGCGGGACACGTGTCAAAAAATGATTGGATCGGGCCCATGCCTTTAAAAAATGCATTTGTGACCTTTTGAAAATTTGGAAAATTTTGCCACCTTTCCCCGCCTACCTCTTGGGCCCGCCACGTGTCCAAAAACAATTGGGACCGAAATTGGGATCATTTTTTTGGAAAAATGGAAAATTTTGAATTTTTTCTCCACCCTCCACCCTTGAAATTTGGAGCTGACACGTGGCATATGGTGGGCCCCATCAGGATCGTGCTTCAATTCTACGCATTTTGACCTTTTTAGAATTTGGAAAATTTTCACGTTTTTCCCCATGGGCCCGTACTCTCGATTTTTTCCTTGCCACGTGGCGCCCTCCTATTTGCTATGGGTACAAGTCTCCCTTTCTTCCTTCAAACTTCCCTCACAAATTTTTGAAAATTCACAAACTTCAATGTTGACCCATGCCCCCTTTTGACCTTTCAGGACACGTGTCCTCTCCTGATTTGTTGCAGAGTTTCGGGCCAAAATTTGCCTTTTATCCATTTTGCAAAAAAGGGAAAAATTCCCATTTCGCTCCACACCTACATTTCCTCCGACCCTTCATGGACATGTGTCCACCTACGATTGGCCGAGGGATTTCAGGCCAAAAATTTACTTTAACCCTTTTGTGAAAAAGGAAAAAATCCCTTTTTCCCTCCGTGGACCCGCCGACCCGGTCTGCGCCACCGTGCTGCCATGTGTCCTCCTCTGATTGGAGTGGGGGAAAAACTAATTTTGAAACTTTATAAAATTAGAGTGAAAAAACTCTAAGTCCCCCCATGGCCCACACTCCCTTTTTGAAACCTTTTGGACATGTGTCCTCTCCCGATTGGCTGCGGGGCATCGGACCAAATTTTGACTTTAAAACTTTTGCAAGACTAAGGTCAAAAACCTTAAGGGAATCCGACCATCCGCCATCCCACCTACCAATTAGAACATGCCACATAGAAAAATACCTCCTGAGGATGAATTTTATGGGCAAATGACTCTATATGACCGCAAAACGCAAAAAAATTCCAATGACGCCTAGAATTGAATTTTTTCACCAAGGATGGTAGATTTTTTGATTTTGAATCAGTGAAGCATGATTTAACAAAATTTTCAACCTTGGGATTGGATTTTAAAATAAAAACAAGTATGAATTTGTAATGAAATTACTTGTATAATTCAGATCATGAGTAGAAATATAACACCAAATAACACAATAATCCATAATAATGATCTCAATATGCAATTAGAATAACTTCGCCACTTTGAGGGGGCAACCTCCAAACCATACAATAATACTCAAATTCTCCAATGATGATAAAATACTACCTACTAACCTCTATATATACTATTCCTATGTTATGGCCAACACCAAGGTGACCCACTAATGAAAATATAACATATATGAAAGAGATACATAATGATAAGAAGTTATGATAGCCACAAGTCGGCTATATACATCCAATATAAGATATATGATTAAGGGCATAGCATGCCCCTCCCCTTCAAAGCAACATTTTCCCCAATGTTGAGAAGATTTGGATGTTGCTGCAGAAATTTGCATCCTCCCAAGTTACATCTTCATTGTCTAGATTTTTCCACTTGATCAAATACTCAGTGATGACCCTTGTCCTCAACCGCTTAGTGCATGTTTGAAGGATGCATTCTGGTTCCAGGATGATTCTACCCTCTTCATCAAGCTTGGGTAACACTGTCTGGGTTGATATTGTCTGTCCAATTACCTTCTTTAGGCAAGATACATGGAAGACTGGATGAATTCGAGTAGCCAGAGGAAGTTCCAGTTTGTATGCTACATTGTCAATCTTCTGTAACACTTGATAAGGACCATAATACTTAGGTGAAATCTTGTTATCCTTTTTCTGTTATTTTAAGGACATTTTCTTATATGGTTGTAAATGCAAAAAAACCCAATCACCGACTTCAAAATGTCTTTCACTGCGATGTTGGTCTGGCACTTTCTTTGCTTCATGCGGTTTTGTGACATGGCCAAATTCTCCCTGAGACTAGAAAGCACCTCTTGTTGGTGTTGAATATGTTCTTCAACTGCTCAAACCTTTGGCTAGACTCTCAAAGATGAAGTGATAGATGGTGGATGGTACCCATATAATGCCAAGAAAGGAGACATTTTAGATGAAGTATGAAAGGAGGTGTTATACCACCATTCTGCCAATGGTAACCATTGGACCCATCTCACTTGCTTATCTGATGTAAAACAACAAAGATATCCCTCCAAGCACTTGTTTACCACCTCTGTTTTCCCATCAGACTAGGGATGATAAGAGGAACTATGAGCTAGTTGTGTGCCCAAGCATGAGAACAAGTCAGTCCAAAAATTACTAGTAAAGATAGGGTCTCAATCACTTACTATAATCTTTGGTGTCCCATGTAGCTTCTGAATTGTATCCCTGAAGGCTATTGCTATTGTACTTGCAACAAATGGATGTGATAAAGCACAAAAATGGGCATATTTGGTGAGTCTATCCACCACCACCATGATTACATTTTTACCTTCTAATTTAGGCAATCCTGTGATGAAGTCCATAGACACCTCTTCCCACCTCTGGCTAGGAATAGATAGAGGTTGTAAAAGACCTAGGGACTTAATTGTTTCACCCTTATTTTGCTGAAAAACCATGCATTCTGCCACAAAATTTTGGACATCTCCTTTTAGCCCTTCCCAAAAAAAATCATGCTTGATTTGATGATAAGTCTTTAAGAAGCCAAAATGACCCCTACTAGAGAAGCATGGAGCTCAGATAGAACCCTATTTTTAAGGATTGAATTCTTACATAGATATAATCTATCTTTATACCATAAAACATCTCCTTTCCATAAAAAAATTTTCTGACATGTTTGGATCTTGTTGGAGATTTTAAATGAGATTTTATGTACCTGGGTAATTTTTCCATTCAGACCTTGCATCCTCTATCTAATCCTCCTATAATACAAATATGGCACACAAAAATACCTAGGTAGATTCATCCTTCTGAGATAAAGCATCAACAACTACATTCTCTTTCCCTTTCTTGTATATTATCTCAAAATCATACCCCAACATTTTTGAGACCCATTTCTATTGTTCTTTTGATGATAAATGTTTCTCTAAGAAGTATTTCAAACTATCATGATCTGTCTTTACTTTGAAATGTCGTCCCATTAGATATGGTCTCCATTGTTTCACTGCATGAAGTATTGCTAACATTTCTTTCTCATAAACTAGTTTAGAGATATTCTTACCTTTGAATTGGTGGCTCTCAAAGGCAATGGGTCACCCTTCTTGCATGAGTACTACCCCATACCATACCCTGAAGCATCACATTCAACAATGAATGTTTTTGAAAAATCTGGGGTGGCTAGAACTGGAGTGGTGCACATGGCCTCCTTCAACTTCTCAAAGGCCATAGTAGCTTGCTCGTTCTAATGGAAAGATTCCTTCTTCAATAAAGTTGTGAGTGGTGTTGTGATGCTACCATAATTCCTTACAAATCTACGATAATAACCTGTAAGCCCCAAAAATCCTCGGAGATTTTTAGGGTGTTGGGAACCTTCCATTCAAGCATGGATTTTATCTTGTTAAGATCCACTTTAACACCTTCATAAGAGACAATATGACCCAGATATTCAACCTCCTTGACACCAAAAGAACACTTAGAAGGATTTTCATAAAGTTGATGTTGTTCAAGAGTTTCCAACACCTTATTTACATGACACATGTGTGTTCTCCCATGTTTTACTATAGATTAATATATCATCAAAGAACACTAAAACAAACTTTCAAGAAATGGCTTAAATATGGAATTCATCAAGCTTTGAAATGTAGAGGGTGCATTTGTTAGTCCAAAAGGAATTACCAAGAACTCATAGTGTCCTTCATGTGTCCTAAAGGTTATTTTATGAATATCTTCATCCTTGATTCTAATCTGATGATATCCAGAATGAAGATCAAGTTTTGTAAAGTAAACAAAACCATGTAACTCATCTAGCAAATCATCAATTACAGGAATAGGAAACTTATCTTTAACTGTGTACTTATTGAGTTCCCTGTAATCTAGACACATGCGCCAATTGTCATCTTTTTCTGTACCATCACTACAGGAGAAGAGTAAGCACTTTGACTATGACGAATAAGTCCTGCTTCTAACATCTCTTGAACTATCTTCTCAATCTCACTCTTTTGCATATAGGGGTACCTATAAGGTCTGATGTTGGGTGGTTGACTCCCTAGTACTAGCTGGATGGCATGGTCATGGTCTCTTTTCGGAGGCAAACCCTTGGGCATTTCTCCAAAAACCCCTGAGTGCTCATCTATAACTGCTTGCATATCTACAGGTATAAATGTATTGGAATGATGTGCTTCCAATGAAAATAGTTGTGCTACAAACCCTTTGCACCCTTTCTAAGCAATTTTTTCATCTGATGATAACTTACCATCTGTGGGGACTTTGCTCTTAGTCCTTTTAGTTTAAAATTCCTCCCTTCTAACTGAAATTACATGAACAACTCTTGGAAATTCATTTCAATGGTTCCCAAGGTGGTAAGCCACTAAACTCCTAACACAATGTCTACTCCTCCCATGGCAATGGCATACATATTTCTAGTTAGCAAGTAATATCCCATGGCAAGATTAATGTTATGGCATTTTCTTGAACAACTAACAGTTTTCCCATCAGCGATCATGACTTGACATTCTGGAGCTAGATAAACAAAGTAGTTCAAGCATACCGCTAACTTATGATTGATGAAATTGTGAGTACTTCCTGAATCAATCAACACTGTTACCCTCTATTTTTTTAAGAATCCAACTACTTTGAGAGTTTGGGGAGTGCTAATACTAGAAATTACATGGCATGATATTGTTGGTTGGGGATCTCCTAATTCCTCCTCTGGCTCTACCTCTTCGTCTTCTTCATTTTCTTCTTCTTCAGTAGGTCCCTCAATGTAGAACAACTTCTTTTCCACACACTTATGTCCTGGTCCAAATTTTTTGTCACAATTAAAACATAACCCTTTGGCTCTCTTTTCTTCAATTTGTTGAGGTGTTAGTCTCACTGGCCGAGGGAATGATGGTGGAAGGGTGCTATGATCTCTGATAGTACTGACAGTTTGTTTCCGACTTGAAAGAAATTTTTCCTCTACCCTACGTGCCATGATCATAGAGTCTGAAACCTTATGAGGATTAAACATACGCACCTCAGTCTCAATTTGTTCTTTAAGACCCCCAAGAAATAAGTCATTCAAATTATCTTCAGGAATATTTTCCACCCGTAAGGAAAGGTTTTGGAATTGATGGATGTAATCTTTTATTGTTCTTGTTTGTCTAAGCTTTGCTAATTGGCTGAAATAATTCTCTGACACACTAGAACTATAGTGTAATTGTAACTCTTCGGTGAATACTTTCCATGTAACATTGAGGCCACTCTTTTTCCTTTGAGCACATAACCATCGATACCAAATGAATTGGTCAGGTTCAAGATACAATGATGCCATGGTAACCTTTTGTCCCAATGGAATCTGATGAAGATCAAAGAAATTATCCATCTGGTTAATCCAATTGAGTGGATCCTTTCCATAAAACTTACGCATTTCCACTTTTGGAAGCATGTTACAGGCTTGTAGAGTGTTTGTATTTGGATTGGTCATGTTTGCAGATCCACCCTGGCTAGTTTGTTTATTACTTTGACCTAAAGATCCACCATGGTTAATATGAGTATGATTGAGTTGTGGCTCATTAGGAATGATATGATGACCCATGATATTGTAGCTAAATTTTTGAATGAAATCCTCCAATTGTTGTCCAATATTTTCTACATCTTCTTTGCTGGCCACTCTACCTTTGAGGTTTCACAACTCTAACTCAAGATAGCTGACCTTATGGTCAGTTGAAGTAAACCCTAACCCTGAGGACTCTGTAGATACCCCTTCTGACTCTAACTCCTCAACTATTATCTCATCCTTATTAGGGGTTTTACCCGGAGTGATGGGATTCTTTTTTCCTCTTGTCAAAGGCCCAACCATGATGCCCCAAAATGGTAAGATTTAAGGATCAAGGTCGAAATTTAGGGTTTCGGATTTCAATAGGAATTCGGCCAAATTTTATAAAACTCAAAGAATGAACTCAAACTAATTTTTAATATTCTTTCTATAAATGTAAATAAATTTGAAAAATTCCAAAAATGCACCCTATGTAGCAATTATGAAAAACATAAAACCGTTATAACTTTTGCAAAATAAGTCAAAAATTATTAAAATTTTGAGGGAAGCTTACTTGACTAATTTCTCCACACCACAAAAATTTTTGTAGAAAAACCTTAAGGGAATCTGACCATCCGCCATCCCACCTACCAATCAAAACATGCCACGTAGGAAAATACCTCATGAGGATGAATTTTGCGGGCAAATGACACCCATATGACAAATAAAATGCAAAAAATTCCAATGAAGCCCTAGAATTCAATTTTTTCACCAAGGATGGTAGATTTTTTGATTTTGAATCAACTGAAGGATGATTTCACAACATTTTCAACCTTGGGATTGGATTTTAAAATACAAACAAGTATGAATTTGTAATGAAATTACTTGTATAATTCAGATCATGAGCAGAAATATAACACCAAATAACACAATATTCTAGAATAATGATCTCAATATGCAATTAGAATAGCTTCGCCACTTTGAGGGGGCAACCTCCAAACCATACAATAATACTCAAATGCTCCAATGATGATAAAATACTACCTACTAACCTCTATATATACTATTCCTATGCTATGGCCAACACCAAGGCCGACCCACTAATGAAAATATAACATATATGAAAGAGATACATAATGATAAGAAGTTATGATACCCATAAGTTTGCTATATACATCCAATATAAGATATATGATTAAGGGCGTAGTAGAATTGATCAAATTCAATTTTTCATGATCTAGCAAAGGGAAAAATGACATAGCTTTGCAAAATTAGAAAAACTAGGGCATAGAAAAGGGCAAACTTGGATTATTTTTTCAAATCGGGAAAAACAACAAGTTTGTGAGCATTTTAAAGAATCCAACTAGAGGGGAAGAATTTCAGACCATTAATTTGAGACGTAAAACGCTTCTAAGAAAAAATGGACATGAAAAATTAGAGTACACTATGCCACTCGAGAAATGGCACTAACATGTCCTATTTCTATATCAAACCCAAAAATTCATGTAAATGAAGGTCATTTATCTAGGGTTTAGAAATAAAAATGAGGAAATAACAAGTGATATGACCCAAAAACTTGAAAATGAACTTTGAAAAACCTAAAGACCTCCATTAATGGAGGATGGACATAAGTGTCCCACCAGGCATGCCAAATGTGTTCAATGAAAAGTTGTAAAAGCCATGGATTTGGGGTAAGAATCTCTAAAGAAACCCCAAAGGCTTTTAACAATCTGATCAATGGACCATGTGATAAGAAATGAGAAAGGTTTTCTTCTTTGCATACATTAATTTGAAATAAACATGCAAACTAAGCAAATGAAGTTAATCTCTATTCTTTGAAAGCTTGAAATAATGAACCTAAGAGGATCTAAGCATTCATTTATGTGTTTAAGAGAAAGATATCTCCCCATTAATGGCTTCAAGGCCAATGGATCTTCCCTTTTACTCCATGTTAGTGCTATGAAATACAAAATCAAATGCTTTTAGCTCAAATGGAAGAAGATGAAACATAATTAATCTCTCTTAGAGAGTAATTAGGGTTCTGGAAGGGTTTCTGAAGGGCTTAATCAATCCAACAAAGTGGATTGATATTCCAGGGAGCTAATAGAAGCAAGCTAGAAGGGAATGAGAAGCTAATGTAGTTAGAATGAGGCTATAACAACCTGTTTAAGTGGTTTATAAGAGGAAGAACGACCAAAAAGGTGTCATAAGAGGGGAGTTAGATAGGTCTAACTAGTGGTGTGCCATCAATTTGCAAAGGGAAGAAGTGTTAGTGCACCATTAGAAATAATAGTGTATTGATCAAACTACAGGTGTCTACACTATGCAATAAAAAAGGGGCTAAATGTAGACACTAAAATTATGTCATACTCCCTTGGTCCCCCACAAATAAATACCTTGAATACATCCACCTAGCCATGGCCCCCTTCATGCAACTATAATATTAATTTAATTAATTTAATTAAATTCATTCATTATCCTCACCATATTTATTATTTAAATATCCTAATTGGGATAATGCCCACATATCCACCTCATCAAGCCACCTCACCCTAAGACCTATTCTTAGTAAGTTGCCATAACTAACTAAGACCTACCCAAACCCTAAAAATCAATTCCTACATTCCCTATAACCACATTCCAGCCCGTTAAGAAGGAGCTTCCATGCTAATCCGTGGATTAAAATGAAACAAGATCCCGAGAAAATCAAGAGGATCTACCCAGTTTAGTAAACCTAGGAAATCCCTCCCTAATCAACACCGGTTCTTGTGATGACAGAAAAGTGACATGTGAGGATGATAATCGGAAAGTGACCTTCCCATACCCAACCTCCCAAGGTCATTCGAGATAGCCGGTGGTTTGAAATGTAAGTGACTTAGATGAAGTCATAATTGAGATTGTGGTCAATTTTTAACGATAGGAAAGCTACGGTGAGGATGATAATTGGAAAGGAACTTTCCTATGGCTAACCATGGGAGGATCAGTGACTAAGATCTGGTAGTGTGATCTCTTAGTAGCTGAAATGGAAAAGGGGAGATTTAGAGGCTATGAGCAGGTAGCGTAAATTCCCTAGTGGTTTATCCTCCTAACTAGGATCTAAGTGTTAATCTAGTTTTGAAGTCTCTGAATTAACTTAAACTAAAAATAACAATTTATACTACTATTGAAAGGGAAACTAATATAAACAAAATATGTGATTAAAACATTATAATTTACAAGCAACAATTAAACTACCTTTATACTAAAACTAAACAAGCAAGATAACCCAAAGGTGGTTATTCACCCGTGCAAATGTGTGAATCTAGATAAAAGACAACTAATTAAATTAATTGAAAAACCTTCAATCTTACCTCAGAAGTGAGGAAAAAATCATAGCTTCTCGGAAAATATCATTCCCCACAGCTTCCCTGGTAATATTGATAGCAAGCTTAACTGAAATAAAATGATTCACTACTCTATTTGATACGTTGTAACTAAAAATTTGATAGCTCAAACTCCGGCGTTTATAGAACAATGGTAAATCCAATTGTGTGTGATTTCATCCCCTCGGTGTGATATCCTCGTTCCTTCATGTCCTCATGAAAATAGAAAAGTGTGTATATGATAGTATCAATGTAATATGGTATTCGAACAATGGCAACTTTGGATATAAACTGAATACAATGTGAGTAGGAGAGGGATAGTGCAAGTGAACAGAGCTTGACTATGCAATTCCTAGCTGGATTTATTGTGAGAATACAACACAAGTGTACCAAGAGTTTTAGAATCTATCCTTGTGATAAAAAAACCTACAAATTTAATGGATTCTAATCTGGAAATGAAGCTATCCTATGCTAAATTGACTTACATGGCACAATAATGAAGCAAGATCAAACATGAAGATCAAATGACCTCTAAAAGACCAACAATGGAGGTAAAGAATGAAACTGATAGAATTCTAAACGAGAAATTCAAAGATTGAATAAGAGAATTGAGAAGGTGAGGGGCCATTCGTTTGAAAACAAGATGGCTATTTATAGCAAATGTATTTACTAGAGGGTAATTCCCAATTGAATTCTTTTACTATAAACAAAGGAATAACACTATTCACAGGAACCAAAAACATCAATGCAAGCCAAAGTGGTTGAACAAAGCGTGTAAAATTGAAGATTTACGTTTGACGTGATCGTCGAAAGAATCTAGAAAATGCGTATAGGACCACCGCTTGTGTAGGGCATCGATTCGGGACCGCCAGTCTTGCTCTGGGTGGCGGTCACGGGACCGCACTCGGAAGGGTGGTGGTTTCGTCACTGAAGACTAAAATGCAAGAAAATAGGGGGGAAAAGGGAAAAACAAAGCATGCGGAGGCTAAACGGGGCATGCGAGGATACAAACGTATACTTGGTGAGCCTTTCTGGATTCTGAACACCTTGCACGGAGACATGTATCATCATTGGGGTGTGTGTAACATCGTTCGGTGATGCGGTACCCTCTACAATTTTAGGTACGTACATATTTCCCCCTCGAGAAGCATCTTATACATTAAGAGGCGTAAAATGGTGGATCCAATTATGGTGGTCCCGAAATGAGGAGTTAAGAGTTATACCCGACATGCCCGTGTGTCGAAAAGTCACCATCCAAAATCCCGCTATCTCGCAAAAGTGAAAAAGGGGGCTCAAGTGCAGATAGATAAAATAAATTGAGAAATAAAACAACATTGATATGAAATGAGGACTTACCATCTACGCGGAGTTTAAAACTTACCTCTGTCGATGTTCCGACCCCACGAAAGACATTCAAAATCAATTTTAGAAAGCTATTTATATAAAACGAACTCATTTCACTATTCATTTACGTGGATTGATTTGATAGTTTTTGAGCTTTGGGACCCACGGTGATGGTTTTCAATGAGAGTATAGTCAAAACATTTGTGGTTAGATAGTGATCATGCCTCCGAGAGTGGAACATTGACCCACAAAGTCTCAGGTTAGTTCTTCTCAATTTATCATTTTTAAACCTAAAATGTGGAAATGATCAAATCTTTGTCCTGGGAAGGGTTTTTTTGAAAATACTAGTTTTAAATGTGTCTCTAGGGGGCGCCCATAGGGTAGGTTTTTATTTTAGTTAAAATGGTGCATTTTCTTGTTTTTAGGCATTTTTAGGGCTTACGACCTATTTGTGTTTGTGGGATAGGACCTCCGCCTTAGAAGGTAGCGGTTACGGAACTTCCACCCTACACAGGGTGGTGGTTCGCAACAGAAAGCAAAAACAATCCTTTCTCTTATTTGTTTTTGCATGTTTAGCATTTTTACTTGTTTTTAATAGTTTTTCCAATTGGATTTTGATACTAACTCACTCCTTTTGTGTTTTTGGGTGTATGTAGAAGAAGGAAGAGTATATTAGATGGAGTCGAGAGAGGGAGTGTGATTGGCATCCAGCAGTGTTAGAGGCACTCTCCCAGGTAGAGCAAGATACCCTTTAGAGGGCATTCATTTGGAGGATTGCATAGGTCCCTCACGTTGCACCTACCAGTCACATATTATGTGACTTATTTTCATATTGGGATGTGGATCGGAACACCTTTTGATTGCCAAGAGTTAGGGGTGAGTGGACCATCACCCTAGAGGATGTTTACCATATACTGGGGTTCCGATCCTTGGGCAGCGGCTGTCTCTTATGATAGTAGTATCAAGATCCCATGTGGTTCAATGGGCCACCTACATGGGGGATGCAGTTGTATCGATGGGATCGAAAAAGGAGTGAGGATTCACCGCATTATTGATTCAAACATTCCCGTGCTCTGCAAGGCCATCATGGGCATCCTTGCTTCAAGACTAATTGGGGACAAGGGAGGGGACACCCTCTTATATTGTTGGGCCCCCATTATTACACAGATTGAGGGCCATGGACATGTCTACGCTTGGGGAGTAGATATCCTCGAGACTACCTACCATGATTTATATAGGGTAGTCCGATTATAGGGATAGTCACTGAGCCACCCGACTCTTGTTATGAGTTAGGTGTATGAGCATATCACTCCATATGGGAGAGGTGTAGAGGTAGAGGATCCCGGGGCCGTCAGGGCAACGAGGTGGACAGGGATGATAGTTCTTAGAGCACCCCACTAGCCAGTGGCCTCTTTGACCACCATAGACATGGAGGCCACTCCTTATCAGGCCATGGCAGGGGTATGGGGAGAGGAGACTATTACATTGATTGCTTGTCAGACTACCAGTCAGCTAGTAGACAGGTGGGGAAGTTGGAGATCCACCCCTTTGATAGAGTACCATAGTAGTTCGGCCTCCCCTATATTGACATGTTTCCTCCGGTAGGGCTAGTGTATAGATCTATCCATGAGGCTCGGGGAGGTCCTAGAGGTCGGGGTTAGACCATTGTTACTCCCGGTGTTCCCATTATGGCCAGGAGGGTAGTACGTGCTCGAGGGAGAGACAGGTGCTCCTCAGGCACCTTTACTTCAGATTGCCGCTGGTCCCGCCCATAGCAGTGATGAGCCCATTGACGTGGACTCTGAGTTTGAGGATTTCACTGGGGAGAGATAAAGGAGGAGACAGAGGAGATGGAGATCAGTGAGATAGGTGGGGGATGATAGTGATCCTGAGTGGTATGATACTCAAGAGATCTTATGGGCCGAGAGGGTGGAGCAGAGCACAAAGAGGATGACTCTGGTCTCAGAGGAGTTGCTCTCTTAGGACTTAGGTGGAGATGGCGAGTTCATTGTAGGACATCACATTTCCCCAAACATGGGAGAGGGACACTAGTCAGTGGTGGCATCAGTGGCAGGCGCGGATCCTAGAGATCCTTCTTAGAGGCTCGAAGATCCGAGTGAGTTTTCACTCTTCTCTTGACCTTTTTTCTAGTTAGAATTTTCTTAGTTGTTATTTCTTTTCATTTTGTTTACTCTTGGTTTTATCTTTGATCATTTTCTAACTTGTTTTTTTTACTTACAGTGACTACTGATGAGTGGCAAGACTTGATTCGCCGAGTATGTATAGATACCTGTTGCTCCCCTCGATAAGACTCATGTTGAGCTATTTGTAGATGTGGGGAGCCTTCAAAGCAGCCTGGTAGGGCATACTTGATGTTTTTTCCTCTGTCTGGCATGCGGTGAAGATCATGACTTCTCTCCGCACTGAGGTAGCTGGATATAGGATGGCCGAGCGCTTGATGAGGAGGATTCATTCTCATAGTGAGATGAAAACTACTAGTCTGTGATCGTGAGCCCTCATTGCATTCGAGCGCGGCGACGTGCTGCAGTCCTAAACGTGGTCATGTTCCTTTTGAGGGATCCCATAGGGATTGAGAGGCCATTTTTGTAGTGTTTTTTCAGATATTTATATGAGTGTTTTTGTACTTTTTAGGCTCATTGAGTGTTTTGACCATGCCTAGTGCATGATGGCATTGTATATGAAACCTGATATATATATATATATATATATATATATATATATATTTTGATCTAGACTCTTGGTACCTAGAATTTTGTGACTTGTCTCTACTAGATGTACTTAGATGTGTTTAGAGTATTTTTTTCATGTTTTCCAATATGTATTCAATGGATGAAAAATGATAACAAATGTTGAGTAAAATGTTTCTCCTTTTTATGATTTTGTAATGCTGATATGCGATGATATAAACATATGGTAGCTTTGAACTTTTGAACTCTTTGGGAAATTTTTGTAATTTCTTCTTATGTTGGCAAAACATGATGAATGTAAAGTGATAAGGAGATGAACTTAACCCAATCCCAATTCCATGCAACTAGTAAGATGCAAGGGCTCAATACCAAGAGTTAGGAAGGGCACAAGTTGTATGAGTTTGATCGAATGGAACGATGAGAGACAGACAAACTAGTATGTAAAACCAAACATAGACCTACACACTTACCCTACTCGAGCTACCACCAAGCTTAGTTTTCTACTTACTTTCCATTTTATCTAGACTTACATTCATAAATATGGCAACTTGGTTGACAAAATATTGTTTTGAGGATTTGATCTCTTTGGAATTTGGATATTTGTTTTTTCTTAATAGAATTTGATTTGTGCTTCCAGATACCAAGATTTGTTAATTTGTGTGAATGGACCCCCATACCATGCCTCATGCCACTAGTAAAAGCATGGGTTTGTCACCAAAGGCAAGATATAGGTGAGTAAGGGCACTTCTTTCCTTTCCCAACCTTGCACCACTAGTAAGAGACACGGGCTTATCACCGAAGGTTGGTGGGAAAAGAAGTGTGTAAAATAAAATATTTTGTTTGCTTGGTGCTTTTGATTCCATTTGATTTTGACATTTCTGATCTATAACTTTGGGATATCCTTTCTTTCAAAGAGATTTTAAGAGGGATATATGTGACACCAAGAAGCTTCTAGAACAGACCGTAGGTAAGGACAACTTCACTTAGTAGAAAGAAAGAGCAAAACCAAGTATGCAGGCCTTGGTATGGTTTTCATCAATACTTTTCTGTCAAACTTGATGAGAAGATTTGAAAATACTTGATGATGTTTGAAGAGATGTGATTTGAATGCTTTTGCCAATATTTTTAGAAATTTGTAATAAATTTCTTAAGAGTAAGTTCCTGGACTACCATTTTTACAAAATGAGTGGACAAAATGAAACAACTAAATGACTAATGCAATGTAAGTAGCTATAATGTACAAGTGGTGATTCTGATTTCTTATGCGTAAAAATGTTTAAGATGTAAGGAATTAACAGCCACTGAATTCCTCACCTTCTAACACCATTTCGTAGTCCTTCGTGACCCGGTATGGGTCCAACCACTGGGCCGGAACTTCCTTCCTTCACTTTGGTTTTCTTATCGATCTAGCTATCTAGCCTTAGAACTAGATATCCCTCATATATTTCTCACTCATAGAATTTTTGTTATACACGGCACATTTGGTCGGCATAGGCTCTGTGTCGTTGTTTGGAATTTAGCTTGGCCTCGTCAAGGCTTTCCAGTTGAGAGAGGTGTGCCTCCCTATAAGCTTCTTCACCTAGAATCCCTTGTAATGAGATGCAGAGACTGGGTATTTCAACCTCAAGTGGGAGAAATACTTCTACCCCGAATACCAATGAGAAAGGGGTTACTCCTATCGGTGTTCTTATTGAGGTTCGATGGGCCCACAAGGCCGATATAGTTTTAAATGCCATCTCACTTGTTCTCCTTAAATGTTTTAAGGAGAACAAATTTTAACATTTTGTTTGTTACTTTGGCCTTCCCATTGGCTTGAGGGTAGTAAAGAGAGGTCATGTGATGGTTTATATTGAATTTTTACATAACTCATGGACTTCATCAATTTTAAAGGACGTGCCATTATCTCGAGATAATGACTTGCGAGACACCATACCTACGAGATAATTTGGTTCGAGATGAATTTGGTAATTACCAAGCCTAGTATTGTGGTGAGAGGCATGGCCTCCACCCATTTGGTAAAATATTCCATGGCTGTAATTATAAAATTATGGCCATCGGTTGATGAGGGAGAGAATTTCCTATCAAGTCTAGACCCCATGTGGAGAAGGGCCACGGGGTTGCTATTGGCTGCAGGGATTGTGCTGGCATGTGAATCTCGTGAGAGAATTCTTGGCATTTGTGGCACTTACGTACAAATTCCACTACGTCATGCTCAAGAGTGGGCCTAAAATAGCCCATCTGATGTATTTTGCAAGTAGTGGCGTGACCACCGAAGTGGCCTCCACATATCCCACTATGGGATTCATGAAGAATCTTCTTGGATTCTTCTATGTCGACGCATCTTAGAAGCATGTCGTCAAGGCTTTACGATAGAGTACCTGTTCTAAAACAACATATTTAGCGGTAATAATTCGTAACCGCCTTCTTTGTTGTGATGTGGCACCTTCCGGTATGTGTGGTCTATGATGAAATTGATGATATCAGTATACCAGGGACATGTAGAGATGGGAGGCCTGGTTTCGATGAAGTGTATACACTTATCGGAAAGTCTAGATTTACCGAGATCGCCTCCATCTAGTGGATTGTCACTAACCATCAGTAATGATTTTTCCCTTAACAGATTTTTGGTTTACGAATGTCAATTCAAATTCACCCATTAAGGTTATGAAATGCCCAACCTTTCTAGATAAATACCCTTGTGTGAGGAATGTTCATAAATGATATCTCTTTATAATGATCCTCGTTTCTTGGTTTAACATGTAATGTCTTAAACATTTTGTTGCAAATACTATGGCAAGGCATTCTCTCTCTGCATGTGTGTAACATGTTTCATAATCAAGAAACATTCAGCTAATGAAATAGACCACACGTTCTTGTTTATCATTGTCTTCTTGAGCCAACATGCAGGCTAGTGAGACATGAGTGGCTCGTGAGTATAGGATCAAAGGGCGGTTTGGTTTGGGAGGCATTAGTGTGGGTGGAGACAACAAGAAGTGTTTAACTGCTTCAAAGGCCTCATTGCATTCTTCAGTCCAATCAATGCTATAATATTTCTTTAATAGATTGTTGATTGGATGAATGACAAAACTTAAATTTGGGATGAACCTTCGGATTGCACCGAGTTTCCCAAGAAATGACCTAATTCTAGACTCATTCAATGGTGGGATCATTTCAAGAACAGCTCGTATTTTGGCTGGATCAACATCAATCCCTCATGAAGATATAATGTAGCCTAGAAGTTTGCCTCCTGTCACACCAAACATGCACTTCTCTAGGTTTAATGTGATGCCATATTCAATTAATCATGAGAGGATGATACAGAGCACTTCTAGATGATCACAACATTTCTTGGCCTTGGCCAACAAGTCATCCACATAGGATTCCACAATTTTATGGATAAGATCATGGAATATATATGTCATTGCCCACTGATATGTAGCGCCGGTGTTCTTAAGACCAAATGGCATGACAACATAGCAATATGTTCCCTAGGGGGTTATGAATGTAGTTTTGGCTTGATCCTGTTCAAATATTTTAATCTGATTATACCCTGAGAACCCATCCATGAGGGACAACAGTTCAAATCCAGTTGTTACATCAATGATAACGTCAATGGATGGTAATGAGAAGTCATCCTTAGGACAAGATTTGTTGATATCCTAAAAATCTATGCAAATTCATATCTTCCATTCTTTTTTAGGAGACAGGGACAATATTAGATACCCATTGTGAATAGTCAATGGGCTTGATGAATCCCACTTGGAGAAGTTTTATTACTTCCTCTTTTACCGTGAGAGCCACTTTTGGCTTCACTGGTCTTGATTTCTGTTTAATTGGTTTTACATCTAGTTTAGTGACAAGATTATGTACCACGACATGTGGTGCAATGCCCATCATTTATTTATAATTAAATGCAAAATCCTTTTGATGTTATTTGAGGATTTGGGTGTGTATTTATATCTCCTCTAGAGTTAACGAGGATCCCAACTTCAAAATTTTTGGTTCTTCCTCCGTTCCAATGTTTATGTCAATGGTTTCTTCTATCAAAGAAGCGTTGCCTTATTCAAATTCGGTGGGGTTGGAGGTAGATCCAAGCTTTCTCGCTTTTCTATCTCATAGATATCAAGATCCTTCTGTGGAGGAGACTCTACCATGGGATTTCCAAAATAGGAAGAGGAATGTGGTATTAAGGAAAGATCAACTATATGGTGAGCAAGGTGTAGCTCTGCATAGGCGTTTAGATATTCGAGAGTGATTATATCATTTTCAAAGTGATCCACGATAGAAAAATCATCCTCACTTCTCCATGAGTCAAGAGTGAGTTTGTAGTACTTTACGTAATAATGGTTCAAGATGGTGATACTTTGTGAAATTTGTATCTTCCAACTCATTGTTTGGAGTGAAATGGGAAGCTGAGGTTACTATCAAGTCTGCGAGAAGGTTCTACTCTCGTGGGATTGCTTCAATTGATATGAAGTTAAATACCTTTCTTAGATCTAATATTTCTATTTTATAGAGTTGTAAATGCTCACTTTCTAGTTTCATATACCTCAAAGACTTTGTTTTCAACTAGTTGCAGTAAGTCTCCCAACACTCTAATGTTATCAACACCCATTCTTTGGGCTAGGATGAGGCCAAAGAGGAGAGCTTCGTACTCAACCTCATTGTTTGTACATGTAAAGTTTAATTTAAAGGTGAAAGGTAGGATCTTTCCCTCAGGTGAAGTAAAGATTACTCCCGCCCCAACTCCAAAGTGACATCTAGCTCCATCGAAGTGGAGAGTCTAATACTTTCTTGGAAAAATGGATGTTGGGATATCTGTCATATCTATTAATTTTTCTTTTGGTTACTTCTACCATAAAAACTTTGTCTGATGGAAGAGAAGAAATTCCCAGGGTGTGTCCCATACCCATAGAATCAAATGGTAGGAGAATAGGTAAGTCCTTATCTAGCAACTTGACAATTTTTGAGGTAGTCCCTAGTGACATTTTTTTATAGCATTGGTCTCATTTTTGAGTTCGGAATGTCCTCAACTAGATTTATAATTTCCAACTCTGTGGTGGGTATCAACTCTTCTTTTGATTTGAATTAATTGGTTTTATGAGTTGATTTGTTGGGAGTTCAAACTCAAAGTGAACGCTTGATATTTTCTTCAAATCAGCTAGGTGTATATCAAAGGGTTTTGGGTCACCTTGTGCCACAAATATTTTCCCTAAGTGTAGAAATCTTATTTCTTGGAATAACGTGGAAGGGATTGCCTTCATGTAGTGTATCCATGGCTGACCAAGGATCATATTATAGTTGGTTTCCCGATCTATAATATAAAACTCGATGAGGACCGTCTTGGGTCCTAAAGTGACTAGTAAAACTATGGTTCCAATTGAAGTGGCCTTGAGGCTATCATAACCTCTTAGCGTATTTTGTGTTGTGGAATAGTTTGTCTCTCCATATCCTAACTTTTGAAGAAAAGAAAAGGGAACTATGTTAACTACTGCCCCATCATCAACCATTGCATGTTTAACATAATTATTGTAAACCCATACTTGCAAATGTAAATCCGGTCACCTCTTCATGTAATCTCGGCATCTCGTTGGCATTTTTCTTATGTAAAATATAAACTCAAAGTATCCCTATCTAGCTGACCGGAGGATAAACATAAAATTCTACATGGTTTACTTGCATTTCCAGAGGAGGAGTGATGTTGATTAAATGACCAAGGCCTAATGCTTCTAAGAGAGTAGCCCTGTGGGCGGGAGAGTTCTTTAACAAATCCAAAAAGGAGATGTGAGAGAAGGTTTTAGTTAAGTCATTAATTAAATCATAGGTGCCTATGGGTTTTACCAACGTTTGTTGATTATTTTCTAGTTCCAATGGATAACTTGGAGTGGGTTGAGAAGAATAATCTCATGTTCTTGTTATGGTTTCTATGGGTAACTCGGTGTCTAACTCTACCAAACCAACTATCTTAGTTTGGGGTCGAGTTCCTAGTTGGGGTGTGACTGGTGGATTTAATGAAGTTGAAGCTTCATGATCATTATTTCCTATTATAACACCCTTGTTTGTTCCACTAGGATCTAGCCTGTTATTGTTAGAATGGTTTGGGAGTGGATCATTAAAGATCTTGAGGGGTGCATTTTGAGGGGAAATTTCCCCTGTGTAAGTGTTTGGCATGGGTACTATAGAATTTGCTAAAAACATATCTATAAAGAGTTGTTTTTGATCTTCTGGAAAACACTACATGAATTTATTGTAGTCACGACAAGTCCTAGTATCGTGGCCTTGAATTTTGTGAAAGCCATAATACAAATTGGGATTATAATTTTGAGGTTGTTGATTTAAAACCTGTTGTGGCCCAAAATTCTGATAAGGTTACTAGTTGTTAGAGTTAAAATTTTGAGGATGTTGCCTTTGGTTTTGACTCTGATATCCGGTTGGGTTTCGATTTGGACCTTGTGTTTGGATTTTTCATCATCGTTTTGTTGTTGTTGTTGTTGTTGTTGTTGTTTTTTTGGTGGACGATTAAGATCCACCACGTTGATTTTTGGAGTAAAATTGTTATTTTGCTGATTATTAGCAGGTGGCAAAATGTTTACAATGTTTGCCCTTTTAACTTGATCATTTACTCCATTTTTTGTAACTCCGCGGTTCTTGTTAAGGATCTTAGGTACTTGATTAGTGTTCCCGATATTAGGATAGGCTGCGGTGTTTTGATTGGGAGTGGTTAATTTCCCATTCATTCCATATGTCTTACGACCACTATCTATTGCTGCTTGGTCGATTAGGAGAGCACTCTCGAGTACTTCATCGTAATTTATTAGTGGGAACTTCTAGACTTCTTCCTTTATCTCTCTATTGAGAGAATTAAGGAATAAAACACATAGTTTCATTTGATCCATGTTTGGAGAAATTGCTGATGAGTAGAGAACCGTATTTCATCTTTGGATAAAATGAGCAATGGATTCATTATGTTCTTATTTAATATGTAAGAATTCCCTGATTCCCATTCTTAACAATTTGTTCATGTCAAAAGCTTTGATGAACTCGACACAAGCTATTTAAATGAGTGTATCGAGGATTCGGTATTCTGAAATACCAATCAAGGAAATACCCTCTAAGGTCTTAGGGAATATCTTAGCAACAACCCAGTCCCAAGGGAGTAACTCCTGTATGGTTGTGGCATAGGCCTTAATGTGTGCATTTGGATCACCTTCCCCTTTGTATTTGGGTAAATCGGGAAGAGGTATTGGAAGCATAACACTTCATATGGTGAAGTCTAGGGGCTCTTTTAAATATTCGGAATAAGTCTCTACTGTAAGCCTCAACCATCAATGGTGCTTGGCCGAGGGGGTGGAGGTGGAATGGGTTGTTGATATGGCATAGCATATGCATTTTTACAGATATAAGGGAATCCCTATGGTTGAACGAACATCCTAGGAGAAGAGAACATGTCTCCTTGTGGTGACTTTGAATAAATGTTTAAGTAAGGAGGAGCATTGTTCTAGTACGGGTTGTTTGGTGCCAAGTTGGGAGGTGTCATGTTTTCAACTGGAGCAGCATTTGAAAACGTGGTCATAGTTGGTATTTGTTGTGGGTAACTATAAGTATTCTGAGGAGGCATGCCTAATGTGCCTATTCCTGTAAGGAGGTCAACCTGACTGGGATGATGTGGAGGGTTGGGTATACCAACTTGCCCCAAATATGAATTTTGGTTTGCTTGAGCAAGTTCCAGCCCTCTAAATTTTTCAACTAAGGCTGAAATGACCTTTATTGGTGAAGATACTATGCTTTTCCTTAATGGCATTTTTGTATACCTTGAGGTTGTAAGGGGTGTGATACCCTAGCCATGAATTGATCATTACCCTACCAAGCTTCACCGAGGGTATTTCCCATAGGTGGAGGAATGGGGGTGTTTTCTTGGAATAGGGTATCAGATTGTGTTTGTAAACTCCCTATAGGTGGATACATGTTTTGGAAACGTTGTTCACTTTTAGCATAGCGTGCTAAGTACTCCTCATCCAAAAATGGGAGTGGATCTGACTGTCTACTGATCTATGGTTTGAACAAGACCCGAGGAGATGAAGTGGATTCTCTAGTAAACATCATATTATTAGAGCCTGATGGCTCTGGCTGTTGTGTTTGTGCAAGCTGATCTAACTCCTCAATTCGGAACGAAGAACTAGAACTAGTTTTGTGAGGGGGAGTTTGAGATGACAAGTAATTACTTGAATAGTTATCAGCCCATGCAGAAAGCGAGGGTGATGGTTGTCTATTTGTTTGACTATAGTTTACTTCGAGACCTGAGAGAGGTCTGCCATATGCATCATATCCCGACATATTTGGGGGGTATATGAATACCCGTAGAATAATGGGAAAGAGTGAAGGTGGATGAGAGAAATGAAAAATAAAAGAGGAAGAATTGTTTGTTCACATTGGGTTCACCAATTTTGTACTGACAGAAAAGTGACATGTGAGGATGATAATCAGAAAGTAACCTTCCTCGTACCCGACCTCCCAAGGTCATTCTGAGACAGCCAGTGGTTTGAAATGTGAGTGACTTAGATGAAGCCATGACCAAGATTGTGGTTAGTTTTCAATGATAAGAAAGCTACAAGTGAGGATGAGAATCGGTAAGGAACTTTCCTATGGCTAACCATGGGAGGATCAGTGACTAAGATCTGTAGTGTGATCTCTTGGTAGCTGAAATGACAAAGGGGAGATTTAGAGGCTATGAGTAGGTAGCGTAAATTCCTAGTGGTTTATCCTCCTAACTAGGATCTAAGTGTTAATCTAGTTTTGAAGTCTCCGAATTAACTTAAACTGAAAATAACAATTTATACTATTGTTGAAAGGGAAACTAATCTAAACAAAATATGTGATTGAAACATTATAATTACAAGCAACAATTAAACTACCTTTATACTAAAAATAAACAAGCGAGATAACCCAGTGTGGTTATTCACCTATGCAAATGTGTGAATCTAGATAAAAGACAACTAATTAACTTAATTGAAAAACCTTCAATCTTACCTCGAAGTGAGGAACAAATCATAGCTTCTCAAAACTATCATTCCCCACAACTTCCTGGAAATATTGAAAGCGAGCTTAACTGAAATAAAATGATTCACTACTCTATTTGATACGTTGTAACTAGAACTTTGATAGCTCAAACCTGGAATTTACAGAAAGGTGGTAAATCTAGTTGTGTGTGATTTCATCCCCTAAGTGTGATCTCCTCATTCCTTCATATCCTCGTGAATCTAGAAAATCATGTATATGATAGTATCAATAGAAGATGGTATTTGAACAATGGTAGCTTTAGATATAGACTGAATACAATGCGAGTAGGAGAGGGATAACACAAGTGAATAGAGCTTGACTATGCAATTCCTAGCAGGATTTATTGTGAAAATACAACACAAGTGTACTGAGAGTTTTAGAATCTATCCTTGTGACAAAACAAAACATAAAAATTTAATGGATTCTAATCTATAAATGAAGCTATTCTATGCTAAATTGATTTGCATGGCACAACAATGAAGCAAGACCGAATTAAGAAGATCAAATGACCTCTAAAAGACTAATAATGGAGGCAAAACATGAAACTATAGAATTCTAAGCAAGAAATTCAAATACTTGAATAAGAGAATTGAGAAGGTGAGGGACCATTTGTTTGAAAACAAGATAGATATTTATAGCAAATGCATTTACTGAGGGTAATTCCCAATTGAACTCTTTTACTATAAACAAAGGAAAAACACTATTCATAGGGAACCAAAAACATCAATGCAAGCCAAAGTGGTTGAAGAAAGCGTGTAAAATTGAAGATTTACATTTGACACGATCGTCGGAAGAATCTAGAAAATGCATACAGGACTACCGCCCTATTCAGGTGGTGGTCACGGATCGCCACCTAGGCGAGGTGGCGGTTTTTTCATTGAACATTAAAATGTAAGAAAACAAGGGGAAAAGGGAAAAACAAAGCATGCGGAGGCCAAATAGGGCATGCGGGATACAAACGTATACTTGGCAAGCCTTTCTGGATTCCGAACACCTTATGAGAAGACCTTTATCATCATTGGGTATGTGTAACATCATTCAGCGGCACAGACCCTACAATTTCTGGTACGCATCTGATTACCCTTAACCACCACCGGTTAATTGAGAACCATCGTTGGTTACCATTTAACCCTTAAAAAAACCTTATTTGGAGGTTGGCACATTTACGAGAGATAATCACATCTTTTGAGAACAAGTGACAAAACCATAGTTGTATGCAAGTAGAACCAACGTTAATATACACATAAGAGCATCCATACTGCGGTACCAAAGTAATCACACAACCATCTTCCTTCACAGAGAGTATCAAGAAAGCACCAACACTACACCAAGTTCATTCTATTTGATTACCCACCATTTCTAACTGGCATCAAGCTCATACAAACAATAAGTTTTGTTAACCAAGTACTCATCTATTCATCATTTGATAGATCCTCTTACATTTGTTATTAGCTTTCTACTTTCATTTCCATTCCCCCATCATCTACCTCCACACAAATTTGACCATATTTTTATCCACACCCTTATATATCACATACCGGACCTTAATCATTCATGTGCCTACCTCAAATCCATAAAAAAATTTCCATTGCCTTTGCATCTTCATCTAATCTCAAATCTATCACCCAGGACAGCTTTATTGAGTTTCTTGTACCCCACCATACACAGGCACCGATTACCCACACTGGCTGTCATCGCTAGTAGCCTAAATCGATACCGGTCATATCGAGAATGACGTCGGTCTCATGTATTTTACCGAAACCAAGAATAGAGCTCCTTGACTTCCACCAAATACCAAAACCATCTAAAATCTTACTTTGACTAGCATTAATATCTTGATAGTGATCTTGACCTTGATTCAATCATAGTTTATCTTGTTGTGAGCGAATTTTCTTATTGTAGACGAATCGAGATACCTAAATCATTTTAACTACGAGGATTTCCTTTATTTCTCACATTAATTTTCCTTAAATAGTGGATTGAAAGCCGTCTAGGAAGTATCACACTTCCGAATCTAGCACACGCTATGCAGATCCATTGCATCTATTATTTAACTTTTATCTGGGTGGTCTTGTGTTCCATTTCGTAGTTCCTCCAGAAAATAGGAATCTCTCATGATCAACTATGGATTCGAAGTCATACACGCGCAATAACCTACACCAACATATCAATAGGTATTCCTCCTAACCCATTACCCTTATTTGTTTCACAACATTCGAAGAACCGGGCATGCCAAAATGTTTCACCTGATTCTAGAGCATTTCTTCGAATGTTGATGAAACAAATAAGGGTAATGGGTTAGGAGGAATACCTATTGAAATGTTGGTTATAGGTTGTTGCGTGCGTATGACTTCTAAATCCACAACTGATCATGAGAGATTCCTTTTTTTAGAGGAACTACTTGAAATGGAACACAAGACACCGATAAAATTTAAACAATATATGTAGTGGACTGCCTAGTGTGTGCTAGATCTGGGAAGTGTGATACTTCCTAGATGGCTGTCAATCCACTATTTAAAGAAAATTAATGCAAGAAATAAAGGAAATCCTACTGTAGTTAAAATGATTTAGGTATCTCATTCGTCTACAATAAGCAAATTCATTCACAACAGGCTAAGCTATGATTGAATCTGAAGGTCAAGGTCACTTTCAAGATATTGATGCTGGTCAAAGTAAGATTCTAGGTGGTTTTGGGTATTTGGTGGAAGTCAAGGAGCTCTATTCTTGGTTTCTCAAAAATACATAGAGACCAACGTCGATATGATATGACCGGTATCAATTTAGGCTAACCGGAAATGGTTGTGGGTAACTAGCACGTCGGTATGGTCGGGTACAGAAACTCAATAAAACTTGGTTGGGTGATAGATATGAGATTAGATGAAGATGGAAGGGAAATGGCAAGATTTATATGGATCTGAGGTAGGCACAAGAATGATTAAGGTCCAGGTATGGGCAATATAAGGGTGTGGATAAAAAAATGGTCAAGTTTGAGTGGAGTTAGTTGATGGGGGAATGGAAATGAAAGTAGAAAGCTAATAATAGATGTAAAAGGATCTATCAAATGATGAATAGATGAGTGCTAGTTAACAAAACTTATTGTTTGTACTAGCTTGATGCCTGTTTGGAAATGGTGGGTAATCAAATGGAATGAACTTGATGTAGTGCTGGTGCTTCCTTAGATGCTTCCACAAAGATAGATGGATGTGTGATTGCTTCATATATCTTGGCTATGGATGCTCTAATGTGTATACTAATGTTGGTTACTTGCACGAATCTCTCTGTTTTGTCACTTTTTCTCAAAAGATGTGATTATCTCTCAAAAATGTGCCAAACTTGAAATAAGGTTATTTTTGGGGGTTAAATGGTAAATGACAATGGTTCCAGCTTAACCGGCAGCGGTTAAGGGTAACCGGTGGCGGTTAAGGGTAACCGGCGTTGGTTAGGGCGGGATTTCCTAGGTTTACTAAACTAGGAAGATCCTCTTGATTTTCTAAGATCTTTTTTGTTTTTTTACCGCACGGATTAGCATGGAAGCTTCCTTCTAACATGCGGGAATGTGGTTAGAGGGAATATAGGCATTGATTTTTAGGGTTTGGGTAGGTCTTAGTTAGTTATGGCAACTTACTAAGAATAGTTCTTAGGGTGAGGTGGCTTGATGAGGTGGATATGTGGGCATTATCCAATTACAATATTTAAATAATAAATATGGTAAGGATAATGAATTAATTTAATTAAATTAATATTATAGTGGGGTGAAGGGGGCCATGGCTAGGTGGATGTGTTCAAGGTATTTATTTGATGGGGTACTAAGGGAGTATAACCTAATTTTAATGTCTACAGAGGATGCAAGGGATTGGTACAAGGATCTTCCCGATAATTCTATTGATTCATGGACATAAATGAATAATGCATTTAGATTGCAATATGGTGATAAGACTGATCCGAGGTTTCTTTTTCTGATTTTGAAAATATCAAGAAGAACCCCAATGAATTAGTTCATGACTTCAACACAAGGTTTAACAAAACTTTGAGAAGGTTTCCTATTAATTTGAGGCCATGTGATCAGTCATGCTTGATCAAATATGCGAGATGCACTTGATAAGAAGGCAAGATATCACCTAAGAGACAAGAACCCTACCAATTTAAGGCAATCCTTTACCATGGCACCGCAAATTGCAAATAACATTAAAGAAATTACGAAAGCACTCAAGAGGGTTGGTGCAAAGTCGATAAACCCTAACAAGCCTCAAGCAAGCAAGAGTGTGGACTTGGAAGAAGTGCTGAATACTTTGGCGGGGGTTGTCAAAGAGATTTCCTACAAGTTGGCAATAGGCGAGAAGGGAATTGGGTAGACTTCACAAGGTCGTAAAAAGCACAAAACCATGACGAATTTTCCAATCATCCTATAAGTGATCAAAGGGAAGATGATAGAGGGAAAGTACCCATGGGTTCTGTAAATAGACATCCTCAAGCACGTGAAGGAAGAGTGTTACCTGATCCCCTAACTACTAGGGTTTTTGTTGTTGAGGAAGTTGTTGATATTGATTGGTGTGATAGGTGTTTTATGCCCCATCCTCCATGTGAAATGGACCAGAAATATGGTGAAGCTAATAATTATGATGGTACTGATGATGATATCTACATGGTGGGCTTTTCTTCAAGCTCACAAGAAGGAGCAACATCAATTGAGGTAATAAGTGCAAGGACAGTTGTAACCTTTTGGGATTACATCAAACAGGTACAAGTCCTTCTTCCCTCTCATACTCTTGAAGCTGATGTAGTGCAATCTTTTGAGTTTCCTAACAATGACTTTGAATACTTAGGAGCTTTGATGATCAAGAAGTATGATGGAGGTATACCTTTGGAGGAAGATAGACAATTGTTAATGAATGTTGTTTTGGGTCAAGAGAAAGAGTATAACACTAGTTGAAAGGTTGTTAAGGGATTTGGGCCTCAAGCCAAAACTAAAACACCCTTTCTTACAAGTATTCCCAAAGAATCTCCTAGAAGAGAAACACCTACCAAAATCTCTACTATCCCAAGCAAAAATTACAGCCCTCCTCATGCCCAAGCTGCCAAGAATCCCTTACCATCTAATGAATCTACTTGTTTCCCTTCCAATGTTTCCTTTCCAAAGAGTTTCCCATATGAGATAGCCCAGGTATTGATCCAAATCAAATTGAGTGTTCCAATCATTCAACTACTTAGGATTCTTGAGCACAAGAAGAGAGCATTTGAGTACTTGGGATTGAAAGAGGAGAAGAGTACCCCAAGCAGAAATGTAACTGTTGTTGAAACTCCTCCTCAAGTCATTGCAGACCTTAAAACACCACTAGTATTAGAGGATCTTGGAGAAACACCTAAGGTATACTTGAGGACATCCTTGGTTGATTCCCAATTGAATGTTGATCCATTCTTTACAACTTTGATCATAAAGGATAGACTACTTCACAATTGTATGTTTGATTCCGGTGCATCATGCAATGTCATGTCTCTATAAGTCATGAATGAGTTGGATATCAAAGTGACATCAACCTATGGAAATTATAATGCCATGTACTCAAAAGAAGTGTCGGTAGTTGGTTGTGTGAAGGGTTGGTGGTACAACTTGCATTTTATCCTTGGAGGAATTTAAAATTGGATGTTGTGATTGTTGATTTCCCACCAAATGGGGTATGTTATTATCAAGGAAATGGGCTGCAAGTGTTGGTGGGATTTTCCAAATGGACATGTCTTTTGCCACTATTCCCATTGAGGGCAGCCTTGTCAAGCTCTATGGAGAAAAGAAGATGTTACACCTTATTGAAGATCCCAACAATGCTTCCTATGAGGTGTTGTTTGCTGATGTTGATGTTGATAATTTTATTGGGTTTGCTGATGGTAATGAGTACAAGATGGATCAGTTAAATTTCCTTGAATAGGTAGGTTCCCCTTAGACCTTACTATTTGATGGAGCTTTCTCCAAATTTGGAAATGGTGTTGGTATAATTTTGATTTCTCCTAGCTTGGAAGAGTTTGTTTTTCCTTCAAGCTTAATTTTGAATGTACTAACAACATTGTTGAGTATGAAGCCTTGTTGTTGGGTCTGAGAATTACATTGAAGTATGGTGTCAAGGACATCATTGCAAAAGGAGATTCGAGCTAGTTGTCAAACAAATAAGAAAATTTAATGGTACAAAAAATCAACAGATGAAATAGTACAAACATGCAGTTTGGGATCTAATTGAGATGTTTGATTCCTTCAACATTGTCCATCATGACAAGAGTTTCAATGTTGCTGCTGAAAAGTCGGCAGTGTTGCGGTCAAGATTTGGAAATTGCTCCATTTCACCTTATTGTGACTACAATATTGAAGTGTTAACTAGGCTAGTTGTCTCCCGACAACATCAAGCATGGGTAAGTTTTTAATGATGATACTCAAGTGAAAAGGTTCTTACAAAATCAAGGTGAGTTTTGGATTAGAATATTGATTGGGAACTAATGGTGTGTGTGACTAAAGGAAGAGAGACTTTTTTTAGAAAGGATATCATCCAGGTTGAAAACTAACACCATTCCTAGAGGGTTGGTTTCTCTTGAGTCAAATTTTAACAATGTTGATTACATCATCAATAGAAACATGTCTACCTCAAGGGATGTGGAAGAGCATAACTTGGGCACTAATGATAAACCAAGAAAAGTTTGGTTGGGCAGCAATCTAAACAAAGAGGAAAAATAGTCCTATGTCCAACTATTAAAGAAATATCAGGACTGTCTTGCTTGGTCTTATTCAGAGCTGAAAGCATATAGAGAGGACTTGTTTCAGCATGAGATTCCTCTTGAAACAAATTCCAAGCCCTTCAGACAAAATCAGAGGCAAATTAATCCACTCCTCTCCATGAAAATGCAAGATGAATTGAAGAAACTGAAAGAGGGATGGATCATTCATCCCATAAGGTATTCATCTTGGGTTACAAACCTTGTGCCAGTCAGAAAGAAAAATGGAGATATCAGACTTTGTGTAGACTTCAGAAATCTAAATAGAGCTTCATTGAAAGACAATTATCCTTTTCCAAACATGGAAAACATGCTGCAGTTAGTGACTAGATCTAAATTTTTGTCCACCTTGGATGGTTTCTTTGGCTATAATCAAGTTGTTGTCAAGGATTCAAAAAGATTTAAAACTACCTTTACCACTCCTTGGGGAACATATGTTTATGTAAGAATTCCTTTTGGTCTCATGAATGTTGGAGCTACCTTCCAAAGAGCAATGGATGTTTCTTTTGCTGGTTACATAAATGAATTCATTGCAGTTTATCAGGATGATGTGACTGTGTTTTCAAGGAGTAGAAAAGATCACTTGCAACACTTAAAAAGAATGTTGATTAGATGTAGATAATATGGCATTTCTATCAATCCAAATAAGTGTCATTTTGGAGTGCAAAAGGCCAAGCTGCTTGGTCATATTGTTTCAAAGGTTGGTGTCATGATTGACCCTGAGAGGGTAGAAGCAATTAGCAAGGTTCCAATTCTAAGAACAAAGAAGGGCATCCAATCCTTATTTGGGTATATCAATTTCATTAGAAGGTTTGTGTCTAATTTTTTTGAATTGACTCTTCCTATTACATGCATGTTAAAGAAATACCAAGTTATCAAATGGGAGGAGGTTGTTATTTAGGCTTTTGAAGGAATCAAAGAAGCATTGAAACATGCACCTATCTTGGCAGCTCCAAATTACAAGAATCCTTTCCAAATCTTCTCCTTTACTTTTGAAAATACCATTGCATCTGTTTTATTGTAGAAGGATGAAGATGGGGCTGAGAGGCATATTTCCTTCTTTATCAAGGCTTTACAAGCTATTGAGTTAAAATACACAATCATGGAAAAATAAACATTTTCCTTGGTGAAAGCAACAAAGGTTTTCAGGCCTTATATCTTAAGTTCAAAAGTTGTTGCTTATGTTCCCCACACCATGGTAAAAGACATCTTATTAGAGATGGAGATCTCAAGCAAAATATGTAGATGGGTGAAAAAACTGCAAGAGTATGACATGGACATCCAAACCACAAAGTTGGTAAGAGGTTTGGGTCTTGCTAAGCTCATGGTTGAGAGCAACTTGTAGACGTGGAAGTGAATGAAGTAGAGGAAGAAAGGGTAGATGTTCTTGAGAAGTTGGTAAGTTTTGAGTGGTACAAGGATGTAATATTTTACCTCAGACACCTATGTTGCCTTGATCATTTGAATAAAAATTAGAAAAGAGCCCTCAAGCTAGCTTCTCAAAAATACATCATCACTGACTTTGGGTTGGCTTGGAAGAACCCTGAAGGTGTCCTCTTGAAATGTATAACTGAAGATGAAGCTCCCAAAATAGTTGTTGATTTCCATGGGGGATTTTGTGGAGGACACTTTGCTTAGAAGGGTTACAACACACAAAATTTTGAGAGCTGGTTATTGGTGGCCTACTCTCTTCAAAGATGCAACCCTATTGGTTAGAAAGTGTGAAAGCTGCCAACATTTCTCTAGAAGAATGAAAGCTTTAGGTTCCCTTCCTTTGCAACTTGTATCAATTGAATATCCTTTCAAAAATGGGGAATGGAATTCATTGGTGAGATCTCAAACCCTACTAGTGTTGGATATAAGTGGATTCTTGTAGCCACATATTAATTCACCAAGTGGGTAGAAGGAATCCCCACCAAGAAAGCAACACACCAAGTTGTTATGGACTTCTTGTTGAATCACATCATATGCAGATTTGGTGTGCCAATAAATATGGTTACTGATAATGCCATGTGTTTGAGCTAAGCCCTTGATATTAATGTGCAAGGAGTATGGAACCAATCGACTTATGCTTCATACTATAACCCTCAAGGAATGGACAAGATTAATCCAGAAATAAGAACTTTTTAAGATCATTAGGAGAACCTTGGAGTTGAACAAGAGAGAATGGGGTGAACAACTAAAATTTACAGTTTGGGATGATAGAATCACTACCAAAAGATCTACTGGTAGGAGCCCATTTGAGTTGGTGTATAGAACTCAAGCTCTTCTTCCCTTACATCTACAATTATCTTCATTTCAGTTTTTTCAACAACTTGAAGATCAAGAGGTCAGTCCATATGAAGCAAGGATTAATCAGATTGTTGAGCTGGATGAAGAAAGAAGAGCATCCCACCAAAGGCATGTCAAATTTAGAGAGAAGTTGAAAATATTTTTTGACAAGAAGGTCACTCCTAGGGCCTTCAATATTGGAGACCTGGTTTTGTTATGGGATAGCAAAAATGAAGATAAGGGAAAACATGGTAAATTTGATGCATTATGGATGGGCCCTTACTCCATTGATATTAGAATTGGTGAAAATACCTTTTTTCTCAAGGACTTAGATGGGGAATTACTTGAACTACTTATTAGTGACAGGAATCTGAAGCATTTCTTGGATTAATCCCCAAAATTGAGGTATGCACCACTTGTATAGTGTATAGTCTTTGTTTTTTGGCTCTATTTTTTTCCTTTTTTGTCAGTTTCTCAGCTGATTTTTTAGTGGCTTTGGCTCATGACTCCATTTTCCCAATGGATTATTTTTGCACTTGGTCTACTTTTGTTCTTGTAACACTCACTGGGAGTGCCCATCCCTGAGAAGGAGCTGATGTTGGTGCCCATTTTGATCCTCTTCCATTTTTCCATGTTTCCCCTTTACTCTTTGTTCTCTAAAATGTTTTTTCCTCATGAAGTCAATGATGTGAAGTTGTAGCTCCATTCTTGTGCATTAGATTATTTACAAACCCATTACCTTGCCCTAATTTACTAAGGAGAAGTGCATTTTTCCCTATTTCTAAGAAAAAATGGCTTTGGATTCTCCCATCCTTTGCATTTGGTGAAAAAACAACTTGCATCTGCATTTGAATGCTTTGAGTTCATTTTTTTCTCCATTTTGCACCATTTTTAAGGAATCTCTAAGTTTGCCTTGCATTTTCCCGTTCAAATGCCTCTACCATTTTTCCCATGTTTTATCAGCCTTTAGATCTCGAAATCATTTTATTTTTACTTATTTTCCCTCAAATATCCCTTTCCATGGTTGTAAATTTCCTAAAAACACTTTCCATTTGTTTTTGATCAAAAAATTCTTCACCCATGAGGAAAAAATTGATTTTGGGGGTCACTGGCAATTTTGTGTTTTTGACATTCATACGGGCATCCTTTTCCCATCAAATTCTAGCTCATATACTTTTGCATATGTAGATTTTTCTAATTGGCGAGAGGGATGTGAATCGGAAGTGGACTTAGAGATATTTTGCCTTTTTGGTGAAAAGTGCTAAAATGCAAAACAAGGCCGCAAGCCCGCTAGAGTAAATTAATTCCTTAAGTCTTTTTGGTTTTTAAAGGCAAGGTGGAGCAACGGATGTCCAGGAGAGTTTGATATTTTTAACCTTTTCCCTAAAAAGGGTTAAAGTCTTAAAAGAAGGCGTGGCCCCGACAAAGAAGAAAATTAAAGGCTTGCGTGGGTCGGCGGGATGTTGGAGGAAAAAAGGGAAATGTTTCCTTTTGGAAAAATAAGTTAAAGTGGTAATTTGAAGCGTGGTTCCACAACGAATCATAGGGAGACATGTGTTAAAAGCATTGGCAAAGGGGTGTGTGGGCTGCCGGTGAGTTTTGAAAACTTTAAAATTTTGTGAAGGAGGTATGAAAAAAAAGGGAGTTGTGGTCCCGCAACAAATCACAGAGAGACACGTGGTAGGGAATGGCGGAGGTGTGGGATGGTGGAGGAAATGTCAAAACTTTTCCTTCCCAGAATATGATTAAAATATGAAATGAGAAGCACCGCCCTCAACCAATCATATGAGGAAACGTGTCTTGCAGAGGGTGGAGCACTGGAGGAAAATTGAAAAAAAATACTTTTTCCAAAAAGGTGGAAATATGTAGAATAAAGCCGCAATTCGATGGGACCCACATTGAGACACGTGTCAAGCTCATTTTCAAAGGGCGGAGGGGCGGAGAAAAATGTCAAAATTTTACATTTTTTCAAAAAGTGTTAAAATGTCAAAAAATGATCCCAAGCTCATTTCCAATCACATTGTGACACGTGGAGGGCTCAAATTGAAGGGAGAAAGGAAAATTGATGATAACTGTGCATTTTTCAGTTTAACCACCATTTTTCTCCAGAAAGTGTGGAAATGTGTTTTTACATCGATTTTGATCGAATTTTTGGCAAATTCATGTCGTTTGTGCCTGCAAGGACCAATCCAATTGGTTTTGAGGATCAATTTGAATATTAGGGATGTTTTTGAAATGAATTTTTTCCCTAACCCATCCAAAAATGTGAAATATCAAATCCAAAAGTTGTAGAGTCAAATTTTGGAGGGATAAGAATGAAATAATGAAAGGAAGGGGGTTTTCATGCTTTGAAGATGAAAAAACGTGCCTCTATAATGGATAATGATGTGAATTTTGTAATGATTCATCTCTTTTTGAGACAATGCAAACGTTTTTGACATTTTCTTTAAACATCTCTGTTTTAATCATGAGGATTTTTGTAACAAATTTGATCCTTTGGCATATTATTTTCTTGGGAAAGAAGGATCGAATGGAATTGAAAGCTATATATTTCATGAATTTGTCATGCAAAGGGTTGGAAGAGTTTAAAAAATCCTGGAAAACTAAAAATTTCACAGGGAAAATCTAGGAAGAAGCCCATTCTCTGAGAAACCACCTAAGAACCATTTCTAATTCCTTTTTGCATCAGATTTGTATCATGTTGAGTTGGTTTTAGTTGTAAATCCATCAACAAGCTCTGAGATTGTTCTTGAAACATTCCCTTGCTGATAAATTTGATCATTTCTGGATTATTTTGTGTTGTCTCTTGGCAAAATTTACATACACTTATGTTTCAGAATGCATTTCAAATTTGTGTTTCTTGTTTATTGTTACAGTCTTGTGTTTTAAATCTCTCTTGATCATACATGGTCTCATTTCTTGTGATTATTTTAGTGGCATTTGCAATCTCACATTCAGAAGAGCTTTCATTTGATAAATAGATACACAAATTTAAAATCACTTTACTTTCCTTGATTTCAGAGATTGTTTGTAAACCTTTGGGTACACCTTAGGTCATGATTAAATAGTGATTGCTAAATGATTCATTAGTTCATTCTAACTCAAGATTTTGTGATAGATGATCAAATATTGTGTGGAAAAGTACAGATCTAGGCCTCCATTTAATGCACATATCTTGGTTGAAGGGATGATTAACCATTTTGATACTTTCTGCTATTAAGTTTCTCCATATTTTGCTGAAATCCTCAAAGAGTCTGGTGGACCTTGGTTTGTCTTATCTAAACTCCCACCCAAAAAATCATTCAAAACAACTAATCCTACCCTATTTTACCCCTGTTTTGACCTATATACCCATAGAAGATCAAAATCCATTTGCTAAAGTATGTAGAATAGATTAGGATTTCAAAATGTCTTCAGTAACCCTTGCCTTGCATTGAAAGTATCTCCATAATCTGGAAGTGACAACTTGTGAAATTTAGATTTGGAGTGTTGATCATATTTTCCCAAGGCCCTTTTCATACTATTTGCACAAATTGAGGGATATCTTCATCTCCTTCACCATTTGAGGGTTACAAAAAGGTTCCCTTACCTTGGTTGAGAGGCACAACCTTAAACAATTAGGACAAGATCAAGTCCTATTTGAGTGTCGCTTAGATCACATCCTCGGCTACAAAATGACATTCATCATGATCTATCTCGTGATGCTTTGCTTTCGAACTGAAAAGGATAGCAAATTTGGGTACCAATAAGAAGGATGAATCCGCAAGCCGCTTATTGGTTCAAGACAACCTCAAGGCAGAAATTGAATCTGATATGGCATCAATTGGTGAGATAAGGATAGAATATACTCCAACTACTGATATAAATTAGAAGGGGGTCGATCACCCCAAGATCTAGACCATGAATAAGGACATGTGAAAGAATTTCTAATATAGGATGAGAATATAGAGATGGCTATTGAAATAGATGGTGAGAAACAGGTAAAACCATTAGCCCAGGATGAACAAGGAGTATCTAAGAAATTGATGGTTTTCCTTGAGAAACCCCAACAACGATTGCAAGAAGAAAAAGTTGGGACAAGTCTCGCAAAGGGGTGGAAAGGTGAATTGATTTCAAGTGAAGAGAAAGACATTCTTATTGTTCAGGCTATTGATCTTACTGCATTATCCTTTCCAAAGATGGTAAGAGCCTCCAAAAGGGTTAGGGTTATCACTAAGACTCATACTTGACCCATTAGGATCCAAAAATATAATATAATGTAATTAAATTACTTGATTAATTATGATTATCACCAGTAATAGAACACCAAATAACACAATATTACAGATAAATTCTCTCAATATGAAAGTATAATAGCTTGGCCACTTTGAGGGGGAAACCTCCAGAACATATAATAAGACTCAAATACTCAACATAATGATCATCCACTACCTATAACCCCTATTTATACTATTCTTATGTTATGGCCATCAGCAAGGCCGAATAACCAATGATAATAGATCATATATAAAAGAGATACATCATGATATTAAGTTATGATAGCAACAATTCAGCTATATCCATCCCATGTAAGATATATAATTAAGGTCGTAACATGACCCTCCCCTTCAAAGTAACATTTTCCCCAATGTTGGGAAGACCTAGATGTTGTGCATGAATGGTTCATCTTCCCATGATGCATCCTCGGTATTCATATTCTTCCACTTGATCGGTACTCGTGAATGACTCGGTCCTCGGTTTTTGGTGCATGTGTGAAGAATTCCTTCAGTTCCAATATGATCCTTCCTTCCTCGTCTAGTTCCTAAGCACCGATTGGGTGGAAATGTGATGCCTAATAATTTTCTTTAAGAAAGAAACATGGAAGACTGGATGTATTCTACTTCTGGAGGGAGCTCTAGCTTATATGCCACACTACTAATTTTCTACAAAACTCAGTAAGGACCATAGTATTTAGGAGCAAGCTTATTATCCTTTTGCTGTTGTCTCAAGGATAATTGCTTATATGGCTATAACCTTACAAAAACAAAGTCTCCCTCTTCAAAGTTTTGCTCACTCCTATGTTGATCACCCTTGTTGCTTCATACCAAATTTTCTCTAAGACGAGAGAGTACCTCATGTTGATGCTGAATGTGATCTTCGACTGCTCTCACCTTTTGTTTGACCTTCAAACTAGATATGAGTGATGGAGGATGGTACCCATAAAGTGCTAGAAATGGAGACATTTTGGAGGAGGTATGAAATGAAGTATTGTACCACCATTCTGCCAGTGGTAACCATTGCACCCAACATTCTTGTTTATTTGAAGTAAAACATCGAAGATATCCCTCTAAACATTTATTTACCACCTCAATTTTCCCATCTGATTGGGGATGATAAGAGGAACTCTAGGCTAGTTGGGTACCTAGAAAAGAGAATGATCAGTCCAAAAGTTACTTGTAAATATTGGATCATGATCACTTACTATAATTTTTGGCATGCCATGGAGATTTTGAACTGTATCCATAAAAGAGATGGAAACGATACTAGGCTGGTGAAAGGATGAGCCATGGCACAAAAATGAGAATATTTGGTAAGTATTTATACTACAACCATGATGCCACTTTTCCCTTCTAATTTTGGTAATCCTGTGATGAAATCCATTAATACCTCTTCCCATCTCTCACTAGGAATAGACATAGGTTGAGAAGACCATGTGTCTTAATGGTCTTGCCCTTATTTTTTTAAACCAAACATTCGCCACAAATTTTTGAACATCTTCTTTCAACCCCTCCTAAAAGAAATCCTTCTTAACTCTATGATATGTTTCTCAGACCCAAAGATGGCCACCTATTGGAGAAGAATGTAGCTCTGAAATAACATGGTGTTTAAGTGTAGATTTCTTACATAGATATAACCGATCTTTGTACCATAATGTATCCCACTTCCATATAAATTGATTTGATATGGACAGATCTCAATTGGAGATTTTGAATGAGAGTATGTGTGGTTGCATCTTTCTTCCATTCTTCTTGTGCTTGATCTACCCAATCTACATGTAGTATAGAGATGGCACATAATAATGCTTTGCAGACTCATCCCTCCTGACAGAGCATCAAAGAACCAAATTTTCATTTCCTTTCTTATAAACAATCTCAAAGTCATATCCTAACATCTTAGTGACCAATTTTTTTGTTCTTCTCTGAAGATAGACATTATTCTAAGAAATATTTCAAACTATCATGATCGTTTTACCCTAAAATGTCTACCCATCAAGTATGGTCTCCATTGTTTGACTACATGTAGTATTTCCATCATTTCCTTTTCATATGTTGGTTTTAACAAATTCTTTTCTTTTAGTTTTCATCTCTCAAAAGCAATGGGGTGTCCTTCTTGCATTAATCTGCTCCGATTCCATTTCTGAAGCATCGCACTAAACTACGAAAGTTTTGGATAAATCTGGGGTTGCCAATACTGGAGTGGTGCACATAGCTACCTTTAATTTTTCAAATTCCCTAGATGCTTCCTCATTCCACTGAAAGGAGTCCTTCAATAATTTTGTGAGTGGTGCTGCTATATTGCCATAATTTTTGACAAATCTACGATAATACCCTATGAGACCTAAGAAACCTCGTAATTGTTTGAGGGTTCTTGGGGTTTCCCATTCCACCATGGCCTGGATCTTGTGAGGGTCCACCTTAACACCTTCATGAGAAACAATATGGCCCAAGTATTCCACTTCCTATACCCCAAAAGAACACTTTGAAGGCTTGGCATAAAGTTGATGTTTCTCTAAGACTTCTAAGATAGTATTGACGTGATGTAAGTGTTTCTCCCATGATTTGTTGTAGATGAGTATATCATCGAAAAATACTAAGACAAAATTTCTTAGGAATGGTCTAAATACTAAATTCATCAAGCTTTAGAATGTGGAGGGAGCATTGGTAAGGCCAAATGGCATCACTAGGAATTCATAATGGCCTTGATGAGTTCTGAAAGTTGTCTTATGAATATCTTCTTGCTTGACTCTAATTTGGTGATACCTAGAATGCAGATCTAGTTTTGTAAAATAAATGGCACCATGCAACTCATCTAATAAATCATAAATGATGGGAATAGGAAACTTATCTTGGATAGTGAACTTGTTAAGCTATATGTAATCTAGAAACATGCGCCATCTTCTATCCTCATGCGACGCACCATCACAACGGGAGAAGAATAGGAACTTTGACTACTTACGAATAATACCCATTTCCAACATTTCCTCCACCATCTTCTTGATCTCACTCTTTTACACATATGGATATCTATAAGGCTTGATGTTGGGGGTTGACTTCCTAGAATTAATTGAATAACATGATCATGCTCTCTTTCACGTGGTAATCCTCTTGGTTCCTTGAAGACAACTTCATGTTGATTAATAAACTTTTGAAGATCAGGATGCAATACCTTCATTTTCGGTTGGACTTCTATAGAGAATAATCGTGCTACAAAACCTTCAAAACCATTTTTAAGAATCTTCAGTAGTTGGTGAGAACTCACCACTAGAGGATCTTTAGCTTGTAGACCTCGAAGTTAAAATTTTTTACCCTCAAAATGAAAGTGCATGAACAATTCCTGGAAATTTATCTCTATGGTTGCCAAGGTAGTGATCCATTGAACACCTAAGACAATATCAGCTCCACCCATGGGAATAACAAACATTGTAGATTCCAATATGTAATCACCCATCCTAATTTTGACTTTATGGCATTTACCTGAACATTGGACTGTGCCACCATCTACAAATCATTACTTGAAATTCGATCTTTGGGTAGATGAAACAATTTATTCTTATTTCTAATTTATGATTGATGAAATTATGTGTGCTCCTAAATCAATCAAGACTATTACCTTATGCTTCTTAAGATAACCCACAACTTGAAGGGTTTGTGGAGTACTAATACCTAATAGAGCATGGCATGAAATAATGGGCTAAGGATCTCTAGATTCTTCCTCTAATTTTTCCACTTCCTTTGTTGATGTTGCCTCATATTATTCCTCATCACCAGATCCTTCAATGTAGAACAATTTTTTCTCAGAACATTTATGATTTGGTCCATATTTGCTATCACAGTTAAAGCATAACCCTTTGGCTCTTTTTTCTTCAATTTGTTGAGGTGTCAACCAAATTAGCCGAGGGTAAGAAGGAGACAAGGTGTTATGATCTTTTATGCTAGAAAAGGTCTACCTTCTATTGGAAAGAAATTTTTCCTCTACTCGACGTGCCATGATAATAGAATCATAAGCCTTGAGCGGGTTAAAAATGCATACCTCATGCTCAATGTGGTCCTTAAGACCCCCAAGAAACAGGGAATTCAAATACTCTTTTGTAATATCCTCCACATGTAAGGACAAAGTTTGGAATTGATGGACATACTCCTTAACCGAACCAGCTTTGGCGTAAATTTGCTAATTGGTGAAGTAATTCTCAAACACTAGAACTATAATGTAATTGAAGGTCTTTAGTGAACACTATCTAGGTGACATCTAGGCCATTCTTCTGCCTTTGAGCACATAACCAACGATACCAAACAAATTGATCGGAGTTCTAGGTATAAGGATGCCACAGCTTACCTTTTTTCTTTTTGGAATTTGATGGAGATCAAAGAAATTTTCCATTTGGGTAATCCAATTGAGTGGATCCTTCCCATAAAAGTTACTCATTTCAACTTTTGGAATCATGCCCCTCCATTGGTGAGAAGATCCACTTGAATGATTAAAGTATCCTACCTGATTTGAGTGATTTGGATCTGTGTGACCGTTTCTAGTAGAACCCATATGACTAGCATTGGAAGTTGTATTAGAAATAACATTCAATAACTTCTACCGCATTGCATGAAAATCCTTCTGAATCTCACTCCTAATGCTACCTTTCAGTTGATGAAGCTCAACATTAAGGTCATCCTTACTCACCATATTGTTTACCCTTTCTTGAAGTTGGATGACCACCTCAGATACTCCCGAACCAGAGAATTTGAAGCCATATCTTCTTTATTTGGGTTCATTCCTAGAGTTTCTTTTCCTTTTCCTTGGCCTTAGGTAGATCTACCACCATAACGAAGGATGTGGGCCTAGGGGTAGACTTAATAGGGAAGAATTTTAGGGTTTAGGGTTTCATAATTTTTTTGGCTGAATATAGGAATGTATAAAATAGAAACCCGAGCTATTTTTTGGAGGGGTTTCCAAAAATATAAGAAATTTGAAAATTTTCCAAAAATTACACCCTAGGAAGCCAAATTATGAATAAATATAGAAACATAATAACTTTACAAAATAAGTCAAAACTTATTGAAATTTGGAGAAGCTTACTTGACTTATTTCACCTCACTACAAAAAAAAATGCGTAAAAAATTCACTACCAATCTTGAGATATAGCTGGACCTTTAGAATTAGGGTTTGACGCAATCTCGCCAAGATCAAGCTCTGATACCACTTGTAATGAAATCACTTGATTAATTATGATTATCACCAGCAATAGAACACTAAATAACACAATATTGTAGATAAATTCTCTCAATATGAAATTATAATAGCTTGGCCACTTCGAGGGGCAACCTCCAAAATATATAATAAGACTCAAAACTCAACATAATGATCATCCACTACCTATAACCCCTATTTATACTATTCTTATGCTCGCCATGAGCAAGGCTGACCAACCAATGATAATAGATCATTATAAAAGAGATACATCATGATATTAAGTTATGATAGCAACAAGTCACCTATATCCATCCCATGTAAGATATATAATTAAGGGCGTAACACATTCCTTTAGGAAAACCCTCAAGGGATCAACTAAAACAGGAGTGTCGAGGCGAAATGACCTATCATGCAAAGGTGAATGAAGACATGATAATGAAGAAGTAATTAAATGAACAAGTCAAAGATATGAGTTATAGTAGGCAATAGCTAATTGGGAATACCAACCACACCCAATAAGATACCTCGATAAATACCCTTGAAGGATTGGATAAGATTGATAAATTTTTCAAGAAGATCCAAGTTGTAGAAACATGAATTGAGAAGTTAAAAAGGAAGGGAAAAGCAAAAATTGAGAAAGCCAGGGTAAAATACGAATAACTAAAAAGTAGGCTTAATGAGATTGATGAGATAAATGAGAAATGTAACAATGAAATTTTTTACTTTGAGGGAATTTTTCCCAAATTAGACCGCATTACTCAGCTCAGTGATAAATTTATTGAGCAGAAAATATTGTGATAGCAGAATTCAGAGGAAGTCAGCATGCCTTGGAAGAATTAGCAAAAATCGAGTGGAAACTTTGAATGGGATCAAAGAAAAGCTTGAAGTTAAAAGAAATTGGGTTGATGATACTCTTGATGCCATTGATTTGAAACTGGAAGACATGGTATTTGAAAAATTCAAAAAGAGTTATGGTGATTTGAATATTTATTTCTTGATCAACTCTTTTGAAAGGAATATTCAGAAGGATGATTTCTCTTATGAAGTCATTAAAAAAATGAGAAAAATTGAGAATAGAATTACAGAGTTGAAATCTAGGCCACTGGAATATAAGCATAAGATGAATCATTGTATGGATGTGATAGCTATAAAGACATTAATCTTCCAGCACCACACTGGGCTAGATGAAAGTGAAATAAATAAGATTTTCCAGAGATATGATCTGCATACGTGGAAAGATTATAAAAAGAACAAAATGCAGAAGTGGAAACTGAAGAAGAAAAGGATGTAAATATTAGAAATGACGAACAAGTTTAGGCTTGTTTCTCTTAAAATTTGTACTTTCTTCCCATACTTCTTCTCTAAGCTAATGTTTTAACTGTTATCTCTGTTTCATTAAGGATAATTGTTACTCTGAAATTCATTGTTTTCTCATATCAATTGTAAAATAGTATGATACATTAGTTTTATATGGCTTAGATAAAATTCAATACACATTTGTATAAGCATATAAACTATTATGATGTTTGTGCTTCTTGCATGTTGAGAAAATAACAAAATGGGGTTCTATAGGGGCCCCTGCCCATGGAAAAATAGGGTTGTATACATGTTGAGAATAATGAAAACAAGGGAAAAACAATGTTCAGACGTCTTTTATTTCCTCTTCAAAACTTCCCCCTAATGGAGGAAGCTTGTTCAACAACTTATTATTCATCAACAATAATTCACTTGAACCTTGTGTCATCTAGGAAAAATATGAAGACCCTACTAGATCTTGAGACATCCCCATCTCCATCAATGACTCAAGAGTCATTCTAGGACTGTCCATGATCTTTGCCATCTCAATTCTTTTTTTTTGATGGGAGGACACCCAATCTAGAAGATCCAAACCACCTATGAAGAAGGTTTTTTTCCCCTTCCCCTTGTGAGAGATTGACTTACTAGGAGTAGATTGAGAGGGAATACCTAAGGTAATTAGAAGGGAAAGAACTGCACCTTACAGACTGGGAAAGTTATGAGGTCCTGAGCTCGACCCAAATTCCCATCTCCTTGTGAGGGGTGGACACTCTCTGGGAGAAGGAATTGGACGAGGGCCCGAAAATTCATGCTCTGATTGAGGATCAAGAGGCACTAAACGAGAGGATGATCAAATGGAAAATCTAACCCTATTGTCTAGAGTGGATTGTATTGTTTCTCTTGAATGAAGATCAGATATGAGAACTCTTCTTCTCCATCTAAGATAATGATTGGGGGTTGAGAGCTTGATTCTCACTTTCTCTTACCTAAATATGGTGTTGAAATTAAAATTGGTTGTGAAGAATCATGTCTCGTCCGCCTTCTCCAAAGAGATGATCCTCTACTCTAATTTATCTACCTTATGAGAGATGGAAGACACGGTGTCAATGGAAGATTTTTTGTATAATACATATGATTCCTTAGGAATATCCTTTAATGAAAAATCTTCATCACATAGGAATGGACACTAATAATCGATCTTCCCAAACACTTGGGGCCTCCTTTCAATCCAGAAATTTCTTTAGGACTTCAGGATTTTTCAGATGTTCCCATAAAAAAGATGAAAATACATGACCTGAAAGGCTGTGAATACATGATTGATCCTAATCATCCTTGTAAGAAGCGCTAACCGAACTTGCCAATAAGTCAGGGGTCCTCTGGTGTCTCCTACACACTCTATGTCAAATAAGGCCCTAAAAAAGCCTCATCAGGGCCACTGTGTCAAAAATATGATTCAAATCCTCTAAAGAAATTTCTTTCAAGATTTGTGCTATAAGTACCTTTGCCATTGTTTGATAATAAATATGAAAAATATTTACCTTCAAAATAAGAAAAGAAGCACATAATGGTGAAAGGGAAGAACCAAGTTTTATAGTGAAGGGGGTGCATATTGATTTGATCAAGAGAAATCTTTCCCATGAGATGAAAGAAGATTTCTCTCAGCTCACACAAATAAAATTTAAGAGTTAGAAGGGATTATAAATGAGAATAATTGATGAATCAATATGATTTGACAAGATCCATGTGTGGTAATTAAGCTAATAAGACATAAAATGGAATGCACAACACCCAAGATGGATTCTTGGGAAGTAGATGAGGGTATATGTCATATCGAAATCATCTGGAAGCACTCAAAGGTCATCAAAAGTGATTATCCAATCAATATGTGGAAAGAATGATTAAAATAATATGTCAAAAGTGATGACTGGTATCCTACCAAACACAAGCGAATTAATTGAAAAGACTTGTATTTTGTACACTGGCAAGCTTAAGTGAAGATTTTCAAAAGAGTGACTTATTTTAAAATAGATATTGTAAAGGGAATATTCATTAGAATATTCATGTTTGGGGGATTTTAAGGTTAGTAAGTGAGTTGAATGGTATAAAGGCGTGAAAGATAATCACACAAGAAGGGGGTTATAATTTTCTGAGAATTGTTCAAAGAAAAGAGAGCTAAGTAAAACACCATTTTCCAAAATCTTATCTCGAGAAACTCGTTATTTCCTTTCAGTGTCTTCAAATTTAATCATGTCAAGATGGTTGCAAGTGTCTAGCCATTGACAAGCTTTGAGACTGTAAATAAATATTTCCCTTGCTGATAAATTTGATAAACCTTGAGTTAATTGTGTTAATCATGAGCATCGTTGTGTCTAATTTCATTTTCGATGTTTTCAATAAGTCATTCATGTTCCTGTTGCAATATTATGTTAGGAATTCCTCTGAATCACATAATATCTTGTCCTTGTGGTAGTATTGTGGTATTTACAATTGTGAAATGAGAAGAGCTTTCGTATTATTGTGCAATAAACAATTTAAATTCATTTTACTTCCACTCTGTTGACGCAGATTGTTTATTAGCTTATGAGTGTATCTTAAGCATGATGAACCAGGAATATTTGATGTTTATTTGAGTTTTTGTACATGATATTTTTTTCAATTTATCGAATAATGTGTGAAACCTTGCATCTTTGGGCTTCCATGGGTGTGCATCTTCTAGTCGATCATTCATTGTTGATTATTTGAAGTGTTTTTATTATCTTGTTTGGAATATTTCCCAACTTTTGTCAAAATTTCTTAGGAATTTGGTATAATCAACTTTATCTTGTTTAATTCCCCAACAAAATTCATCTATAAATGATAAATCCTATAGGAATTACCCCTATTTGCACTATCTTTCCATAAATGCTAAGGATATTTGTTGGATCTATCCATCCTTTATTCAAAACATGCAGGAGAAACCAAGTTTTATTGTTGTCATTAGTAACTTGAACCTTATTTAGAAGACATCTCCATCCTCTAGAGTGACAACTCATGAGATTTAGATTATGTTGCATTGACCATGTCTTCTTAAGGTTTTCTTTTCAAATATCATAGAGGGAGAGTCCAGTATAGCTAATTCACTTACATCTCTCACAAATATGGGTTACAAAATGGGTCCTCTTACCCTAGTTGAAGGCACAACCAAAAATAGTGAGGGTAGGTCAAACCCTTTGCATGGTGCTACCTAATTTTTCCAAGATTGAGTGACAAAGAGTCATCCAAATCTTTCCTCACTACAAAACAACTTGAAATTATGATTCATCTTCCTCTAAGCATCCCTCTCAATGTGTTGATGCTTCTTGACCTCAAACAGAGAATAAATTTGGGTACAAATAGAGTGAACACCGAGGACTGCCATCTACCACAATTATCAAATCCGCCCCACTATGATCTCTTAATTTAAGGAACCTAGCTGCTGATTTGAGGAAGAAAAATAATTGAAGATTTGAAATATGTTTATTGACCGATTATAGTTTATCTACATTTTTTGAATTAGAATTTACAACTTTTACAAGCAACTATGAGCTTCCCACCACACCAGCTTTATCTTTCCTAAAGCGTGATGAACTATATACAAAGAATACACTAGCAAGAGAATAGAACATGTACACAAACACTTAGGAACTTAAAACCTACTCTAATAAATAATAAAAATGTTCACAACACTTGAAGTAATTGAAAAGACCTAAAATAAGATGTACAAGGTTGAGAAATTCTCCTATAGTGGAAAAATTTAAGATAGATTCCATTGCCTAGAATCTACAAAATGACTCTTAACCATCCAACTTAGCCAGCCGGAAGGAATTTCTACCTTTGCATTCAGTGATCATACATGGACCACTCCATATGGCATCAAACTTGGAATACTTTCTTGGCTTTGCATGATCAACATCCCACTTCAAAGCAGTGCAAGTCTCCTACTTGGAATGTCCCGGCTTTATCTTTTTGTCAAAGCTCCTCGTAATCAATTCTTGATCATTTTTCATGGTTTACATTACAGGTTATCTTGCCTCTTCTGATTCAATTATTTTGCATACCTAATTTCCAAGGGCTCAAACTCATCTAATTCCAGCTGCTTCATGAGCTCCAATGTTGGTAACTCAAGTGATATAGGCAATATTGCTTCCTTCCCGTATACTAGCTTGTATGGAGAGTTTCCTCTGTAGACATTTTAGGTGTGATTCTATCCACCCATAGACCTGATCTGAGATTTGTATGCTAGGTTCTCTGATTCTCATAAAGAGTTCTTCTAATGATTCTCAACAAGTTCTTGTTTTTGGATTCTTCTTGGCCATTACCCTGAGGGTAATAATTTAAAGAAGTGCTTGAGATAAATTATGTTTCTAACAACCCATTATGTGATTTTTGTGCCAAGAAATACCAATGAATTATCCGAAATGATAGTAGTAGGGACACCAAACCTCATGATTATCCCCTCATAGAAATCCAAGATTTTGGATTCATTTGCCTCCTTGAGTGCCACTACTTCAGTCCACTTGGTGAAATAGTCTGTTGTTGTAAGTATCCACTTGTGGCCTTGACTTGAATTTGGATTGATAACTCCAATGAAGTAAAATCCCCATTGTATGAATTCACTAATCTACCGAGATTGGATGAAGAGGTAGGGCTGCTACAACTGTTCCTTCCTATAAAGAATAAACACTAAACACCGTAGGCCAATAATATCTAACTTTCATGATTTTGAGAGCTGTTACTCATGGAGCGAAGTGGTCTCCTACTTCCCCATCATGGAACTCGTGTAATATCTTCTCAACTCCGAGTTTTTCAAACACACCTCAATACCACCTCATTCACATCCTTCTTGAATAGTATGTCATCAATGAGCAGATATATAATGGATTACAATTTGTAATATATCCTTTTAGCTTTGTTCCATTCTAAAGGGTACACACTGTTTAGATATAATGTACCATGTATTGAGTCCAAAACATAATGGGTGCATGATCGGATGGATTTCCTTAGTTATTTTATAGCACTAGGACAACCTCATGTTCATCTTCTAGTTCAACATGTTTTTAGAAGCCACTACTCACACAAACATTTTCTACAAACCAAATTGGTCACTTTGATTTCAATATCATATTCCATTACTCGAGCAATCCAACCTACCCTCTTCTCATTTAGATATTTGTTTAGGATAAATTCCTTGACACCATCATGAGACACTAGCAGCTTGAATCTTATTTTTTTGAGACCAAGTGTCTCCGAACTTCTTCAAACTCCTAATGAAAGCAAGAACATGCTTTTCAAGAAAATAATACCTTACTTTGTAATCTTCCAAACTTTGATCAAGAATGCTATGGGTAATTCGAACCTTCTTTATTTAGCTGTATAAAGATAGCTGAGATTGTGTCTGATCCTCCAAAATTATACAACATGAATTCCTTTGAAAATTATGGGTTGATAATATTTGGAGCTTATGATATCGTGCATACTCGATAGCCTCAAAACTCTCTTTTCCTTCTTCTATCCATCCAATGCAAAACTCTTCTTCAACATCATTGTTATTGGCTTCACAAGAGTGGTAAAATCAGGCACAAATATAAGGACAAAGTTAATCCTTCCCAAGAATATTTGGAGATATTTTTTGTGGTGTGGTAATGGAAGTGTTCAAATGGCTTCAAATATTTCGGGATCAATTATTAATCCCTCCTTTGAAACAATATGGCCCAGAAATTTTCCTCATGTCCTAATATAACACTCTTCTTCAGATTCAATGATACTCCAAATATTCTACATATTTTAAATACTTGCCTAAGGTGAAAGAGGTTCTCTACTGCATTCTTTGAGAAGACAATGATATCATCTAGATATATGAGCACTATATTATTTATTAGTCCTTTGAACGTCATATCCATAACTAACTGAAATGTTGTTTTGGCATTTAACAGTCCAAATAGCATCTTCTTGTAAGCATATGTGCCCCATTTCGTATTGAAGGTTTTCTTGAACTGATATTATTCCTTCACCATTATTTGATTATATCCTGAGTAGCCATCTAGCAATGAAAACCTTTCGAAACCAGCTACAACCTGAAAAATTTGTTCCATTAATGGAAGTGGAGAATGATCTTTGAGTGAAGCTCTATTTTGATCATGGAAGTCTACACACGATCTGATTTTTCCATTTCTATTTCTCACTGGCATCTGATTTGCAACCCAAATTTAATTTTTGATATAAAATATGATGTTAGCCTTGATTAGCTTGTTCAACTCTTTTCTCACGAGAGGTTCAATATGAGGATTCAGTGGCCTTTTATTTTTCCTGATGGGCTTAGTTTCCATATTCAATTAGATTGTATGCTGAGCCAAATTTGGATTAAAACATCTTAAATCCTTATAAGTCCATGTAAAGACATCTAGTAATTCCTGACAAAGTTAAAAGAATTCATATTTCTCTTGTCGAGTACTTGAATTTTCCAATTTGTAATATATTTCCTTCATCTACTTAAATGGGCTCTGAATCTTCACCCTTCACATGAATGTTTTCCTTTTCTTTCCAGAACTAATCATTTGGGTTGAATATTGATTCCAAAGTTACAAGGCCCTTAGGTAATTTTTTAGTTCTCACCTACACGGACACCACTTTGTCACCATATTGTTGTTCTAGCTTGTCCTGGTTTCTGCAAAGAACTTAGCCTCCTCTTGCAAGAATTTTATGATCTGCCGATCATTCTCGAAGACTTGCCAACTTGTGTTGTTGTCCAGGGACATCCGGTCTCATAACCACTTTGATATGAGGCTGATATTTCTCACTTCTAATACGTTCCACAACATCAAACACTACCCTAATTTCTACATGTCTATCTCATGTTCATTCATTCTTCTTTCTTGGGATGGAATTGATATTAAAATCTTGGAAATCTTCAATGAGATCCCATACCTAATTTTTATAATTCTTTAGAAGGTCATTCTTAGTATCATGTTTCCCTCATACTTGGTTCACAGCTTATCTCACTATCCCCAAACACTTGTAAGTTCTCGATACCTCTCTTTCTTTCCCAATGCAATCTATGAATCAAGGCTTCAACTCAAATTGTGTTTTTGAGAAAGAAAATTGAAAACAAAAAGCCGAGTAATATTTCATACCTTGTGGTGAGATAAGCATGGTTCCTCATCTAGAATCCTTCCTACTTCTTGAGCCATAAAAGAATAGCTTCCATACCTCATTATAATCTTTAGCATCTACCTTGGTGATACTAGGAAGCAAAATTTTCTTCATGCAAACAATAGACCCTAATTCAACTTCTTCCATTTCCTTGTAAGGGTTGAATGCATGTCTCTTATTGGCCCAATCATCAAGGGTTGAGTCTAGAATGATTTTAACTTTGGTTCGAATACCTGTAACATAACTCATGGACCAAGAATGACATCATGACAATAACCAATCACTTAAAGAGAGCTTAAACCATGACTAGACCTACTTAACCATGCTCCAAGACAACACTGAACTCACCAAAAATTGACACTACCAATCAACCTTCATGATTGAAACCCGAATAACATCACATGGAGACTCATACAACACCATGAAACCCTTTTCCATAAATGGAGTTGACATCAATGAAAACACTAACACATAATGGCCAACAATCTCCCCTTTGTCATTGATGGAAACCACATTTAGAAATATCGATGGAAACCAAAAAGAAAAACACACACATGACCTTATTCCTATATTTCTAATGCTTCTCTCCACCTATTACATATTTTAATAAGGATACAATGAATCTACTACATGTAAATGGCAACACTTAGTGGAAAAAATGCACAAAAATAACTTACTTGACTACATTAACTCCCCCTAGGAATGAAATATCTCTTCTTTGACTTCAATATTAGCATATGAAGATCCTCTAGACCTGATAAGAGCCAAAAAGTAGCCCCTCTTGAAAATATAATCTCCATTTTTTCCTTCATTCATATTTTTTATCCATCCCTAGGTCAAAATCATATAAGAAATCACAAAAAAATCTACCTCGATAGCTAGTAAAACAACCTTTTGGACCACGTTCCCTAAACTCCAACTTTAGTTCCATTTTGAAAAAAACTATTAGCCATGGAATCTCAATCACAATATGAAGTTCACATTCATCACCCCCTACGCTAATATAACCTCATTCTAACTAAAAATGTAAAATGTAAGTACTTACCTTGTTTGAATGCCTTTAAGGTAAATACAATTCTTACCATAGTCCTTGAAATGCTTTTTCAATGTTTTCACCTCTTTTCAAGCTATTACACCTATTTGAGTCTAGAAGACACTTAACCTTGTAATATAACTACAACTCAACCTTTTATTTTCCCTATTTTATCATCATAGTGCCTCATACACCTAATTATTTCCTCTAAAACACCTTATTAACTTAGATGAGTGGTAAGATGGAATCATTTAGTTGACAAACTATTAACCACATTCAATGCATCTCGTACAATACTTCTATACATTTTAAACACTTGATAAAAATAAAAATAGGGCCCTTCCTACCTTATATGTGCTTATTAGGAATGTATGCATGCATTTTATACCTCCATACCATCACAATTCCTATAACTCAGCTAATCATGGAAGATTTTAGTAATCTTACCTCTCCATATAGTTTTATACTCGACTTCTGGGACTTAATCTTAACCATGCATCCCTTGTCTACATCATCAAAGAGAATGAGATAGATCATGCTTTGAGAAAATTGTATGAAGAGGTTACTTCCTTATTATTCTTAAAACCTCATCTCACTAGATCATCTCGACTATGACCCTTTAATCAACAATCTTGTAACGTAGAACACTACAACAATACCCTTCATGAAACTTGAAAAATCAAATCACTTAGATTTCTGATTTTCCACTCAAAATGTAAAATTCCCATCTCCTATTGAATTGAAGAAATACGTGAACAAATTTAAGAAGAACAAGGCCACCCCAACACTTATCATTCATTTTCTAAGACCCTTTCCATCTCATGAATCTTATTGAGACACTTTTCACACATCTTGAGCTACATAAAACTTACATACCTAAAGAGTTCCACCTCTATCACAAGTTAAGTGTCACATTTTGTCATGATGCATTGAAAACAAAGACTCAAGATGACCATATTAAAATATTCTCATACCCTATGAATGAAAATTTCTTGTCAAGATCAATCCTTTGAAGTTTTAGAGATTTGGCTACTTACATAAAATCTTAATGTCATCTTAAACTTGCCACAATTATTTTAGCATCTTCCAATACTTCACACAAACACTCACTCCAAGATACTCCATCTTAAAAACTAGAATTTTATCCACCCTTTATCTTATTGTGATTATACCAAGATTCTCGGACCTTGATACTTAGTAGAAATTGCATTTACTCCACTATCTAGCCTATCTTTTTAGGTCCTGTCATACTTACCCAAAATACTATCAAAGATAAATAAAGGAGCAAAAATGTCTAGATCAAATTATTTAAAAATCATATAGACAACCTTAGAACATATATTTCAACAAAAAATCATGTATTTTGGTTGGTTCGTTATTAGGAAACTCAAATTTTTGTTTTCAAAACCCTAAATTGGGGGTTTCTCCACAATTTTAGCTCGAGAGGGAAAAATTTATATTTCTTGTCTAATTTTGATCATTTCTTGAATTTTCAATACTTGAGGGTCTGTGTCAACCACGGAAACTATATTTGTACAAGATATTCCCGAAAAAAACTCTTTAGGAAATAACCAACCATGATTTCTATTTGGAACCCATCATACCTTGTTATAACAGAGACCTTAAAACTTAACCATTTATCTCAAAATATTTGCATATCTGGAAAATTATTTCTTGAGACATAATGAGTACCTGTAGGTTCATGATTTTTCTCTTTACACTCATATTGTACACATATAAACACCTCTCTGTAGACCTTAAGATTTGAATGAAACTATTTCTTCCTCATAGCACCATTTAGGCCCTTTCCGATAACCCGTAGCTCATCATTTTTTTCTTTAAAATACCAAGATACCCTATATTCACTTACTCCATTCAACCCTCATGATGCATAAGCACATGAAAGGCTCCAAGATCACACCTATCTTGTCACATCACTTCAAAATCACATCACTAACTCAAAATATCAAAGATAATAGACCTTGTTCAAGGTTAAGTCATAACAATCTTGGAATCAAATATCATAATATGTTGTTTCAAGACTTTGCAAAAACCCCTAAAATCCACTACAAACCCTACACATCTAGTAACACATGAAATCATTCCTATAGAGAATACACACACTATATTCACCTTGGAACAGTCACTTTAGGATTTCAACTCTTACACTATGTCCTTTAAATAGGATGAATACCTTGAATACCAACTTAATACCTGAATAACACTTGATAAGAGATCTTATAAGGACATTATTCCTTATAATATCATAGCTAGACTATACCCTACACCTATGGAGCTTTGATTGGGCATGAATTCTCATTTTAGGCTTGTATCCACGCTCAACACCAACATGTTATCACCTTTATGAGATATTTTCCTCACACCAAGTTGTACCTTGTTATTTTTATCCTTTTTTGAAGCTTAAAAACATGTCTTCCATGGATCTTACATCCTTAATCACTGATTGCACCCTTTTTATGCACTAAGAAAAAGACTCATCAAATGAGAGAAATGTAACATCCCTTGATAGAGATCATATAATGAGAGAAATGTATTATATTGATAGAGATCATTTTTCAATCCTCTCATTAGGCTTCTTTAGGAGGTCTTTATAAACTTAGATTAGCTTTTATCCTACTCTACCTCTCCTAGACTCTAGATGTCAAGATCTATCTTTAAAGTAATTTCACCAAAGTTCTCTAAAATGTGATGTCCATGATACACTCTAGATATATTGAATGCATGTATTTCATTTCTGTACTTTCATAAGACTTATTAGGCCTTTTACAACACCATACACTCGTGTATGACTCATAACATATTAAATTTTATAACATGAACACCTATGTACTCTTTTCAACATGAGTTAACAAACTTACAGATTTAAGTTTACCCTTGAAAAAATTCATATCGATATCTCAGTATAGAAAAGTTTTTCAAGACTTTGCAGTACTTCCTTGAATGAAATTTCACAACAAAACCTCTTGATAAGAAAAATTAGCCTCTTTAAGAACCTTCACACTATATCATTGAAGACCTCTATGGACTTTGACACCCATAATATTGCAATAAAAACTTAGATCATTGATTGAGAGTCTTTGATTGACCATCAAAACTATTCTTAGGAACCAATTTTTTTAACAACTTTACGCACCTAAAACTCAGGTGATATCGACCAAAACCTTCATACAACCTTGACAACTCGGACATACAACTAGGCACACCTCTTTTTACTCACACGTTGATACACGATGCATACAATAAGCCTTTTATTTGATATAAAAAAATACATTTACATCCTTCCGTTAGAAACACACAAGACTCACATTGAGTGACAACATGAAAAATCTAACCCACAAACTCGGAGACCAACTTTGAAGACATACATTCTTAAATTTTCAAATTTTACACTCACACTACTTTGAAACCTAGACTAGATTCAATACTCACTTTACAAACCTCCGACTTGACCATGATGGATGATAACTAAGAGAATAACATTTTACAACTTTTACAACCTCTCCAAAGACACAAAGATTCAAAATCAAAATTTTCTTGATAATACATGACTCAAACCAAACTCTTATTTATGACCATTCCAAAACATAAAGAATCATGACACATGACTAGTGAGAACAACCAAACTTAGTCACCTAATAAGATAATAATGACTAAAAACTCATCGATAAGTTATTTAACATACCTTATAACTTTTGTGGTATCCCAAAAACCAATATTTTTCATCCCCTCATGTACTGAAGCATGAAGACACATGTGATATTATTAAAATAAAGAAAACATTCTTCCCTGAATGGAAATGGGCTTGTTGACCTTATTCTCAAGCTTGATGGAACTGAAATCCTCTTTGTTAGCTAGTTTTGACTCTTCAACTTTCATACTTTGAGAATCGATATCTTGACCACATCTAAGGCATTGTTATTATTCTTGAGAACTCTTCCATTTTTCCCATCAGTATCTTGAAACCTATTGGATTCCCTTATAACTTCACCTTGGTGATAGAATCCAAACAATGTGTCCTTTTCTGTGACATTTGAAATAAACAATTATAATATTCTTATTTCTTGTTCAAACACACTCAAGTTCCATCCACAATCCTTAGCCTTATGCCCAAATTCACAACATGAAAATAATTCACCCTTGAAGATACCTACACCATTCTCAAAATACATTCTCTTGCAATCTCTAGCTCTATGACCAAAATCATGACAAACAAAGAAATATCCATGAAATAGAGTACCATAACTCATAGCATTAGGTTTTCTAATAGGATTATACCTTCTCAAACCAGTCTTCTTAATCACCTTCTCATCTAATTTTGAACTTGGACCAGCTTCTCCATCACTCTTCACATGTTCTCCTTCAAACCCTAGGCATGTTTTGTCATCTATGGCTCTTTGACCTTCTAAAACCCCATCAAGATCTTTGGATCTATTCTCAATCTTCTCATACATCCTCAACCTACTAGATGCACTCTCCAAATCTGATTCTAGGGATTTCAATATTTCCTCATACTTGGAACAAATAACCTCTTTCTTCTTTATGGATTTGGACACACTACAAAAATGTTATTCAAAACTCGATACCATGATCATGATATTTATCCATTTTAATCATTTTATCTTACAATCCAAAAACCAAAGACTAATAAATCTCATACTTTATCCTCTAAAGATCAGTTGACTTACCAATTTGTGCTTCTAGGATCTCCTTCAAGTTGTTAGAATTGATTCTCAAGGACCCACTCTGATACCAATTATTGGAAGAAAATGGACTAAGAGGGGGGGTGAATTATTCCTAAAAATCCTTCAATTAATTTTCCATAAATCATTCATCATCATTTATGCAACCATTAAATTAACCATGAACCATAAAGGGGAAGAAAACCCACTGAAACATAAACTTTATTTATCTATGCTTCATATTTATTGAGGCACTAAACCTTAGTTTAGTAGAGCACCAACCCTACAAGGAGCACCATACCCTAATTTAGTAAAGAACCAAATCCAAAAGAAGGCTACAACCCCTAGGATTACTAAGAACCAACTCAACCACCTGAATAGGTTTGATATTTGATTTTTTTCCCACCACAACCGATGGATATCTCTTATCCAACTCACAAACCCTTTCTCAAATCATAGGTTTTCAAAATTACTCTATCTTCTTCCTTCTCAACTTGTCTTTCTTCTAAACACTCACTCTCATGATTTCAAACCTTAATAAAACTTAAACACATCGGATCAGCCTTAAAATCATTCCTTAACACCTTCAAAACACTCTCATCTAGGTTGCACTTTTCCTCTCAAGCAACTAGTGCACAAATGACCCAAAAATATGCTTCATATGCTTCTCTTGATATAAACTCAAAGTAGGTAGGTCCTACATCACATTTTAGACCCAATAAACTTTAAAATATTCCATTACATCAATATAAAAGGTTACAAATAACCCAAATATGTTGGACATGCCAAAAACCACTTATTATGCACCAATAAGCCTCGAATCCCTCGGTAGGATGAGAAAAATCCCCTCATGCCGCTTTTTTTATTCAAGCTATTAAAATCACTGCACATGAGTAAAAATTAAATTTAAACATCATCCATGGTCATAATTTACTTGATCCAATCATATTATTTCATTTAATGCACCCATCGGCTCATATTCTTCACAAAACAGCTTGTTTAACACCATGTCTTCACCTTTGGGCCTCAAGACTACCAAAGATGAAATCAACTATGGAATGTGACAATTATATGGAAATATAAATACCTATAAAACACATCTATTCAAGTTATATTTCATGAAATATTCATTGGTTTAAACCATAATAACTTTACTCTTAACCAAAACAAGCTACCCAAAACCAGTTTATCAAACTCAATCACCTTCTTATCGTGTTTTGGAAGTGGATTGTTAAATATCTTGGGCTAAGGATTTTCATTGATAGGTACAGAAGTTGTATGCTCTAGAAGCTCAATTTTATAATTGTCGATAAGATCTTGAATGAGATTTCAAAGTTTGAAACAACAATATGTAGAATTCCCTATGCATTAATGATAGTCACAATGTAATTTTTCATCATAATTATGACCTTTTGGATGAGATGGATCTAATTGAAGAGGAGGAGGAAGTGTGATGAGATTAATTTTGACAATTTGTGGAAGAAAAACATGTGGAAGGACAATTAACTTCATGTATGGTTTCCTAAGTGGTTGTGATTGAAGCTCTTTAGTGGTGGATACCGTTGAAAGTGATTTTTGCATCAGTTAGTTTGGTTGCTGATGGTTTAAATGTTGAATTACTTTGAAAATGTGTAGAAGATGACACTTACTCTTGATATTTAAGATTTCCTATAGATAAGAGTTTAGTTTCACAAAGCTTAAGAGTATGACATAGTTGATCGAATGAGGAGATATCTCAAAGAGAACACTCTCCTAGAGAGGTGGTAATAGACTTTGAATGAATAAGTCTTGAAGCTTAGAGTCCACAAGCACATTTGACATCTTAGCTAGGTTTTTTTGTATCGTAAGACATAATTTTCTAAGTGTTCATTAGATCCTTTTTTAAGTTGTGCAAATTGAGCATAGGATATCTTAGAGTTGATGTTGATAGAGAAGTGAGTGAGAAAATCATCAGCCAGATGCATGAAATATGTTACCGAGTGGACAAGTAGGTCATAAAACCAATGCATCACATAATCTTGTAAGTCTGTAGGGAAATATATTTTCTAATATGGTATGGTCATCTGCATAGTCGAGGCATGCCACATGAAAAGATTAGAGGTGATCTTGCGGGTCACCATGGCCTTTAAAGATGGGTAATCTAGGTGAGATGAAGTTAGGTGGTAATGGATAGGTGGAAATGATAGGTGAAAAAGGAGTGTTTAGAATCGTAAAGTCCAAAGATGGTGATACATGAGAGGTAGCGAGTTGGAGCTGGAAAATTTGCATCTATAGATCCTGATATAAAGAAGTTAAATTAGGAGTATTTGAAGAAGAGCCATGCTATGTATTGGGAGTACTAGGGTGAATGATGGGAGCAAGAGGTTGTGGGAATAGGAGTGGAAATATAAAGGGGTTAAGTGGAGGCCATGGGAGCCAAAGAGTGAGAAAAAAGGGGTTCCAAAGCATCATGGGTGTTCTTAGTAGTAATCAAATCATGTAGAATATGCAGAAGATGAGTGGGATTACTTCACAAATATTTTCAAAAATCAATGAGCGTGTTTAATTGTTCTTGGTCAATGTTGGTATCTTCATCGTATGATTTTTCACTATCAAATGCTTCTATTTCGCTAAGAGGAACATTGTGAGAGGTATCCAATGATTTTTTCAGTTGTGGCCATTGAGGTGGAGATATCAACCATTGATTTGGAAAGTCTACAGAAAGATGAAGAAAGCTCACAATATTGAAAAGACCCAAAATGACCACTATGGGTGATGGGCATAAGAAGAAGAAATCCATAGAGAGAAGGTAGATTTGAAGGTTGGGTTCACCAAAATGATTAAGCTAAAAATGTAATTTTATATGCCTAATCTAAATGCAATATTGCAGTAAATGAATAATAAATTAAGTACAACAATACACCCAAGTAAACTAAGCAATAAATAATGAAACCCTAATTGCAAAGAGAGGGTAGAAAGGATTAGCTGATTTGTAGATTTCTAGAGAATGCAAAGATTTAGAGAATAGGAAAATGTGAATTACTGACCATCACACTAGAGCTTAGAAATATGCGTAATGGGAGGAAGAAGCTAGACTAGGGAACATGGAGAGGGACGGGGGTGCTCATGCGAGTGACTTGGACCTATTTTTGGGCACATGGGTCTATGGAAATTATTAGAAAACCTCCTCCAAGGTATCATAAGATATGATCCTTTAGTCACCTTTGATCTCTCTGAGTTCACACCAATGTCATTGAATTCATTGTAAATATGCAATAAAGTATGAACCTGCAAAACCCTCAAATAGACATCAAATCCCAAAAATAAAGATGTAGAATGAGGGGTCAGATTGTCCTTAACTATCAAAATGGTGAAATTAGGAATGAGCACTGCACTACATATCATACCTAATGTAGTTATCTATGTGTGTGTGTGTGTAGAATTGTTCCATAGGTTGCTCTTGTGGAAATCAAACTTGTATATCAAGCAAGTAGCTAGATGTAGAATGTAGTAAATGTGTGAATGGAATAGAATGAACTTCCCTCCTATGAAGTGTAATGTAGAAAACCGTCCCTTATGTCCCTTGTGATGGAGCTATATGTATGTAATGGATCTCTTAGATGCCTTTATGGATGCAACCTTAGGTGGTGATAGCTAATGCTTAGTTCTTAGTCCCTTATTATGATCACATAACTTTATATTTATATGATTCTCTTTCTTGAATTTTGTAATTAACCCCAAAAATATGACTACTAAATATATAAGATGCTCAAATCGCTAGAAAGGACCCAAAATGTGTGAGTAAAGTACAAAGAGGATAGGGGTTCCCATAGGGGATGAGTGTGACTGGCGCCGATGTTCAGTTTGGGTCTTTGGTGTCTAGGATATTAGATGTCAAAGAGTAAAAAAACAAACTAAGCAAGTAAGGGTGTAAGACCAAAAGTGGTAACAAAAATAAAAGAAAGGTGGCCAAAGACATGAGTTAATTAGTAATTTTATTACTTATGAATCATATGAATAGTAGTATGTAATCAAGACTAGATAATTACCCAAAGTGTGTGATTTTGTGTCTACAGGTTCCAAAGCTAGAAACAATTCTATAATGACCGACTCATTGCCCACAACTCATGAATTGGCCATACTGACCTCATCTAGAATCATGTACACCTATAACATACCTCATGGACCATGAATGACCTCATGTCAACAACCAATCACCTCAAGAGATATCAAACCATGACTAGACCTACTCAACCATCCTCTAAGACAACACTAAACTCACTAAAACTTGACACTACTAATCAAAATTCATGTTTAACATATGAATAACATCACATGAAGACTCATAAAACACCACGACACCATTTTCCATTAATGAAGTTGACATCAATGACAATACTAACACACAATGGCCAACACCACCACCCATGCACCGAGCTCTGCTCACCACAAAAACATAGACCACTACAAATATCCATCTTTACTACCTACACACACATTCCACGTTGCCGAGCCAAGCCAAAAACTGAAAAAACAAAAAAATAAACCAATACTTCCCATAAACCAAAGAGAAATTAGGTTTATAAGTTAGTTTTTTTAGGTTTCAATGGTTTTTTTAAATAGCTTAAAATTAGATTAACTATTGTTGTAAACTTAGGTTTACATTATTATTTAATATCTTTAGTTTAAACTTAAACTTTCGTAATTATCTTGGATTTATTTTCTTTTATATTTTTTCATTAAATCTAATTTAATTTAATTAGATTAGATTAAATTAGTTGAGTTTATTTCATTAATTAATTTTTAATTAATTAAGTCACTTAGATGTTTTAATTAAATAATCAATCTAATTAATTTCATCAGGCCCTTTTAAATTTAATTAGGACCTTTTAATTATTTATTTGTCAATTTTAATCAATTATACTAATCATGAAAGTTGCTTTTATAGGGTTAATAGATGTTTTCATCCAATTTCACTTACTTTTTTGAGACATTTTATAAACGTTATTGTTTTTCGCATGGTAGCTAACACTTTGTGGCGGTTTTTGATCTTGCTTTGTTGTTGTTTTTCATTTTTGTTAAGCTTTTCACAACACTTCACATGTATGCTCTTCTCTCATACTTGTTAGAAGTAATCTTGAGAATCGAAATGTTGTTTTGTTATTTGTCATTATTTTCTCTTTGTTTACCTCGAGAAAACTATTAACACTAGTTTGTAGGATAGCGCTACGAAGACCTTTTCTCAAAATACTAAATACAGTTTCCTCGATCATGTGATAAGAAATATACTAATAATTTGTGTGCAAGGAACCTCTTTAATAATATTAAATAAACAGTTCATGATGTATTTATAGGTTCATTTGACAAGCATATTGCCCACCTAATATAACTATGGGAAATGCTTTGGCTAAGCCATAAATCTCATTTGAGGAGTACCAAAGGAATCCAAAATTAGTCAAAGACATTGTGGGAACCGGGTGAAGAAACGAGTATCCGCATCCCAACTAACTAGTACACCTTATGAGATTGGATTCATGGATATCCATAAGTGACAACCCTAGTGTGATTCATTCTAAGAAAGATATTTTACTATGGTTTAAAAGGGGGTAAAGTAAAGCCAACAACTAGAAATAGTATCGCACTCGCTCGCTTATACTGACACCCGATTGAGAGAACCACCTAGGAAGCCACACCTTGACCAAGCCAATTTAAGGTAGAGGCAAAATTTCACTTCATTTTTCATTTTTCTTACGTGTTACACACTTTTGTTTCACTCTTGTCATTCACATTTTCTCTCTCATCCACCTTGTTACTTTGTAAATGAGTCTAATTATTAAGTCTTGGACATCTACATTCAAACTTAAGCACTTTCATAATTTTCATCTAAGTCTTGACGTCGTGATACTCGCTTTATAATGGTCAAGAACCCTCTTGATCACCTCGTTCTTTAATATTTATAACTATTAAAGTTTGACACTTACTTTTGAACTTTAAGCATTCCATACTCTTACGTTGTCACATTTCACATTCACTTTGTTGAATTTTCAACATCTTCAATATCTCTCCTCCATACTCTTATGTCATCATACTTCACATTCATTTTGTTAAATTGTTGACATCCTCTTCAAAAAATTTATCACTTTTCTCTTTAAAGCATTGAATTTTCTCTAATTTGAGAACATTAATCAATCACATTCACTTTGTCTCTTATCTCCACTTTTATGAGATTCAGACCTTCTCATTGTCATTTCTTCACTTCTTGTGACGACATTCACTTTTTCATTCTTTAAGTGCTCCCATTTCTTTTTTGTGTCTCCTCTTTTAACACACTTTTGTTAAAAATTGAGAAAAATCAGTATTCTAAGTCTCTTCCTTCTTAACACTATTTTTTTAAGAGTTGAGCATCTTTCATCGTGTCTCTAAGTCTCCTCTTGTAGCACTCATTTTGTCGCAAGTTGAGAAAACTAACTTTTTTCACCTCTTCCCTCTTTACATTCACTTTGTAAAGGGTCATGAAGCCTTTCAGACCTATTCATATTTCTTAGCAATAAATTTTCTAAGATTCCTCTAAACTAATATTTCACCCCCTTTTCCACCTTAACATTATTCATTTTGTAAAGTGTTGAGAAGTCACCCTTTTGTTACTCTTATCACTTGTCTTGTTAAGAGTTACCCTTTTAACATATTTTCATCTCCGTTATCACTCATTTTGTTAATATTTGATTACATTCATCTTGTTAAGTATCTTCTCCCTTAACTTACATTTTTTAAAGTGTCGATCACATTTAACCTTTTACACAATTTTCATTCCTCTTAACACTCATCTTTTTAAGAGTTAACAATTTACATATTTTTATCACTCTTATCACTCATTTTATTAAGAGTTGATCACATTCACCTTGTCAAGTCTCTTCTCCTTAACATCCATTTTTTTACAGAGTAGAGCACATCTAACCCATTTTAGTCCCTTTTCTCTTAACTCTCATTTTGTTAAGATTCGGGAATCAATTAACCCCTTTTCACCTCCTCCCTCTTAGCACTCATTTTTCTAGGGTCGAGCTTTCTCATATTTTCCCTCTTCCATCTTAGCATTCACTTTTCTAAGGGTTGATTTTTCTATCACACCTATTATTATTCATCCTCTCTTTAAAAAAAGGTCCGAGCACAACATTGTGATTATAGTCCATATCGATGGGAGGAAAGAGATCCTTTACATATCACCTCTGATAAAGAGGATGGAGACAAAATTAAAAATATTTCCATAGAAACCAATTTTTGATAAAACAAAGATCAATTTATCTTCATCTCCTTTCCATGGGAGAAATACTTCCTCGTACTTTGATGAGGATGATTTGAAAACCTTAAAAGGATAACCTGAATCCCCTAGGGGTCCACCACTCGAGTCAAACAAACATGAAAATGTATGAACAAGTAAAAAAATATGATAACAAAGGAAGATCCCCGAGGATAAAGTAAAATCTATTGATTCGACCGGTGATCCCATTAAAGCACTCACGGATCAAATGAATAAGATGGAAAAATAACTCGCTCTCTTATCCTCCAAAACCACTAATGATGTAAATGAAAAAAATCATCGAATAAAACAAGCGACGATTCATCTAAGATCCATAATGCACCCAAAAAGAGAACAAAATACTAATAATGATGATTCATCATATATCCCACAAACCAATTTATCATTTTCTTAGGAATGGAAAATGATGAAAACCACTATTTTGGGCATGAAAAAATGCGCAAAACAATTCAACTTTGATGAATTATGTCCCTACCATTTCGGCATGGACATATTATGTATACCCTTTCCAAAATATTTTGAGATGCTCCAATTTGCTAAATACAAGGACAAAACTGATCCAAGAGAGCATATAAAAGAAATTTTCATAGCATGTCATGAAGTGACATATAATGATATCTTTCTCTTGTGCCTCTTTCCTAAGAGGCTAGGAGGACAAGATGTATATTGATTATTACACCTTCTAAAGGGATATATATCTATCTTTTTAGACATCTCATAGATTTTCATTAAACATTTTCTTTGAACCTTGACTATGAGGTCACAATGATGGATTTGTGCAATGTTAAACAACGACAAAACGAGAGCTTTGTACAATTATTACAACGATGGTGAGGAATAAAAAATTGATTCCCATATTCAATACCTAAAAAATAGATGGTTAGCATCTTCATATAAAAAATTAATGGTGAGTTATCCATTCACATGCGATGCATTGACTAACTAGATTTGAGGAAATTATTGAAAAGGGAACTAAAATTGAAAATTCCCTCATTTCTAAAGGCTTGAACAAGCCTCATTATAAAGACAATGGGAATAATCATAACCATAACAACAACCATAAAAATTATCAAGATAAATCTAGGTATATAAACGCAATCAGAACATTGTTAATGATGGTGTCATGGATAATCGCAATGTGCACAACTTACAGAAAAATCAATCAAATAGAATAAGTCTAAACCATCCGTCATTATTCCAAGAAGAGAAAATCCTCCTCCTCATGTTTACAAACCAAGAAAATATATGTATTTGGGGGAATATCTTTCAAGCATTTTAAAACAAATGGAAATTTCCAATATTGTCACTTACCCTATCACACAACCCTTCCTTAAGGAGAACCTAGATTGGTATAGGGCTAACACATATTGTTATTTTCATCATATTGAAGGTCATCCAATGGATAGATTAAAACAACATCGTAATTACATCCAATATCTCATTGACAAGGAATACATAGTGGTCGAAGACCTACCACATAACCATGGTATAAAGGAAAAATATCATGAACTTGGTAAATCATCAAAAATGTTTATTATGAATCCATCATATCATGTATCATATAAAATACTCTATGCATAATTGAACATCAATTTACAATTCTAAGAGAAATTCTAACCAGTCTCTTTTCAATGATTAGAAAAGGATAACATGATTGAATATCCAATTACGTGACCCTTTTCTAATGGGGAACCCAAGCCTACACGGTATAATGCATAAGAGTATTGTGAATACCACCGCATGGAAGTTCATTATACTATTAATTATACACCCATTTTTCATTATGTTCAATACTTAGTGGATGAAAGAGCCATATCTATAGATATTGATGAAGAATATCTCGCAACTAACAACACATCAACTTCCAAAATTCAAATGAATATTTTACTATTATACCCGCTTCAGTACATACCGACGTTCAATGAGATCATGACAAAGGTCAAGTATCTCTCCCTTCGAACCAATATATTTCTTCTCCATATTTTATTCCTTTCATCCAAATGTATTACATCGAAATTGTTTTAGACAACAACCTTCCAACATCAAACAAGAGATTATTCTTTCTTCAAGAATGCCTTTCAACCCTTGATATAACTATAGACCCTATAGAAGAGGGTCCATCATCAATTACCATAAAGATTGATTCTATTCTTTCACCATTGGATCTTATTCCTAACATATCTAGTCTTATTGTTGAAACACAACCACAAAAATATTGGACACTTGTAGAATAACACACCTTTTCGTATCCAAATTTCCTCACACAATCAATCTTGTAGGAATCTCATCAATGATGATTCCTACAATCGGACATGTACAGTCTACAAGGTATGTATACCCAAGAATATCCTTATATAACTATTTTAAGATTTAATTGTAAATCTTTTGTCAAATCAACTAATTCAAAACCTAGAAGGAGGAACATTGAATATATCCTCTCTATGGCCTATAAGGAACATTGGATATACATATAACGATCAATACTTATTTCCTCACACTCTTCCAAATCACGATGAATTTAAAATTAAAAATATTCTCCACCTCAAAAATCCTCCTCTAACATCACATATAAGTCTTTTGATCCCATTGAAGAATTATCTAATTACACATCTTTTGACTTGGAACTTGTCTTCCCAAGTCTTATACTTCAATACTTATCGAATCTTTTGATTCTCTCCTTTCACTTGGAAATTTTCTACCCAAGTATCGTATTTAAGGACCTATCAAATATTTTGATTCTCTCCTTTGAATTAGAACTTGTTTTCCCAAGTATCATATTGTAGGACCTATCGAATTATTTGATTCAGTCCTTTGAATTAGAACTCATCTACCCAAGTATCGTACTTAAGGACCTATTGAATCTTTTGATTCTCTCCTTTGACTTAGAACCTGTCCATCTAAGTATCGTAATTTAGGTCTTATCAAATCTTTGGATTCCCTTCGTTGAGTTTGACCCTATCTGCCCAAGTCTCGTAAATCAAGACTTATCGAATCTTTGGATTCCCTCTTTTGACTTGGAACCTGTCTACCCAATTATAATACTTCAAGACCTAGTGAATCATTTGATTATCTCCTTTGACTTAGATCTTGTCCACCAAATTCTTGTACTTCAAGACCTATCAAATATTTCAATCCCCTCTCTAACTTAGAACCTATCTACTCAAGTATCATATTTCAAGACCATTCAAATTTAATAAACATGGACCTCTTTCTTGATGAGTCCATTTCAAACCCTCATCCTAAAAAAGTTAGAAAAATAAAAATAATAAAAAGAGAATAAAATTTGATATCAAATGGTTCCTTAAAGCATCATTTTCAAATCGAATCGAATAAGTACAAATAATATTAATTATTCCATCTATTGGAAGATATATTAATCATACCATTATCATATGTTCACATTCTTCACTATCATGACAGAGGTTAACATTGTTCCTCTTGGGCATTGTGTGTCTTATCACCATTATGGTTTCTACCATTTTAGATATTTTTACCTACGGTTTTGTCTCGAAGATTGCTAATGGAAACTCCTCCTTTCAAATAAGCTCTCTCTTTAACAAAAATATCAAACTTCTTTACCTTGAATATTTTGACTATCCATCTCGAGTCTATGGTGTTAAACCCTTACTTCCTACTAGTTGCATGAGGCTGAGAATTGGGGAAATAATGTTCCTTCGCAACAACCACACTATCAACATACGAGGAAAAATTAATCTAAATATAAAAATTACTATAAAATCATCATGCCTTTCATCCTTCACAATCTTTGGTGATAAGCCCATACTTCTAGATGGAGGTAGATGTCCTTACTCAAGCTATATTTTATATTTGATGTTGAGCCCTTTCCTCTTCTTGGTGGAATGGGGAAACATGTAGGGGGTCTCTTTTAAAAATGAACAAAAATGATTAACCAATAAAGCCTTTAGAAATATTAATAAAAAAGTGCTTAACAAAAATATCCCAAGAAGTTTCTAATATTAAAGAGAGACAACAATTTTTTCAACTCGGATTTTATCAATTAGTAGGCCATATATGGATCTAATTCTATTCAAAACCTATAAAGTGCAATCATCATGGAATTGACCAGATAATCTTGAGTAAAGATGAGTTACATTATTCTTATATGGATCATTGTTAAATATTGTGTCTTCACATCCGTTATCTTCTTCACTGCATATCATTTTTCACCTTGTTTTCACGTCCTTCTTGGCTCTCGTGATGATCCCTAGCATCTTCCTAGTTACGTGGTGTCATGAGTGAAGTGAAACACCCTATAATTTTATCATATATATATTTATGCCAATGAAATGGAATGCTTCTAATTATTTTCACCTTATTTCAAGAAGTGCACCTCTTTCTTGAATTTTTAAAAATACCAAAAAAATTTAAAATGTTCAAAAATACAAAAACATTTTAAAATGTTCAAAAATACAAAAATAATATAATTTTTTTCAAAACCCAAAAAAAGTATAAAAATGTAAAAAAACATTTAAATAATGTTTGATCAACTTTTAGCAACTAGATAACATAGTTCAACAATTTTACCATTTGACGATGCTCCTCATGATCATTCTAGATCATATTTTGATAATCATTTTTCTTTCCCATGGTGTATATCTATACTCACAGAAAGAAATCATTTACCTTTTGCAATATAATTTTTCTTGGGGCACAATTGGATTTCACATTTTAATCTAATATAGATCAAACTTCAATGAGATCTGAAAATAGTATATTTTGGATTATCCACACATCACTCGATCTTCGACTGATCCAATCCTTTCGCATTCTAAGAAATCACTAGGGGGAAATCATATTTGTATAGTTCTTCAATGTGGAACACATTCAAAGTGTCATTAGATGTCGTTATTTCCCAATGTGTTTATCTTATTACGGTTTTTCAACATTGTAACAATGCTTTTACTTTTTCAATTTTTATTTTGTTGTAATTTGTTTACCTATGTTGTAGACCAATTTCAAGAAAATCCTTAGGCATCTTAGTTCACATATGACTTTGATATCATACATTACTATTCATATTGGGTTTGTTTGTAATGTTTGTTACTCAGTGTCTTTTCTCCGCTTGCAAGTGTTGTGTATTCCTCCTGGTTTATTAAATAAGCCATGAAATATTTTCCCTTTTTAAAATTTTATTCAAGTTTTCTTACATTTCTTCACATTTTTACTTCAAATTCTTAAAAATCTCACAAAAATTCAAAAAAACCATATATTTCAAAAATCCCAAAAAAAATTATAATTTTTTTCAAACAAACATTCACTTATCATAAAAATCCTACAACTAAAAATAATAATTGAAGTGAATCTTTCAACATTTTAACACAATCTTGATAAATTCATACCTTAATCCACTACCCTACTAATCATTCCAATCTTATGACCATCACTTCTTCCCTTTGTATGATTGCTTACTCTGCTTGGGGCAAGTCATAATATTTTTTCCTTCACGATATAACTTCACATGGGGAAAATCAAATCTGATCATTTGAACAACAAATCTAAGAAGAGTGTTATGAGGAGTACCTTTACTTTTCTCTTCGATCTGATCCAAGATTTTTATCTACTTAATCATAATTGTGGTACGCATTAGGGGCATAGTTGATTGTATTCTTTTTTGACATTGTGTTTCATTCTTGATGTTTAATTTTTGGACCACTTGCAGTAGTGTGATTACATCATTGTTATTTTATAACCCGATATCTACATCTAATCAGTATATTGTTTTTTTTGTTTTTATCTTTTCTTTTTTGTGTTTTTTTGTTTACGTACATCTGGGGGTTAATCATCTTGATTATTTCATAATCATGGTGAAAACTCTATTATGTAATAACAAAAATAAGGTTTCTCTAAATTTATTTTCCAAATGACGCTCATGCTTCGAGCACTGACCTTTCCATAATTTTTATTCCTATCAAACGGTTTCCCACTACTTTGTTTCATCACCCACCCACTTGAGGGGGAATTCCCTTACCATTCCTACTAGGTACCGGGTATCTAAATGCTTCATCAAGGAAATTCTAAGCATATACTTTTCTTTCCCTTTCTTCCATTCACCAATCATCACATGTATACTATATTTAAAATGATATTAATTCATAATAACACTTTAAAGAGGGGAAAATATAGAAACCCCAAATTCACATTCATGTGTTGGGGGTTATAATATTAAGTGGTAAGTTGATTATTTATAAAACCCACCATATGACCCAGGTCAGCTTTTAAAGAGTGGATCATGACCACTCGCCTTGTATATAACAAGGTGATCCTTTAGGGATTTGTTACACACAATTGTAACATTGTATGCGAGCTATATGTGTGAGAAAATTTGTAAGACTCATGAGAAGATGTATGAGGTAGTTCATAATTCCTTAGTGAAGGTGTAACTGCATGTGAAATAGTGGGAGTGCTAGGTAAAAGTATATTCTCAATAAAGATAAGTGATTTTTTAGTGGGTTTTTTACCTTTCATGGTTTTCCCACTTATATCTTGTGTCACTGTGTTATTTAATTTCTATTCATGGTATTTACATTATGTAATATGCAAACATAAACATCTCAATCTATGTTTTAATTACTACACTTCATAATCTATAATCTTTGGCAATCTATATTGTGGATTAATAATTATTTAATTATTCATTCCCATAAATGTTCTAACATGGTATTAGAGCTGGTGATTATTCTTGTAAAGGATATATTTGGATGTTTTTTTGTAGATTTGCGAGATGTGAAGAAACTTCAAGTTTTTAATTTGCAAAAACCTATATGTTCTCGCGACTAACTTCAAGACTAATCAGGTTCAAAAATCCATTTCCCACCAAAATATTGAATATTGGTTGATTAATCTTTCAGATCTTTCTTGTGCATATGTTTTGTAGCCTCTACTATCATTTGCATGCATAGATATGTATTTTTCACCATCTGTGATCTTGATTTTAAGTTCTTGGGCCTTCATGCGGAAATTTTTTATTCCCTCACATTTTTCTCAGTTTTTGTGGCTTATTTGAATTTTATTCATGCTCTTTATAGCCATTATAGTTGTGTGACTAATTTAAATAGTTCGAGTCCTTATTTAGCGACTTTATTTTTTCTGTGGTCTTGTAGACTTGTGTGGCTTTAGTCTTCCATGGATTTTACAAATCTTCTGCGACTTGTTAGACTTGCATGGTTCTTTTAGATATTCACGTCTTTCCTTTTTTATAGAATTGCATGGATCTATTTGACCTAAAGAATTATTTTTTTGGACTTCAAGTTCTATTAAATTATTCCTCATTCATTGGATTTGAGTTACTCGCATAGTGTTTTTCCTTTGAAGAGTGTCAGATTTGTGACACATGTCCTCGTTGATGTGTATTACACCATGTGTTATTATTTCTTTTTCCATGTACCCCATTTTTTTGTGACTATTGACCTAAGTTTTCCATAGATCACTAATACCTTAAGCATCAAAAAACAATTATCCCTTGTTTTGCGGCTTTCAATATTTGAAAATTTTATAACTTGTTTTTCCTACTTCGCGACCATCCGCGGCTTGTTGTTTGTTTTACGGACTTCCTTCTTGGGTCTTGAACTTTGTTTGGATATTTTCATCAAAGTTACACTTGAATCCACTACATTATGTTTTTCATCTTTGGTTTTCTATAATTTTTAAAATTGTAACCCACTTAACACTCTATTTTTAAAATTTTTCTATGGCTAGTTCTACTATTTTTTCGATGGATAAATCTCAATTATTAAATATAATAAATCCAAATATTTAAAGAGTTAGGTTAAAATATTATTTCATGGTGAGAAATTAATGGGATCTTGTAATTAGTGTGGAGAAATGACCCACTTAAAGACATGCAAACGCTGAAAAATATTAGCTCTTTCTCCCAGAGAACTCATGAAGCCCTATCAATCCTATTGCAAAGCAAAAAATATGAATTTCTACTGCATATAGGTCACATGGATTCTCATGTTGGCACATGGAAACAATTATAAAAAATGCATGAAGGTAATCTCCTCTCCAAAATAATTAAACTTATAATAGAGTTGTTTACAACTCCCGTGAAGGGGATGAAAAATAGTTAATTATCTGGATAAAATTAAAAACATTAAAGCTCAGTTGGATGGATGTAATTATGAATTGTTTCAGGATAACATATTTATTTTATCATACCAGATAAATATTCATGAAAAATTTAGGAACTATATCTCCATTCTTAACTCTAAATATCAGAATGAGAATTATCTACCTTTGATTTGGACACTATGTCTTCTCTGTTAATTCAAGAAGAACGAGTTATGGAGAATTTTGATTCAATGAGACTTTACTCAGAATTTTTCTCTCAAAATCATAAACCTTCTCAAAATAAGAATAATATCAATCCTAACCAAAAATCTAACATTAGATCAAAATTTAAAACCAATCCTAAATCTAATTTTGTTAAGAACAATCATAATTTTAAAGTGAAATTCAATGGCACATGTAACAAATGTGGAAAATTTGGTCATAAAGAATCTAATTGTCATGTGAAATCCAATAAATTTGTTAAAAATACTAAAAAAAGTAAATTTAACAATCAGAAGAGAGATCAAAATTAGAATAAAAATCATGCAAATAATGTTGAGCATTCTATTGCCCTGTATATCTTTGCTCTCTCAGCTTAAAATGAAAATGAATAGATTTTGGATAGTGGTGCCTATAGGAACATGACCTGTATTCAGGATATCCTCTCAGATGTTGTAAAATGTGAATAGAACATATATCTAGGAGATAATTCCATCATTAGATTTGAAGGTTGTGGAAATGTTAAACTGAAAAATGGAATAATTAGGAATTTCTTGTATGTTCCTCAGTTGAAAAAGAATCTTTTGTCTTGCTCTCAGTTAACTAAATAAAATTATAAATTTGTTTTTCTACAAGATAAATGGTATGTAAAAGATAATCTTAGTAATGTTATTTCTTCTGGTATTAAAAAAATGGCTTATATATTTTTGATGGTTTTGTGTCTGAATCTTGCTTTTCTTCCTCTTCTAGGAATGATATTCAACTTTGGAATGAAATATTAGGTCATGTGAATTTAAAAAATTTGTGTGAAATGTCTCACCTAAATCTTATAGATTTTTCCTAAGACGAAATCCGGTCATGAAACATGTGAAAGTTACTTGCATGGTAAGCAACATGTTACACCATTTCACAAACATCGTGATCTAAATTCCTCTTATCTATTAGAGATGATTCAAAATGATGTGAGAGGTCCATTTGAAGTTCCTTATCTCATTCGTGCTTTGTATTTTATTTACTTTATTGATTATTTCTCTAGGATGACATGGTCTTATTTCAAAGTAAGAAGAAGTCGGATGTCTTGTCTAACTTTTAATAATTTAAATATTTAGTTGAAAATGATTTTAAGATGAAAATAAAAATAATTAGGACTAATAATAGAGGTGATTATGTTAGTAAAAATTTTGATGAGTTTTGTGTGTCATGTGAGATTTAGAGAGAATTGACAACTCCCTATTCCCCACAACAAAATGGCATTACAAGAAAGGAAAAATAGGACTATCTTAGAAATAGTTCAGATCTGTGATTCATGAAACAAATGTCCCTAAGTTTTTATGGGAAACAACAACATGAATATTGCAGTCTATATCCTAAATAGAGTTCCTTCTAAATATCTTCATCAAACTACTCCTCATGAAGTATGGAAAAAGAAAAAACTAGATATCTCTCACTTAATAATATTCTCGAGGTCCCGCTTCTATCTTCATTCCAAAATTTAAAATGAAGAATCTGGACCCAACCTCATATTCTTGTATTTTTGTATGTTAAGGTTGTCAAACAAAATGTTTGAGATTATATGACCCTTTCAAGAATGACATAATTGAAAATATGAATTCTCTTGTCTTAGAAAAAACATTCTTGATGATTATCATGAATCCTCCTCTATTTCTCCTAAAATTGTGCATGAAAATCCTTCTCCTAATAATATGGAAACACAAGTTTATGAGGATGATTATACTAACCTAGATATTGATGAGGAGTCATCTCAAAATGTGTTTCATATTAAGATTAAATGGACTCAAAATCTGCTTAAGGATTCTAATCTTGTTAGTCTTAGAATGGTAACTTGTAGTCAACATTATTATCATGCCTTGATGAACCTCTATGAGGTTGAACCAAAATATTTTGAAGAATCCTGTCAAGATGATAGATGGATTTAGGCTATGAAAGATGAATACAATGCTTTGATTAAAAATCAAAGTTGGGAACTAGTCCCTCCTTCTAAGTAAAACATTGTAGGATCGAGGTGGTTGTATAAAATTAAGCATAACTCTGCTGAAGAAATGGAAAAATTCAAGGCAAGGATGGTAAATAGTGATTTCAATGAGAAACCTAGTATTGACTATGTTGAGACTTTTGATCTTGTAGCTAAGATGAGAACTGTTAGAATTCTTCTTGTGTTGGATGCCCAATATGGTTAGGAGATTCACCAAATGGATGTTAAAAGTGCATTTCTTAATGGTGATATGAAAGAAGATATATACATGTGTTAGTCTAATTTTTTTGAATAAACTGGTAAAGAACTATATGTTTGCAAGTTGAAAAAGTCTTTATATGGTCTTAAGAAAGCTTCTAAAGCTTGTTATGTTGAAATTAATAGTTTCTTTCAGGATCTTCATTTCACTAACTGATTGTTCTAATAATGATTTTTTTGTTAAGTTTGAAAATAATCATATTATCATTATTGTTCTATATGTTGATGATCTTGTTGATTACTAAAGCAAGAATAAAAATTTAATTGTTAGAATCAAAGAAAGGTTAAAACAACATTTTGAAATGACTGATTTAGGTTTGCTAAATCATTATCTAGGTATGGTTATATTTCAAGATCATAAATATATTTTTGGATCTCAATCTCAATATGTTGTGAATTAACTTATAAAATTTAACTTGATAGATTGTAAGAATGTTTCCATTCCTATTGAAGTTGGTGTTAAATTGGATCATAAACATGCATGTGCTAAATTTAATCCTACTCTCTAGTCTAGATAGCTAGTTGGTATTATAATTTATTTGACTATTACTAGGATAGATACTCCATATATAGTAGGAGTTATTTATATATTTATGTAGGATCCTTATGAGGATCATTAGAAAATGGTAAAAAGAATTCTGAAATATATTAAAGGAACAATTACTTATGGTATGTTGTATTATTCTTGTGACGATGGAAAGTTATTTGGATATTGTGATTCGACTACGTTGGTGAAGTTGTAGATATAAAATATAAGTTTAGATATGTTTTCAACTTGGGTATAGGTGCCATCAATTGGAGAAGTAATAAGAAACCAACAGCTTCTATCTCTTCTATTGAAAAAGAGTATGGAAGTGCTATGGAAGTATAAAAGGAATCCATGTGGCTAAAAATATTGTTGGATGAAATCCATATGGGCATCAAAAGAAGTAATAATCTTCTTTGTGGTAGTCGAGTTACATTGATCTTAGTAAAAATCTAATTCAACATTAGAGGAAAAAGAATATCGAAGTTTGTATGCACTTTATTCAAGAAAAAGTCTAAATGGTGATATTGATCTCAAGTTCTATTCAATTGAAGATCAAGTTGATAATATCTTCCTCGAAGTTGTTGTGTGCTATGAAGTTTTGCAAGTTTTGTGCCTTGTTAGGCCTTTCAAAGTTTCCCTTGAGGGAAGTGTGCATGAAAATTCCACCTCTTAACGACCTAAATATTTCAAAGTAGATACTCCCAAGACTATTTCTATGTTGTTTAAGTAAATTTTCATGTATATGAAGTTTAATTGTAATTCCCAATGAAGCATTAGTTATGGGTATGCCTTATGTTATACAAGGATCCATAATTTGATGTAATTATTTATCCTTAATCACTTTATCTTGAGAATTTGTATATGTTCCTTTGTATTGTAGTTTTTATACAATCATGGAATGTTATTTTGAATTGTGACAAATAATTGTCTCGTAGCTTCTCTAAAACCCACAATGTGTTTACAGTTGTTTGCAGCTTATATAAGTTCACACGACACTATGGTAGTGTACTATGGAGTTGAAAAACCCACAGGACTCTGTTTAGTGCACCGCGGAATTGCAAACCCAGGAACAAGTGTTTTTAGATGCTAGCCTAAATCACGAGTTGATTTATGGATTGTAATTCCTTTTGTACCAAAAGGTGACTTGGCATAAGGAACAAATGTTAACATGTTTTTCATTTTTACCACTTAACATTAAGGGGGAGTGTTGAGGGTTATAATATTAAGTGGGAAACCACTTATTTATAAAACCCACCAAATGACTTGGGTCAGATTTTAAAGAGTGGATCATGACCACCCACCTTGTATATAACAAGGTGATCCTTTAGGGATTGGTTACACATGGTTGTAACATTGTATGTAATCTATATATGTGAGAAATTTTGTAAGAATCATGAGTAGATGTATGAGGTAGTTTATGATTCCTTAGTGAAGGTGTAACTACATGTGAAATAATGGGAGGGCTGGGTAAGATTATATTTTGAATAAATATAAGTGATTTATAGTGGGTTTTTACCTTTCATGGTTTTCCCACTTATATGTTTTGTCATTGTGTTATTTACTTTATATTCATGGTATTTACATTCTGTAATATATAAACATAAACATCTCAATCTATGTTTTTATTACTAAACTTCATAATCTATAATATTAGGAAATACGTATTTGAAAAGAGTTTGTGAGAATCAAATCGGAAACGAGGCACCACGAAGTAGTTGCACTCCAACGGAATTGTGAAAGCTCCAGCGATAGTAAGGAAAAAATGATCAGTAATGGAAGAACTTGCTCAATAGAAACAAAGCTTACATAGAGGAAAGACAGTAGTGGAGTGTCTTGGCATGCTCATAAATGAATAGAAAAGGGTTAGATATAGGGTGCTTGAGTAACCCTAGTGCATGACACATATGAAACCCTAAACCTAACCCATGTGAGATGACCCTCCAACATGAGAGGAGGACACATAGGATAACTCTCACTAACAACCCCCCTTCATCGAAGCTAGGGTAGCGGCTATGATGAGTCAAATGGAAGAGAAAGACACTTCTAAACAAATAAGAAAGATATGTCAATGGGCGTGACAACTAAAGGCCTTATAAAGTGCCCATATACAAACATAATCTTCCTAGAAGAAGAAGAAGAAAAGAAGGACTACATAGCCCTAAGAAGATGGGTGGCTACATAAGACCTCACCCCAAGAAGAGACCGTAAGTGAAGAAACTTCATCTCAGTGAAAGGCTTGGTGAATAAGTCTGCAATCTGATCAGCTTTCGAATGTACTAAATTTTGATGATACCATCATGAATAAGCTCCCTGTATGAAGTGCATATGGATCTCAATGTGCTTCATCTGCTGATGCTGAACTAGATTTCTACAAATAGAGATAGTGCTCGTGTTATCATAGTAGATAATGGTAGGCCACCGAAAGTGGATGCCAAACTCTGTCAGAATACCCTGTAGCCAAATAGCTTTTGTGGCAGCGTTAATTTGCTCCTCTATATTCTGCCTCTGTAGATGATATCGCAATTGCATTCTACTTCTTGCTAGACCAACTAATAGGACCCGAACCAAGAGATAAACTGTAGCTAGAAGTAGATTTCTGATGATCTAAGTCACCGGCCCAATCAGAATCATGAATCCAATCAAGTCAATATCAACCCCTCCATGATAGTGTATGCCATCAGCATAAGTGCCACGAACATAATGAAGGATCCATTTAGCTATTTTCCAATGTAACTCATGTGGGTCCTACATGAACCTGGACACGATCCCAACAACATATGATAAATCCGGTCAAGTGTGAGTCAAGTAGATCAAGCTCCCAACTAACTATCGGTAAAGAGTACCATTAACCAAGGGAGTAGAGCAATCTGAAACCAACTTAACCTGGAAAGAAAAGGAGTAGGAGAAGACTTGCAATCAGACATCTGAAACCGAGCTAGAAAATCAAGAGCATACTTAGGTTACGAAATCAAGATTCCCGAGTCAGATTGTGAAATCTGGATCCCAAGGAAGTAATGAAGCAGACCTAAGTCAGTCATGGAAAACTTGTTGGCTAAGGCGATCTTCACAGAATCAATAATAGAGGAAGAGCTTCTTGTGATCAATAAGTCATCAACATATAGAGCAAGAATGAGTATGGAGTCATCTTGCCATAGAATATAAATATTTGGATCAGAGTGACACCTAGTAAACCCTGATGTAAGTAAGGAGTCCATCTTGGCATACCAAGCCCAAAGGGCTTGTTTAAGGCCATAAAGAGACTTCTTTAACTTACAAACGAGGGAGGAATCTTGGACATAACCCGGATGTTGTTCCATATAGATCTCTTCCTCTAGGTCACCATGAAGGAAGGCACTCTTAACATCCATTTGATGGACTTTCCATCTGTTCATTGCGGCAATGGCTAGGGTCAGTCGAATAGAATTCATATTCATAACCGAAGAAAAGGTTTCAGTATAATCAACCCCAGCTATCTGGGAGAAACCATTAGCTACTAATCATGCTTTAAACTTTTTGACGTCTCCATCTACTCCATACTTTGTTTGGAACACCCACTTACACCGAATGATTTTTCTTCCTTTCGGAAGAGTGGTGAGATCCCAAGTATTATTATTCATGAGAGAGGAATACTCCTCATCTATGGTAGAATCCCACTCAGGAATACCAGAATCCTCCTGGATATACTGTGGATTAGAAGCAAAGGTGAAGAAAGAGTGGGGTCCAACGAAATCTGAGTGAGTACGTCTCATATCCAAAGTATCTCCAACTAAATCTCCAACACTTTACAAATTTTTCCTGGCCCAAAGAGGACTAGGAGGATTAGACTCAGAGTCGAAGATTCTTCACTTGAGTGAGAAGGGACATAGTCCTCATCATCACTACTATCGAATCGGAAGATCGATGGTCGAAATGATCTAGAAGAGGAGCACGCTTAACAATATCATCATCGATGTGTCGAATCCAAATCAGTGAGCTAAATAACCTCTACAGGTGGAGAAGTATAAGTCAAAGAAGACTCATCAAACTTAACACTTCTCTCAATATATAGCTCATGAGAAGTAGAATTCATCAATTGATATCCTTTCACACCATCAAGATACCCTACAAAGATACAAGGTTTAGATTTTGGTTCCAAGGCCTTGTGTTTCTTCTTGGGAATCCGAGCCATAGCCTTGGATCCAAAGACTCGAAAGTGCTCAACATCAGGCTTGCATCCAAACTAGGCTTCAAAGGGTGTCATCCCTCTTACTACCTTGTGTGGAACATGGTTTTAAATGTAATTTGCACAATTCACTACTTCAGCCCAATACTATGGAGGAAGAGACTTCGAGTGAATCATACAAGTGGCCATCTCCTTGAGTATGGTTCTTTCTTTTTACGACTCCATTCTGCAAAGGGTTATAAGCAACTAATGTTTGTAAAGAGATCCCTTCAGAAGTACAGAAATCCATGAACCTATTATTTACATATTCACCTCCATTGTTAGTTTGAAGAACCTTAATAGACCATTCCACCTGTTTCTCAACAAGAGCCTTAAAGTCCTGAAAATGTTCAAAGACTTCAGACTTAAGCTTAAGAAAATATACTCAATTATATCACGAATAGTCATCAATAAAGGTTAGCACATAAAGAGCTCTAGTAAACAAAGGAGAAGGAAATGGACCAAAACATCACTGTGAACAATATCCAAGGGACGAGTGGCTCTCAGGGATTTTCCTTTGTCAAAGTTCTTTTCGGGATGATTTCCAAGGGTACAACCCTCACAAATACCCTTAGAAAACTTGACACAGGAAACCCGTTGACCATTTCATTTTGACTCAATTGTTCAAGGTAGCGATAATTTAGATGTCCAAAATGCTCATGCCATAGCTTACTAACCTCATTTGTATGATTGAGCAAGGCGAAGTGGGCGTAGAATCGAAGTAAAGTGGGAGACAATGTATAACCGTGAATGGTGATCTACCTTTCCCACCACGGCCAACTTCAGTATCTTGTCATTGTTAAGCTCACAAATGATCACCAAGTTAGGACCAAATTCCACTTGCATTCCTTCACCAAGGTGAGTAATTTGGTAAACTGATAGGATATTATGGTAGAGAGATCAAGAACACTCAACACTTGGTTAAATGTTCCCCATCCATCTCTACCAATCCACTACTGCCAAACCGACACTCGTGTGTCATTACCTATCATGATTTGGGACATTCCATAAGGTTTGATGTTGGAAAACTCAACATGTGAAGAACCCATGTGGTATGAGGCATTGGAATCTATAATCCATATTGATGAAGGAGTAACTTTGGCTACAAGGGCCTTTCCTTTCTTCTTTTCATTTTTAGCACCTTTTATAGTAGAAAGACTCGGGCCTTTGGAGCACTTTGTTTTATGGATTCAGAACACTTATTTTATTTTTCTCAAGTAAATGAGATAAGTGATCAATATATTTCTTAAAATAGTGTTGCTCGTTGTGACCAGTCTTCTTGCAATAGAAACACAAATACTTGCTTTTCTGTGCCCTAGGCTCAGAAGTCAAAGTGTTTGTGTCATTTTTTGGTTTGATCTTGGTTTTTTTCTTAGGTTGATCCTTAGTTTCTTTCTTATTTTCATTCTTCTTTCCTTGCTAGTACTTGCTACAAGGGCATGTGACTTGGACTTGAGATACCCCATTTGAATGAGTTTATCCTGTTCTCGAATGAGTTGGGATGTAAAATAGTCAAAGGAGGGCATCATCCAAGTATCGTCCAAAACAACTTTTGTAGCGTAGAAAGTTGACACAAAGATAGAATATTCGGGACCTAGCTTAAATAGAATCGACAAGATCAGTTGAGAATATTTCTTTTCTACTTGACATCCTTTTAACAATAATCTAATGTGCACAAATTTTGAGAAGAAGGCTTATAGGTTTTCAAAGTCACTAGGATTTAACCCTAGTAGTTCATTTACCAACTCATGTGCTCTCATGTCATCTAGTTGTCCAAACATTACATCCAGTGTTTTCCACATAGATGTAGGTGTTTCATATGCCTCAATGTGGAAGAGAAAGTTAGGAGAAATAGACATGCAAAGAAGACCTAAAGCTTCATCACTACGGTTTAACCACTTAGATTTTTCAGGTTCGTCATCTAGTTCAGTCTCAGTTCCCATGGTGATGTGGAATAACCCTTTACCCCTTAGTTTCATTATTATTTTTTATCTTCATTCAAAAAAATTGAACGGCGTAAGAAAAGGAATTGAAAGTGCATCCATAGTGAGAGAGAGAGAGAAAGAAATACGTAGAAAATAAACACAACCACCCAAGACAATAACAACCCCCTGCTTTCAAAGACTTTATAGGTTAGTGCGTTGATTACAATCGGGTCCATGCGTGTAGTTTGAAACACTTGGTAACTCGTCTTGCAATTAGCATAATAACGCGCAAGAGAGGAGACCACAACAGTGTTTCGTGTAGCGCAACAAAAAAGGACACCGTAAACAAGCACAAGCAAAAAATAGAAAGGAGGCGAAAGCCAACCCTGGTGGTGAGAAAAATCATCTCACGTCGCATGAAAGAATCCCTTTGTCGTAAGACTATGGCGGATGCGCTCACAAGTCCATGAAAAAAAGGAATAGAACAAAGCTCAAAAGAATGAGTTGAATTAAGCAAAACAAAGACACCCCCCCAGAATGCGGCACTTTATAAAATTAGTGTGTTTACAAAGCTAATGATCCCATCATCTAGAGTGTGAAAAAACATGCAACTTTGACTAAAGAAGTGCTCAAAACCGAGTAACGAGTCAAAAGTTATAGCAAAAACCAATTCCCGCAATTGATGAGAAAAAGCCAATAAGCCTGCAAACGGTTTAAAAAGTGCCCTAAACACATGCAAAAGGTGTCGTATGTATGCCCATTAGAAATGACATGGAATTTGAGATAGGGTTTGTTTGTATTACGAGGGGGGATTAGCCACCTGCCTATCCCGGACCTCACCCTTCGTCTTTGGCACTCGATGGAAGGTTAAAAATACACAAAGCCAATAGACCAAATTTTATAATGCCAAAGAAATATAGTGTTTAAATAATGTTAATGAAATAAAATTAGATCTGATTTAATTAAATCTAATTTGATCTAATCTAATGAAGATTTTTAGATGAAGATTTTTAAACAAATAAAGATCTAATCTAATCTAAGGGATCTCTCTGCATTTTTAGAAAGTACTTTTAAATAAAGAAGGATTTGTTGATTTTGTGTTTTAAAAGGAAAGCTTTTAATCAAAAACCAAGAAAACACAGCCGTATGTTTTAAAAAAATTGAGGATTTTAGAGAGTTTAAAGAAGGAAAGAAATTAAAAAAACTTACCAAAAACTACAGGCCATGCATAAGAGTTTACAGCCTTGTGTTACCTTTCTCTCACCAAAAAAATTTGTTGACCAGGGCCGTGCGGGAGTGATAAGAGGAACAACCACATGGGAGAAGTAAAAATGCATAGGGAAATACCGAGGCCACGCCGTATAAAAAAACTTAGAGATGAGGGTTTTCAACCGTTTTTAGATGCGTTGGTGCCGGGGAGGAGACTACATGTGCACAAAGTCTCTAGAAGCAATAAAAACAAAGCCGAGTAATTGAAAACACCCTACAAAAAAAAAAAAAAAAAGGTGGTTGTTGGTAAAAATGCATGAACAGGTAAAAAATGCCGAAACAGTCAAAAATGCAGGAATGAATGAAAAAAGTGCAGGCCGTGTGTGAAAACAGTCCAAAAATGGTCAGAGGGACAACAGTTCATTGATGAGTAACCACGATTGAAGAACTCAAAGATCTTGCAACCACAGACAACATGCATAGACAAATATCCTGCAAAAACCAGAGATCTTAAAAAATTCACTTCCATTTTAATAAATGAAATGAATCTCTATTTTGGATTTTGATACATCCAACTAAAAAGAGCAGAAAAACCTCTGATTTCTCAAGGTATTTTGAAAAAACCTGCACATGCACAAGAAAAAAACACAAAAAAACTTTCCGAGAAAGCTTGTTAGAGATATTTGCAAGATAATTTCCAGAAAATAGTGATCAAAGGACTTGCATGCAGAGTAAAATAACGAAACCAAGAAGGAGTAATAAACAACAAAAATAAATCGAGTGCATGTTTACCCGATCTCAGCTCTGATACCATGAAAAGAGTTTGCGAGAATTGAATCGGAAATGAGGAACCACAAATTAGTTACACTCCAATAGAATCATGAAAGCTCCAACGATAGAAAGGAAAAAATAATCGGTAATGGAAGAACTTGCTCAATAAAACAAAGCTTACATAGAGGAAATACATCGGAGTGTCTTGGCATGCTCATAAATGAATAGAAAAGGGGTACATATAGGGTGTTGAGTAACCTAGTTCATGACACACATGAAACCCTAAACCTAACCCATGTGAGATGACCCTCCAACATGAGAGGAGGACACATAAGATAACTCACACTAATAGTAATGTGGATTAATAATTATTTAATCATTCATTCTGTAAATGTTCTAACAATATGTTCATAATATTATCCTAGCACAACCTATTATTCATCTCCTTATGAATGATTAATCATACACATTACACCCCTTTGGATTAATTAAATTAATATTTAATAAACCTTTAGCTATATTAATTATCATTTATTAAATAAATGATTAATTAGTTAGTTTGTATATTACAACTAGTTAAATTAGTTATTTAATTAGGAAAGTACACCTATTTTCCTATTCAACTTCCACTTAGGTTACCACTTGAACTCCACTTCATTAGTCCATCAACTCCACTTCACCGATCTGTTAACTCATGTTCTAAAATCCTAAAAAGGTGGGGGCATTTGAATTTGATACATGAGCATCATCATGGAGCTTTAGAGTACAATGAAGTCTGAATAATCCTTTCTTAGGCACTGAGCATATACAAGGAGTTGTCAAATTTTTCTCTCTCCATTATATCATTGTTCAAATTCAAATTTGTATGTACATTGTAGTAGTGAAGGTGAAAAACATTGTAGTAGTGGTAATTTGTCAAGTTTGACTAGGTATGGGAGGTTGAATAGGTGTGTATGAGTTGTCATGAGCTAGATAAGGTCATGAAGACCATAAAAAGAGATATGTAATGAGTTGTGATGTGTTTTAGATGTAAATCATCCATAATTGCATGGTTGAGTTTTCTTAGGGTAGACTTAGTCAAATAAGGAGCAAGTTGAGATTCTTAAGGAGGTGGAATAGGTGAACAACACACACTTTGAAGGGAATAATTTGAAGGAGAAATATTGTAAGAGGGTAAAATGATGAATGATGTATGTGTGAAGGAAGGAATAAATAATTTTCTTTGGTTTTGAGTGAAATACATGTTTCTAATGGAATGTGCATGGAGACTGTAACATGGCAGTGGGTTTAAAACCCTCAATGTCATTTACATGTTAAATTTCTTCTAACTGCTAATGTGAAAAGACTCTGCAGGTGATGAGGATCACAACCATAATTTTTATGAGTCTTGAAATTGTGCAATTTGGTTTTTATAGCAATTTGTTTGGCCATGGGATCGATCTAGGGATTCTTTTAATTTTTATGTAGCCAATGAAACGAGCTATAAATTTCAAAGTATCTCTGTCTTGACATGAATTAGAGGACCTCCAAATCTCATGGTGATGTTAAAATTTGAGGATTCTAATAAATACGGATTTAATCAACTTACATATTACATAATGTTACAATAAATATTACATCATAACATAAGTAAATAAATAACACAAGTGACATAGTATTTATAGTGGAAAACCCCAATAGGGTAAAAACCACTTTGAAAATAACCTTTTACTTCAGAGAACTTATTTTACATCCAATAAGATCACCTCCTCCTTTAAAACCCTATTTACTAAGGGTAAAACCAAATCACTTGATTTGCACACCTTTGATATATTTCTCGAATATATCAAATGAGGACCTAAAGTCCTTTTTATATAAGGTGATCAGGTATGTCTCTGACCCACCTTTTCAACCTAAAATGGTTGACACATACACCTAGGTTTATAATATTTAATATTAGAAATATAATCATTTCATGATATTAAATATTTAACCTAAATTATATATCTAGGTTAGCATATTTAATAATAGAAATCTAAAGAATTCATATTATTAAATATTAACCTATATATTAGTGATGAAACCATATACATTAAGGTTGGCGGACCACTTAATCATTATGTTCTAACACTCCCCCTTAATGTTAAGTGGGATAACATAACATATGCCAATAGATTACTTGTCTGTGGTACATTACATGATTTACAATCCTTAAACCATAAAATTTTTAGGCTAGCATATCGGTTGAAGGAATTATAACACCTTCATCATACTCAAATTACCTTTGGTACAAAAAGATTTAGAATCCCAAAGATCATCCCATGATCAGTGGCTAATTATGATTTGTGATTTTTACATGTTCTCACAGGTTTTCATAAAAGGTTATTGAACCCAAGCATATAGGAGCCTTTTCTGACAACCAAGGATATTGTTAACAATATTCTTGTCTTGATGTTTACCAAGAAACTCAATATCACTAAAGAGATTACTGAAGACCACCTTTAAGATCTTTCTACACTTCTTTCTATAAAAAAGCCGAGGAAGTATACATGCCCGAAGGTCTTTTTACACTTTCCCTAAGTTCTTTTTTACACTTGCACTCAAGGTCTTTTTACAAAAACTAAGTTCCATTAGGAGGTGAAATTTTCATGTAGACTCCCCCTCAATAGCAACTCCGACAATCCAAGATTTTCATAAGTGACAAAACTTTACAAAGACTCAGGAGTTTGTGAAGATGTTAGCAACATGTTCTTCATCAACATGAACTTGAGATTTATCTCATCGATTTCCACCTTCTCATGGGTGAAGCATATATGTATCTCAATGTTCTTTGTCCTCTGATGTTGAAATGGATTCTTAATCAAGAGTAATATAACTCTGACCACCACATAGAAGATAAATACTTCCTTTAGCTTACATGTGTATCTCTACCAACAGTACCGTTATGACCAAATGACTTCTTTACTTCTTCCATTGTACTTCTCTACCTTAGTAGAAGAAATGAAGATGTTGATTATATTTTTGTTCCAAGTAATAGTTCTTACAACAAAAAAATTGAACACATATCCAATATATTTTATAACAGAACATTGATATGGTTAGAATCAAAAAATCTATATAAGATAGCATTTTCATTCTTATTATAATGCAACACATAATTCATTGTTCCTTTCATATATCTAAAAATTCTTTTTGTAAGATTTCAATGATCTCTAAAAAGGTTCCCATAAACCTTGAAGTAATTCCTAATGTATAGGAAATATATGATCTAGTTATAGTTAGATAAATCAAACTATTAACTAACAAATAGCGTATATAAAATAGGATTAACCTTTTTCATATGCGATCTAGGATCAATATTTATTCCAACTTTTATTGAAGTAGAAAATGGTTTACAATCAATCATAAGAAACTTTTTCAATACAATGGTTGTATATTTTGTTTTGAAAAATAACAATAGAATGAAATGTAGTCATACAAATAACATGATGTGAGAGACCTAACTCATTCATTTCAAAGTCTTGCTTGAATTTCTTTAATCCTATGAATTAAATTAGAATTGTTACTGCAGACATACGAAATCATCAACATATATATATATATATATATATATGATAATATAATAAAGCCTTATTGCTTAATGAATATATCATTGTTAGAAGAATAATTAACAAAACCTAACAGTTTAAAGAAGGAAAAAAATTTGCATACCAAACTCTAAGAGCCTATTTTAAACCATACAAGGATTTCTCAACTTACAAATATAGTTTTCTTTACCAGTTTATTCAAATTATTTAGGTTAAAAATGTAAAGTTATTCTTTTAAATCACAATTAAAAATAAAAATTCTTATCCATTTGGTGGATTTTCCATTCAAATTGAGCAACAATTACAAATAAGGCCTTAACGAAGACTCATTTTAGCTACAAGAAATGTCTCAATATAATCAATACCAGCTTTCTGAGTGAAACCTCTAGAAACAAGTCTATCTTTATGTTTGTTAATACTACCATCAACATTATATTTTACTTTGTATATCCACCTAGACCCTATAATACTTTGTGGCTCAGGTTCATACAAGGTAATTAATGCATGGTACATATGATGGCTTCTGGTCATTTTCCTAAGGTTAATAGGATTTGAACTTTCTAACATAGATTGAGCCCAATTTAATTTATTATCTAGGAAGATAAGAGTTTCAGAAACATTTATAGCATCAAAACATCATTATGACCATTTACTAAATTAGAATCAAAACTATCATTTAGAAATATTTAATGAAGTAACTTCAAGAGAAGAAGACAACACATGTAAACCTTTCACTAGATTATATCTAGACATTTCATATAAGATTCGATAATTAACATGTCCTAACCTTTCATGCCATAGTTTTGAATTATTCAAACTTTGAGATATAAAACAAGATACAGAAGAGAAATCATCAAAAATATACAAAACTTTTATTTGAATTCCTTTAGCTATTTTACTCTCATTACTATCCTTGATATACCAAATATTCTTCATGCATGGATTCTAGTTGTGTCCATACCTCTTTCAGATCTTCAATATAACCAATGTGTAGAAGGTATTCATTGTTCACATTACGTAGAATCACAGAAAGATCCTTCTGCATTTGTTGCAAGAATGTATTCATGTTATCTATAATTTCTTGACAACTAGTGGGAGTAACCTCAGATCTAGAAACAATCATCTAGAGTTTCCTTGCCATAAATTTTGTTTTGACCCAAATGTTGTAGTTGGTTTCATTCAGATCTGGGTTTTGTCAAGACAGAAATAGTTGGATGCCATTGTTTTCCTAAACTTGTAAAACACACCCCATTATAATATATAATGTACCATAAAGTTAGATACATATTTATCGATAATAAAAATAACACTTTTAATAGAATCAGATCTAAATTTTATAGATCTAAAGAAACTATTTGATCATAACTAATTTTGTCATTACAATGCATATTAATTAACCTCCCATGATCAAAATAATAACCCGCAATATAAAGGGCTCTGCATTATACCCCATATCTATATAAAAATATTTTCAACCATATAGAAGTGAAGAAGAGACCCCTAAGAATGCATAACAACTTCAAATTTCTGAAAAAATTAATGTAGACAAAAATATGGCCAGCTTAAATTTGACATCTAAATGACCGTCATAATGACTTATTTTTTGTCTGTCATGACGGTCATTTGACCATCAATTTTAACACAATGAAAGTTTCCTAGAACCTACGAGCTTAAATTTGACGTCTAAATGATCATCATATTGTCTTATGTTTGGTCTACCGTGACGGTCATTTGACCATCAAATTTAATGAAGCCAAAACTTGTTATATATTTCTAAAATGTGAAATTCCATAATTTCTTCTTCTATATAATATTAGGGAGGTTATATTTTAACACATTATAATAACCTATTATAATTTATATTGTAAATATATACACTTTTTTTTTAAAAAAGATATAATTTATAGAATGTAAATAAAAAACAACATATAGTTCATAAAAATTATAAACTATAGTATATTTTTATATAAAAACACATAACCCTTATTAAAGGGGTTTAAAGGACATAGACCAGGTTAAAAGAATTTTACCAGGTGTAAGTAGATTTATGAGAGTATAGATTAACCTACATATTTTATAGAGGGACAAGTAATTTTACCCGACTAATGAAATAAATTCAAATCCCTATTTTCATGAACCTTGTCTCCTCCCTTCATTTACTCTTAATTTTACTCTGCACATATTTAAAACTATGGAAATATTGCAAAATATTTTATAGAATTCTTACAAGCTAAAAACTTTAAAACTTTTATGTGGCTATAACTACAAATATTTTAATAAATATTTACCACACTTCACATGGGCCACCAATAAACTAGCATTTTTTTAATTCTCCATTTATACTTGAGAGTTCCACATTTATACTTGAGATATTATCTCATTTTATTCTCCACTCCCACTCTTATATAAAAGAAAACCTTTAAATAGGTTCATTTATATAGTTTTTATAAACTATAAGATATAAATGAATGCGGCACCGCTTACATGGATAATATAAATGGTTAGGGACACATGTTAGGTTTTATTTAATAAGTATTAAGATTTTAAAAAGTAATCCCTTCATGGCCAAGCAATAAACACAGCCCCCTTTCCAAAAAAAGTAAGCACTTAAGTTTTTTTAAACATATATAAACCAAATCTAATAAAATTTATATTTTAAGCGGTTTAAACTAACCATATATATAAAATATGATTTAAACTTAGGTTTGTTTATTTTATTTTTTTAAAACTATATATGCCTAGATTTATAAGTTAAGTTTAAATATGATTTAAACTTAGGCTTAGAATATGGTCTGTTGACTCTTCCCTCAATCCCATGTAATTTTAATATGGTTAAAGACTTTTAATATATAGTTTTTTTCCAAAACTATATAAATTTTAATATGATGTTTATATAAATTATTATATAAACCTTATTCTATATTATATATATTTTTATTTAAAAATAATAATATAGTTTTCAAATTATATAGGATATAGTTATAGATTAACTATAAACTATAGTTTTTCAAATTGAATCCTTTTAGAGGGGACCAAAGAACATGGGTATGAATTTACCTTCAAAATATTTAACCTGCAAACATTTGAAATTATAAAAACATGAAAATTATTTCATATAGTAATAAATCATTTCTTTTTCTGTATGTGATTTTCACGCAGTAAATATTCAAGACCCTTTCACCTATGCACACATCAATCTCCAAACCAACTTTACATCCATATAATTTAAAAATGTAAATGAAAGTAAGAATCATATCATATTACATCTCCCCCAAAAATTAGGGATTTAAAATTGAAAAACCCTAAAAATTTTACTGAGAGTTTAATTACACAAATGTAATGCCAAAATAAATTGAGAGAAAAAAAGGGGACCAGATACTTTTAAATACCCTTTCGGGTTGGTTGAAAAAACCCGTACAAATCAAATAAATAAAATACACAACATATGATCTTAAATTATTTAATTTACCTCGCTCTGTTACCATGTTAAAATTTGAGGATTCTAATAAATACAGATTTAATCAACTTACATATTACATAATCTTACAATAAATATTAAAATAAATATTACATCATAACATAAGTAAATAAAGAAATACTTACAGAAATAAATAACACACGTGACATAGTATTTATAGTGGAAAACCCCAATAGGGTAAAAACCACTTTGAAAATAACCTTTTACTTTAGATAACTTATTTTACATCCAGTAAGATCACCTCCTCCTTTGAAACCCTATTTACTAAGGGTAAAACCAAATCACTTGATTTGCACACCTTTGATATATTTCCCGAATATATCAAATGAGGACCTAAAGTCCTTTTATATAAGGTGATCGGGTATGTCTCCCGACCCACCTTTTCAACCTAAAATGATTGACACATACACCTAAGTTTATAATATTTAATATTAGAAATATAATCATTTCATGATATTAAATATTTAACCTAAAGTATATACCTAGGTTAGCATATTTAACAATATAAATATAAGTATTTCATATTATTAAATATTAACCTATATATTAGTGATGGACCCATATACATTAAGGGTTGGCCAGACCACTTAATCGTTATGTTCCAATAGGTGATTAATTAAGTGTAGTTGAAGTTATCAATGAATTTTATTTCGAGTTCTAATGGAGGATGCACAATGTACAAATAAACAAATAAAATGACCCAAATTATTATTATTACAAGATGTTCATGACCCCAAACTTAGGTATAGAGGTAGTATTAGGTTAAATTGATGATCTTAGAGAATCCACCATCAAGAAAGTTCCTTCATTCTAAAGTAGGATTGATTGTATAGCTAGTAAGACCGTATTAGATCACAAAGTGAAAGGTTACAAGGAAGGTAAGCTGGGAAGAATGCACAAATAGTTAGAGCATATAAGATTGGGATCACCTTAATCAGGATGGAAAAGGTCTATAGAACAGGTAACCATTGCTTGAAATCCTTTTAATTGCATTTAAGGTCTCAATTTGGGCATATATGAACTATGAGAAGCTTGAGGGGCAGAGTACTACAAGCTACATTGAAGACCAATATTAGATCACTCACAAGGGAGCCTAAATCTCTAGTTTGGTGCCTTTGAAATATCCAACCAGGTATAATTGATTCCCTAACTCTATTTGTAGTATACTTCATTGCAGGATAAATCATGTCTTGAAGGTCTCAAGGGCACTTGTGTTAGTAACTTCAATAATGAATGGATTTGTAGTATGAAACCATTTGCTTGAGAATATAGAGGGCTAAAACACTTATAAGGAATTGGTTCAGTGACCATAATTTTTCCCAAATAATAATTAATAGCCTCTACACCTAGTGACTGACAGCAGTATGAGATTATGAATCCCAAATTTGGACTCGAAGGAGAAAATGGAATTATTGTCATGATTCATTGATGAGGTTGTATTTAATTCATGTGGACAAAGATAGTTAGGTGTATTGGACATAACTTGACATCCGATTAAATTTTTTCAGTGATGAGATAATTCATATGAGGGTTATGACTTAAGAAACATGGTATGAATTTAAGAGAACTCTTCAAGGTCCCTATTCCATCATAATCCTACCGTATTAGATACTATAAGCACTGTTTTAATGATGAATCAACCAATAATTGGGGAATCAAATACTTGAACAATCCATAAGGAATACTTATTGTTGTCGTGAATGACAAGCTAAGATAAGACAATTGGTACACAAGTTAAGATTAGTGTTGTGAGTACATGAACAAGAAAGATAAATCAAGCTAATGAATAAGCTATCTCAGGCATGTGTGATATAGGTGGAGTGAGTAAAGCCACCTAGTAAGTTGAGAGAAACAAGATACAATCTTGTAGAAATAGAACTAGAAAACAAAGAGCTTTTATAGAAGGATGAACAAGGTAAGTACATAGGAAATTGAGTCTTGACGATTTTGTCATTAAATATAGGATCGTAAAAGCAGTCTTAAATTTTACACGAGGACACACACAAGTGTATGCATAACATGAAGGGTTCAAGGTAAGACAACTAATGAAGCCTAGAACATGCACTTGAGGCATGATATGACCATCATGGTGGGAAGATGAGCTAAGAAGGCACATCCAAATTACACATACAACCACCTTTTCGATGTAACTCCTACCAATAAATTCTTTTATTGTCCCTCAATGAAATTTATATTCCTGGAACTGTTTAACCTCCCTCAAGTGTTATTTTTAGCATATGCATTTAAGCACTTTCCAACCAACTCAAACCACTACTTAGCCTCTATAAACTAACATGTCTATCCCTTTAAAAATCCTCTTGTCTCTCTTGGATTTACATCACAATTACTCTATCAATTTTTATCTTAAATATTTGTATATTGTAGGATTTCTTATCTGTGTTCATATAAATTTTCATCCTCATGTGGAGGTCATTTAAGATGACCTTTTTATGATCATCCTTGGCGGATTGGACCATCGAGTTGATGGAATCTTTAGGTTAGTGGTATGTGCACCCCACGAGACCTTAAAACTTTAAAGAAGCTAGATCTTCTCTTGGTTGTGAGAAGAGAGATAGAAAAATAAAACAAAAAAATTAATTTAAAGGGGTGATGCAACAAATGATACTTCCAAGAGATCAATCGAGAGCACAACTGTTCTAAAAGGGGAAATGGTGAAAAATTGAAAAGGGGGATGAAAATTGCACCATAGGTCAGAGAAGATCATAGAGAACACTACCTCAAACTACTTAAACACAACTTCAAATATAGTAACAACATTGGAGAGATACACAGTTTCATGAAAATAAAAGTGATGAGAGAAAACAAAGATATGCAAATGATGGACAAAATGCACCACAGGGCAATATTATATTACTCCAAAATTGTGCACAATATTACAATAGAAAAGAGGTAATATTGCTATTACAAAACCCAAGAAGAAGGCTAGAGCTCCAGGCCTTTTCCTTTTAGAGAAGAGGGACTAAGAAAAAGAAGAAAACCGACCACTCCCCCTAGATATGAGACCCAAATTACAATGTATAGAATGAGAAAAGAGAGAAAAGTCCAATCCTAAAATTTCTTTTTCAACCACTTGTAAGATGTAATAAATGAGTGCAATCAATGGAACCTTTCTTGTAAAAGACTCCTCCTTTTATCCCCTAACCTGCAGTAATGAAAGAATGATGTCCATGCTCATTAAATGCATTCTCGAGCCACTTTTCAACTACCTCTTTGAACTGGGATCATTTTCCTTAAAAATCATCATCAAAGCTTCATTAGTTTCTACATTTCTTGATTGTTGTGAATCATGTTTAGTTTATTGGAGTTGGAAATATTTCTTTTATTTTCACCCACCTATTTTTACTAATCATAAAAATCCTTTTTTGGTAGAGTACATCGAGAGCTTTTGAAAAGTCCAATTTTGTGAAAATCGAGTTCTGGATCAAAAGTTATGCTCGTTTGAACTTTGGGGACACGGTTCCATGCGGGTTCTCAAAATTTTTAAAATATCTAAGCTTCTAAAACCCTAGTGGGTTTCATGATTAATCCTACATTGAATTGACCTACCACCAATCTTTTGCGACCTACTTTGGGTTCGAGTCTATCCGTGTTGAGCTCCACATGGAAGCCAAGCGCACCTCTAGAGTCTCCACTTTTCTTGCACCTTTTGAAAGTGCATCGAGTTGACACAAGGCACCTTATTTGAATCCTTTTTCTTTCCCTTTTAGTTTGTAATGGGACTAATTGTGGATTAATATGAAGATACTTTTATATGTGGGCTCCTCATTATCGAATCCACGTGGAAGTACCACGGGGTTTGGGATTTCACTCCTTCTATACTAGTTTGGAATTACATCAGGCTGACACATGGCACCCTCCGTGAGTTTGTTACTTTACTTCGAATTGACTCATCCCGGGATTCATTTTTTTGTGATTTTTCTAAGTCCTTACAAAAAAATCCAAAGGCTTGACTTATCTTGCATTATTCCGAGATTCTTGGGACTAATTTGATTAATCTAGTAGGAATCTGCTTGTTATCTAGTTTCAGAGGGTAGTGGAGGAAATTAGATAACAATTATGGTGACTCACGGGGGACCATTATCCTACTAAATGGAATGAACTAGCTTCATGTATCCATTTATTAGGCATGGAGTCTACATCATCATCATGAGCTGATCTGAACCTTGATTCCAGAGTTTTTTGAAGTGTCGTTACTTCCTTCTGTAGTTGCTTTTAGTTGCTCTACATTTGTCTTAAAGTTTGCAACTATCATAGGAAACTAAGGATTTCCCTAATGAAAATACTAAAGGTCCAAGTGCATATACCTCCGGAGCTATACGAACAAAATCTATATACAAAAGAGACAAATCATACATGCCCCAAATGAGTCATGCAGAGTGTGCACAAGAACTTATTCTGCTGAAAGTAAATCTACTCCTACTCCTACACTAACCAAAAAAATAAAAGCTAAGAAAAACTGCTATAGGCAGGAGAAATAACTTCCCTTATTTAAAAATTATAGCCATGTAATTAATTTAACAATGATTATGTCCTCAGTAACAAGAGTGAAAATTTACCTTCCACCCTTCTATCCAAGGTATCAATAAACAAAAATAATACCTCCTCAATATGTTCATCTTTTGGTTGGATGTGTCGTAGTTGATCCTTGGTGTATTGAAGATCATCCTCATGCTCTAAAGTGAGCATGACCGGTGTTGGCTTCTCCATTGGCTCCAATGCTACTAGATATTTGATTGGGCATGGGGCCTTGGGAACCAATGGGCTGATCCTTTTGATTTTTCCATTCCTTTAAATCTCATTCTCATGAATGGGGATGTTTTGTAGACTTTCTAGAAGAAGTTGTTAGCTTACAAGCTGATCTCGAATGTTTCTCTACTTCTATAAATAATTTTTCTTCTTCCAAAACGGCCCTTTCCCCGATGATGATTTGATCTTGTTGTCATTACCTTCCTCTTCCTCCTCAAACATAAATTTTGAGAGATCAAATTCCTCCATAAAATTAGATTCTTACTAAGATGTATTAGAAGAATAATCTAAAAATTTATCATTAAAAGAAAGTGAGAAGCTTCCAATGATTTCTTCTTCATTCAAGGGTCTAAAATATGATTTGTTCTCCTTCACAACATGAAGCTCTCCATGGTTGGTTACATCTGATGATGATGATTGTGGTGGCTCAATGCAACCTTTCATAAGTGTAATAAGCTATGGGCATGTAGGAAAATGAGGGTCACTACACTCCATTGACCCATCATGTACTTTAGGTGGATTTCTATCTTTTGTTTGCACATGCTCCCCTTCTTATGGATTTGGGGTTGTCTCTTTTTCTTCCATAGATTTAATCAACAAGGGGATCTTATCAATCCCAAAACTACGAGACCATATTTTCCAATCTTCAGTTATTTCTTCTTGATTGGACTCTCCTTTAGGTTTCCCTTGACTAATTTTAGTATTATTTTCTTCCCAAGATAAAATTAAGACAACAAGAGGGGGTTAGGTTGGTTTACCACAGGTTTTGTATCCTTTTTTGGTGGAGAAGGAAATGGAATTTCTTATTTGTTAGGATGGGATGACTACTAGGAAGGGAAAAGGGTAGAAAAATCGAGATGGGATGGAAGACTAGGAGATGGAGAAGGAAACTTAACATTTGGAGCGGAATGTAATGGGCTTGAATTATGAAAGCATTGAAATGGTAAATATTGGGAAGGAGAGAAAGAAGAACAAAGAGATGGTGATTGAATTACCCATTGACAAGGTTGTCTTGCACTTTTCTCATATGTTTCAATACCCTCAATCCATTTTGTAAGTTAGGGCAACATTTCATCCCAGAAATCAAGCTTGTCCTACGGGCTATAGTGTCTTGGAAAAGGTCCTTCCCACGGACAAGGTTCCCTGCATCCTATCCTGGATGACTTTATTTGTGTCGTAGACGGAGTTAAAACCATACCTACCTCTATTCTTCAAATCTTCTCCTTTAGACCAACATCCTCTATCTGATTGTTGTCCTCATATGCATACACGTGTCCTTGATAGATCTCATAGTCGAACTAGTTTTGGAATTGCTCATATGGGTAAGCATAGTGGTCTTGAATTTTTTTATAGTGTTGATTTGGAGGAGTGAAGCTCATTAGAGGCTGATGATACTGCTGAAAGTGTGAATTCCATTGTGGGAATGAAGTCATGATTGCACAACTTCATAAAATGAAGGAAAATGAGAGGTATGGAAAGAAATATGAATGGAAATGGATGAAAGAAAGGTCTATAAATTTAGAGAATGGGTCGTTTGGACCAATCAGAGTTGTGAGATGTGATTTGTATGTGCCTCCAAAGGCTAAATTTCACCAAGAACATACCAACTTGATGAAATGAAATGACAAGATGCTTCGAACTATCCACTAGGCATGCCAGGAAAATTGTTGACGAATCCTTGGTAGATTAGACCATCAAAGTCATGGGAAACCTTAGGTTTGTGGGACGTGCGCCCTAAAGAGACCTCCAGATTTTAAAGAAGCTAGATATTCTCTTAGTTGTGAGATGAGGGTTAGAAAAACAAAATAAATATGAATTTAAAGGGGGGTGATGTGCCAAACGATCCTTCTAAGAGATCAATCAATAGCACAACTATCTGAAAAAGGGAAACAAAGAAACACTCCGAAAAGGGTGGATGAAAATTACACCATAGGTCAGAGAAGATCACATAGAACACTACCTCAAACTACTTAAGCATGACTTCAAAGATAGTAATGACAGAGAGAGATGCATAGTTTCTATGTGAAAATAAAGGTGATCAGAGACATAAAAGATATGCAAAGGATGGACAAAATTCACCACAGGGAATATTATATTACTCCAAAAATTGTGCACAATATTACAATAGAAAAGAGGTAAGATTGTTATTACAAAACCCAAGAAGAAGGCTAGAGCTCCAGGCCTCTACCTTTTACAGAAGAGGGACTGAGACAAAGAAGAAAACTGACCGACTCCACCTAGATATGAGACCCAGATTACAATATATAGAATGAGAAAGAGAGAAGAGTCCAATCCCAAAATTACTTTTTCAACCACTTGTAAGATGCAATAAATGAGTGCAATCAATGACACCTTACTTGTAAAAGAATCCTCCTTATGTCCCCTAACCTATAGTAATGAAAGAATGATGGCCATGCTCATTAAATGCATTCCCCAACCACTTTCCAACTATCTCTTTGAACTAGGATCATTTTCCTTAAAAATTGCCATCAAAGCTTCATTAGTTTCTACATTTCTTGATTGTTGTGCGTCGTGTTCGGTTTATTGGAGTTGGATATGTTTATTTTATTTTCACCCACCTATCCTTATTAAAAATATGAAATCCTCTTTTTTTGGCGTAGAGGATGTTGAGAGCTTTCTAAAAAGTCCAATTTTGTGAAAATTAGAGTTTTGGGTCAAAAGTTATGCTCGTTTGAACTTCGGGTCGCACGTTCCACGCAGGATCTCACACTTTTTAAAATATTTGAGATTTTAAAACCCTAGTGGGTTTCATGATTAATTATGCATTGAATTGACCTACCACCAATATTTTGTGACCTACTTTGGGTTTGGATTCTATCTGTGCTGAGCTCCACGTGGAAGCCAAGTGCACCTCTAGAGTCTCTACTTTTCTTGCACCTTTTGAAAGTGCACCGAGTTGACACGTGGTTCCTTCCATGAATCATTTTTCTTTCCCTTTGAGTTTTTAATGGGACTCGTTGTAGATTAATATGAGGATCCTTTCCTTGGTGGGCCCCTCATTATTGACTCCATGTGGAAGTCCTGTGGGGTTTGGGATTTCAATCCTTCTATACTATTTTGGGATTGTGTCGGGCTGATACATGGCATCCTCTCGTGAGTCTCATTATTTTCTTTGATTTGACTTGTCCTGCATAGTTTTTTTCCGTGATTTGTCTAAATCCTTACAAAAATTCCGAAGGCTTGACTTATCTTGCATTAGTTTGAGATTCTCAAGACTAATTTGATTAATCCAACGAGGAATTTTCTTGTTATCTAGTTTCAGAGGGCGGTGGAGGAAATTAGATAATAGTTCTAGAGATTCATGGGGACCATTAGCCTCCTAAATGGAATGAACCAACTACATGTATCCATTTATTGGGAATGGATTTTGCATCATCATCATGATCTGATTTGAACCTTGATTCCAAAGTTTTTTGAAGTTTTGTTGCTTCTTTTAGTAGATGCTTTTAGTTTCTCTGCATTTGTCTTGAAGTTTGCAACTATCACAGGCACCTAAGGATTTCCCTGCTGAAAATATTAAAGGTCCTGGGGCATATACCTCTAGAGAAATACGAGAAAAAGCTATATACAAAAGAGACAAATCATACATGCCCCAAATGAGTCATGTAGAGTGTGCAAAAGCACTTATTCTGCTGAAAGAAAATCTACTCCTACTCCTACACTAACCAAAACAAAGAAAAGATAAACAAATCCTACTACAAGAAGGGAGAAATAGCTTCCCTTATTTAAAAAGTACAGCCATGTAATTAATTTAACAATGGTTATGGCTTGTAACAAGAGTGAAAAATTACCTTCCACCCTTCTATCCAAGGTATCAATAAAAAAAAACCTCCTCAAGATGTTCATCTTTTGGTTGGAGGTGTCGTAGTTGATCCTTGGTGTATTGAAGATCATCCTCATGCTCTGAAGTGAGCATGACCAACATTGGCTTCTCCATTGGCTCCCATGCTACTAGATATTTGATTGGGCATGGGGCCTTAGGAACCAATGGGCTGATCCTTTTGATTTTCCCATTCCTTTGAATCTCATCCTCATGAATGGGGATATTTTGTAGACTTTCTGGAAGAAGGTGCTTGCTTGTAGGCTGATCTGAATGTTGCTCTACTTCTACAAATAATTTTTATTCTTCTAAAATGGCCCTTTCCCGATGATTGATTTTATCTTGTTGTCATTACCTTCCTCTTTCTCCTCAAACATTAATTTTGGGAGATCAAATTCATCCACAAAATCAGATTCTTGCAAAGATGTAATATAAGAAGAATCTAAAAATTTATCATTAAAATAAAGTAAGAAGCTTCCAATGATTTCTTCTTCATTCAAGGGTCTAAAATATGATTTATTATCCTCCTTAGCATGAAGATCTCCATGGTTGGTTGCAGCTGATTATGATGATGATTGTGTTGGCTCAATGTGACCTTTCATAAGTGTGGAAAGCTCAAGGCATACAAGACAATGAGCATCACTACATTCCATTGACCCATCTTGTACTTTAGGGAGATTTTCCTCTTTTGTTTGCACATGCTCCCGTTATTGTGGATTTGGGGTTGTATTTTTTTGCTTTATAGGTTTAATCATTAACGGGATCTTATCAATCCCGAAACTACGAGCCCATATTTTCTAATCTTCAGTTATTTCTTCTTGACTAAACTCTCCTTCAGTTTCCCTTGACTGATTTTAGTATTATTTTCTTCCCAAGATAAATTTGAGACAATAAGAGGGGGTTGGGTTTGTTTACCATAGGTTTTATAGCCATTTATGGTGGAGAAGGAAATGGAAGTTCTTAATTATTAGGAGGGGATGACTGCTAGGAAGGGAAAAAGGTAGAAGAATCAAGAATGGATGGAAGACTAGGAGATGGAGAAGGGAACTCAACATTTGGAGTGGCATGTAATGGGCTTGAATCATGATAACGTTGAAATGGTAAAGTTGTTGAAGAAGAGAAACGAGAAAAAAGAGATGGTGATTGAATTATCTATTGACAAGGTTGTCTCATACTTTGATCATATGTTTAAATACCCTCGATCCATTTTGTAATTTGGGGCAACATTTCATCCCAAAAATCAAGCTTGTACTATAGGCTATAGTGTCTTAGAAAAGGGCCTTCCCATGGATAAGGTACCTTCCATCCTATCCTAGATGACTTCATTTGTGTTGTAGCTCGAGTTTGAACCATACCAGCATCCATTCTTCGATCTTATCCATTATACCAACATCCTTTATCTAACTGTTATTCTCATATGCATACCCGCGTCCTTGATAGGTTCCATAGCCGACTAGTTTTGGCATTGCTCATATGGGTAATAATGTTGATTTGGAGGAGTGAAGCTCATTAGAGGATACCGACATCTGCTGAGATTGTGAATTCCATTGTGTGAATGAAGTAATGTTTTCACAACTTCATAAAATGAAGGAAAATGAGAGATATGGAAAGAAATATGAATGGAAATGGATGAAAGAAAGGTATGCAAATTTAGAGAAGGGGTTGTTTGGACCAAACAGAGTTGCCAGATGTGCTTTGTATGTGCCTCCAAAGGCTAAATTTCACCAAGAACACACCAACTTGATGAAATGAAATGACAGGATGCTTCGAACTATCCCATCGGGTGTTACAAGAAAATTGTTGACAATCATCCTTGGTAGATTGGACCATCAGAGTCATGGGAATCTTTAGGTTAGTGGGACGTGCACCCTAAAGAGACCTCCATTTTAAAGAAGTTGGATCTTCTCTTAGTTGTGAGATGAGGGTTAGAAAAACAAAAAAATATGAATTTAAAGGGGGAAATGTGCCAAATGATCCTTCTAAGAGATCAATCGATATCACAACTATCTGAAAATGGAAACGGTGAAAACTCAAAGGGTTGACGATAATTACACCACAGTCCAGAGAAGATCACATAGAACACTACCTCAAACTACTTAAGCTCAAATTCAAAGACAAGAATGACATTAGAGAGATGCATAATTTCTGCATGAAAATAAAGGTGATCAGAGACAAAAAAAATATGCAAATGATGGACAAAATGCACCACATGGCATATAATATTACTCCAAAAATTGTGCACAATATTACAATAGAAAAGAGGCAAGATTGTTATTACAAAACCCAAGAAGAAGGCTAGAGCTCCAGGCCTCTACCTTTTACAGAAGAGGGATTGAGACAAAGAAGAAAACCGACTGACTCCCCTAGATATGAGACCCAGATTACAATATATAGAATGAGAAAGAGAGAAGAGTCCAATCCCAAAATTACTTTTTCAACCACTTGTAAGATGCAATAAATGAGTGCAATCAATGACACCTTATAAAATAATCCTCCTTATGTCCCCTAACCTATAGTAATGAAAGAATGATGGACATGCTCATTAAATGCATTACCCATCCAATTTTCAACTATCTCTTTGAACTAGGATCGTTTTCCTTAAAAAAATTCCATCAAAACTTCATTAGTTTCTGCATTTCTTGATCGTTGTGTGTCATGTTCAGTTTCTTGGAGTTGGATATGTTTCTTTTATTTTCACCCACCCGTGCTTATCGAACATATGAAATCCTCTTTTTTTTTTGGGGGTATAGGATGTTGATAGCTTTCTGAAAAGTCCAATTTTGTGAAAATTAGAGTTTTGGGTCAAACGTTATGCTCGTTTGAACTTCGGGTCGCACTTTCCATGTGGGATCTCACAATTTTTTAAAATATATGAGCTCTTAAAACCCCGGTGGGTTTCATGATTAATCCTGCATTAAATTGACCTACCACCAATATTTTTCAACCTGATTTAGGTTCAGAGTCTATATGTGCTTTGAGATCCACGTGGAAGCCAAGTGCACCTCTAGACTCTCCTTTTTCTTGCACCTTTTGAAAGTGCATCGAGTTGACACATGACACCTTCTCGCAGATCCTTTTTCTTTCGTTTGAGTTTGTAATAGGACACGTTATAGATTAATATGAGGAACTTTTCCTTGGTAGACCCCTCATTATTGAATCCACGTGGAAATCCCGTGGGATTTAGGATTTCACTCCTTCTATATTATTTTGGAATTGATTCGGGTTGACACATGGCACCCTCAACGAGTCTGTACATTTATCTTTGAGTTGAATCATCCATGGATTAGTTTTTTCTCCATGATTTTTCTAAGTCCTTACAAAAAATTCTGAAGGCTTTATTTATCTCACATTAGTCTGAGATTCTCGAGACTAGTTTTATTAATCCAACATGAATTTTCTTATTATATAGTTTCAGAGGGCGGTGGACGACGAAATTAGATAGCAGAACCCATAATCCATAATTTACAAGGTTATAAAAGCTGAGATTCCACAACCTTACTTGTGGTTACAAAAAATAGCTATAGGAAGATTCACACATCTATTTTTTGTCTTCTATTTATTTAGTTTTACATTGTTAACAAATTTAAAAATATAATAAAATATTTATGCCTCGTAGAATGCATTGATAAAATTGATTGATTTATTTTTAACTTATGAGCTCTCTACATCATAATGGATTATGAATTCTAGTAATCTAATTTGTCTAACATTCATATTTTCCTTTGTGAAAATTATTCCAGTTACTATTATTTCATTTTAGTTCAAAAGACTTACCCAAAAGATAATGTATTTTAAGATCATGAACTAAAATAAAAAGCTATAAATAATGTTCTTTTCCATGAGCTTATGTGACTCATAAGCCAAAACACATTTAGGTTAAGACAAAATTCTATAAAATAAACATTGAGATCGAGAATCATAAATGTAGGTGTTGAAGTTAATGTAGACACTAAAGCATGCACTTTGGGTAAATTTATAGGTCCTAGTCACATACTATTATTCATTTGATTCCTAAGTGAGAAAAATAACAATTGACCACTATCTTTCTTTCTGGTTTTCATCTTGGTCTTACACACCCCACTACCCAGTCGACCTTTTTCACTTCAGATTTTCTTAGTCTAGACACCGGTGCCCACCAAGACATCGGTGCCTGTGCGCCCTCATCCCCTTTGGGCACCTCGACCCATTTGTATCTTGTTTACATATTTTTGTTATTTTCTAACCGATGGACATTTTTTTCTTGGTGGTCAAACTTTTAGTGGTTAATTAGGAAATTTAAACAAGGGACTCATATAAATATAAATCTATGTGACCATAATAAGGGACCAAACTCTAAGATTCTATTACTATCACCTAAGATTACATCCAAAGGCATTTCAAGAGCATCAAAAATCCATCTAACATCCATTAAAGGCACAAGGGAATGAATTATTTTGCATAAAAATCATATAAGGGAAGTTAATCTTTCCATTCACACATCTATTTACTTCTTATACATCTAGCTATTACTCACTATCATGTGAATTTTTCACATGAGCCACCTAGGTATGATTCTACACACACACATAACTACATAGATTTTGAAATGTAGTGTAACACCTAGATCGTAAGTTCACTCGGTTAGGTGACCATCGGAGTTAGTTTGAATCCCCATTTGCATTTTTTTAGGATTTGATTTGTTTTGGGGTTTTACAAGTGTTCTTTCTCTTTGCAGGTTTTAGGTAAATTCAACCATCAACGAGTGACATACAAGTGACTAATGGAGATATCTAGAAAATATCTTGCAACACCGTAAAATCCATATCTTGGTAGTTTTCATATTCACATGCGCTAAGGAGTAGTCTCGACACCTAGGCACCCCCGACCCACCCAAACACCCCACTCATGTCATTCCTAATGTTTTTTCATTTTTATAGGCTTGGTTGCGACATGATAATATACCTTCATATTCCATCATTTCTCTAGCTCAACACAACTTTGGAATTTTTTCTAAGAAAATAAGTACTTTATCCCTTCTCTTGCACTTAGGGTTTCATTTTTCTAGCTTATTACTTAGGTCATATATGCACTTTATTGAATATATACTATGTTGTGACTCTGTGAGCTTAAGGTTTAGAATTTATTTTCAATATTTGTTTAATCATTTGGTGAACCCATCTCATTCAAACACTCTTAGGGTCCTCATAATTTCATTTCTCTCATTTTCCTAGGATATTCTCATCATGGATATCTCTATTCATGATTTCTTACTATCTAATCTTGATCATCAAGATTAAATTATTGTGCTCTTGGATAATACTCACATACCTTCTACTATTAATCTGAGATAGTTTATCGACATTTGTGGATGCATTCGAACGACAACTTACTTTTCCATATCTTATAGATGATCATCTATCTGTTTATGACAATGATCCTCCTCTTTATAAATGAGTATGCATGCATAAATAGGGTGTTAAGCACACTTTAGTGGATAATGGATCCGATCTTAATATTTTTCCTTTATCATTTATTCGAATATAGTCCTTTTTGTGGCTAATAAAAACCCAACATCTATTTCTCTATGGGCATATGATTCTACTATGTGTCCATTTCTTGGCGCTATTATTTTTCCTATCACAGCTTGGCTTAAAATAATTCCTACCATGTTCTTTGTCATTGATTTCCCCGTTTACTATAACTTCTTACTTGGCACACCTTGGATTCAAATAATGCAAGCACTACCTTCTATAGGATAACGATGCATAAAATTCTTACATGAGGGAATTGAATATTAAGTTCCCATTGATAGTAAACCATTCCAATATTGCAACCTAGACCCAACCATTACATCATCTATTCCAAATTCTACTACTATACATCTTGCTGCTAATCTATGACCCATAGACTATTTAGACAACTTGCCTCTAGTCGAAGGAACCATTTGTACACTAGGCATTATTCCATCTTCTTCATCACCCACTCCTACTAATGCAATGGTACTCTATCACGGTCTTTTCCATACATCAAATTTCATACCACATTCATTTTCTACTCATGATAAATCTTCATCTCCACCTCCTCCATTCACATGTAATCTCTTCATGAATAATGCTTATTGGACGTAAATTCCATTCAATCCTGTTTGCTCTCGACACTATTTACACACATGATTTCTTGTCTTGGCTAGGATTCATGTTAGATGATCTCAGCCCTCCATCATACGCTCCTCATTTATATCATGGATACATTTTCATTACTACTTCTTATGGCCTCCGAGTATTTCATCTACCAATATTTTTTGCACGCACTCGTGCCTTTCACCACTTACTCTTGTACAATCTTGGTTTGATTCTATTGGGTGCTTTAGATCCTAAAAATATCAACATTTCATTTCCTATGCCCTTCGGCCACATTTTTATTTGAAATGATTCATTCCTTAGATATTCACAAAATACTACTCGTTGGTATGTACATGGATGTCCATTACCACCTTTCACTAACAAAGAATATGCAATTGACATGTACAATATGAGCTGCAATGGATCTTTATGTGATCAACCTCATACTATTTCTTATCAGGTATTAGATGCATCTCCATTCAATTTTGACCATGAAAATGACGATCTCTAAGAAAATATTACTTGAAAATACTACACATAATACACTTATGGGGAATCATGCTTATTCTTCTTTCCTTCTATCATTTTCAATTTTCTTGTACTTCTACTAAAGGAAGAAATCTTGTGCTATGGTTCACACTTGACTATTTAGGGAATATTATATACATGAACCTTACACCATACACATGAGACATTTCAAAATTAGTGCTTTCACGACACATATTTCTAGCATCACATCCTCGTATATCAAACTACCCTATGATGCACTCTAGTTCTGCGAATCATCCTAAAATGTTGAGGATATAAATATGAAATGAACCTCACCAAACTCACTCACCCACTAAGATCTATGCTTTATCGATCATAACTTTCTATGGCATAACTCAAACCATTTCTCGATGACACACTCTTATTATATTGTTCATTCATGATCATTGAGTAGTATTTTATAAATGAACCTCATATCATGCATACTCATCCACATTTTCTTGGGGGAACACTCGAACATATCACACATATGTTTCATTCCATTACATTCACATTCATAACATACTACATATCTTGGTTGCATATTGTTCTTGCTTACTTATACTCGTATGTTACAATTTTCTTACTATGTTAGACAAATATTTCATATGCCATTATATTTTCCATATACACATGTATGTTCACTTTCCTTATAGTTGTGAATGAAAACTTTACAGAAATCGTTACGCATAACATGAATGCTTGGCATTGTACCTATTACCAATCCCACAATGGATCCTAGGGGCATATACTCTCGTACTCATCACATGTATTATTGTTTCATTTTATACTACTTAATCTTCTTACTAAAACACTACATTATTGGATCATACATGCCTTGAAATAATTTTTATCTTTCTCACATGCTAATGGGTGCTTCATGTGTTACATTTTCTTTATAGGAACTATTCACTACTATGGTTTTTCTCGCTACACTTTTGTTTGCTACTATTTTTAATTTTTTCCATTGTTTGTGGGATTTTCCATATGTCTTTCTTGTTCACTACATGTATGTTTTTGTCTACCTTAACCCTTATTGTCTTGCAACATTGTGAGTGATGTCCCATGTTTGAGACATGATTTTTGCAATCTATATTGTTTTCTTGCTTGCTAGATTACACTTTGTCTTCTACATGCGTATTTATCTTATTTGTACTAACACATGTTTTCTAGCCACTTTGTTTGCATGTGCCTTGGTTTTTACCAAACACATTCTATCCTCCTGTAGAGCTTCAGCCAGATGTACATTGGGTCCTCCTTTGGGCTGTATTTTATTAGTAACGTCTCATGCACCCAAAATGAGGGGGGGAACAAATTGGGTGAATAAGTCACCCCATACAACAATTCATAGTTATAGTACAACATAGTTCAACAAAAAATCAACATAGTCTATAGTCCTAGATTGGGATCAAAATATGACTTGATCCCTCAACAAAAAAATAGACCTTAGTGCCCAACCATAGACATGAATGACTCGAGCACTCCTGACCCTTCTTGGGTGCCTATGACCTAGGTCGATTACAACATTTTTCTTGTATCGACACAATTTTTAGAAGTCTACACACAAATCTTCTCATTACATGCACAATCCTCCAATAATCAACATGCATGATATTTCCTCTTTTCTATTTTCCCATTGGATCGAAATGAATCAGATTTGGACAAAGCAGATCACACCATCTACAATGGTGTATAAATTGTCAAGAAGAACTCAAAGGATGGAGAATAACACTAGACCTTTCTCCCTACACTTATTCTATCATGACGTGAGATCACCCTAAAAACTATCACTTCGCATGAGATCACCCTAAAAACTATCACTTCTTTAATATTTTCAAGATCCTTTTTATATTTTCACTCATCAAGGATCAGTGCACATGTTCCTTTTCACATTTTTACATACTTTTTAATATTTGGATCAAATTTTTCATGTACACATATTTGACTACTCATTTTCTCTTCTCTTTTGTTTGTATTTCCTTATGGGAAGCATCACGATCATCAAGCATCAAGTGAAATTGACAACAGTGTCAATGTAACATTACACGTACACTTTCACCCCGGGGTCACTTCCTATTCTCTAGCTTACACACTACATATTATTCACTCCACACTTTTTTAATCTCCTCGGCATGCTTTCATCATAGATATACATGTTTATTAGGTACACATCCTTATCTAATTTATGTTATCGAGCATTCTCTCAATAACATAAAGTCGGGAAAATGTAGACACTAAATCACACACTTTGGGTACATTTCTAGGTCCTAGTCACATACTACTATTCATATGATTCCTAAGCGAGAAAAGTACTAATTGATCACTGTCTTTGGCCTCTTTGATTTCTTTCTAGTTTTCATCTTGGTCTTACACACCCCATTTCCCATTATGACCTTTGTCACTTCAAATTTTCTGAGTCTAGAAACTAGCGCCCGACCAAGATGTCAACATCCAAGTGCCTTTGTCTTATCCGAGCACTCTTGACCTCTCGTATATCTTTCTTACATCTTTTGGGTCTTTTCTAGTTGTTGGGAATCTTGTTTTATTGGTGTTCAGCCTTTTAGTGGTTAATTACAAAATTCAAACAAGGGAATCATATAAATACAAATATATGTGACCATAGTAAGGGACCAAACTCTAAGCATATATTACTATCACCTAAGGTTTCATCCGAATGAATTTCAAGAGCATCAATGCACACATCTAGCATTTATTCAAGGGGCAAGGGATTGAATTCTTATACATACAATTTATAGGAAGGAAATTATTTTTAACATGCACACACTTATTTACATATTCTACATCTAACTATTGTTCTCTACCAAGTGCATCTTGCACAAGAGCCACCTAGGGCATGATTATACACACACACACACACACACACAAAACTACATGGAGTTTTAAATGTATTGTAGTTCCCATATCATAATTTCACTCAACAAGGTGACCTCTAGGGTCATTCGACTCCCAATTTGCATATTTTTCTATTTTGGATTCGATGTGCTTTGGGGTTTTACATGTTATCTTTCTATTTGTAGGTTTTAGTTAGACTCAATGATAAACTAATAACATACAAGAGACTAACGAATATATCTAGAGAACATATCATGACACCGTAAAATCCAAATTTTGATGAGCTTTTGTGGTCACAGTGCCCAAGAGAAGTCTTTGGTGCTTAGGCACCCTCGTCCCCGAATCTTTGATGGTTCTACATTTTTGGGCTCATTTGTGAGAATATTCCTTCTTGTTCCATCAGTTCTCAAATTCAACACAACCTTGGGATTATTGCGGAATCATGTAAGTACTTTATCCCCTCTCTTGCACCTATGGTTTCATATTTTATAGCTTATTGCTTAGGTCATATCTTTAGTTTATTGAATATGTATTGCGTTGTGAATCAGTAATTAAGGTTTAACATTTATTTTCAATATTTACTTAATCAATTAACTCTTTAATTTAAAAAAATGACCTATTTAGGAGTCCAAATGAACCTTTTACCCTTCCATTGATGAAAAGTAACTGGATTTTCCACCCTTGATTTTTTTCCAAAAGACATGGAGTAGTATCCTTTAAGTTCCATGAATGTTATTACTTTATTACCATTTATAGGTCTTGACCATGCCATGGAAATCAAAAATTTTATAGGGTATACTACAATGAAATATTATGAAATAGTGTACTTAAGATAATGAATTTCATAGATTAAAATATTGAACATTTAGAAAGTTTATCATACACCTTGTGTTCTCTTGGTTTTTAGAATAGTATCATCTTTTCTCAAGTTCTTGTTCATTGTGAGATCAAACAAACACATCTAATTCTAATACAAAATTATATAAATACTCTCTATTTTTTTGTTCATTACGTTTATAAATGCAACTAGTGGATTGATTCATCCAAAGGGAAATAACAATGAGCTTGTAATACCCATAACAAGTTGAGCGTTGTTTTAAGAATATTTTCATCTTTAATATGTAGTTTATTGTAACCACATTTCATATATATATTTGAAGATAAACTATATCCCTTCATTTGATCAAATAAATCTTCTATTCTAGGAGGCGGATATTTTTCTTACTTGTTATTTTATTCAACATTTTATATTCAATGTACAAATTTAAAGTGTCATCTTTATTTTTAATAAAGAATTTTTTTGGCCCCATGGGGACGCACTCACAAAAATTAAGTATTCAATGAGAAACCCCTCATGATGTAATTTTAGCTCTTCTTAATAAAAAAAAATTATCCTAAAAAAATGAAAAAGTGTGGGTAGATAAGGAATTCCTTCTTACTTATTTAAATTTCAAATTAAAAATAAAAACAAAATATATTTAGATTATTAATTAAACACTAATATTCAAATCATAATATACATATATAACACTTTTTAAGATAGATCAATTCAAACACATGCTTAATAGAGTAAGGCATGATAAGTAAGTGCACTTAGATATTTTACCGGTATCAAGTAGATCTGGGTGTGACAAATAGATAAACTAGCTAGAAGTTTTATGTGAATGCTTCATCTCTAATTCTAAAAGTACACAATTTGTTGGGATGAAACCATTATTTATAGATATTGGAACATGTAATGTTTTGAGATTAATAATTATTGTAGCTCCATTAAAACAAATATACATTTCACCCACTATTCTAATTATTTAAAAGTATGAAAATTAATTGTATTAAATTTATATAACTTAAAATGTATTCATTCATGTAGGAAAAATCTGCAACAACCTCGAGTCTTACAAAAAATATCCTAGAGAAAAGCAATTTTTTACACTAATGGAGTAATTGTCTCATCTTGGCATGCTCCTATATTATCCTAGATAATATCTATACCTTCATTGATAAAAAAACTCCATATTCACATAATCAAAGAGTTTTTTTAGCAAAGATGTGCAAGGATTTTGAGAGGTCAATGTGGTGGAGCAAGTTTCGCTACTGTCCAATGATAACTACCTTATCTACTAATAAGGTCATCAAACTAGGCTTCCACATGAACCTTTAGGAAAATATGAAATGGTATAAACAAGAATAAGAACATTCACAAAATACCTTTATCAATCCATTAACATACCTCTTTATGCGGGCATATCGAGGTCAAAAGTTTAATTTTTAAAAAGTTAAGTGACAAATTCGTAGATTATATTTCATTTTTTCCTCACAATTATAAATCCTTTGTAAGATAAACAAAAGTTTAATTAATAAAAATCATCATAATAATTTATAATATTTTCGATATTAAATAATTTGAAATGAAGTATTGGATTAACTAATCTAACTTAACCATTACAAAGTTACAATATCCAATATTTCCCTTAACTTATAATCTAAGGAAGTACTGGATTTGTGAATCTTATTTAGCAACCAATAGTTCACAACAAGAGCTTGAAGTCACAATGAGGTGTGGGTAAAATGATACAATCCATGGTGACCCTACCCACCTCCACCATAACTACACAACTATTGTGTGCAACGAGTAACGGCGAATCGTTATTGATCACACCTAAAAATATGACTAGGACCCACATCAACAAAACATATCCATATAAATTCCAATCACTAATCATCATTGGAAAACAAAACAACCAAAGTTAAAAATGTAACAAAATTTCACACTACTATAGTCTATAATAATGCACATACAATCACATAAATGAATATACATATATGTAGTCATACACAAGATTACCCTAATCGTGACTCACATAAGGACCATTAATCTAAAAAGGAGAAACCTTGGGGGAATTGTTGTCTATTTTTACACCCCGGGAAAAATAGAATAAATTGACTACCATGAACTTGGAATGAAGACTCGCATAGAAGTTTAAGTATGCCGTAGAGGTAAGTCAAGAACTATGGGTAAAAGAATGAATTCCACAAAGTTAAGGGAAAATATTAGAAAGCCGTGGCTAAGAATATTAAGCCACAAAAGTCAAGGAAGATGCAAATTTAAGAAAAAGGGTCTACAGATGTTCTAGCAAGTCGTGATACACCGAAGCGTAAAACCACATGTAAAAGTAAATCAAGAAGATGCGATTGAAGGAAACAGATCCGTGGATGTCAACATAAGGCTACACCACACTAAAGGAGAAAAAATGAAGAATATTGTTAGTAAATACACAACACATAAGGATGATCTGTGGAATTCAAAAAACTATACAAAACTAAAAATAGAAATCCGCATATCAAAGTATAATGACAGCTTTTCCATAGGAGACTAAAATCACCATATCTTTTGATTGGATGATCCAATTTTTACAAACCTTATATCGATGGAAAGATATCAAAATGGTAAATTAAATCTTGTTTATAATGAAAATTTATAACATGAAAGTTTGCAATTAGATTGTGGTGATGTTGGCATTAATGATATAAGCCTTGCTCAAGAGATCTTGCATTTTGAACAAGAGGATAAATAATTTGTCTATGAAAACATGGAAGAATTAAAAGATGAGATGAATACATTAGAACATGAAATCTATAAGGGAGAATAAAATTGATTCACCTAGAATTTACCAAGAAAATCCTAGGTGCTACTTTGGAACATCACTTAACCTAGACCGAGTGCTCACCTCGAAGCATGCAAAGGTACCAAGTTCCTCTTTAGGGTTGTTTTTTTAGGATGTTAAAATTATGAAGACTTAAAAGATTCACATCCATGACTAATATATCATTCTACAGTCCATGTTCAGATCTATATCTAGAGAATAACAAACTTAAATGATAACCATGATGAAATCAAGCATGTAAGAACCAATTATACTTAGGATTTGATACTCTGATTCAGCCAATAAAATCCATTTCATTAAACATGATAAATACATAGAAGATTATTACAATAGATAATACCATATTTTATGCATGCATTAGATTTGGTAGTATAACCTCACAATAACTCAGTTCTTACATACTATCTCTATGCTACACAATTCACTACATATTTATAAGGGTGGGGAATTTCCCTTCACCGCTTATCTAATCCCAAAATAGGTCACATGCTATTATTATCCACATGTCATTACAATAATATCCACACATGCAAGTGTGCTAACAATAGACCTCTTCTAGTTAACTATCATACACGCGAAAATGGATAAGTCCCAAATCTATCTCTCTTCTTTGCGCATGATTATTTCTTGACGCTTCCGCGCCTTTAAACACGCTCTGTTCTTCTCGTGAACCTTATGTATGTTTTTCGCTAAGTGCCATATTTTTATTGACCAACATTACCCCACACTAATTGCATTGTCGCCCCGTAATGGTTGTCTCCAAAATGAATAAAAGAATATGAATAGAAGAATAAAAAGAGTTTTTATGAATAAAATAATGAATTTACCCCTGCAAAATCTTCTACTTCAATCGAAAGAATAAATTCTAGATATTCTTATTTTATTTCCACCTCTAAATTCTACCAATCATTGAGCACGGCCTCTGCCTTTTCTAGGATATCTACTGCATTTGAATCTAGCTCATCTTTTGTAATTTTTCCTTTCTCATTCTCAGTAAGACCAAAACTATGCTGACATTGCAGGGCATTCTTCATTCTAATAAGTCCATATTTTGTGCAATGAGTTTCCCAAGCTCATCTAGCCTTTCCTTGTGTGGCTCTTGTGCTCCCGTAAGGTGCTCATGCTTTTGCTTGACAAGACCTAATCATTATGCGTGGCCCAACAATCCTCTCATTAAAAATTTAGTGCATTTATTTCTTCTTCACGTACTCAACAATCCTCTCATTAATCAACCATTTTCATTATTTCTACATGGTACATATTCACACTCAAGATATAACCTTCTAGGGTGCCTTCCTACCTTCTAGACATAGACTTCTCTTCAAATAAGCCTCTATGTGCTTGAGTACCTTTCCACTAGGCCTTCCCTTGGTAGTTCCCATGGCCCTTGATTAACTCACGTTATACTTTTACCTTTATTCATCTCCACCTATGGTCCTCATTTCTAGAAGCATTTTTTTCAATTCTCCACTTGAAAAACACCCGTAGTGATTTGTTCCTTTCATGTGTACTTATTTTCAACATTCCTTTACATGGATATATATATCCACCCCACACTAAGGGTATGTGCAGTCCTCTACGCATATAAATGCTTCAAATAGTAATTAGTTTCTGTGCGCAAACATGCTTATTACACAAAAAAACCAACTAAATTGACAAAACATAGTGACAAATAAGGAAATACATTAAGGAAAATACATAATTGAAAACCTAATATAAATGACAACATTGCCTTATTACAAACACCAAGAAGACTTATTTATAGTAGGGCTTCAACCTACTCCCGTTGAAGTACCCAGGTAACAGTGTTCCATCAAGCGCCTCTAATTGGAAAGCACATATTTCAAGTATGTGAGTGATAACATATGGCCCCAACCAATGTACTTTGAGTTTTCTTGGATGGCACAAAACTTAGAATCATAAAGGAGCACCATTTGTCCAATTGTGAACTTTTTATCCCTAATGTTTCTGTCATGCCATGCTTTCTACCTAGCCTTTTCTTGTTTTTGACTCCAATGTGCTATTTCTCATCGCTCATCCATCTTGATTAACTTTTCAATTCATTCTTCTAATGTTTAATCATCAGCTAGACCTCCAACGTGTGTAATACACAAAGATGGTAACATGAATTCCATAGGAAGAATTACTTCCACTCCAAACACTAACTGAAATGGTGTGGCTTTGTTCAACCTTTTATATGTTGTACGATATGCCTAAAGTAATGCAGATACTTTATCATCCCAATCCTTTCTTCCAACATGAAATATTTTTGTTGATCAACCTAGAATTCACCAATAAAATCCTAGGCATGCTAGCACATCACTCAGCCTAGACTGAGTGCTCACTCAAAGTGTGAAAAGGTATTAGGCCCCTCTTTAGGGTTGTTGTTATAGGATGTTAGCATGATGAAGACTTAAAGCATTCAGATCCATAATTAATCTAACATTCTACAGAGCATTTCCTAGATCTAGATCTTAAAGTATCATGAATCAAACAATAATCATAGCGAAACCCTTTATGCAGTAATAAACTATAACCATGATTAACACCTTGATTCAGCCAATAACCCCCATTATATTAAATACAGTAATACACAGAAGCTTCCTTACAATAATAGTAATATATGCTCATGTGCACATCAAATTTGGCAGCATAACCTCACAATAACTTAGCTCTCACATCTCTCTCATGCTACACAGTTCACTACATATTTATAAGGGTGGGGAATTTCCCTTCACTACTTATCTAATCCCAAAATAGGTTGCATGTTATTATTAGCCATGCACCGTTACAAAAATAGCCACACATGCAAGTGCGCTAACAATAAACTGCTTTTAGTTAACTTCCAGTAGTAGATCTATTCTCAGCATGTATCCATGAAAGGCACTTCATATCTGATCCTCAAAAAATAGCCAATGCATGTTGTGCAAGTCTTTGAATAGTTTATGTGCTCTACATGATATCTCCAAAAATAGATCCTCATCATGAAAACATCTAAGTCCAAAATCATGTCTTTTTCCCAACGCGTGTTTCCTTTCAGATCCTCCCACACTTTTGAATGCGCTCTACTCTTCCTGTCCCAGCAAACCTTTTGTATGTTCTTTTCTAAGTACCATACTTTAGCTGATCAACATTACCCCAAACTAATTTCATTTCCACCCCAGAAATGGTTTATCTCCAAAATGAATCAAAGAATATGAATAGAAGAATATAAACAATTTAAATGAATAAAATAATTTCTTTACCCTACAAAAGATCTTTTGATTCAACTTGAAGAATCAATTATGGATATTATTCTTTTACTTACACCTATAAATTGTACCAATAATTGAGCACGGCTTCTACATTTTCTGGGATATCCACTACAATTGACTCTAACTCATCTTTTGCAATCTCTCCTTTCTCATTCTACAATACCAACATAATTCTCGGACATTGTAGCCATCCTTCCTTCTAATAAGTCAATATTTTGCATGATGAATTTCCAAAGATCATCTAGCCTTTCCTTGTGTGGTTCTTGTGCTGTTGTAAGGGCCTCATGCTTCTGCTTGACAAGCGCTATTCATTTTGCGTTGCCTAATGTTTCATCTTTCATGGCCTTCAAGACTTCATTGTCTTCCAAAATGGTCTTGGTTATTATAATGTTTTCTAGCGCTATACAAATATCCAACACTTGATCTTCCTTCTTTAATTCCTCCTATAAGATCTAAAGTAACCCCTCATATGATGCAATCTTCCACATCACCAAAGCATTTTCCATCTCTTCTTCCTCTGTTGGATCCTTTAGCGCTGGCATGCACAGAGGTTCATCTTCAAGCACTAAGTCCACCAAGGTACTTACATAATGCACTACTGAAGGAAATGTTTTGGGTACCTATAGCTTTAAATGTGGCTTTGATTTCATGATATTGTCCCCAACTTCCTTTATCATGCTGATGAAAACAATGTTCTTCTTTTGTGCCAAGTATTTTTCTTTCTTTAGGCACACTATTTCTACATCCTTAGTCTTGATCTCCTCTCGTAGCACCCTAATTGTTGTAGCCTTATCCATATTCCACCTTGCCACCTCTGTCGAGACTTTCACCAAAACATTTCTCACTTGTTCATCTGACATAACAGTAGGCTTGACTATTATGTGTCTGGCCTGAGGTGTCTTCTTCAACCTCCTTGATACACATGAATCCTCACACACATCAAAATCTGGTTCATCCATGTGCATGTGCATCGACCATAAAAACTACTTCCTTATGCGCATGGTTTCCATCTCTTCATCCATCATCTCCCAACCATACAACTCATTTTGTGTCATTATGTTATAAAAAAGGTGCGATACATTCTACCTATGTCCTCGGCGTAGCCCATGACTGTTGGAACATACTCTCCACTCGTTCTCTTTGATCTTGGCCCTTTAGGAACCTGAGCTTCAATATTTGGAGCTTGTTCTATTGTACCATGAGTAGTCTCGGTTACTATCTCATCTTCCTCCTTTTCTCCCTCTTCTCCATCCTTCATTTCTTCATCCTTTTTTCTTCCTCATTCTCTATAGGTGTAGGAGAATTAGGAGCGCTTTCCTCAAACTCTTCCATCTCCTAATTTAGCTTCAACTTCCTTCTTCTCTTCTTAGTTGTCTCCTTTTGTGGAGAGAGTCGAGGTGATCTATGCACTAATTGTGGAGTATCATCTTGGGTCCTTGGAGTAATATTTTGAAGTAGTACTCTCCTTGAACTACATCCAAGTCCTCATCATCTCCCTCTTGTGGTTGGGGGAGTAGTTGTGTTCTCATATTCTTCAAATTTGAAGGCTGCCTCCTACCTCTATCTCCAAACCACCAAGATCCTCATGCTCCTCTTCTTCATCATCTACCTATATTGTCTCTGTGGGCTTAGGTGCTAGAATATTTTCCATTTTATGCTTATCTTTTGGTGGCCCTGGGAGTGCAATATCATTCTCCACATACTTAGTGTTCTCTAGCTTGGGCTTGAGTTGAAGGTACAAAAGCACTACTCTGGTGTCCCCAACCGCCAAGCTTATAGAATTCATTCTTAAAATATCTTAGATGAGCCTCTCAATGTAGGCATTCTCACTTTGGATATGCATACTTATTTCTTATAGTGTGGTAGTCACAATCTACCTTGTCTCGTTGAAGGTTAGGTGGCACATAGCTGAAAACTCGATGAACTAATTCCTAGAAATATCTTTCTATCAATGCATATGGAAGTTTACACTATGGGCTCCAAACCCCGTATTTCATCACAAATCACATGATGTAAATGTACTTGTGAACTACAAATTGTACTACCTTACCCACCACCGAAGGCAACTCCTTGGGTATGCATCATTCTTCTTCAAACACTGTATGGGAGCCTATCATACCACATCTCTTCTCTATGCTTAAATGGTCTGACTATTGATCCTTTGTAAAAGTATTTTTGAAACCTTTCCACCAGAGACTTGTGTTCCATGGGGTACTCCCAAATCTTCTCTTTTGGCCCATTGAGCAATCCAATCTCCATGAACACCAAAGACAATAAAATAGCACTAAAAATTATTATTTCACCTATTCACAATTCTTCAATTATCGTCTTTACTACGTGATCCATGATATTGTAGATCAATCCTTTAGACATATTCTTTGCAACATGAATCCACATTTTGTTTACTTGCGACCACCTTTCTTGGACATTCAACTTTGGCACCAAGTGTGTAACTGCTTGAACTATCGGGTACTTCTTCAAGTTGTCAATGTCCATGCCGCGCGGAACTTTGGTATACCATAGCTCCTTCCTTTTCTCTAGGATTGTGGCCTTATTAGTTAAATCACTCTCCAGATCTACTCCTCAAGCCCTTAGTCCTATTACCTGTTGAAATCAAGGAAGCTGTGATTCTTACCCTCCCGAAAAATTAGAAGTCCTCATGGACTCTTCTCATCAGCCACCGATACAATGGTTCATAATTTCCAAAGTATGGCAGCTCGTACAACTGGTAGACTCAAATTTTCTTTAATAACTTTTCACCAACGTCATTGTACACTAACATATCTTCTAATGTGTTCTTATTCATTTTTCTTCTCAATAATGCATTGAGATCCTTCTTATTATCTGATGTACGATGGTTGTAATTACTGATTTTACATTGATGGACATGGGAATCCCATTCTTGTCCCATAATCACACCCTTGGATATTGCATTTATGAGAAGTTACTCTCAAGAGCAATTTCTTCTTCCACTTTGACCTTCTTCTTCCCTTTTACTCCTTTTACGGGTGCTTTCTTTGGTGCCATCTAAAAATATCTCTTTTATTCCCTCTTGTAATCAAGAAAGTTAAAACCCTAGTTAAAATATTTGTTCCCTAGTGGAAATTGCATTCCCTAGCTCATTTGTAGTGCATTTTCTTTGATCAAACCCTTCACCTATGGGAATTCAAGCTTCTCCTTTGCACAAACCTCCTCTCTAAGTCCGGTTTCAAAATTTTCTTACCTCAACATGATTTCTTGGTTCTTTCACATTAGCTCTTTTCAAATTCTCTTAACTGCAATGGTAAAAATGAACTTGCATCCCATCCTTATATATAATTTCAAAATTTAGTGTGTTTATCGCTCCTTCACCTACCAACAATCCTCTCATTAATCGACCATTTTTGTTTTTTCCACATGGTACATCTTTACACCCAAGCTATAACCTTCTAGTGCGCCTTCCTACCCTCTAGCCGTAGACTTCTCTTCAACGCACCTCCTACACCCGAGTACCTCACCACTACACTTTCCCTTGGTAGTTCCCATGGCCTCTGCTTACCTCACATTATACTTGTTTCTTCATTCATCTCCACCTATGGTCCTCATTTCCAGAAGCAATTTTTTTAATTCTCCAACTTGAATAACACCCATAGTAGTTAGTTCCTTTCATGTGTACTTATTTTCATCAGTCTTGTACCTGGATATCAATAACCTACCCCACACTAAGGGTATGTATAGTCCTCTGCACATAAAAATTCTTAAAAATAGGAATTAGCTTCGCGCATAAACATGCTTTCTTACACAAACACACCAGCTAACTTGAAAAAGAATAGTGACGAATAAGGAAATACAAGAAGGAAATTCATAATTAAAAACATAATCTAAATGGAAACACTTCCTTATTACAAACACTAAGAAGACTTATTTATAGTAGGGATTCAACCTACTCCCATTGAAGTAACTAGGTAACCATATTCTATCAAGCACCTCTAACTAACAAGAGCCTATTTCAAGTATGCGAGTGATAACATACGGCCCCAACAAATGTACTCCGAGTTTACTCGGATGGCACAAAAACATAGAATCATAAAGGAGAACCATATATCCTATCTCAAGCCATTTATCCCTGATGTGCCTATCATACCATGCTTTATGCCTGGACTTTTCTTGTTTTTGACTCCAACGTGCTATTGCTTGGTGCTCATCCAACTTGATTAAATTTTTAATCCATTCTTCTAATTCTTTCTCATCAGCTAGACCTCTAGCGCATGCAATACGCAAAGAAGGTAACAAGAATTCCATAGGAAGAATTGCTGCTATTGCGCCAAACACTAACTGAAATGGTGTGGCTTTGTTCAACCTTTTATATGTTGTTCTATATGCCCAAATTATGAAAAATGCTTTATCATCCCAATACTTTCTTCCAACATCACATTTTTTTTTCAATTTTTAGCTCAAAATTTTGTTGAATGCCTCAACAGTTCCATTTTCCTAAGGATGATAGGGTGTAGTCTTATGGTGTGCAATCATGAATTCATCTAATAAAATTCTGATTGTCTCATTAAGAAAATGTGTGCCCATATCACTAGTCAAACTTAAAGGACATCAATACCTTGTAATAATATTCTCCCATAGAAAATCGGTTGTTAAATTGCATTTGTTGTACAATAATTTGTAGGTGTTGCTTCCCGCCCACCTTGTCGAGATAGTCTATGCAAGTGATGATATAACATGATCCATTCTCGCGTGACAAGTGAAATAGGACCCACAAAAGTGATAGCCCATTTCTTAAATGGTTCTACACTAGCAATAGGTCTTAGAGGCATTTCATCTCATTGACCCAGTTTCCCAAGACATTGACAATGATCACACGCAGCGTTAAAAAATTCCTTACAATATTTATATAGGGTCTCCCACCATAATCTAGCGAGTAGAACTTACATGCAAAGTGGCATCACTTGCATAGTGGCCACCTATAATACCACCATGAGCTTCCTCCATGATGTATATGCATTCATGTTCTAATACACAACAATACAATACTTCATCCCTGCCTAATTTGTATAGGTCACCACTAATTAACATATAGGGTGCTACATGCATAAAAAGTTATTTCTTCTCTAAGGATTTCATTCCTTCTGGTGCCATGCCTATTCGTAGAAAGACAAAAATATCCTCTAATTCGGATGGTGCACATTGTAACTTTATAATCCTGGGCATCCGACATTGTATCTTCAATTTCTGTGCTTCTCCTACCGTATTCTTGATAAATGGTCTGGTCCAAATTATTTTTCCTGGATTTACCACAACCGTGAAGTCAAATTATTGAAATAAGAGTACCTATTCACATATGTGCCCTTTTAAAATGGGTTTGTTTACCAAATACTTCAATGCCATGTGATTTGTATAGAAGACAAATGGTGTAGCTAGTAGGTACTGTCTGAATTTATGTAGCACATAGATTATTAACAAAGCTTTGTGCTCTGTAGTGGTGTAATTCTATTCTACAGAGTCATATTTCTATGAGAAAACTAGATCGGATGATCTATAATACCTTCTCCATACTTAGCCAATACTGCACCAATGGTCATGCCAGAGAGATTCCACATGTACATGAAATGGTTGGTCCCATGAAGAAAAACACGGAATAGGTGTGGTATTAAGTTTCAATTTTAATGTCTCGAATGGGTGCTATTGTGGTTCTCCCTAGTAGAACGTACCTTTCCCTTTCAAGAACTCCTTCAACGGTGCAGAAACTTTGGCATATCTTTTATTAAAATTCTGTAATATCCTGTATGGCCCAAAATCCATGCACCTCACTTGAATGGTAGGCTTTTTTATGCCTTTAATGACTACAACCTTAGCTAGATCAACCAATAAACCCTCCTTGCAGATTATGTGTCCTAACAATATCCCAAATGGTGTAGAAAATATGCACTTTTTGATGTTCAAAGAGATACTCAACCTGTCTACATCTTTCAAACATCAAGCGCATATTTTCACAATGATCCTTAACTAATCCATACACCATCCAATCATCCAAATAAACATGTAAGAAGTCACAATAAAATCCTTGAATGCTTAAATAACTATGCGTGAAAATACAACAGGTGATTTTTTTAGACCAAAAGGCATCACAATATAGGCAAAACTACCCTATTTAATAGTAAAAGTAGTATTTTCCTTATCCTCCTAGAAATTTGATGGGTGTCATTATTCCCTTCATTTAATCAACTTCTTGATGATGTCATATCAAACCAGGGCGTGTCTAAAGCTATATGCAACAAGAGTAATCCTATTGTTCTAATAGTTGGTTGTAGTTGTTTTTGTATTTTCTGGGGGATCTTTTCAATGTCTTAAGGACTTCTTGGTAAAACCTTATTTAAATCATACTATGAAAACTTTTCTGAAAAGAAACACACTTTGCAGAATGGAAATAAACACACTTTCTTTTGGAAATGAACACATGTAACTTAGAATGCTTGAAAATTATTGTAAGGAAAATAAGAATCTATCTAGACACCTGCAGGAACAAGTACACAACAGAGTTTAACTCGAAGAATTAAAGAAATACCAAATTAAAAAATATAAACTATTTGCTTAAGAAATATAAATACCAAATAAATGAATATCCTGGTCCTTAGGGAGTGGGCCCTTTCTCCTCCTCAAATCGATTTAACAACTCAGAATTCTATCAAACAAGAATGGCTATTTTATTGATAAAACATTCGGTATTACAAAATGTACTGGATCTATGTACTTAGTCTCTTTTCTGTTCTATATCTATTTCTCTATATATCTATCTACTGTAGGTCTTCTTATATATATATATATATATATATATATATATAAAAAAATCATAGTTGTCTCTTACGATTCTGATGAAATTGAATCATGCCTAGAATAAATGCTTTGAGTTAGATTGGGCTGATCAGATAGTTGTAAGATAGCTATCCCTGGATCTACGTTCAAAGATCTTCTCATCCTTTCTTGATTGAAAGGGTCATTGATGCAAAATCTCTAGATGTGGTTAAAATAGATAAACTTCCATCAGTTCCAACTTTAGAGAAGTTCTAGAACCATAGGAAATCGTTAAGGATCAAAACCATGAGAGTTCCGGAGCTATACTAGGAGTTCTAGAACTAAGTCCAAAAATTCTAGAACTAAATACTGGAGTTCTAGAACTAAGTCCAAAATTTCTGGAACTAGATGATGACTATGTAATGGAGTTTTAGAACTAGCTTGGAAGTTTTGGAACTAAGCTGTGTTGGAACAGATGCTACCAAAAACATACTAAACACTACATACTTCATTTCTTCGACTGATTAGACCTACTTTATTACAAAATTGAATTTCAAACACACACTTTGTCAGAATTTCAGAGCTTTTAACATTAGAATCACAATCAATCAAAAGATAGACAATTACATCCTAACTCATATCAGATCAAATAAAAGTCACAAAATGCAATCAAACTTAATAAAAAGGAGAGTAAGATGAGATCATATATTATACATTAATCGGACATATTCTGGCCTCATCATTTCCCCAAACTTACTTGTTTGTAAGTCCCTTTACAAAATTCATTCTTCAAAAGTGGGGTTATATGTTCTGCATTCTATTTGATTTCTCAGATCAAATGGCTGAAATTGGATTTTCCAATGCTTAAACTTAGAGGTACTATACCCACTCCTGCTTCTATTTACCTCTCCCACTCTTCAAATCTCGGAAGGATCTTGAGGTTCTCTATTTTTTCTAGGAGACATGGGGGTGAGAAGTTTAGGGGCCTTGTCTGCATTCCCATCCATATTTTCCCATAGGTCTCATTGATCTAAGGAAATATTGTGTGATCAGATTTGTAGGGGATATTACTTCCCTTCTTCTCAAGGAAATAGTAAGGAGTTCCCACCTCTTCAAGCATCCTTCATAAATATCTTCAAATTTTTCTTCCTCATAGGAGGTAAAGGCATCAATACTCTTTTGTAGAATGGAAAAATAATGTGTCTTGAATCTCTCATCAAAGGCATGAGTTCTAAAATGTATGAGGAAGGCAGAGGGTTTACCATAGTGAGCTCTCATACAGAGACCAGTTGAGCTAGCTTTCAATAAAAACTTAGATTCCCTTTCCTTCCATGTAATTTGGTTTTGTAGAATAGAGACAAATGCATTGAGTTAGCTCTCCCCTACATACAAATTGATCATAAATCCTGTATTCTTCTCTAGCATAAAATTACAAAGATAAAATTCACATAGAATATTTTTTTGCTCAAGACTAGATAGAGAGTAAGTCTGTCATGAATTTAGATTCATCCTTTAGTTCATGTGGAAGTCCACATGTAATCCTTGATAGCTATCAGCGAATGAAATGATCTTCTAAAAACACACTATATGCAAGAGAGGGCCTCCTGCAGTAAGCAATTTTTCACTCATAATGCAGACCATATGAATTTTTGTAAGACATTTATATTTATTTCCTTCTTCCTTATAAAAATTTTCTTCCCACTCTTTTCTTGCCTTCTTATCTTCTTCCTTGTTGGTCTTAAAATCTTAATTTGATGTTTTAGCTTCTCTAAGATCCCTACAGGTGTCATTCCATAGTTGTTTGAGTGGCAAATAGGTTAACTCAGTCTGTGCAGAGACTGTGGACACAACATTCTAGTTTTCGGAAGTCTGACATTCTTCCTCTTTTTCTATCAATTGTTTCTTAATTACTGATAACTCCTCAGTCCTGGCTATAAGTTGAGTTATTAACTCTCCAATGAGCATTTCCCTTTGTTCTAATTTGAGTTTGAGGAAATCCAATTCCTCATCCTTTTCTCTGATAATGAGCTCTGCTCTAGACAAGAATAAAGCCTGTTTAACCTGATGTCTTTCTTCTTCCTTTGAAATTATTTGAGGAGTTGAGCATTCTTCCTCTATCAAAGGAAATTTTCCTTTTCTTCTCCAGGATGCCAACTCTTCTTCTTCATGTGGCAATGTTGATGGTTCAACCAATTCTTGAAACTCCTACTCTTCAAGTCTCTCATCTCCTCTGTCCATCTCAGCTTGGCTTGGTTCAGGAGGAGTCATGGCCATGCTACCCAAAATATCAGCAGCTTCCTTTTCCATATTTTCCTATTCACTCCTTCCCTCTGGGGTTTCCCTTGTCCTTTTATGAATTTTCTTTCTGGGAATTTCAACATGCCCAGTGGTGGATTTCTTTCTAGAGCTTCTTCTTACTCTTGTTTCTTGCTCTTGTGTGTGAGCTATCACCGTCAGAGACAGATATTGCTCCCCTAAAGCTATTGTAGAAGAAGGAATTTCCTTCAAAGGCACAGAAGGCTCTGCTATTTTGATTCTTCTTACAGACCTTCTTCTTTTTGGTATACTCTCTCTTTCCACTTCCTTTTGTTCTTCTGTAGGGGCATCAATTTCTAAATTAGTTGAAGGAGAAAATGGAGCTGGTATTGTTCTTCATTAATATTAGGGTTTTTCTTGAACTTGCCAAGAAACTTTTCCCAAATTTCTTCTCCATTTTTCTTTGACAGAAAATGGTGTTGGCATACTAAATGAATTAGCCCATGATGTTTTATTGTCCCAACACCCCAAGAATACCTTTGGGCCATGGTCTGGATAGAATAAAAAAGAAACCCTGGAAGGTTTATTATGTACTCAGGTTTTGTGGATCCATACTTCAGATATATGAGCATTTTTAGGACTTCTTTTCCTACGGACCCAAATTGACCATCACAAGTTAAATATTTCACTATCCAAAATGCTACCCTATCAAAGGGTTTGGGAAAACTAGCTCTTCTGACCCCTTTTATGATCTTATTTGTATTGTAGATGTATTGGGGTTCAGTTTCTCCTCCTTGTAGTAGGATTTCAACTAGTTCTTTCAATGTCCCTTTGGTAGGATGTGGGACATGCACAATTGGCACTCTAGACACATTACTTATTATATTTACAGAAAAAGGAATAAAGATATTTCTCACCTTTTTCCTAGATTTCTCTAGGTTTATGATGAATTCTCTTACTAATTCATCATTATACTTTGAAAACTTCTTTAGGAACTCTAGCCATCCTACATGCTCAAAGATAGATGCTACTTCTTTGTCTCGTGAGCAGCTAGGAATCATCCTATGGTTCTAATTTATTTTTAATCCCCATATCGGCTTGAGTTCTGTTTCCTTTTATTCCATGAAAATCGGTTGCAGGACTTCTTTCTTAGCTATGGAACTAACGACTTTGGCTATAGAACCTCTATTCTTAGTTGTGGAACCTCTATTCTTAGCTATGGAATCCTCTGTTCTTTGCTATGGAGTACAAGATTAATTTGCTGCTTCTCAAAAATCACTCTGCAACTTATTTCACTTGATTTTTCACTTAATGATTACCAATAATAACCATGCTGCCACTTATCCCATCCTTATCATCTTCATGATTACTTACTTGTAATCATAATTTATAAATAGATGACTCATTATGCCAACTTTTAAATCAAGTCAAATCACACATGCACCATTTAATTTAACCCTAAGTAAGTTAAAAGATACAATTACCATCCTTGATGATGTAATCCTTTTGCTATGATGACTTGTCATTCCTACAAGTGGAAAAAACATAGTTAGATAAGACAGCTAGAATTCAAAATAATTCTCTTTTATTTGAATTAGCCAAAAGAAGAGGTCAATTGACCTTTGAGAGAAATATATTTTTTTAATTTTTTTGGGAAGAAAATGCCATTTACTGGTTTTCATTTTCTTCCCTTTATTCTAGATCTATCATCTGGTTATTTGATCATTTTGGAAGAACTGGGTTCTTCCATATGATCAAATTCTTTGTCTACTTCAATCTTCCTCAAGAATCCATCCTTAGTGGGAGGCTTCATATAGAGTTTCAGCCTATGTCCATTAACCAAGAGTGTTCTTCTATTGTCATCAATGGGAAGTAACTAAATAGAACCATTGTCAAATATCTACTCAATCTGATAGGGTCCCAACCATCTGGTTCTCAATTTGCCCTTGAATTGTTGGTACTTAGAATCAAACAACAATTCCCGAGTCTCATACTTTGAATTGTATTCCCTTCGTATGTGTGTCATGACATTTCTTCCTTTGATCTTGGATTATTTCTATCTACTGAAGTGCTTCCATCCTCAATTCATCCAACTCATTGAGTTGAAGGATTCTTTCTTTTTGAGTTGCATCCAACTCAATTCCCACCTTAACTGCTATCCTCAATGTCTGAAGTTCAAACTCAATGGGAAATAATGGCTTTTCCCCATAGACTAACTCATATGGTGAAAACCATGTTGTAGTTTTACAAGTTGTATTATAAGCCTAAACAACTTTAGGTAGTTTCTTTACCCAATCTATTCTCCCAGCTTCAAATTTTTTGGTAAGGATGTTCTCCAATTCTTTGTTTGTTACTTCACTTGTCCATTTGACCGTAGGTGATAAGGAGATGATTTCTATGATTTATTCGATAACAAGTTGTGACAGCTTGGATCATATTAGACATAATTTTTGGTCCCTGATGTGAAACTATGCTCCTTGGTGCTCTAAACTTTACCATAATTTTGTTCCAAAGGAAATCAACAACTGCTTCTTCAGTGGCATTTGTCAATGCCTACACTTTTGCCCATAGTCGCAGTACACACAAGAATATATTCCTTTTCTTATGAAGGAGGATTAAAGGGACCAAAAAATCCAATCCCCATCTCTCAAATGGTTTAATTACAACTTGAGGTTGAAGAGGCATTTCATTGGTGAAAGTTGGTTGTCCCATCCTTTGACAAGGATCACACCGCTTGATATATCTCTTTACATCCTTGTACATAGATGGCCAATAATAACCAGTGCCAAGTATCTTATGAGTTGTTCTTTTCACTGAATAGTGTCCTCCACTTGGTTCATCATGACATGCTCTGAGGATGTCAAATATTTCATCTTCTCTTATTGTTGGGCCCATATAATATTAACCAAGTATGAAGGCATGTGGGAGTGCAAGGTTCTAGTTATGAAAAGGTGCACAAGGCAAAAGCGCATGAAAGAAAGAGTTAAGGAAGCACATAGCTCGTGTGACGTGTGAAAGGAGGCTCAAGACTTAGTCAATTTGGGCACCCAAGGTAGAACATGTGAAAAGCATGATCGGTTACGTGCAGATAAGATGTCAGCCTCACGATAGGCTGGCCTAGGAAAGAGCATGCCCTGGATGGAATCTTCTAGAATATCATCATGAGATGGAGTGGAAAGCTTAGGCCTAGTGGAGCATGCTCACATAAAGGACCGCATTCGACACTTGGCACCGGATCTGAGGGTGTTGGAAGGTGAGTTGGGAGCGTAGGAGAATTATAAATACAAGATCCTGTGGAGTAAAAGATATAGCTAGAAGTACGTGGTATAGCGGGTTAGAGAGTGAGCGGAGCTCTGCAAAATTACTACGAGGGATATTTGTATTCGGAGAGAATGCACTAGGCATGGAGTTGTAATTTTTATTTTTTTATCTTAGTTACATACGTCTAGTGATATGCATGACTATGGTCTACTCTTTTTGTGACTCTCTCCTCAGTAATGAATCAATGAACATAATGAGGTTTCCTGCTATATATAAACATGGATATCAATGGTTGTAATTCACATTTCTCTCATATGAGTTCTCTTTCCTTTCATGCTATGGATGAATGCTTGTATAATTATTTCGGATTCTATTAAAGTACTCGGTCCCAAAGTGACTACAAGGATCTAGAGGCCGTTCTGAGCCCTATGGTTCTTGTTTGTTTTAACTTCCCTCCTAAAAATCTTACACTAATCATAGATGATGTTTCCTACTAAACTCACATAAAAGAGAGACTCGGTACCCATGCATGCCTCAGGTGAGTGCTCAGCTTCTACTGGGTGATAGGCTAGCGTGCATGGGGTTCCTTCCTTTTATAATGGGGGTAAAATTGACTACATCTTGGTTCCATTGCCGGGACCTCTTTTCGAAGTTGTAGTGGGATATAACATACATCATGATCTATGTAATGAGTAATGACAGAGCGGTTGACATTGGAAAACATTGAATCATGGTTCAAGAGCACGGAGGATGAATTTTCTCAGAGATACAACACTGGACCTGAGTTTAATACACGTAGATGGGTAGAAGAGAACCTCTACCATGATCTATACGAGACCTTCTTCTGTTGCTTCCCAGTAGAACTATATGAATGGCTTTCAGCCTATACATCTAGATCAAGTTGGTGTTATGGATCACATGTATGGACCGAAGAAGACTACCAAAGGTTATAGGATGCAGATCTGACATGGACCCATGTTGTAGATCATTGGTGGAGAGGAGTACTGACTAGTTACACTCTGGAATACACCATTTCCATGTATTCTTGTCTGGTAGGTTGCTGAGTTTGAATTTCTATGAGAACCTAGAGGAACATTTCTATGTGTTATTCCTCTAGCTATGAAGATATTGATGGTTACCATGAGTTTAGAGGCTTTCCCAATGGCTAGCTAAACCATTCTAAGTGCTGGGTAAGGGAGCTTGGGTGGAGGAAGATGGAAAATATCATGACAGAAAAGGAGAGGGAAGAAAGATGGCTCAAGTATAGTGAAGCACGTGAAAGGGAGATTGCTAGATGACATGAGGCTACTAGTGTGATGGATCTATGGAGACAGATGTTATGGGAAGGAGTTGAGGTTCACATGGAGGATGTGGAACTTGAGCAGTCTATGTTACCCCATCTTGGAAAGCGCGTGAGGGAGACCCCTTCGGCTTTTGGTGAGATTTCATCACATAGAGAAAGGAGAGTCGTTGGTACATATCTAAACCCACCCAGTGACCGAGCCCTGGTGCTTAGATTTCCTGAACCAGGAAGAAGTGTTATTGACCCAATTGATATCGGTGGAAGAGACAGATCCACACCAAGGAGGTATAATTTTTTGGTTCCTTCTTCTATGGTTACACATATTCCAATATTTGGAGGATTCTTTAGATAAGGGGAAAGTATACAATCTTTCAATCTCACATTAGGGAGTGGTGCGGGACAAAGTAGTGGTAGTGGGGCGCTATCACAGACCATCGACGCATAGTTCAATGGGACTATGGGGGTGCTTGGCACATCTCTTATATTCCCTATTAGACCCAGTGGTTCTGGTGGATCTGGTGGCTCTAGAGGCATAGGACCTAGTGGACTGGTGAATCGGCAGTGTAGGAAACATCGGTGGGAAGCAAGGATTAGGCTCGAGATAGGGACCCTAGCCACCACCTCAAGTATTCTTTGAAATGTATCAACATTTTCCAAATTATAAGGGCATTGAGGATGCAATGGAACATGTTCACAAATGCGAGCTGCTATATCATGTGAAGGGTATCACAACACTAGAACGAAAGGCTAGTCAGTTTTGCGACCACATTGTAAGGGTGTGCGCATAACTGGTATAGAAAGTATGACCCTCATCAAATGGTGGTGGACTATACTGCCTTAAAGAATGCATTCTTGGTAGAGTTCCACATTCTTGAGTTTGAGTAGAAAATCATTAGCACTTTGAAGGAGATTCAGCAAGGAATGGAAGAGAGTGTGCGGGAGTACGATGCGCATTTTAAAACTCTCTTATCTAAATTATCATATGATATCCATCCTTCTTAGCATGCACAATGGTTTTTTGGGGAATTGATCACCCCTTTTAGAAGGGTCTTGTCTCATAAGACTTTTATAGACCCACACAAATCATTGGAAGTTGCCTTATGCACCGAGGTTTATTAGTAGTATTGATACTAGCATTAGCCCATTCCCGGAGGCTCGATTAATGCTATGGCCAAATAATTAGAAAAATTGTTTACAAACTCAATCCATGAGACTCGTAGTGGTTTGTGGTGCATAGATTGTGAAATAGAGGGGCACGTTAAGGATAATTTCCCCAGAGGATGGTACGTGTTGTGACAGTAGATTATGAGATCTGTCATGGGGACCATGATGCAAGTAGATGTCCCTTGCTGCAACACACAATCAAGAAGAATGTATCCTGTTATTGAAAAATTTACACCTCCACAACCCATGATACTAAGGACTGTAGGCTCATTGATAAGATCCATGAGGCCATTGATCATGGGGTGTGCCATACCAGCATTTCTAGTGGTTCTAAAAATGATGATCACCGTTATGAGGAGTGCATAGATGGAGGTGCACATGGAAGAGGTTTTTGAGGAGGATTTCGTAGTTGAGGTAATTGTAGAGGAGGAAGGAGTGAGTTCTCACACGGAACATGTTTCAACTATGGATCTATAGAACATTACAAGCGTGAGTTCTTGGACCTGTTGTAGTGTTCATGGTGTGGAAAGAAGCATAAGCATGAGGAGTGCCCAAAATTATTTGAGCATATGAATCAACAGCAAGACGGAAAGACAAGGGCGGTATGATGGTCAATCAATCAAGAAGGTAGACATACATTAGATGCCTTGGGTAACATGGGATGTAGGTTTAGAACCTGTCTTGGTAACAACAAGGGTAGAAGCCATAGGCGCAGAGAGAGTACCAAGACAAGACCCTAGATACAAGGGAGGATGTCATTAATGGAAAATATCTAGACCCTGCGCATCAGAAGGAGATATATCAGGACACCATGGATGTTATTCGAAGCTTACAAGGGGAGATCCATTGTCTAAAGGAGTAATCCAAGAAGGAGGAACAAGGAAGGAAATTCAAGATGTAAAAGGATGAACTAGATGAGGTCAAGGAGGTGTGTAAAATTCTAAGGTGGGAGAACATCATTCCTTTGCTAGGATCCTGGTTGAGAGAGAAGGTACCACACACCAGAGAAGAGCGTGAGAGATAGGTATTACACACAAACCTTCCCCTCACAACCTTGACTATGAAAAGGAAATTACGTTGAATGCAGTTATGGATGGATGACTCCTCAAGAATATCCTCATTGACAACTGGAGCAGAGGTTAATGTTCTAACTTTGTATGCATGGCATCAGATGGGGAGACCAAAGCACTACAACCATCTTTGAATGTGCTATATATGGCAAAAAAACTAAGGAAATGTTTATTGGTGTCTTTAAGGATGTAGTTATTACTATCTACAGAGCCAAGTTTACTGGGGAATTTGAAGTCTTGGTGCTCACCAAGGTGAACAATTTCCTAGCACTACTTGGGCACCCTTGGTGTTACAAGAACAACGCCAACCTTCGCTTTAAAAAAGGGTACATCAACTTCGAGGAAAAGGAAGAAAGGGTCATTATACCTCTGGTTGATGGAAAGTCGACACCCTATATTAAACCATTGGGAGAAGAAGTTCTGGACAAGATTTATGTGCACTCAATCAGATACCCTGAGATGATACACCCTACTAATAGGGTTATCCAGTTTGAAGATGCTCAGTCAGTGAGTGATACCACCAATCTAGCATGTGACAATTGGGTGCATAGAACTTACGAATTAATGGGATGGTAGTTAGAGGGTCGGTGACCAAGGTAATAAAGGTGTGCATGGTTAGGTGCCTTAGAAGAAAAGAACTACCCGAGTATTCAGGGGGATCCTTCCTGAGATCTTTCTACATGAGGTAGAATCTTAGTGGAAGGATGAGAAGGAATAGATGGAGGTGTTAAGTTCTGTCTTGCTTGACACAAAGAGCTTGGTGGTGGGCCACACATCGGAGATCCTTTTAGAGTGGCACGAGGTAAGAATTTCTCTCTATCATATTCTCTAGGACTAATGTACCCACCATCATCAAGGAGTACCATGGGAAGGAGCCCACCTCTTTCCATATCCAGAGTGTGAACGGGTCTAGAGAGAAGGCGCGAGAAGATTTTCCACCATCCCTCTGGTGCACAAGTTATTTTCTACACTACTGCAAGGTTATGCACGCGCATGGTACATTCATTCGAATCACACCACTAGAAAAGGAATTGGCAAGAGCTTGCAGCTTGACCTTATTCAAACATTTGAATATCGGAGTACCAAGCCATAGTTTGATAAGGTCTTATAGGGTATCAAATGCCTTACCATGGGGGATAGTGCCGGGATGGAAGATAGGTTTTTTTAGTTACTAGGTGAACTAGGATTGGAGGTGTGTTTTGAAGAAATAGAGGAAGCGAAGAGTTACACTTGAGTTTGCATGTTTGGAAAAGGAGAAGCGAAAGTTGGTATATGTGATTGATGGAGAGGAATCATAAAGCTTAGATGTTAGCCATTCGTTAGGGATGCGAGGGGTAGTGGACAAGGTGCAGATGGTCATGCACGTGCCTACCACGAGCCTTTAAAAATGAAGAAAGTTAACATCGATTCGAATAAGAACCTAAAGAAGCTATTATTGGGGATTATTGGACAGAGAAGGAAGTATCTAAAATCATTGATCTACTACACGAATTTGAGGATTTATTTCCATGCGGGTATCATGAGCTCAAAGGTGTTCACCACTCCTTAGGGGAAATGAAGATAAAGTTGAAGGATGGTGCGTGCTCGGTTAGGAAAAGGCCCTACCAGATGAATCCCAATTTTTGCGTGAAGGTTAAGGAGGAGATAGACAAAATGATAGCTTTTAGGATCATTGAGGTAGTGGAATAATCGGAGTGGATAAGTCCGATGGTAATCAACATAAAAAAATATGGACGGATTAGGATTTGTGTGGATTATAGGGAATTGAAAGCAGTTTACATCATTGATCCATTTCCAACCCTCTTCACTGAAGAAATTTTGCAAGGAGTCGTTGGGTGCAAAATCTACTCCTTTACAGATGGATTTTTAGGGTACCACCAAGTCCAGATTGCAAAGGAAGACTAGGAGAAGACAACTTTCACCACTGAGTGGGGAAGTTTTGCATATACGGTCATGCCCTGTGGGTTGAAGAATGCACCTGTTGTATTTTTGTGCATAATGATGCAAGCATTTCAAGACTTTGTCCATAATTTTATTTAGGTCTATTTGGATGATTGGTCAGTATATGGTCTGGTTAAAGACCATTGTGACAATTTTAGGTTAATGTTTGAGAGGTGTAAGAATTTGAGGATATCCCTCAAAATTAAGAAATGTGTGTTTTCTACACCCTTTGGGACTTTGTTGGGGCATATCATATGTAAGGAGGGATTATTGGTAGATCCCACTAAAGTTACTGATTATTATTGGGTTAAGGGAGCCTACTAGCTAGAGCGCAATGCACGGATTCCTTGGGCATGTGGGCTATTACAGAAAAATTCATTAAGGGATATGCTAAGATCACCATGTCATTAGAGGAGCTGCTTAGACATTAAAGTGCCTTCCATTGGGGAGAAAACGCAGCGAGAGGCGTTCGATATATTAAAATATAGGCTTATTACCACACCTATTTTATGGTTTCCCTCTTGGGACAAGTCCTTTCATGTTCATGTATATGCCTCGGGGACCTCCATTAGAGCAAAGTGTTTGTATGGCCGTGTGAAGGGATTGTTGATCATCCTCTCTATTTTGCAAGTAGGAAGTCGACACCAAAGAGAAAAATTATACCACATCCAAATGTGAGGCATTGTCAATGATCTACATGCTCTTCAAGTTTTGACAATATCTGCTGGAAACACCCTTTGTGTTTTACACCGACCACATGGCATTGAAGTATTTAGTAAACAAGCCTATTCTGCAAGGGTGCATCTGTCGATGGGTGTTGTTGTTTCAAGAGTTTGAATTCACCATTGTAGTAAAACCTGGGAAAAGCAACTGTGGGCCTGATCATCTGTCAAGAATTGATTCAGGGAGGACGCGTAGAGTATTGAGGAAGAAATTCTAGACGTGCAACTGTTTAGGTTGCAACGTGTACCCTCGGATTTAGAGGAGATTATAGTATTCTTAAAGGAAGGTGTGGTGCCGAATGGAATGAAAGAATTGGAAAAAAATTAGTTGGCCATACGCGCCGCACCCTATGTGTTTATCAGTGGAGACTTATACAAGTTGGGACGTGATGAAGTTTTGCGCAAGTTTTTCTTAGAGCATGAACACTTGGCCATCATGGAGGAAGCACACGGAGGAAGTGCAGGTGGGCATTATGGAGGTGATGCCACCGCGTGCAAGATATTAATGGCATGTTTATGGTGGGAAACCTTGTACAAGGATTGTAGAGATTATTGTAAAACATGTGACCATTGTCAGTGCATTAGCAAACCAGGAAAGAGAAATGAAATGCCTTTTTCACCCTATTCCTAGCACGGAGAATTTTGAAAAGTGGGTGATAGAATTTATAGGACCTATTAAACCGGGCAACAGCGTGGAGGACTGGGTCACGTTATGTCATCACTTGAATAGATTATCTCACAAGGTGGGTAGAGGCAACTCCAACTAAATATTGCATGACAACAACAATAGAAAGGTTCTTATGGGAAAACATTATCATGAGGTATGGATGCCCTTTGAGTCTAACCAGTGATAGGGGTACACATTTCTTGAATGAGACCATGAGGATCCTATTATTTGAGTTCATGGTGGCTCATCATAAGACTATGCCCTATCACCCACAAGTAAATGGAACCACGGAAGCATTCAACAAAATACTGAGTCATACCTTGACCAAGATTTGTGATGTCGGAAGACTTGATTGGGATGACAAAGTATCAGCAATATTATGGGCTTACAAGACAACGTATAAAAGACTAAACAAAGCCATACCTTTTCAATTGGTGTTTAGCATGGAAGCTATTTTTCCAGATTGAATTTATGTTTCCTTCTCTCGTAAATAGCGCGTCGAGGGTTAGCCGATGAACAAATGCTAGAAGAAAGAATTGAGGAGCTAATGAAACTAGATGAGAGATGATCACTTTCCTAATGGAGCCAAATAGTAGAAAAGGAAAAGCAAAAGGCTTGGCATGATTTCCATATTAGAAACAAGAAGTTTGAGGTTGGGTAGATGGTGTTATTATATGATTCTAAATTTCTGCGCCATCCTGGGAAGTTGAAATTCCATTGGTTGGGTCCTTACACAATCTCAAACATCCTTGATTTGGGCACATGCCGCTTATAAGAGCTAGATGGGATGAATTTTCCTGTACACTTAAATGGTAGTAGGTCAAGCCCTACTATAAATAATTCTTATTGGTGTTTGCAAATAAGGTAGTTTTTCTAGTTAGTTTAGAAGTTTCCTTTATGCTTTTTCCCTTTCTTGTGTTTCCCTTTCGTGTTGTTGTTTTGTTTTGTGCCTTGGGTGCCGGTAACCTTATTTCTATTTTTGGAGAATCTGTGAGTGCGCAGAGGACCACACATCACTTTAAGTGTGGGGTGGAGAAAGGTGAAGAAGCGTGTGATCAAAGTACCAAGGAAGTTGTGTTGAAAAGCCTTGTTGAGTAGCTAGGTTGAAAGAGGTATATAAAAAGGAAGATGGAAGAATGGTTGGTGCCAGGGTAAAGCTACTTGTAGATCCCATGTACTGAGGAGGAGAAAGTGCATTTGAAAGCAACATGAGGTAGGTGAGAGCAAGGATTAGGATAGAAGAAGTGCCTTCGGCATGGGTTACGTGTGTACAAGAGTCTCTTGTCTCTGGTTGGATTGGTTACGCACTTTGCAAGGTTGGAGGAATTTTCACGCAAGATGGGCACACAAGGGAAGGAAATGATGATGGGATTTTTTTGAAAAAGCTACATTAAATGAACAAAGTATGGTGGTAGGTAAAGTAGCGTTTAATGTTCATAAAAGAGAAAACTATAAGTAAAAGGTCGGGGCACTCTCATTTTTACTTTGTGAAATAGAAAAGTTGGAGATATAAGTGAGTTTGACAAACTAGGGCTTTGATTTGATCAAGTGAAGGAAGATCTGATGTGAGAAATTGTGAACTGTAAGGAAAGGGGTTACATGGGCATGGAAAGAGTTGAAGAGGCACTTTCTTGTGAATATTTTATCCTAGTTAGGGTTCAAAAACTAGGGCATGGGTTTAGAAGAGTTATATCATGGATTTGAGATCGAAGGATTAGAGGAAGTAAAACAGAGTAACAAGGAGAGAATTAGAGTGATAAAAATACCCCGACCATGGCACCCAAGAAAGGAAAGGGCAAAGCCAAGGCTAAACAACCAAAACCCGTGGTAGACACAAATGAAGAATGGTATGTAGAGATGCAATACCCGATGGGGTGATGATGGGGAAGGAATGGGAATCCCACTTGAGAAGTGTACCTATTAGTGACTATAATCACCACACAAACACAATAGAAAAGGAAATGACATTGGAATTGGTACACCCCACCAACAAACAAACACCTGAGGGTTTGCCTATATATGATGATGATGTGAAGGTTAAAATGGAGAAGGCAGGCTATTACAACTCTATGAGTTTCCTTATTTTGGAAAGCTAGAGTGCCTATACTAGTGGTTGATGTCACGGTACACGAAGATTACTTCCACTTTGTTGGGTGCAAGATGCACGTGACTCCCCAGCTGATTTCACAATTTATAGGCCTCATATGTGAGGGAGATAGCCTAGAAGATGACCTTGGTGATAAGGAAGCCATTCAAGAAACCATCACCAAGTATTCCTATCAGAAAGGGTCGCGATATTATGACATTTCAAACATCAAGGACCCCGTAATGAAAATGACCATTCATCTGGTGACTAAGCTAAATGGTCAGGAGAGATGGACACAGGTCAACAAACCTTGGCTACATGTCTACAGGAAGATTATAGAGGGAACTATTTACAACCTATCCAAATACATTGTTGAATAAATTTTTAGTTGCAAGAAGGAGGGGGACAAGATCCTCTTCGGCAATGTCTTTCTCACCATTGTATTCACGAGATATTGGAGTTCCCAATGCACCAGACAAGTTCGTATGGGAGTACCCAGCCGAGGATCCTTCACCCGCAAAGAGGTTCAAAAATATGCTTGTGATATAATGACAACACCCCATAAGGTGTGGCTGGAAAAATGGTACACGCACCTAAGGAATGCATTCAAGGTAGAGTGGAGAATCCCTAAACAACTCCCAACAGCCACTGAGGGAGAGGTTGAGTTTGCGGTCTATCAACACTACTACCTAGGTAGATTCAAGCTAATAGATGATTCATGGAGCCCTTGGTGCAAGCTCCCTTTGCATTTACTACTCAATACTTCCAAGTGGGGGTGAACAGGTTTAAAGAGTCAAAGAAGCTAAGATTGGAACTAGGTAGGCTGGACCGGGAACACAGGAGATGAGAAATAATCTGAATTACCTCGGTAAAAGCACACATACGTGGATAAGAATGTGTCTCGTGAGATTCAAATGACAAGGCTGATGACGTTACCCATCACTAGAGGATCAAAAACATGCATGTACTTGCGCATAAGGCTGAAGTTTGAGAAGGGTGTGTATCTGGAGAATGAATTCTCCATACCTAAAGATCCCTTGGGAAAGAAGGGACCCGTGTCAAATAAGAGAGGAAGAGATGGAGAAGCAACAAGTGTGCCGACTTCTCAGACAGTGAGCATGCCATCCAAAAGCACCAAGCCAAGCACTTACATGTGGAGAAAGAAGTCTCTCGGTGAAGGAGAAGATGCCAGAGGTAGAGGCACCTAGGAAACCCATCTCCAAGGAAGAATCACCTGAGGAAGAAGATAAGGCCAAATCCCCTGATCAGGAGCCACCTCTTAGGAAGAAGCAGAGGGTGGATGAGGAAGCTGACTTAGAGGCAACCGACAACTTGGAAAAATACATGGGTGGAAGAGGGGATGAAAGTGAAGAAGATGGTGGCAAGGAAGGAGAGTCGAGAAAGAAAAAGATACACATGTACTTAGTGTCATGACTCGGGAGAGGAGAGTGAAGATGAGAAGCAAGAGTTTGTATTCGCACGGCACAAGGGCACACAAGATGAGGAGGATGCCAAAGACATGGAGGATGAGGAGGTTTCCAGGAAAAAGGAGGGAGCCATAAGTTTTACAAAGGAGCAGATCACAGAGGTGGTAGAGAGAGAAGCACAGAGAATGCTCGAGGTCTTGGTAGACCAAGAGTTGGAGCGCAACATAGTGCTGAAGGAGGGGAAGGAGGAGAACATTGAAAAATAAAATGATAGCCAAGGAGGCCCCACTTTGACAATAAGCTTCCCCAAAGGTGTGTGCTCGGTCGGAAGAATCTTGATGCGAACAAAGACTGTAATGAGCTATGTTGATTGATGACACAAGGAAGGTGTTACGCACGCAATTCCAAAGCACCCTACCCACAGAAAGGCTCATAGCCATGGGGTTTTTTGAGAAGGACGGTGCGTACCCTTGAACTAAGAATATGCTCTCTTGGGTGTTTGAGTCTCACATTGATGAGCCATATTTTGAAGTCTTCCATGAAGCGCTTATCTCACTACCAGAATCTAAGGGGGTTAATCCCTTAGTGAATTCTTAGGGGCTCTCAGACGAGTAAGTGTGCAATGCATTGAATAAGGTTGCGGTCGAGACCGAGGCTAGATTATTCATGCGTAATGACAGGATTAGAATACTAGAGGTGAAGTTAGGGAAGAAGGAGAAAGAATTGGCAAAGAAGGCCAATAGTTTGAAACAAGAAGAACCGATCAAAGACACACAATTAAGGTACAAGTTAAGGGAAGAGAAAGTAAAGGTGTAGGAAGTTTACAAGAAAATGGAATCTATCAAGGGTTCCATCCTCTTGAATCACCTAGAATTAGTGCCATCCCCACGTAAAATACTCATCCCTCCTGGAGTGTATAGAAGATCTAACACGCATCCTCACTATGGAGAGATGACCCTTGGCCCTGAATCTGCTGAAGAAGTGGCCGCGCACTTGAAAGAGGAAGACTAATTGAATGTGGTAGCACTGGTCTCCAGAGTAGAGCCAAGTACACATGGGGGTTAAGGTCGCTACCCAGTCTACAAAAGCCACATATGATACATGCGCGGATAGAGATAAGGTGGCAAGCTCCTTGGTCGCCATGCTTGAGATGGAACTAAAATAATTCCAAGAAAATAACAAGGGGAATAGGGCGGAGAGAGACAAGGTTTTGGCTGAAGTAGAGAAGAAATCGAGGCAATTAAGGCCTTAAGGAGCTCAATTAAGGCCCGACTAAAGGAACTATACCCCCAGATCACTAGAAGGATGGACAAACTTGAGGACTTGGGTAAAGAGATGGAGCAAATTGTAGACGTTTTGGGCACCTAGGAGTTGGCTTGAGTTTTTATGAAGTGATCACCCTAGTGGGAGATCTCTGCTAGAAGGCACATGGCAAGGTCAAAGTGTGGAATAAGCTAGAGGTAGACCTCCGGAAATATTTTCCTAGCTTTTTGAGTTGATGTCCGCCCCCATTCTTCATTCTTTTCCCTGATTCTTTCATTCCTTATTCTTTTCTTTGTAAGGTATAAGGCTATTCATTAGTTCCTTGGACAACATGCATCTTGGTTAAATGTTTCCAAGGACAGAGAATATGCATAGTGTGGGGTGATGTTGGGCCCCGTAATATTAACCAAGTATGAAGGTACGTGGGAGCATAGGGTCCCAATTATGAAAAGGTGTGCAAGGCAAGAGCATGTGAAATAAATACTTAAGGAAGCACATAGCTCACGCGACACGTGAAAGGAGGCTTGGGACTTAGTACATTTGGGCACCCAATGTAGAACATGTGAAAATCATGATCGGTTACGTGTGGATAAGATGTCACCTGGCGATAGGCTGGCCCAGGAAAGAGCATGCCCTGGATGGAATCTTCTAGAATATCATCATGAGATGGAGTGGAAAGCTCAAGCCTGGAGGAGCATGCTCACATAAAGGACCACATTCGACACTTGGCACTGGATTTGAGGGCGCTAGAAGGTGAGTTGGCAGCGTAGGAGAATTATAAATACAAGTGCCTATGGAGTAAAAGATATATCTAGAAGTACGAGGTATAGCGGGTTAGAGAGTGAGCGAAGCTCTGCAGAATTACTGCAAGGGGATATTTGTATTCAAGAGAGAATTCACTAGGCATGAAGTTGCAATTTTTCTTTTTCTCGTTAGCTTAGTTCCATACATCCAAGTGATATGTATGACTATGGTATGCTCTCTCGTAATGAATCAATGAATATAATGAGGTTACTCGCTATATATAGACATGGATATAAATGTTTTTAATGCACATTTCTCTCATATGAGTTCTCTTTCCTTTCATGCTATGAATGAATGCTTGTATAATTATTTCTGTCATAATGCATGTTCTTGATTCTATTAAATTACTCGGTCTGAAGTGACTGCAAGGATCTAGAGGCCGTTCTAAGCCCTATGGTTCTTGTTTGTCTTAACTTCCCTCCTAAAAACTCTTACACTAATCATAGATGATGCTTCCCACTAAACTCACATAAAAGAGAGACTCAGTACCCGTGCGTGCCTCGGGTGAGTGCTCAGCTTCTGTTGGGTGATAGAGTGGTGCACATGGGGTTCCTTCCTTTTATAATGGGGGTAAAACTAACTACACTTACACACCTGCACAAAAAAAAATCATGCCCACATTTAAATAGCATTCCATTTAACCATTTGAATTGTGCACTAGTTTTGATTAACTTCTTTATTTGTTTCTTAGTGAAAGAAGGAGGAAACTTCCCTATTGCAAGATAATTTTCCATATCAGCAAACCATGGTGTACTTACTGAGATAGCAAACAATTGTTCATCTGGAAAGTTATCCTTGACTAGATCTTACTCCCCTGTAGTGGTTAGTCTTGACAAAAAATCAGCTACCACATTAGATTTACCTGGATTGTCCACAATGGTAATATCAAATTCTTGCAAAAGTAATAACCATCTAATTATTCTTCCTCCAACCACTGGTTTGTTCATCAAATATTTAATTTCGAATGATCTGTGTGTACAAATATCTTGTAACATGTAATGTAATGTTTGAATTTATTGATTGCATAAATTACAGCAAGAAATTCTTTTTCAGTGGTGGTGTAATTCTTTTCAGTGGGAGTAAGATTCTTACTAAGATAATAAATAGCATACATTTTTCCTTCTTCATCTTTTTGTCCCAAAACTACACCAATGGAATTATTTGAAGCATTTGTTTGGATATGAAATGGATTTTCCCAATTAGGTCCTCTCAATATTGGAGCAGTGATTAACTTTTCTTTAATTTCTTCAAAAGCATGCTGACACTTTTCATCCCAAAGAAATTCACAATCCTTGGTTAGAAAATTAAACATGGGGGCAGAAATTTTACTGAAATCTTTTATAAAGTGCCTATAGTACCCAACATGTCCTAGAAATGACTTGATATCTGTGGGGGTCTGAGGAATAGGTAAATCTGAAATGATCCTAATTTTGTTTTGATCAACCTGAATTCCTCTTTTTAAAATATGGTGTCCTAATACAATCCCCTCATCAACCATCATTAAACACTTTTCATCACTAAGAGACAAATTGTGTTGTTCACATCTTGTTAACACTCTTTCCAGATTTCTCAAAGCATCATCAAATGTATCTCTCGTGTACAAAGAAAGTCATCTATATATACCTCAACATAATCATTTGTTAGATCAACAAAGATCGCAAGTACAACTCTCTCGAAAATTTGTTGCAGCATTACATAAACCAAATGGTAACACCCTATAGGCAAAGGTACCCCATGGACATGTAAACATAGTTTTTTCTTGATCTTCAGCAGCAACTCTGATTTGATTGTATCCACTAAAGCCATCCAAGAAGGAAAAGTATTGTTTACCTAAAAGGTTGTCTAGGACTTCATTTATGAATGGTAAGGGAAATTAATCTCTTAGTGTGGCTTTTTTCAGTTCCCTAAAGTCAACACATATTCTCCATTTCTGTTCTTTTTAGGAACAATTACAAGAGGAGATACCCACTGACTATCTGAGATAGGGTAGATAAAACCTACTTGTAATAGTTTTTCAATTTCTTGTTTGACTATATCCCTTAAGGTTGGGTTAATCCTTCTCTGAGGCTACCTAACTGGTTTAACATTTTTAGTATAGATGTGATGAGTGCAGATACTTGGATGAATCCCCTTCATGTCTTTGTAATCCCAAGAAAAAGCTTTAGTATGATTTTTTAAAACATCAAATAATTTAGCTTCTTCATCATCCTTCAACCAGTTGTTAATGTTCAAATTTTTACCCAGTTGAATCTCAACATGCTTGGTTCCAATGTGTGATGAACTAATTTGTTGAAAGGGTTCCATTAGAGTATTTAATGGACATGCATGTGGTAATAACATATGGTATGTAGCAACATCTCCAAAAGTTCCTTGAGACAAAATACTGGAAAAAGGATAGTAATGAGAATTATGATACTTATCTTTTTGTAGGCCAAACTCTTCGTCATTGCTACTTCCCAAAAATTATTCACCACTTCCTGATGTATTTGAAACTGAAGCTACTGATTCTTCCTCTCCCCATGAGAAATATCATTCCTCCGGAGTGAAATTATTTCCAATCACAGAGAACTCGTTGTTGTCATGGTTCAGAACTAAATGTGGTGGTTCTAGAACTAAATTTGTAGGTTTCAGAACTATATTCGTAGGTTCCTAACTATATTTGATTACTTCAAAGATATTTGGTGCTCATCCAATGGTGGATTAATCATCTCTTCTACTTCTCTTACATGATCCTGTAATGTGATCATAGCCAAAGAAGACAAATTTTTCTTATTAGTATCAGGAGAATCAACCCACAATTGTTCATGATTGTCAGTAAAAGGTTGTGTAAAAGGATATAAGGAAATTTTCTTAGAGTTCTTACCATTCGAGATTGTCATATCACCTAACCTGTAATCAATTAAGGTAGTAACTATAGCTAACCATGGTCTACCCAAAATAATGGGATAACCCAATGTTTTACCTTTTGGCTGTAGTATAAGGAAGTCAACTAGATATTCCCATGACTCCACCATAACTGCCACATCTTCAATAACCCCTTCTGGTTTTGCAACAGACTGATTTTCCATCTACAATATGGTATTAGTAGGTTGTATACCCGTTAATGGTAATGTTTTCAGAGTATCCACTGTCATTACATTGATAGCCACTCCCAAATCTACCAAAACATTATGTATATCCTTATTCCCTATAGAGACAAAAATAACAGGACTTCTAGGATCTCCATATTTGGGAAGTAAAAGTTTTCTTGCTAATAAATCAACAAGTTTCCCATCTACTTTGATAGTCTTGGGGTACTATTTCTTCCTTCCAGGATTTTTCAAACATAACATTTTGATTAATTTGTTCAATTCAGAATGTCCTTAATTGCTTATAACAGTGGTATTTCAATATTCAATTTCCTTAGTTCATGTACCAATTCAGACTCCTTGGTTTTTATAGCTTCTTTAAATATCTCTAGAAATGGAGTTTCAATAGTGTCACTATCCATATTTTGTTTTTATATCCTCTTTTGGAACTACAGTACTAGGGATTTCATTTTCTTCTGTCATTTCAGTGATTATAACAGTGGATCAAGCTAATGATTTTTCCAAATCTAGTTTGAATATCCTTACAATCCATGACATGTAAATCAACTGATTTTTCTAGTTCTGTTCCATAAACAAGAGTTGTTTTTTTGTTTCTTGGGTTTGTTACTAGCTATGTTGGTATTTTTTTGGAAAACATTTTTAGTTTGTGAATTATGTGTAGGGGATCCCATGATGGCATGTTGATTCTGATTTGGATATGTTCTTCCTAGAGCATAATTACTAAGGTTCCATCTAGGTTATGACCAAGCATAAGGATTTCCTTGACAAACCCATGGTTATTGATGTCCCTAAGCATACCATGCTTGACTTGCCCAATCTTGAGCGGTTCAAGTTGGTTGAGGTACCCAAGGTGGTTGTCCCCAATTTTTTGGTACTAACTAAGTAGCCCATGGCATCGTCTAGGGATTAAGGACTAATCTTGGCATAAAATTCCCTTGGTTAGGTTATCTCTGAAAAAATTCAATTCTTTTGTTGTGGATGATGTACTAGTTTGTTTAAGCTGATTCTTTATGACTGGAAGTAGAGAACAAGCATCAGTATCATGTTCTTTAGATTCACAGATAAGACACATTTCTATTTTATCCAAAGGACAGTCTCTTATTGCATGCTTCTTCCTGCATCTAGGACAATACATAGCCAATGGTTTAGTTTTGGCATTTTCTTTAGCTTGTAATCCATCCATAGTAGAGGTTAATTGAACTAAAATGTCTATTTTAAAATTTGCTAATTCATCCATTAGTTTGTTCATATCTGGATTCATACTTTTCACCGATTTTCCTTTTCTAGGTCCACCCCTTGTTCTGGAATAGCTTCTACAAATCTCCTTAATTTCATTCATTCTTAACTGATCAATGTCTCCACCTCCTATCAAGTTAAGGGCTTCCCTAGATTCATCATCCAAACCTTTAAGAAAAATGGTTTTACTTAACTCCTCTTGAAGTAAAAATCCACATCTTTTTCTCACAAAGAGGAATTTGTCTAAATAGTCTTCTATATTTTCATCTTCCTCTTGCTTGATTTTGAAGAATTCTTCCTTCCTATTTCTCCCTCTACAATAATCTTGGTATTTGTCTAGGAAGGAAGTCTCCATTTTTTCCCAAGTGCTAATAGATTTGGATGGTAATCCCATGAACCACCTCATTGTTACGTCCTTGAAAGTGGATGGAAACAACTCGAGTTTTTGATTATCTATTTTATAGTCATAGGTTTGACATAGTACCTTAAACTCAATGAAATTGGTCGGGGTCTTCGATGACATCCCTCTAAATTTGGGTAAATGTGTAGGTGAGATATTTTTCATTGATGTATCATCATCTCCCAATTGGATTGGATAAGTAAAGGTCCTATCAGGTACTCTTTCAGCTTCTCATGCCATTTTAAAATATTTTCTGAATTTTCCTCCCAATCAATGTGGTATGTGGTATGCCTTAGGGAAGGTGAAAAATCAGGAGTAGGAGGTTGACTACTCAATTGAGAATCAAAACTCACCCTAAATGGATCTTGAGTAATAAGCCTTTTCCTAAAAGTTCCACTTCCTTCAGGTGACTGATCTAAGAATTCCAAAGGTGGCAATTCTGTTTCTTGTTTGACAGGGGATGATGGTGCCTCCAATTCTTGATCAATTTCCCTATTTGGATTAGAGGATGTTGTGAATTCTTGTGAAGATGTTCTTGGGAGGAATCTACCCTTTGAGTCTCTTGGTCTACTCATATATTTTATGATATAGTAGGGAAGATCCTTCAACTACTAGATGTATGATTGTTGCTCTTGCTAACACTTAATTAGAAAATTCCAACTAGTGTATCCCCGGTAGCACGTGCCAAAAATGATGGGTTTCATTATTCCCTTCATTTAATCAACTTCTTGTTGATGTCATATCAAACTAGGGGTGTGTCTAAAGCTATATGCAACAAGAGTAATCCTATTGATCTAGTAGTTGACTGTAGTTGTTTTTTAATTTTCTGGGGGATATTTTCAATTTCTTAAGGACTTCTTGGTAAAACCTTATTTAAATCATACTATAAAAATTTTGTTGAAAGGAAACACACTTTGCAGAATGGAAATAAACACACTTGCTCTAATAATCACTCTTTCTTTGGAAATAAACACACTTACTTATAAAAGTAAGCACACTTGCTTTTGGAAATGAACACATGCAACTTAGAATGCTTGAAAATGATTGCAAGGAAAATAAGAATCTATCTAGACACCTACAGAACAAGTACACAACAGATTTTAACTAGAAGAATTAAAGCAATATAGAATTAACAGATCTAAACTATTTTCTTAAGAAATATAAATACCAAATAAATGAATATCCTGGTCCTTGGGGGAGTGGGCCCTTGCTCCTCCTCAAATCAAGATTTAACAACTCATAATTCTCTCAAACAAGAATGGCTATTTTATTGATAAAACATTTGGTATTACAAAACGTACTGGATCTATGTACTTAGTATCTTTTCTCGTTCTATATTTACTTCTCTATATATCTATCTACCGTAGGTCTTATATATATATATATATATATATATATATATATATATATATATATATATATTTACAATCATAGTTGTCTCTTATGATTCTAATGAAATCGAATCATGCCCAGAATAGATGTTGAGTCGGATTGGGCTGATCGAAAATTGTAAGATAGCTATCCCTGGATCTGCGTTCGAGATGTCTTCTCATCCTTTCCTGATTGAAAGGGTTGTTGATGTAGAATCTCCGGATGTGGTTAAAATAGATAAAATTCCATCAGTTCCAAACTTCAAAGAAGTTCTAGAACCATAGGAAATCGTTAAGGATCAAAACCGTGAGAGTTCCAAAGCTATACCCAGGATTTTTGGAACTAAGTCTGAAAATTCCAGAACTAAATACTGGAGTCGCGGAACTAAGTCTATAAGTTCCAAAATTAGATGATTAATATGTAATGGAGTTCCAAAACTAGCTTGGAATTTCTAGAACTAAGTTGTTTTGGAACAGATGCTACCGAAAACATACTGAACGCTACGAAATTCATTTCTTCGACTGATTAGACCTGCTTTATTACAAAACTAAATTTCAAACACACACTTCATCAATAATTTTAGATCTATAAACATTAGAATCATAATCAATCAAAATACAAAAATTACATCCTAACTCATATAAGATCAAATACAAGTCACAAAATACAATCAAACTTAATAAAAAGGAGAGTATGATGAGATCATTTATTATACATTAATCAAGCATATTTTGGCCTCATCACAATCCTAACCCGATGATACCCGTGAGAACCCATGTGTAAACAAATAGATTTTGCACCTGCAACACCTTCTAGTATTTCCTTAGTGAATGGCATAGGAAAGGGATCAGTCACACATGTAACATTCATCTCCCTGTAGTCTACACAGATCCTAATCCAACCATCCTTCTTGATAGTGATCACCATTAGAATAACCCATTCTCGAATCATCGAGGGGCTTGATAATCCCAAACTTCAACATTTTTTCAATCTCTTCTTTGAAATTTTTGCGTAAGTTGGGTTTCATCCTACAGGTTTCTTTCTAACTAGGCACTCACCCTTTTTAAGATTTATCCTCATCTCTCCTAATGATTCATGCATGCCTTTAAGTTCATGACACCCTTGAGGGAATAAGTCCTAATAATCCTATAGTAGCTCTATCATTTTTGCCACTTCGAGTCTAAACAATAGTCTCCAATTACAGCTTCCGTAGGCTCAACATCTAATCCAATATTCACCGTATTTGTCTTCATAAGTTCATGATAGGCACGTGTGGTCTTATCTACATTTTCCAACACCTCACACCTACCTATTGAATGGTTTACGTCCAAATTTTCTACTTCTTCGCCATCCACTAATTAGAACATTTTTCCTTTTTATTTCTCAAGGTAAGCATGTTGAAGTAGTGTGGCATCGACCTCTATTTCAGTAATAAAACACACTCATTAGTCTCCTTCATCATATAAATCTTGAATGAGTTCTTCATCCTTGACACTATCTCCCATAGGTAAGCACTTTATTACCTTTAATTCTTCATCTACCAGAGGATTGGTAGATAAGAATTCAAACATTTTATTCATTCTTGTAATTAAACCCTTCCAATTTCAAGTCTCTCTATGGATTTTGGTAAATACATACCAAGCATGCGTGTAACCTTGTAAAGTGGAATAAAACTTGTGCACCCAGAGCGAAGCTGGTAAATCTTCCTACCCCTTTGTCCAGAGTCTCTCACACTTCTGAACGTGATGCTGAACAAGTTTATTACCATGATAAGTGTAGATTTGAGTAGGTGCATTTCTCCTGAAGAACCTAGTAGCAAGAGAAATCCTAATTTCATTCCATCCTACAATATTATCCTTGTGGACCACCCACCAATGACGTTGTTATCCCACGTAGTGTATATGTTAGCATATTTCTTCTTTCTAGTGGGTTTATCCACTTTGTTCCTCCATGGCACGCAAGAACACCATAGGATCTCCGTCTCTAGTGTAACAAGGTACCGAGTTATTACCTATTCTCCTGACATAATACAATTTTCTTCCCTTAAGAAATATGCTCTTTATTTCGTGCCCTACCAGCTCATAAGTGCTATGAGCCAAATCGTCACAAGAAAAACTTGTAGTATCACTAATAGACTGTACATCCTCCCACTAAATTATTCCTTCTTTAGATGGCTCAAGCATCTCTGGATCCCGGATGGAATGTACATAATTCCTATTTAGTTTTTATTCACTCAAGGGCTCAACATAGGACACAAATTTTCCATCTCATTAAATGGATGATAAGTCTTTCCTCCTTATTTTAAAAGCTAATATAACCCTTGTTGAATCAAGATCAACATTATTTGCATAACACCAAGGATTCCCAATAGAGCTAGAAATTTATCCGACTCTACTAGCACTAAAACCTCAAAATCTCTAGTGAACTTGGCTCCTTGTATGGTAATAGATGCATCTTTCAAAACTTCGATGGGAGTGGCCTTAATCCAATTGGCCATGAAAAATACATTAGAGGATGGCTGTAATGGGGTCTCCCCATTTGTACCCATGCATATAAAGTAAGAACATTAACTTTCACACTGTATCAATCAATATATTACTCAATGGCCACCCATCCACAATAGCAATCGAGTGATTTCCTTTTCATAATCTAGGATGTGATGTGGAAGATTCGCATGCAAGATCTATCATCCGGTCTCAATACTTGTGCATGGAGTGTTTCCTTTAACCAATTCCCCAACAGTGGAATAATATTATCCTAGTGCAATAAATTACACACTTCACTTAAATCATCCATATCAGTTTGGACCATATCTCGATGCTTTATTTTGTCCCATCTTCCATGATTGCTCCTTTAAATAATGTATTTCACCCTGAAGATTCATAAGTACCTCCATGGTTTCCTGATAAACCTCCTTCTAATGGGTAGGATCTAGGTACCATGCATCTAGTGCCTCCTCTTTAGTGATGGTAGGATTTTTTTACAATACATCTCTGGCGCATGCCACCTCGGTCACGAGTCATGATATTTACTTGCAATGCCTTAGAATCTACTTCTAACTTAGGAATCCACTGATTGTCCATAGTGTGTTGTATCCTAACCATCCCATCATTTTTTTCTTATTTATGTTGCTTGCTAAGATGCTCATAAAATTCTAGGCATTCCTCATAACTATGATTCTTTCCATAGAAAGAACATGTAACATTCTAAGGACATTCACACCTACAGTGGTCAAGAGATCCACATGTATAACATGTTCTATGAGGGAACTTGCTTCTTCCACCACCATGGCCTCATACTCCAAATCCACCATCGTATCCTCATCATCTTCCATGACCACCTTCAAATGCCCTTCATTTCGATCAAAGTGTGCCTGATTGTGATCCTATTCTTGATGGTCATTCTTACTTGTAGAGTTATCTAAAACTCTTTTCTATCGTTCACCAATATCTATAGCATCCTAGATCTAACCAATCAACTAGAAGTCTTTCATGTCGTGAGTTGTAGACCTACAGATTTTGTAGTAGCTTGAAATGATCTTCCTTATTGCGTGTTGTAGTAATGGGAAACGACTAGCATCATGGTTTAAATGGCATATCTCAAAGTCTAATAACAAAGTGAGCACATTGATATACAGGGGATAACTATCCTTTATTTGACCTTCCACTTTGTAATCTATGCACCAAATCCCTATGCACATCTCATGTTCTGAATTTTCTCGATAGTTTCTCCAACTACTTTTCCATAGTTGCGATCTATGGTTCTAAAAATAGGCTCACCCCAGTGTCTATACTTCCAAGTGCCTCAAATACGTAAGGCTGAATCAAGTGCTTCACATGGATTAGTGTATGTTTTATGTGATAGTTCCCTCCTAAAAGGTGTAATCAAACCTCCCACAAACCATTGTGCATGTTGGCTTACATGAATATCATAAGAAAGCTTAGATAACAATGTTTTGAAGTGAGCATCATACTCTCTAACACTTTCTGTAATTCCTTGCTTAATATCCTTGAGTGTACTTATACGCTTCGCTTGAACTCACGATGTGAAACTCTTTAAGGAATGCATATTTTAAAGCTATATAGTCTACACAAGTATGATCAGGGTCAAACTTTCTATACCAACTGTGTGTGTGCCCTTATAACATAGTAGTAAATTGGCTTGCCCTATGCTCAAAATCCATGATTCATTTTTCATGCCACAATATTTCACACATATCTACATGTTTAGAAACATCTTCTATGCCCCTATACTTTAGAAGATTAAGAGACATATCCATGTAAATATTCTGGGGTTGGTGCGGACCTTTCCCACCTGATCCAGAACCCCATGTGTTTCCTCAACCTCCAGATCCACCAGATCCACCAGAGCTAGAGCCATCGATACCTCTTGATCTTGAGCTTATAGCTAGGGTTAGACCAAAATATGTGCTTACCTTTGTTCCAATAATAGTATTGAATTATACTCGATAGTCTCGTGAAGCGTTACTACTCCAAAAAGAGAGTCCAAAAATTTGTGTCACCCGAATTCTACGTAGATGATACACCTGAAAAGGTACTCCCATATAACAAAAATTCTTTTGCATTACCATTGTTTTACATCTTATCGACTCATTTATACTCTCCTAATGGTTGAATTCACTTGCTGAGTGTTTGTTATACTAGATCTTTGGAAAACCAAGCATAAGGGAAAGGTTACTGGGGGATTCGGATGTGCACCCATGGCCCAAGTTGTATTTGCTTTGGCGTGCTTCTACGTGAGGTTGAGGAGGGTTCTCAATCATACTTTCCCAAATGGGGAGTTCTGAGGATTAGGTTCCACGTCTTCTTCATGAACTTCAACTCCTTCTCGAACTATCTTTCTCCACAATGCCATTTTATCTGTAACCTCCCACTGCTTCTCTACCTCCTCTCTCGCGTGCCTAATTTTACTTAAGCTTCCTTTCCTCTCTCTACCTTTACGCCAGAGGTCTTCCATATTTCACCAAACCTACTACCGCCCCACGCGTGGTGGGGTTTTAGTTCACCATCAATTTTCTCTCCAATTTTAAAGTTACCATCATGATCTTGATCTCTAGTGGAATGCCTTGCAGAAAGTTCCCCTAGGATACCAAAAAAACTAGAAATCAGCTACTTATGGGCATGAATAATTAATAATTGAGTACTCCAAAATACAATTGTTCGAACACCACGAACAACATATCCACCATGCGAGTATAAATCATATCGGTATCATAAAGGATCTTAAATTATTTGTGCATCTAGACAAGTGTGCGATACATCCAATTGCATTTAGATGCATAAGAAATCAACCACTTGTATAATCCTACTTAAAATGTGGCGAAGAAGCTCTAATAAAAAATTTCATACATATTATGTTCCACCCATACATGTGTGTTAAACTCGATCCAAAGTGTTGAAACTCTATGTGTATTCTTCTTCTAGATCATTTATCCACTCCTCAATTCTTACTAGGGTCAACCAGGTAAGTCTTCATCATGAACCATCCCGAAAAAAACTAAAAAAAGGTCTCGTAATGGAACCAATGATGTAGCCTAGAATTCACTGTAAAATCCCGTGTGTGTTGGCACATTACTCACCTAGACCGATTTGCTCACCCAAAGCATGAAAATGTACTAGGCCCCTCTTTAGGGTTGTTGTTGTAGGATGTTAGCATGATGAAGACTTAAAGAATTCATATCCATAATTAATCTAACATTCTATAGAGCATTTCCTAGATCTAGATCTTAAAGTATCATGAATCAAACAATAATCATAGCGAAACCCTTTATGTAGTAATAAACTATAACCATGATTAACACCTTGATTCAGCCAATAACCCCCATTATATTAAATACAATAATACATATAAGCTTCCTTACAATAACAATAATATATGCTCATGTGCACATCAGATTTGGCAACATAACCTCACAATAACTTAGCTCTCATATCTCTCTCATGCTACACAATTCACTACATATTTATAAGGGTGGGGACTTGCCCTTCACTATTTATCTAATCCCAAAATAGGTCACATGCTATTATTAGCCATGCACTAATACAAAAATAGCCACACATGTAAGTGTGCTAACAATAGATGGATTTTAGTTAAGTTCCAAAGGTAGTAGATCTATTCTCACTGTATCCATGCAAGGAGATTTGTAGCCAATCCTCAAAAAATAGCCAATGCGTGTCGTGCAAGTCTTTGACCGGTTTGTGTTCTCCACATGCTATATCCAAAAATAGATCCTCATCATGAAAATGGCTAAGCATTAAATATATCTTTGTTCCCAAAGACACATGTTTCCTTTCCAATCCTACCACGCTTTTGAACACACTCTTCTCTTCCCGCATGAACCTTCTATATGTTCTTTGTTAAGTTCCATACTTTAGCTGATCAACATTTTTCAATGTCTAGCTCAAAATTTTGTTGAAAGCCTTAGCAGTCCCATTTTCCTGAGGATGATATGGTGTAGTCTTATGGTGTGCAATCATGAATTCATCCAACAATATCCTAATTGTCTCATTCAAGAAATGTGTACCCCTATCACTCATTAAACTTAATGGACATCCATACCTTGTAATAATATTTTCCCATAGAAACTGACCGATGTAGCCATTGTACAATCCTTTTAAGGTGCTACTTCTATCCACCTTGTCAAATAATTTGTGTGAGTTTTGATATATCATGATCTAGACTGCACATGGTGGTGAAATAGGACCCACAAAATCAATAGCCCATTTCTCAATCAGTTTTGCACTAGTAATAGGCATTAGAGGAATTTCATCTCATTGACCAGGTTTCCCAAGGCATTGATAGTGATCAAAATCCTTGCAATATGCTTTACAATCTTTATAAAGGGTCTCCCACCATAATCCAATGAGTAGAATCTTACGCGCAGTGGCATCACCTGCATAGTGGCCACCTGCAATACCACCATGAGCTTCCTCCATGATATCTGTGTGCTCATGTTCTAGTACACAATGGCGCAATACTTCATCTTGGCCTAATTTGTACATGTCACCACTAATCAACATATATGGTGTCACGCAAATAGCAAGTTGTTTCTTCTCTAAGGATTTCATTCCTTCTGGTGTCATACCTGTTTGTAGAAAGATAACAATGTCCTCTAATTCTAATGGTGCATATTATAACCTGTATAACTATGCATCGGGCATGGTATCTTCAATGGATTGTGCTTCTTCTCCTGACTGTATTCTAGATAAATTATCTAGTCAAGAATTACTTTTCCCTAGTTTTACCACAATTGTGAAATAAAATTCTTGAAATAAGAGTACCCATCTCGCATATGTGCCCTAGTAAAATCATCTTGTTTTCTAAATACTTCAATGCCATATGATCTATATAAAAGAAAAATGGTGTAGATATCAGTAATCGTGTCTAAATTTATGTAGCACATAGATCATTGATAAAGCTTCACACTTTGTAGTTGTGTAATTCTACTCTATAGGAGTCATCTTTCTAGTAGCAAAATAAATAGGATGATCTATAATACATTCTCCAGTGCTGAACCAATATCAGTGTTAATGGCCATGCCAAAGGCATCCACATGTACATGAAATTGTTGGTTCCATGAAGGAAAATGTAGAATAGGTGTGGTAGTAAGTTTCTCCATTAATGTCTTGAATGCACGCTATTGTGGTTCTCCCCAAGAGAAGCGTACCTTTGGAGTGCAACCTCTTTAAGATTTATCATCATCTCCCCTAATGATTTATGCGCGCCTTTAAGCTCTTTGTACCCCCATGGAATAAATCTTGATAATCTCATAGTAACTCTATGATTTTTACCATTTTAGAGTCTAACCAATAGTCCCCAATTATGGCCTCCTTAGGCTCAACATCTGATCCAATATTCACTTTCTTTGTCTTCATAGGTTCATGATAGGTGTGTGTGGTCTTATCTACACTATCCAACACCTCATGCCTACCTATTGAATGGTTTACATCCAAATTTTCTACTTCTTCATCATCCACTAAGTAGACCATTTTTACTTTTTCTTTCTTAAGGAAAACATGCTAAAGTAGTGTGGCATCGGCCTCTATTTCTTCAACAAAATGCGCTCCTGAGTTTCCTTCATCGAATAAATCCTAAATGAGTTCTTCATCCTTGCACTATCTCCCATAGTTAAGCACTTTATGACTTTTAATGCTTCTTCCACCGAAGGCTTGGTAGAGAATAAGTCAAACATCTAGGTCATTCCTACAATTAAATCCTGCCAATTTCTAGTCTCTCTATGGATTTTTGCATATACATACCAAGCACGTGTGTAGCCATGTAAAGTGGAATAAAACTTGTGCACCCAGAGCGAAGGTGGTAAAGCTTCTTGCCCCTTTGTCCAAAGTCTCTCACACTTCGAACGTGGTGTTGAATAGGTTGATTACCATGATAAGTGCAGATTTGAGTAGGTTCATTACTCTTGAGAACCTAATGGCAAGAGAAATCCTAATTTCATTCCATCCTACAAGATTATCCTTGTGGACCACCCACCAACACGTTGTTGTCCCACATAGGGTATATGCTAGCATATTCCTTCTCTCCGTGGGTCTATCCACTATTATTCCATGGTGCATAGGAACACCATAGGGTCTCCTTCTCCAGTGTAATAAGGTATTGAGTTGTTACCTATTCTTTTGATATAATGTGGTTTGATGACCCTAGGAAATATGCTCTTTAATTTTGCGCCTAATAAAATAGAAGTGCTATGAGCCCAATTATCACAAGAAACACTTGTAGTATCACTAATAAATAGCACATCCTCCCACTAAAGGATTCCTTCTTTACATGGCTCAAGGACCTCTGGATCCCGGATGACACATACATAAATCCTATTCAGGTCTTCTTCACTCAAGGGCTCAACATAGGGTGCAGATTTTCCATCTGTTAAAGGGATAATAACTTTTCCTCCTTGTTTTCAAATTTTATATAACCCTTGTTAAACCAAAGATCAACATTATTTACATAGCATCAAGGATGCCCCAATAGATCTAGGAAGCTATCGGCGACTCTGCGCTAAATTCTCAAAACCTCTAGTGAACCTTGCTCCTTGTATGGTAATGGATGCATATTTTAAAACTTCGATGGGAGTGGCCTTAGTCCAGTTAGCCATGAACAATACATTAGAGGATGACTGAAATGGAGGTCTACCCATTTGTACCCATGCATCGAAGGTAAGAACATTGACTTCTGCACCTATATCAATCAGTTTATTACTCAAAAGTCACCCATCCATAACAAAATTTAGAGTGATTTCCTTGTCATAATCTAGGCTATGAGGGGGAAGATTTACATGCGGATCTGTCGTCCAATCTCAATACTTGCACATGGAGTGTTTCCTTTTAACAAATTCCCCAATAGTGGAATGATATTCTCCTAGCACAACAATTTACACACTTCTCTCAAGTCATCCATATCAGTTTGGATTGTCTCTAATGCTTTCTTCTACTCCATCTTTTGTGATTGCTCCCTTAAATACTGTATCTCACCCTGAATATTCTTGAGTAGCTCCATGGTTTCCTAGTAAACCTCCTTCTGATGGGTGAGATCTAGGTATCGTGCATGTAAAACCTCCACCTTAGTGATGAGGCTTCTACTTGTAATTCTTCTTTAGCGCACGCCACTTTAGCATGAGTGGTGATATTTACCTATAATGCCTCAGATTCTGGTTCCAACTTGGGCATCCACTGATTTTCGATAGTGCGTTGTATCCTAACCATCCTGCCCCTTTGTTTTCATGTTTATGTTGCTTAGTAAGATGCTCATACAAGTACAGGCATTCCTCATAGCTATGATTCTTTCCACGTAAGGAACAAGTTATATTCGAGGACATTCACACTTGTAGTGGTCGGAGATCCACATGTATAACACATTCTACAAGGGAACTCAATTCTTCCTACACCATGGCCTCAACCTCCATATCCTCCTCAAAACCCTCAACCTCTTCCACGACCTCCTTCAAAACATCCATTCCGATCATAGCACGCTTGATTGTGATCCTCATGCTCACATTTTCCTTAAGAGTTATCTGATACTCCATCTACCACACACCAATATCTATGACATCATGGATCTGAACAATCAACCTACAGTCTTTCGTATTGTGATTTATGGACTTGCAAATTTTACAATAGCAAGAGATGTTCTTCCTTATCAAGTGTTGTAACAATGACCAGCTTTCTAGAATTATGGTTTAAGTGACATATCTCACAGTCCAACAACAATGAGCATAATGATCTATGGGGAAAACTATCCTTTGTGTTACCTTCCACTTCACAATCTATGCACCAAATCCCATGTGCATCTCATGTGCTAAATTTTTCAATAGCTTCTCTAACTGCTTTGCCATAGCTGTGATTTGTGCTTCTAAAAATGGGCTCACCCCAGTGTCTATACTTCCAACTACCTTAGCATGTAAATATACTTCAAGTGCTTCATTTAGATCGGTGTATGTATTATGTAATAGTGCCCTTCTAAAAGGTGTAATCAGACCTCCAAAAAACCATTGTGCATGTTGGCTTGCATGAATTTCATAAGACAACTTAGATAAAAACATTTTAAAATGGGAATCATACTCTCGACACTCTCGGTAGTGCCTTACTTAAAATCCTTGAGCGTACTTGTACTCTTTTTCTCAAACTCAAGGATGTGAAACTCTTTAAGGAATGCATCTTTTAAAGTTGTATAGTCTATGCATGTTTGATCAGGGTCAAACTTTTTGTACTAGCTGTGTGCATGCCCTTGTAACATAGTAGCAAATTGGCTTACCCTACGCTCAGAAGCCATGATTCCTTTTGCACACCATAGTATTTCACACATGTGTACATGTTCAATAGCATCTTCTATGCCCCTATACTCTAGGAGAAGAAGGGACATCTCCATATAAATATCTAGGGTTGTTGTAGACCTTTCCCACTTAATCTGGAACCTCCTATGTTTCCTCTGCCTCTAGGATCACTAGAACTAGAGCCACCTATACCTCTCAGTTCTGACCCTGTAGCTAGAGTTGGATGAGAAGATGTACTTCCTTGTGTCCCAATAGTAGAACTTAAGTACACCTCGACAATCTGTGAAGTATTACTACTCCTAGAAGAGAGTCCAAAATTTATTTTGCTTGAGTTTTATATGGATGATACACTCAAAAATGTACTCCCATATAAGAACGAAGCCATTTACGTTGCCATCATTTTGCTTTTTATATGACTCACTCCTACTCTCCTACTACCTAAATTAGCTTTCTAATTGTTTATTGTACTAGATACTGGAAAACCAAGCACAAGGGAAAGGTTTCCAGGTGGATTAATATGCATACCCATGGCCCATATCATCTCTACTAACGTGCTTCTACTTGAGGTCGAGCATGGTTCCATGTCATGATTTCCCAAATAGGGGAGTTCTTGATGCTCGGGTTCCACGTCTTCTACGTGAACTTCAAACCCTTCCCAAACTATCTCTCTCCATAATGTTATTTGCTCTAAAACATCCCACTTCTTCTTTATCTTCCTCTCACATGCCTCATTATACTTAAGACACCTTTCCTCTCTTTTCCTTTCTATTGCTAGGTCTGTCATCTTTCACCAAACCTACTCCTGCCCTTGCGGGTGGTGGGGTTTAGTTCGCCATCGGTTTTTATTTGTTGGCGAGAAATTTTTTCGGTGAAAAAAACTTGTGGATTTCTTGCCAAAACTCGGGAATCGAGTCCCTCTACCTAACAGTGCAACTTCCGTATGTGCATGTGCATGAAAAGGCAGATTTTTTTAGTGACCTTTCGACCGTGGATCCAACAAGGGCACTCCACTCGACCCTACAAAAAGCTAGCAATATATTTCTAGGGAAGTCTTCGTATGTAGATCGGGCAAGGGAGTGTGAAAAAGGTAAGAGAACTAATGTTGTAGGTAGAAAATCAGATTCCTTCACGCACTATTTATAAACTTCAACACATGCATTCATGACAAGAAACAACCCCAAAATAGCAACAAGACCAAATAGAATTTAATGAACATGAAGTATTATGATACCCCTTAGTCAAAGAAAGCTAGAAACTCCTTCTTCTTATATTGATTGCTTAGATAAAAGTTATACATAGTTGAGAAATGGAAGAAATTGAGAAGGGGGAATAGAATAAAATGGCTACCTCCTTTGTTCTCTCAAGGTGCAATATACTCTTGAGTTTACAAGATCAATCACCAACCCTTTGAAATGGAAATGGATTTATAATTTATAGAATAGAATATGACTCTTCATCTTCCTCATGACCTTTTGAATGCCTTAATATGACTTAAGATTGTTCATATTCCACTTTAAATATTTAAGTGCCTTATATAATATCAAGGTGACTTAATTTACATTATGTTTCTAAAGTCACTTTTAAGTGACTTAAAGGCATATCAAAAAGTGCAAACCCCAACAAAGAATTAGAACATTTGAAAGTGAGAGAAAGTTGGGGGGAAGAGGAGAGAGAAATAGAGAGAGAGAAGAAGAAGAGGAGATGTCGTTCCCGATGAAGTTTGTTGATCCTCATTGATGGAAAGCTCCAAATGCAACGAAGTTCTGAATGTCCCATTGTGCCAAAACTACCCTTTGAATGTGACTTACTATTTTTAGTAAATGGTCATTTCCACTATTTTCTACTTCGGATAATCATTCTAGCCTTTTGGAGATCTTCAAGTGCACACTACTCTTTCCATAGCCACTTTTGATGAAGACTTGCCAAAAATAGCAAGCATGTATAGGAAAACTTACTATTTTTAGAAAGTGTGTTTCCAGTGCTTGATTTGTGATGGAACATACTTTTTTGGACTCTTCTTGTCATTACGATCACACCCTCTGAATTTCACATAGTTTTGCCCACTAGAATACCTGGAAATAAATTTTGAAATTTTGACCTGGCAGTGGCTTCGGGCATAGAGTTGTCATGGCAGCCATTAATGGAGCTTGAAATTTATAGGTCTAGTTTTTGTCTCCATTTGCAATGAAAACAACTCCATTGTGATAGGTTTTTCATTTGGAGCTTGTGTGCAAGTTTTTAGCTCGTTTCCATTGCGGAATGACGGGAAATCCGATGAATGTGAACCGGTGCACAAAGGGAGGATTTTGTTAGAGAAAATGATTCTAGGAACCATTTGACCTCTTGTTTGTTGGATCTTGATCACCTTGAAAAATGAGGAATTATACAAAATATTGCATCTCAATCTGACTTGTATCTTGCAAGATATGAGGATTTTTCGATCGGGTGACTTCATGGTTATCGAAAAAAATCTCCATTTTTCTCTTTATTCTTCGTCATTTCACTCCATTTTTCTCTAAGGCCTGAATATTTCTATGCATTCATGGTTTGGAGAGTTTATGTGGCCATGATGGATCTGGTTTGGAGCAACAATGGTGGATGAGTGTCTGGATAATCATGCACGAAGCCATGGCAAGGTATGAAGTTGTGAAGGAGAAATGAGGGGGAAGAAATGGCTAAGTGCCGATTTAAACTTTCAAAACATGCACATGGAGGGGCTGGGAGAATTTTTATGTCCCTGATTTTCCTAACCTTAGGGATTAGAGGGACATCAATTTCCATGGTGGTCAAGGTGATGCCATGTGTCCACGATCTGACGAAAGGGGATTTTCTTGAAAAATGCACCTGGGGGCTGAAAGTCGGTCACGTGGGTGTCCAGAAGACTCATCCTATGGGCTGGGTGCATTTTTCCATGTCTAATGTCCCCCACCTCAGGTAAATAAGGGAAATAAGTTTCCACAGTGGTCCCGGAGGTGACACGTGGAACCCGATTCAACAACATGGAATGAATGCTCCAAAAATGCACCTGGGGGCTGAAAGGAGGTCACATGGGTGTCCAGAAGACTCCCTATGGGGGCTGGGAACATTTTCCAAGGTCTTATGTCCCCCACCTCAGGTGCACAAGGGACATAAAATTCCATGGTGGTCCTGGAGCTGACACGTGGTGCCCGATCCGATGACAGGGAATGCATGCTCCAAATAAGCACCTGGGGGCTGATCTGTCAAGTCTGGAGGTCATATGAGGGTCCCAGAGGTCACATAGGGTATGTGAAAATTTTCCAAGGGCTGATTTACCTCGACCACGGGGATTTCGGGGACATGAAATCCCGCCAGGCTCCTGGTGCTGACATGTGTCCTCTCGAAAAAATGACTAAGTCCTGAACTGCGTTTGAGAGGGTAACTTAGAACGAAGATAACTTGAGCTCCTGGTGGAATTTATTCATAAAATTTTATATGATCCTGACTGCAAATGGCATTTTGAATCTAATTGGGGTTTTATGTCTTTATTCTTCCATATAATCCCTAAAAAATCATATTTTTGATCTAGTACTCCACTTGTGCCTGAGAAAAAATTCCTGTCAATCATATGTGCCAAGGTGTTGTGAAAAATATTATTTTACCACCATGTAGGTATTAGAATCCTCTTTCCGATGATGTTTTTTTACTTATAAATCTATCTAGAGCTCCCAAAATATTCTTCTAAAGCTCAATAGTTGTTTTAAGCTTGTGTACCACCTAGGCTTGTGAACCTTGTTTTTTACTCAAACTGCTGCAAGTCTTGCAGAACTTCCTAAAACCTTCCAAAATAATTTACATGATGTTCCAAGGTATTTCATTCACCTCCATGTTGATTTTTCTCTTCCATTTCACTCTACGAGGATCGATCCTGGGAAGGCTAGTGATAACCCTTCCCTATATTGCCATGAGATAGTGTCTTTTAGAACTCCCTAAAATCACCTAGGTGGAATGAGTGCACTTTACTAAATCACATAGGGAAAATTTTTACATCAGATAGGGGGTGATCAGTGATGGATTTGACATGGGGTGCCTAGGAATGAAAAATTTTCCATAGGGGTATAGTTTTTGTGCTTGGAAACTTCCTATTTCCTTGTTGCACATTTTCACGACAACAAATAGCTCTAGCTTAGAGACATGACATGGGTGAGTGCAGCGAAGACATGACATGGGAATATAGAATCTCAATATGAGACCATATAGTTAATTGACTAGTTCCTCATCCATTGGGCCTGTAAAGTCATGTATAACCTATAGAAAGGAAGATTACACACACACACAAAACGAAGGAAAGGAAACACACGACACACAACAAGAAGGGAAAAACACGTTGTTTTACCTTTTTCTTAGATTGTTTCTTTGAATTGTTGATGAAACAAATAGGGTAACGGGCATAGGAGGAATACCTATTCAAATTTTGGTTGATGGGTTGTTGCGTGTGTATGACTTATAAATCCACAAGACCGTGAAAGCTTCCTTTTCACTAGGAGGAACTACACCGTAATGAAAGCAAGACCACCGAAAAGAATTAAAACATTGGGCAATGAACTGCGCCTAGCGTGAACTAGATCCAAGAAGTAATGTACTTCCTAGATGGCTTTCAGTCCTATTTTTAAAACAAATTAATGCTAAAAACAAGGTAAATCCTATTGTTATTTTAAAATGATTTAGGTATCTCACTTAAAACACAATAAGAAAACAGATCTAATATAACAGGCTAAGCTAGAAAAGAATCCATAGGTCAAATGGTGGGTTCTTGGTTCTATAGGTCCGATAAAGGTTTCGTAGGTCACTAGTGAATGAGGGTGAGATAAAATTGGGTAGATATGTCTTTGTTCTAGGCTTTGTGGGCAAATATAGAGACCAAGTGTCGGTCGGGGGTGATGATGACGGCGATTAGGTGTAATAGGTGCGATTCTTCGTGAGATCTCGAAAATGTCACGAAACAAGATTTAGGTCTCCTTTTTTACTACACAAAGGACTTTGGTTGGTTGAGGTGAAGTATTGGGTGATCGGAGTAGGCTCTTACGAGGCTTTAATGGGTATATGGAGGTGAAAATGTCGGAGAAGGTCAATAGGGAGCAAGATAAACAATGAATGATAAAATAATGATGAAATGAAATAACCAGGAAAGTATGACGTTATAATTACTTGGATTTCATTCCTGAAGGTCTTTGTGTGAAGGATGGAGGCATTGATGATGGATTTGGAGGCTAAAAGTTATTACCAACTGAAGAAAATATTTTACATGGGCTACATTCACACTCCTCTTTGCTTGGATAAATTAGATCATGGCTGGGATGGTTGTGCAGGAGAAGATGCTCAATCTCCTTCCTTAGATGTGAGTTCTTGCTAGAATTGGCTCTCTGAAGATGTGTTATATTTTGAGATCTCATTCTTGCTCGTCAACTTTCTCCCAATGTTTTCCAACCTTGAGAATAAGGTAGTTTAGGAGTTAAAAAGGGTAATTGACAACGGTTTGGCTTAACTCGCAACGATTAGGGGTAACCGACGTCAATCAAGGTGGGATTTCCTAGGTTTACCAAACTTAGGGAGATCCTCCTGATTTCCTTGGATCTTGTGTCGTTATCCCATGAATTGGACTAGGAGCTTCTATGATCATGCGGGAATGTGGTTAGAGGGAGTGTAGGCATTGATTTTTAGGGTTTGGGTAAGTCTTAGTTAGTTATGGTAACTTGCTAAGAATAGGTCTTAAGTTGAGTTAGCTTGGTGAGGTGTCTAAGTGAACTATATGTGTAGGTATTATTTAAATAAGATATTTAAATAATAAATATGGTGAGGATAATGAGTTAATTTAATTAAATTAATACTAGTGAGGTGAAGGGGGCATGACTAGGTAGATGTAATAAAAGGGGGCTTATATGTCAAAGGATGAAGGGGGAGTGTGACCTAATTTTAGTGTCTACATTTTTCCCCTTTTTGTTGCGTAGCTTGTATTGGTAAGCGATGCTAACAAAAAATAAGGTGTGGTTAGCCCATGTGAGGGTGAAGGTGATCCCCCTCAAACCAAGAACTGACGAAGTAGCTGGCTGAAGCGGTGAGTGGTTTGATAAAAGGTAAATGTGAAGAAAAAGTAAACAGTATAGGGAAGAAGGTGAAAGGTCTACTCGGGAAATATAGGTAATGGGTCGAGGTCAAAGGTAGCAGAGTCAAACATACACACACATATAAACTCTAGCACGCTACTGGGTTAAAGAGTAGGAAAAATCTACATCGTCTATGGTCGATGGGTTTATCCAAACAAGGTTGAATTGAATCCGGTATCCAATGTATAAGATAAGGTCAAGAAACACAACGTAGGTTAGGTGTAGGAACATTTAGGTATGTTTCAGTACACCAAACGTAGGGTTAAGATAAATAGTCACACAAATAGGCTAGGTAAGGTCATTAGGTCAACAACATAGGTAACAATTCGCAAGGTATAGTGAACACATGAGGTCAAAGGTCACTAGCGATGGTCCAGGTCCAAATATCAAGATCACGGCAGGGTAAGGCCGAGGTAGGGGTAAAATAATAAAGCATCAACAATGGATGTGAGGAGGTTGAAGAAGGTGGAGGGCCAGAGGTGAAGGTAAAGTGGTTCAAGTAGGTGTAGGGAGGGAAAAAGAAAAGGGAGGTAAGGAAAATGAGGTAAATGAGAGGGTAATGAGTATGCAGGGTAACCGACATCGGTTTGTATGAACCGATGGCAGTGTATGGGAACCGATGGTGGTAGTCTAGGGCATCAGACTGGTCATGGTCAAGGGTTAACCGATGTCGGTCGGGTTGGGTAGGGTATAAAAAGTGGAAAACCCGCATTTGAAAAAAATTCATTGGTGCAGTTGGAAAAGGAGAAAAGGAAAAGAAGAGAGAAAAGGAGGAAGAGGACAAAAGAGTACAACAGAGAGCTTGGGTGGTGAGCCACATAGGTGAGAGTGGGTGAGTGAGAGGTGGGGCCGTGAGATCAGGTGGCATGATTCGTGTGGCTAAGGAGTGGTTGTGTAGTTGAGGATGGCAGAGGTAGGAGAGGGGTCAAGTGGTCCACCCGTATAGCGACCAGACATAGCGCCACGATGTCGGGCAGAGGGATGAGGTAAGCTCTACACCATTGCTTAATGATTTGATTGATTAAGTAGGCTAAAATATGGGTTGTAATAAAAATGTGGGGGAAGTTTTGAATTTTGGATTGGGAGATAAATTGGATATAATTGGGGTGGGGGAGGTTGGAATGTAGGTCAATAGGAGTGGGAAGGGAAGTAGGGAAGGTGTAAGTAGGTTTGGTTGGGTAGTTGGGTTGATTTGGTCAAAATGAAAAAATATAGTCGGGGGTTTTGGCATTATTCGTTACCACAGTGACTGGTGGCAGTCCTTGTAGGTTGATGTCGGTCATGTAGAAGTGGGATCGGTCAAGAAATAGGTGACCGATAGTGGTTAAAGGCTACCGGTGATGGTTATGGGTAACCGGAGTCGGTGTGAAAATAAGGAAATGGGGCCAGAAATAGGCAAAAATGGGTTAGGTAGTGGAAATGGATGGTCAATGGGTAGGGTAAGATATGTAAAGGTGTGGTTTAAGAGAGAGGGATGGTTTGTGGGTGGACACAGGGTAATTTGGAAAAAAGGCATACTAATATATAGTGTTGGTTGGATGCAGGCCCGAGATGAGCTACGGATGAGGGACCAGGAGCCGCTTATATTGCTAGAGCTGCATGGATAGGTGACTTTTGAGGAGTGGAGTCACATTGATGATGTTGGCCTGATTGGGATCCACCATTATGGGTGGGTTGTGAGAGAGTAGAGTTTGATGGTCGCACTCATCGAGAGATGGGATTTAGTGACTAACACCTTCCACTTGCTGATAGGGGAGATGACCATCACCCTAGAGGATATATATAGGATATTGAGACTACCGATTAGTGGAGACCAGGTGTACTCAGTGACATCCGAGGTCATGGCGAGGTGTATAGATGAGGTATTTGGAGAGAGAGTAGGTGAGTTGCGTTACCATAGTGCCAGCCTGAGTTACAGAGAGGTATATGCTGCCCATCCTGAGGAGATGCGGTTGATAGTGTTGATGATGGAGGCGATTAGGTGCTACGCATTTCCAGATTCAGAGGGTGGGAGATTCCCATAGTCATTGATGGGTGTCCTTCGGGACATGATGATTGATCATACCAGTTTTACATGGGCACCGACTTTCTTGGTGTAGTTATATAGAGAGTTGTGGGCCTACGGGTGATTGCGGAGATATAGTCTATGTTGCATTTTTCTTCTTGCATTGTTGGGCTTATGAGCACATTGTGTGTGTGTGACCGACAGGCCTACCCCGGGTAGATGCATTTGAGTCGGGATTCATTCGAGTTGGTTGTAGGTGATGGGTGCCGAGAGGGTGGTGTACAGAGAGCCTGGGCTACATACGACGTAGCGTATTATAGACAAAGACTGGAGAGCCTGTCTAGTGTGGATATAGTCTGGAGACCCTATGTGACCTATCCCTCTTACAAAGGGATGTATGCAGAGCTGGAGGGACTACAGTTATAGAGGTGGATAGAGGGATGTTGTGTCGGGGAGCATGAGATGATACCTGTCGACCGAGTGAGGTGACAATTTGGTTTAGTGTAGGATGTGCCCCTACCCTTCCCTCGGTATAGGAGAGAGGAGGTGGAGAGACCCTTGTCTCCACCCCATCTGGCAGAGTCAACAGGGGAGGAGGAGCCCATGGACCATCACACAGATGATGTAGGGGTGACAGTAGCATATAGCCAGTGGTGGGCCATATAGAGGCAGGGCCGGGCGTGAGACAACTAGGAGGTAGGGGTCATAGGTACAGGCCAAGAGGCCAAAGCCGTAGGTACGAGGTAGAGGCGAGAGCCTCAGGTATAAATATAGGAGGAGGATTCCGAGCTGCTGATATTAGTAGATGGTGTGATGAGACCACCATGGACAGTCTCAAGTGAGCAGACACAGTCTCGCACGTATAGTGCTGAGAGTGTAGGTGGTTGGCGAGCCCAAAGGAGAGAGCAGAGGACATCGATCAGTGCATGGGGGTCAGCATCAGATGCCGGGCCGTCTAGTGGTAGATTGAGAGTAGCAAGCCACCGCTTCTCTTGACTAGGGGACTATCAACATTATAGATGAGGTAGATATGTTATAGCAGATGTGAGATAATATATCACCTATTTTTGTATTGTTGGATTTTGGATGTATACCAGCCTGCGAGTGAAGAGATATTGTATTTATTTTTTTGTACATGATACCAGCCTATGAGCCGAAGACATTTTTGTATTGGATAGCAGCCTACAAGCCGATGATGATTATTTATAGTATATCGGCCTGTGTGCCAACATTTTTGAGATGATAGCCATGATGAGATAGGCATGTTTATTGAGATACACATTTATGTGATATGGGTGTACATTGTATTGATACACACATGTATATATGAGGAGATAGATGATATTCAGGTGATGTTGTTGTGATGTGTATGAGTTTTACTTTATTATGATATGGATGGAAAATAGATGAGCTAGGCATGATAGAGTTAGGTCATAGGCATGGATTGAGTCAGGTTGGTTTAGGCATGGATCGAGTCGATTGGTTTAGGCATGGATTGATTCAGGTTGGTTTAGGCATGGATTGAGTCAGGTCGGTTTAGGCATGGATTGAGTTAGGTTGGTTTAGGCATGGATTGAGTCAGGTCGGTTTAGGCATGGATCGAGTCAGGTCGGTTTAGGCATGGATGTTCATTTTGGTATTTTGGTAACAAATGGCAATGTAAATGCATGAGATAGTGTAAAATGTGAAAAATGTTGGTTATGTATGAAATTAGGTAATGGTGGGGCAAAAGGTTAGGGTAAATAGGGGTCAAGCTAACCTTCCAGGGTTCCATGCCCTAGAAGTGCTGCCTACATAGTCCCGGCGAAAAGGGACCTCAAACCGATGTAGTTCTCCCATAAGCTAGGGAAGAAGATGAAAATGAGTTGGGAGGTTTGTGGTCATGTTGTGGGTTTGGGTTTAATAGGTGGAGGTAGATGATAGTAAAAATGTTGCAGGTGAGGGCGACTATGGCGAAAGGGGAGGATGACCCCAAAAGGTAAGCATCGAGGACTAAGTCCTGTATAAGAAGATCAAAAGGTAATGAAGAAGAGAAAAGATAAGAGGGGGCAAGAAAGCCACCCGATTGGCAAGGATCAAAACGTATGAAACACATCTATAGATAGGCTAATGAACGTAAGACCCTAAAGACATTACATGATTGATAATTCTAAGAGTGACGAAGAGTCACATGATCACTAAATTTTGTAGGTTCAGCAGGTCCCTTGAGGTATGAAGTGAAAAGACAATGGGTAAGGAGGTGCAGGTAATTGGGTCATAAAATGGGAAGTAGAATGCCTTGGGCAATAGAGCCAAGATCAAAATAGGCAAGTCCATGATGAAAAGGCGTATTTTTTTTTTTTTTTACTTTTGGATGGATAGACCGATCAATGCGGAAGTCTACACGGGATGAGTATATGTCTCCTTAATGTATTTGCGAAGCTGATCGATGCGGAAGATTTTGAATTTTGATTTTGAGAAAAAATAGTCTTATTTTTGGAAAAACTATGTAGAGAGTTGTGATCTTTTTATAGCTGTCCTTCGAGGGTGTAGTCTACTTATAGTGACAATTGAGGGTGGAAGATGTCCTTTTGAGGGATTCATCTTTTATATTGGAAGTTTGACTCAAGGAGTTGATCCCTTATTTTGGAAGATGTCTTTCTGAGGGATTCATCTTGTTTTTCTTTTGCTTTTAAGTCATGGATGAGACTATAACGAAGCATTTGGTTCTTGTTAATAAGGAAAAGGTGAACGACCATTTGATCTCATCTAAAAAGAAGATGAAAAGTATCCATGAGAACCATGTGCAGATCCGTGGTCCACATATTTAAGAAAAGATAAAAGGGGGATGGGTAATCCCATGATCCTTGTTTAGTCATTGGAGATGAGGTGTGGAAAAGGTAAATGGCACTCAAGGACGAGCATGAAATAGATAAATAGTGATGTAGGAATAGAGGTCAACAAAGAAAAGATTAAAGATATAATGTGTTTAGGGGCTCGGGTTCAGGTTTACCCTCAAGCGAGGAAAAACGATAGGCACCTGATCCATAGGTATGAGTTACAATGTATGGTCTTAGACAATTAGGAGCAAATTTTCCCTGTTTTCTTTTCTTTTCTTTGGTTACATGTTGATTTCATTTCAAAACAAGGTCACCAACTTGGAAGGTGCATTCATGAACACGTTTGTCATAGGCACGCTTGATGCATTTTTGATAGACTTGGAGGTGATCTAGAGCATTAAGATGATGTTCATCTAATAACTCTAGTTGTGCCAAGTGGTCCTAAAAAAGTCATCATCAATAAGCATGTCATGGAGAGAAATGTGGAGTAAGGGGATATGGACATCGAGAGGCAAGATAGCCTCTATACCGTACACCATAGAAAAATGTGTGGCCACGGTGGAGGTGCAAATACTAGTGCGGTATGCCCATAGGGTGAAAGGAATGTGCGTATGCCAATCCTTCCTAGTATCGTCAACCACTTTCATGAGAATTTTTTTGAGGGTTTTGTTAGTACATTCAGCTTGGACATTTCTTTGTTGGTAATAAGGTGAGGAGAAACTAAGCCGAATGCCGAAGGCATCGCAAAGTTTTTGTAGTGTTTTATTTTTGAATTGTTTTCCATTGTCAGTGATGAGGTGATGAGGGACACCAAAGCGACAAATAATGTGATGGTTAATAAACTCACATATTTTCTCATCTTTCGTGGAAATGATTGGTATGGCTTCTACCCATTTTTGTAGTATTCGATAGCATTTATGATCCATTGATAGCGTTAGGAAGAATGAGGATTGATTTCTCCGACAAGATCCAAACCCCATTGAGAGAGTCGCCAAAGGTCATGAGTGACCTATAAGGCATGATGGGTGTATGATGAAGCTTGGAATGTTGTTAACATTTCATGCAACGCTTGACATAGTCGCAACAATCATGATTAAGGGTCGGCCAGTAATAGCCTAGGTGAAGAAAATGCTTAGTGACAGCAAGGCCATTGAAGTGACCTCCACATATGCCATCATGAACTTCTTTAATGGTATAGGGGATTTCAGAGCTGGTGAGGAATCATAAGAGAATACCGTCAAATCCTCATTTATAGAGAAGGCCACCCAGTGACATAACGAGAGGCCTTTTTAGAATGGCACGCTACCCATTATGTGTTAGATCGGGAGGCAATATAGAAAGGGAAAGGTAGTCTGCAAGCTACTTATACCAAAGATCTTGTGTGTTCAGTGAGGTAGTTTGGATGAGGTTAATACAACAAGATTGATAAGAAGGTCTCGGTATGTGTTTTATGGTAACAAAGATGTCTAAATCATTAGGAAAAGCGGGTATTTGAGAAGCGAGGTAGGCCATGGTATCCATGAATTTATTGATGGAACGCGAACAATTTGAATTTTATAGCGGTCAAAGGTATTCAACATGATGCCGACATAGCATTTGTATTCTTGAAGTATTTCATTATGACACTGATAAACACCATTGACTTGGTTTACTACTAGTTGAGAATCACCAAAGATATTAATGGACTTAACATCTAAGGCATAGGCAATCATGAGACCCAATACGAGCGCTTCGTATTCAGCGATATTTTTGGTGCATTCGAAGTCGAGTTTAAATGATAAGGGCATGGGTTCACCATCAAGAGGAATGAGGATAATGCCTACACCACCCCCATGCTGACATTTGGAACCATCAAAGAATAAGGTCATTTGGTAAGGGTCATCATCCAAAGAGAGGTGAGCAATGGATTCATCAGGGAAATCAAAGTTTGAGGGTTGGTCCCTAGCAATAGGTGCGTCAGCCAGTTGGTTGGTGATAGCCTGGCCCTTAATGGAATTTTGGTGGATGAATTCAAGGTCAAGATCAGCTAAAAGCATAAGCCATCACGTGGTGCACTGATTTTGATAAGGTTTAGCGTACATGATGTGTAAAGGGTCGGTGTTGGTCACAACATAGGTTTTGTGGTTGAGTAGGTAATGGCAGAGTTTGGTGGCAATGAAAACTAAGGCTAAGCACAGTTTTTCAGGGTGAGTGTATCGGGTTTCGTAGTCTAGAAGGGTATGACTTATATAATAAACTGCTTGCTCCCTATGTTGTTCATCACGATGAGTGAGCATGGCTCCCAAGGAGTGATCGGTAGCTGATATGTATAGGAAAAAAGGTTGGTCATCTTTAGGTGGGATAAGTATGGGTGGTTGGAGAAGGTATTGTTTTAAGGCCTCAAAATCCTTATGACAGTCATCATCCCATTTAAAGGAGACATCCTTCCTAAGCAGATGATGAAATGGTTGACACCGGTTAGAGAGTTGGGAAATAAATCAGCGAATGGAATGTAATTTACCTTGCAGGCTACGGAGTTGTTTAAGGTTCATGGGCAGAGGCATTTCTAGAATGGCCTTGAATTTGGTTGGGTCACTTGTTGGCTAGATTTTCTGCATAGCATCAAACCTAGGAAGTCATGAGATAAATCTCCCTCATTTAACCGGTGAGGCTCCCGTTTCAAATTTGTCAATAAAAATGTGTTATTATCTATCAGGGGTTTTACTTTAACCACTTAGTTCATGAACCATAACTAAAAAGTTCTGCAGCAAGTAAGCAGCTTGTTCAAGAAAGAAAGTATTTTATAGAAGAAGGAAGTAAAGGAAATACAGAGAAGAAATGGGAAAGATGTGCATCCCGGTTAGTAGATAGCAGAACTAATTGCATGCACATAGAAAAAACTTAACATATATGAACACACAAAATTATAAAAAAGGTAGCTCTAGATCCAGATCTAAAATAACACAAAGTCTATTAAGAGATCTAAGATTTAAAGCAAGAAACACAGTACATCGTGACACAAAGTTCTCCAGAAACCTGCTCCTTTTTATTCCTTTGCTCCAAGTTGCTCTCAGGGGTTCAACACAAAGTCTAGAACAGAAGATTTCTTCTTACAAATTTTGATTCCTCATTAACCCAGAGGTTCTTCTCCTACTTATAGAATGTAGGAGGGAAAGTACAAATGGAAAACTCAAACTGAACTGAAACATAAACAACAAGTAAAGATGACATTTGGCAATCATCCTCAACTATCTTCTCCTTAAGTGACACATGTATCACTTAACTAATAGAATGGTTCCACATGACTTTAAGTAATGGTTGTAAAACCAATAACTTAGAAGTTTTACAATTTCATCCAGGAACATAGAAAATAGAAGAAGAAAGAAATAGAAGAAGTCATGCCAGCTGTAACATTTATGTCTTCTTCTTGTTCTGATATCGGATATACTTGTCGAACATGTAATTCAGCATCCTTCCATCTATTTTAGCCACTGCTTCTTTCTCTATCCTAAACTGCAACAACCCTTCATTCAACACTTTGATGCACGCTTCCACATCTTCCAAACTCGTCCCAAACCTCACAATTTCTTCTGCAGTGCCACCAGTCTACTTATAGAAATCATCATGAAAGGCTTAGTAGATTTATCAATTCTCTTTTGTACCATCAGAAGAGAACCTTCCAGGGAATTAGGCACCTTAGTTGAGACGATCCGCACGTATGAAGTAACACCTCCGTCCACTCTTTCCTCAGTGAAAGAAATGACACTGTCTGGTAAATCTGATGTCCTACTCTCAAGTGCCTGCATCCTCTTCAGCAAAACTCTACAGATTTCCAAACGGAAAGATACTGCAAACTCTAGCTGCTTCCCCTTCTCGACTGATCCATCTGGTACAATCTGTTCCGCAATCAATACATCTCCCGGCAGCTTGTTGATCTCGGCCAAAATACTCAGGTTACTCTCTGCAACTGTATTCATGCCTTCTATGTTTGCCATCAGTTGCTTTAGTTGATTTGCTGCATCATTCATAACCTTTAGGTGGGCTGGCACTTCCCCAAGTTGTACAGAAGCTTGACGATCAAATCCTTTCATTTGTCAATATCCTTTACTTGATTGCTTGCGTCTTCCATTTCCTGCATAATATGATCACTCACCTGCTTTGAAATGGGTTGAATGTAAGGTTTAGCAACCTTGGCTATGATCTCACATAATTGAGATACTTGCTTCTGCAGCTCTTCTTTCTCTACCTTTTCACTATCAAGCCTAAGGAGTAAAGCATCCATCAATGTCTGCATGTCCTGCTTCAATCCTTTAGTGGTGGCTTGACCGAGGGGTACTTTGGTCACTATCACATCTTCCGCCGTGAGCTCCTCCTCTATCTTTCCTTCTGCTAGGGTTGATATCTCAACAAACTTCTCCCCGAATCTTCGATGATTAACCTAGAAATTGTTTTGGCAAATTTAGGCCTTCTCTCTCTTCCGCCCACATTCTAGAGTAGCTGCAAGTCGTGCTCCTCAAAGTTCATCTCCATTCTCGCTTCTAACCAACTGTAAAGTCAAACATTCTCGAGAAGTTACTTCTCGGAAAATGAGAATTCACCGAGTGTACTACCATCTTCCGCTTTGCATCCTCTCCATCGAAAGTGCCACAAAGTGTTATGGCTGCCATCTTCTCGAGTCATCAAAGGAACAAGCCCTTTCAAATTCCGCCATCTGCAGATTCAACGTATCCTATAGAATAGGTGTTGAATGAAGTGACCGAGGGAGAATATGAATGTCGGTGGATTCAAAGTGGAGGCATGGAAGCATCCTTCTGCTTTCTGAAAGGCAATAGTTGGTGAAGTATTGAGCACTGGAGAAACCGGAATTAAAGTCATGGTCGTAGAAGTGATCCTCTCCTTGGATTGCGATCTTCTATGCACTTTTAACTTCTCGAATTTCCTGATGCTTTCTCCTCTATGCTTTCGCTTGAGGGAATATCCTACGCTGAAGTTACCCGTGACTTGATTCATCAATGCTTCATCAAGGCAATATCCCTTCATCAGCAACCAGTTTGAAGTATTCACCAACATAGCTCCCAACCTTTCTTCATTTGTGTTACAGCCTCCTATGTTATTCTGCGGTATGGCTTTATCTCCTCCCATTTGATGGTAAGTGTCAAGTACCACATTCCCATCATCTTTAAGATCCATAGGTATCCACGCTAATCCAAAGACACACACTTGCTTTGCTGATAGCCTGCTGAAATAACTCTTTCTAACCTCATACTTTTGCACTTCATCCAGAAATCTTCTAATGAAGGCACATGTGCATACTCTTGGGATATTGTCTTCCTGGCTACTCCAAATGGATCAAAGTTCAGCCGTGCAGGGAAGAACTCTTGCTCATACTCGGATAACATTTACGCTTCCATCCCTAAGCTCTATGAATGCTAATGCATCTGTAATATCCCACGTGATTGGGAAGAAGCTCGTAGACTTGTGCAGCTTTTACTGAAGGTTGTGTAACTCCACAAGTTGCCTGCTTAGCTCCATGGCGATCAATCTATCATTCGGATACCTAGGCATCTTTATTGGTTCTCCAAAAAATCCCGTAACCCTGAGATATGTGAAATCTGTAAATTGAATGAATAGACTGTCAATCTTGGACATAGCTTCCCACGCTTCTTTGCTTACCTTGTTTGCCTTCAAGTCTTTGTCTAGCTTGCAGATGAAATCGTAGAAGAAGTCATCATTGATCACTTTGAAGTCTTTCTTGCATGCAGGTGCAGTAAGCTGCGGGTAGCACTCGAAAATGGGGTCCTTGGAAAGAACACCACATCTATCCAGCTTGGAAAAGACGCCTTGTGAAGCTGCAGCGTACACCAAGTAGGAAGTCATCTTGAAGCTGAAAGTACACTTCACGTTACGAGTTCCTCACCAATGTTGTTGCTAATAATTTTTGACCAATTGATTATAGAATCAACCTTGTTGATTTCAATGGTTTTGATGAAAGCATACATCCATGTACAGAAAGTATAAGCATTCGCTTCGCCATTCATCCTATATAGCAATTTGATGACATCATCTACCTCCTGCACCAAATTAGACTGTGAAAGAGTTCTCGGGAACTTTGAAGGAGATCTAGGATTCTTCATGTATCGGCTATTCGTTATACTCACGCAATCAGCTCTATGCTTCTCCCATCTATTTTCAGCATCCTAAATGCTAATAGAAGTCACCACCCTTCACACTGGAATCTTCAAACAATAATTGATGAACTCTACGTCCAAACGAATTATTGTCTTTCCCGAAGCATCACACATTGATCTAGATGAAGGATGATAAGATCTAGCACACTCCATCATGAACTTTGGCAATTAGGTCAGTACATGGAAAAGCCTGCACTTGGATAATTCCACTTCTTTTAACCGCACGCATGAGTGAAGTCTTTCCCTCTCTTGATCTATCAATCAAATCGGCAAGAGGTTCCGGCCCTAGATTTGTGTCTCCTATGTCTGTAAGTTTGGAAGCAATGCATGACTCCATCGTGCTTTCTTTTTCATTTCCCTTTGCATGGCTTTGTCTATCTTCGTCTCAGAATAATTCTTTTTCTTCTTACTTGGTTGGATTTCTTCAAAATTGGTGCATATCTGACAACTCTTCAGATTTGGAGGATATATGCAATATATTGGAAATTGATAAAAGATCCTTCTCCTTTGTAAAGCACCTATATTGAATTCCTGCAATTTATTCAGACAAAAATGGCCACTAGAGAATGAATAGTGAATTTTAATTGTAAAAATCTGCACTTTTCAAGCCCTCTGCCCCAAAAATTTGTGTTTAATTTGCACATAAAGAGAGAATGAATCCTTTCAATAACACCTGAGCACCTATAACACCTATGCAAACAATTATGTAGACAAAGATCAACCTCCTTCAAAGCATGCGCCAAATCTGGAAGCTTTTAGCCTTGTTGTCACCTTGTCTGAGCAAAATCCTTCTTCTAATGGGGGCACACTTTTCCACTTGGCTGCAATTCTTTACCTGTGAATCAAATAATTCACCCATATGGCTGCCCATGCTTATATAACCTTCACAATTCTATAATTAATAATTGCCCTAACAATTAAAGGCAATTAATTAATTAAAAATCATGCTTTTCTCTTTTAAAAATAGCATGTTTAAGGACAGCCATCCAATAAATTAAATTAATCCAATTTAATCCTTCACACATCACTTCACTTAAGCTTCACAGTGTGCTTTGACCATAGCCACTGAAAATAGAAATTAATTTAATGTTTTAATGCCTTTAAAAACATTAAATAACTCCTAAATGGGGCGCACTTTTTTGCACATGTAATTCTATTTTTAAGAATTTTTCCACAATGGGATTCTTTACCCTGCAAGGCAGGCACCAAAATCCCATGATCCACTTAAGTGATTTGAATTTGACAATGGGATTATTTACCCTATAAGGCAGGAACTAAAATCCCATGATTTCACTTAAGTCACTTTCCTTTTATTTTATCATGGGAATTTTCACCTGCAAGGCGGAGTAATAAATTCTGTCGCCTCTGACTCTAACTTTCCCACAAAGAGCTTAAGTGAATTTTATAACATGGAAAAAAGTACCCCGCTTTGCAACTTCTATTTTTCTCATTGCAGCTTAAATCCTTTGTTTTCCAAAAATGCACCCATCCCCGCAGGGGCTTTTCCGTGCACGACTTCACTTTTTCCGGTGATCCAGACCTCCGATGGCGAATTCCTCCGGGCATAATGTGCGTATATGTTTTCCATCTACTCTAGGCCAAAAATCAGGCTTACCCGGCAAAGGAATTGTTCTAGAGAAATTTCACAAAAAACAAAATGGGACAACACAAAAACACGAAATTTTTCCAAAAGTCACAAATAAAGCCCAAAACTTATTCCAAGTTAAAACCCTTCTGGTACATAAGAGTAATGACATATTCAATTATAACAGAGTTAAAATGAAGCACAAATAGCCTCATACAGGGCTCAAAATAATTAAATACAAATTTCCTGCAGACAAATCCCGATGACAGAATATAACAACTTTGGGCATCTGGGTATTTGGTGAAAAAGGATAATATGGCTCTTTGGGATTATCTTGACGCAATACAATAACTTTCAGGCAATAAAAACACAAAATGACCCATTATTTTAAAAGTACAAAAAAAATTCGGATAGGGTAGTCACAGATTTCAAGGTGAAATCTGGGTGACACCAGTCGGCTCCGTCTGTGGACATCTTTTTCTCTGTCAGAATGACAAAGGGAAAAGATGAGATCCTGTTTCATATCTTGTCCTTTGGGCATGGGGTCAGGAAAACAAACACAACACAACACAACACCAAAACAAGACAAAACAAGAAAAAACAAACAAATATTTATTTATGTACATACAGTTTTACCCTACTTCTCATGTCCTGAACAGCTTCAAGTGTTTCCCATTGAAAGGCAATGATAATTCAACTCCATCCCGATGAGAAAGAATGAAGTTATCTTCTCTGTGATCCTTTTAATCACAAAAGGCCCTTTCCATAGTGAATCAAACTTTCCATGCATGCCTTTTGTTTCTCTTCTTTTTCCCATAGAAGGACCAAGTCATTGACTTTAAACTTTCTTTCCTGGCCTTTTTGTCGAAGATGAATTTCACCTTCCTTTGATGCTCTGTCAACCTATCCGCAACTTGAGTTTGTACTTCCCTCAATTTAGTCAAGTACATAATTCTTTTATCAATAGCATCCGTGAAAGTGGAATCTTCCAGGGCCTTAGAAAGTTGCAGGGCAGGTAGTTCCAAGGTAAGAGGCAGCTCCGTGTCTCTACCGTACAACAGCTGAAATGGGGACATGCCTATCGCCCTTTTTGGTGTGATCCTATCAGCCCATAATGCATCAAACAACTTTTTATGCCAAGTCCTTTGATTTTCCGTTACTAGCTTGCGCATGATAGTTACCAAGTTTTTATTACTAGATTCAGCTTGACCATTCCCTTGTGGATAGTAGTTTGAGGAATGAACCAACTAGATCCCATAAGTGTAGCAGAATTCCACCAGCTCCTCAAAAGAAAGATTCGAGTGTTGTCTGCTACAATTTTGCTGGGCATGCCAAACCTGACAATAATATTTTCTTTTATAAAACTGCACACCTCGGTGGAAGTGGCATTCTTCACAGGAATAGCTTCTACCCACTTACTGAAATAATCAGTAGTTGTTAGAATGTAATGGTGACCGGCACTAGAAGCCGGGTTAAGCATACCAATAAAATCCATTCCCCACTATTGGAAAGGTTCTTCAATCACAATGGGTTTTAGAGGTAATGCAGTAATTTCACATGCCCAACAAAATGTTGGCATGCTTGACACTTAGCTACCCATTCTGCAAAGATCTTGAAAAATGTTGGCCAAGAAATACCTTGCTTTGAGGATCTTGTGTGCGTGACTTGGGTGAGAAATTACCACTGCAAGCCATGTCATGAAACTATTGAAGTAGCTGATCCTATTGAGCTTTATTGACGCATCCGAAAAAAACATCGTAATTCCCTTCTTGACAAACCATTTATCCCAAAGAACAAAATCTTTGGATTTCAGTTTGATGGTTCGTTTATCTTTTCTGGAAATTTGATCTGGGTATTCTCCATACATCAGAAATTAAGCAATGTTACTGTACCACTCTTCTACTAGATCTATAAAAAGTGCTACAGACAAATCTCCATCTGTCTCATCTTGATCTGCTTCAGAACTGATGTTTTCGTCTCCGTCATTAATTCACATAGACCTCTTCCTCGAACCAGCTTCATTGGTTTAATATCCAAGTCATATTCTTGAACCTTTGTCACCCACGTGCCTCTCAACAATCCTAACTCTTCTTGAGTAAGGATAGATTTAACTCACTATCTGGAACCAAAACCACAGTGTGTGAGGAAAGAATATAATACCTGAATGCTTTGCATGCCTTCACCACTGCATATGCATGGTTTTCCATGGGAGTGTATTTCAACTTATAGGCTTTAAGAGGCGTACTCATGAAAGCAATAGGAGCTTCTGCATCCTCTTGATTTTTCTTCATCGATATTGGCTTTGACATGGTGTGTTCAGAGGAATAACAATAAAGATAAAATTCTTTACTGAAGTCGGGTGAAACCAAGACTAGAGATTTTGACAGGGCCTCTTTAATTTTCTCAAAAGCTTCCTTCCCTTCGCAGCTCCATTTAAAATCTTGTGTCTTCTTGATCGTATTCGAAATATGACAGGTTAGCTCAGCAAAGTCAGGAATGAATCTCCTAAGAAAATTAACTTTTCCAAAGAAAGAGTGAACTCCTTTTTTGGATGTGGGAAAAGGCAATGTCTAAATGGATTTGACACGCTCTGGATCTATCTTTGTTCCTTCTTTGGAAACAATGTGCCCTAGCAGATTTCCTTCAGTCACAGTAAAGATGGATTTCTTGGGATTCAAAGAAATACCATGCTTGTGGCACTGTATGAAAACCTCTTCCAAGTTTGAAATGTGTGCGCTTCTATCTTTGGAAAAGACTGTCAGATCATCCAGATACACCACTATGCTTATATCTTTGAGATGAGCAAAGGCTAGATCCATAGCTCTTTGAAATGTAGCACCAACATTAATCAAGCCGAATGGCATTTTCTGCACGCGAAGGTTCCCGGTGGTGTGATGAACACCGCTTTTGTATTGATCTTCCTCGCCACCTTGACTTGATTGTAGCCTGAGAAGCCATCAAGCATGGAAAGCATCTCAAATCCAGTGACCACTTATAGAGTATGATCCATGATGGGGATGGGGTAGTTATCTTTCAATGAAGCTTGATTAAGGTTGCGGAAATCCACGCACAGCATAATCTCACCGCTCTTCTTCCTTACAGGGACTATGTTGGCCAACCACTCCAAATGATGTATGGCATAGATGATCTTTGTGTCTAACAACTTCCAGATTTCTACAAAGATGGTTCCCGAAATGGTAGGGTTGTCTTCTTTGTAGCTTCGGCTTGAAAGGCTTTTGTTCTGGTTTAAGTGGGATGTAGTGTTGAACTTCCACAGGCTGATATGTTTTTAGATCTTGGTAAGACCAGGAAAAAACATCCATGTATTTCTTAAGAAGCTTAGTAAAAGCTTCTCTTTCGGCCTCTGAGCAACACTTACCCAGATTTACTAATTTGGGATCATTATCGGCTCCCAAATTTAGTAATTGTGTGTCGAGGAATAACCTTCCCCAAATTCTTCATTTTTCTTAAATCTGATCATGCTTATCAAACATTTCCTCAAGAGATACCACACCTTTGGGAATTTTATTTCCTTTTAGTTGGATAATATCCCGACTTCTTGAGACGTCCACATCCATTTCTCTGATAGTAGTCACTGGAGGTGAATTACTTCCCTTATAGTAGATTTCTTCAAAGTTGTCCTTCTACGTTGGGGAAACGTGTAATCTGCGTGTCATCGTTGAAAACCTTCCATTCTTTGGACGTTATCGGGAACCTTTGGGCGAAAGACCATCTCCACCTTGTAGTCTCCCTGTCTAAAGAATGCAGGAGGTTGATCTAGATTCAACAAGGCTGCAGTTACTGCAAGCGAATCAGCTCTTGAATTTTGTTCTCTCGGAATGTAAGATACTGAGAAAGCTAAAAATCTAGGATAGAAGAGTAGACCCAATCTCTATAGTGCCACAGTTTGTCTTTTTTGACTTGGTAGAGGCCTCTTATCTGCTTCACAATCAGCTCAGCATCTCCCTTTGCGTGTAATAATTTGATTCCCATTGTTCTTTCCTGCTCCATGCCTAACAATAATGCTTCATACTCAGCTATATTGTTAGTATTTTCGAACATCAATTTGAAGGAGTGTGCATGCACCTTCCCTTCAGGAGAGATAAGAACAATTCTTATGCCAGATCTAAATGAACAGCATCTGCTATCAAATTCCAAAGTCCAAATCTTGTTATTAAGTTGATGTGGTTCTTGAATCACCGGTTGAACATCTTCTTTATCCATTTCTAGATAATAGATTCCGTGATCCGATTCCTGGAACAAGATCTGAGATCTAGGATCCTCATACTTTGATACTATGTAATTAGATTTCTTCTCAGGTTCCAGCTTCTGATTTACTCCTTTGATTGGTATGTGCACACAAGACCAATCCATATTGACTTCTCCACCCAGCTCTTTGCAGAAATTTCTACTCAACAAAGATGCCATAAGAAACTAGAATGTCTGCTACAAGGATAGTCATTTTCAGTCTTTTATCTAGAAAAGAAGAAATTAATACCTTCACATCTTTGATTTTCCCCACAAGAGGGACTTTCCTTTCCATTGAATAACATCTCCCAATGGTTTTTGTCAATGTGAGACCCAAGGCATCAACAACTTTGGCAGGCATGACATTATCAGAAGCTCCAAAGTCCAAAATGCAATTGCTTAGTTTGTGTCCATTGATAAGAAGTGACACATAAAATGGCTCAATCCTTTCTGATGTAGTAGGAGAAGAGGTAGAAGGAGAAGAACTTGCTGCTGCATTATTTGTAGGAGGAGTATTCTTTGGATTTGACAAGATACCCCGTGAAGTATTATTTGTTGGGCAGGACCATTACTTTGCACATATTTGACCAATCTATTCAGCTGATCAGGAAATGCTCTCAAATACTCAGCTTCTGACATTTGGACCTTGTTCCTCTTGATGTGATCAATTATGTCAAAATCTTGACTTACTTTAGCAAAATGTGCATTGGCTCTTTGCTGTGAATTGAAAGAATTTGAATATTTATCCTTAGGTGCTAAAGAAGAAGGAAGAGTGCTACCTCTTTTCAAGATAGTAACATCCGGGCCAGGATCTTCTCTCTCTTTCCGGCTGCTTGTGGATGCTTCAGCATTTTGGCACATTTGAGACCTTGTAAACACCACAAAAGTGTGACCATTAGAATCTTCAAAAGATTCATAATAACCATCATCAGATTCGTAGTCCAGGTAACCAATATTGGAGTCGCCAAATGGTAGATCTATAAAGTCTTCATCATCAAATGATTCATCAATGTCGAGATCCTCTTCATTAGTTTCCAAGTTATTCCTTGGAGCAGCTTCTATTGCCAACCGTTGTGGTGCAACAGCAAGTCTGTTTCGGTTTTGATTTTGATTTTGACCATTAAAGGTCTAGGTAGGAGCTATTCTTGAGGGGGTTACATTCCCTGCTTGAGAGATCTGCAGCATGTCATTAGCTAATTTATGCAACAAAGGATCTGAATCACTAGAAGAAGCACCATCACCTTTGTGAGATGGTTGTTTGAGTTTTCCAGCCATGATCAAGTCGTCCTCAACCTCCACGGTAGCATTTTGTGCTTCAAGCAAATTTACAGGTCTTTCCCTTCTTAGCTGATATCCAACTTCAGGCAATAGAGCGTTTATAAAAAAAGTCTTTTTATTTTCGTTGCTTAATGTGGTAGAAGTGGGGATTTTGTATAAAATCCTTTGGAACCTTGCAATAAAGTCATGCATGTTCTCGTTTGGCTCTTTCTTCAACTACATCAGTTGAGTGATCAACATACTAGCATCCTCTGCAGGCTTGAATCTTTTTAGGAATTGCTCACGCATAGTCACCCAGTTGGTTATGGTGCCAGGAGCTAGCCGATAGAACCATTCTCCCACCAAGTCATGTAGAGTCTCAATGAAGAGCCTGACTGAGACATCTTCATGCTCTACTGCAAGCACACCACAGGATATAAAGAAGGCCGCCAAATGATCATCCAGGTTTTGCTTTCCATCTCCAAAGAATTTCAGAAAATTCTTTCTGGATCCCTTTGGCAGTTCATGCATAGGTGGAGCCAAGTTCAGAGGTCCAAAAGTTGCTCCCCATGGAACAGGTACAATCTGGTGCACCATGTTGACTTGAGCACGTCTCCTCCTTGTGTAGACTTGATAGACTTGATGGATAATTCCAGCCACCGATTATGCTGAATACGATCCGGATTTGGATGGATGTGCACTCTCCTTCCTGGTGAGAGACTAGATCTGTGGCTTCTAACTTGAGGAGGATGATTGAAATTGAATTGCTCTTGCAGTCGGAAGAAATGATCAGTCCTTCCTTGTGCCTTCACGGATCGGGTGAATGGACGTTCAGCCAGGTTGAGATTTGTGTGGAAAACACTCTAATCTTCAATAGATAAGCTTTGATCTACAAAAATAGTTGTTTCCCAGTGGAGTCAGCAAAAATTGTTGGCTAGATTTTCTGCATAGCATCAAACCTAGGCAGTCATGAGATAAATCTCCCTCATTTAACCGATGAGGCTCCCGTGTCAAATTTGTCAATAAAAATTATTTATTATCTATTAGGGGTTTTACTTTAACCACTTAGTTCATGAACCATAACTAAGAAGTTCTGCAGCAAGTAAGCAACCTGCTTCAAGAAAGGAATTATTTTATAGAAGAAGGAAGTAAAGGAAATGCAAGAGAAGAAATGGGGAAGATGTGCATCCCAATTAGTAGATAGCAGAGCTAATTGCATGCACATAGAAAAAACTTAACAGATATAAACACATAGAATTATAAAACAAAGGTAGCTCTAGATCCGGATCTAAAATAACACAAAGTCTATTAAGAGATCTAAGATTTAAAGAAAGAAACATAGTACACCATGACACAAAGTTCTCCGAAACCTTTCCTTTGTATTCCTTTGCTCCAAGTTGCTCTCGGGGTTCAACACAAAGTCTAGAACACAAGACTCCCTTACAAATTCTGATTCCTCATTAACCCAGAGGTTCTTCTCCTACTTATAGAATGTAGGAGGAAAGTACAAATGGAAAACTCAAACTGAATCAAACATAAACAAAAAGTAAAGATGACATTTGGCAATCATCTTCAACTATCTTCTCCTTAAGTGACACATGTATCACTTAACTAATAGAATGGCTCCACATGACTTTAAGTAATGGCTTCAAAACCAATAACTTAGAAGTTTTACAATTTCATCTGGGAACATAGAAAATAGAAGAAGAAAGAAATAGAAGAAGTCATGCCGGATGTAAAATTTATGTCTTCTTCTTTACGATATCGAATATACTTGTCGAAGATGTAATTCAGCATCCTTCCATCTATTTTAGCCACTTTGCTTTCTATTTTTTTCCCGAATCGCAACAACCCTTTATTCAACACTTTGATGCATGCTTCCACATCTTCCATACTCGCCCAAACCTCACAATGTCTCGCTGCAGCAGCGTACCCAATCTACTCGATAGAATTCATCGTGAAAGGCTTGGTAGCTTTATCAATTCTCTTTTGTACCATCAGAAGAGAACCTTCCAGGGAATTAGGCACCTTAGTTGAGATGATCCACACGTATGAAGTAACACCTCCATCCACTCTTTCCTCAGTGAAAGAAATGACACTGTCTGGTAAATCTGATGTCCTACTCTCAAGTGCCTGCATCCTCTTCAGCAAAACTCTGCAGATTTCCAAATGGAAAGATACTACAAACTCTAGCTACTTCCCCTTCTCGACTGATCTATCTGGTAGAATTTGTTCTGCAATCAATACATCTCCTGGAAGCTTGTTGATCTCATCCAAAATACTCAGGTTACTCTTTGCAACTATATTCATGCCTTCTATGTTTTCCATCAGTTACTTTAGTTGATTTATTGCACCGTTCATAACCTTTAGGCGGGCTGGCACTTCCCCAAGTTGTACAAAAGCTTGACAAATAATCAAATCCTTCCATTCGTCAATAGCCTTTACTTGATTACTTGAGTCCTCCATTTCCTGCATAAGATGATCACTCACCTGCTCTGAAATGGAATGAATGGAAGGTTTAGCAACCTTGGATATGATCTCACATAATTGAGATACTTTTGTAGCTATTCTTTCTCCATCTTTTCACCGTCAAGCCTAAGGAATAAAGCATCCATCAATGTCTATGTGTCCTTCTTCAATCCTTTAGTGATGTCTTGACCGAGGGGTACTTTGATCACTGTCACATCTTCCACCGTGAGCTCCTCCTCTATCTTTCCTTCTATTGGAATTGATATCTCATCAAACTTCTCTCCCAAATCTTAGATGATCAACCTAGTAGTTGTTTTGGAAACTTTAGGCCTTCTGTCTCTCTTCCGCCTGATTCTGGAGTAGTTGCAAGTCGTGCTCCTCTAAGTTCATCTCCATTCTCGCTTCTAGAACCAACTCCGAAGTCAACCATTATGAGAAGTTACTTCTTGAAAAATGAGAAGTCGTTGAATGTACTACCATCTTCCGCTCTGCATCCTCTCCGTCAAAAGTGCCACAGGTGTTATGACTGCAATCTTCTCGAGTCATCCAAGGACAAATCCCTTTCAAATTCCATCATTTGCAGCTTCAACGTATCCTCTGGAATAGGTAGTGAATTAAGTTCCCGAGGGAGAAGATGAATGTCGCTGGATTTAGTGGAGGCATGGAAGCATCATGCTGCTACAGTGTAATAGTTGGTGAAGTATTGAGCAATCGGAGAAACCGGAGTTAAAGTCATGGTCGTAGAAGTGATCCTCTCCTTGGATTGAGATCTTCTATGCACTTTTAACTTCTCGAATTTCCTGCTACTTTCTCCTTCGTGCTTTCACTTGAGGGAATATCCTACGTATAAGTTACCCATGACTTGATTCATCAATGATTCATCAAGGCAATATCCCTTTGTCGTGAAACCGAGTTTGAAGTATTCACCAACACACCTCCTAACCTTTCTTCATTTTTTTGTTGCAGCCTCCTATGTTATTCTCTGCAGATGGCTTTATCTCCTCCCATTTGATGGTAAGTATCAAGTACCACATTCCCATCATCTTTAAGATTCACAGGTATCCGCACTAGTCCAAATTTAGACACTTACTTTGCTTGATATCTTGCTGAAATCCCTCTTTCTAACCTCATACTCACTTTTGCACTTCATCCGAAATCTTATAATGAAGGCACATGTGCATACTCCGGAGATTGTCTTCCTGCTACTACAAATGGATCAAAGTTCAGCCGCCGTGCGGAAGAACTCTTGCTCATACTCGGATAACATTTGCGCTTCCATCCCCAAGCTCTATGAATGCTAATGCATCTATAATATCCCACGGTGATTGGGAAGAAGCTCGTAGACTTGTGTAGCCTTGATCAAGGTCATGTAACTCCACAAGTTGCTGCTCACTCCATGGTGAACAATCTATCACTCGAGATACTGGCATCTTTATTGGTTCTCCGTAAAAATCCTGTAACCACGAGAGTATGTGAAATCTACAAATTGAATGAATAGACTACCAATCTTGGACACAAATTCCCACGCTTCCTTACTTACCTGTTGGCCTTCAAGTCTTTATCTAGCACTCGTAGATGAAATAGTAGAAGAAGTCATTGTTGATCACTTTGAAGTATTTCTTGCATGCAGTGCGATGTAGTGCGGGTAGCACTTGAAAATGGTGTCCTTGGAAAGAAAACCACATCTATCTAGCTTGGAAAAGACGCCTTGTGAAGCTGCAGCATACACCAAGTAGAAGTCATCTTGAAGCTTAAAGTATGCTTCACATTCCGGAGTTGCTCACCGATGTTGTTGCTAATAATTTCTGACCAATTGATTATAGAATCAACCTTGTTGATTTCAATGGTCTTGATGAAAGCATACATCCATGTACGGAAAGTGTAAGCATTTGCTTTGCCATTCATCCTGCATAGCAATTTGACGACATCATCTACCTCCTGCACCAAATTGGACCATGGAAGAGTTCTCGGGAACTTTGAAGGAGATCTAGGCTTCTTCATGTATCGGCTATTCATTATGCTCACGCAATCAGCTCTATGCTTCTCCCATCTACTGTCAGCATCCTGAATGCTAATAGAAGTCACCACCTTTCGCACTGGAATCTTCAAACAATAATTGATGAACTCTACATCCAAACGAATTATTGTCTTTCTTGAAGCATCACACACTGATCTGGATGAAGGATGATAAGATCTAGCACACTCCATCATGAACTCTGGCAATTGGGTTGTACATGGAAAAGCTGCAGCTCGGATAATTCCACTGCTTTTAACCGCACGCATGAGTGAAGTCTTTCCTACTCTGGATCTATCAATCAAATCGGCAAGAGGTTCCGGGCCTAGATGTGTGTCTCATATGTCTGCAAGTTTGGAAGCAATGCATGACTCCATCATGCTTTCTTTTTCACCTCCCTTAACCATGGCTTTGTCTATCTTCATCTAAATAATTCTTTTTCTTCTTACTTGGCTAGATTTTCTTCAAAATTGGTGCAGATCTGGACAATTCTTCAGATTTGGAGGATATATACAATGTATTGGACATTGATAAAAGATCCTTCTCCTTTGTAAAGCACCTGTATCGAATTCCTGCAATTTATTTAGACAAAAATGGCCACCGGAGAATGAATAGTGAATTTTAATTGTAAAAATCTACACTTTTCAAGCCCGTTTCCCCAAAAATTGGTGTTTAATTTGCACATAAAGAGAGCATGAATCCTTTCAACAACACCTGAGCACCTGTAACACCTATGCAAACAATTATGCAGACAAAGATCAACCTCCTTCAAAGCATGTGCCAAATCTGGAAGCTTTTAGCCTTGTTGTCACCTTGTCTGAGTAAAATCCTTCTAATGGGGGCACACTTTTCCACTTGGCTGAAATTCTTTACCTGTGAATCAAATAATTCACCCATATGGCTGCCCATGCTTATATAACCTTCCCAATTCTATAATTAATAATTTCCCTAACAATTAAAGGAAATTAATTAATTAAAAATCATGCTTTTCTCCTTTAAAAATAGCATGTTTAAGGACAGCCATCCAATAAATTAAATTAATCCAATTTAATCCTTCACACATCACTTCACTTAAGCTTCACAAAGCTTTGACCATAGCCACTTGAAAATAGAAATTAATTTAATGTTTTAATGCCTTTAAAAACATTAAATAACTCCTAAATGGGGCGCTCTTTTTGCACATATAATTATATTTTTAGGAAATTTTCCACAATGGGATTCTTTACCCTGCAAGGCAGACACCAAAATCCCATGATCCACTTAAGTGATTTGAATTTGACAATGGGATTATTTACCCTGCAAGGCAGGCACTAAAATCCCATGATTTCACTTAAGTCACTTTCCTTTTATTTTATCATGGGAATTTTCACCCTGTAAGGCAGGTAATAAATTCCCGCCTGCCTGACGGCTCTAACTTTCCCACTGCAGCTTAAGTGAATTTTATAACATGGGAAAAAGTACCCTGCTAGGCAGGTATAAAATTCCCACCCTGCCTGCGGCTTCTATTTTTCCCATTGCAGCTTAAATCCTTTGTTTTCCAAAAATGCACCCATCCCCGCAGGGGCTTTTCCGTGCACAACTTCACTTTTTCCCGTGATCCAGACCTCCGATGGTGACTTCCTCTAGGAATAATGTGCGTATATGTTTTCCAGCTGCTCTAGGCCAAAAATTAGGCTTACCCGACAAAGGAATTGTTCTAGAGAAATTTCACAGAAAACAAAATGGGACAACACAAAAACATGAAAAATTGCCAAAAGTCACAAATAAAGCCCAAAACTTATTCCAAGTTAAAACCCTTTTGGTACATAAGAGTAATGACATATTCGATTATAACAGAGTTAAAAAAGCACAAATAGCCTCATACTGGGCTCAAAATAATTAAATACAAATTTCCTGCAAACAAATCTCGATGATGAATATAACAACTTTGGGCATTTGGGTATTTGGCGAAAAAGGCTAATATGGCTCTCGACGCATTATTTTAAAAGTAGGAATTTTTTTGATAGGGTAGTCACATATTTCAGGGTGAAATCTAGGTGACACCACAACTTCAATACCACGTAAGGAAACGATAAATCCCAGGAGCTTTCCTAAGAGAACCGTGAATACACACTTTTTAGGCTAAAGGTGGATGCAATATTTAATGAGGCAGTTAAAGATGGTTTTGAGGACAACGAGGTGCTCGGTGTGGCATTTAGATTTAGCCAAGATATCATCCACGTAATCTTCCAATATGCTATGCATGATATCATGGAAGATGTAAGTCATAGTACACCGATATGTATCACCAAAGATTTTTAAGGCCAAAAGGCATGACTCGATAATGTAAGGTCCCCAAGGGGTAATGAATGCAGATCTTGTGTTGATATTCAGGGCAAGAAAAATTTGTTATAACCCGAGAAACCATCCATAAGTGAGAGCATTTCGTGACCTACGGTAAGGTATACCAATTGATCAATACCAAGCAAGGGAAAGTCATCTTTCGGGATGCGAGGTTGAGGTCATGGAATTACATTGCAAATGCGGATTCCCCTGTTGCTTTAGTGACAGGGACAATGTTAGAAATCCAATGAGGATAATTAATGGGTAAGATGAAGGAAACAGAAAGATGGTGTCAAGTTCTTCTTTGACGAGAAGAGCAATGCGAGGGTGCATTTTCCTTAGCTTTTGTTTGATAGGTTTGGCACTGGGAATGGTTACGATATTATGGACCACTATGATGGAGTCAATACTGGCATGTCTATGTAAGACCAACCGAAAGCATGGTTATGATCTCGGAGAGGGCTTCCTATTCAAGCACATCTAAAGATTGTCCGATCTTTAGGATGTGTGGGTCGTCCTGAGTATGAATGTTGATCTTGATAGTCGATTCATTCAACATGGTTTTCATCTTAGAGGGTAATGATTGATGAATATATGAGTCTTCCTCGCACTAAGTTAGGTGAGTATGGATTCATCATCCCGACATTGAACAACATTAATGGTTAGTGTGTCATCATCGATCATCTCAGGATACAAGAATGGAAGAGTGGAAGGGGCCTCACCTTCGCATTGATAAGTCAGAGGCCCCAAGGAAATGGTGTTTATGAAAACAAAAAAGTTATGATGGATAGATTCAGGATCCATCAAATTCGTCGATGAGGGCAGTGATGAAGGTGGAGAAGGGATAGGGTCCTCAATGAATTCAATGTGGGCCTGTTTGGTAAAAGGTTCGGGAAGCCGATACCACTACGGTCATTATGTTTGCGGGTGGTACATGGAATAACGGTATGGTGACCCTACTTGTAAAATCTGAAACCAAAACCCTTCCATGCACAATGGTGTAGGAAGGTGTGGGCGAAATGGTGATTGGTAAGTGATTGGAAGTCAACAAAAAATGGGCGGGGTTGTGAAGGTGGTTCAGGTGTGTAGGTGGTAGTATCAAGTCCCCCATAGGTGAGACTAGTACGAAGATGAGGAGGACCATAAAGGAGGCATTCTCCTATACAATGATCATAGCGAGGGTGTTGGTGAAGGCTTCCATACTCACGCGGAGTAAGGAATGTGTTGATGCTATATAGGCGGTACTCCCCTAGAGTGAGGTGTTGAAAAACACCTTCCAAGGGATCAGTGGTTGGTATGTGGGTAGCTGGTATGGACAATGTTTCGGAGGTTGATGTTTAGGTGGTGTTAATGGATTGGGCAGCTAATGGGTCAGCCGTGGAGGTTATAGTAGTGGCAGGCATGGAGGAGGTACATGCGGTGAAAGAAATGGTCATGCTTTGGTAGGTGTTTGTGTAGATGTAGGTGAAGTGGTATTGGTTACGAAAGTAGATGGATTAACCGGTATGAGTACATCATTGGGTCGGTAAAGCATGTTGCATGTTTTGAAAGGTGATGGGTCAGCTAGAATGGTATAAGTGTGTCCTTCATGTTCAAACTTTACACAATGATGCAAAGTGGAAGGACCGCAACCCATGACATGGAGCCAACATCTATTGAGCAACAATTTATATTGGAATTCCCCCTCTAAAACATAAAACAATTTTGGAATAGTGCAGGGGCCCACGCGAACGTGAAGGATGACAATGCCTAGTGTGGAGGTGATAGCATCGTTGAATGAATGCAACATGACCAGATGTTTGTGCATGTAATTGTCAGGTATGCGCATTTGAGCAAATGCATGGGATGAAATGATGTTAATGCTAGCACCTCCATCAATCATCACATGGCGTACCTATATGTCATCAATGTGTATAGAGATGAAAAGGGTTGGGTCTAGGTCATCATTTTGGTATGGCGTGATCTCTGCCTCTAAGAAACTAAGGGAGGCCACTTGGTGAACAAGGTGAGGTGAGGATGAAGGTGGTAATTTGGTGAGAGAGGCTACATGATGGGGTGTGATAATGGATGCTACGGGTGTAGGGTCATTGGGTAAAACCTCGATAGATTGAAGAACCTCCATGAGGGCTTGCCGATGGGATTCCGAGGTTTGGATGAGGTCATATAAGGAAATTTTGAGGGGTGATTGGTGTAATTGTTTGAGCATGGTGTGATGTGTGACACCATTAGAAATGGGGTATGTGGGGCCACGGATAGTTATCTTAGGTATGGGTGTAGATGGTATGTTAGGTATAGGATTGGTTGGTGGGTCAGCTGCCTTTTCTTTACCCTTCTGCACATGTGTAGTAATGTGTACCATGTTGATTTGAGGGAATTTGTCAAATGGAGAGGGTGTAGGGTAAGTGGTATAACGACATGAAGGGAAAAAACCTACGGGAGGAGAAAATCCCTGTGAGGTCAGTTGGGTGCAACGACATTTGGGTGGTGGTGTGGCAAGTTCTTTGATGCGAACCATGTTAATTTCAAATTTTGTGTGTGGTTCTAGGAGCTGTGAGGGTGGAGGTTGTGGTTATTGAGTGGGTAGTGTGGGAATGGGTGCAGGTGAAGCAGGGTCCTCATCAAGAAGGTTGTCATTGTCAAAGTTGGTTTCCAGTGGACACAATTGGGTAAGGATGGTTTTCAAGGCCATACACTTCTTCACATCATTCCCTGGCACACGATGGTATGCACAAATTTTGGTACCATCAAACCCTTTTGGCTTGGGTTTGAGGGGTCATAAGGTCAAAGCGGCGGTAATGTTATAACAGAATTCTCAAGGAGGTTGGTTAAAATCTTGGCATAAGACCCTGCTAGTGGATCGCAATGGGAAGTAAATGTGGGTTTGGGTGTAGGTATGGTTGGTTGTCTGGGAATTATTTTTGGAAGAGTAGGAACAGGTTGAGCTATGGGTTTAGGTGCCGGTGTGGTTTAAGGTATCAGTTGGGTTCATTTGGGTAGGGGTATAGTAGATGGACGGGTAGGTGGGTGTGGTTTTGTTTTGACTACCTTGTTATGGGGTAGTAGGGTTTTATTTTTGGGGTGCACCTTCTTGGGTAAAGGTGATGTAGGCATACGAGGTCTAGAAGGAAAAGTAGATGGAGGAAGAGGGCAAGTTACCCATGGGGATAATGGGGGTGCTATGAAGGTAGATGACATGGGTCGTGCTTGGGGTGTGAGGGACAATGACTGAAGTGTAGTAGGTAGTGAAGCAACGACTGAAGATATCGGAGGTATTGGTGGTAAAGAGGCTGCAGGTGTGGGTATGAGTCATGTTATGTGACTAGGTAGGTTAGAGATTTGTGAGGTAGGAATGGGTGATTGTGTTATTGGTTTCGAATGGGTGACGGTTGTTTGACCATGTTAGGCAGCTAAGGTCTTAAGGCGGATGAATCAAGTACGGGTTTGATTTTTTCGGTAAGGGTATGAGGTTGATGAGTTTGTTTCTTTAACTTGGGTGTTGGAGTAGGTGTGGTTTTGGAGGATGTAGCTAAATCTAGTTTAATAGGTGGATGAGTAAGACTAGTGGTCAGGCGTAACCCTTAAGTGGTAATAGTTTTAGTGGAGGTAAATATTGTGGGTATGGGTTTGGGTTTAGGCATAGGTCGGGTTATGGGTAAGGGTGTGGTGTGAGTGCTAATGGGTATCATAGGAGTTGCAATAACAGTGGTTGTATGTGGTTTAACGGGTGGAAATGTGCTTGGGTAGATAGTGGAGGTGTCATCGAGGGATCTCTGCATTTGTGTTGAGACAGGGAGTAAGAGGTGCCCCCATAACAAGGCTCTATCCACATACTCTAAGTGATCAGCCAAATGTGAGAATGGCACATTTGTGGGTGGAGCTGGTGAAGACCTAATGGGAATTCCCATAAAATGAATCTTGGAGATGGGGAATCGGCTAGTTTCAACTTCCGTGGGTAAGAGAGTTGAAAGTAGGTCTGTTGGATGTCGGGTAGTGGATGGAGAATGCTCACCAAGAGGCAAGGGTATCCCTACCGGGTCTATGATGGGTGGAATGGATGATGGGAGTTCCTCTATGAGGGGAGGAATGGATAGGTGCTCCTTTATGGGTGGAGGAGATAACGAGTGCTCCTCTATGGGTGGAGGATATAACGGGTGCTCCTCTATGGGTGGAGGAGATAATGGGTGCTCCTCTATGGGTGGAGGAGATAATGGGTGCCCCTCTATGGGTGGAGGAGTTATGGTAGGTAAAGGTTTGCTAAGTGAAGAAACTAGGGGTGAGATGGTCTCAATGTTAGCAGAAGACTCCTTCGTAGGTGATGTAGGGGATGAAGGGTGTTCTTCTATTGGTGAAAGAATAGTGATGGTTGGTTCCAATGTGGAAGGAGGATTTCAGGCTAGGATTTCCTCTATGGAAGGAATGTGAGGTAATTAAGATGGGGCAGGTACCTCGGTTTTAAATATTTGTAGATTTTGATTGGGGGCGGCGTTGGGATTATCCATAGTCAACTCACCTTTCTCAAGCATTTCTTGGAAAATATTCTTAAAAGTGATGCAGTTGCCATCACTATGACCCTTCACTCGGTGATAGTTACATAAATCTTGTTCCTTATACCATGCGGGCATGGGACAAGAAGGGTCAAAACTAATGTGTGGTTTTATGGGTGGAAGGTGATGGCGCCAGCTTTGATCAGATTTTCTAAAACAAAAGAGTAAGCTTCCCCAATTGGGGTATATTTTTGTTACTCTTGTTTGAATTGAAAAGCCTATATAGGTGATAGATTAGATGAGGGTGTGGATTTATTGGATGGATGAGTTGGGTTGGCCTTGAGTACCATTGCATTAGTGGTACCTTTAGCCTTTGAATAATTGGTTGGTGGTTTAGAAGAAGAATAGGTTTCGGTTGACTTGAATGTCGAATTCTTATTTCGTAATTTTATTTTCTTCTCTTCAATAGCCCAAATTTCTAACTTGCGTGCCATAGTGAATGCCTCATTGAATGTTCTGAAAGTTTGGACCTGCAAGGTTGGGGAGATATGTCTAGCGCAAGCTCATGTGAAGAGCTCGATGAGTTCAGTTTGTGGTAGTTGAAAGGTAAGTTGATTGATTAGGCTACACCAGCTGAGCGACAAAATCTATGATAGATTAATCCTTGTATTGATGTGTGGAATATAGATCAGTCATGGTAACCTTCTTGGTGATGTTGATGGAAAAATGATCCAAGAAATCTTGGGCTACCTGATTAAATGAAAATATGGAGTGTTTGGGTAACCCGCTATACTAGTCTAATGCAGGTCTAGTGAGGGACATGGGAAAAGTTCTCAAAAGTAAGGCATCATCATGAGCAATCAAATAACACCCGTGTTTAAATGAGCGCAAATGCTGTTGTGGGTCTTCCTTACTATTGAAATGATTGAATTTGGGCATTTCCCAATGCACAGGGTATGAACAGATGGGAATGGATGGGTGAATAGGCTCATTACAAATATTGTCATAAGTAAAAGTGTTACGGGAGCTAGAAACCAATGCCTCCAGTGTCTGCATCTTATCCATCATCAATTTAATTAGGTCATTGGTGGGTTGTGATGATTGGATGCCTCCTATAATGTGAGGAGGATAGTTTTGGGTGTATAATGGGTGGGGCATTCCAGTGTATAGGGCTGCCATGTAAGGTGGTGGAGAAGAAGGTAGGGAAATAGGGGGTACATACCTGGAATGAATGATAGATGAAACATGCAGTTGTTGGTAGTATGTATATGGGGGAGGAAGGGTCGTGGTAACCCTAGTGGCAATAGGGGCTAATGATTGTGGAATAGAAAGAACTACATTCTGAAATGGGGTAGAGGTCACCAACACTAGAGGTGGGAATGTAGCTATAGGTATATGTGAGACATGAGGGATGGATGAGGTTGTGTTTGGGGTAATCATCAAGGGTATGGTAGATGTAATGGGTGCTATAGGGGTAACAGATGCGGTAGTCATAGCGGTATAGGACCTAATTGTGAAACAACTGGGGATAAGGTGGATGTAGGTAGCACGGAGCCAGATGGGGCTGATGTGGAAGTGGGTGCAAGAGTCGGGGGGATAGATACGGGCATGCCATATATCAACTGACCCAAGACGTCTCGAGTGGACGATTGGGAGAGGTAAAACTATAAAGCAGCAAGGTTCTAGTCAAGGATTCATGTGAACTCCTCATCTCTCGGTAGTGATATTGGTAGGCTAGATGGGATCCATGGCTGGTGATAAAATAGAGGGTGGTGAAGGACTAGGTGGGAGTGGTTGGCGACTAGCATGGAACACGAGGGCATTTGCTTGTCTTCGGGTTAGTACCATGTGAACCAGTACTGATCAGGTGGGGCTACTTCTCTGTAAATAATACAGAGAATAGTAGAAACAGGTAAATTTGGTGATAAAAAATGGATGAAGTAAAAAATGGTGAGTGGAATGTGAAACAGGGATAACGATGCCTATTATAGACAACTGACTTCAGTCAGGGGTAACTGCTGCCGGTTACTATGGAAAATAGGTAGTGAGTAATCAGTGAGGTAGAAAGCAAAATCTCCCAAGTATGCCAAATCTGGGGATGTGTAAAATGTCAATGGAAAAAATGACAGTGATAGAGACTATGGAAAGTGGAAGAAAGTGAAGTGAAACTGTCCTTTTGAATAGGTTAGCAAAAGGACCCAGAACCGATGGTGGTTGGGTGTAACCGATGGTGGTTAGAGGTAACCGATGACAGTCACTGTGAAATTGAAACAGTGATGAGAAAAAGTGGTTGTGAATTAGAATTTGATGTGGAATCAAACCTAGAAGTCTGAGAATGATGAAGATGTGGTCCAGACACACTCAGATGAAGTCAGAATACACCGACTATGAATGGGAGTGTGCGAGGAAAGACAAAAATAATGATCGAAAGCTCTCACCTCAAAATGTAAATCAAACAAAACACTAAGAAAGAACGTTCCTAGAGTTCCTATTCTATTACGTTTGTTCAGCTTATGCTATTTAGGGACTGACACATGAATTGTGAAGTAGAGTTTTTGGTGAGGATGGCTTCCTACAAAGAAGGAGATCTAAAGGGTGAGGTTTCAGGTTTGTTATGGAAGGAGCAGGCTACGCTCTGAAGTATGACTCGATAGAGTAGCGAGATGGGTGCCCACTATGTCGTGATCATGTGATCACCTACAGCTTCTTCCAGGTAAGATGTTGTTTAAGAATGTATGTATTTTAAATTTTTGTGTGGTTTGGTAAGACTCAGAGAAAGAGAAAAGGATAGAAGTGCTTTTCTACGATTCATTTTTCAACCATCAACTGGTAATGACTTCCAGCGTATAGGTTGCCCTCATTTAATGTGAGCTAATGTAGAAAATCAGAATGAGATGCAATGATTTTAAAACCCAAATCGAAAATGTGAAATTGGATGACATAATAAGATGAAAAGGAAGAGGGATGCTCTTTCACTAAAATGCAGAAAACATGAAGAAATGATTCTTTTTAAATACACCAAAAGAAAAGTTTCCTTTAGAGCAAATAGAAAGAAGGAGTGGATTACCAAGGAAGAAAATTAGTGTGTACGCTTTAGAAAGGAAACAAACAAACAATTATTTTTCTAGGAATGAATGAAATGCAAGGAACCCCAGATAGGTCCCATTAGGTGTGCCAAAATGTTTCACCTTTTTCTTAGATTGTTTCTTTGAATTGTTGACGAAACAAATAGGGTAATGGGCATAGGAGGAATACGTGTTTAAATGTCAGGTTGATGGGTTTTGCGTGTGTATGACTTCTGAATCCACAACTGGCCGTGAGAGCTTCCTTTTGGCTAGGAGGAACTACCTGTAATAAAAGCAAGACCACCAAAAATAATTAAAACATATGGGTAGTGAACGCTAGCAAAGATGAGCTAGATCAGGGAAGTATGGTACTCGAGTCCACTTTGCTTTAAACAAATTAATGCTAAAAACAAGGTAAATCCTATTGTTATTTTTAAATGATTTAGGTATCTCACTTAAAACACAATAAGAAAATAGATCTAATCTAACAGACTAAGCTAGAATAGAATCCACAAGTCAAATGGTGGGTTCTGGGTTCTGCAGGTTTGATAAAGGTCTCGGGTAGGTCACCGGTGAATGAGGGTGAGATGAAATTAGGTAGGTAGGTATTTGTTCTAGGCTATGTGGGAAAATATAGAGACCAGCGCCGGTCAGGGGTGACCGACGGTGGTTAGGTGTAACCGGTGCCGCTATTAGTGAGATCTGAAAATGTCACAGAACAAGCTTTAGGTCTCCTTTGTGATTGCACAAAGGACTTTGGTTGGTTGAGATGAGGTATTGGGTGACTGGAGTAGGATCTTACGAGGCTTTAATGGGTATATGGAGGTGAAAATGTTAGAGAAGGTCAATAGGGAGCAAGATAAACAATGAATGATAAAATAATGATGAAATGAAATAACCAGGAAAGTATGACATTATACTTACTTGGATTTCATTCCTAAAGGTCTATGTGTGAAGGATGGAGGTGTTGATGATGGATTTGGAGGCTGCAAGTGATTACCAACTGAAGAAAATATTCTACATGGGTTGCATGCACACTCCTCTTTACTTGGATAAATCAAGATCATGGTTGGGATGGTTGTGCAGAGAAGATGCTCAATCTCCTTCCTTGGATGTGAGTTCTTGTTGGAATTGGCTCTCTAAAGATGCGTTATCTTTTTGAGATCTCGTTCTTGCTCGTCAAATTTCTCCCAATGTTTTCCAACCTTGAGAATAAGGTAGTTTAGGAGTTAAAAATGGGTAACCGATGGCGGTCCGGCTTAACCGGCGATGGTTAGGGGTAACCGACGTCGGTCAAGGCGGGATTTCCTAGGTTTACCAAACTTAGGGAGATCCTCCTAATTTCCTCGGATCTTGTGTCGTTATCCCACAAATTGGATTGGGAGCTTCTGTGATCATGCGGGAATGTGGTTAGAGGGAGTGTAGGCATTGATTTTTAGGGTTTGGGAGAGTCTTAGTTAGTTATGGTAACTTGCTAAGAATAGGTCTTAAGTTGAGTTAGCTTGGTGAGGTGTCTAAGTGAACTATATGTGTAGGTATTATTTAAATAATATATTTAAATAATAAATATGGTGAGGATAATGAGTTAATTTAATTAAATTAATTAAATTAATACTAGTGAGGTGAAGGGGGTCATGGCTAGGTAGATGTAATAAAAGGGGGGCTTATATGTCAAAGGACGAAGGGGGAGTGTGACCTAATTTTAGTGTCTACACACACAACAGAAAAGGGAAACAAACCTATCAATCACCTATGGTACAAGGTGGGGGACAACCCACTTTCACTGAAGTACTTTTCATTTCTCAAAAGTTACCCCTGAAGAGGCAACACCGAATGATGATGTTCTGTGAAGCCATTGACGGGTTCCAGAAAGTAGCCTCCTTTCCTTAATTGTTTATGGAAGCCAGGTGCTTCCATGATTGTCCTTTTACTTTGTAGGAGTGATTCCATGTGAGCTTCTTGATGCTCTGGTCCTTGCTTGGAAATTCCACTGCCTTCGTGTTCTTTGAAGTTGGTCTCATAGTGCTAGTTGCCTTCCATGTTTATCCATATAGCTGATTTTCCATTGAGGATCTCATCACTGCCCCATGGCTGATTTTTGTTCAAAATACTTGAACATTCTTGATTATTTTCTTTCCTAGGCCTATGCTCATTGACATCTTCTCCATGAGAAACATTTGATTCATCCTTTTCCTTCACTCCACTACGAGGTGCTTGAGTACTGACGGAAGGATTAGATGTGAACTCATACTTGTCTTGTATGTCCATGACACTAATGAAGAGATCAAGAATCAGCTCAGGATCTTCTGCAACTTCTACTGCATCTAAGATTTCTTACAGGAGTAATGCTTCATCATTTCCTGTAGTCCCTCTTTGTACACCTTTGAAGAATCTTTATCTTGTAACTCAAAGAAACTATCTGGAGGGATTACCTCATTAACTCAAGAATAGATGAAATCTACCAATCCTTCATTAAAAGTATCTTCATCTTTAGAGGTCTTGAAACTCCTTGCTTCAATTTATTCATCATGGAAAGAGTCTTCATCTTCAAATGGAAAATAAAATATCTCTATTTTGTTATTGCATCCATCAATCATTAGCTCAAGAGCAGCATCATATTTTTCATCTTTCCTTATCTCAATATGGCCAACCGTCGCATTGGTTAAGGATTCTAAATCAGCTTCACACTTGTCTTGCAGATTTGTGGCTCGCATTAGGAGCTCGAGACTGAACTCAAGATCTTCATTTTCTTCTGCAGCTCTAAGCATTTCCTGTACAGACATTTCTTTCAAACCTTTCATGGGCTCATCACAAGCTGATTTTTCTCTCCATAGATGGCCTGATTGAGATCATCCTCATCCCCAAATGGGAATGAGAATAACTCCTCATCTTATAAAATCATATAAACTGATTTTTCTTCTTGAAAATCATCAAGAACCATCTCCTCTTCCTCATGGTATGCATCATCTAATGATTTGCAGATGTCCTCTTGTAACTTAAATCTCCTCAATGCTTCTTCAAAATCCAAATCTCTTTGGGAAGGAATGTCTGAGCCTATCAAGATGGGGATATCCTCCTCTTCCTCAGTTCCCACAAAGTGATTCAACTACCTGCTACCTTGGTACAAGATGTTAGCATTTGGGCTTCTTGAATTTCATACTGTGTACCTCATATTCTTCTCGGAAGTAATTTCTCCATGTCTCCCTTCACTAGTATGGTTGCAAAAGACCAATTCATCTGAATTTTCCCTCCCAACTCTCGGCAGAAATTTCTACTCAAAGCAACATTCCAAATGAGGTTGGGACATCTACTACAAAAATCATCACTGAAATTTTCTTGTCTAGAAATCTGGCAAGAGCCACCTATGCATCTTTAACCTTCCCTACAAGTGAGACCTTTTTGATTCCAAAGAGTAATAAGAGCCACTAGGTGGAGTCATTGTAAGTTTAAGATCCTTGCGACCTTCAAAGGCATCACATTGTCTGAGGCACCATAATCTATTATGTAATTGTTCATTACATATTCTCCAACAAGAAGGGAGACGTACAAAGGTTCAACTTTATCAGTCTTTGATGCACTCAGAGAAAGCATGTTCTGTGAGGGAGGTGTAGGTGATTTTGGTAGCATGCCTTTAGAACGATGAGCTACATCATTGGGTGTTAGAATACCACTCCTGATATATTGGACGAATCTCTCGAATTGTTCAGGATGAGTCCGCAAATATTTGGTTTCGTAATCTACACTTTGGCTTTGTTTGCATATTCTATGAAGTCAAAGGGAGTAGATGTGGACAAGGGGGTGAAGGGACTACTTTTGGATTTAGGATAGGTTTGGAAGCAGGAGTAGATTTTTGGGAAATGGAGGGTATTTTGAAAGGTACACTAGGAGCTGATTTAGATTCATACTTGGAAGAGACATCAGAAGACTTACTTGGGATTGCGAGAGCTTTCTTACTTGCTACGAGATCAGGCTCCAAAAATGTAGACTTTATGGAAGATGGAAGTGTGGATTCTCGACTGATTATTTTTCTTACAGAGTCACCACAGGAGGATCATCAACCTTATTTTCTTTTGTAGCAATAGAGGGAGATGATATTTTCTCAGACTGAGAATGAGTGAATACTGTGCATGAGAAACTAGGTGCATCTTCTTCATCTTCTTCATAACCTCTAGAATACTCACAAAATCTGATTTGTGTATCGTTCTCAAACTCATCACTTTCTTGGAAATCACCACCTTCACTTTCTTGTTCAAACTCTCCTTCACTTTCTTGAAATCTGCAATTTATGCTCATGGGTGGGGCCTCTAAGGTGATCCTTTGGGGTGCTCTTGCAATCTGATTTTTGTTTCTTCTTTGAGAAGATACTCATTCAAATAATTCCCTCTTCAAAGAGGCCATCTCATTCGCTAAATTTTGCAGTGATGGATTGGTTCTCTCATCTCTAGGATGTTGGGCCTTGCCCTTTGATGGATTCTTGATCTTTCCAGAGAGGATGAGATCATCATCAAGTTCAATGGAAATCCTTTGTGCTTCTACAATGTTCCTTGGTTGGGATCTTTGCAGCAAAAATCCTACTTCTAATGATACAACATTGATGAAGAATCTCTTGCCATTGTTTTGAGATGGCGAATCCTCTTCAGGTATTTTGTGAAGCAACCATTCAAAACGAGCCATGAAGTCTCTCATCATTTCACTTTATCCTTTCCTCATTTGAGCCACCTGCACCAAGAGGTCTTGACAATCTTCATTTGATTTAAATCTTTCCTCAAAGGAAACCTTGATGTCATCCCAACCAGTGATGGATCGGGAAGGTAGGAGGTAGAAACATTCTACTGCTTTTTCTTGGAGGGACTCCACGAACAATCTTACAACAACATCTTCATGCTAGACACCAAGAATTCCACATGATGTCATGAAAGCATCAATGTGTTCTCAGTAGGATGTTGTGTGTTGCCGCCTTGAAATTTGGAAATTTCTTACGGGAACCCGTTGGTAGATCATGAAGAGAAGGTTCAAGAGCAAGCAGTCCTGTATTCCTTCCCCATGGAACAATGGGTTGATGTCTTTCTTCTTTGTTTTCCATTGTTTCTTCTACTTCTATTTCATCTCTTGCTTCTATAAATTCTTCTTGAAATTCTTATTCTTTCACGAACTCAATGTTCAATGGCTGTTGAAAAATGGGAGAATTTGAAGGAGTTTGGATAGGATTACCAGGTGAACTTCTTGAAGAGCTAGATGAAGAGGAGGCTTGAGAGAAGAAGTATGGATTATCTCTAATTTGTTCTTGCTGATTTTGTAAAGCCTTGAAATTGGAATTAGCAACACCTCTTGACTTTCTTAACCTGGTGTATCTTCCTTCAGCCAGCTTTTGAAAACTTTTACAGTGAATATGAAAGGACACTGTGGAATGTGAAAAGTCACATCCAGAAATTAGTAGTGTATCTTTTGGCAATGGACTTTCATGAAATCCTTTTTTTATTTTTTAATATTTTCTTTTTCTTTTTTGAATTTTTAGACCTTGCGGTTGTATATTGGGTGTAGATGCTACTAAATCTACCCCATGGTGGGTGCCAAAAACTGTTGGCGAGAAAATTTGTCGGGTGGAAAAACTTGTGGATTTCTTACCAACACTCCAGGAATCTAAGTCCATATACTTAACTGGTGCAGATGTCGTATGTGCATGCACATGAAAAGGTGAATTTCTATGGTGGCCTTTCGATCGGAGATCCAACAGGGGCACTCTTATGACCCTGCGGAAAAGCTAGCAATCTCTTGTTAGGGAAGTCTTCGTTTGTAGAGTGGGAAAGGGTAGTGAGAAAAGAGGTAAGAGAACTAATGTTGTAGGTAGAAAATCAGATTCCTTCACGCACTAGTTAGAAACTTCAACACATGCATTCATGAGAAGAAACAACCCTAAAAATAACAACAAGACCAAATAGAATTTGGTGAACACAAATTATTATGAAACCCCTTAGTCAAAGAAATCTAGAAAATCCTTCTTCTTGTATTGATTTCTTAGAAAAAGTTGTACATAGTGGAGTAATGGAAGAAATTGAGAAGGGGGATAGAAGAAAATGGCTATCTCCTTTGTTCTCTCAAGGTGCAATATACTCTTGAGTTTACAAGATCAATCACCAACCCTTTGAAATGGGAGTGGATTTACAATTTATAGAATAGAATATGAATCTTCATCTCCCCGATGACCTTTCAAATACCTTAAAATGACTTAAGACTGTTCATATTCCACTTCAAATATTTAAGTCCCTTTTATAATAGAAAGGTGACTTAATTTACATTATGTTTCTAAATTCACTTTTAAGTGACTTAAAGGCATATCAAAAGTGTAAACCCAAATCAAGAATTAGAACATTTGAATGTCAAAGAAATTTGGGGGGAAGAGGAGAGAGAAATAGAGAGGGAGAGAAGAAGAAGAGGAGATGTCATTTCCGATGAAGTCTGTTGATCCTTGTTGATGGAAAGCTCCAAATGCAAAGAATTTTTGAATGTCCCATTGTGCCAAAATTGCCCTTTCAATACAATTTACTATTTTTAGTAAATGGTCATTTCCACTATTTTCTACTCCAGATAATCATTCTAGCCTTTTGGAGATCTTCAAGTGCACACTACTATTTCCATAGCCGCTTTTGATGAAGACTTGCCAAAAATAGCAAGCATGTATAGGAAAACTTACTATTTTTAGAAAGTGTGTTTCCAATGCTTAATTTGTGATGGAACATACTTTTTGGACTCTTCTTGTTGTTATGATCACAACCTCTCGTATTTCACATAGTTTTGCCCACTAGAATACCTAGAAATAAATTTTAAAATTTTGACTTGGCAGTGGCTTCGGGCATAGAGTTGTCATGGTGGCCATTAATGGAGCTCAAAATTTGCAGGTCTAGTTTTTGTCTCCATTTGCAATGAAAAAAACTCCATTGTGATAGGTTTTTCATTTGGAGCTCATGTGCAAGTTTTTAGCTCATTTCCATTGCCGGAATGATGGGAAATCCGACGAATGTGAACTAGTGCACAAAGGGAGAATTTTGTTAGAGAAAATGATTCTAGGCACCATTTTACCTCTTATTTGTTGGATATTGATCACCTTGAAAAATGATGAATTCTGAAAAATACGGCATCTCGATCCGACTTGTATCTTACAAGATATGAGGATTTTTTGATCGGGTGACTTCACGGTTATCTGGCAAAAAATCTCCATTTTTCTCTTCGTTCTTCGTCATTTCACTCCATTTTTATCTAAGGCCTGAATATTTATATGCATTCATGGTTTGGAGAATTTATGTGGCCATGATGGAGCTGGTTCAGAGAAACAATGGTGGACCGGGTGTCTGGATAATCATGCACGAAACCATGGCAAGGTATGAAGTTCTGAAGGAGAAATGAGGGGGAAGGAATGGATAAGTGTCAGATTTACACTTTCAAAACATGCACATGGATGGGCTGGGTGAATTTTTATGTCCCTGATGTTACTAACCTCAGGGACATGAGGGACATCAATTTCCATGGTGGTCAAGGTGATGCCATGTGTCCTCGATCTGACGGCAGGGGATTTTCTTGAAAAATGTACCTGGGGGTTGAAAGTCGATCACGTGGGTGTCTAGAAGACTCCTCCTAGGGGCTGGGAAAATTTTTCCATTTCTGATGTCCCCCACCTTAGGTACATAAGGTACATCATTCACAGTGGTCCTCGAGGTGACATGTGGCAACCGATCCAATGACAGGGAATGGATGCTCCAAAAAAGCACCTCGGGGATGAAAGGAGGTCACATGGGTATCCAGAAGACTCCCTATAGTGGATGGGAACATTTTCCAAGGTCTGATTTCCCCCAGCTCAGGTTCACAAGGGACATAAAATTCCACAGTGGTCCTGGAGCTGACACTTGGCGCTTGATCGGACGACAAGGAAGGCATGCTCCAAATAAGCACCTGGGGCTGATCTATCAAGTCTGGAGGTCATATGAGTGTCCTAGAGGTCAAATGGGGGCTGGGAATATTTTATAAGGGCTGATGTACTTGACCTCATGGATGTCAAGGACATGAAATCCTGCCAGAATCCTAGTGCTGACACGTGTCCTCTCGAAAAAATGACTAAGTCCTGAACTGCATTTGAGAGGGTAACTTAGAACGAAGATAACTTGAGCTCCCGGTGGAATTTCTTGGTGAAATTTTATATGATCCTGACTAGAAATGGAATTTTTAATCCAATTATGGGGGTTTCATGTCTTTATTAGGCCATATGATCCCTAAAAATCATATTTTTGATCTGGTACTCCACTTGTGCCTGAGAAAAACTGCCTGTCAATCATATGCGCCAAGGTGTTGTGAAAAATATTATTTTACCATCATGTAGGTATTAGAATCCTCTTTCGATGATTTTTTTTTACTTCTAAATCCATCTAGAGCTCCCAAAATCTTCTTCAAGTTCAGCTGCTTTAGACCCGTGTACCGCCTTTGGGCTTGTGAACCTTGTTTTTACTCAGTGATCGCTCCAAGTCTTGCATAACTTCCCCAGACCTTCCAAAATAATTTCCATGATGTTCCAAGGTATTTAATTTGCCTCCATGTTGATTTCTCTTACATTTCACTCCAGGGGGGAGCCGATCCTGGGAAGGCCAACAATAGCCCTTCCCTATACTGCCATGAGATAGTGTCTTTTTAGAACGCCCTAAAATCACCTAGATGAAATGAGTGCACTTTACTAAATCACCTAGGGGAAAAATTTTATATCAAATGGGGGTGATCAGACTAATGGATTTGACCTGGAGTGCCTAGGAATGAAAAATTTTCCATAGGGGTATAGTTGTCATGCTTGGAAACTTCCAATTTCCCTATTGCACATTTTCACGAAAACATTCTCCAAGTTTACTTACCACTGTTAGAACTTTGATCACTAGTGGAATGCCTTATAGGTATGTTCCCCCCGGATATCATAAAAATTACAATTCAGCTACCTTTGGGCACAAATAAGTGGAAATTGAGTACTCCAAGATATAGTTGTTACAAACACCACAAAACCACATATCCACAACATAATTCCAAATTAGATCGGCATTATAAAGGGTCTGAAATTATTCCTACATCCATACAAGTGTGTGATACCTCTAATTATTTTTAGACACATAAGCAACTAGCAGCTTGCATGCAGTTCTACCGAAAAGATAGCAAAGAAGCTTTTATAGAAACAATCATACTGATTCTGTTCCACCCAAGTGCATATGTCAAACTCAAATCTAATGTTGAATCTCCATGTGTATTCTTATTCTAGGTTGTGTATCCACTCATGAACACTTGATAGGGTCAATTGGTATGACTTCATCGCAAACCATCTTGAAAACAAATGAAAAAGAGTTCTGCAATGGAACCAATGATGCAACCTAAAATTTACCAAAGATAAGTCCAAGCACACTAGCATATCACTCAACCTAGATTGAGTGCTCACCCAAAGCACACAAAGGTACTAGGCCCCTCTTTAGGTTTTTTTTTGTTACAGTATGTTAGTATGATTAAGACTTAAAACATCCAGATCCAATACTAATATATCATTCTACAATGCATGTTTGAGATCTAGATTTAGAGAATAACACACTTAAATGATAACCATGATGAAATCAAGCATGCAAAAATCAATTATACTTAGGATTTGATACTCTAATTTAGCCAATACACTCCATTGCATTAAACATGATAAATACACATAATCTTATTACAATAGATAATACCATAGTTTATGCACGCATTAGATTTGGCAGCATAACCTCACAATAACTTAGTTCTTACATATTATCTCTATGTTATGTGGTTCACTACATATTTATAGAGGTGGGGACTTTTTCTTCACCACTTATCTAATCCCAAAATAGGTCGCATGCTAATATTAGCCACACTCCATTACAATAATAGCCACACATGCAAGTGTGTTAACAATAGAATTATTCTAGTTAATTTTCAGTAGTAAATCTATTCTCATCTTGTACCCATGCAAAGTTCTTCATCGCTGATCCTCTAAAATTTCCAATGCGTTACGCGCAAGTCTTCAATCGGTTTGTGTGTTTGGCATGTTATCTCCAAAAATAGCTTGTACACGTGAAAATGGATAAGTCCCAAATATATCTCTCTTCTTCTCACATTATTCTTTCCTCATCCTTCTGCACCTTTGAATGCATAACATGAAGGGTTCAAGGTAAGATAACTAATGAATTCTAGAACATGCACTTGAGGCATGATGTGGTCATCATGGTGGAAAGATGAGCTAAGAAGGCACATCTGAATTTCATGTATAACCACTTTCTAACCAATTCAAACCACTACTTAACTCTATAAAATAACATATCTATCCCATTAAAAATCCTCTCGTCTCCCTTGGATTTACATCACACTTACTCTATCAATTTTTCTCTTCAGGATTTGTATATTGCAAAATTTCTCATCTTTGTTCATATAAATTTTCATCCCCATGTGGAGGTAATTCAAGAGAACCCACAATCAATCATTTACAAGGTTACACAAGCTAAGCTTCCACAACCTTACTTGAGGTTTACAACAAAGAGCTACAAGAATATTTGCACATCTACTTTTTTGTCTTCTATTTATTTAGTTTTACATTGTCAACAAATTTAAAAATATAATAAAATATGTATTCCTATAGAATACATTAAGAAAACTGATTTATTTATTTTTAACATATGAGTTATCTACGTCATAATGGATTATGAATTTTAGTAATCTACATTGTCTAACATTCATATTTTCCATTGTGAAAAATTATTCAGTGCTACTATTATTTGATTTTAGTTCAAAAGACTTACCCAATAGATAATGTATTTTAAGATCGTGAACTAAAATTATAAACTACAAATAATGTTATTTTCCATGAGATTATGTGACTCATGAGCCAAAACACATCTAGGTTAAGACAAAATGCTATAAAATCAACATTGAGACCAAGAATCAGAAATATAGGTGTTGAAGTTAATGTCAACACTAAAGCATGCACTTTGGGTAAATTTATATGTCCTAGTCACATACTATTATTCATCGATTCCTAAGTGAGAAAAAAACTAATTGACCACTGGCCTCTTTGCTTTCTTTTTGGTTTTCATCTTGGTTTTATACAACCCACTACCTAGTCTAACCTTCATCACTTTAGCTTTTCTAATTCTAGACACCAGCACCTGTGTACCCTCACCCCTTTGGGAACCTCAACCTCTTTGTATCTTACTTACATCTTTTGGGTCTTTCTAATTTTTGGGCATCTTGTTTTCTTGGTGGTAAAATTTTTAGTGGTTAATTAGTAACTTCAAACAAGGTAGTCATATAAATATAAATCTATGTGACCATAATAGGGACCAAACTCTAAGATTCTATTACTATCACCTAAGATTACATCCAAAGGCATTTCAAGAGCATCAAAACATCCATCTAGTATCCATTAAATTCACAAGGGAATGAATTCTTCTACATATAAATCATAGGAGGGGAAGTTAATTTTTCCATGCACACATCTATTTACTTCTTCTACATCTAGCTATTGCTCTCTATCAAGTGAATCTTGCACATGAGCCACCTAGGGCATGATTCTACACACACACATAACTACATAGAGTTCTAAATTTAGTGTTACACCTAGATCATAAGTTCACTCGGTCAGAGTGACCATCGGAGTTGTTTTGAATCCCCATTTGCATATTTTTTTAGGATTTGATGTGTTTTGAGGTTTTACAGTGTGTTTTTCTCTTTGTAGGTTTTAGGTAAACTTAGCCATCAACCAATGACATACAAGTGACTAATGGAGATATCTATAAAATATCTTGTGACATTGTAAAATCCATATGCTTGATAGTTTTCGTATTCACATGCGCCCAAGAGTAGTCTTTAATACCTAGGAACCCTTGACCTAGTCCACCCACCATGTCATTCCCGATGGTTTTTCATTTCTTTGGGCTCGATTGCAAAAATATGCCTTCCTATTCCATCATTTCTCTAACTCAACACAACTTCAGGATTATTGTGGAAGTAAATAAGTACTTTATCCCTTCTCTTGCACTTAGGGTTTCATATTTTCTAGCTTATTGCTTAGGGAATATATGCACTTTATTGACTATCTATTGCATTGCTACTCTGCAATTAAGTTTTAGCATTTATTTTCAATATTTGATTAATCATTTGGTGAACCTATCTCATTCAAACACTCTCAGAGTCCTCATAATTTCATTTCTCTCATTTTACTAGGATCTTCTCATCATGGATATTTCTATTCATGATTTCTTACTAGCCAATCTTGATTGTTGAGCTAAAATTATTACTCTCTTGGATAATACTTGCATCCCTTCTACTATTGATCTAGACATAGTTTATCAGACATTTGTGGATGCATTCTCTCAACAACTTACTTTTCCATCTCTTGTAGATGATAATCTATCTATTTATGAAAATGATCCTCCTCTTTATAAATGAGTATGCATTCATAATTGGGGTGTTAAGCACACTTTAATCAATAATGGATCCTAGATTAATATTTTTCCTTTATCATTTATTCGAGAATATAGTCCTTTCCGCAACTAATAATAACCCAACATCTATTTCTCTATGGGAATATGATTCTACTATGTGTCCATGTCTTGGCACTATTATTTTTCTTGTCACGGTTGGGCCTAAAATAATTCTTACCAGGTTCTTTGTCATTGATTTCCTTATTTAATATAATTTCTTAGTCAACAGCCACGGATTCAAAGAATGCAAGCACTACCTTCTACAGCCACCAATGCATAAATTTTTTACGTGAGGGAACTGAATATTCAGTTCTCGTTAATAGTAACCCATTCCAATATTGCAACCTAGACCTAGCCACTACATTATCTATTCCAAATTCTACTACTATACATCCTATTGCTAATCCATGACCCACGGACTATTCAAACAACTTTCCTCCAGTCGAAGGAACCATTTGTGCACTAGGCCTTGTTCCATCTACTTCAAGATATCACCCACTTATTCTACTAATGCAATGGTACTCTATCATGGTCTTTTCCATACATCAAATGTCATAACAACTTCATTCTCTACTCATAAGAAATATTCATCCGCACCTCCTCCATTCACATGTACTATCTTCATGAATAATGCTTATTGGATGCAAATTCCATTCAATCCTACTTTCTCTGACACTATTTACACACATGATTTCTTGGATCATCTAGGATTCATGTTAGATGATCTCAACATTCCTTCATATGCTCCTCATTTATATCATGGACACGTTTTCATTATTTCTACTTATGGCCTCCAAGTATTTCATCTACCAATATTTGTTGCACACACTTCATGCCTTTCACCACTTACTCTTAGACAATCTTAGTTTGATTCTATTGGGTGCTTTAGACCCTGACCATGTCAACATTTCATTTCCTATTCCCTTTGACCTTAATTTTATTTGCAATGATTCATTCCTCATATTTTCACAAAATATTACTCGTTGGTATTGTTATCACCGAATCACAACACCCTAATGTTTATACAAGTGCATATACTTGAACTCACGGTGTGATTGGATAACATGGGTACTATCTCCAAGTTGTGGGACTTGCTACTTGAGATAGACCTCCAGAGAAAGTTGGTTCTTGCTCCTAAACTACCTGCCACAATCTACTCTAATGCAGGTAAACTAACTATTCTAATCTAACTTTCTAAGGGACTAGGGAGAGAGAATGCATAAAATGAAAGCCTACACTAAAGCGGTGATACAACAGAAAAGGAGTGGTGAACACTTCTAGTTTTGCAGATAGACATAGATCATGGAATGCAACATAAACATCATGCACAAACTGATAAGATGTAATTGAAAGTCTGAAATGAAGAAAACAACACAACCAAAGGATGAAAACTGATCATAGAGCCTCGTATTGTCATTTCCACTGTCAAAATCCTTGCATTAAAACATCAAAAAGGTAGAAAACCTGTTACCACCATCAAGAGGTCTGATACTTACAAAAATCACTTGTTGAAGGTGAAAGAAGAAGCTTGCTATCCAAAGAAATGTTCCCCCTCAAAAAATGAGCCAAATCTGGTTTTTACAATGCATGGGTCGAGCCCAGGAGAGAGAAAACGTGAAAAAACGTGGGAGCCATTCCTCATTGAATGAAGCTAAATTAAAACAACATGGGCATCCTTACAGACCCATGCCCTAACATTTTTCCATGCTGAAGAAGAATGCGACCCATTTTGCATTAAAACTAGTTGTTGAAACGTCATTTCTGGCCATTACCACGTGCCAGAGGCGTTTTTATATTTTCTCTCTCCAAAATCCATCAAAATGCAAAAATGACCCCAAAATCTTGTAGATAATTTCACCATCTTTCCATTGATATAAAGAACACAAAAAACTGAGCTCTGGATCGAAAGATATGGCGATCTGAAAATTTAGGAAAAAACAAGCCAAAATCGGATCTGCGGCCAAAAAGTTTGAATTTTTTACCCGTTTGGTCTTTGGAAAAAATTTCAAATTTTCCCTACACTCCGCCACTTGGATGACATGTGTCAATATTCCATTCGATGGCAGGTGGGCCAAAACTTTTACCTTTGAAAACTTTGACTCAAACTTGGAAAATTTTCTAAGTCCTTCTCTATTCCCCACCATTTCCTCGGGACACATTCTCCCGCATCGCTCGATTCGGGCTTCCTTATCCCTTCTTGTATCTTTTTCACCTTTTCACGTCCCACATGTCCCTCGCATACTTTTTTTTCCAACTATCCTATGGACTGCCTGGACAAATATCTCGAACCACCCGAATCGATCAGTCTTTTGTGGCAAATTGCGATTCGCGTCCCCACATGTACTTTTGTCCCGACTGTCCCAAACCGTGCGAAACAAGACTTAGGCAATTTTTCTTTCTTTCGGCCAATTTGGATTTTCATGTCCCCGCATAATTTTGTCCCAACTATCTTGCAAACTCGCCTGGGGACAAAAATGTCCGACTTAGCCGATTTTCTTTGTTTTTTCGGCCCCAAGCTTAGTACGACGAACCTCAGTACGACCCAAACCCTTCAGACCCAAAATGCTTTAAAACAGTCCTGCAACCTTATTTTCTACATTTTTTCCATTTTTTCTAACTCGTTGGGATTTCTTCTTGGATGGGAGAGTTAGAAAAGGCGAGGGACCCTAAAAACATGATTTTTTCCTTGAATCAATCTACTTGCTCGGGACTGAATAATTTGATGCATGTTATCAAAATTACCTTAAGGGGTGAATTTTGGATAACAGGTATTCACATGGATTTCCATTACCACCTTTCACTAACGAAGAATATGTAATTGGCTTGACAATCTACATTGCAATGGAGTCATGCATGATCAACCTCATACCATTGATTATGAGGTATATGATGCATCTCCATTCGATTTTCACCATGAAAATTATGATCTCTTAGAAAATGTTACTTGAAACTCCTATACATCATACACTTATGGGGAATCATGATTATTCTTCCCACCTTCTATCATTGTCAGGTTTCTTGTACTTTTACCATTTAACTTCTTGCTTTGCATCTAGTTTGTCCCACGTTTCTTGCACATCTTGATACGTTTTTAGCATCATTACTCGAGCAATAAATATTTATAAATGGTTCACACTTGACTATTGAGGGAATACTATATACATGAACCTTACACTATACACATGACACATTTCAAACTCGGTGCTTTCACAACACATATTTCTAGCATCACACCCTCACATATCAAACTACCCTATGACACACTCTAGTTCTATGACTCATCCTCGACTACTAAAGGTATCAATTTGAAATGAACCTCACCAAACTCACTCACTCACTATGCTCTATGATTTATCGATCATAACTTTCTAGCACATATTTCAAACTATTTCCTGATGACACACTCTTATTATATTGTTCATTCTTGACTACTCGAGAAATATTTTATAAATGAACCTCATCTCATGTACACTCATCCAAATTCACTTGGGGGAACAATGATCATATCATGCATATGTTTCAATCCATTACATTCACATTCATAACATAATACATATATTGGTTTCATATTGGTCTTGCTTACTTATACTCTTATGTTACACTTTTCTTACTATGTTAGACAAATGTTTCATATGTCACTATCTTTTCCATATACACATGTGTGTTCACTTTCCTTATAGTTTTGAATGTAAACTTTACACAAATTGTTACACCTAACATGAATCCTTGACACTGTAACTCTTACCATTCTCACAATGGATCCTAGGGGCATATACTTTCGTACACATCAATGGTGCTATTATTTCATTTTATACTACTTCATCTTCTTACTAACACAATAAATTATTGGATCATACATGCCTTGAAATAATTTTTATCTTTCCGACATGTTAACGGGTGCTTCATGTGTTGCATTTTATTTGTAAGAACTATTCACTACAATGGTTTTCTGTTACACTTTACTTGCTACTATTTTTCATTTTTTCCATTGTTTGCATGGGCTTTTCCCTATGTCTTGTTTGTTGACTACTTTTATGTTTTTGTCCGCCTTGGCCCTAATTGTCTTGTGACATTGTGAGTGATGTCTCATGTTTGAAACATGATTTTTGTGGTCTATATTATTTTCTTGCTTGCTAGATTACACTTTGCCTTCTACACACGTATTTGTTTTATTTATATTAACACATGTTTTCCAGCCAATTTGTTTCCATGTTCCTTGGTTTTTACCAAGCACATTCCCTCCTCCTATAGAGCTTTAGTTTCATATGTACATCAGGTCCTCCTTTGGGCCACATTTTCCTAGTAATGTTGCATGCACCCCAAATGATCCTCAATAGTCTTAGATAGGGATCAAAATCTAACTTAATCCCTTAACACAACACAAACGTTAGTGCCCAACTCGTAGACATGAATTACTCGGGTAGTCATAACCCTTCTTGGGTGCCTATGACCAAGGTTAGTTACAACATTCTTCTTGGATCGACACAATTTTTAGAAGTCTACACACCAATATTCTAAGTACATGCCTCCAAAATCAACATGCACGATACTGCCTCTTTTCTATTTTTGTGTTAGATCAAAAAGAATCAGATTTGGAAAAATCAGAGATCACACCGTCTACAGTGGTGTATAAATTTTCGGGAATTAGTCAAAGGATGGAGAATAACACTAGACCTTTCTCCCTACACTTATTCTATCGTGGCTTGAGATCTCCCTAAAAACTTGCACTTGGCATGAGATCACCCAAAAACACATTCTTCTATAACATTTTCAAGATCCTTTTTATCTTTTCAATCATCAAAGATCAGTGCACATGTTCCTTTTCACATTTTTACATACTTTTTACACACTTTTTACATATTTGGATCAAATTTTTCATAAACACATATTTGACTATTCATTTACTCTTTTCTTTTGCAAGTCTGTCCTTATGGGAATCGTCATTCACATCATCAAGCATCAAGTGAAATCAACAATAGGTACAGTGTAACATCACTCATACACTTTCACCCCTAGGGTCACTTCCTCTTCTCTAGCTTGTACACTTCATATTATTCACTTCACATTTTTTTGTCTGCTTGGCATGCTTTCATCATAGATCTACATGGTTATCAGGTACACATCTCTTATCTACTTTATGTTATCGAGCATTCTCTCAACAACATAAAGTGGAGGAAAATGTAGACACTAAATCACACACTTTGGGTACATTTCTAGGTCCTAGTCACATACAACTATTCATATGATTCCTAAGTGAGAAAAATACTAATTGACCACTGTCTTCAGCATTTTTTTTTTCTTTCTAGTTTCCATCTTAGTCTTACACACCCCACTTCCTAGTATGACCTTTGTTACTTCAAATTTTCTCGAGTCTAGAGACCAAAGCACCCAACCAAGATGCCAACATCGAGGTGCCTTTGTCTTCTCTAAGTGCCATCGACCTCTTTATATCTTTCTCACATATTTTGGGTCTTTTCTAGCTGTTGGAATCTTATTTTCTTGGTGTTCAGCCTTTTAGTGGTTAATTACGAAATTCAAACAAGGGAATCATATAAATACAAATATATGTGGTCATAATAAGGGACCAAGCTTTAAGCATATATTACTATCACCTAAGGCTGCATCCAAAGGAACTTCAAGATCATTAAAGCATCCATCTAGCATCCATTCAAGGTAAAATGGATTGCATTCTTCTACATACACTTCATAGGAAGGGAATTTATTTTTTCCATGCACACATCTATTTACATATTCTACATCTAATCACTACTAGTTATCAAGTGCATCTTGCACAAGAGCCACCTAGGGCCCGATTCTACACACACACACACACACACACACACACACACACACACACACACACACACACACACCTACCCACACACACACACATAAATACGTGGAGTTTAAAATGTAATGCGTTGTCGATATCATAATTTCACTCAATCGGGTGACCTCTGGGGTCATTATGACTCCTCATTTGCATATATTTTTCTTTTTAGGATTTTATGTGCTTTCAGCTTTTACATGTGCTCTTTCTGTTTGTAGGTTTCAGAGAACTCAATGATCAAATAATAACATATAAGAGACTAAAAATATATCTAGAGAACATATCATGACACCGTAAAATCTACATTCTCGAGCTTTTATAGTCATAGGTGACTAGGAGTAGTCTTTTGTCTCTAGGAACCTTAGTCCTGCAATTTCGACGGTTCCGTGCATTCTTCTTGGCTCATTTGCGACAATATTCCTTCTTGTTGCATCGCTTCTCCAACTCAAGCAGAACTTTGGGATTATTGCAAAATCATCTAAGTACTTTATCCCCTCTCTTACACCTATTGTTTCATATTTTATAGCTTATTGCTTAGGTCAAATATGTAATTTATTGAATATCTAATGCATTATGACTTTGAAATTAAGGTTTAACATTTATTTTCAATATTTACTTAATCGCTTAACTCTTTAATTTTAAAAAATGACCTATTTAGGAGTCCAAATGAACCTTTTACCCTTCCATTCATGAAAGGTAGCTAGATTTTCCGCCTTTGATTTTTTTCCAAAAGACATGGAGTAGTATCTTGTAAGTCCCATGAATATTCTTACTTCATGACCATTTATAGGTTTTGACCATGCCATGGAAATCTCAATTTTTATAGGGTATACTACGATGAAATATTATGAAATAATGTTCTTAAGCTAATGAATTTCATATTAAAAGATTGAACATTTAGAAATTTTATCATACACCTTGTTTTTTCTTAGTTTTTAGAAAAAGATCGTATTTTTTCAAGTTCTTGTTCATTGTGAGATTAAACAACTAGTGCATTGATTCATCCAAAGGAAATAACAATGAACTTGTATTGCCCATAACAATTTGAGTGTTGTTTTAATAACATTTTCATATTTAATATGTAGTTTATTGTAACCACATTGCATATATATATTTGAAGATAAACTATATCGCTCCATTTGATCAAATAAATCTTCTATTCTAGGCGGGGATATTTCTCTTATTTTCATTTTATTCAACATTTTATATTTAATGTACAAATTTAAAGTGTCATATTTATTTTTAATAAGGAAAAGTTTTGGCCCCATAGGGACACACTCACAAAAATTAAGTCTTTGATGAGAAACCCTCATGATGTAATTTTAACTCTTCTAAATCAAAAATGTTTATCCTAAAAAATGAAAAGGTGTGGGTAGATAAGGAATTACTTCTTACTTATTTAAATTTCAAATTAAAAATAAAAACAAGATATATTTAGATTATTAATTAAACACTAATATTCAAATCATAATATACATATATAACAATTTTCAAGATAGATCAATTCAAACAAATGCTTAGTAGAGTAAGGCATGAGAAGTAAGTGCACTTAGATATTTTATAGGTATCGAAGTAGATCTTGGTGTGCCGATATATAAACCGGCTAGAAGTTTTATGCGAAGGCTTCATCTCTAATTTTAGAAGTACACAATTTGTTGGGATGAAACCATTATTTATAGATGTTGGAACATTTAATGTTTTGTGAGATTCATAGTTATTGTAGCTCCATTGAAATAAACATACATTGCACCCACTATTCTAATTATTTAAAAGTATGAAAATTAATTGTATTAAATTTATATAACTTAAAAATTATTCATTCATGTAGGACAAATCTGCAACACCCTCAAGTCTTACAAAACAAATCCTAGAGAAAATAGTTTTTTTATAGTAATGGAGTAACCGTCTCATCTTGGCATGCTCCTATCTTATCCTAGATAAGATCCATACCTTCATTGATAAACAAACTCCATATTCACAATATCAACAAGTTGTTTAGAAAAGATGTGCAAGGATTTTGAGAGGTCAATGTGGTGGAGCAAGTTTCGCTACTGTCTAATGATAACTACCTTATCTAGAAATAAGATCATCAAACTAGGCTTCCACATGAACCTTCAAGAAAATATGAAATGGTACAAATAATAATAAGAACATTCAGAAAATACCTTTATCAATACACTAACATACCTCTTTATGTTGGCATATTGAGGTCAAAAGTTTAATTTTTTAAAAGTTAAGTGAAAAATTTGTAGATTATATTTCACTACTTTCCTCACAATTGTAAATCCTTTGTAACATAAACAAAAGTCTAATTAATAACAATCATCATAATAATTTATAATATTTTTGATATTAAATATTTTGAAATGAAGTATTGTTTTAACTAATCTAACTTAACCATTACAAAGTTACAATATCCAATATTTCCTTAACTTATAATCTAAGGAATTACTAGATTCATGAATCTAATTTAGCAACCAATAGTTCACAACAAGAGCTTGAAGTCACAATGAGGTTGTGGGTAAAATGATACAATCCATGGTGACCCTACCCACCTCCACCATAACTATACAACTAATGTGTGCAATGATTAATGAAGGCCAATCATTATTGATCACACCTAAAAATAGGACTAGGACCCACATCAACAAAATATATCCATATCAATTCCAATCCCTAATCATCACTAGAAAAAAACAACCAAAGTTTACAATGCAACAAAATTTCACACTAGTATAGTCTATAATAATGCACATACAATCACATAAATTAATATACATATATGTAGTCATACACAATTTTCCCACGTTTAGTTTTGAGATACTTGTGTATAAATGAAAATTATTTGTGAGTATAATGAATCGATCAAATGAAAAGTCACAAGCCAACTAGAAAGAAAGAGTAAAAATAACATAACCAAGTAAAGGCTTGAAAAAAATCATAAATCAAGGGAAAAATTCACGATTAAATTAAATAGAGACTAGAATGAATAAGGTATAGTCTAGGTTGGAATATCAACAAAAATAAATTAATAGTTTCAATCATTTTCAAGGTTAATTAAAAATGCAAAATTAGTCAACAAAACTACTATATTGAGAACTCTTAAAATTTATGAAGAACGTCAAAATTAACTAGAAATATCATATATAGGTGGTTGTGGGAGGCAAATAGAAACAAATTTGTTGGGGGAAAATAAAAATATTAATTACAATTAATGTTTTAACCCCAAAAATAAATAATTCAAATTTAGTACCGTATTATTACTTAAATATCTTCTATTTATCAAATCTTGATCTATTTTACAAATCTTAAAACAAAACACACTTTTTTATCTGTAGATACTTTTTTCTAGAGCTAGGACCTGAATATATTAATCATAAATACATTAATTACAATAATAGTGTTACCACAAGGGTTAAACTTAAACAAAACAAACCAACGATGTAAAATTTTATCACAAAAGTCTCCCAAAACCAAGAAAAACCAAATAATAGAGTCTTCCAAGGAAAAATAACTCTTCTACAAAAAAAGAACAAAAAAAAATTCATATTCTAGCCACATAAACCAAACTAAATTATGCATCACAAAATAAAAGCATAAACAACCTAAAAACATACTTCTATAACACATTTTCTATAACAAAGGCTCAAGAATTATACAACTAAGAAAAATTCCATATGCTAAACATAGGCACAAACCCAACCATCTTCTGTAGTAGAAATATATTCAATTTCAACATCATCTCAAAACTAAAAACTTGTATAGTAGAAACCTAACCAAAATTAACAACCACATACAACCTAGAAATCCCAAAAACAAACTTTTACAACACAATCTTGTAGCCAAGGCCCAAGACTACTACATCCACACCAAAATTTTGAAGAAAGTACCAAGAAGTGTTAAAAGTATAAATTACCTCCAAATCCATAGATTATTCAATCAAAAATAATAAAAAAGCCAAAACAAAAGCATATTCCATAATAGAAATTTTTTTCGCCACAACATGAAAAAATATCTTTTGTAGTAGAAATACAATCTTCCACAAAAAAACAATCTTTAGTGGTAAAGAAAAAGAACTCCATAGTTTTAAAAGATCCAAAACCATCCATATTCTGTAGATAAAATGCACTCATCTTCAACATCATCTCAAAACCAAGCTTCCAACCATCTTCCATGATAGAAATATTGTCTTTTACAAAAACATACAATCTTTCATAAAACACAAACAATATTCTACATAGAAAATAAAAGACCTATTATGAATCGATAACCTTATTAAGATTATTCTTATTGGATTCCTTTATTCTTACCACTATCAACATTCATATTATTTTGAGAAGAAAGAACCATTTTGGAGGATGTCTTTCCTAGTAAAGGATCCTTACATATTTTTACTTTTCACTAAAATTCACACGTTGGAATCTTCCTTTGAGGAAGAGGAACAAATAAGATTACCCTGATCGTGAATCACATAAGGACCATTAATCTACAAAGGAGAAACCTTTGGGGATTTTTTTATATTTTTGCACCCTTGTAAAAATATAATAACTTGACTACCACGAACTTGGAATGAAGACCGTGTAGAAGTTTAAGTATGCTACGGAGATAAGTCAAGAACCGTGGGTAAAAGAATGAATACCAAAGAGTGAAGGGAAAATATTAGAAAGCTGTGGCTAAGGATATTAAGCCAAAAATTCGGGAAGACGTAAATTTAAGAAAAAGGGTATGTAGATGTTCTAGCAAGCCGCAATACACTGAAGTAGAAAACTGCAGGTAAAAGTAAATCAAGAAGACCGTGGATTAAAGGAAACATATCCGTGGATGTCAACATAAGGTTGCAGAACACACTGAAGTCCAAAAATGAAGAATATTTTTAGTAAAAAAACAACACACAAGGATGATCCATGGAGGTCAAAAACTACACAAAACTGAAAAGAGAAAGCCGCATATCAAAGAAAATGACAGCTTTTCCGCAGAGACTAAAATCAGCATATCTTTTGATTGGATGATCCAATTTTAGCAAAACTTATATCGATGGAAATATCTCAGTGTCCTCTATGCAATGGAAATTGTATTTCTTAATTTTATTAAGGATATATATGCATAAATTTTGAAGACTTCTCCAACATGCAAAAGATATAGTTCTAGACAACACAACTACTCAAACCGGCATTTAATGCAGTATGGGCACCCATATTTTCTTCAACAAGGAAATGGTATATTGTAGTGGATAACCAGAGGCATCTATATTCTTTCAAGGAATTTATTGACTATTGTTGGTGGTTGGAAATTTTAGTTCAAGTTTCCCTCCCTTTCTCTTCTTCTTCTCTCCTTCTTTTTCTATAAATGTAAGAGCTCTACTCATTAAAACAAATCTCTCTTTGTTGTAATGACACCATGCCAAAATGGTGGCTGAATTCCCATGGGTTTCAGACCTTGAGCTTGGTCTCTGCAATGTATTTTCACCTTCTACCATGAATGTAAACAAATGTGCATCTTTTGATCAATAAAATTAGATTTTGTGGTTATCTCTCTGTCCTGGTCTCACGTTTATTTCTCCTTGCCTCTTTGTTTGCATTTCTTAACATGTTGTGTGTTTTCCTTACTTGCAGGATCCATTTCATGTGTTGTTTATGTGAAGAAAGTTGGATCTATGTGGTTATTTTCGTGATATGTTTTTTTTTCCCTCTCACCCATGTTTTCTTTCTTTCTTTCACCTTCATGGAGATTGATCAACCCTCTTTTTGGAGATATTTCCTTCCCTTATTTTAGGATTTCTCTTATGCATCTCCTTCTCACCCTGGTCCTTTGGAATCATAGTGTTAGCATTAGAAATAGGTAGAGGAATCGCCTTCTCCAAAGGTCTATCTCGGTTTGTAGGTTTGATAATCGAGAGACAGTCCCATGTTGCCTCAAAATTCTTGGTCATTCACGATCATATCTAGGGTGCAATTTTGAGATGCAATAGGAACCATGATAAATTATGGAAGTTAAAAAAGAGGGACTAAATATGGAGATTTAGATATTGAATAACATGATCTAAATTTATTCAAAGAAACCATGGAATTAACTACATTACTTTACACATAATTTATTATGCCTTGAATGAAAAAATAATTGTATACATGATTGTGATACAAATTAGCTTCATTCCACCAAGAGGGTTTCCCCGATCCTTCATACTTGACAAGAGTCCTTCTTCTTAGGGTAAGATTCAACCATATGCCACACCTCAAAACATGATCTACATATGAAAGTAATCCTCTCATAATCTAATTGTTGAACCTAAACAAGATTATCAATATTCAATGATATCTCTTTAGGTAACCCTTTAGATAGATATATTTCTACACAAATATGAGAAAATGTAAAACGGTTGCTATTTTTTATTCAAGAGGAACAAAAATTCATTTTGTTATATAATTTTTGATAGCTTTAAGAAAATAATCACCCCAAAATGTAAGGGAAGGTTGGGAAATGTCACCTAGATAGGAGTCACCGATAAGTTATACATTATAGGGTTAAAGTTCGGGGACCAAATATTTATGCATAGTAGATAAGATCCCCAAGACCAATATCCCACATTTATAATTACTTCTATGTCCTCTTCTCAAGCACAAAAATAAATGAATAATTTTTTTACTCAAGGATAAATAGTAATACTACCCACTAGTAAATGTTTCTAATGTGTAGAAACCCAAGAGTGAAGATTGGGAAAATGTGGACCTTTATTTTTAAAATTTCATACAAGCTCTTATTCTAAATAGTGCTCCTCCAAGTCTAACATGTCCCATAACATAAAATTAATAAGGGAAAATGGTGTAAAATAAACCAATAACAAGGAGGAAGAAATGTTAGGAGAATTATTTATGCCCTTCCCACCATCCTTTTTAGATATTTCATATAAAAAAACCCTTTCTTTCCCATTAGGACTTACTCCTATGACCACACTTGAGCCCTTTACCTTTGGGGGTGTCATCCTTTTAGCTCTCAATCCTTGATCTAGATCTAGATCCCCAAAGGTATGTTAATTCACAACTAAGAAAGAGTAAAAGTGTCAATACAAACAAAATTCATATTTGTATCAAACATGCAAAAGTTCCATAAGGGTATGAAGTTACCCAAAAATGATCAAAATAATAAAAAAAAAAAAAGTTTAAAATGTTAAAAATGAACCATAATCACAAATAATTTGTATTGTAAATGTTTTATTATACTAGATTGTGAATTGGAGCATTGGAGGAAAACTTTCTCAAAGTGGGACATGGGGGTGAGCTTAGGTCCTTCATGTCCTGTCGAGTGATCCACATTCAAAGTTCCTTGTTATTTTTTTCTTGGTTCCTATGGATATCGATTATTATGTGAGGATCAGTATGGAACCCCATGCACATAAAAAAGGTTACACTTTCAATGGTGTTGTGAATTCTCCACCTAGTAAGCAAGAGATTGAATCAAAAAATGAGAATCAAGTTTATAGAAAGACACCGTGGGTCTATAATTCTCATAGATAAAAAATAAGATGTACATATAGGAGTGATGTGTAACTCCTATGCATGACATGTGTACACAACCCTAACTAACCCTAATGACCTATTCTCACTAAGTGAGATGACTAACCATAAGAGGTGGACAAGACACCGAGTGTTGACGAGACAAGTCATATACACCAACACCCCCTCTTAATCAAATATGAGGTAGAGGTCATGGAAATTCTAAACAAAGTGAACTCCCTTAAACAATTAAGAAATATGTGTCAATGAAGCCCAAAAATTAAGCCCGATAAGATAGTGATGTAACCTAGAATATACCCACAAATCCCAAGGCATGCTGGCACATCACTCAACTAGAATTGATCACTCACCTAAAGTGCGCAAGGGTACCGATCCCTTTTTAGAGTTTCTTGTCCAAACATTAGCATGATTGTGCATGTATATATTCAGATCCATAATAGGTAATTAAGTAAACCACAATGCATGAATCAGATCTAGATCTAAGCCATATGAAATATTGACTAAACAATGATTATCATGAGATTTACCATGCAAGAACTAGATTCACCACATCTAACACCAATTTTTAGCCAATATGTTCCATTATATTAAATACCGCAAAACATAGAAAATTCATACATTCAAGATACAATCTTCATGGTTATGTGCGCTACCAAATCAGCAACATAACTATACAATAAATAGTCTCCCTAAGCCATCCAAATAAATACACACACACACACACACACACACACACACACACACACACACACACACACACACACACACACACACACACATATATATATGGGTGGGAATTTCCCTTCACCGCTCATGCACCTTGACATTTTGGATCCTTACACACTTTGCTAAGGACTTCATATTTTCTATATTTTGAGTCGCAAACCTCTAGATCTGGCTCGTGCATGTGGATATCGACCTCTTTCACCATTGTAACAACTCGTGTATTTCTAGAAGTAATGGAAGCATCATTTTGTGACTATTCTCTATCCTAACGTGTTTGTATTCCTTCTTCTTGCATTTTCTTTTGCATTGAGTGCTTGTTGTGTCATTCTACGTCCCTTGCAGCTCCCTTTTTAGTTTTGTTCCATGAAACTGATATGGTAAATATGTTTTAGTTGTGCTACACATGCCTATTCTTCTTTTATGAATTTCCCTTCATTTTTGCTCATAATGGATAATGTTTCTCCCTCTTTTTTGGTGCTATCACCTTTTAGTTTATTTTTCTTTCTCATTATCCTTCTTTCCCTGGTCTCTTACCATTGTTAGCTTAGATTTCCCTTTTAGCACTAGGATTAGTAGTAACAGTAGAAATAGATAGAGGAACCAACCTTCTCTGGAGAACCGTCTCAAGCGCAGAAGGTCCCATAACTTGGAGATGGTTCCATTGTTGTTTCAAATGACTCGATCCTTCCATATCCAAGACACGGGAGAAATTTTGACGACCAAAAGGTAACACATTATTAAATGCCTCCATAAAATAATATAATGGGTAAAATAAGTCATAGTATTATAAAATGAAATGAAAACAAGTGGGAACTACGATTTGGAATAAAAAATCTATCAAAAAAACTAAATATAGATTTTAGGTTTTTATAAAAATAGAATTTTAGAAATCCTTCTTTGAATTTCGATATGGAACATTCATTATCGATAACTCATCCATTTCATTACACCTACCCACTATAGTGGATAAATGATAAACACATGATACTTAGATAATCCTATAAAGGAGTGTTATCTCATTAAATTGACCTTAGTGTGACAAATATTAAAGTGTGCAATAAAGGTATATAATGAGACATGATTGGGTTTCCCCATTCATGAATATATTTGAGACAATCCTCATAAGAGAGGGTAAAATTTTGATGAGAGACAAGTAGATATAACATTAGCGTTGAGCTATAAAAATAAAATATAGAATAGGATACAAAATGGTATTCTGAACCATTTCTATTACTTTATAAAATTAATTCCTAGGTACATTTGGAAGATGAAGGTGATAAGTAGGTAATCATACGATATGGGTGTTTTTAATGAAGGATTAATTGACTCCCCAAGGACTTACTTTGTTGTGCTAAATTTTACCTTAAGGGTTGGTTTGTGTTTACAAGAAGGAAAAACTTTCTCAACCATAGTATGTTGGGGTTTCCAAGATACCTATAGGATGTGATGGGTGTATGATTGGTTGTGCTCCATGAGAAATGAACTAGGCTTCTTTTCCCTACAATTAAGCCTAAAAATCAAAGACACTTACAAAAATAGAGTTAGTAAAATAGGGTGGGTAGGTTTCCTGGAAAAGGCCAGTTCCCAGAAGTCAAAAAGACTTCCTTATGTGGAAGTCAACCTACTTTTAAAACACTTAAGCTTTATTGATGAGAAATGGAGTATAATGTACAATAGATGGAAAGTGTGATTGACTATTTATCACTCATTTAGATTACTACATATATCAACTGGTAGTAATGAAATGTAAAAAAATAAGCCTAGAATCCAAAATCAGAATCTAAGTCGGTGTCTAGGTTCTCTGTGAAGTTTGATCCTACTGATCAAGAAAAATCATCATCTTCGGTGAAATAGGAGTTGATTTCAGAGATGTAGTCCTCCATGAAAAAATCAGATATTTCTTCTTCTTTGTTGTATAAGTGTTCTAGGATGGAATTAGTGTATGGAAGGTTGATGTTTCTCTCAATGTTGGATTCATATGTAGTGTGGGTGTCCTCTGGTATGTTTAGGCCTACTTCATAGTTGTACTTGAAAATGCAAGCTTAGCTTGGATCCTATAGACCTCGTAGTATGCTTCCCAAAATTCCTGGTTTCTTCACAAATTCGTTGGGTAGAGGAAAAATGGCTTCCAACCTGTCAAGGGGATCCACGTGTATGGCACATAGTTCTAAGTCATGAAGAATATTATACTAATCCCAGTGTAAGGGGTGTCAAACGATTGGTAGTGAATCGATACTGGTAATGGGATGACTAGTACCTAATATGGCCATCTACAAAATCCATACTTGGTACACATATTAGTAACACAAAAGCATGCATTAACTAATAACTACTTCTAATGAAAGATGATTACTAATGTTTAATAAAAAACACAGAATCATAGGTAATTAGGATAATTGTAGGTGATTCTATGAAATATTAACACACTGATAAATGAAATAATCTGAGCATATAAGATGAAACTATCATCTATTGAAATATAGAGAAAGTGAGTAATGATCTAATTAGACTATTTCAGGATGAAAACAGAATGAAAGACGATAAAAATGAACCTTTGTATGATAAATGGTGACGACAGATTGGTTGTCTATGATTGTGTCGATAAACAATCCTAAATAGCTCCAAAAATGCTTGAAGGGTGTATTGGATGTAGAACGGTGTTGATAGGAGCCTGGTAACGTTTCTTGAATACTTGAGAAAATGTGATAATGCTCTAGTTCGTCAAGATGGTAGCGAATGGTCATGAATTTATTCCAAAATCCACCACCAAAGAGGCGAGATAAATATGTTTATATAGATCATCGGTGACCGAGATAATCATCATTGATTCAAGATAATTCGAGTTAGGGGATGACAAGAGTGATTGTCTTTCTATTTTAAACTTGATTTGCAAGAGATTATGAGAGAAGATTAGATGTTTAGAGGTATGAACTCCGATTAGGACCAAGTTAGATGGGATGAATGTGGAGGTGTTTTTAGAAGATTTATCAAGTTAATTTAGTCCTAATTAGTGAGGGATGAGAAGTGGTTATAGGGATAATCTAGGGTTGGTTAGAGTAATATTTTTATAAGGTTTCCTATTTAAACTAGCTATAACTAATGAGTTAGAGGGAGTTCTCATGGTGAGGTGTATGGGTGAGTAGATTAGTAAATTTGATCTTTAATTAAGCAATTAATTTTGATATGGGTGAAGTGACTTTAGGAAATGTGAGTTAAATTAATTAATTAAAGGAGGAAGGGATTAATGAATTAATGAATTAGGTTTAGGGATGTCGTAATGATGTGATGATAATCTTGACCACTTGAATGGAGGACTTAAGTCATAAAATGGTATGCGAATGGTAATATTTAATCAATTTTTGTGTGAGAGTGAAATGTGTTATTTTTGGTGTCTACATTTTCCCATTTTTGTTTGACAATTTTTTTAAAAATCGTCAAAAAATGATGAGAAGGTTTGTTTATATGGGTGACTCAACCGCAATGTAATACATTGAAAACCAAAGGTTTTTTTTTTTTTCAAAATCTACCCCATTCAAAGGGGGTATAGAATGGGTTACCATGGAATTAATTGATAGGGTGACCAAGGGGTTCGATGCTTGTAGACATATGATCCTTGCCAGCTAACTGAAGAATGGGAAAACCAAGTGATGGGGGCCAAAGGGCTCATATCCCATAGATGAATGGTGAATCCCAATATTTAATATGTTTATTTGATTCAAAAAAATTAGGGCTAAGGTCTATTGAAAACATGACACATTTGTGCAAAAGTGAAAATGTTACAGTTTTTAGGGAAATATGGGCATATATGCCTAAAGGGATTAAATCGTTAGTGATTAGTGCATTCACCGAAGTTACATCACATAAAAAAAAGGGATACAAATAGCCCAAAAACAACGTTATTTTACGACATTGTAAGCGTGGTAAAAACATTTTTGACAGAGTGATCATGGCATGAAAAGGGTTTTTGCGTGGAAAATAAAAAAAATGGCATCCTCAAGTAGAAAACGCAAGCCTCCGATGGGTGAGGTAGGTATTTAATCCTTTTCTTGTGTTTTTTTGTGGATTTGATGTAGCCTAGAATTTACTTGTAAAATCCTGTGCGCTCGGCACATCACTCAGCCTAGACTGAGCACTCACCCGAAGTGTGCAAAGGTACCAGCCCCTCTTTAGGGTTGTTGTTGCAGGATGTTTGCATGATGAAGAATTAATGCATTCAGATCCATAATTAATACATCATTCTACAATGCATGTTCAGACTTATATCTCAAAAAAATAATAGACTTAAATGATAACCATGATGAAATCAACACATGAAAGAGCCAATTATGCTCGGATTAATACTCTGATTCACCAATACACTCCATTACATTAAACATGATAAATACATAGAAGCTCATTACAATAGATAATACCATAGTTTATGCACGCATCATATTTGGCAACATAACCTCACAATAACTCAATTCTCACATACCACTACTATACTACAGCGATTCACTACATATTTATAAGGGTGGGGACTTTCCTTCACCACTTATCTACTCCCAAAAATAGGTCGCATGCTAAAAATATCCATGTGCCTTTACAATTACAGCCACACATGCAAGTGCGCTAATAATAGATCTCTCCTAGTTAACTATCAGTCACAATTCTATCTTTAGCCCGCATCCATGCAAAGCACTCCATATCCGCTCTTCCAAAAATAGTTGATGCGTGTCATGCAAGTATTTTCCCGTTTGTGTGCTCTACATGCCATCTTCCAAAAATATATCATAATCATGAAAACGGCTAATTCCTAAATCTATCTCTGTCCTCCATGTGTAATTCCTTTCCAATCCACCCGCACCTTTGAATGTGTTCTTCTCTTCCACACAAATTTTTTGTGTGCCATCTTCTAAGTGTTATACATTTTCTACTCAACATTATTTTTGGGTGGTTTGTGGTGTTCATGACCATATTGGGGGTGTGCAAATGCCCTTTTTATTAGCAAGAATCACTGACGATTCCTTCAATCGCTAGATGATTCACCTGTGATAAAAACAATTTGTATGTTAAATATAAAAGCATGGTTTTTTATAAATGTTTTTAAATTTGTGGAATGTTTATGGTTGCCATAGGTGCTAGATGTATATTTTTAGATGTCGATATCATTGATGTCGTTATTATAATGTTGCTTTTCGTTAGTAGATTTTGGACAATAAATTTGATGTCTTAATACTTAGAATGAATGATATTTCTAATACTAATGTGATGATACTAATATTTGTCTTATGTTCTTGTTTTGTAGGTGGATGCACAATTGACTATCCATGATCATATACCATTGATGTTGGATGAGGTGAGGGAAGAATTATCAGATGAGGATTGGGAGCATCTTGAGGTAGTGGGTTTTAGTGGTATGAGGTCTTATAGATGGGTTCACAGATGCCACAATTTGATATTGGCATTGTTAGAGAGGTGGAATCCTTCCACCAATACTTTTTAGCTTCCTACAGGGAGATGACCATTACCCTTGAGGATGTTCATCATATTATGAGATTTTTGGTTTGTGGACATGTGATTTATTGTATTACTAAGGATGAGAGACCAAATACTATGCAGAGGTTATATGGAGAGCATGCTCAAGATGTGAGGTATTCATCGGGGCATTTGATTACCAAGCATTATATGAGCCTGCGAGAGCTGGTTTTCCACAGATGACCATGATGATGATAGTTATTTCATGTTTTACTTTACCAAATTTAGGAGGTGGTCATTTTACTTGGATGATAACCAACATTGTTGCTGAGATGATGGATCATTGTACAATGTTCGATTAGGAACCTAATTTATTGGCATAGACATTCAGAGATTTATGGACTTGGATGACCCACAAGCACTATGGTATTGATGTTGGATTCTTATTGCAGTGTTGGGAACATGAGCACATTATGATTGCTCATCCATTGGAATTACCTTGTGATATTTAGGTTAGATATCTTGGATTCATTAGATCGAGCTAAACTCTTAGTTGAGTGAGGAAGGCTAAGAGGACTAGTTATTATAGATACTTGGTGTCAAGATTATAGGTGAGAGATGTGGTGTGGAGGTTGTACCTAGATTTCCATGATTGGCCCAAGTTTCCTCACAACTTGATAGGCTTACGAGTAGGATATTTGGATATAGGGTCATAGAGTTGGATAGGATGAGCTTCTGTGTTTCATTCATGTTAGGAGGTAGTTTGGACTAATATAGGGTATACCCGAGGATTCAAGGCAAGTACGAGATGGGAGGATGGGGATACAGAGACTCCAAGAGTTATTGTGGTGATTCCTGTAGTTATTGATGAGTAGCAGGGGCTATGGGTCATGATGACGAATGCCTAATTGTTCCGATTGAAGATGTGGGGGTGACTCGGATTTTACTTGCATGGTGGACCCAATCACTTAGGACCTTTGATTGGAATAGTAAAGTGGAGAGGATAACACATACATTCAAATAAGTAATTTCTGGGTGGTAGGAGGATCACAAGTACCAAAGGATAAGAGGGGTGAGGGTGATGATGCTATAGATGTGGATATTGCAGTAGTGATGACCAAGAAGACCACGGTGGAGGGAGAGAGGGATGTGGCTTGGAGAGAGCATGATGACATTTTGGGATTCTAGGATACCCTTATTACCGAGAAGGATGGATTGACTATTGTGTGGGATATCCTTCCGGCACATATTGTACATGTATCTTCTTATAGAGACAAGTATAAGGGACATAGGGATACAGTGAGGAATTCCTTGGGGATCACAAGCCTTTCTATATCTAGTGTAGATTTTTAGGTGATGGCTCATTCTGGTAGGAAGAGGGGAACATCTTCAGCACCTCCTCCTGGTTTGATTTGAGTGGCGCACTATGAGGTTATGTGAGTGGAGAGGTATTACTATGTGGACTTAATCATCAATAACTACGCATATGCCACCTTATATGTTGATCACGTGGCTTCTTAAGGGTCAGCTATAACAATAGGGGAGGCCTAGTGCTAGCATAGGAAATCCACCTAAGAGGCCAATGAGAGGGGGTGATGGCGAGGGGGAGAAAAAGATGAGGCTATTTTCATGAGTGTTCATAGGGATGGTGGAGATGTAGGTGTAGTTGGAGGTACACCTTCTCATAGAGGAGAGGGTGGTGCTGCTAGGAGATGTTTATTTTACTACTTGATTATATATGGTGTCATAGGCTCATAGAAGCCCATTTTTTCACGATGGTATATTAATTATTCAAACATTGGTTATGATTTATACCAAAATATATATTATATATATATATATATATATGATGTTGATAATGGTTTATGTCTTATACTTATATTCTCAATCTGGATATGGTTCTTATTGCTTGTTTCTATTGAAAATGTGTTGATGCTTTAGATGGGTAATATGTTAGATTGATTTAAATGATTTTGAAATAAGATCTAAATGTTTAGAATTAATGAAGTAAAAATGGAATGATTTCCCCACTATAGACTTGATATATACACGATGAATTTTGAAAAATACACTTGCACTTGTGGCCTTTTGATATGTTAAGTAAGGTCATCAATGGTTAGTTACACCAATTACAATAGGAATGTGGATTTTAAAAATTGTATTTTACTAGTATGACAAAAGGGATTTTGTGTGTGTATGCCGATGTGGAAAAAAAGGATCTCCTCTTCAACAAGTTTGTAGGGAATATGCCCCAACTCATATTTTGATTTTTGAAGCAAACTGATCAATGTGGGAAGTTTTCTATGATGGGAAAGATGATCTATGTGGGAATATTTTTGTATTTTTTTAGGCTGATCAATGTGGGAAGCCTTTTTACATGAGTAGCCATCCTTCGAGGGTATGGTCTACATTTTGACTTTTCCTAGATGGTCATCCTTTGAAGGAATGGTCCACAATTTTAATTGGTAACTATCCTTCGAGGGAGTAGTCAACATTTTTATATTTTTGATAATTATTTTAAACTTATGAATAGTTGTCCTTCAAGGGATCAATTTATTATATTTTGATATCTTGATAAGAGATGCATCCAAATGACCTTTTATTATTATTGAGATGAGGGTCGAAACCCGATAAATAGTTTCGAGGAGAGCATAAAGCATGTATGCAACCTACACACATGCCCCATGTCATATTTTGATTGGTATGGGATGAATAGGTGTAATAATTTCAAGTGGTTCCCGTAAAGGAGGGAAATTTCCCATGTGAAAGATGCGATGAACAAGGTCATGGTGCTCATTTTTAAGGCATATTTAGAATGTTGACGGGTAGCCATACCATCAAAATGATAGGATGAAGTGATAGGATTTGGGAGGTAACTACTATCATGATAATCAATTATTTAATAGTAGAAAGGCTGCAAGTGCGAAGCATTCAAAGGTTCCCTTTTGGGTTCCCCATTAAAAGAAGCGAGATGATATGCTCATGACCCATACTTGTGAGTAACAATGTATGGAAAAATAAATTTGAGGAAAAAATTCCATGTTTACTCCATTTCAATGTAGTAAAATTTTGATTTTATTCAAGTACAAGATCACCAATTTTAAAATCATGTTCTTTGACATGTTTATTGTATGCTCTACTAATACATTGTTGATATACCTAATGATGTTGGAGGGATGTTAAATGTTTTTCATCTAACAATACTAATTGTGCTAAGTGGTCTTGGTAATATTATTCATTAGGGATGAATTACTCGAGGGATATAGGTAATGATGGAATTTGAATTTCAATTGGTATGATGGCTTCAGAGCCATAGACAATGGAATAGGGTGTAGTGCATGTAGGTGTGTAGATACTAGTTCCATAAGCCTAGAGAGCGAATGGGATTTGGAGATTCCATTTCCTACATATGTCATTATAGTCTCATTTCCCTACTCCCTTTAAACCCAAGCACGTCATCCTATCACCCAACATTAGTTGGGCACTCACCTGAGGCACACGTAGGCACCGAGCCCCTCCTTTATGTGAGCTTTGTAAGAATGTCTTCCATTAATGGACGAATCATTACCAAATCAAATAATACAAGTATCCATTATAGAAAATAAGTAAAAGCACTAGATCTAAGAATATATGCATCATAATGCAAAAGTAAACACTACAACATCACAAAGAGATCAGATTAAAATGATGAGAAAATGAGAGTACTAGGGTTTGAACCCATAAACACAAATATTCAGAACAACCCTTTATATATTGATTAACAACCATTTACAAAATCCATATTACATCAAAACGTTTTATCACATATCAGTTACATAATTCTACCATTAGCATCCTACCCTTCCCATGGATTTGTGTTTAACCATTTTCTTTAAGTTATTGGGATTAAATAAATGAGGGTAAGGACCAAGGAGGAATACCTGTTGTGTTGGTTTGGAGGTTGTTGTGCGCGTTCTGACTTCTCAATCCAATGTTGACTGTGAGAGATTCATTTTGGTTGGGAGGAACTACCTGAAATAGAAAACAAGACCACCAAAGAAGAGTTAAACAATATATGATAGTGGAGTGCCTAGTGTATGCTAGATCCAGGAAGTTTGATACTTCCTAGAAGGTTGCCAATCCACTATATTATAAAACAAATATGAAATAATTGAAATGTGTACATAAATGAATCTAGTGCTAGTATTATGATTTAGGTACCTTAGATTACTATCAGTGTCGATCCAATTAAATACAAAAACTATGTGGGTCGTCCGGTCTTCATGTCATGGGGTTTCGGAGTTGGTCGTGGTGGTCGTGTGGTCATGACAAGGTCTTAGCAGGGTTAGGTAAGGTGTTTGGGTTGTTTTTGATAAGCGGGTGGTTGCTGGTTTTCATAGTATTGGAAAACACAAAGAACAACATCGGTCGAGGTATGACCGATCATGGTTAGGCAAAACCTCGTTATCCTGTAAAATTGACAAGGGAAATTTTGCAGGTAACCATACCAAATTTCCATTCTGGTTCCCCATTTAAGGTCCCTTAAGCGCCTGAATGGCGTAAAATCCCTTTCCAAAAGTCCAGTTTTTCGAACTTTTCCATTTGGTATTTTTAGGTAGGCGCAGCTTTTATTCATGTTACATCAACCAAAATTGTGCCCCTCCTATTCCTTTGGTGCATTCTATTGAGTGTCAACATTCTGAATGTTGCGCTTCTGAATGTTGCACCTTTCAAGGTGTGCCAAGGCGCATGTGTCATCTTGTACACATTCAAAAAAATTCACCCTTGATGGTGTGCCAAAGTGCTCAAAAATCAACGTTGACAATCCTAAAGCCATGCCTAGGGCATAATTATTTTCATGTTGACATCTATCTGGGTGCACCTTATAAAAGTTGGTGCCACATTTATTGCTCCTTTTTCTATAAATAGGCGCATCCAACATGTCATTTTCACAATTAGAAAAATGTGAAAAAATTTATTCTTCTGCACTTGTTAGTGCTCCTATCATCCCCATGTGTCGCTTTTCATCACATTCATGGACCCCTCACCATTTCCTCTATCTTATATATTCCTAGTAAGTGGCCCTTGCTCTTCTTGTGGATTTGTTGTGGTATCTTTGTTGTTTTTGGAGGTTAGTGTTATTAAAAACAAAAATGAACCTATGAAGGTAATGCAACTCCAGCCCGTTTTGCAAATCAAACCCACCTTCAAACCAGTTTTACTCTCCTTCTAGATCTGCTAACCTAGAAGGCCTTGCCTCATAATGGATCCCTGTCCCTTTTTCCTCTGTTCCCCTCACTGTCCAAAATCTTAGTTAAAAGAGGCAAAAAACCACAAACCTGCCAAAAGAGAGAAAATTCTAAAATTTAGTGCAATCAAACCCACTATTTTCATTTGGCACAAGCTTCATTACTGTTACACTAAACACAGTCACGCCAAAGGGGCACACTATCCCCGCATGCAACATTGGCCTTTCCCGCACCTTGTAAAATCCTAACATAGGCTGCAAGCACAACTATATCTACGCCAACATTTGAATGTTGTGCAAGCCCTACCCGCGCCGCGCCAGACCAAATACTTGGCGCACCTTACCTTAATGATGCATCCTTTGAATCTGCACCCCTTGGTGCACCATAATGCTTTGCAACATGTACCACATGCATGCTAAAGGTGCACCCTGAGACCTTGTTACACCAAATGAATCTGCGCCCAGTTAAAACCCTTCATATGGTGCAGGCGCACATCCATTGACACCAACATCTGAATGTTGTGTGTAGCTTTTCCGCACCTTGTGCCCCTTATGGTGCTATTTTCTTCCATGCAACACTTTCCAAAAGTGTGCCTTGCTATTCTGAGACCCTGCAACCTGTAGTAAAGCTGCGCCTTACACCCAAAAGCTCATAAATTGCTAACTTTTCATTCTGTAAGCTTTGATGGATGACTTAATAGCTAACATGGCTCTTCTGTGGTGGAATTCCCTACTTCTTCTTGCAGATCAATAGCTGAACTCAGATCCACACATGTCTTCATCGAGTAAGAAGCCAACTAAGTCCAAGGGTAAAGCCAAGCTAACAGAAGAAGAAATGAAGTATAAATACCAAAGGGTCAAGATGCCTGAATCCCTTGTAGAGTGTGACCTAGATATCAGAGATTCAGAGCTCAGTCATATTGACATGGAGGATTTCTGGGCTAGAACTAAGAAGGTCATGGGAAGCCCATGGATGGAAAAATTGGTCGGCAGTGGTCTACACTTTGCTACAAGAATTCCCGTAAGTGCAATCAACAATGAGTTCATGATGGTGGTGGGCCATTGTTACAATAAGGACACAAGATGTGTCAAGAATGAGAAGGGCGAGGTAATAATCAACCTCACTACCCAACACTTTGAAATCATGTTGGGTATCCCCCACCACCGGCATTTTGTAGCCATAAGCCAAGACGACTGCATGAAGGCATGGAATGAAAACGAAGACAAATGCATGCAGCTGATGAATGAGGTATACCTCAAAAACAAGAAGGTAGTGAGCAGGTGGCCACAAGTCATTCATCACAGTGACTTCTTAGAAGAGCTGAGTGACACCGTCACTTTCCTGAGCAGGGTGTTTGGGCTTCCCGATGCTCATTATTTCCACAAGTGGATGCTCAGATATTTAGAAACAATGAGCAAAAATGTCCCGGATCAACGTTTTGAATGGGCGGAGATTATCAAACACAATCTCTGGCAGCTTTCAACAACTCTCCACAACTAGGAGGTTCTACATGAACTCCTATGTAGTGTACGTTGCTACCTTTGAAAGAGACTACCTAGCACTGAATTGATGTGGGGTATGGCCCCAGGTTAGAATATATGAGTATTATCCAGAGTTAAGGCTGGAAAATAGTATAGCCCAATTCAGCAAAATCAATGATGCCTTCTTCTACGGTGTCATCTACCTCTTGAGGCCCAATATGACTCACTGTCGAATGACCAAGAGTGTGGTAACTACCATAGAGAAGTGGAGAGTGTTATTTATGTAATTCCCCACTTTCACCTATCTTAGGGCCGCCAACTTCTTGGGAGCCCACTAAATTACCTAGGTATGAAGGACCAAAGCTGATCCTATTGGAGCTGTCTAGATAGCTTATCACATACCATGAGAAGTGTTTGAAAAGAAAGAAGGGTGGAATGTCATTCCCCCTCACGGTGGGCAGGTACACCTATGCTTCACAAAGCAAAGCCTCGGGAGATGTTTACAGAGCTTGAATTTCTCAACTTAAAGCATAATTTCCCAGCGAGGCCAACCTTTGATCCTCGTAATTACCTTCTAAGGGAAAAGCTCGATCTAATTCATGTCCCTCAGATCGAAGATATCTACATCAATCTGTATCACGAAGTTGAGCTTAGAAGAAAGGACCACTCCTGGCTGGCCCTGGTAGAGATCATCCAATATGGTGTGGCCATTGTCTCGAAAGGTTTCCAAGCAACTGATCAAGAAGTTGATTAGGTTTATCTAGACATGGATGGGGACAATTGGCCATTCGCTGAGATTGATAGAACTAAGGCACCTCAGACTATTGAGGAAAGGGTTAAGGGCACTCTGTAGTGCACCGAGCATTGGTGCAAGAAAAATAGTCTCATCTACCTTGGAGTAGACTTCACCATGTCTCCCTTGGGAAATGCACCCGCCAAGCCAAAGCACTTGCCAAAGGGCAAGGGAAAAGATAAAGAGGGAGAGACAAGTACTGCACAAGAGGAAGCTCCTGAAAGTCCTCCTTCCGCTGCCAAAGAATAGGTAGTAAGCCTGATATCCCCCAAAGAAGAAGAAGTGGTAAGTGTTCCAATGGGCACATCCACTCAGGATGTTGCCACTACTACAACTATTGAGGTTCCCACTGTCCCCTCTCCCACTCCTCCTTCTCCTCCTCATGTCACTCAACCAACCACTCCTTTGGTTGTGTCTTCTCCCCTGCTTCTACCATTCCCCCTTCCTCTTCCTCCATCTTCTCTTCCCTCGTGGATCTATCCCCCAACATTTCTTCTCTCATCTCACAGATCCCTTCCACCCCGTGGTTTCCTCTCTTGTAGTGACTCCTATTTCCATAAGCATTGGTGTGTCAACTCCTTTTTCCATGCCGCCACCAAGTGTTTCGACACACTTCCCCATGTTCACTGCAGCTGCTCCTTCTTCCACCCCTGTTTCCTCCTCTCCCTCTGGTCCCACTCCCCTAAGTCCAGAATGGATCTCTGGACACCTGAGCCAATACAAGAGGAAGGTCCCCATTGCACCTATGGACTTCTCTATTATTCTGGCCAAAGGGCCTAAGAAGAAAAATGCCATAACCCACTTCTCTCAGAGCGTTTCAGTGAAAGGGTTATGGAGATCGCATACCCTGATCCCACCAAGAAGAAAGAAGATCTGTCTCCTACAGATTTTATAGTGACTCAGGTCACAATGGGAACATCCTCAGAGAGCCTGCAAGGAGAGGCTTTATCTGCAGTAGATGCCCTTTGCAAGAAGCTTCAGGAAGCAAAGAAAGAGAAGAGAATATTGAAAGAGCAAAACAAGCATCTTCTTAAAGCCCCAGTAAAGATGGGAAATGCACCTCCTAGTGCTGCCACCGAAACTCCTAAAACCCTTAGTTAGGAGAAGATAAATGAATACACCAAGGTTGGCAAGCAAGGTGTAGCAATGTCCACCTGAGAGAGAAAATCCTCAAAGATAGTGAGGAAGTGATCACAAAGTTCACAGAGCTGTATCAAAATATAGATCAAGCTAATAAAGAACTCCAGGTGATTGTAGGAACTATCTCCAAAGAGTTGGACCATGCTAGGTTACAACACGAGACATTCCAAAACATGATCGACCTCCCGAGTCAATGACTGACTAATGAAATTTGGCATCTTCAATCACCCGAGAGCACCCAATAAAATCCTTGCTGCTCTAGACTATCGGGTTGACCAAATGGAGTTTGTCTTAGAGAAAATAGACAAAATCAAGGAGGAAGCCTTGGATGCAATGCATCAAATGGATCAGATCATCTTAAGGATGTCTCCATGTTTTCTTAGCCCGTCATATGCCTTGAAGAAGGTAGAGGACACTATTTAGCTTTTCAAGGAGAACACATCACAAGTTTTAGCTTTAGAAGCCACTTTTGATATAGAATCTATCAACAACCTTTTGGCCTACCATGACTTTGTTGGATACCTAATGGAGGCAGGTAATGAATACTTCAAACTCCCGAAAAGACTCAGAGATGAACAAGATACTTGCAAAGTCATCGGTGATCACACCAAGGGTCCTGCTCAGGATCAACTTCAAATGATGGTTAGCAAATTCATGGAGTATCGAGCTCAATTCCACATTACCTCCCCTGAGCAGAAGCAAGACACTCCTTTCTAGCCGAGGGACACGAAGAATAGGCTCCTCCCTCTTGGGATTTATCCCATTTTTGTAATATTTAAAAGAATGTTGGCACAAATGATGACATCATCCATGTTGCACCATGGGATGTTGTCATCCACCAAATTGCCCCAAAGTCAACAGTTGACTTTTAGATATTTTGTAAATAGTTGTTGGCTCCTTTTTGCCTTCTTTCTCCTTCTCCTTCTATAAATACTTGGATACTTGTTGTATTCAAGTGGTGGACATTTTTTAGATGAAAAATAGAAGTGAGAAGAAAAGGCTTTGTACTTTTTGTAACAGAAAATATTAATACAAAAATTAAGACTTTGTGCTCAATGGATGTGTTATGAGCATTAGATCTTTCTTAAGTTAGATCTGTGTTGCTTTTCTGTTAGATCTATCTCTACTTTTTGTCATTTGCTCATCAGTATTGCTTTGTTCGTTTATGCAAGTAGGTTTGGCTTTGTTTACTACCAGCCCAAAACATAAACCCTCTGACCTTTCTACTTTGGAATTCATTTCTTTTCTCCCTTCAGATCTATCCTATCTCCATTCCTCCCTTCATTCCTTTCTGTTCATAGTCGAAAATACCCCTACCGGGATGAGATCCCAAACCCCGAAGGTAGAATATTGTGGGACTTGCATAGATTCCTACTAGTAGAATAGCAATAAACCAGTTTTGCTTTCTGTCTCAAAGAGGGAAATGCCCGCACACTATTGGCTTGTCTATCCATAGATCTCGCCCTCCCGATAGATTTTAGACCAAAATTTTTGGTGACTCCACCGGGAAAGAACCCAATCTATGTGAGTGTTATGACACTAACATTTTTTAAAGTTGCTGCGGTGACTAAGAAAATAAATAAAACTATGGAAATCACTACCTGTTTGCAAATCTTAACTTTTTGCTTAAAATCCAAAAATTTCCAAAAGTGATCCAAAATGAAATTTTCTTGAGATCCATAGATCTGGACCAGTTAGAAACCTTTAGTTCACTGAGTTTTTATAAAAACCCATATATTTCCATAGATCTGAGATTCTGATAGTTTTACAAATATTTTCAAACCTTTGTCAAAAAGTCAAATCTAAGATCAAAAATCAGCTTACTAAGTTAACCATCATTTTATCCTCGTTAATCTTTGTCATTAAACCACAATCAGTTTTCAAAAGAGGGATAAAATTAAATATTTGGAAAAGTACATGTTGCTGATTTTTGCCAAAAAAATCAGAAAATCAGCAAGTATAAACAAAAAGAGTTCTTAAATCTGCTCTAAAGACATTGCAGATCTGAAAAGATACACTGGCGGGTGAACCATTTACCCGTAGCAGGAGAGCCCATGGAGAATTTGATCCTACTTTTGATCTACTTCAATGGCACAACTTCAGTATTACACCAGCATGCTTCTCATCACTGAGTTCAGCTGATCAGTCAGCCAGAAGTGCCTCACCTCCACAAAAGAACCGGTTTTCGCAAGGTTCCTCCACATCCCTTTGCAGCGCTCTGTTACTCAACGGAACTACGCTCCTAGATCGTTTCTTCTTTCCAGCTTGTTCAAATGGAAGTACCATGGGGAAACACTATGGGGCCTCTTGCATTTCCACATCCAGTTCACGCACTCCCTCATGGAAATCGAAAGAATTTCCCAAGATTTGATGGGAGTGGAAATCAAAGCACAAATTCACATATATCTGCATTCATCATGTCATGCAGCATCTTGGATGTAACCCATGAAGATGTGTTGGTAATCCTCTTTTTAGATACATTGCAAGGACTTGTAGAAAATGGTTCTAGCATTTACCGTCGGATCTATCACCAAATTGGGCCACATTATGAACCGCATTTGAAGATAGGTATAAGCCTTCAGAATATGCATTTGTGTTACTATCAAAGATCACTCACTTAAAGAAGGATGCCAATGAAACCATTCATGATTTTATCACCCATTTCAATTCACTGATTAACCGTGTGCCACCTACCATGTTGCCAACTCCATAAAATCAAAAGTGTTTATTTGTGAACGCCATGAGCTCGAGAGTAAGTTTCTTACTCTTATAAGAACAAATCACTACCTTGGTCCTCGCTCAAGCTACATCCATTTGGATAGAAGAAAACCTACTTATATCTGGCGAGTTAAAATGAGATCCATCCAAACCTAAGGCTCCAACTCCTTCTCAAGCCACATAATCAGATCCGGCATTCCAGAAGATGGAAAACGACTTGCTCTCATTAAAAAGGCAATTAGCTCAAGATTCATCCTCCACTCCATACCGAGATACCCCATGGAGAAAATTCACTCCCAACAATGCCCCACAAAGGCCATGTTTACCTACAGCTTCTCCACGGTTGGCACTTGAGGCTCCTCTAGTCAATGCCCTAGTCGAGATCGAAGAGGAGGAGCAAATTTATGAAGCACCTTCGTCGCAAGGTGAAGATGATCAAGATGTCGGTGAACCAATTGGTGACTCTACAATCGGGTATATGGAATTTGAAGACGAGGAATCTGATGAAGAAGAGGGTACCCAAGGGTATGCAAGAGGACAATCATATGTCATTTTCACCCACTCATAAGGAAAAGAAGTAGAAGTTGCTTCCAAGATACAAAAAGAGAAGGTTGTGTCAAACATGCCTCCAACCATTACTAAAAGAGGTAATCCTCTTCCTACTCAACCTCCTATTAAGTCTTTTACGAAGAAATATTTTTCTCCCATCTCTCCTCCAAGTCAACCTTCTCCTATTTCCATAAAGACCAGTAACCCTTCCCTACCATCGTGAAATGAGGGACTCATTCCTTCATCAATGCAAACCTTGGTCGCATTCGACATAATCAATCACACTAAAAAGACCAAGATTCAAATGTCCAAGCCGAGTATCTTGAGTCTAAACTGATCAGCTTGTAAGATCAACCGAATATATCTAAAACTAAGCTTCCATACCCTCTCATATCTCCCTTAAAGGAATCCTTTCCACTCCTCCCCGCATCTCACATACATGTTGTCTCGACATCCGCATCGGGAAAAATTGAACCTTTTATCTCTCCCTCCTATTCAATGGTCAAAAACTAAGAAACAACGTAATTGATTCCGAGCTTCCAATAATGACATGCCGGTGAAGGTCACTCATGCTTTGGGCCTTACTCTTACCAAGCCTTTCAAAGAGATGTGATTCCATGGAAACCAAACAGTTTTGTTGATTAGATAGATCAAAGATGCACAATTTGCATTTGCAACGCTCCCAAAGAAAAGGGTGAAGATGACCATTCTCATTGTTGATATCCTAGTAGCATATGGAATTCTACTAGGAAGAAGATTTTACAGAGAATTTGATGTAGAAATTCATATGGACTAGTCCAAATCCAAAATCCCCATTAAGGGTGTAATGCAGACTTTGGAGCCTGAATCACAAAAGAAGTACCTGGTCACCAATTTTGACGACCCCAAAGCCCAAATCCTCTTCGAATCATCAGGGATGGGAACTACTTCTTATCCACTGATTTTGATAAAATGGATGTTCTCATCTAGGAGGAGGACCTTAACAAGATTTGGACACTGTAATTCAATGGCAGTTGTGCAACGAGTGGATGTGGCACTGGAGCTGTCCTGATATCTCATGAAGAGGATATTTTTCCTCTCTCTTTCAAGTTGTAGTTTTTCAATACAAATAATACTTGCTGAATATGAATCTTTGCTACTTGGCATGCAAGCTGCGAAAGAAAGGGGAATCAAGAACCTAAAAGTACAGGGTGATACTGAGATGATCATTAATCAAGTGAAAATAATATACCAAGTAAAAAACAAAAGGCTCAGGCATTACCACAATGTGGTATGGGACAACATTGAGGAATTCGATGGTTTCTCAATAAAATTTGTTCCAAGAGCTCAAAATGATATGGTTGATTCATTGGCCATCTCAGCATCCCTTATGCTCCCTCACCCAGGGTTGAAAACAAACACATATACCATTGAGGTAGTCTTCCACCCAAGCATGCCAGACAATTCTTAGCACTGATAGGTATTCAATGATGATAATCAACTTATTTCCTTTCTAGAGAAAGAAAAAAACTTCAATGAGCTCCATTTTGAGGGATCTACTTCTGCATGCCATGAATCAGTCACTGGTCAAGCGAACAAATCAAAATAAGGCGATGGCATATGTTAGCTCAAGGGAAATAAAATTCCGAAGGGTTTAGTCTCTCTAGAATGGTTGTTTGACAAACATGATCGTTTTGTCAAGAAGAAGTGGCAAGATGACCCTAAATCCTCTCTAGAAACTGATTTGGTCAACTTGGGTTCTATGGAACATCCACAGTTTGTGAACATCGGGAAGTGTTGTACACCCGAGGAAAAGTGGAAGTTTTTCAAATTGCTAAAGAAATATATGGATGTATTGGCATGGTCCTATGCCGATCTAAATTCATTCAAGCCTAAGGACGTTCAACATGACATCCCGTTAAAAGATGATGTCAAACCCTTTCACCAGAAATAGAGACATTACAATCCCAAGATTTTGGGTACCATCTAGGTGGAAATACAGAAGATGTTGGATGTGAGGATTATCTTTCCTATCCATCACAGTACCTAGGTCGCAAACATCATACCAGTATAAAAGAAGAATGGCGAGATACGCATATGCGTAGATTTTCACAATCTGAATCAGGCGTCCTTGAAGGACAACTACCCGCTGCCCATAATGGATCAGGTTCTGTAGGCAGTAACTAGTTTAGAGATGTTGTCCATGCTTGATGGTTTTTCAGGCTATAATCAGATTGAGGTCTCACCTGAAGACCAATTCAAAATAGCATTCACTACTCCCTGGGGCACATTCACCTACAAATCTTGATCAATCTTTGGTGCCACCTTTTAATGAGAAATGGACTTCACATTCAAAGGTATGATGGGAAAGGTCATCGTAGTTTATTTAGATGACTTAACTATGTTCTCTAAAAGTGAAGTGATCATTGTGATCATTTAGAGCAAGTATTGATTAGATTCCGAGAACACGGGATTTTTCTAAATCCAAAAAAATTTGTTTTCGGGTCACTGAAGGAAAGTTGTTAGGCCACATTTTCAGCAAGGAAGGAACAAAGATAGATGTCAAAAGGGTTAATGCTATTCAGAGCCTTACCTTACCCACACGCAAGACCAGTGTTCACTCCTTCGGAAAGGTGAATTTTCTCGACGTTTTGTTCCCAACTTCATTGAAAAGACTCATCACATATCAAATATGATGAAAGGGTCAAAAACTTTCCATTAGAGTGAAGAAGGAAAGGTATCATTCAAGGATATAAAATCCTACATCGCCCATGCACCCGTTACGGTATGTCCCAACTTCTCCAAGGATTTTTTCATGTAGAGTTATGCATCGGAGCATACTGTATCAGCCATCTTAATGCAAAAGAACTCTGAGGATGTTGAATCTGCAATTGTGTTCATGAGCTCTCCTCTCAAACTCTATGAGTTGAAGATGTCTCAGTTAGAAAAACACACCTTCACCATTGTCAAAGCAATAAAGAACTTCCAAAGACTACATTCTAAACTCTCATACGGTAGTAGTGCGCTTCCTAACACGGAAGTTAAGTCTATCCTAACTCAACAAGAGTTAGGAAGCTTACGAGGAAATTGGGTCGCAAAGGTCTAGGAGTATGATCTAGACATAAAACCAACCAAGCTGGTAAGAGGCAAGGGCCTATGTTAGCTTATGGCTGAAAACAAAGATTCAGGGGTACCTAAAGAGAAAAATGACTGCATCGACGAAACGTAAGGCTAGCTGGAGAAAGTTGATTCTCTACCTATGGTTCTATTCATTGCGACTAGCGACGAATGGTATTTAGACATTGCTTTCTTTCTCACTTACGGTGAGTGTCCAGCTCATCTAACTTCAAAGGAGAAGTGGACTGTAAAGCTCAGGGCAGCTAGATATGTCATATGGGATGATGGTTTATACAAGCGCGTATTGATGGCATCTTCTTGCGATGCGTTGACAAACCACAATAGATCAAATTGCTTGAAAGTTTTCATGACTTGGCTTGCAGTCACTTCTCCTCATCCATAACAACACATAAGATCATCCAGGCTAGGTACTACTGGCCAACACTATTTTAGGATACAGCCACCTAGGTAGCAAAATGTGAGCTCTGCCAACAGTTTGTCGACAAGCCAAAATTGGTTTCTTTTCTCCTCAGACCCATCATTATTGACGAACCATTCAGGAAATGGGGAATTGACTTCATCAGAGCACTACATCCCCAATCAAGTTCTAGACATATTTATGTCCTAACAACAATAAATTACTTCACCAAATGGGTGGAGGCCATACCTGTTAAGAATTCCACCTTTGAAGTTGTTTGTAACTTCATCAAAGAAAATATCATCATGAGGTTTGGCATCCCACACAAGATCGTTGCTAATAATGCTTCCAACTTCTCCTCATGGGAAGTTATAGATTTTTTCTATGAATATAGGATAACCTTGGCTCATGCCTTAGATTATTACCCCCAGGGAAATGGTTAGGCAGAATCCAGTAATAAGAACCTAGTGACCATCATACGGAAGTTGGTCGATGAAAATCAGCAGTCTTGGCACAATTCATTGTATGATGCTTTGTGGGCAGACCATATTACTCTAAAGAGGTCTCTTGGTATGTCACCTTTTCAAGTATTATATGGAATCAATGCTGAGCTCCCCATTTCCACCGAACTCCCTACTCTACGCTTGGCACGAGCAATCAAAGATGAGACTTTTCAAAATTCTCTTGAAAAGAGGATCATGTATCTAACAGAACTTGAAGAAAGGAGAGTAAGGGTGGTCGACAGGATCACCGAACATCAGAATCAAGTCAAGAGATTATTCGACAAAAAGGCTAAGCAGAGGGATTTCTAGGTGGGTGATCTTGTCCTTTTATGGGACAAGAGAAGAGAGCCAAAGGGCATGCACGAAAAATTTGACTCTCTTTGGAGAGGGCCTTTCAAGATCAAAAAGCTCAACAGAGAGAATAGATTTTATCTCTCATATCTAGACGAAACTGAGCTCCCACTTCCCTATAGTGGGCAACATCTCAAAATATTCAGGAAGTAGAGCTTACTCTCTTCTTTGTACAATTTACTTTAGTTGTGTGTTTATTTTTGTCGTGTGTTTGCTTTAGTTGTGTGTTTTCCTTTGTTGTCACCATTTTTTTACTATGAATCCCAATGGATAGGCACATACAGATCTAGGATTCTCTACCCTTAAGTTTTGCTCAAAGATAGTCCCTAGAAAGAGCTAGTTGTTATCCTGTAAAATTGACAAGGGCAATTTTGCAGGTAACCATACCAAATTTCCATTTTGGTTCCCTGTTGAGGTCCCTTAGTGTTTGGAATGGCGTAAAATCCCTTTCTAGAAAATCTAGTTTTTGAACTTGGTCATTTGGTCTTTTTTAGGCTGGGCACAGTTTTTATTTGCGTTACATCAACCAAAATTGCACCCCTCCTAATCCTTTAGCGCATTCTATTGAGTGTTAACATTTTGAATGTTGCGCATCTGAATGTTGTGCCTTCTAATGTTGCACCTTTCAAGGCTGCGCCAAGGCACATGCGCCATCTTGTCAACATTCAAAATGTTGCGCCCCTTGATGGTGCGCCAAAGCACTAAAAAGCAATGTTGACAATCCCAAAGCCACGCCTAGGGCACAAATATTTTCATGTTGACATCTATTTGGGTGCACCTTAGAAAAATTTGGTGGCGCATTTATTGCACCTTTTTCTATAAATAGGCGCATCCGACCTGTCATTTTCACAATTCAAAAATATGAAAAAGTTATTCTTCTGCACTTGTCAGCGCTCCTGTCAGCCCCGTGTATCACTTTTCTTCACATTCGTGGACCCCTCACCATTTCCTCTATCTTATATATTCCTGGTAAGTGGCCCTTGTTCTTCTTGTGGATTTTTTGTGGTATTTTTGTTTTTTTTTTTTTTGGAGTTTAGTGTTATTAAAAACAAAAATGAACCTATGAAGGTAATGCAACTCTAGCCCGTTTTGTAAATCAAACCCACCTTCAAACCGGTTTTACTCTCCTTCCAGATCTGCTAACCTGGAAGGCCTTGCCTCAGAATGGATCCCTGTCCCTTTTTCCTCTATTCCCCTCACTATCAAAATCTTAGTTAAAAGAGGCAAAAACCACAAACCTACCAAAAGAGAGAAAATTCTAAAATTTAGTGTAATCAAACCCACTGTTTTTATTTGGCACAAGCTTCATTACTGTTACACTAAACATAGTCACACCAAAGGGCGCACCGCCCCCACATGCAACATTGGCCTTTCCTGTATACCTTACAAATTCCTAACACAGAACAAGTGCAACTACATCTACGCCAACATTTGAATGTTGTACAAGCCCTACTCACGCCGCGCCAAACCAAATACTTAGTGCACCTTACCTTAATGATGCATCCTTTGAATCTGTGCCCCTTGGCACACCATAATGCTTTGTAACATGTACCACATCCACACTAAAGGTGCACCCTGAGACCTTGTTACACCAAAATAATTTGCGCCCAGTTAAAACCCTTCATATGGCGCAGGCGCACATCCATTGACACTAACATCTAAATGTTGTGTGTAGCTTTTCCGCACCTTGTGCCCCTTATGGAATTTTTTTCTTCCATGTAACACTTTCCAAAAGTGTGCCTTGTTATTCTGAGACCCTAAATCCTACAGTAAAGCTATGCCTTGCGCCCCAAAGATCATAAATTGCTAAATTTTTCATTTTGTAAGCTTTGATGGATGACTTAACAGCTAACATGGCTCTTCTACTGTGGACTTCCGTGCTTCTTCTTGTAGATCAACAACTGAACTTAGATCCACACATATCTTCATCAAGTAAGAAGCCAACTAAGTCCAAGGGCAAAGCCAAGCTAATAGAAGAAGAAATGAAGTATAAATACCAAAGGGTTAGGATTCTAGAATCCCTTGCAGAGTGTGACCTAGATATCAGAGATTCAGAGCTCGACCATATTGACATGGAGGATTTCTGGGCTAGAACCAAGAATTTCACGGGAAGCTCATGCATGGACAAATTAGTTGGCAGTGGTCTGCACTTTGCTGCAGGAATTCCCGTGAGCACATTCAACAACGAGTTCATGATGGTGGTGGGCTGTTGTTATAATAAGGACACAAGACGTTTCGAAAATGAGAAGGGAGAGGTAATAATCAACGTCACTTCTGGTACTTTGAAATCATGTTGGGTATCCCCACCACCATTATTTTATAGCCATAAGCCAAGATGGCTGCATGAAGTCATGGAATGAAAAAGAAGACAGATGTATGCAACTAATAAATGAGGTATATCTAAAAAACAAGAAGGTAGTGAGCATGTGGCCACAATTCATTCATCATAGTGACTTCTCACAAGTGCTGAGTGACACTGTCACTTTCCTAAGCAGGGTGTTTGGGCTTCTTGATGCTCATTATTTCCACAAGTGGATTCTCAGATATTTATAAACAATGAGTAAAAATGTCCCGGATCAACGTTTTGAATGGATAGAGATTATCAGCAACACAATCTCTGAGCTTCAACAACTCTCCACAACTAGGAAGTTCTACATGAACTCCTATGTAGTGTATACTACTACCTCTGAAATATACTACTTAGCATTGAATCGATGTGGAGTATGGCCCAAGTCATAATATATGAGTATTATCCGAGTTAAGGTTGGAAAATAGTATAGACCAATTCAGCAAAATCAATGATGCCTTCTTCTACAACGTCATCCGCCTCTTGAGGCTCAATATCACTCACTATCGATGATCAAGAGCGTGGTAACTACCATAGAGAAGTGGGGAGCATTATTTACACAATTCCCCACTTTCACCTATCTCAAGGTCACAAATTCTTGGGAGAGCCCACTAAATTGCTAAGGTATGCGGGAGCAAAGCTGATCCTATTGGAGCTATCTAGACAACTTATCACATACCATGAGAAGAGTTTAAAAGAAAGAAGGTTGGAATTCCATTCCCCTTACAGTGGGTAGGTATACTTTCTCTTTACAAAGAAAATCCCAAGAGATGTTTGCAGAGCTTGAATTGCTCAACTTAAAGCATAATTTCCCAGCAAGGCCAACCTTTGATCATCGTAATTTCCTTCTAAGGGAAAAGCTCGATCTAATTCACATCCCTCAGATAAAATATATCTACATCAATCTATATCATGAAGTTGAGCTTAGAAGAAAGGACCACTCCCGGCTGGCCCTGACAGAGATCATCTAATATGGTGTGGCCATTGTCCCGAAAAGTTTCCAAGAAACTGATCAAGAATTTGATCAGGTTTATCTAGACATGGATGGGGACAATTGGCTATTCGTTGAGATTGATAAAACTAAGGCACCTCAAACTATTGAGGAAAGGGTTAAGGGCACTCTATAATGCACCAAGCATTGGTGCAAGAAAAATAGTCTCATCTACCTTGGAGTAGACTTCACCATGTCTCCCTTTGGAAATGCACCCACCAAGCCAAAGCACTTGCCAAAGGGAAAGGGAAAAGATAAAGAGGAAGAGATAGGTACTACACAAGAGGAAGCTCCTGAAATTCCTCCTTCCACCTTTGAAGAATAGGTAGTAAGCCTAATATCCCTCGAAGAAATAGAAGTAGTAAGTGTTCCAATGGGCACATCCACTCAGGATGTTTCCACTACTATAACTATTAAGGTTCCCCTTATCCCCTCTCCCACTCCTCCTTCTCCTCCTCAAGTCACTCAAGAAATCACTCCTTTGGTTGTGTCTTTTCCCCCACCTTCTATCATTCCCCTTCCTCTTTCTCCATTTTCTCTTCCCTCACGGATCTGTCCCAAAGATTTCTTCTCTCATCTCAGAGATCCCTTCCACCCCCATGGTTTCCTCTCCTGTTGTGACTCCTATTTCCATAAACATTGGCTTGTCAACTCCTTTTTCCATGCCACCACCAAGTGTTTCGACACACTTCCCGTGTTCACTACAAACTACTCCTTCTTCCACCCCTATTTCCTCCTCTCCCTCTGGTCCCACTCTGCTAAGTCCGTAATGGATCTCTAGACACTGAGCCAATACAAGAGGAAGTTCCCCATTACACCTATATACTTCTCTGTTATTCCAGCCAAAGGGCCTAATAAGTAAAAGGACATAACCCGCTTCTCTCAGAGCATTTCAGGCAAAAGGGTTATGGAGATCACATACCCTGATCCCACCAAGAATAAAGAAGATATGTCTCCTACATATTTTACAGTGACTTAGGTTGTGATGGGAACATCCTCAGAGAGCCTGCAAGGAGAGGCTTTATTTGAAGTAGATGCCCTTTGCAAGAAGCTTCAGGAAGCAAAGAAAGAGAAGAGAATATTAAAAGAGCAAAACAAGCATCTTCTCCAAGCCCTACAAAAGATGGGCAATGCACCTCCTGTAGCTACCACTGAAACTATTGAAACCCTTAGTCAGGAGAAGATAAATGAATACGCCAAGGTTGGTGAGAAAGGTGTAGTAGTGTCTTCCGGAGAGAGAAAATCCTTAAATATACTTGAGGAAGTGATCATAAACTTCACAGAGTCTGTATCAAAATATATATCAAGTTAATAAAGAACTCCGGGCGATTACAGGACCTATCTCTGAAGAGTTGGACCAAGCTAGGTTACAACATGAGACATTCCAGAAGATGTTATACTACCCATTCAATGACTTAATGAAATTTGGCATCTTCGATCATCCGAGAGCACCCAATAAAATCCTTGTTGCTCTAGACTATCAAAGTTGACCGATGGAGTTTTCTTAGAGAAAATAGACAAAATCAAGGAGGAGGCCTTAGATGTAATGCATCAAATGGATCATATCATCTTAAGGATGTCTCCAGGTTTTCTCACCCCGTCATACGCCTTGAAGAAGGTAGAGGACACTATTCGGATTTTCAAGGAGATCGCATCGCAGGGTTTAGCTTCAGAAGCCACTTTTGATATAGAATCTATCAACAACCTTCTGGCCTACCATAAATTTGTTGGATACCTAATGGAGGTAGGTAATGAATACTTCAAACTCCTGAAAAGACTTAGAGATGAACGAGAGACTTGCGAAGTCATCGGCGATCACACCAAGGGTCCTGCTCAGGATCAACTTCAAACGATGGTTAGCAAATTCATGGAGTATCGAGCTCAATTCCACATTACCTCCCCTGAGCAGAAGCAGGACACTCCTTTCCAGCCGAGGGACGATGATGAATAGGCTCCTCCCTCCTGGGATTTATCCCATTTTTGTAATATCTAAAAGAATGTTGGCACAAATGATGACATCATCCATGTTGCACCATGGGATGTTGTCATCCACCAAGTTGCCCCAAAGTCAACAATTGACTTTTAGATATTTTGTAAAATGTTGTTGGATCCTTTCCACCTTCTCTCTCCTTCTCCTTCTATAAATACTTGGATACTTGTTGTATTCAAAAGGTGGACATTTTTTAGATGAAAAATAGAAGTGAGAAGAAAAGGCTTTGTACTTTTTGTAACATAAAATATTAATACAAAAATTAAGACTTTGTGCTCAATGGATGTGTTATGAGCATTAGATCTTTCTTAAGTTAGATCTGTGTTTCTTTTCTGTTATACCTATCTCTACTTTTTGTCATTTTCTCATCAGTATTACTTTGTTCGTTTATGCGAGTAGCTTTGGCTCTATTTACTACCAGCCCAAAACATAAACCCTCCGGCATTTCTACTTTGGAATTCATTTCTTTCTATTCACATTTGGAAATTCCCCTACCGGGACAAGATCCCAAACCCATGAAGGTAGAATATTGTGGGAATTACATAGATTCTTGCTTGTAGAATAACAATAAACCAGTTTCGATTTTACTGTCTCAAAGAGGGAACTACCATGCACACTATTGGCTCATTTATCCATAGATCTGCCCTCCCGACAAATTTTCAAACTAATAGTTTTTACAAGTCCCACAATAGTCTACCTTCGGGGGTTTGGGATCTCATCCTAGTAGGAGTATTTCTAACTATGAACAAAAAGGAATTAAGGGAGGAATGGAGATAGGATAGATCGAAGGGAGAAAAGAAATGAATTCCAAAGCGAGAAGGTCGAGGGTTTATGATTTGGGCTGGTAGAATAGTAATAAACCAATTTCACTTTCTTTGTCTCAAAGAGGGAAATGCCCTCTACACTGTTGGCTCGTCTATCCATAAATATTCCCTCCGATATATTTTCAGACCAACGAACCGATGATGGTTATGGGTAACGGCACTCGGTAGAGGCGGGTTGATAAGATTCACTAAGTTTTGATAATTGGGTTTGAGATGAGGTTAGGGAGAGATGGAAGAGGGCATAACGAGGTTATATGGGGATCTTAGGAACACTCGAAATATATATAGGCCAGGTATGGGTGGTTTTATGGTGTGGGTGGAGGAATGGTTGGGTTGAAGGGAAAGTAAATGGTAAGGGAGTGATGGTGCAAGTGGAAACTAATAATAGCAATAGAAGAACCTAACAGGGCATCAAGTGGAAATAGATGATACGAGTAAATATTGGTGTTCTAGGTCCAATGGCTATATGGTGGTGGTGATTGGTTAGTGCGATGGAGCTTGGTGCGGTAGTGATGCTTCCCATAATGTCACAAAGTGAGTGAAAATACTTCTAGAACTATCCTGGTGTGGCTATGGATTTTTGTAGCTAAGAAAAGACTCTAGTTCTACTTGCATGTAGTTATCTCCTCGTCTCCTTATTTTCAAAATATTCTAACCCATAAACAATGTTTCCAAGGTGAATAAATGGTAACCGACGATGGTTCCTGGGTTTCACCGTGTTAGTTTCGGGATGATCGACATTGGTTAAGGCGGGATTCCTAGGTTTACTAAAAATGGCGGATCTCGCATCATTTGGGTCAGGTTCGTTCCTTTATCCGTGGATCAGAATGGACATTATGTTTTATAAGCGGGAAGGTGGTTAGAGGAATAATAGGCCTTGATTTTTAGGGTTGGATCAAGTCTTATTAATTTATGGTAACATGTTATGAATAGGTCTATGGTGAGGTGTCCATTCATTTAATTAAAGTAATTACATTAATAATGGAGTGAGGATTGGTATTAATTTAATTATAAATAATTAAATTAATGTTAATGTAGGGTATAAGGATCATGGTTAGGTGAATGTGTTTAAGTTTTTGATTCGAAAGGGGGCCAAGAGGAGTGTGACCCAATTTTGGTGTCTACATTTTGCCCCTTTTTGTCACGTGGCTTGTATTGGTATGTGACAATGACAAAAATAGGAAATGGTTGTGTTGAGTGTAAGTGAAGGTGGTGTTTCCCCAAGTGTGGGTGATGGTAACCCCCCTCAAACTAGGAACCGATGAGGTGAGAGATGGAAGTGGTGAGTGGTTTGATAAAATGAGGAGGTGGGAAAATGAAGATCATTGGGCACATTAGGTAATGATAAAAGGTCAAATCGGGTAAACAGGTAAATGGGCCAAGGTCAAAGGTAGTGGTAGTTGAACATATGCACACGTTGGAAACTACGAAAGGTACCAAGTTGAGAATATTTCAAACTCTACGTCATCTAAGGTCAATAGGTCTATCCAAACAAGGTTGAAGTGATTCTAGTATCCAAGGTATAGGATATGGTGTGAAAACACAACAGAGGTTAGGTGCAAGAATGTTTAGGTATGTTCTGGTACACCAAAGGTCAAGTCAAGATAAACAACATGGCAATAGGCAAGGAAAGTTCAATAGGCCAAACAACATGATTAACCATGTTGCAAGGTATAGTGAGCATGGAGGGTCAAAGGTCACAAAAAGTGGTTCAGGTCAAGGTATATATGTAACGGCATGGTTAATGCCAAGGTATAGGGAAAATAACAACCCCTAAGACATAGCAAAGGCTAGGTAAGGGTAGGTTGGGGTTGTAGGTATGGTTCAATGGGTATCTAGGATGATAAAAGGGGATGTGGGCACAAATGGTTGTAGGAAAAAGGAAGGTTAGCAAGACTAAACAATTGTAAGGGTTGACTGATGTTAGTTATAGGGTGACCGACGTCAGTTGGCTAGGGCACAAATAGGACTATTGTCGGTTAGGTCGGGGTGGGTTTATAAAACAAAAATTCTGTATTTTATGGAATCATTGTTGTATTGTATCGTTGGAGAAAACAACAAAGTCATTTGACTTTTTAGTGCTTTTCGAGAGGAAAGGATAGGGCATTGTACTCAGCTAAGGTGGAGAGATCCAAGAGATTGGGGGAAATTTTATTGGTGGAGAGATTTGAGGTAGATTCTCGGTATGGCATAGGTAGGAGAGGGGTTGGGTGGACCACTAGTGCAAGAAGTGACCCAAATGTGCCTCCATGGAGATGGAGTCATGAAAAATTAAGATTCATTCATGTTCCTTATTGGTTAGGTGATTTGGTTTGTAGAAATTAGGTTTGGGTAGAAGTGGGTTTGGGGGAATTAAATTTGAATTTGGGAAGAAAATGGGTGAAATAGGAATGTAGGAAGGTGTAATTAGGTGAATGAGGGTGGGGGAGGGGTTAAGGGGGATTTGGGTAGGAATGGGTGGGTAGTTAAGGAGAAATGGGGAATTTTGAGAGAAATAGGGAAGGTTTTTACGGATTTTTGCCGTGACATTGGTGACGTCGGTCAAGGGTCAGGCTGATGTCGGTGGGAGTTAACCGGCATCAATCATAGATGGGGTGACCAATGCCATTTTTGGGAGATGGGTGTCGGCTAAGGAGAGCCTATGTCGGTTGTTATTAAGAGAAAAATGGGCTAGGAGATGAGGAAAAATGGGCTAGGAGATGAGTAAGGGTGGTTGGGTGAGGTAGGAAGTAATGCTTTGAATGAAAATGGGCGGGGTAATAGTTATAGGTGGGGGTTGAGGGTGATTGCGGGTATGGTCAAGGTTTAATAATGTGATGGTTTGTTGGATCCAGGTTAAGGACTAGTTATGGATGTGTGATAGGGTACCTCCACTATTAGTAGCAGTATGCAGGAGCACGATAACATAGGAGTGGAAACATGTGGCTGAGGTTTGCCTGATTGGGGTTAGACGCTACCAAAATGTAGTCCCAAATTTGATTTTTATGGTTGCCCTCATGGAAAAATGGGATTCAAGACCAACACATTCCGCTTGCCGACATGTGAGATGACCATCACCTTAGAGGATGTGTATAGGATCATATCGCTGCCAATAGTAGGGATGCAGGTGTATTTAATTTATCCGAGAGGCATCTAAGGAGATGATGCTAACTGGTGTTTTGGTGAGGGTCTCAGTGAGGTTGATGTCCTATAGCTCTAGTATGAGTTATGAAGATATGTACCGAGTCCATCCAAAGGAGATGAGGTTAGTAGTTTTGATGATGGAGGTAGTGTGTTGTTTTGCATTGCCAGATGCAGAGGGTGGGAGATTCACATGGTTATTGATGGGGGTTATATATGATATGATGGAGTAAAAGACCTAGTTTTCTTGGGCACCAACCTTCTTGGTGTAGTTGTACAGAGAGTTTTGGGCCTATGGGCAATTGCGGCGGTTCAGCCTATGTTGCACCTTCCTACTACACTGTTGGGCATATGAGAACATCATGTGTGTGTGTCCAGTGGGCACGCCCAAACTCGATGAATTTGATCCAATTTTTGTGCTAGTGGGATACAGCAATGGGTACCTATGATTGTAAAGTGCTGAACTTTCGTGGCTACACATGATGTAGCCTATTACATGCGTTTACTAGAGGGGTTATCCGGCGTGGACATCACTTGGAGGCCATATGTTGGATTTCCTTCATACGGTAGATGGCCATGGAGCTGGATGGATTAATACTTTGGTGAGATGGATTCGGGGTGTCATCTTGGTGAGCATGAGATGATCCCCATTAATAAGGTTAGGCAACAGTTAGGATTTCCCCAAGATATACCTCTATTGTTTCTATAGTACATAAGGGACGATGTGGAGAGGCCTATGCCTCTGCCACATCCGACGGTGCCTATAGGGTAGAAGGAAAAGGTGGTAGATCAATATATTGATGATGCCAAATTTATAGATAGGTACAGGATAGTGGTGGCGATAGCTACAAGCCAAACCACCAAAGCTAGGGCAGGCCGAATGCTGGATACCATCACGGTTCGAGAGAGACACCTGCAGGGGCGGTGGAAAATTTGGTCACACAATTGGGGATAGTGCAAGGATAGCTAACGGGGTCGAGGCACATGTTTCTATGTTGCAGGCACAAATTATAGCCCTACAAGGCCATGTACCTACACAGGCACCCACACAGGCTCATGGAGAGGGTCCCATTTCACGAAAAGGGGTAGGGCATGGTCCTCGACATGTACATGGTTAGAGGATGATGGCACCACCAAAAATAGTACCTATGGATAGGTTTAGGGATGCCTTGGTTGTGTAGACACCAAAATTGGGTCACACTCCCCTTTTTCCCTAGTCATATAACTAACTCAAACATACTCACCTAGCCATGGCCCCTTCCACCCCACATCTTTATTAATTTAATTAAATTAATATATATCCTCACAATATTTAATATCTAATTACCTTAATTTCTACCCCACCACCTCACCTAGACACCTCATCCAACCACCTCACCCTAGACTTATTCTTGGCATGTTTCCATAACCAATAATAACTAAGTCTTACTTTCTTTAATGAGCTATGATTTGGTCTAACACTAAAATCAATCCCTAAAATATCTCTAACCACATTCCCACTCATTAGAAGGGAAATTTTTGTTCTAATCCGTGAGAACAAAAACTAATTGGGCCCAAGAAATTAGAAAGATCTACCCATTTTAGTAACCCTAGGGAATCCCACCTTAACCGACATCGGTCACCCCTAAACCGACGTCGGTCAACATGGAACCATCATCGGTTGTCATTTATTCACCTAAACAACCTTGTTTTTGGGTTGGGACATTTTGAGAGAAAGAGGACAAGAAGAGATCTGCATTCAAGTAGAACCAGAGTCTTTTCACGTACCTAGACATCCACAGCCAACACCAAGACAGATCCAGAGGTATTGCATCCACGAGAAGGGTTCCAGAGAGCACTATTGTGGCACCAAAACCATTCTTCTTATCAACTTCCATCAACATTCATCCATTGATTCTATACCACAATAAGTATACCTTTTACCATCATAGTATATTTCAAAGATAACAGCCTCGTTACTTCAGTTATCAATTTATACTTTGCATGTTCTTTTCCAATATTCTACCTACTTGTAAATGCCGCCATTCCTCTACCCACACCACTAAATCACCCATTTTCACCTCCCATACCCCTTTGAGTATACCTAAGACCTTTACAGACCTCCCCATCCACCCTTCCATCTCTTTTTAGCTCCATTTCAATCCCCACAATCAGATTTTATCAAATTCCTTTCACCCTAACCTTACGGTCGCCATTTATTCATGACCGTCATCGGTTATACCCAACCGATGTTGGTATTTTTTTTTACACCTTTTCCAATAATAGAGCCAACCTACTTTCTATCAAGTGACCCAAACAACCCAAAACTTGACCCTGACCAGATCCAACACCCTAACAACTACCTACCCTTCAAATCTGACTATAACCTAGCCTGTTATATTAGATTTTCTTATTGTTCTTGAATGAGATACCTAAATCATATCAAATACAGTAGGAATTTACTTATTTCTCACATTAGTTTTTTTAAATATTAGCTTCATAGCCATCTAGGGAGTATCACACTTCCCGGATCTAACACACTCTAGGCAGTCCACTGTCATATATTATTTAACTATTCTTTGGTGGTCTTGTTTTCTATTACAGGTAGTTCCTCCTATCCAAAAGGAATCTCTCACAATCGGCATTGGATCAAGAATTCAGAACGCATGCATCAACCTCCAACCAACCCATTTAATAGGTATTCCTCCTTGGCCCTTACCCTTATCTATTTTGTCATTCAAAACGTAAAGAAAATAGTGAAACATTTTGGCATGCCCAGTGGGACCCATCAAGGGTTCTATTGCATTTTCTTCATTCCTAGGTAAAATTTGTGTGTTTGTTTCCCTTCAAAATCTTACACATTAATCTTCTTCCTTGGTAATCTTCTCTTCTTTCTAATTGCTCTAAAGGATACATTTTCTTTTGGTGCATTTAAAAAGAACCATTCTTCTTGATTTTTTTAGTGAAAGAGCATACCCTCTCCTATTCACCATTTGTGTCATCGAACATAATATTTCGATTTGGGATTAAAATTGGTTGCATTACATTCTGATTTGCTGCATTTATCTCACATTAAAATGAGGGCAACCTATATGTTGGAAGTCATGCCCAACTGATAGTTAACATAAAGAATCGTAGAAAGCATATTCTCTTTCTCTTTGTATCTTAGCAAAATTGCACAAAATTTTAAATATACACATATTTCTTAAGCAACATCTTACCTAGGAACGCCTATTTGTGATCACACAATCAGATTGGAAGATACTCCCACTCGTTGCCTCTGTCAAGTCATCATCTCAGAGGACGGCCCGCCCCCACCATAACATACATGAAACCTCTCCTTTTAGATATCATTCTTCATAGACGTCTTCCTAACCAAAAACTCGTTCTAAATACACACATCGCTTATAAATAGCATAAGCTAAACAAACATAAGAAAATCATTGTTAGGATCATGTTTTTTCTTAGTGTTCTTCTTGACTTGTGTTTTGAGGTGTGAGACTATGACTCTCCATTTTTATTCTTCCTTGCACACTCCACCATCATAGTTGGAGTATTCTGACTTTTTCTGAGTGTGTCAGGCCCCATCTCCTCATTCTTAGGTTTCTGAGTTTGATTCTTCACTTAATTTAATTCACAAAACCCAATTTCTTCATTTCTTTCTAATTTCATAGTCACCGACGTTGGTCCAACGAACTATCACCAGTTCACATCTAATTGTCATCAATTAAACCCTAACTAGTGTCAACTTCTGGATTTCTAGTTACTTTACCTAGAATAGCCTTCATCACTCTTTTTGTTCTGTTTCTAGCCCTCAGGGCATCATCATATTTCTCCCCTATTGATACCTACTATCATACATAGTTTCCCAGTACACATCCAACATTCTTGTTTCATTCTTTGAGACTGGTTTTCTTCCACAAGTGACCAGTATTAGTTTTGGTAACCGTCATCAGTTTTCCCTCAACCGTCACCGATCAACTTGACCATCGTTAGTTTCCTATGTTTAATTTTCAAATCTAGACATTGACCATATTCACCTTCTCAGACCCCATTATTCTTTGTTCCTACTATTTTTTGTGTCATCTACAGAATACATTCTTACCAGGTTAGCACTTGTTCACATGGTGTTGAATCGTAGCTAGACTAATGCCCTCATATTCCATACTAGTCATTAACCACTCCCACCTAGTCCCTCACCACATTCCATCAATCTAACCTTACCTACCACCATTTCTACACGTGATAAAGAATTTTCACAACTCCTTGATTAGAATATCACATCCTTACAGTTCTACCTTTCCCACTCTTCCACCCGAGACTCCTTAGGTCAGTTGATATACGGCATGCCAGTATCCATCTCTCCTACCCTTATTCCTACTTTTGCATCATCCCCTAATAATTTGGTGTTACCCTCACCTGCTTCACCCTCGGTAGTTTCGCAACTAGGACCCATACCCACCATGACCGCTACATCTGTAGTATCACTCATGCCTATTGTATCTATTGTCCCCTCATCAACCACCTAGGCCATAGCCCAGTCCACACCCATTGTCTCAAAATACCCATTGTAACACAACCACCCATGGTGTTGGTGACCCCTACTCCATTCCATAATCTTGTCCTCTCCATCCCACAAACACGCCCCCAATTACTACTAGAGTCACGACGACCATCCCACCTACATACACATACTATCAACAACCCCTATCTCGTTTGTCACCCATTCTAGATACATACCCTCTATATCAGTCCCCTATTCTCAACCTCCCTATTTGGCATCACCATATAATGGAATGTTGCCCACATAGACAGGTTCAATACCAGCCCCCTTATGCCATAGGAGGAACCCTTCCACCACAACCTACCAATGACCTCATCAAGTTAATGATGGAAAAGATGCAGACACTAGAAGCATCGGTTTCGCTCACGCAATTCCCTCACTTATGATGACATTTGTAATGATCCTACTCACCCATCCATTCCTATTCAACCATACCCCGTACATTGGGAAATTCTAAAATTCAACTACTTCAATAGCAAAGAAAACCCACAACAACATTTGCGATCCTTTAAACATTAGTGTTACCTGATTTCCCATGTTGACACTTTACTTCTGAGGACTTTCCCAATGTCCCTGACAAGACCTGCATTGGAATGGTACAGTGGGCTACCACAACACTCCATCTACTCATTTAATCAAGTAGCCCAAGCCTTCCTTGATCACTTCTCCATGAACATTGTTAAGAAGGTTACCATGACTGATCTTTATTCCACACAATAGTATGATGATGAGTCTATCGCTGACTTTGTCACTAATCTGGTGCAACCTAATAAAGTAGATCACATCTCAATTACCTCAAACCAAACTCATAGAGCTATTTAATCATTCTTTTGCTAAACACATCTCACTAACCCTACAGTGCTGCACCTTTCACACTTTTGACGAGGCATTCACCATGGAATGAAAATTTAAAATTTATGCTATCAAAGAAAAGAAGATTCAACTTCGTAACAAGAACATCACATTCAAATCAAATGATGCTTCTTCATCTTCAAAACCCCAAAACAACTATTCAAAACCCAAAGGATCTTGCCAATGCCATAATTCTCAAGGCTGGCCCCCCTCATCAATCAAACCCAGCCAAACCCCTTCTAATCTCTCTCTTGTCCAAGCTTTCCAGTTTAGACGAGAACAACGAAAGTACACTTCCATAGGAGAATCTTATTCTTCTATTTTGGAAAATATTGTTAAGGCTAGTGCCATTACCCTTCCACCTATAAAACCACATATTGGTTTTGATCCTGAGCAACCCATGCCCGCATGGTATAAGGAACATGACTTCTACAACTATCATCATGTCAAAGGTCATAATGACAATAATTGTATCACCTTCAAGAATATCATCCAAGAAATGTTAGACAACAAAGATCTAGTCTTAGATAGCCTGAATGCACCCACTAACCAAAACCTACACATCTTCAAGAAGCCATTCCCTAATCATGCCCCATCTTCCAACCAAGTTGGTGATACCTCAAACAATGATAGTAATGTCCGTGAGGTCCATGCTATTTTTAATGACATACCATTTTCTTCCCAATTTCCTCATGTGCCTTTCATAAATGAAATATTAGCCCGAGCTCCCCTACCTACACAAGAGACTATTTCATCTACTCCTCCACCAATAGAGGAACCACCTTCACTTCCTTCTTCACCCGTGGAAGATCCTATAATTAGCACGCCACCTTTGACCCCTCAAATATCTGAAAAATTGTCAGTGGTACCTCTCCTACTCATAGAAGATGCAGGTCTTCCACCTACACCAACACAAGGAGAGTCCACTTCATCTATTCCATCCTCTCCTCTACGCATAGAGGATTCTATATAATAACTAGTTCCTTTAGGTGACCACTCACCATCACACCTTTAAGATCCTATTGACCTACTTTTGTCTCTCTTACCCACAGAGTCTGAGGCTAGCCATTTCCATGTATCTCAATGACATTTTACAGGATTTCCACTTGATTCACGTCATCCCCGCTTATAAAGGTACCATTTTCATGCTTTCGATTGCTGGATTATGTCGATAGATCCTTACTTTGGGGACACCTTCTACTTCCTTTTTCAGCACAAATGCAATTGTCACTCGCTGACACCTCCACTATCTATCCAAAATTGTTTTGAGAAACCAAACCAAACATAGCCACAACTATTACAATACCTTCCACATCACCACCCATAGCCCAACATACATCTACACGCAAACACTTACCCATGCCTATATCATCTCCCTTACCTAAACCTATCACTACCTTAGGGGTCATACCGATAACAAGCCTTACTCACCCAACCATCAAATTAAATTTATCCACATCTTCCAAAACTAACACTAAACTTAACTTGACCCCTAAAAAGAAGATCCAACCTCATAGACCTCATAAACCAAACTCACCTACCACACCATTCTTTTCTTCACCCCTTCCATCTATCCTAGGACCTCACCCCTCGACCCTAGCCAAGAAACCACCATCCACCGGTAAAATAACAATGCAGCAACCCATTTCCCCATCACGGACCTCTAATTTCTTGATGGAGCACACCTATGCTTCTATAACTAATGAATGTCTTTTTACCTCACCCATAACCTTCTTACCACCCATACCTCCACTACCATCAATAACTTCTTCACTACCCATGACACTTTCTTCCCTTTCACTCATGCCTCCTACCCAACCCACACCACCTACCTCCACAACACCTTGGTTACCCCCATGGGTAACCTACCCTCTTCCACCATCGACTTTTCCCTCCACATCTCGTACACCTGTATCACCTTTACCCAAAAGGATGCAACCTAAAGCTAAAAATCTGTTATCCTCCAATAAGGTAGTTAAACCAACCAAACCTTCCATCACCAGTTCTTCTACCATGCCCCTACCCAAGTAGATACAACCAACACCTAAGACCATGCCACACACCAAACTAGTAGACCAACCTACTCCCCCTCTTGTAAAGAATCTTCCTCCACAATCAACCACACTTGTACCCAAACCCACATTCACCTCCCATTGTGATCCACTAGCAGGGTCCTACACCAAAATCCTAACCAATCTCCTTGAAACTTCTATCATCACATTACCACCTCTTAGACCTTACGACCCACTCAAACCCAAACCAAAAGGGTTTGACAAAACCAAAATTTGTGCCTACTATCATGTGCCAGACATGATGTAGAGAACTGTAAGGCTTTAAAACCGCTCTTGTTCAATTATGTCCTCCTGAAGAAAATTTTGATGACAACGATCTTCTTGACGAAGACCCCATTTCACATTAGTCAATTTCCACAGATCTTCTCCCATTACCTACTCAACAACCAAAATCTCCACCCCACAATTCTTGATCCACCCCGAGATTCGAAATGAACATGATTTGTATAAGAGAGTTGGCCAAACCACCACCAAAATGCCAATGTGCCCTACTCGATTCATAACGATCATATCGACCACTAGGGTTTTTCCCTCATGCCGCTATATCTTACATGACACACCCTCTTCATCCACCTCCCCTCATATTAACATGATCAAAATTTACACATGTGCTCGTAAATACAAGAGCAAGGAAAAAGCAATTGGCTCATCAAACAACCTTGTACCAAACATACCATCCACACCCATACCCAAAGTCATCATTCGAGTTCCTGCATATCCTATTTCTAATGGGGTCACACACCCCACAATGCTAAAACAACTACACCAATCCCCTCAAAATGTCTTTATATGACCTCATCTAAACCTTAGAGTCACATTTTCAAGCCCTCATGGAGGTCATTCAATCTGTTGAAGTATTACCAAATTAGCCCACACCAGCTTACCTCCATCATTACCTCTCATCACGTAGCCACTCTCACTATGTCTACATCTTCCTCTACACCTCCACCTACTCGCCAAGTGGTCACCCTCAACTTTTTAGATGAAGAGATTGCTCCTTTGAGTACAACGACCCCGACCCCACTCTTTTCATCTCTGTATTTATCTATAATATACACATACGATGTGTTATGTTTAATGGTGGTGCTAGCATTAACATCATCTCCTCCAATTTATATGACCAAATGCGGATACCGCTAATTGCATGCATTGTAAACCCCGTTATGCTACATTCATTCAATGACGTCATGACCTCTACCCTGGGTACCATTGTTCTCCATGTCCGCATGGGCCCCTGCACTTTCCCAAAACTTTTCTATGTTCTAGAAGGAGAGTTCCAATATAACTTGCTTCTCAGCCGACCTTGGATCCATGCTATGGGTTGTGTCCATTCGAATTTACATCAATGCCTCAAATTTGAACACGAGGGACATAATTATACCATCCCTACCGACCCATCACCTTTCGAGACCTGTAACATGCTATATCAACCCAATGATTTTCTTGTGCCGGTAAAGGCATCTCGCCATTGTCACCACTACACCTTCACCCACAAGCCCATCCACTAAAATTTCCACTACTTCTGCTACATCTAACCTTGTTATCCCCACTGCAGTTTTAGCCTCTACCATCGGCGCACTTATTTCCCCAACGCTAGTGAGCCATATATACCGCTACCAACTACTGATCCCTTAGAAGGTGTTTTTCAATGCCTCACTCTAGGGGAATACCACCTATACAATATCGATACCTTCCTCACCCCACAAGAGTATGGGAATTTGTGTCAACACCCTAGCTATGACATCCACATTGGTGATGTTTTTCCTTATGGCCCTCCCCACCTTCGCACCAACCTAATGTATGGGGGACTTGATATTTCCACCTATAAACCCAAACCTCCATCCCAAGCCCAACCATTTTCATCTAACCTACACTCCCTCACTAACCACCACTTCACTCACACTTTCCTCCATCGGTGCACGTGGAAAGGATTTGGCTTCAAATTTTATGAACAAGGCCACCATACTGTCATTTCCTATACCTCTCGTAAACACAATGACCATAGTGGCATTGGTTTTGACACTCCACCCTCCAAGAAGGTTCACGTCGACCTTATCCAGGATGAGAAATCTTCCCCCTCTCATTCACCCACATTACCATCTTCACCCACAGAGTCCATAGATCCCGAATCTATTCCTCCTAACTTTTTTTTGTTCGTAAACACCATTTCCTTGGGACCGCTGACCTATCAACGTGATGGCAAAGCTCCCTCTTCTCTCTCATTCCTATATCCTGACATGATTGATGATGATACGCCTTCAATTAATGTCATTCAATGTCATGATGATGAGTCCATATTCACCTACCTTGGTGTAGAAGACTCTTATATTCATTGGCCATTACCCTCGAGATGCAAACCGTGTCTAACGAATTGACCTTCAAAATTCACATTAATACTCAATACAACCCGCACATTTTAAAGATCGGTCAAGTCTTAGATGTTACTAAATAGGAAGCCTTCACATATTTCCTTCAGGACCATAGCAATGAATTTGCCTAGTCCTATGCTGATATGCCCGATATTGACCCAAAAATCATGGTTCACAATATCGTAACCATTCATGATGCCAAACCCATCAAACAAAAGTTGTGGAAAATGCATCCTCGCATTGCTCTTCTAGTCAAAGAAGAGCTTCAGTGCCTTCTCTCAGTTTCCTTCATTCTACCCATTGATTATCCCCAATTTATTTCTAACATCATTCCTATCACAAAGGTGACAAGGAAACTCCACATTTGCACAGATTTCCATGACCTCAACCTCACCTATTACAAAGATGATTTCCCACTACTAGGAATTGACCAACTAGTTGATCTCACCACTGGCCATGATATGTTATCTCTCATTGATGGCTTCTCGGGCTACAATAAAATATTTCTAGCTCCCGAGGATCAACAAAAGACTACCTTCATCACTCCTTAGGGGACTTTCTACTATCGATTCATGCCCTTTAGCCTCAAAAATGTCAATGCTACATATTAACGAGCCATGACTTACATCTTCCATGACATCATGCATCACATATTGGAAGATTATGTCGATGATCTGCTTGCTAAATCTAAGCATAAAACTAAACACCTTCCCATTCTTAAAGTCATCTTTGACCACCTCATCAAGTATTGTGTTCATCTTCAACCAAATAAGTACGTCTTTGTGGTACTTTCTGGAAAACTCCTAGGTTTCATCATTTATTTGCATGGAATATAAGTCGATCCTGCTAAAGTCAAGGATATTCTTGAAATTCCGTCACCCACTAATCTCCATCAACTTCACAACCTACAAGGAAATTTGCAATCAATTCTTCATTTTATCTCACAAATGTTCGACCATTGTCAACCATTCCATCATCTTCTCAAGAAAGACATTTCATTCAAATGGGATGATGAATGCCATAAATCCTTTGAATCCTTGACACAATACCTCCTTCAACTACTAGTGCTCATTCCTCTTAAGGATGACCAGCCCTTCTACCTATATATTTATGCCACCGACCATTCTCTAGGTGTCATGCTCGCTCTTCGCGATGACCAACACCGAGAGCAAGTAGTTTATTACATAATTCATACCCTTTTTACTACAAAACTAGATATACCCATGCCGAAAAAAATTTCCTCGCCTTAGTTTATGTCGCCACCAAAATCCGTCATTACCTAATCAACCACAAGACCTTTTTCATTACTAACACTCGACCCATTACACTATATGTATGTCAAACCTTATCTACATCAATGTGTTTCACGTTGGATTATGCTTCGCCAACATCAACCTTGAATTCATCCATCAAAAGTTAATCAAGTTCCGGATATTTCGACCAATTGGCAAACGCACCTATTTCTAGGAATCAACACTCTAACTTTGACCTCCCAAATGAGTCTATAGCTACCCTTTCCATGAATGAACCCACTTACCAAATGACACTCTTCTTCGATGGCTCCAAGTGTCAGTGTGGGGATGGGACTAGTGTTATCCTCATTCTCGCTTGATGGTGAACCTATGCCTTTGTCTTTCAAACTTGATTTGTATTGTACAAACAATATTTTTGAATACAAAGCACTCGTATTGGGTCTCTAGGATGCTTATGCCTTAGATGTTAAGTCAATCAACATCTTTGGTGATTCTCAATTGGTCATAAACCAAGTCAATGGTATATACCAGTGTTGTAATGAGATAATTCAAAAGTATAAGCATCACGTAGACATACTATTGACCACCTTTCATTGTTATGCACTTCAAACCACCCCATGTTCTACCAATAAATTTTTGGATACCATGGCCTATTTGGCTTCTCAGATACCTGCTTCACCCACTGACTCTAAAATATTTGTCACCATATAAAGACTACAATCACCCTCTTATTTACCTCATGAATTTTACTTCGTCAGAACCGTTACCCCTGACCCACGTGACCTTTGGTATAAGCAATATACAGACTATCTTTCCCTTTCCATTCTACCCACTGATCTCACTTACAATGGAAAACGTGCCTTTCTTAAAAGTGTCTCCTGTTATGTCATCACGGGTGGTCTTCTTTACAAATTTTGTTTTTACAAAGATTATCTTGCGATGCCTTACAAGATCTAAAATTCCCTACACCATTAAGGAAGTCCATGATGGAATTTTTTTGGAGGTCACTTTCGTGGTCTTGATGTCACAAAAGGAATTCTTCTCCTAGGCTATTACAAACCAACCCTAAACCATGATCACAGTTGATTATGTCAAATGCTTTGCATGAAATGACAACAACATGTTAATCTCCATCACACACCTAGTCATGCCTTACAGTTCACATGAGACCTTTGACCTCTCTATCAATGGGGTTTGGATCTTGTCGATGAGATCAACCCCCATTCTTCACAATGCCACCAATGGATCATAACCACTACCGAATATTACACTAAATGGGTAGAATCCATTCCCCTTATTTCCACCAAAGCTGAGAAAATATGTGAATTCATCAACCATCACATCTTTTGTCGTTTTGGTGTCCCTCACCGCATTATCACTGATAACGGAAAATAATTCAAAAACAAAACCCTACACAAACTATGTGATGTTTTCGGCATCAATCTCACTTTCTCATAACCTTATTTCCTACAAACAATTGGTCAAGCTGAATCCACCAATAAAACCTTGAACAAAATTCTTATGAAGATAGTCAACGATACTATGAAAGATTGGCATACACACATTCCTTTCACCTTGTGGGCTTATCACACTAGTATTCACACTTTGACTACTGCCACCCCCTTTTCTCTGGTCTACGGTACTGAGGTTTTCTTACCTCTCGAAGTCTAGATTCTATCTCTCCACATCTCACTAGAAGACATGCTCAACAATGATGAATTTTACCAGGATCGTTTGGCCCAACTTGAGTTATTAGATGAGCATTATCAATGCTCCCGACCATCTCCAAATCTACCAAAAACGTATCAAATGTGCCTATGCCAAACGTGTTTATAAACGAACCTTTCAAGTCGGTGACCTCTTCCTGAAGGAAAATCAACATGTAACCAAAGAGGAGAAAAGTAAATAGGGAAAAATTTCTCCTAATTGGCTTGGACCCTATATCGTTACCCATGCCTATGGATTAGGTTCTTATCATTTGTCTTCACTTGAAGGTAAACCCAACCTGAGCCCCTTAATGCCTTGCATATTCAACCATTCTATTATTGATATCAAGTCCTATATCACTTTATGTCAGTTGATCACTCATCCCTTGAGTGTTGTTCACCTTCCATATTACCCATTTTGAGGATCCACAACTAAACAAGAATCATGTGATTACCCATCACCTTTTAGCCTTGTCTTCAATATGAGTACCATGGCTCTACTCATATCATGATTCTCATGGATACTTTTCATCTTCTTCAAGATGGAATCCCATGGTCATTCATCACTCGAAACCACCTCTTCCATAGTTAATATTTGTGTGCTATAGTCTTGTCTTCTAAACAAGAACCTAATCATCCTCTATAGTCTTGTCCATGACTTAAACATTTAAAAACAAAAAGGGATACTACTCCTTGAGTCAAAATTCTAGAAAAATATGAATCCCTCAAAAAGGAAATATCTTCTTTATATTCTACCATTATCAATAGACTGCTCCCTTGAAGGACAGCTATATACAGTCATTACAAACATATAATAAATATTTAGAAGCTTCCCGCATCAATCAGCTTCACGAAGACCTCAAGGAGATAATATACCCATCCCATATAGACTTCTCACATCAATCAGTCTATTAAAAACAAATAGATAAAGAAAAATATGAAATTTTCATCATGGACTTGTTTATTTTTTATCCTAGTTTTCTTGCTAAGAAAAACATCCTGTCGTACACTAAGTTACGCTAAACCACTCATTCTCATCTCATCTACCTTCTTATCCTAACTCCCTCTCTACTAAAGGAACTCACCGCAACCGTGACATTTCATGATTATGTGATTCTCTTCACCCTTATAATAGTCTATTATGCAATGCCTTTAGGTATTTTGTTCATGATCCCCTCTTAGGTTTGATCAAATCTTTAGGGTTCTTATCAATTAAGTGTCTCTTTTACCACCTCTTATCATTCACCTTCCTCATTACTTTTTGACTATCCTATACAGGGCTAGATCATTAGCACCTCTATTTAAAAATTACTCGACCACACCTAGGATTTAAACTCAATCATGCCTATGACCTAGATTCACCCATTCCTAGCACCCATCAACCCATTCCACTATTTTACCCTAATCTTCCCTAGCTTATGGGAGAACTACATCGGTTTAATGTCCCTTTTCGTGAGACTATGTAGGTAGCACTTCAAGGGTGTGGGGCCCTTGGAGGTTATCTCAGCCACTCTCTACCCTAACCAATTCCCTCTTTCCCTTTCCTATTCACATTCTACCCTAGTTAGTTTCCTTTCTATATCAATAATTGGAAATTACACCCAACAAGCAACAATTGTTACACATATTTACCATCATAATTTACACATTCATTTCATCTTGTCTACAATTTCTTTACCGTAATCATACATTTTCCTATAAATCATCTTAACATGATCCACACCATCATTGATTGCACAAATTAATGAATTAGAAACTCAATCCATGCCTAAATAGACCTGACTCAATCCATGCCTATGACTTGACTCCATCCATGCCTAAACAGACCTAACTCCACCATGCCTACATGACCTTGACTCTATTAGGCCTAATCCACTTGATTTCCACCTATCTATATATAGTAATGCAAATTAAAACATGTACACCATCCATACTATAAACACCATCATCTATAAATTAGATAGTCTGTATAAAAATACATGTGAACATATATACCAATAATAATCACAATCTCTCAAAAGATCTCATATACAGCCTCACCATCTTCGACACGCAGGCTAGTATATGATCAAAAATAACAAAAACTCTCATCTACATCCTCACTCTCTTCGGCATGCAAGTCAGTATATATCAAAAATAAACAACTATACAAAACAGGAGGTATATACGGCTATTAGACATAACCTTGATGGATATCTTCCATATCTATCTCACATGTCTCCTCCTCCTCTGCCCTTGTATGAAATCCAACTAGCATCTCACCACCCACCATCGGTCCTAGCCGGATCTCTACTAGTACCTCACCTAGGGCTAGCCTCCGTGAATTGGTGGCCTCATCCTCGACTCCTATCTCAAGGCTCGATGGCCCTCGTGCTCTCCATAGGATAGAAAATATATCCCTATGGCCATCAAAATATCCTGATAATACCTGACCTCACCTAAGGCATCCCTCAACCTACCTATTGGTACTATCTATGGTGGTGCCATCAGCCTCGGCCCCTATACCTACCTCTCGGGACCACATCTGCTTGGTACCTATAAAGAGGGACCCTGTCCCTAAGCCTCGACTATCCCGAGGGACCTTGTCCAACTCTTTCCTATATTTGGGCTCAAGGGCCACAACTCGCGCTTGTGTAGTGACCAACCGGCCCTAGAAACCTAAAATTTGCACTGTAGGAAGCCACATTTACCCCAAACCCATCTTCACCTTGTACTCAAGCACATGTCCCTACGTTACCTGGCTCGTAGAGTGGTCACTTGTGCTTCTGCAACATAAAACCTATGCCTCTCGAACCTATTAGTTTCCTGTACTATCCCCAAGCTGTGTAATCGGGTTAGCCACCTTCCTCTATAGGACGTCCCTCTCAATAGTTATGGTGGCTAAATCTACATGCCTCTAGCCTTGGTGGTACATCCCATAAATGTGTGTTCCACCACTACGTGTATCTACTCACCACCCTGAATCCTCAATTTATTGGTCTCTCACCTCCTCCTCCTACTATGTCGGCATTTTAAGTTGTGGTAGAGGCAACGGTATCTCCACATCATCCCTCCTATACTGTGGGAAAGGTGGCGGTATATCCTGAAGCAACCCAAACTACCATCTGACCATGTCCATAGGTATCATCTTGTGCTCTCTGACACATTGTCCCTCTATCCATCAAAGTAGTTGTATCTCTCATAGCTCCTTTGACATCCACCCATATCATGGAAAACCCACATAAGGCCTCCAAATGATGTCCACACTAGACAAACCCTCTAGCAATCACCTGTAATAGGCTACATCATGTGTAGCTCTAGTAACTCGATGCTCCCCAATCACAGCACCCATTGCACCAAGCCCACTCAAATAAAACTCGGCTCAAAAGTATCTTCCAGGGCATACTGACTAGACGCACACATACAATGTGCTCATACGCCCAACAATGGAGTAGGAAAGTACAACATAGGATAAATCTCCGTAACTACCCATAAGCCCATAACTCTCTATATAACTGAACTAGGAATGTAGGCACCCATGCAAAATGGGTCTTGTCCTCCACCATGTCATGTAGAACCCCATCAAGGATCATGGGAATCTCCCACCCTCTGCATCCGGCAGTGCAAAGCAACATACTACCTCCATCAACAACACTACCAGCCTCATCTCCTCCAGATGGGCCCGATACATATCTCCATAGCTCATACTGGCACTATGGAACCTCATCTCCACCAGCCCCTCACAAAACATGGTCAACATCAACTCCTCAGAGGCCTCTGAGGAGATAGAATACACCTACATCCCCACTATCGATAGCCATAGGATCCTATACACATCCTCCAAGGTGACTGTGATCTCACCCATCAACAAATGGAAGGTATTGGTCAATGAGAGCAACCATCAAACTCAACTCTGGACTATGTTCTAGTAGCATCGACCCGATCAAAAACCTCTACAACATGGCATTAGTCATCGGTTGTCACACCCCTCATACCTCCATGAGCAAGGGAGGTACCCTATCTCTCATCCGTAGCTAGTCCCCCTGCATTCAACTAATCACACACATTATTAAAAACTTGATTTTACCCAACATTGACCTTCAATCCCGACCTTCGTCCCTTCCCCTACCCACTAGCTAATTTACTCACTTTACCTATTTGTTCCCTTAAACTTCCTAGACCTCTAGCCTTTTTACCCTAACCGACACCGGTTACTCCTGACCATCACCGGTCCATTATAACCGACACCGGTTCCCCTCATCCCTGACTAATGTCAGTGTAACAAGACCGATGTTGGCCATACCTTGACCAGCGTCGGTCACTGTTACCACGCCCAAACCTGAAACCCCAATTCCCTTTACCTACTTTCTTTCCCATTTTCCCTATGAACCTACCCAAACCTCACCTAAGACCCTCCCCAACCCTCTTCCCCCTACCTCTGACCTTTCCCACCCCTTCTTTCACCCATTTTAACCACCAAATTTCACATTCTCTAACCTACCCCCACCCCCTGACCTATATTCCCTTCTACATCTAACAAAAATACATAGAAAGGATTAGATCTTACCTCATCTCGATGTCACCTCCATGGTGGCACATCTGGCCACTATGTTGGTGGTCCACCCGACCCCTCTCCCACCTCCGCCATGTCCAAATCAATCTCCAACCTCTCTACCAATCAATTCACTCTGCCTGATCTTGTGGAACCGTCTACCTGGATCCTCTAACCAACCGGATCTCTCCACCTCAGCAAGATATCATCCCTCATCCTTTCCTCCTGACAAAGCACAACTCGTTTAGTGCTCTGTCATTTTCACAAAAGCCAAAATGTACAAATGAATCCGTATTATATGGATTTTTCTTTTTTATATACCCATGTCAACCTGACCGATGTCGGTTATACCTAAACCGACATCGGTCATGTGCCCTAGCACATCATGGTCGATTATACCCAAACAGATAAAGGTGGTCGTGTTCCTGAGAAAACCATGTTCATTTTACCTAGATCACCAATGGTTCCATCTCGACCGGAATTGGTTACCCATCATACTCCCCGTCCAACTACCCTTTCCCCATTTCTAACCCAACTTAACCAACCCAGCCACCATTTGGCCTTACCCACCCTTATCACAACCTACCTCCAAGCCTACATTACCTATACATGTCCTTAATTACATTTAGGGACTTGTTATTTTACCCATACCTCAGCCCTACCCATGTCGTGACCTCACTACCTAGACCTAGAACATTGTTAATGACCTATGACCTCATGTGCTCATTATACCTTGTGACATTGTTACCCGTGTTGTTTGACCTAATGACCTTACCTTGCCTATTGTCATGTCATTTATCCTAACCCAACCTTTGGTGTATTGGAACATACCTAAACGTTCCTACACCTGACTTGTGAAGTGCTTCCACACCATATCCTATACCTTGGATACTAGAATCACCTCAACCTTGTTTGGATAAACCTATCAACCTTAGATGATGTAGAGTTTGCATGCTCTTCAACCTGGTACCATGCCATAGTTTATATGTGTGTGTGTTTGATTGTTGCTACCTTTTGACCCTGGCCCATTACCTTGATTACCCAATTGGACCTTTACCCCATTACCCCCATTGTCCACCTTCCTCTTCATCACATCCACCTTTATCAAACCACTCACCGATTCTGTCTTCTACCTCATCCATTCCTAGTTTGAGGGGATCACCTTCACTCACATATGGGGCAACCACATCTTATTTTTTGTCAGCTTTTCTTACCAATACAAGTTATGCAACAAAAATTGGCAAAATGTAGACACCAAAATTGGGTCATACTCCCATTGGTCCATAGTCAAATAACTAGCTCAAACATACTCACCTAACCATGGCCCCTTCCACCCCACATCATTATTAATTTAATTAATTTAATTTAATTAATATATATATCCTCACAATATTTAATATCTAATTACCTTTATCTCTACCCCACCACCTCACCTAGACACCTCATCCAGTCACCTCACCCCAGACTTATTCTTGGCATGTTTCTATAACCAACAATAACAAAGTCTTGCTTTCCTTAATGAGCTAAGATTTGGTCTAACCCTAAAATCAATCCCTAAAATCTCTCTAACCACATTCCCACTCATTATAAGGGAAGTTTCCATTCTAATCATGAGAGAAAAAAACTAACTGGGCCCAAGAAATTAGAAATATCTACCCATTTTAGTAACCCTAGGGAATCCCACCTTAACCCACGCCGGTCACCCCTAAACCGACGCTACCAACCTAGAACCATCGCGATTGTAATTTCTTCACCTAAAAACCTTATTTTTGGGTTGGCACATTCTGAGAGCAAGAGGACGAGAAGAGAGCTACATACAAGAAGAACTAGATTATTTTCACGCACCCAGACATCCACAACCAACACTAGGATAGATCTAGAGGTATTGCATCCACAAAAGCATTCTAGGGAGCACTATTGTGGCACCAAACACCATTCTTCTGATCAACTGCCATCACCATTCAGCCATCAAGTCTCGTACCACAGTAAGTATACCTTTTACTAGCATAGTCTATTTCAATATAATAGCCTTGTTACTTCTGTTATCAGTTTATACTTTGCATGTTCTTTTCCAATCTTCTACCTACTTGTAGACTTAGCCATTCCTCTACCCACACCACCAAATCACCCATTTTCACCTCCCATACCCCTCTGAGTATACTTGAGACCTTTACAGACCTCCCCATCCACCCTTCCATCTCTTTTTAGCTCCATTTCAATCCCCATAATCAGATCTTATCAAATTCCTTTCACCTCGACCTTACCATCACCAGTTATCCATGATCTTCATCGGTCGCTTCTAAACCATCGTCGGTTATACCCAACCAATGTCAGTCTCTATGTTTTACACCTTTTCCAATAACAAAGCCAACCTACTTTCTATCAAGTGACCCAAACAACCTAGAACCTGACCCTGACTAGTTCCAACACCCTGACAACTACCTACCCTTCAGATCTAACTATAACCTAGCCTATTATATTAGATTTTCTTATTGTGCTTGAATGAGATACCTAAATCATATCAACTATAGTAGGACTTTACTTATTTCTCACATTAAGTTGTTTTAAATAGTGGATTGACAACCATATAATGAGTATCACACTTCCCAGATCTAGCACATGCTAGGCAATCCATTGTCATATATTATTTAACTATTCTTTAATGGTCTTGTTTTCTATTACAAGTAGTTCCTTCTAGCCAAAGGAAACTCTCAAAATCAACACTAGATCAAGAAGTCGAACACATGCATCAACCTCCAACCAATCCATTTAATAGGTATTCCTCCTTGACCTTACCCTTATCTATTTCATCATTCAAAATATAAAGAAAATGGTGAAATAGGGTGAGGCACGATATTATCAGGATGAATTGATGGCCGCAGGATAGATGTCCCATCTTATGCTAAGTATATAGCACAATAGGCTTTGAGTGAGAGGACTAGGTCCCACTCTCATAGTGTAGAGAGTACATGGGGTGGACGAGCCCCAAGACAGGGGTTAGGACAAGGCTACCAAAGTATATGAAGGCCGCCTAAGTGACAATCCATTAGTGGTTAGACCGAGGCCTATGGTGGGTACAGAGATAATGTCTGGACACGGCACATGAGCTCAAGTGGAGGAGGAGACAGGTGAGATAGACATGTAGGATATAAAACGGGAGGTTCTGATTTTTAAGAGTACATCCATATTTTTGTGTATTTTGAGATATACCGGCCTACGTGCCAAAGAGAGCGAGGATGTACATGAGCATTTTTGAGATTTTTGATCATATACCGCCTACGTGCCAAGATGGTGAGGATGTACATGAGAGTTGTTGAGATACTTGCATTTATTTGTATCTATGTACACATGTATGTATACATAGAATTTCAAATTTATATATGATGGTATTTATAGTATGGATGGTGTACTTTCTTTTAATTTCTGTTATTATGTATGTGATGGAAACTAGGTGGATTAGGAATGATGGAGTCGAGTCAGTTTAGGCATGATGGAGTCAAGTTAGTTTAGGAATGATGGAGTCGAGTCAGGTTAGGCATGATGGAGTGAGGTCGGTTTAAGCATTATTGAGTCGTCGGTGTAGACATTATTTAGTTAGGTTAATTTAGGCATGGTGGAGTTAGGTCAATTTAGGCATGGTTGAGTTAGGTCAATTTAGGCATGGTGAAGTTAGGTCGATTTAGGCATGATTGAGTTAGGTTGGTTTAGGCATGGTGGAGTTAGGTTTGTTTAGGCATGTTTGATTTAGGTTAATTTAGGCATGGTGGTTTCATGTTAGTTTAGGCATGATGGAGTTAGGTTGTTTTAAGCATGATTGAGTTAGGTTACTTTAATTTTCATTTAATGTTTGAGTTGTTGGTAGCATGGGAGACAAATGGTGATGTATATGCAGGTTATGGTTTAAATTTCCAAATATGTGCTATAATGGAAATGTGAAAATGATAAATGAATGATTTGATGATGTGGTAAAAATGTGTATTAATTGATGATTGTTTGGTTTAATTTCTAGTTATTGATAGAAAATGGGAACTAAATAAGGTAGAATGTGAATAGAAAAGTGAAGGGGTGAATTGGTTAGGGTAAAGAGTGGTTGAGCTAACCTCTAAGGGCCCCATGCCCTCGAAGTGTTGCCTATATAGCCCCAGTGAAAAGGGGCCTCAAGCAATGTAGTTCTCCCATAAGCTAGGGAAGATTATGATGAAGTAGAGGAATGGGTTAGTAGGTGTTAGGCATGGTTGAATTTAGGTCATAGGCATGGTTGAATGTAGGTCATAGGCATGGTTGATTTTAGGTCATAGGCATGGCGGAGTTTAGGTTATAGGCATGGATGAGTTGTTTTAAATGTAGGTGTTGATGATTTGGTCCTGTATAGGATAATCAATAAGTAATGAGGAAGGAGAATAGTAAGAGGTGGAAAAAGAGATGCTTAATTGATAAGGACCCTAATGATTCTACCATACCCCAGATGGGATTATGAATGTAAGATCCTAAAAGCCTTGCATAATGGACTATTCTAAGGGTGAAGAAAGTCACATAATCACGAAATTTCATGGTTGCAAAAATTCCCTTGAGTAGAGAGAAAATTAGGATAAAAAGGAAATGAGGTGAGAATGGGAGATTTAGTGTAACTTAGTGTACAATAACATGTCTCCTCGAAAGAGACCCTAGATCAAAAATAGGAAAATACATGACAAAAATTTCATCATTTTCTTTATTTATTTACCATTTTAATAGACTCGATCAATGTGGAATTCTATATGGTATGAGTATAGTATCTCCATGAGGTCCTCGCGAAGCTAATTGATGCAGGGAAGCTTCTAGATATTTTTATCATCTTATTTTTATTTACAATGACTTTATATAGTTTTCCTTCTAGGATCAGTCTATTTATAGTGGTGGAAATAGAGTGAAGAGATGTCCCTTTAAGGGAGTCATCTTTTTCTAGAAGTTTGATTCGATTTGTATCCCTTTTTTTTTTGGACGTTTAACTCATGGAAAAGACTATAGAGGAACATTAGGTTCTTGTTTAGAATACAAGACCATAGCACATAGAGGTTAATTATGAAAGAGGTGGTTTCAAGTGATGAATGACCATGGGATTCCACCTTGGATAATATGAAAAGTATCAATGAGAATCATGCTATGAGTAGAGCCTTGGTACTCATATTAAAGACAAGGCTGAAAGGTGACAAGTAATCACATGATTCTTGTTTAGTCATGGATCCTTAAAACAAGTAATATGGAAGGTGGAAATCGCTCAAGAGATGATCGATCAACTGATATAAAGTGATATAGAACTTGATGTCAATAATAAAATGGTCGAAGATGCAAGGAATTAAGGGGCTCAGGTTCAGGTTTACCTTCGAGTGAAGACAAACGATAAGCACCTGATCCATAGGCATGGGTAATGATATAGGGTCCAAGCCAATTAGGAGAAAATTTTCCCCGCTTACTTTTCTCTTCTTTGGTTACATGTTGATTTTCTTTCAAGATGAGGTCACCAACCTGAAAGGTTCATTCGTGAACATGTTTTTCATAGGCATGTTTGATATATTTTTGGTAGATTTGGAGATGGTCAAGAGAATTGAGACAACATTCATCTAATAACTCAAGTTATGCCAAACAATCTTGGTGAAAGTCATCATCGTTGAGAATGTATTGTAGTGATATGCGAAGAGATGGAATCTAGACATCGAAAGGTAAGACAACCTCGCACCGTAGACCGAGAAAAGGGTGTGGCGGAATTCAAGTGTGAATACTAGTGCGATAAAACCACAAGTCGAAAGGTATGTTTGTATGCCAATCCTTCTCAGTATCATTGACTACTTTCATAAGAATTATGTTCAAGGTTTTATTAGTCAATTTAGCTTGGCCATTAGTTTGCGGGTAATAAGGTGATGAGAAACTGAGCTAGATGCCAAATGCATTATATAGCTTGCGTACGCTTTTGTTTTTGAATTTCTTTCCATTATTAGTGATGAGGCGATGAGGAACACCAAAGCGAAAAACGATGTGATGGTTGATGAATTCACATATTTTCTTGGCTTTTTTAGAAATGAGGGGAATGGATTCTACCCATTTAGTGTAATATTCAGTAGTGGTTATGATCCATTGGTGGCGTTGTGAAGAATGAGGATTGATCTCACTAAAAGATCCAAACCCCATTGAGAGAAAGGCCAAATATCTTGTGCAACCTGTAAAGCATGACTAGGTGTGTGATGAATATTAGCATTTTTTTGCATTTCACACAATGTTTGACATAATCAAAACAATCATGGTTTAGGGTTGGCCAATAATAGTCAAGGAGAAGAATGCATTTTACGAAACCTAAACCACTAAAGTGACACCACAAATTCCATCGTGTACTTCATTAATGGTGTAGGGAATTTTAGAACTAGTAAGGAATCGTAAGAGGATACCATCAAATCCACGCTTATAAAGGAGACCACCCATGATGACATAATGAGACACACTTTTAAGAAAGGCCCGTTGTCTATTACGAGTGAGATCAGTAGGTAGAATTGAAAGGGAAAGATAGGATGCAAATTGCTTATACCGAAGGTCACGGGGTCAAAGTGTGCAATGGTTCGAGTAGACCTCATGAGGTAAATAAGAGGGTGATTATAACCTTTGTATTGTGACAAATATTTTAGAGTTAGCAGGCAAAGCAGGTATCTAAGAAGCCAAGTAGGCCATGGTATCCATAAATTTATTGGTAAAAGTGGGGTGGTTTAAAGTTCATAATAGTCAAAGGTGGTCAAAAGTATATCTATGTGATGTTTATACTTTTGAAGTATCTCATTATGACACTGGTATATACCATTATCTTGGTTTACGACCAGCTAGGAATTGTTAGAGATATTGATGGACTTAGCATCCAAGGCATAAGAAGCTTGAGGCCCAATAAAAGTGCTTCGTATTTGGAAATATTGTTTTACAATCATAATCGAGTTTGAAAGACAAAGGCATAGGTTCACCATCAAGAGGAATGAGGATAACACCAGCCCCACCCCCATGCTAACACTTGGATTCATTGAATAAGAGTGTAATTTAGTAAGCGGGTTTATCTAAGGAGAGGGTAGTTATGGATTCTTCTAGAAAATCAAATTTAGAAGGTTGATTCCCGAGAAAAGGTACGCTCGTCTAGTTGGTCGCTGATAGCTTTGCCCTCGATGTATTTTTTGATGAATGAATATGAGGTTGAGGTCAGCAAGAAGCATAAGCCAATGTGCGGCACTTTGATGTTGATAGGTTTTGGCATATGTATAGTGTAAGGGGTCAGTATTGGTAATAATGAAGGTTTTTGGTTGAGTACATAATGGTAGAGTTTGGTGGAAATAAAAACTAAGGCTAGGAAGAGTTTTTGGCATGGGTATATCTAGTTTCATAGTCCGGAAAGGGTGACTTATGTAAAAACCACTTGATCTTGGTGTTGGTCATTTTTATGAGTGAGCATGGCACATTAAGAATGGTCAGTGGCGGAAATATATAGGTAAAAGGGCTGGTCATCTTTAGGAGTAATGAGCACCTCGGTGGTTGAAGGAGGTATTGTTTTAAGGATTCAAAGGCTTTATGGCATTCATCATCCCATTTGAATGAAACATCTTTCTTGAGAAGATGATGAAATGGTTGAAAGTAGTTGGAAAGTTGTGAGATAAAATGATAAATAGATTGCAACTTACCTTGTAGGCTTCAAAGTTGATGGAGATTAGTGGGTGGAGGCATTTCTAGAATAGCCTTGACTTTAGTAGGATCAAATTCTATGCCACACAAAGAAATGATGAAACCCAAGATTTTTCCAGAAAGTACCACAAAGACACACTTCTTTGGTTGAAGATGAACACAATACTTGATGAGGCGGTCAAAGATGACCTTGAGGATGGGTAGATGTTCGGTTCAATTTTAGATTTGGCATGAAGATCATCTACGTAATCTTCCAATATGTGATGCATGATGTCATGGAAGATGTAATTCATGGCTCGTTGGTATGTAGCACCAGCATTTTTAAGGCTAAAATGCATAACTCAATAGTAGAAAGTCGCCCAATGGGTGATGAAGGAAGTCTTGTGTTGATCTTCTGGAGCTAGTAATATTTGATTATAACCCGAGAATTTATCCATGAGCGATAGCATTTCATGTCCATTAGTGAGATCAACTAGTTGGTCAATGCCTAGTAGGGTAAAGTCATCTTTGGGACAAGATAGGTTGAGGTCATAGAAGTCTGTGCAAATATGGAGTCCCCCTATCACCTTTGTGATAAGGATGATGTTATAAATCCATTGGGGATCGTCAATGGGTAGGATGAAGGAAACTGAGAAAAGGCATTAAAGCTCTTCTTTGACTAGAAGAGCAATGCAAGGATGTATTTTCCATAGCTTTTGTTTGATGGGTTTGGCATCAAGAATGGTTATGATATTATGGACCATGATTTTTGGGTCAATACCGGGCATATCGTCAGAGGAATAGGAAAAATCATTACTATGGTCCTGAAGGAGAGAGGTAAAAGCTTCCTACTCAATAGCATCTAAAGATTGGCCTATCTTTAGAATGTGTGGGTCATCCTGAGTGTTAATGTTGATTTTAATGGTCGATTCATTCAACATAGTTTGTGTCTCAGAAGGTAATGACCGATGAATATAATAATCTTCCACACCCAAGTAGGTGAGGATGGACTCATTGTCCTGACACTGAACGCCATTAATAGAAGGTATATCGTCATTGATCATATCAGGATATAGGCATGGGAGAATAGAGGAATCCATGCCATCACGTTAATAGGTCGAGGTCCCAATGAAATTGTCTTTACAAAAAAAAATTAGGAGGAATAGATTCAAGATCTATGGACTCCGTGGGTGAAGATTGTGACATGGGTGAATGAGGTGGGGAAGGTTTTTCTTCCTAAATGAGGTCGACGTGAGCCTTCTTGGGAGGTGGTGCATCAAATCCAATGAAACTATGGTCATTGTATTTATGAGTGCTACAAGAAACGACACAATATGGTGACCTTGTTCGTAAAAGTTGGAGCTAAATCCTTTCCACTCGCACTGGATGGAGGAAAGTGTGAGCAAAGCGGCGGTTAGTGAGGGAGTGTAGGTCGGATGAAAATGGTTATGTTTGGGATGGATTTTTTGGTTTATAATTAGAAATATCAAGTCCCCATATGTTATATTAGTGCGAAGATGGGGAGGACCATAAGGAAAACCTCACCTATGCGGTAGTCATAATCAAGGTTCCGATGAAGGTTTCCATACTCTTGCGGAGTGACAAATGTTTCAATATTGTATAAGAGGTACTCCCCAAAGTGATGCATTGAAAGACACCCTCTAAGGTATTAGTGGTTGATATGTGGGTAGAAGAGATAGACAACTCACTAGATGATGGGGAAGCAGTGAGCCAAGCATTAGAGGTTGTGATGGTAGTAGGGATAGCAGGTTAGATGTGTGAGAGGTGGTGGCGTCTTGGTGGAAGGGCTTGTGGATGAAATTGAAGTAGGTATGATGATAGATGTCTTGATTAGGAAAAATACATCATTGGGTTAGTACATCATGTTACAGGTCTTGAAAGGTGATGGGTCAGTTGGAATGGTATAGTCATGTCCTTTGTGTTCAAATTTTAGGTAGCAAAAGTGTAAAATCGAAGGAACACAACCCATGACGTTGATCCAAGGTTAGAAAATCAATAGATTATACTATAAATCCCCTTCTAGTACATAGAAGAGTTATGGGATAGTGTAGAGACCCATGTAGACATGGAGAATGATGGAACCCATGGTAGAGGTCATGGCGTCATTGAAGCAAAGCAAAGCATAACAGGTTACCATGCATGTAATTGGAGGTATGCACATTTGGTCAGATGCATGGGAGGAGATGATGTTAGTACTAGCACCACCATTGATCATAAATCGTCGTATGTGTATATTATCGATAAAGACGAAGATGAAAAGACTGGGGTTGGGGTCATTGGACCGAAAGGGAGTGATCTCTTCATCTCGTAAAACTAAGGGTGGTGACTTGGCGAGTAGGTGGAGGTGTAGAGGAAAATGAAAACTTAGTGAAAGATTCTACGCGATGAGGGGTAATGATGGAGGCTACATGTGTGTTGTCATTTGGTAAAACCTCAATTGATTAAAGGATCTCCATGAGGGCTTGACAATGTGACTCAAAGGTTTAAATGAGGTCATATAAAGAAATTTTTAGGGAGGATTTGTGACATTGTTTTAGCATTATGTGATGTTTGACCACATCGGAAATAGGTAAGCGGGACCTCGAATGGTGACTTTGGTTGTAGGTGTAGATGGTATGTTGGGTATATGGTTTGTTGATGGGCTAGCAACCTTTTTTTTACCCTTTTATTTCGAGCGGCGTGGGTGAAAATGTGAACCATATTAATTTGAGGGGAGGTGGATGAAGAGGGTGTGTCATGAAAGGTATACCAGCATGAGGGAAAAATCCTAACGGTGGATAAGATCCTTGTGAAATGAGTAGGGCGCATTGACATTTGGGTGGTGGTTTGGCCAATTCTCTTATACGGACCATGTTGATCTCAAATTTTAGGGGTGGATAAAAGGGTTGTGGGAGTGGAGATACTGGTCATTGAGAGGGTAATGGATGAAGATTTGGGGAGATTGGTGAAGGTGAAGTGGGGTCCTCATCCAGAAGATCGTCATCGTCAAAATTGTGCTTAGGAGGAAAAATTTGGATAAAAACGGTCTTCAAGGCCTTATAATTTTCAACATCATGTCCTAACACATGATGATAGGCACAAATCTTAGTCTCATCAGACCATGTGGGTTTGGGTTTGAAAGTATTGTAATGTCAAAGCGTTGGTAATGTGATGATGGAAGTCTCTAAGAGATTGCTTAAATCTAAGCGTAGGACCCCACTAATGGATCACAATCGAGGTGAGTGTGGGATTGGGTACAAGTGTGGTTGATTGTGGAGGAAGATGCTTTACATGAGGGGGAATGGGTTGGTCCACTAGTTTGGTATGTGGAGTATTCTTAGGTCTTGTAGGCATCTGTTTGGATAAAGGAGGGGTAGAAGAGCTGGTGATGGAAGGTTTGGTTGGTTTGACTACTTTATTAGAGGGTAGTGGATTCTTATCTTTAGGTTGCATCCTCTTGGGTAAAGGTGATATGGGAGTACGAGATGTAGAGGGAAAAGTAGATGGTGGCAGAGGATGGGTTACCCAAGGGGGCAACCGAGGTACAAAGGAGGTGGTTAGTGGAGGTTGGGTAGAAGGAGTGAGTGGGAGAGATGAGAGTGTCATGGGTAGTGAAGAGGTTATGGAAGGTAGTGGTGGTATGGGTGGTAAGAAGGTCATAGGTGATAGCGGGGTTTTTGGATTACTTGGGTATGTTAGAGGGTGGTGATGAGGAGGTGAGATATTACATTCTTGGTTTACTCGGTGGAAATAGGTTGTTTGGCCAGGGGTTGAGGGGTGAGGTCCTAGGATTGATGGAAGGGGTGAAGGTGATAATGGTGTGGTAGGTGAGGTTGGTGTATGAGGCCTAGAAGGTTAGGGCTTCCTTTTAGGGGCTGAAGAAGTTTAGTGTTGGTCTTGGGAAGATGTGGCTAAATCTAATTTGATGGGTGGGTGAGTAAGGTGTGATGTCAACATGACACCTAAGGTAGTGATGGGTTTAGGAAAGGGAGATGATATAGGCGTGGGTAGGTGTTTGGGTGTAGGTGTGTGTTGGGTTGTGAGAAGAGGTGTGTGTTGGGTTGTGGGTGATGACATGGAAGGTGTTCCAATAAGCATGGTTGTGTTTGGTTAGGTTTCTTGAAACACTTTTGGATAGATTCTAGAGGTGTTGGTGAGTGACAACTACATTTGGGTTGAGGCAGAAGTAGAATATGTCCCCAAAGTAAGGCTCTATCAACATAGTCTAGGTGATCGGCCAAGCATGAAAATGGTACCACTATAAGCAGAGCCGATGTGGATCAAGTAGTAATCCCCATAAAATGTGTTTGAGAAATAGGGAAATGGCTAGTTCAGACTCTATGGGTAAAAGAGCCGAAATCATAGCAACAAGATCTTGGAGGTCTGATGGAGAATGGTCATCTAAGGGAAATGGTGTTTCTACAGGATCCTCCATGGGTAGAAGAGATGATGGGAAAGATGAGGTGGACTCTCCTTGTGATGGTGTAGGAGCAGAGAATAGTCACCTATGAGTAGGAGAGGTGTTATTGACAACTTCTTGGTAATTTGAGGGCCATAGTAGGAGTGCTAATTATGTGCTCTTCTAAAGGTGAAGGAGGAAAGGAAGGGGGTTCTTCTCAGTGGGTGGAGGAGTAGCTGAAATAGGTTCCTATGTAGGTAGGGGAGTTTGAACTAATATTTCATCTATGAAAGGAACAAGGGGAAGTTGGGAAGCAACGGGTATATCACCGAAAATAGCGTGGACCTCCTGCACATCGCTATCATTAGTTGAAGTGTCACCAATTTGGTTGGAAGATGGGGCATGATTATGGAATCGTTTCTTAAATAAATGTAGGTTTTTGTTAGCGGGTGCATTTGGGTTATCCAAGACTAGATTTTCATTTTTAACATTTCTTAGACGATATTCTTGAAGGTGATGTAGTTATCTTGTCACTATGACCTTTTACATGATGATAGTCAGAAAAGTCATTTTCTTTATACCATGTGGGTATTGAGTGATCGGGATAAAAACTAGTGTGTGGTTTTATAGGTGGAAGGTAAATAGCACCAGCCTTAATAATCTTTTCCAAAATAGAAGAATAAGGTTCCCCTATTGGGGTATACCTTTTTTTGTTCTCATATGAACTTGAAAGTTGGGACGAGAGAGAGATTAGAAGAAGGTTTGGCTTGTTAATGGGTGAGAGGGTCCAGCCATGAGAACTATAGCATTGCGATCCTTTGGGTTTTGAATAGTTGTGTTGGGGTTTTGAATATAAAGAAGCATCATTTGATTTGAATGTGATGTTCCTATTACGTAGTTGAATTTTCTTTTTTTTTCAATAGCAAAATCTCTAATTTTCATGCCATGGTGAATGCCTCGTCAAAGGTGCGGAATGTCAAAGACCGACAGTTGGTGAAATGTGTTTAGCGCAAGCTTGGGGAAAAAATCTATGAGCTCATTTTGAGGTAATTTGAATGTGAGTTGGTTAATTAGGTTGCACAAATGAGAAAAAGTTCAGTGATAGACTCGTCATCATACTATGGTGTGGAGTAAAGATCACCATGGTGAATTTCTTGACAATGTTGATTGAGAAGTGGTCTAAGAAGGCTTGGGATACTTGATTAAATGAGTATATGGAATGCCCGGGTAGCCCACTGTATCGCCTAATGCAAGTCCCGTGAGGGATTCGAGAAGGTTCGTAGGAGTAAAGCGTCATCATGGGCAATCAAGTAACACCCATGTTTGAAAGACTGCAAATGTTTTTAAGAGTCTTCCTTACTATTGAAGCGGTTGAATTTTGGTGTTTCCCAAAGGTATAGGGTATGGGTGAATAGGAATGGATGGATGAATGGGCTCATTAAAGATTTCATCATAGGTGAGAGAATTACATGAGCCAAAAACTCGATGCTTCTAATGTCTGCATCCTTTCCATCATTAATTTGACGAGGTCATTGGTAGGTTGTGATAGAAGGGTGCCTCCTGTGGCATAAGAGGGATGGTGCTAAACATGTGATGTGGGTGGCATTCTAGTGTATGGTGGTGCCAAATAAGAAGGTTGAGAATAGGGGAATGACATAGAGGGCATACCCGAAATGAATGATGGATGAGATAAGGGGTTGTAGGAATATGTATATGTAGGTAGGGTAGTCACAAAGAACTCAAGTAGTGATTGGGGAAGAGACTTTGGGATGGTGAGGAAAATATTATGGAATGGGGTAGGATTTATTGACACCACAGTGGGTTGTGTCGCAATTGGTATCTGTGAGATAATGGGTGTGGATGGTGTTATGGTATAGTTGGTCAATGAAGGAATAACAGATACTATAGGTGCGACTGATGTTGCAGATGTAGTTGTCAAAGTGGGTACAGGCCTAACTCCAAAACCACTAGGGGTAAATCATGTGAAGGTAACGCCACATTAGTAGGGTTGATGCAAAAGTGGGGATAAGGGAAGGATATATGGATATGGGCATTCCATATATCAATTGACCTGAGGAATCCCAGGTGGAAGAGTAGGCAAGGTAGAATCGTATGGCTACGGATCCTTATCAAGGAGTCATGCAAACTCCTCGCTTCCCCGTGGCAATGGCGGTATGCAGGGTTGGATCCATGGGTGACAAGAAATAGGGTGGTGAAGGACTAGGTGGGAGTGGTTGATAGCTAGCGTGGAATATAAGAGTGTTATCTTGGTTGTGAGTCAACACCATGTGAATGAATGTATGTCAAGTGATGGTGTATCCTGCAGATGACACAAAAGCAATAGGAATGAGAAAAACAGTGTTTATAGGTGGATTTGGGTAATTTATTAGTTGAGAATTAGCATAGGGTAACCGATGCTAGTTATGGATGACTAACGTGTGTTTAGGGGTAACCAATGTGGGTTATTATGAGAAAAGAATAGTTTTACCAATCGAGGCAAAAAAACTGATGAATGTCAGATATGTAAGTTGTATGATAACCGTTTATCAAAATACAGAGAGTACAGAGACTCAAAAAAAATCTAAATAGTAAATAAGATGAAATAAGTGTCATTTGGGCAAGTTAACCAAAAGGACAGAGAACCAATGGTGGTTAGGTAGAACCAATGACGGTGAGGTGTAAACTGATGCCAGCGGATAAATCGATGTCTCACATTATGATGAAAATTTGAGAAATGTAGGAAAATATATTGTTGTGAACTGAGATTAGATGAACGATCAACCCAAAAGTCTGGAGATGATATGATGAGGTCCTGACACACTCAGAAGAAGTCAGAATACTCCAACTGTGATTGTGGAGTGTGCAAGGCAAAAGAAAGGAAAATGGAGAAACGTATCCTCACACCTCAAAACACATGTCAATCAAATGCTAAAAACACATATCCAACAAGTGATTTTAATGTGTTGAGCTTATGCTATTTAGAAGATTGACTCATGAATTTAGAGTAGAGTTTTTGGTGAGGAAGGCTTCCTACGAAGAAGGAGAGGTTTCAGGTTATATTATGATGAGGGCGATACATCCTCGAGGTAATGACTAGACGTAAGTAACCAAATTGGGTGCTAATCACAATCCATTGATCGTGTGATCATTGATAGCTTCTTCCAGGTGAGATGTTGTTTAAGAAGATGTGTATTTTTCAATTGTGTTTTTGGATAGAGAGAGAGAATGTTCTTTTCTTTGATTATTTGTGTCAACCATCAATCGGGCATGACTTCCAAAGATATAGGTTTCCCTCATTTTAATATGAGCTAAATTTAGTATACAACGATGAAATACAACTAATTTTAAACCCAAATCAACAAATTATGTTCGATGAATCAAATGATGAATAGGTAGAAATGTGCTCTTTTCACTACTTATGCGAATGCAAGAAAGAAGAAATGGTTCATTTTAAGCACCAAAAAATAGATGTTGTTTTATACAATTAGAAGAAGAGAGTATTACCAGGGAAAGAGATTTAGTGAAAGCATGTTTAGAAATTAAACAAAAACACAATCTTTACCTAAGAATGAATAAAAATACAAGGAACCACGGATGGTTCCCACCGGGTGTGCCAAAATGTTTCACCATTTTCTTTATGTTATTAGGAAGAAACATATAAGGGTAAGGGCCAAGGAGGAATACATGTTTTGTTGGTTTGGAGGTTGATGTGTGATTCGACTTCTTGATCCGATGCTAACTGTGAGAGCTTCCTTTTGGTTGGGAGGAACTACCTAAAATAGAAAACAAGACCACCAAAGAAGAGTTAAACAATATATGATAGTGGACTGCCTAGCGTATGCTAGATCCGGGAAGTGTGATACTTCCTAGAAGGTTGTCAATCCACTATTTTATAAAACAAATATGAAATAACTAAAATGTGTACATAAATAAATCTAGTGCTAGTATTATGATTTGGGTACCTCAAATCACTATCAATGTCGATCTAATTAAATACTAAAACTATGTGGGTCAAGGTCTTTAGGTCAGGTTGCAGGTTGGTCAAGTGGTCTGCAAGTCATAGACAGGGTCTTAGCAGGGTTGGGTGAGGTGTTTGGGTTATTTTTGATAAGCGGGTGGTTGTTGGTTTACATAGTATTGGAAAACACAGAGACCGGCATCGGTCAAGGTATGACCGATCATGGTTAGGTATGAGTAGCAATGGTTATGTGTAACCAATGTCGGTAGAGATGGGCTGATACGATTCACTAAGATTTACTAATGGGGTTTTAACTAAGGTTAGGGCGAGATGACATAGGGAATAACGAGGTATATGGGGATATTAGGAACACTCATAAATATATATAGGTCGGGTATGGGTGGTTTTATGGTGTGGGTGGAGGAATGATTGGGTTTACAGGAAAGTAAATGGTAGGGGAATGAGGGTGCAAGTGGAAACTAATAACAACAATAGAAGAACCTAATGATCAATTTGAAATAGATGATGTAGGAAAAAGTTGTACATACTTTGGTGTTTCATGTCCAATGGCTATATGGTGGTGGTGATAGGTTGGTGGGATGGTGCTTGGTATAATAGTGATGCTTCCCAGATTGTCACCATGAGTGAAAATACTTCTAGATCTCGTCCCGGTGCTACCTATGGATGTCTCAGTAGGTATAAAGGATATGGTTCTACTTTTATGTATTTCTCTCCTCGTCTCCTTGATATTTGAATGTAACAACCCACAAACAAGGTTTCTAAGGTGAATAAATGGTAACCGATGATGGTTCTTGGTAAACTGATGTCACTTTCAGGGATGACCAACATCGGTTAAGGAGGGATTCCTAGGTTTACTAAAAATGACAGATCTCTCGTCATTTTGGTCGTTCGCTCCTTTTGGTCGTTCGCCCTTTATCTGTGATCGAATGGATGTTATGTTTATATGAGTGGGAAGGTGGTTAGTGGAATAATACGCCTTTATTTTTCAGGTTGGATCAATTCTTATTCATTTATGGAAACATGCTATGAATAGGTCTATGGTGAGGTGTCTAGGTGAGGTGACCATTCATTTAATTAAAGTAATTACATTAATAACAGAGTGAGGATGGTTATTAATTTAATTATAAATAATTAAATTAATGTTATTGTAGGGTATAAGGATCATGGTTAGGTGAGTGTGTTTAAGTTGGTTATTTAAAAGGGGACCAAGGGGAGTGTGACCCAATTTTTGTCTACACCGATCCATATACCCTATATTACCCCCTACAACCATGACATATTCTTCACCACGCATACACCATTACATATGCACACACCCTCAACCTCATCTCTCTACTCGCACACCCACACAACTAGATCCAAATACCTCCTTAAATGGGATAGAGTCTCACCTCAACATCATTCTAGAAGCAATCCCACATGCCAAATTTCATCATATTCGGTTATACTCAAGTTTCTAAGCCATGGAGATGCCAGCTATCCATAAAAACCTCCACTTTATAGCCCATAACCATAAAGATTCCCTGGAATATTATTTTCTTGAGCTTCAAGTCTCCATGTAACAAAATTTTCATCATTACGCCTACCCATAGCTTAACATGTTTTGCATGTAATACCCATCTTTAACCAAAATTCAGCTAAGTCCTTAAACCCTTAAAACCTTTCCGCTTCCATGTGTAAACCTATCTCTCCTCACATGTGTTTACTCACTCTCTTTTACCCATACATCACCCCATGCACTCATCCTTTGTTTTAGGACTTAGTCATTTTCCTCAACATCACCCCACACTAAACGTGTTTTCCATCCTCAAAATACAATCTAAGCTCCAAGAAAGAATAAATAATGGAGGGAAATAATAACTTGTATCCTGGCTTGCACCAAAGAAAAAATAATTTCACTATTATTGTATAAGGATTGGGAAGTATTTATTCAAGGATGCTTCAATTTTATTCCAAGCATCCACCTCATTTTGTGCTTGTTGAAATAAATCCCCTATCAATGTGCTAACTTCATCAAATGATAACTCTTCACCTTTAGCCTTCAGTGTATCAATAATACTTTCCATTTTCTTGCTAAGGTCGCTCAGCACGTCCATCCTTCATGTAACCTAGGGATATAATTCCTTCACTTTATTTCTAATCAATACCCTAAGCTTTTGATCACCTCAGAATTCTTCTCGACCTCTCCTATGATATTTTCACATTCCTCCTTATTACCCTTATTCTTTTCTTAGAACTCCTTTAGGTCTTCCTCATGGGTAGAAACCAATACACTGAACCCCTTGTCCTCGTCTCCTTAGTTATCATAGACAACTTCAAACATATGCATTATGGTTTTGTGAAGGTAAGGAGATTGGAGTACTTGAGTTACGATCTCTTCAATTTTCAACTTCTCCTGTTCTCTTTGTCACATAAAAACTTCCTTTGTCGACTCTAGCACAAGTGGTAGCCTCTCCATCGTGATTAGGTGCACCAATTCCTCTAGGTAGTGGAAAGCTTACTTAGATTTTTGTTAAGGAGGGGCCAAATCTGGGCACTTCAAGATAATGGATTCTAAGATATTCTCTACCTTCTTGTAAGCTTTGCGCATTCTCCACTTTTATCCTCTCAACTCGTCCCTCGCTTGCACAATTATCGACTCCTTCTCCCTAATCTCCTTATCTCTCTCAATTATCTCCTTATTCTTTTCCCCCAATTCTTCCTCCAAGGATCTAATTTTATTATTCCTCCCGAAAAACCTTGCCTTTACATCCGTAGATACCTTGTTGAGTATGTTACACACCTATTCATCCGTTAGACATTGGGCATCAACAATAGGATTTACCTCATTGGGGTTCTACATTTTTATTAATGCATCCACATTAACTTCAATTTATGTTCATTAACATGGTACTCAAATTCCATGACAAAATTTTCCTTGTGCACATGTACGCACTATCTTTACCAAATGATGACCAATAAAAGAGTTGGTCCTTAGGCACCATGCTTTGGAAATGCATGCACAAAAACTTGTTTTGACCATGGACATAAGTCATTATGTGTCCTTTTCTTTCAGTTGTGCTCTTGACACCTATGTGCTCTTCTTTGGGAATCTAACTCGCTAAACTGGGATCTCCACCCATGCTTCCATACTCTTTCTCCACTTCTTCCATGTTGTGCTCCACCTCATGCTCTACCAAATCCTTGATGATACATACTACTTCCCTCTCCACTTGTCTCATCCAAATGTTCATCAAATAGGTGCGGGGTCCAATGAACATTCATCCCCATTTCCTCTTCACTTCCTTCTTTCTCCTAATTTCCCTTCAAAACTCATCCCACTCTTCATCGATCCATGTACATCGAACACCAGGGGATTCCCACCTTCCTCATGCTCCTCGTTCTCCTCCTCGGACTCATCACCCTTCATGCTCTTCATCTCCTCGAGTCTAAACTTTGCACCATATTTTTCTTCTTCTTCACTTGAAAATCCTCTATCATAGGGGACCTTTCCTTCTCTGGGTGACTTCTCCTCATGAGGTATTTCTTCCTTCATGTGTAAGTACTTGGTCCCATGCCTAAATCCTACGCCCCGTGGTCTAATTGTACGTGCGCTTGGAGCCCTTCTTTGTTGTAGTTTCCTCCCTCTCTCTCTTTTCCCCTTTCTTCCTTCCAAGCAAGCTCCTCGAGGATGGATACATCATCCTCAACATATGTTCCCTTCTCAAAATTGGGCCTTAGGTGAATTTACACCCCTTTCTTTTTGTTTCCTGCAAGTGGTAGTGTTACGGACCTTAGCATATGTATATCATGGGAGACATACTTCTCCATATATGTGCACTTCTTGGGATACACTAATGTTCAACACAATGTGTGGTGATCCTGATCTACCTCAATTAGATCAAATCTAAGTTTATTTTCCTCCTTGAACCTCTTAATTATGCTTTGAAAATACTACGCACTATGAAGGCAAAAGGGAGCTTACACTATGGGATTTTAGTGCCATCAGTTAACGTGAACCTGCCAATGCAGAAGTTTTGGTACATCAAAAAATCAACCTCATCCTTTACCAAGGCTAGAAGTTTCTCTGAATCCTCCATTCTACCCCAAATTCATTGCACATATACTTTTACCACTTACCCAAGTGTGCCTTGTATGCATCTATCATCATTTAACAGGTATATACTTCAAATTTTTAGTCGGGAGGAGCTCTCACCAAAGATACTCCCAAATGTTGTTATTCGGACCATCGAACATTCCAATCTTGGAAAACAAAATGGTAAGGAGAATATTACCATACATAATTTTATCTATGTCACATGCAAAGATCAATGATATCCTTTGTAGTGAATGTCGAGAGGTTGTAGATTGTCCCTTATGAAATCTTTCTGCAAACGTTCAACCATATCTTGTTCACTTGCATCCACCATTCCTGCCCATTTAACTTAGTGAGCAAGCATGCTGCCATATTCATGAATGGGTCAGTAACTTTGGAAATATCAAAATAGCACTCACCCTTCTTGTATTCATACTCCTTGGTTGTCTCCACGATGGCCTCCTTATCGTCCAAGTCATCATCCAATGACTCACCTATGCAGATAATTCCAGTGTATCTAGAGATCAACTATGGGGTTATGTGCATTCTCTTCCCTACAAAGTAGAATTTATCTTTTTACATGAGTGGCATGAGCCACTAGTATAATCTCTCAAGTTTTCCAAAAATGAAAACTCAAAAAGTTGTAAAAGCCCAACCTTCTCCAGTTTTGTCTTCACAGAGTCATCATACACTAGGGTTTGTTGTCATATGTTCTCTCTCTTGTAGGGAAAACAAGATCCAACACCATCTCCTTCTCAGTGGTATCTATCCTATGGTTATAATCACTTATAACCATCTTATGCATGTGAGATACCCATTCCATCCCCATTAAAATTCCATTTGGGTACTACATCTCTGCATACCACTCTTCGTTAAAACTTGTCGATGTGATTGGATTTCCTTTTCCATTCTTTAGTGAAGTGTTCAATCCTTTCCTTGGTGCCATCTTTCTCATCAAGCCCTTATAATTTCTTCCTTGCGTATTTCTTTAGCTTTTTCAATCCCTCGGCTCCACTCCTGTGAAATTTTTAAAAACTTTTGCCGTAGTTCTAAACCCTAACCTGGAAAACTCTCCTTCCACAAGATAGCATAAATACTCATGGGAATCCACCAAACAATCTCCTCTATGCACACTGTGTAATCTTTTCCAACTGGTTCACAAATCTACTAAATGCTCCACTTTGCATGCAAATTTTTGCAAAATTTTCTCGCAAGGATGCCCTAGTTCATAAGAGCTCTTCAATAAAAAAATGCAAGGTAAAGAGAATAACTTACCCCAACCTTCTATTTATAGCTTTTTACTTTTTCCCGCATTAACTCCCATATAACCTACCACCATACAATTGCATTAAAGTCAGATTTTCCCAATGCTATCCTCTCATGTGTTTATCCTATCACTTTTCCTTCGCACGCAAACTCACGTGAAACTTCCACAACCTTCTCAGGTGCACAAAAGTGCATTGACCATAGAACCTTACATATGCTCATAGCACCAAATTCAATCTTATTCTACGTCTTAAGCCCAATTCTTATCACCTCCTACCTCATGTTACTCTGTACTTTTATCCTTGTACATGGTTTTTATAAAGATTTTGACACCAATGTCCACCCATAATCAATTTTGCTACGCGTATTCCTCTCGAACCCATGTTCTTTTTATTTTCTCATTCAGGGATGCCAATCAACATCACTCTTAAGCACTTGCTTCTTGTTGTACTATTCACCGTAATTAATCTTTACACTCTCCACCCCACACTAAAAATATGTGTGGTCCTCTATACATAAAAATACTTAAAATAGTAATCGCCACACGCGAAAGCACACCCACAACAAACGGAAATAAAATACAAAGCAAAACAATGATGAAATGAAACACATATAAAGGAAAATGCATTAAGGTAAATCCTAAGCTAAATGTCAATACTTCCTTATTTACAAACACACAAAAGACTTATTTATATTAGGGATTCAACCTACTCCTATTAAAATAACTAGGAAGTTGTGGTCCATCCACCACTTGTAACCGGAAAGTTCCTAAATCAAGTAAATAGGATATAATATATGGTCCCAACCAATGCACTTTGAGTTTCCCAAGATGGTGCAGAAACTTTGAATCGTATATAAGGACCATCTTCCCAACCTCAAAATTCTTGTTTTTAATATGATGATCACACCATGCCTTCTCGCCTAGATTTTTTTCTCTAACTCTATTACGCTATAAAGACACCTTTCATCCAACTCCATCAGTTTATCAATGAGATGCTCTAATTCTTACTCATCAGCAAATCTTCCTACACACGTAATAAGAAGGATGTTAACATGAATTCCACAGGTAGAACGCTTCTGAAAAAAATACCAATTGAAAAGAAGTGGATTTTTTCAATCTTTGATAGCTTACACAATATGCCCATAACACTGTAGAGACTTTTTCATCCCAGTCCCTCCTTCTAAAATCACAAATCTTAGTTAATATGTGGCTTAGTATCTTTTAAATGCCTCAACAATTCCATTAGCTTGAGGGTGATAGGGCATAGGTTTTGATGGGCCACCATAAAATCTTCCAATAAGATTCTAACAGTTTCATTCAAAAAGTGAGTACCCCTATCACTTGTTAAACTCAATGGGCATCCATACCTACTGATTATATTCTCCCATAAGAACCTAGTTGGTGTAACCATCGTGCAATCCTTCGTAAGTTCCACTAGTCTATGTAAGTGATAATATAGCTTGAACTTATCCTTTTCACGGCTTGGGAAATAGGGTCCACAAAATCAATTGCCTATTGTTCAAATGGATCTGCACTAGCAATAGGTTTTAATGAAATTTCATCTCTCTCGCACTAACTTACCAAGGACCTCGTAATGGTCACAAGCCTTACAATACTCTATATAATCCTTATAAACTATCTCCCACCAAATACTTGCTAATAGGATCTTGCGTGCGGTTGCATTCCCTGCATAGTGACCTCCTACAATGCCACCATGAGCTTCTTCCATGATTGCAATATGCTCATGTTCCAAAACACACCGCGTAAAACATCTTCCTAACCTATCTTGTATAAGTCTCCACCAATCAACATATAGGGCATGGCGCGTATAGCAAACTGCTTCTTCTCCAATCCCTCCATTCCTTCAAGCGTCATATCCATTTGTAAGAAAATAGTAATATCCTCCAAGTCAAAGGACGTGTGCTTCAATCTGAAAAAATGTGCATCTAGCATTGTGTCCTTAATGCTTTACACATCCTCACTTCACTTAATACTCGATAGATGGTCGTGTACTAAATTATTTTTTCCAGGTTTCATGATGACCGATAAATCAAACTCCTGAAATAACAAGATCTAATGGCATATGCACCCTTGCAAGACATGTTTGTTTACTAAGTACTTGAGCACCATATGATCCGTGTAAAAGATAAATGGAGTAGCCAATAAGTATTTCCTAAACTTGTACAGCACATAAATCATAGATAACACTTTGCACTCTATCGTTGTGTAATTTTGCTCAACTGGAGTTAATTCTCTACTTGTAAAATACAAAGGGTGATCAACAATCCCCTCTCTAGGTTGTGCTAACACTACTCCAATTTCCATACCTAATTGGTCAACATGCACATGAAATGGCTTATCCCAAGAAGGAAAGCATAAAATGGGTGTAGTAGGAAGTTTCTCCTCCAAAGGTGTCAAAATCCATATGTTATGCCTCTCCCCAATGAAATTTACTCTTATGTTTCAAAATCTCTTCCAACGGAATGGAAATATTGGCATAGCCTTTGATAAATTTCCTATTATATCTTGTATGCCCTAAGAATCCACACACCATAATTTTACTGGTATGATCCTTTAACCCTAAAATAATGGCAACCTTGGCATGGTTTACCAATAAACCTTCCTTGCATATAATGTGACCTAATAATGTGCTAAATGGAGTAGCAAAGACACATTTCTTAATGTTTAGAGATATTATTAGCTACTTGCACCTCTCAAACATCAGCCTCAAATTATCACAATGATATCATACTAACCCATACATTATCTAGTCATCTAGGAAGACTTGCAAAATTTGTGGATGAAGTCTTGAAATGATTGTATCACAATGCACAAAAACACAAAGCGAATTCTTAAGCGCAAATGGCATAACTGTGTAAGAAAAACATCCCCACTTAGTCATGAAAATAGTCTTCTCTGGTCTTCTTTCAATATTCTTACCTAATGATATCTAGAGAATCCATCTCGTGAAATAATATATTTCCCCATGCTACTACACCTTCCAAAATCTCCTAAGTAGAACGAGGTTAGAAAAGGATCTATCACACATGAAGCATTTAATCCTCTTGTAATCAACACAAATCCTTATCCTCACATCCTTCTTCATACTAATCACCATCAGGTTTACCCATTCAAATTCTTTAATTGCCTTAATGATTCTAGATTCTATCATCTTATCAATTTCCTCTTTAACCTTTATATAAAAATTTGGGTTCATCCTATATAGCCTCTTTCCAACGAGGCCTTCACCTTTTTTAACTTAATCCACATTTTCCCTAATGAGTGATGAACTTCCTTCAATTCATAATACCCATGCAAAAACAATTTTGGAAATTTGTCAGACTCAACTATTTTTCAAACCTCCTAGTTCATCCAATAATCTCCAATGATAGCTTCTTTCATCTCTAACTCTATACCAATATTAACCTTTTTTGTTTTCAAGGGATCTTGGTAAGAACATGTTTTTCATCTACTTTTTCCAATACTTCATGTGTACCTTTTGTATGGTTAACATCCAAATTTTCTACCTCCTCATCATCTATCAGGTAGACTAACTTTCCTTTTTCCTTCTACATGAAAGCACACTCAAACTGTATCTCCTCTTTACCTCCTTCTCGGCTATTTTTCTATGACATGCACCCCCAACTCAGGTTCCCCTAACAAATCCAAGATTTGATCCTCATCCATTTCATTATCTCCCAAGGTAAGGTGTTTGACTACCTACAACACCTCATTCACTCATGGATTATGACTCGATACTCAAAAGTTTGAATAATATCTGTCATTTCAACTATTTCAATTTCCTATCTAATAACGTAGCTCAATGCATATACCATGCATGTGCATAACCCTATAAGGTGAAATGGATATTATACACCCCTAGTGAAGGAAGAAAGGCTTCCAGTCCTACCATCTAGGCTCTCTCACACTCTTGGACATGGAAATAGGTAGACTCCTCCCATGATAGCCATATATTTTAGATGGTGCATTGATTCAAAGGAACCTAACAGAGAATGAGATTCTTGCTTTGTCCAAATCTAGAAGGTTGTCTCGATGGGTCACCCACTAATGAGTTGTTATCTCATGTAAGGTATATGTAATAATATTTCTCCTTTCAATATGACAATTCAATTGGACTTCCATCACATATAGAAACACATCAAGGTTACCTTCTCCAATGTAACTTGGTAACTTTCTTCCTCCTATGTGCCTAACTAAACACACTTGGTAACTGTGAGTCACAATGCCCTTCAATTGTCTTCTGACCAACTCATAGGTCCCGTGTACCCAATTATCACATGTAATGCTATTTGTATCACTCATGGACTAAGCATCTTCCCATTAAATGACTCCTCTCTAATGGATGGACAACATTACGGTCTCTAATGGCACGCACCTATATTCTTTCCAAGTCCTCTTCTCCCAAAGGTTCTACATAGGGCACATAATTCCCATCCATCAGTAGAATAATGACATGCTCCTATCTATTCTCAAAACTTATGTACCCTTTTTAAATCCCAAGTCAACATTATTCTTATAACACTAGGGACGACGGCCAAGTAAGTTGGAAAGTTATCTACCTCGATAAGCACTAAGAATTATAAATCTCCAGTAAACTTTTCCCCTTGGATGGTTATGGATGCATCCTTTAACACTCTAATGGGGATATCCTTGTCTTATTCACCATATAAAACACATTTGAAGATGGTTGTAATGGGTTCCTCCCCATCCGATTGCTGATCCATCTAAAGTGAGAACATTAACCTTTGCACCTATGTCAATTAGAATGTTTATCAAGAGCCATCCATCCAAAAATACATTCAATTTTATTTCTTTGTCATAATCAATACTGTGAGGGGATAGATTAGCATGAAAGACCTTTCTCTCACACTCACCTTCAATGTGCGGTAATTTTTCTCTTAGCTAACCATCTCTAACAAAGGGATGATATTCTCTTGTTGTAGCATCCTACACACTTCTCTAATCTCATCCATGTCCTTCTGAGGGACTTCAGCATTCTTTGGTTGTTCTAACTTATGTGACTGCTCTTTCAAACACTGAATCTCCCCTTGCATGTTTCTAATCACCTCCATGGTCTCTTAGAAGACCTCTTTCTGATGAGTTGGATCATGGTATTGTTGATGCAGAATCACATCACCCTTAATTATTTGTAACTCAATAGATTGAAATTTTTAGTGTGATTGCATAACATGGAGCTTTTCCCAAAGTGTGGGACTTTTGAAATCAGGAAATATCTTTGGATGAAGGCCAGTTCTTATTCCTCTATTCTGATACACACACTCAAATTGTAGAGGATCTATCCTAAAATCTAATCTAACTTTCCAGGAGACAGGGTTAAAAATGATGCAAGAAATTGAACCTAATCTAATAGAGGTGATGCACCAAGAGGAATGTTTAATAACTTGTTTTACATGGGAATAAAATTGAATAAGATTGAAGAGGGTGAGCATCAACACAAATTAGTTTCTTATCACAAATTCATTCACCATTAAACAAAAACCATTAAAACATGTAACACAACCTAACATGCATAGTTAACCAAAGTTGTAATGAGAGATAAAAAGATGTAATGAACACAAGAGAGGGTTGAAATTCATCCATAGACTTATATTATTACTCCACATATTTGATATAGTGCATTATAATGGCCAAGAGAAAAAAATTTCATTCACGGTTTTAATGGGAGGATTGAACTCCACAATATCACTTACGATAAGATAAGAAGGGAGGGTGTATAGAAATATTATCCAATATTTTGAAATGAGCTCCTCCTTACAATATATAAGAATAATGAGAGAAGGGGAGAGAAGAATTCAAAATCTTTGCTTCAACCACCCAAAATTGCATTAAAATCACCTACAACAATTATGGGTGCCACTAGGAAACCCATACCTCCATGTAATTTTCCTTGTTGGGAAGAAAGGAAGCCCATACCTCATCATTTTGGTAGGTGAGAAATCTGAAACATTCCTCTAAAATGGCAGACTGTATTTCCTCATTTTTAAATACTTAGACTTTCCAAAAGTCTAATTTTGTACAAATCTGAGCTTCTAATCAAAATTTATGGCCATCCCTTTTGCTAGGTGTCATACTATGATAAATGTGAAAGGTTGATCTCCCTTTTTGGACTCTAAACCTATATCGCACCCTCCAAAATCTAAAATTTTAGACTTTCAGGATTCAAAGCTTTGAGCATTTTCCTTTTAGAGGTTGTTGTTCTTGTTCATCTGATTGGGTCCATGAAACCTTTGAAATGTCGAAACCCTAAAGTCTAAAATTTGGACTTCGGGTTTCAACCTCAAGTCATGATTTGTGTGCACTAAAGCTTTAACAATCTGAAATGTTGAAACCCCAAAGACCAAAATTTGGACTTCAGGTTTCGGACCTTTTGGGTTTAGTGGATTTAGGTTTCCTGGGGATTTGAGACTTTAGGTTTTGGGATTTGAGACTTCGGGTTTCAACGATTGGGACTTAGGGTTTTGGGGATTTAGGATTTCAGGTTTCACGGTTTCATGTTTTTGGGCATTCAAGGTTCGGGTTTTGATTATTGGTCTTACACATGAAACCTCTCGAACTCTCGAAAGCCCAAAGTCTAAATTTCAAACTTTGGGTTTTAGAATTTTCTCTCCTCCCATCCATGCGGCACTACTCACAGTGTGAGCTCATGAAACCTCTGAAACCCCAAAGTCTGAATTTTGGACTTTGGGTTTAGGACTTCCCACTCCTTTTGCACGTTCCTTTCCACCAGTCTCTAAATTTTTCTTTAGCCTACCTTTGAATTCCCTCACCTCCAAAGTCCGAATTCTCCGGACTTCTAAATTTCTTCATTTCCCGAACTATCTCAAACTCTTGAGTTCCTCTATAATGTGTTTGGTCCTCTTCAACTTATTCAGACAATCCTAAAATGTGATCTCCCCTAGCTAAATTGATCCCTAATTTTCTCTCTGTAGAGTATTATTTGTCTAATTTCAGCCAAGGGGGAAAATTAGATAACAGGGATTTACCATGTGATACCTCCTCTCTTGTAGTGAGGGGGCCTTTACTCTGGTTCTTCCCCACAGCGTGTGTGGAATCCTACCACATAGATACTAAGATAGGTTCTAACTCAGGGTCATGCGCTACCATAGGCATCCACTATGGATCATCTTGCTTAATGCTAACCATCCCGTGCCCCTGTCCTTCTTCTAGTTTTGTCTCATGTGCTCATACAATCTCGGGAACTTCTCATAGTTATGCTTCTTCTTGAACCATGAGCATTGAAGAAAATCTAAACATTCATGCTTGTAGTGTTTAGTAGATCCACAATTGTAGCAAGTTCCATGGGAAATTCAATCCTACCTCCTTCTCCACCATGGCCTCTCGAATCCACCACAAAAAACTTTTCCTCGACCACCTCCATCTTTGTTCCCTTCATACTAATAACCTTCATTCTTATGAATGCTTCCAATGTTGGTTTATTACACACCAATATGAATGGCATCACGGATTTGGTCTATCAATTGACAATCCTTTGTATCGTGAGTCGTAGATGAGAAAATCTTACAATAAGAAGACACATTCTTGCGGAGTGTACACTAAAACAATGGGAATCTACTTAGACCATGGTCTCGAGATATATTTCACAATATAATGATAAGGCGTGCACCAAATTTCATTGGAAATTGTCCTTTGTGTGTCCTTATACCTCATAATCTATGCACCATATTCCATTGTGGGTCTCATGAGCTAAGCTCGCAGATAGTTTTTCTAGCTACTTTTCTATGGCAACGATATGTTATTCCAAAAAGGGACTTACCCTAGTATCAATGCTTATGATGGATTTAGCATGTAGATCATCCTCTAAGGCCTCAAATGGATCCATGAAATTTTTATGGGAGAGTGCACACCTAAAGGGCATAATCAATCCTATGACGAACCACCGACCATGCTGAGAGGGATGGATATCATAAGACATCTTTGACAAAAGAGTCTTAAATCACACATCATATTCCCACACTTTCTGCCATACTTTATTGAATTTCCTTGAGTGCGTTGATGCTCTTTTTCTCAAACTCAGGAATGTGGAACTTTACAAAAAGGCATCACACAATGTAGTATAATCCACCACTAGCTGATGTGGTTCATACTTCTTGTACCAATTATGCATGCACCCTTGTAACATAGTTTCAAACTGAATTTCCTTCAACTTTAGGGCAGTGATACCCTTAGTGTGTCATATCAACTTTCGGTTTTGTACATGCTCTCGCATCATCCTCAATACCCTTGTAATGAGGCAAGTGAAAAGACATCTCAAAACACTTACTAAGGTGGTTGAGGTCCTTGTCCACCAGATCCTGAGCCTTGACTTCCTCCTTTGTTTCCTCCACCACTAGATCCAATAGATCCACTATCTCCTATTCCTTTTGATCCACCAGATCCTCCTCTCGTTGTAGGTAAAGGGCCTAATGCAGTTGCACTCTATGTATCCACCGTCACGCTAAACTCGCATGGTGACTATATGTGACATATAACCACCTCCATATGCAAGACCCAAACTTTATGTACCCACACTTTGCCCAAATTATGTGCCAGATAGGATACCTCCAAAAAAAATAAATGTATGTGCTTCCATAGATGAACTAAATGAAAAATTATATCTATCAAGTGTTTCTTGACTACCAATACCAACACCAACAGGGTTAACAACACTTATCTTAGGAATTAGAAAAATAAGCATCATGGTTTGGTCACTAGGTGGGCTAAGATGTGTGCCTACAACTCTCCTCATTTCTCCATACGATGAGATCTCAGTAGAATCTAGGGGGTTTATCTCTCACGCTTTCCAAGATGGGGTAGCATAGACTTCTCAAGTCCCATGCTCTTCGTGTGAACGTCAAATCCTTCCCACAATGTTTACCTCCATAAGTCCATTACTCCAGTAACTTCACATTGTCTCGCCAACTCCATTTCTCATGCTTCATTATACTTGATCCACCTCTCCTCTCTTTCTTCTTCCACCACACCAGATTCCATGCCCCATGTCTAGTGAGAAGTTAGACAACCATAGGAAATGCCTCCATACTCAGAGTGATGATCAAGATCTTAATGCCTAATGATATAACATGAAAAAATGATCCTCATGCCTCCCTTAAGAATGAAAACTCAAATCTCAGAGAAATAATACATAGAAACTACATATTCCAAGGTATAGCTAGTTAACACTCCACTCCACCACCAATCAACAACATGAGTCCAGGTCAGATCAGCATCATGCAACCTTTGATACCCTTCTTGGATCTAAACACGAGTCCTGTAATACCAACTCATCCTTGATGCATATGATGAAAACCATTCATATAACTCTAATGGAAAACAATAAAAGAATTATTCATAGATTTCATGATACAAATGCTCCTCTACCCATTTACATGCATCAAACTCAGATCCAGTACTGAATTTCTATGCAAACTCATCCTCTATTCTTTTAAGCCAAGTCTTGATGTTGTCCAAGGCCAATAGTTATGTCATCACACACCATTCGACAACATCTTCAAAATAGGTCTCGGCAATGCACTCAAAATGCGGTCTCGTTTACCTACTCCCTTTAAACACCAAGCACGTCAACCTATCACCCAACATTAGTTGGGTACTCACCCAAGGTACGCATAGGCACCAAGCCCCTCCTTTATGTGAGATTTGTAATAATTTCCTCCATTAATGGAGGAATGGTTGCAAAAATAGAAAATACACGTATCCATTCTAGCAAAGAAGTAAAAACACTAGATCTAAGCATAGATGCATCATAATGCAAAAGTAAACACTACAACATCACAAAGAGATCAGATCTAAACCATGAGAAAAATGAGAGTACTAGGGTTTGAACCCATAAACACAGATATTCAGAACAACCCTTTATATATTGATTAACAAATTACAGTAGCCATATTACATCAAAAAGGTTTAGCATAGATAAGTTACATCATTCTACCATTAGCATCCTACCCTTCCCATGGATTTGATCCAAAAACCCTATATTACCCCTAGAACCATTACATATTCTTCACCACACATACACCATTACATATGCACATACACTCGACCTCATCTCTCTACTCGCACACCCACACACCTAAATCAAAATTCCTGCTTAAATAGGATAGGATCTCGCCTAAACATCATTCCAAAAGCAAGCCCACATGCCAAATGTCATCATATTTTGGTATACTCGAGTTTCCAAGCCATGTAGATGCCAGCTAGCCATAAAAACCTCCACTTTACAGCCCATAACCATAAATATTACCTATAATATTAGTTTCTTAAGCTTCAATTCTCCATGTAACAACATTGTCAACATTACGCCTACCTGTAGATACACATATTTTGCATGCAATACCCTTCTTTAACCAAAATGCGCCTAAGTCCATAAACCCCGAAACCCTTTCTTTCTTCCATGCACAAACATATCTCTCCTCACAAGTGTTTACTCACGTGATTTTCCCCATAGTGCCTTCAATACACACTCATCCTTGATTTTAGGACTTAGTCATTTTCCGAATCAACAAGATAATCTATTGTTTTCATGAGGATTTTGTTGATATTTTTGTTAGAGGCCTTGTCCTATCCATTTTCTTGAGGATAGTATGGTGACACAAAATGAGTCGATATTGAATGTATCATAGATATTTTTAACTTCTTTATTTTTGAATGATTTTCCATTATTTGTGATGAGCTTATGCGGGATGCCAAAACGGAATACAATATTTTTATATATGAAGTTGATAATAGGTCTATATTTTTTCGAGGTTAAAGGGATGCCCATTTAGTGAAGTATTCAGTTGTTGTGATTATGGAATGATGTTGTTGATATGATTTAGGATTTATTGCACGAATGAGTTCTAACCCCCATTGAGATAAAGGATGTAGATCCCGAGTGAGTTGTACTACTTTACTAGGGACATAAATGAAATATGAATGGATCTAACATTTAACTCATTTCTTTACGTATAGTATTTAGTAATAGTAGGGCAATAATACCCTAGTCGTATGACGCGTTTAATGATGGAATTGCCACTAAAGTGACCACCACATATGCCATCATGGAATTCTTCAATTTATTTGGTTGATTCATGTGTTTTAAGGCATCGTAATAGTATGTCGTCAAAGATACATTTATAAATAATCCCCTTATGATGACAAAGCAAGTGATGCATTGAAAAATGATTGTTTAACACAATGTGATAAATCTGATGGTAGTTTACATTCAGAGAGATAGTCATATATTTATGTGTACCATAGATCAAGTGGATTGTTATCAATGTTATTGATGGAAGGAAGCTCATTTTGATGTGAAGGATGATCCAAGCATTGAACAACTACAAACATTTTGGTTTTATCTTTTGATTTTTTTGTTTCAAAAGGGATGAGGGATCCAAGGGATGTCATAGTGTCTATAAACCTGTTAGAAGATTGCAAAATGGCTTGAATGGTGTAATGATCAAATGTGCCAAGGATAAATTTGATGACAACTTTATAGTTTTGAAGGATTTCATTTTTACATTGATATTCTCATCTGACTTGATTGACGACAAGTTGTGAATATCTCAGTAGATTTTCAAGATGTGGACACCAAAGAGAACAATAGTATTTAGACCCATGATTAAGGCTTCATATTCTTCGAGGTTGTTAATACATTTGAAGTTATGTTTAAATGATGATGGAAGTGGAATCTTATAGGGTGGTATGATGACAACTTTGTCTCCTCCCCCTCTTGGAATTTAGCATCGTCAAGAAGAGGTTCATTTTAACCCGGGATGAAATAGGATTTTTCAATGTTTTTGATGGATTCGTGAGGTATTTTATTATCCGAAAGGGGTACATCAACAAGATAATCTACAATGGCCTCGGCCTTTAATAGACTTCGAGATACGATTTCGAGGTCAAATTTAGTCAAGAGCATAAGTCATCGAGTTATGCAATCATTATGATAATGTTTAGCTTACATGGTTTTGAGTGGATTAAAACTATTGACGACATATTTTTTTTTTTATTTAGGAGATAATTTTGAAGTTTAGAGGTGGAAAAGATAACGCACAACATAATTTTTGGGTTCGGTGTAGCATGGTTCATATTCATGGAGTGTGTGGTTAATGTAGTATACAGAATATTCATGGTCTTGATTATCACGGTGGGTAATCATAGATCCTAAGGCATTTTCTGAAGTGAACATGTATAAATCAAATGGTTCTCCTTCACATGGTGGAGTGAGAACAAAGTGGTGATAATATGTATTTTTTGATTTCATCAAAGGCTTTACGAGAATCGAATCCCAATGAAATTCTATGTTTTTGCAGAGAAGATGATGAAACGGTTGACAATGGTCAAAGAGTTATGATATAAAATGTCGAATGGAATGTAATTTTCCTTGGAGGTTACATAATTTCTTAATATTGGATGGTGGAGGCATTTAAATAATTTCTCCAACCTTCAGTGGATCAACTTCAATGCCTTAGATGGATATGATGAATCCTAAAAAAATTTCTTGAGGACACCAAAAACACACTTTTTAGGATTAAGATGAAGACAAAACTAGATTGAATGAGTTAATATTGATTCATGGACATAAGGATGGTATTTTTGTGATTTGTATCTTCCTAAGAGGTCATCAACATAGTCTTCGAAAATTTTGTGGATGAGATCATGAAAAATGTATGTCATGGCACATTGATACATAGCCCCTACATTTTTAAGACCAAAGGGCATGACGTGATAGTAGAAGGTCCCCTAAGGGGTAATGAAATGAGTTATTTTTTATCATCGGGAGTGATGAGAATTTGATTCTAACTGGAAAAACCATTCATGAGAGAAAGAATTTCGTGATTGGTTGTTAGATCGATGAGTTGATCTATGTTTGGAAGAGGAAAATCATCTTTTGGACAAACATGATTAAGATCCCTCAAATCTATAAAAATGCATATTTTTCCCGAGGATTTAGTTATGGGGACAACGTTGGAGACCCATTTTGGATAGTCAATAGTTATGATGAAGTTAGTAGATAAGAGGCGTTCCAACTCTTTCTTAATAAGGAGAGCTATAGGGGGATGTATTTTACGGAGCATTTTTTTAGTGGATTAGTGTGAGGATATGTGACTATGTTATATACGACAATGTTAGGATTGATTCCAGACATATTATTGTATGACCAGTAAAATTCTTGGTTATCTTTTCTTAAGAACAAAGTGAAATCATTTAGTTCTTGTGAATCTAGAGATTGACCGACATTAACTATGTGAAGATCCTGAGGGGTACCTAAGTTAACATCGAGGATGGATTCATTAAGAAAATATGGTGTGTTAGATGGTAGGTATTTTTGAAGCAAATGGTCCTCAATTCCCATGTGGGAAATTATATCTTGATCATCCTGACACTAGAGGATATCTATGGTAGGTGAATCTTCCTCAACTATTTCTAGCCAAACAAGGGATAAAAATTTAGTAGAATGATTGGATTGATAAGTAAATCACCCTAAATATATAGCATTGATTTAAAAAATTTAGATGTTATGGGTATTGTGTTGTTTATATCCATGAGATCTTCAAGATTTGTTAGCGGTGATGGTTCTATTTTGTAAATAGTTAGGAATGTAGCAAGCTTATATGTAGTGACTTTGCAATTTTCGGAAGAGAACTTTTTTAGCCTAAACCACTTTTCTCATGAGATTTAAGGGAAAAAAGGACGGGTTGATAATGGGTTCCTTGTTCATAATGCCCAAGACCAAAACCTCTTAATGTACAATGATGAAGATACATGTGGTAGAGTTCGGATTATAAAGATATTTGAATTTTAGTGTTAATGATATAGCATGGCATAGATTAATGACATGGGATGGAGGATTATCGATTCCCTCATAAATAAGGTTTTTTTTAGAAGCTCGAGACGTAGGAAATAACATCTCCTACATTTGGATCATACATGGGTTGCTTGTCAAGACAGCCATATGTTTTAGGTGAATGGATGGAGTTAAGCATGAGGAGATGATATTCCCCGAGCGTAAGACATTTTACAGCCTCACTAAGTGAGGAATCATCTAGTAACTTGGAAGAAGGGATAGATGCGTTGTTGGATGCTTTGTTAGATGGATCGGGTGAGGATTTAGGTACAATGACGTCATTTTGGAGGTACATTATATAACAAATCGAAGAAACGGATTTGGATAAGCATGGATAATGAATGTTTGACCCTCATGTTCATATTTGACACAGCGATGGAGAGTGTATGCAACATAGGACATGGTGTGTATCCAATTATGTCCTAATAGTATGTTATATTAAAACTCTCCTTCTATAATGTAGAAGAGCTCGTAGGATTTTGATGCTGAATTTAAGTGGGAGTATGACAGTGCCTAATGTGGGTGCGATAGTGTCGTTGAAGGATCGTAATAGAACCAGAGTTTGAGAAATGACAATATTGGGTAATTTGAGTTGGTCAAAAGTGAGGGATGATATGATATTGATGGCATCACCGCTATCAATCATAACCCTCTTGATGGAGATGTCATTGATCTAAGTGGTAATAAAAAGTAGAAGGTCATGGTCTTTTGGTCTAAGAGAGGGAATTTTGGATAGTTCAAATGATATAGCAAAGTGGTTTATTTAAAGCACCCACAAAATTTTTGAAATGGAATGCATCATTGGTTGGCACAATTATGGATTGGAGGGCTTCTATCATGGCCTATTTTTAAAAAGGCGATGTCCAAATAGTTCATAGAATTACATCATAACAAGAGATTGGTGTAATTGTTTGATATTGACCTTCTGAATTGTAGTGAAAGGACATGTTGTTACTTGTATAGAAAATTTAGCTTTCGATAGAGACATTTGATTAGAATCTTCAGGAGCTAAGGATATAGAAACCTTAGGTTTACCAAACGACATGGATAACTCGGGAGGTGAAGGTATAGTAGTGAAGGTTTTACATTTCTTAGCCTTTGATGGTTTTTTGTCATAATTTTGTGAACGAGTGGTGATGTTTACAACACCGAATCGATGATCAGATGCTTTAGGGATAGATTTTTCATGTTTTGATGATGATGATGTTGATGTTGGCATTGTGTTTAATTGGGAAGGAAGGAAGAGTGGACTGCCAAGTTCATGTACTTTCAAATGAAAGGCTCTATAATTTTCTATGGAATGGTCACGTTTTATGTGGTAATAATTTTTACATTTGTGATGATTTGATGATTAGGAGGTAGTAGTGTAATAAGTGATCACTACAAGAGGTCATATAAAAATGGTGGCATAATTCCCTTTTGATTTAAAAGTAGATGGGGACAATTTCACATCTATACTTCTTTTAAGAGAAGGTAAGACAAATTTTTAATCACAAAGTTGTTTAAGGGGAAAACTGGTGGATGAGGAGCCTCCATGGGTGGTTGTTGGTGTGAATAGTCAGATTGTGTGAAAGGTAAAGGATAAGGGCCATGTATAGGTGGTCATTGGTGAGGATAGTTTGTTTTCGCAACATGTGAGGGTGAAGAATCTCGTATGGGTGATTGTTGGTGTGGATAATCAAGTTATGTAAAAGGTGCAGGATATGGACTTAGTGTAGGGGTTTGATTAGGGGATTTTGATCCTGTAATAATAGGATGATTAATAGGTATAAGGGAGTGAGGTCCATGCAAAGGACTCTAATCTGGAAAAATATATTGAGGGATTTTAAAGACTTGAACAATACCTTGCTTATGTGGCCCTTTTTTGGTTTTGGATGAGCTAGGTGTGGTTGATGAGGATGTTAGAGAAAATTCATATTTTCCTGAGGTGGAATGTGTTTTGGGTTGTTTTTCTGATGTGGTTTTAGGCGTAGTTTTGGGAGATGGAGAGGATGTGGGTGTAGATTCGGTAATGGCATGTGATGAGGGTGAAGTAATAATTTTGGTAACATTTTAAACAAGTGAAGGCTCAAGAACTTTAGGCTCATTTGATTAAATTGTTGATTTCATAGGTTTTGATTCAGTAAGTGATGAGGATATAGGAATATTTTTAGTGATGTTCACAATAGGTGAAGCCTCAAAATTCATTTTTTTAGGTTCATTAGCTATTGGTGTTGGTTCCGCAGGTTTTGATTCGGTAAGTGACAAGGTGGGTTGAGGGATAGGCTCAATTTTTGTTATTGTATTGATGGTGTGGAAAAAATTTGTTTGTGGTTGATCGGAGGATGAAGGGTGATTTAGAAAAGGTTTCTTAAATATGTCAATATTTTGATTTAGGGGTGCATTTGGATTTTCTAAGTGGAGCTCACCCTTGTCGATCAAATCTTGAAGTACATTGTGAAATGTGTGACACCTTTTGATGTCATGTCCATTGACCCTATGATATTTACAATATTTTTATCTCGGTACCAAATGGGCTTAAACACATCTATTTCAATGGGTTGAATAGGTGGGAGAGATATCATGTTAGAAGCAAGTAGTATGCCAAAAACTACACTCTAAGTCTCCCCATAGGTGTAGTTACGTTCTTGACTAGGACTCTCGGTGGTAGGTTTTGCCTTGGGAGAGGATTTGACTATGATGGTGTTGGCAGATGTTTTTTCCTTGTCACGGCTAGATGTTGAATTCGATGGGAATTCAACTTTTTGTTTCTTAGGACAAATCTTAACTCGACCATCGTTTAGAGCTCACAATTCCAATTTACGGGCCATGGTGAAAGCCTCATCAAAAGTTTGGAATGATTGGATTTGTAAAGTGGATGAGATGTGTTTAGAACATGCATGGCAGAAGACCTTGATTAATTATGTTTGTGGTAATGTAAAGGATATTTGATTAGTGACACCCTGCTAATGGATGAAAAAATCAGTGATAGATTCGTCCTCAAATTTTCTAATGGCATATAGATCATTGATAGTGATTTTGCGAGCTATGTTGATGGAAAAGTGTTCTCGAAAAATTGGGGTAGATGTGAAAAATAGAATAGGGAATGTTGTGGAATGTTATTGTACCAATCTAAGGCGGGACCAAGTGAGGGACATGGGAAAGGTCCTCAACATTAGGTCTTAATCATGAGCTATTAGATAGCATGTGTGATGGAAAGTAGGAATGTGTTGTTGAGGATCTTCCTTGCTATAAAACTTGATGAATTTGGGAGCTCCCGTGGGGTGGATATGGTTTATATGGTACTGAAGGGTGAATTCGCTCATTGAAAATTTGATCATAAGAGAGCACATTCTTAGATTGGAACAAATTGAATTCAAGACTAGATATTCGGTTTAAAAGGGCTTGAAGGGAATCAGGTTATGCTTCTTGCTATAAGGATGAGCCAAGTTAAAATAAGGATTGGATAAGTTGTGAGTATGCCTGATACTTTTGAGGAATGCCATGTTGGTAGGGAATATTTTGGTAGGGAGCATTCTAGTGAGGAATATTTTGTTGGTAATGGATGTTTTTTGTGGGATGTGGTATTCCAAAATATTTTGTTGAGGTGCGTATTATTGAGGTATCTAACAATAGGAAAGGCCACGTAACTCGGTGGAGGCATTTGTACCTATGAGGAGGCTAGCGGAGTGGATGAGGAAGTAGCAGTACTACTTAGGGAGGTGTAGAACCTATAGAAGGACTTTAAGATGTAGACTCTTGAGCGGGTGTGTTTTGTGATGAAATCATGTGGAGATCATAAACAGGTACTAAAGAGGCCTCGAGATGCTTCATTTTATTGGTGGAATATTGTTCATTCAATGTTTCATAAGGGTTAATAGAGTTGATAGATATCCCAGTTGACTATTTCTTGGTGTTTCAAATTTATTTTAAGTGTGTGGGTACAACTATTAGAAGACGGGGTCTCGATTTTGATCAATGAGATGTGCAATGGAAGATGAAGGATTGTAATTGTATGGAATGGGTTGAGGTTTAAATGGTTGCATTTGAACATTTCTCACTACTAAATAAGCATTGAGGGAAATGGGATTTGAATCTATCATTTCTTCAAAAAAAGTCTCCCCTATTGTAGAAAGGAGGTTTAGATGCTTCTGGTTGAAGACTAGAAGAAAATAGATGTTTTTTTTCTTGTGGTCCAGGTGTATGGAGGATTTTACCATGATATTGATGTGGGGAATGAAATATTTTTATCCCATTTCATTATTTTAGTTGACCCCTAATTCACTCCAAGTCTTTTGGATGTCAAAAAATGGATTAGACGTAACTGTTTGATAATATGGGATTTTTTGTTGTGTTGGTGTTGAAAGTGTTGTAGTATAAAATGAAATAATGTTTTTTAAATGTAGGTGGTGTAGTAGACATTTTTTTGAAATTCTGGTTACGTGTTTGTTATCTAGTAAGTATCATGATAAAAAAAACTTAAAAATGAAAAATAAATAATTGGGTTGATTTACAAACAACAGGAAAATGCAAGAAAAATGTTGTTTTGTATTTATCTTGATTATTTATGAAAAAGTGAAATGTGCAAAATGGTTAACGAGGGTCCTAAGAAGTGACAAGATATGGATGGTTTTGGGTTTTTAAGGGTGGATTCCTTGATATACCCGAAGGTACGTGAGGTCAAACTTTGTACTATAGTCGGTACAGGCATGGTATTGGGGCCTACCCCATCACTTCACGGTCCCACTACGATAAAGGATTCAGGTGTTGAGCCAAAATATACCGATAGACAAGAGATTATAATCAGCAAAACATTGATTTGGTTTCCCTATTGGGTGATGAAATCCCAATCAATTTCACCTGGGTGGGAGTTGTTTGAATGTGTTTTTGATTTATAAGTGGTTTGGTTGTGTGTGGGGGAGGATAAGTGAATGCAACAAATTTTCTATCCTAATTAAAGCTAGATGATCAAGAAGTATGAAATGGTTTTGTTTTGAAACTCAAAATGAAATGTTTAGTTTCAAAGAGGACAATCAAAAAAAAATGTAGAACCGAAAGCAAAAGAAATATTTTAGGACTTACTATGAGAGCCGTCCTATTTTTTTATATTTTTAGCAATTTTAAAACGAGCGCAAAAGAAATCCATAATCGAATTTTCAAAAATAGTGCCCTGTAACTAGATTAGAGAGAACATAAAATAGTAGATTTTGAAGTAATGTAAAAAAACACAATCCAATCGCTGGAGATTGGTCAAATCATAAGTGATTATCCTAATCACAAGCAATTACTAGCAGCCAAATAGAAAAAAAAAAAAAAAAATTATTGGTTAAATGAAGGAAAGAGACAATGGTTTGGCTCCTACCGAGTGTCCCGAAATGTTGTGCTATATTTTACCTTAGGGGTTGGTTTGTTTTTACAAGAAGTAAAAAATTTCTCAACCTCAGTATGTCGAGGTTTCCAAGATACCTGCAGGATGTGATGGGTGTATGATTGGTTGTGTTCCGTGAGAAATGAACTAGGCTTATTTTCCTTGTAATTGATCCTACAAATCAAAGACACTTACACAAAATAGAATTAGTAAAATAGGGTAGACAGTTTCTTGAAAAAAACAGCCCTTAAGTCAAAAATACTTCCTTATGTGGACGTAAAGATGATTTTAAAACAAATTAAGATTTATTGATGAGAAATGGAGTACATGGATGATAGATGGAAATTTTATTTGATTGGTTATCACTTATTTAGATTACTACATACATCAACTGATAGTAATGAAATGTAAAATAAAAATCCTAGAATCCAAAATCAGAATCTAAGTCGGTGTCTAGGTTCTCTAGAGAATTTTGAGCCTATTGAGCAGGAAAAATCATCATCTTTAGTAAAATAGGAGTTAGGTTCAAAGATGTAGTCCTCCACGAAGAAATCAAATATTTCTTCCTCTGTGTCCTATAGGTGTGCAAGGCTAGAATCAGTTTATGGAAGGTTGATGTTTTTCTCAATGTCAGATTCAAATGTAGTGCAGGTTTCCTCTGGTATGTTTAGGCCTACTTCACAGTTTTACTCAAACAATGCAAAGTCAGCTTGGATCCTCTAGACCTCATAGTATGTTTCCCAAAAATCCTTGATTGCTTCACGAATTCATTGGGTAGAGGTAAAAATTTCTTATTACCTACCGAGAGGATCCATGTGTATGGCACATAGTTCCAAGTTGTAAAGAATATCGTACCTCTCCCGAAGTGTAAGGATTGGTAGCGAATCGATACTGGTAATGGGATAACTAGTACCTGATATGGCCATCTACAATATCCATACTTGGTACACATATTAGTAACACAAAAGCATGCATTAACTAATAACAACTTCTAATGAAATTTTATTACTAATGTTTAACAGAAAACACATGACTCGTAAGTAATTAGGCAAATTATAGGTGATTCATTGAAATATTAACACACTAATAAATGAAATAATCTGAGCATATAATATGAGACTATCATCTATTGAAATATAAATAAAGTGAGTAACAATCTAATTAGACTATTTCAAGATGAAAACATAATGAAAGATGATAAACATGAACGTTTGTATGATAAATGGTGACGACAGACTGGTTGTTTGTGATTTTGTTTGATAAACAAGCCTAGATAGCTCCAAAAACGCTTGAAGGGTGTATTCGACACAGAACGATGTTGATAGGATCCTGGTAACATTGGTTGAATACTTGATAAAACTTGATAATGTTATGGTTCATCAAGATGGTTGTGAATGGTCATGAATTCCTTCAAAAATCCGCCACCAAAGAGGAAGAGAAATGTGTTTATATAGATCATCGATGAGCGAGATAATCACCAGCAATTTCAGATAATTCAAGTTAGGGAATGACAAGAGTGAATTTCTTTCCATTTTGAACTTGATTTGTAATATATTGTGAGAGAGGTTGGTATTTTTAGAGGGATGAACTCGATTTAGGACCAATTCAGTTGAAATAAATGTGGAGATGTTTTTAGAAGGTTTCCCAAGTTAATTTAGTCCTAACTAGTGAGGGGTGAGAAGTAGCTATAGGGATAAGCTAGGGGTGGTCAGAGTAATATTTCTAGAAGGTTGGATATTTAAAATAGTTATAACTAGTGAGTTAGAGTGAGTTCTCATGGTGAGGTGTGTGGGTGAGTGGATTAGTCAATTTGATTGTTAATTAATCAATTAATTTTTAGATGGGTGGAATGACTTTAGGAAATGTGAGGTAAATTAATTAATTAAAGGGGGAAGGGATTAATCACTTAGGTTTAGGGATGTCATAATGATGCGATGATAAGCTTGACCACTTGAATGGAGGAATTGAGTCATAAAATGGTATGCGAATGGTAATATTTAATCGATTATTCATGTGAGAGAGGAATGTGTGATTTTTGGTGTCTACATTTGCCCCTTTTTATCTAAATTTTTTTGACAAATTGTTAGAAAAAATGAGGAGATGGTTTGTTTATATGGATGACTTAGTTGCAACACACATCAAAGAAAACCAGCATTTTTGTTTCAAAATCTTCTCGAAATCGAAGGGGTATATAATGGGTTACCAGGAATAATTTGATAGGGTGACCAAAGGGTTTGACGCCTGTAGACATATGATCCTTGTTAGGTTAACTGACGAATGGGAAAACCAAGTGATGGGGGCCAAAGGGATCATATCCCATAGATGAATGGTGAATCCCAATATTGACTATGTTTGTTTGATTCAAAATTTCAAGGGCTAAGGTCCATTGAAAACATGACACACTTGTGTAAAAGAGAAAATGTCATAGTTTAGGGAAATATGGGCATGTATTCCTAAAGGGAGTAAATCATTGGTGATTAGTGCAATCATCAGCAATTGCATCACGTAAAAAGAAGGGCTATAAATAACCTAAAATAAATATTATTTTACCACATTGTAAGCATGATAAACACATTTTTGACAAAGCAATTGTTGGCATGAAAAAAAAATTGTGTGGAAAATTCACAAAATGGTGTCCTCAAGTAGAAAATGTAAGCCTCTGATGGCTGAGGTAGGTTTTTAATCCTTCTTTTGTGTTGTTTTATGGATTTTTGGGTGTTTTGTGGTGTTCACAAATGTATTTGGGGCACGCAGAGATGCCCTAGTTTTTAATAGCGAGGAATCACCGACGATTCCTTCAATTGCCAAACGATTAAGGTGAATCATCGGTGATTGACTGTGATCAAAATAATTTGTATATTAAATAGAAATGCATTTTTTTATAAATGTTCTAATATTTGTGGAATGTTTATGGTTACCATAGGTGCTTAGATGTATATTTTTTGATGTCAATATCATTGATGTCATTATTATAATGTTAATTTTCATTAGTGGATTTTGGAAAATAAAGTTGATGTTTTAATACTATTGGTGGCGAATCATAGCACTTCCCGAATGTCCGCAACACTATGGGTCGAGACTCTCAGGTGTGATTGCATAACATGGAGCTTTTCCCAAGTGTGGGACCTTGTGAAATCGGAAAAGCTCTCCGGATGAAGGCCGATTCCTATTCCTCTTTTCATATGCACACATAAAAATGTAGAGGGTTTACTAAAAATCCTAATCTAACTTGCCAAGGAGACAGGGTAAGAAAATGCATAAAATAAAACCTAAACTACAAAGGTGATGCATTGAGGAATGAAGAACACCTTTCTTGCCAATAAACACGAGACCATTAAAATGCAATGCAAGATCATGCACGATAACCGGGTTCACAGGTGAAAGATCGGGAGTATGCAAATGAACACAGAGAGGGTTGAGAATCATCCACATGCATGCATTAATTTTCTCCAAATATTGATACAACACACTGCAAAATGCCAAGAGGCAAGGTTGCATTACAGCTTTTAATGGGAGGCTTGAACTCCACAAATTCGATTGCTTGCAAAGAGAAGAAGGAGGGGCAAAACAAGAATTTCCAACCTTTAGAAAGAATCCCCTCAAAATTTATAGGAAGATTGAGAGAGGGAAGAGAGAGGAATTCCAAACCTACCCCAACCACCTTCAAATTGCATTTAATTCATCTCATTATGACGGTAGGTGAGAACCCTAGCAAACTTAAAAATGGCGAACTGTATTTTGCATTTTTAAGAATTTTTCTCACCCAATTAAATATATCTAGTCGTAGTTGGATAGAGGACCTTGTAAGCTTTCCAAAAAGTCCAACCTTGCATGAATCTGAGCTCCCAGTCAAAAGTTATGGCCATCTGAATATCTCGGTCGAGTGCTGCGCTCTGTCGGCCGCTCAAAATGTTACACCTCTCAAGGTGCGCCATAGGCGCATCCATATCTGTGTCGACATCCTCTTACATGTGCCAAGGTGTAACTTTTACCATGTCGACACTCTGTGTCATGTGCCATTTACGTGCGCCAAGGCACAACTTTTACCATGTCGACACTCTGTGTCATGCGCCATTTACATGCGCCAAGGCGCAACACACCACCATGTCAACACTCTATGTCATGCACCATTTACGTGCGCCAAGGCACAAATTTTACCATGTCGACACTCTGTTTCATGCACCATTTACGTGTACCAAGGCACAAATTTTACCATGTCGACACTCTGTTTCATGCGCCATTTACGTGCGCCAAGGTGCAACTTTCACCATGTCGACACTCTTTTCTGTGCACCCTTTATGTGCGCCAAGGCGCAACTTTTTTCATGTCCACATCCATTTTCATGTGCCCTTTACATGTGCCTTGGCGCATCTATCTTTGTGTCGACATCCATTTTCATGTGCCCTTCACCTGCGCCTTGGCGCATCTATCTTCATGTCGACATCCATTTTCATACGCCCTTCACCTGCGCCTTGGCGCATCTATCTTCGTGTCGACATCCATTTTCATGCGCCCTTTACCTGTGCCTTGGCGCATCTATCTTCATGTCAACATCCATTTTCATGCACCCTTTACCTATGCCTTGGCGCATCTATCTTCATGTCGACATCCATTTTCATGCGCCCTTTACCTGCGCCTTGGCACATCTATCTTCGTGTCGACATCCATTTTCATGCGCCCTTTACCTGCACCTTGGGCTGTTGGTGACGCAATAAAAATCAAGCTCTGAGTTTCTTTGATTTCTATATTCTTCTACTTGTCTATATCTACCCGGGGAAGATATTTACAACAATTTGGTGACTCAACGGGATCACCTTCCTGCTAGGTAGAAGATCAGTGGCCTTTTAGCAATCCATTGGGCATGGAGTCATAAGTAATAACCTGAAACCAACTTGATCTCTGATCCCGAGCCTGGTCTCATAACTCCTTCTTTGAGAGCATGCTGAACTATAGAAATTCAACCTGAGAGCAACAAAACCTGTGCCAGAGCACTTAGGGAAATTGAAACCTAACTACAACAAGACAATGTGCATACACACTTAGAGGAATTTTAAACCTAGGCTAATATTTACAATGGTAAACCTTTTCCTTTTAGTAGCAATGTTTTAGATATATTCCGTTAACTGAAATCAAGATTTCTCCTCCATCCAATGTAGACAATTAGAAGGCATTACTACTTTTACATCCCGTGATCATGTAGGGGCCACTCCAAATGGCATCAAACTTGGAATGCCTTCTTGGTTTTGCTCGATCTGCATCCCATTTCAAAACTAGGTCCCCTTCCTGGAAGGTCTTTGCTCTTGCCTTCTTATCAAACCATATTTTTACTAAGGCCTAGTCCTTTTCAATCACCTGAACTGCATGCTCTCTAATTTCTTCCAATTCCATCAACTCTGCATACCTGGCCTCCATTGGTTCGAACTCAGACAACTCCAACTGCTTCATGAGCTCCAATGCTAGCAATTCTAATGATATAGGCAATACTGCCTCTTTCCCATAGACCAACTTGTAGGGAGAATTACCTATAGATCTATTTGGCATTATCCTATTAGCCCATAATGTTGATTTTAGCTTGGTATGCCATGTCCTTTGGTTTTCATCCAGAGTCCTTCTGATGATTCTTAGCAAATTCTTATTCGTGGACTCTGCCTGTCCATTACCCTGTGGGTAATAATTTGAAGAGGTGCTCAAATAGATTCCATTCTTGATAGCCCATTCTGTAATCTTAGAACCTATGAATGCCAATGCATTGTCTAATATGATAGTGGCTAAACACCGAACCAGTCACTATTCCTTCATAAAATTCTAGTATGTGAGACTCATTTGCTTCTTTGAGCGCTATTGCTTCGGTCCACTTGGTGAAATAGTCATTCTTTGTGAGAATCCACTTGTGGCCTTGGCTTGAGTTTGAGTTGATGACCCCGATGAAGTCCAATCCCCATTGCATAAATGGTTGGTCAACCAAAATTGGGTGCAATGGAAGTCTTTGGTCTTTCTTTTGCACGTGAAGAGTGCACATTTCTTGCACTTTCTTATCCATGTATAGCATTCACCGAACACTTTCTACCAATAATATCTTGCCTTCATTATCTTGAGAGTCATGTTACCCGTGGAGCGAAATTTCCTCGAATCTCCATCATGAAAATCTTGTAACACACTCTCAATTTGACTGTCCCAATGCACCTCAATAGAACTCCATTGATGTCCTTTTTAAACAAAACACCATTAACAAGCACATATGGAACGGCTTGTAATCTGAAGTATCTCCTCCTTCATTTGCTCATTTCTAGAGGGCATAGGCCTGTCTGTAGGAAGTGTATCATATTCTGGGTCCAACAAGGAGCAGGTACATCATCATTTCCCTATTCTTGACCATCCTGTAGTACCAAGACAGTCCCTTTTGCATCACCTGCTTCAACTTTCTGACTCAAAGCTAGTTGTTCACATAGTCCTTTTCCACGTACTAGCTTAGTGACCTTAATTTCGATGTCATATTCCATGACACGAGTGATCCATCCTGCACATTTCTCATTCAGATCCTTGTTTAGAAGGAAGTCCTTGACTCCCGCATGAGAGACCAATAATTGGATCTTGTTGTTTGAGACTAGGTGCTTGAATTTCTTTAAGCTCCTAATTACTGCAAGGACATGCTTTTCAATGAAAGAGTACCTAGTTTCGTATTCCTCCAAGCCTTGACTGAAGAAAGAAACTGGTTGTTCTAATCCTTCTTTGTTTTGTTGTACCAAGATTGTAGAAATTGTGTCTCCACCACCGAAGGCATATAGCATGAAGTCCTTGGAGAAGTCTGGATTGATGAGAGTCGGAGCTTGAGATATAGCCTCTTTTATTGCCTCAAAACTTGCCTTGCCTTCAGATGTCCACTTAAATGCCATGCTCTTCTTCAACATCAGCGTTATTGGCTTTACGAGAGCTGCAAAGTTTGGAACAAACCTGTGGACAAAATTGATCCTTCCCAAGAAGATTTGAAGAGCCTTCTTATGACTTGGCAATGGCAACGCTCGAATTGCTTCAATTCTTTCTGGGTCAATCATAAATCCCTCCTTTAAAACAATATGGCCAAGAAGTTTTCTTTCGTGGGCCAAGAATATGCATTTTTTTGGATTTAATAATACCCCAAATCTTATACACCTCTGAAATACCTACCTCAGATGAAAAAGGTGATCCACTGCATTTTTGGAGAATACAGTGATGTCGTCAAGATATATCAAAACTATTTTATTGATCAACCCCTTGAATGCCATATCCATTGCCCTTTGGAAAGTGGCTTCAACATTTGATAGCCCAAATGGCATCTTCTTGTAGGCATAAGTGCCCCATTTGGTGGTGAAAGTCGTCTTGAACTGGTCATCTTCTTTCACCATTACCTGATTATACCCTGAGTAGCCATCTAGGAGAGAGAATCTCTCCGAACCGGATACCACTTGCAATATTTGTTCCATTGAAGGAAGTGGGTAATGGTCTTTAAGAGATGCCCTGTTGAGGTCTCGGAAATCTACACACAACCTGATTTCTCCGCTCTTCTTCTTGACTGGAACCAAGTTTGCAACCCAACTTGAGTGCTTGATCGGAATATAATGCTTGCCTCTATTAGCTTGTTTAGCTCTTTCTTCATTAGAGGCTCAATGTGAGGGTTGACTGGTCTCTGCTTCTGCCTAATGGGCTTAGCATCTGGATCTAATTCTATGGTATGTTGTGCCAACTTCGGATTGAAACCTCTTAAGTCTTCATAGGTCCAAGCGAAGACATTTGGAAATTCTTGGTAAAGTTGTATGAAATTTGATTTCTCCTACTTAGTGGCCACTTTACCAATTTGAAGTGTTTTGCCTTCCCCAACCGAGAATTGGCTCTAAATCTTCTCTCTTGACCTATATGTTAGCCTTTTCCTTACAAAACTGGTCGTTAGGGTTGAAGATAGACTCCAACGTTACTAAACCCTTGGGAATCTTGTTTGTTCGTAGCTGCACTACTTGATCCCCATACTACTGCTCTAATCTATCTTGATTCCTAGCTGAGAATTCAGCCTCTTCTTGTAAGAAATTGACGATCTGTTGATCATTCTCAAACACCGCCAGCTTGTGTTATTATCCCGAACTAAGCGGCCTCACAATCACATGGATATGCGGCTGCGTTTTCCCTTTTGATGTCACAACCACATCAAACATTGCTCCAACAGCTGTGAGCCTATCCACGGCTTCATTTTTCTTCCTAGGTATGGACACGATGTTGAAAGCTTCAAAATCCTCAACGAGGTCCCACACCCTGTTCTTGTAGTTCTTCAGCAAGTCATTCTTTGTAGCATGTTGTCCCCTGACTTGATTGATTATTAGTTCGCTATCTCGAACAGCTATAAGTTCTTTATGCCCTTTTTCTCGCCCAATGAAGTCCGTGAATCAAGGCCTCATATTCACTGTGTTGTTTGAATAGGAAAACTGAAATGGAAAGTTGAATAATATTTGATGCCTTAAGGTGAAACAAGCATAGCTCCTCCTCGTGCACCTTGCCTACTTCTTGATCCATCGAAAAATAAATGCCATACCTCATTGTCATCCTTATGGTCTGGTTTGGTGATGCTAAGAATAGGCTGGTTTTGTTCATGTATCCAATAAAATCTTAGCTCAAATTCTTCTACTTCTTGGTAGGGATCAAAAGCATGTACCTTTCTACCCATTCTGTCCAAGAGTTAAATATGGGATGCTTCCAACTTTGGTGTCAGCTTCATCTGTGCTTTGATAATCTTCTTGATCAAATGCTGAACAGTTGGCATTGATTTGGCTTGGAGTATGAGGCTCAATATGAAAGTTTGCAATTGGTTCAGATCTGATTGTGACCTTAGTACCATATCTTGTTCTGAACAACATGTGTGACCAATCAGCAGATAAGTAGCCTCCAATTTTGGCTGTGAAATCCCTTGATAAGCATAGGGCAAAGAGTGGTGGCAAATCTATCACTGACACATCTTGTAAAACGGTAACGTTGGGGCATGTATGCAAGGTAAGATTCAAACCTTTAATCACTCCCATTTGCTATTTACTCGCTATCCCATCCAATTACACTACCCCCTTTGATATGACTTCATATTGGAGACCAAATGATTAGCTATTTGCTTGGGCATGACAACTACTTGCCCTTAATCAATCATGCAATTGTGTACTAATTTATTGCCAATGATTAACGAAACATAGAATGGAGGGGGCTTCAAAACCTTACCTTGTTGTCCTCCATGACTCCCTTCAGGCTTAGTAGCATTTGTGAGGACCTTCTCTTGCATAGGGACTCTCGCTGGTTTGAAGTTGACCAATCCTTCATGGCAGCTTGTAGAAGATCTCTTTGTCCTGGGATGGATAAAGATTCCCACATTGATATATTCACGTTCGTCTTCTTCATTTGATCAATGATGCTAAATGGGGATGAAACATCTCTTTGTTTTCCTTTAGCTTTGCACATTCCTTTCTTGTGTATGGGTAGTAACAACTGGCATTTGAGTTGGTTTAGAAGGTGGTTTGACTGTCCTTGCATGTTTGGAGCTGCATTTTGCTTATTGACAACTTGTGGAGTGATGGAACGTTGTAGATCGCTTGGAGCCAATTCGCCCTTCACCAATATTCCTCTTCTTTGATCTTGTGTTAATTGCTACACTCTAAGAAATTGTTTGATTCATGCCACAAAAATCCTCAGCTTGCCAATTCGCAAGTGTGGTATCATTTGTACCTATGTTTTGCTGAGATGTCCCTTGTTGCTGATTTGTTTCTTGACTCACTTCACCCTCAATGCCAGTATTTGTCACCATCAAGGCTTGGTTCAAAGCACCATTAAAGCACATAGATTGGTTGTGAGGTTCATTGCATGGGAAACACCAATCATACTCTTGGGCTATATTGTTTTGCACTGGCACTAATGCTTTAGAAGCAGATGCAACATTGGGGTTATAGGGCTGAAATGGTCTATTAGCGGGAGGCCTCACTTGGCTTTGATTTTGATTTGCAGCTTGATTTGGTGACCTATTGGGCTGGTATGGTGGCCTAGCCTGGTACTGTGCTTGAGGCTGATATGGTCTAGCACTTTGAGCTTGTTGTTTTTGATAGTCACTAGCTCATTTCCAAGGTTCTGTAATTGTTTCATAACCTTTTAGAGTTCATTTGAAGCACTAGAGGATGAAGTAGAAGTTTAATTTGAACTTTGATTTCTAGGAGTGGGAATAGGAGCCAACGTGGGTGCTTGACTAGTACTTTGATTTTCTAAGTTTGGACACAAGGGCATGGGAGGCCTAGGAGCCACTTACCGGCTTGAATAAGACAGCTTTTCAGCCCTAATGGCAATGCTATAAGCAGCAGTAAGGTTGCGCCTCCCATAGATTGAATTAACATAGAAATATCAAAATTCAAAGCCTTAAGATAATATAGAAAAGCACCTTGTTTGTTGGCCTTGATGACCATTGGAATCCTATCCCAAGACCTTTGAAATCTAAAGTTGAAGTCGACCAATTGCTGTTGGGAGCTCTTTTGATAGTCGTCAATTGTTCTAGTAGAGACAAATTGTCTCCCTTTTCCCCAAACTACTTATGGAGAACTATGCATAACTGATTCCAATTTGTGATAGAACCAAATGCAAGGCTCCTAAACCACTGCAAATCCTTCCCTTTGAATGAAGATGCCAGCAATTTGACAACAACATCCATTTCATTTATCTCATGGATTGCAAACGTTAGCAATGTATTTGACATGATCACCGGAGTGGTATGATTTTCTCTAGTAAAAATGGAATGTTCTTCAATGCTATAATTGAACTGGATTTTGTGCATTGAGGGCAAGTGGACTACGCCAAATGAAAATTGACAAAGGGATTTGGTGGTTGCACCATTCGATTGGCCCGAGAACCCTTGTTGATGCGAGAAAAGATCTACCAGTGGAGGTGTAGAAAAGTCCAGATTAGGTGGAGATGGTGATCTTCGTGGTCTTCTTCCTCTCCTTCCTCCTGCTGGTAATAGTTGCAAGTGGACAAATAGCCCCTCTTCTCGAGTATTAGACCTGGTTCGAATTCTTCTCATGTGCCTGGGAAACTTGTGCTGCTACACTGCTGAATTCTATCCCTTCGGAGTCTCCAAATGTGTTAGAGGACGAGCCTCAAAAGACTAGATTTTGCCAAGTTACACACCAAACTTGACAATATAAAAATATCATTTAAACTTCAAAGGACCCAGAGGAGACAATCTTCAATCCGAATTTGGGCCTTATTATGCATGCAGTTCTGAAAGGTACAGGCAGAACTCAGGTCATGCAATGCAACTTACAAAACCTGAATTGCCATGTGTCGAAACTTGGGACATGCCCGACACCCCAGAAAACTGAAATGACTGTTGGGTCTTCTTTGATGTTCTTGGACCTCGAAAACCCAAAACACTAAAAACCATGAAATTTTGAAAATATAAATCTCAAAAAAACTAAGGATACCCTTTTGAAGATTACCCTCAGATCTACCAAATATTGAAATTTTGACTTTTTTGAGCAAGTTAAGCCCTTGAAAATTGGTTTCGGAGTTCAGCCTGGAAGGTGCAAAATCAAATTGAAAAAAGCTGCAATTTTTAAGTCCAATTTCTTGAAAATTCCTTCAAATCTATGAAATGACCTCTTGGTCCCACCGGGCATGCCAAAACTATTGGTGGCAAATCACAAGCACCCCTGAATGTCTGCAACACTATGGGTCGAGACTCTCAGTGCGATTGCATAACATGGAGCTTTTCCCAAGTGTGGGACCTTGCGAAATTGGAAAAGCTCTCCGGATGAAGGCTGATTCCTATTCCTCTGTTCAGATGCACACATAAAAATGCAGAAGGTTTACTAAAAATCCTAATCTAACTTACCAAGGAGACAGGGTAAGAAAATGCATAAAATAAAACCTAAACTACAAAGGTGATGCACCGAGGAATGAAGAACACCTGTCTTGCCAATAAACACAGACCATTAAAATGTAATGCAAGATCATACACAGATAACCGGCTTCACATTGAAAGATCATGAGGATGCAAATGAACACAGAGAGGGTTGAGAATCATCCACATACATGCATTAATTTTCTCCAAAGATTGATACAACACACTGCAAAATGCCAAGAGGCAAGGTTGCATTACAGCTTTTAATGGGAGGCTTGAACTCCACAAATTCACTCCGCCAAAGAGAAGAAGGGAGGGGAAAAACAAGAATGTCCAACCTTTAGAAATAAGCCCCTCCTTACAATTTATAGGAAGAATGAGAGAGGGAAGAGAGAGGAATTCCAAACCTACCCCAACCACCTTCAGATTGCATTTAATTCATCTCATTATGACGGTAGGTGAGAACCCTAGCAAACTTAAAAAATGGCGAACTGTATTTTGCATTTTTAAGAATTTTTCTCACCCAATTAAATATATCTAGTCCTAGTTGGATAGAGGACCTTGTAAGATTTCCAAAAAGTCCAACCTTGCATGAATCTGAGCTCCCAGTCAAAAGTTATGGCCATCTCGAATATCTGGTCACGGTGCTACACCGGCGCTCAAAATGTTGCACCTCCTGAAGGTGTGCCATAGGTGCATCCATATCTGTGTCAACATCCTCTTACATGCGCCAAGGCACAACTTTTACCATGTCAACACTCTGTGTCATGCGCCATTTACATGCGCCAAGGTGCAACTTTTACCATGTCAACACTCTATGTCATGCACCATTTACGTGCACCAAGGCACAAATTTTACCATGTCGACACTGCTTTTTCATGCGCCATTTACGTGTACCAAGGCACAAATTTTACCATGTCGACACTCGTGTCATGCGCCATTTACGTGCGCCAAGGTGCAACTTTCACCATGTCGACACTCTTTCTCAGTGCACCCTTTATGTGCGCCAAGGCGCAACTTTTTCATGTCCACATCCATTTTCATGTGCCCTTTACCTATGCCTTGGCGCATCTATCTTCGTGTCGACATCCATTTTCATGCGCCTTCACTCGTGCCTTGGCACATCTATCTTCATGTCGACATCCATTTTCATGTGCCCTTCACCTGCACCTTGGGGCATCTATCTTCGTGTCGACATCCATTTTCATGCGCCCTTTACTTGTGCCTTGGCACATCTATCTTCATGTCGACATCCATTTTCATGCGCCCTTTACCTATTCCTTGGCACATCTATCTTCGTGTCAAAATCCATTTTCATGTGCCCTTCACCTGCGCCTTGGCGCATCTATCTTCGTGTCGACATCCATTTTCATGCGTCCTTTACCTGCGCCATGGGCATTGTTGTATGATAAAAAAATCGAGCTCGAGTTTCTTTGATTTCCATATTCTTCTACTTGTCTATATCTACCTCGGGGAAGATATTTACAAAAATACCTAGAATGAATGATATTTCCAATATTAATAGTGATGATACTAACATTTGTCTTATGTTCTTATATTTTTCAAGTGGATGCAAAATTTACTATCCATGATCATATACCATTGATTTTGGATGAGGTGAGGGAAGACTTATAAGATGAGGATTGGGAACATCTTGATGCAGTGGGTTTTAGTGGTATGTGGTCTTATAGATAGATTCACAGATGTCGCATTTGATATTGGCATTATTAGAGAGGTGGAATCCTTTCACCAATGTTTTTGGCTTTGTAAAGGGAGATGACCATTACCCTTGAGGATGTTCATCGTATTATGAGATTTCCAGTTCGTAGATGTGCAATTTATTATATTACGAGGATGAGAGACTATATACTATGAAGAGGTTATATGGAGAGCATGATCTAGATGTGAGGTATTTATCAAGGGAATTTGAATACCAGGTGTTATATGAGCTTACGAGTTGGTTATCCATGAATGACCATGATGATGATATCTATTTCATGTTTTACATTACCGGATTTAGGAGATGGTCATTTTCCTTGGATGATGACCAGAATTGTTTCGAGATGATGGAGCACCATACAGTGTTCAAGTGGGCACCTAATTTATTAGCACATACATTTAGAGATCTGTGGGATTGGATGACCCACAAGCGCTATGGTATTGATGTTGGATTCTTGTTGCAGTGTTGGGCACATGAGCACATTGTGATTTCTTGTCCATTGGGCTTACCTTGTGATATTGAGGCTAGACATCCTGGCTTCATGAGATGGAGCCAGAATCTAGGTCAAGTGAGGAAGGACAAAGGGCCATGTTATTACAGAGACTTGGTGTCAGGATTATAGGTGGGAGATGTGGTGTAGAGGTTGTACCTAGATTTCTTTGATTGGCCCAAGTTTCCTCAAGAATTACTAGGCTTATAAAAAGATATTTGGATATAGGGTCATAGATTTGGAGAGGATGAGCTTGTGCATTTCGGACATGTTAAGAGTTAGTTTGGACTGATATAGGGTATCCGTAAGGATCCAACGCAATCTGAGCGCAGGAGGATGGGGATACTTGACACTCTAAGAGCTGTTGTTGTCTAAGGCTCATAGTTATTGATGAGTAGTAAGGGGCTATGAGTCCTAGTGACGAGGGCCATATTATTCGATTGATGATGTGGGGTGACCCCGAGATTTTACTTGCATGGTGGACCCGATCACTAAGGACCTTTGATTGTACTAGGACAAAGTGGAGAGTGCAACACATACGGTTAGATGAGTACATGCTCGGGTGGTAGCAGGAGCATAGGTACCATAGGATAAAAGGGGTGAGGGTGATGATGTTATAGCTATGGCTATTGCAGTAGTGATAGTTGATAAGGTCAAGGTAGAGGGAGAGATGGACACATCTCAGAGAGAGCGTGATGACCTTCTGGGAGTCTAGGATACCCTTATCACCGAGAGGGATAGATTGATTGTTGAGCGGGATATCCTTCACGATCAGCTTATACAGGTCTCTTTAGTTAGAGAAAAGTACAAAGGACATAGGGATATAGTTAGGAAGTCCTTGAGGGTCATAGGTTCATCTATATTTGGTGTAGAATTGTCGGTGATGGTTCAATTTTGAAGGCGGGGGGACATCTTATCCTCATCAACTCCTCTTGGTATGATTTCAGTGGCACACTATGAGGTTATGTGAGTGGAGAGGGATTACTATGTGGACTTGATCATCAAGAGCTACATGGATGCCACCTTATATGTTGATCACATGGTTGTCGGCGATGGTTTGCTTTGGTAGGCGGGGAGATTTTGCATCACCTCCTCCTAGTATGATTTTAGTGGCACACTATGAGGTTGTGCAAGTGGAGAGGGATTAATATGTGGACTTGATCATCAAGATCTATGCAGATTCCACCATATATGTTGATCACATGGTTTCCCAAGGGTAGCTTACAACAGAGTGTCGAGGCCTAGTGCTAGCGTAGCAAGTGTAGGACGGCCACCTCAAGGGCCGAGAGAGAGGGGGTGATGGTGAGGGAGTGAAGGTGAGGATGTTTTCATAAGTGTTAGTAGGGATGGTGGAGATGCGGGTGAAAATAGAGGAACACCTACTTGTAGAGGAGAGGGTGGTGATGCTAGGAGACGTTGATTTTACTACTCGATTGTATATGGTTTCATAGGCTCATAAAAGCCCATTTTTTACACGATGATAAATTGATTATTCAGACATTAATTATGATGTATATAGGAATTTATATATATATATATATATATGATGTCGATTTGATGGTTTATGGCTTATACTTGTATTCTCAATTTGTATATGGTTCTTATTACTTGCTTCTACTAAAAATGTGTTGCTATTTTAGATGAGTAATATGTTAGATTGATTTAAATGATTTTTAAATGTTATCCAAATGTTTATAATTAATGAAGTAAAAATGGAATGATTTCCCCACTATAGAGCTAATATATACACACCGAATTTTGAAAAATACACTTGCATTTGTGGCCTTCTCGGATGTTAAATAAGGTCATCAATGGTTAGTTCTCGCTAATTATGATAGGAATGTGGGTTTGAACATTTGAATTTTACTAGGATGACAAAAGGTATTTTTGTGTACAAGATAATGTGGGAAAAATGGATCTCCTTCTCAACAAGTTCGTAGGGAATATGTCTCACTCATATTTTGATTTTGAAGTAAACCGATCAATGCGAAATTTTTCTATGATGGGAAATTTGGTCGATGGGGGAATATTTTTGTATTTTTGAAGGTTGATCAGTTCAGAATCCTTTTCACATGAGTATCCATCCTTTAAGGGTATGGTCTACATTTTGACTTTTTCCTAGATGGTCATCTTTCGAAGGAATGGTCCACAATTTTAACTGGTAGTTGTCCTTCGAGGGAGAAATCTACATTTTATATTTTTATAATGATTTTAACCTTATGAATAGCTATTCTTCGAGGAATTAATTTATTATATTTTTATATCTTGATAAGAGACGCATCCAAATGATCTTTTATTGTTGAGCTGAGGGTCAAAACCCTGATAAACTATTTCAAGGAGGGCATAAAGCGTGTATTTTACCTACGCACATGCCATGTGTCATATTTTTATTGGTATGGGATGAATAGGTGTAATAATTTAAAGTGGTTCCCGCAAAGGATGGAACTTTCCCATGTGATAGATACGATGAACAAGGTCACGATGCTCATTTTTAAGGTGTATTTAGAATGTTGACGGGTAGCCATACCATCAAAATGATAGGATGAGGTGACAGATTTTGGGAGGTAACTACTATCATGATAATCAATTATTTAATAGTATAAAGGCTGCAAGTGTGAAATATTCAAAGGTTACCTTTCGGGTTCCTCATTAAAACAAGTAAGATGATATGCTCTTGACCCATACTTGTGAGTAGCATTCTATGGACCGATCCAAATTGGGGAAAACTTTCCATGTTTAATCCGTTCCAATGTAGTAACATTTTAATTTTCTTTAAGTACAAGATCACCAATTTTAAAATCACATTCTTTGACATGTTTTTGTATGCTCTACTAATACGTTGTTGATAGACTTGATGATGTTTGAGGGCTGTTAGATGCTTTTCATCTAACAATTCTAGTTATCTTAAGCGATCTTGCAATATTATTTGTCGGTGATGAAGTCCTTGATGGATACATATTATGATTAAATTTGAATTTCAATCGGTATAATGGATTCAAATCCATAGAAAAGTGAATAGGGTGTAGTGCACGTAGGTGTCCGTGATACTAGTTTGATAATCCCAGAGAGCAAATGGGATTTGGAGATGTCAATTCCTACCTACATCGTCTATTGTTTTCATGAGGATTTTGTTGAGTGTTTTGTTAGAGGCCTCAGCCTATCCATTTTCTTGAGGATAGTATGGTGACGAGAAACTGATTTTGATGTTGAATGTATTAAAAATATTTTTAATTTCTTTATTTTTGAAATATTTTCCATTATATTTGATGAACTTATGTGGGATGCCAAAATGGAATATGATGTTTTTATATAAGAATTTTATGATAGGTGTAGATTTTTTTGAGGTTAAAGGGATGGATTCAACCCATTTAGTGAAATATTTAGTTTTTGTGATTATGGAATGATGTTGTTGAGATGATTTAGGATTTATTGCAAAAATGAGGTCTAATCCCCATTGAGAGAAAGGCCATAGATCTTGATTGGGTTGTAGTGATTGACTAGGGATGTAGATGAGATCTTAATGGAGCTGGAATTTAATGAAATTATTTACATATTCACAACAATATTTAGTGATACTATGCATGTAATAACCTAGCCGTATGACACATTTAGTGATGGCATTGCCACTGAAGTGACCACCGCATATGCCATCATGGAATTATTCAATTTCTTTTTTTGATTCATGTGTTGTAAGGAATCATAACATTATTTTGTCAAAGTTACATTTATAAAGGATTCCCCCTATGATGATAAAGTGAGTGACGCATTGCAGAAATGATCGTTTAGCACCATGTGATAAGTCGATGGTAGTTTACATTCAGTGAGATAGTCATATATTTGTGTGTATCATAGATCAGGTGGATTGTTTTCAATGTTATTGATGGAAGGAAACTCATTTTGATGTGAAGGATGATCCAAGAATTGAACAACTACAGACATCTTGGTTTTATCTTTTGATTTTTTTGTTTCAAAAGGGACGAGGGATCCAAGGGGTGACATAGTTTCGCAAACCTATTAGAAGATTGTGAAATGGCTTGAATGGTGTAATGATCGAATAGAACAAGGAGAAATTTGACAAGAGCTTTATATTTTGAAGGATTTCATTTTACATTGATATTATCCTTTGACTTGACTGATGATAAGTTGTGAATCTCCATAGATTTCCAAGATGTGGACACCTAAGAGAATAGTGGTATTTAGACCCATGATTAAGGATTCATATTTTTCCATGTTGTTAGTACATTCAAAGTTAAGTTTGAATGATAACGGAAGTGGTATATTTGAGGGTGGTATGATGAAAACTCTGTATCCTCCACCTTCTCAAAGCATTTAGCACCGTTGAACAAGTGGGTCATTTTAACGGGGATGAAATCAGATTCATCAATGTTGGATGATGAGGCCGCAGATGATGTGGTATCGAAAAACAACCTTACCACGGGAAATAGGAGTGACCGAAAACAAATCTTTTGATGATGGAATTTGTTTAGGGTTGATAGGTGGACAGATACGCGGAGTGACGGTGTTCCTATACCCTAGAATTTCTATATAGGTGCGGAAGGCGTAGGTTGTTTTGAATGAAATGCAGGAGGTATGATATATTGATGTAAGGTAGAGGGATGGGGTCCCAATATGGAAGGTAGGTATGACGATGATGGTTTTGATTGTGATAGGGGCACGGATTGAGTTTGTCTCCTAGGTGGCGGAGCGGATTTATTTTTGGATAGATCGAGTCGCTTAGGCGGGTGCGTTAGACTGGGCATTGGTGAGGTCCCAAGCGTAGGGGAAGATCTGGTTAAGTTGATAGAAGTGGACGGGGCATTTGGTAGAGGTGAGGGGGGTGAAGGTGAGAACAGGGGCATTTTAAGCTTCTGTAAACACTTCGGGTATATGGTGGAGACATCAGGATCAGTCATTTGCATTTGAGTAGAAAAAGGGGTACTCAAACGTTCCCATAGGGCCTGTCTATCTTCTGTGGAATGACAGTCTCCAGGTGTGATTTGTAATTTTTGTACGGAAGAAAGGTGGGTTGTAATTCCAGTCCACTGTGGGTGTGACACAGGAGGTAGATGAGGCACTGTATCAATAGATGTTAAGAGGTCAACCGGTCGTTGAAAAGATTTAGGCGATGAGGGACTAATAGGTAGGAGGGCGTGTTTGAGGGGATCTGTCACGTTTAAAGAATGTGGTGATGTTAGTGTAAGAGATTTCTCGTCTAAGGATGTCAAAAGGAGTGGCGAGCCTTCCTCTTGTGTAGCAAGAGCGGTAGAAGGGGACGTTTGGGAAATAGATAAATTAGATAACATCCGCTCACAGTCTCGTAGGGATGTGGTGTAAGAAGACTCGTCGATGAGAACAGAAGTCCGGGCAGTTAACTCTTTTATGGGTAAAGGAATGATTTCACTTTGGCTTGATGGTGGTGAAGGAGGTTCGACTCTGTGTGGTGGAGAGGCTTGATTTAAAAAAATTTCAATAGAGGCTTTTGGTGAGAATCGAAGACTCGCATGGATCTCATGAACACTCTCCTCGGCTAAGATATCTTGGTTTACGTTATCACTTGTTGGACGAGTGATTCGGGAATGGCTTGTTGAAAATTTTCAGATTTCGGTTAGCAGGGGCGTTAGGATTATCGAGGGTTATATCCCCCACATCAACCATTTCCTGCACTATGTTTTTCAACATCTTGCAGTTTTCATGACTATGTCCTTTTACACGGTGAAAGTTACAAAAGTCATTTTCTTTGTACCAGGAAGGTATTGCGCGGGTGGAGTCAAACCCAGAGTGAGGTTTAACAGGGGGCAAGGTGATAGCCCCAGCTTTGAGCAATTTCTCCAGGATGACGCCATAAGTTTCTCCCAAGGGAGTGTAATTGGTGGGCTCGGCTTTGTACTTATAAGTGGTTTTCGGCGGAGTATTGGACGGTGTTTGAGATTTGACCATTACCGCGTGGACAGCTCCTTTTGATTTAGAAGAAGTGGACGCGTGAGGAGTGGTGGTGTTTGGCTTGTTGGTAGAATCAGGAGTTCGGAAATTGGGGTTTTTGTTACGCAACCGCAATTTCTCCTCTTCTAAGGCTCGAATTTCTAATTTCCGAGCCATGGTAAAGGCCTCGTCGAATGTGCGGAAAGTTTGAATTTGGAGGGTAGGGGAGATGTGCTTAGTGCAGGCCCGCGTAAATAGTTCGATAAGTTCGGTTTGAGGCAAGGCATACGTAAGTTGGTTGATAAGGCCCCGCCATCGTCTAATGAAATCTGCGATAGATTCGTCTTCAAATTGTCGGATGGCATAGAGGTCAGTGATAGATACTTTTTGGCAATGTTAATGGAGAAATGATCCAAGAAAGACTAGGCTAGTTGGTTAAAAGAGAAGATTGAGTGCTGGGTTAAAGCACTGTACCACTCCAAGGCGGGTCCTGATAAGGACATGGGGAAGGTGCGGAGTAACAAGGCATCATCATGGGCAATCAAATAACAAGCATGTCTAAATGATCGCAAGTGTTGTTGAGGATCCTCTTTACTGTTAAAACGAGTAAATTTTGGCAACTCCCATTGAGGAGGATATGAATGAAGGGGGACAGAAGGGTGAATGGGCTCCCGACAAACTTGCTCATATGTCAAGGCGCTACGACTTCCTGAAACAGAAGCCTCCAGGTTTTGCATTTTGTCCATCATTTGTTTGATGAAATCTATGGTTGGATGAGATGATGGTGCCACAGAATAGGGATGTCCCATATAAGGTGTTGAGGTTACTGGATACGTGTATGGGAATGAAAAGGTAGGCGGAGCTTGAGAAGGAAAGCTCGTGTGAATAGGTGGCAGAGAGTAAGTCATGAATGGAGTGGTCTGAAAGAGAGATGAGGTAGGGGCAGTTGGTGGTAACGATACGTGGGGTCCAAGATTAACCAAAGGAAAGCTAATCGGGGTCGTATGAACCTCTGAAGCCGTCGGATTGGGAGACGGGGCTAGAGATGTAGGAAGTAAGGCGCAAAGTTATCGGGAGGAGTGGGAGCTAAATGAGCAGCTATACTAATAGGCATGCCAATAAGGAGCTACCATCGGCGTATGGTCGGGGCATGAGACAAATAGTATTATGCAGACAATGGGATTAGCATCCGTAAATTTAGAAAAGTCCTTGTCTCCTACAGGAATTTGGGGGATCTCACTGGTGTCCGTAGGGTTCCCTATAGAATGTGAAGGGGGTGATTCAGGAAAAGACACAGAGCAGGCATGTGAAACCATGGCGGCGGCTTGCTTCCGAGTGATGACAACCATGGACAAGAACACACAGGAAAGTTTCAATCTATCAAGAACAAAAACAACCTCAGAATGATGAATTTGGCAAGTTGCTGGTTTGTCAGGGGCTGATGAAGACAGTAACCGATATCGGTTTACTAACCGTGTCGGTCACGAAACAAACGACGTCGGTCCCTTAACCGATGCCGGTGTCAAAATTCTAGGATAAGAAGATATAAAAGGTTGCTAATTTGATTTTTAGCAACGTTGAGTATATTTATCAACTTATTGATCACAGAAGACAAAGTATGACAGAGAAAAATGAATTTGAAAACAAGCAAGATGCACACGCAAATCCGAGACTAATCCTAGGGTTAATTTTAGTTATCGTGGGCTTATGCCTTTAGACGTAAGATGATGTCGAATCCTAAACAACAAGACCTAGGGAAATGTCAAGTTTGTTTTGGCTTATAAGGTTACCTCAATTGGGCGGAGGAATACCGCGGAAAAGGGGGATGTTTAAGTCTGTTGTGTTAATGGTGAAGTGATTCGGTATGTGTTGTGCAGTGAAACTAGGGTTAATTTCCTATCAATAACGTGGATATCACCCCCACGTGTACGACACAATTACTTAATCTATGTTCACTAGAATTGAAGAACAACAAGCAGAATGCAATGCATGTGTTTTAAACCCAAATCGAAAATTATGTTCGATGAAGCAAGAGAGATGACTTTCACTAATGCGAAACTAGGAAAGCAAGACAAATTATTTACGAAATATATAACAAAAGCAAAGAACAACAAATATGCTTCCTAAAATGAAAATAAGCAAGAGAAAGAAACCCAAAATGGGTCCCACCTAAGTGTACAAAATGTTTCACTCGGAATGTTTCAAGCTCTCGGGAATAGAGTTGCTCTATCCTTTCATTCCTTTTAGAAACAGATGAGGTTAGGGTTAGGAGGAATACCTGTTGAATGTCGAGATGGTGTGCGCGTACCGTAGAGAAAGATCAGGTTGACTGCGGAGAACTCCTTTTTGTCTTGGAAGGACTACCTGCAAATAAGAACACAAGACCACAAGATTTTGATTAAACAATAAATGAGGAAACTGCCTTGGGCCCAGGAAATATAAAACTTCCTTTCGAAGGTGGTCAGTTCCCCTGCTAATATGAATTAACACAAAAGACTGCAAAATATCAATTAAATTGTTTCGTTGAACTGGGTAGGGGAATGGTGGTTTCTCGGTTTTTGATCGTGAGGAACCGATGCTTGCTATCGATAACCGATGTCGATTCTTGATAACCGATACCGGTTGGTTCTAGGATCTTCTTGGTAGCTATGGTGTTTGTAATGGCTGGTTTATGGATGATATTAGGAAATGAGACGATGAGGGATAAAAGAATGACAGTTAGATGCAATGGCACGTTGGGTAGTGGATTCAGAAATGGATTTAGGAGGACTGAGATTCAAGAAGCATAAGAAATGTTATAACAGAGGACATGCAAGATGTGACTTACTGGTTTTGACAAAGATGCAAGTTGATATCCTCTACTGCAAGCACTTCTGGTTTCTTTACTCGTCTTTGCTCTGTCAATGAAGATCTAGACTCGCTCTTGCTCGCAATGCTCTCTGTTGTTTCAAAATCATTCAACCGATCTCCCAAAATGAAATTTCGATCCGTTGTTTTGGTTTGGGAGCCCATTTATAGGAACCAATGGCGGTTGCGTAACCGACGAGGTGGTCGAGTAGAACCGCATCGGAAGGAAAAAGTAGGCTATTTTTAGTAAAATAGCCCGCCTTCCGTGCTTTTCTCCCGAGAGATCAGTCATGGGCTTGGTCAAGTGGCTAGAAGGTCGGCTTTGGGTGCGAGTAAGGAGGCATTAGTTATGGATGTGAGTCTGACCAAGTCATGAGTCTTAATTAGGTTAGTTTAGGGTTAGGGCTAGGTCATGATGAGGTGGCAAAGTGAGGTGGCGGGTAAGGTGATGTGGATTTATCAATTATGAGGTAATTAATAAATAATTGTGTAAGGTTTAGGTAATGAGGTTAGGTTGCGAAATGGGATGCGGGTCACAAGGGGTCGTAAGACACAAATTTGGTGTCTACATTAGCCCTTTATCATGCGTGTAGCTTGTTCGTAAAGTCGCGCGACAATAATATGAAGTGGTTTCTCGTGTTAAAGATATAGGTAATCCCCCTCAAATCTATCACCGATTGAGTGAACGGGAAATCAGGGATAGGGTTGATAAAGGGTACATGTTGTAGAGAGGATGGTAAGGTGGTGGGGTAGGTCCAAGGAAGCAGACGCATGTTGAAATGCAATAGTACGACGAGGGTACATGATTTGACAAGCAAACCAGCAATGTGTAGGCAAAGGTCGATAGTTTATCCAAACAAGGGTGATATAATCCTGGTATCCAAGGCATAGGAAGTAGCTCCAGGGTATATAACAGGTGAGGTACAGGAACGTTTAGGCATGTTCGGCAGTACCAAATGGTTGGTTTGGTTGAGATAAACGTCACGGTCTAGGTCTAGGCAAAGTTGGTCGACAGATCAAGTCAAGGACCCTAATCATGCTAAAACACGAACAGGTGAGCTCGATTGAACAAAAGGTACATGATGGATGGATAAAATAAAATGTTGATTGTGGGTATGGTATTGAAGTGATACGGCCTTGGGTCAGGCCAAGTGGTTGGGCGGTGGCCCTGGGTCAGGTCATAAGGGTAGAGTGAGGCCTTGGGTCGGGCCAAATGGTTAGGGCGAGGCCTTGGGTCGGCCAATTGGTAGGTTGAGGCCTTGGGTCGGGCTAAATTGGTAGGGCGAGGCCTTGGGTCGGGCCAATAGGTAGGGCGAGGCCTTCTGGTCGGGCCAAATGGGTAGGTTGAGGCCTTGGGTCGGGCCGAATGGGTAGGTTGAGGCCTTAGGTCGGGCCAAATAGGTAAGTTGAGGCCGTAGGTCGGGCCGAATAGGTAGGTTGAGGCCTTAGGTCGGGCCGAATAGGTAGGTTGAGGCCTTGGGTCGGGCCAAATGGGTAGGGCGAGGCCTTGGGTCGGGCCGAATGGGTAGGTCGAGGCCTTGGGTCGGGCCGAATGGGTAGGTTGAGGCCTTAGGGTCGGGCCAACAGGTAAGTTGAGGCCTCAGTAGGTTAGGCCGAATAGGTAGGTCAAGCCTTAGGTCGAGCCGAATAGGTAGGTTGAGGCCTTAGGTCAGGCTGGACAAGTGAACAAATGGTGTGCAGCAAAGGTGGATAGAGGCGATATTGGTGAAAAAGAGGCAAGGAGTAAATAAGGGCAAAGAATGGGGTGAAAGTTGGGTAGAGAACCGATGTCGATTCTGCATGACCGATATCGGTTAAGGGACCGATACCGGTTCCTTAGGGCAAAATGAAACCGATATCGGTGAAAGGCGAAAAACCTATAAAAAGAAAAATACGGCTTGCCATTGTCACTTTTGTTATTCGCAAAACCAAATCGACTTGTCGACGTGGAGAGTTGGGATTAGATGCTTGATTGAGTGAGGTGGAGCTATTGTATTGGCAGAGAGAGTTGATAGTGGGCCCGATTAAGGAGGAGGCAAAGAGTTGATTGATTGGGGGACCCAGCAGATCGAGATCGAGCCATGGCACAGGCAGAGGAGCTGGAGGGGCTGGACCAGCTGGACCGCCACCACCCATCCCACCATGACGACGTGTCATCGTTCGGGTAGATTCGAAACTCTTTAATTTGGTGATTTGGTTGTATTATGCTAAATTGGGGGTTTGGGTAGGAATTAACCTTTTTTAGGAAATAATGAGAAAATGGAAATGATTTGAAAAAGGGAGAGGGTAGATAGGCTAGATAGGCTAAGGTGGGTAGGTGGGTAAGTTTTTAGGGTATTTGGGTGGGTAGATGGGTAGAAATAGGTAAAAAATGGGTTTTGGGGGCCGCGCGGGTGTTCGGCTCCGGGAGAGGACAGTGACCGATGTCGGTCACTAAGCGACCGGCATCGGTCGCAAAATTGTAGGGAAAGGGACTGTTGTTGGTGACCGGCGTCGGTCATGTATCGGCCGGCGTCGGTGGCTTGGTGGGTTTTGGGTTTTTGGGTTGGGTTTTGGGTTTTTGGGTTGGGTTTGAGGTGGAGGTGGGAGAAGGGTTTGGTGAAGGGTTGGGTTGTGGGTTTTTGGGGTTGGGTGTAGGGTTGTGGGGGGTGTGGGTTGGAGGTTGGGTTTTGGGTTTTTGGGCTTTTGGGTTGGGTTTGAGGTGGAGGTGGGAGAAGGGTTTGGTGTAGGGTTGGGCTTTGGGTTTTTGGGTTGGGTTGTGGGTTTTGGGTTTTTGGGTTGGGTTTGAGGTGGAGGTGGGAGAAGAGTTTGGTGTAGGGTTGGGCTTTGGGTTTTTGGGTTGGGTTGCATGTGTTTTGTTGGGGTTTTGTTTTTGTTGGTTTTGGGTGGGATGGTTTTGGGTTTTTAGGGTGGTAGGTTGCTAGAGGGGGGTGGGAGAGAGTCGGGGTATGGTCGGGGGGATAAAAAAGGGTATTTAGATGATAAAGTAGATGTTGTAATAAAGAGTAGGTCTAAGGATGTGGGTTGGTTTTGCAGCACATCGGGAAGTTGATGATGCGGGATAGGATGCCCCATTGTTGGTGCGGATGAGGCCACACGTATCTGCGGCTCATTGGGCCATCATGCGTGAGGTGGGACTCGGTGGAGTCCAGAGGTACAGAGCGATAGAGAGAGATCACAGCCTGATGGTCGCCCTCATCGAGAGATGGGATCCGGCGACCAATGTGTTCCATCTCCCGACTGGGGAGATGACCGTCACATTGGAGGATGTGTATCGCATCCTTCGGTTACCTATCGAGGGAGAGGTAGTCTTCAAGGTAGATTCAGAGACTGCCATGGATAGCATACTGCAGGTTTTTGGGGATGCAGTGCGCTACTGACCTACCATAGCGTGAGTATCGGGTACAGTGACATGTACCGTGCGCATCGACACGAGACACGACTGGCTATGTTGATGATGGTTGGGATCACCTGCTTCGCCCTCCCGACTCAGAGGGAGGCCGCTTCCCATGAGCATTGATGGGGGTGCTGCTGGAGATGGTGGAGGAGCACACCTGTTACGCCTGGGCACCAGTATATCTGGTGCAATTATACAGGGAGCTATGGGGCTATCGCCGGAGGAGGTGATTTGGTATTTGTTCTACATTTTTGTTGCATTGTTGGGCATACGAGCACATCGTATGCATCAGGCCAGTAGGGTTACCCCAGCAGCCAGGGCCACAGGTCATATACCGATATGGCTTTCAGAGGTGGTTGGGGGTCGTGGGCCAGCCACGAGCAGTTATGGCAGGTCGGGATGTGGCATACTATAGACATTTGCTAGAGGGCCTTACAGCAGTAGACATTGTATGGAGACCCTACAGAGGTCACCATCCTGGCAGAGGAGCCCGCTTACAGTTGCGCCTAATCCAGTACACATTCTGGATAGCAGGACGGAGGCCAGGAGAGTACGAGCGGATACCCCTGGAGAGGGTACGCAGGCAGATGGGGCTGCGACAGGACGAGCCACCTCCCGTTCCTCAGTATAGGAGAGATGATGTAGAGGCCCCACTGCCTGCACCACAGCCTTTGGATCCAGATTGGGTAGCAGAGAGGCCAGCAGGTGAGGGTGTAGATGATGCTGGGTGCACGGGAGCATACAGGGTGTGGTGGGCTGGGCAGAGAGCAGCCAGGATAGTACCGCCTGCACAGCCAGACTTGGCTGCAGTGATAGGAGAGAGAGATCAGCTCAGGGGTCAAAGCAGCTTTTACAGGCAGGCAGCTGCAAAAGACAGTACGATAGGTCTCTTACAGGCAGCTAGCTCAGCTCGAGCACGCAGCACAGGCGGCAAAGACCACCACTAAAGCACCACAACCACAGTCCAGTTCAGTACAGTGGCAAAGAAAGCCACAGTACTAGCACCACCACTAGTAGCAGATGTACAGCCATAGCCCGATTTCAGCAATGTGCACAGTGCACAGTACCACAACCACAGCACCACCAAATGCACTAGCACAGGCATAGGGGCACTGGTAGTAGGTGTCAGGGGACCAGCCCCAGTACCTACGGTGGCTCGAGAGCGTTACATGGAGGCTAGAGCGGAGGCCCGATACTATCAGGATATTCTTGATGGTACCGGGGCTGATTATCAGCCCTATGCGGCACATAGAGCAGAGACCTCTCGGAGCCAGAGGTCTCAGGGAGGTGCAGCCACAGCTGGTGGGTCCGTCACAGGCAGGAGGCGAGAGGCACCACAGGGACCAGCGGGGAGAGGTGCCGAGGGCGGTGGGGAGAGCTGAGAGATCCCAGACATGGTGTATTGATAGATGGGCACCGGTCTGCGAACCGGGTGTATTGATAGAGGCCTGCGTGCCTATGTATTATTCATGTATTCATTTATTCATTTATTGTATACCGGCCTGCGAGCCGAGTAGGGGTTGTATAGTGGATACCGGCCTGCGAGCCGAGTATATATCTATTTTTGATACGAGGGACCGGCCTGCGAGCCGAGTCGAGATTTTTTGACAGTTATTGCGGCCTGCGTGCCGGCTTTGGTGGATTATGAGATCACAGAGGCCCCGATGTAGGGCACATTGTATTTTTGAAAATTTGTATATATATAGAGACGATGTTTTGATCCACGTGCAGTGTTCAAAATGTGTTTAAATATTTTGTTAATGGTTGGTAATATATAATGTATGATAAGTTTTAGTTGACATGTTGATAGATGGATGATGTTGATGTTTTTGTTTTTGCACGTATATATGAAAGACAGGTTATGTGATGAATTGTTGGTTTTGTGACATTGTGATATATGTAACTGATGAGTTGGATCCAAATGATGTATAGATTGATAGTTGCTTGATATCCGTAGTTGATGGTTTGTGTATTTGTATAAAATAAATGATGTTAATGAAAGTGTAATGCTATATGTGGTGGATGAACAAATGTGGTAAATTGTGTTGTTTATGCAGGAAAAGAGGCGGGCGCGACAAAAATTTAGGTGAGAAATGAAGAAAAGAACGCTGTTGAGAAAAGATAGGTGTGTAACCGATATCGGTTAAGGAACCGATATCGGTAGCTGATAGACCGATATCGGTTAAGTAACCGATACCGGTTATTTAGGTATGAGCTTTTCTAAAAATAGAAAAGCTAGGGTGGCAACTTAAGTTTTAATTTTAGAGCCATGCAAGAGGTTAAATATGCGAACGCGACGCTTTTTGACGACTGAGACAGGTATTTGCATGAGAGATTTGGGTGATAAGAAAAGAGACTGGGAAGGTGAATGCGATCGGAGATTCAGAAAGTAGAAAGGCGAATTTGAAAAGAGTGGTGATAATGGCAGGACGAGGAGAAACATCCAGCAGGCAGGGACAAGAGGGAAGACAAGGGCCACCTCAAGCTACTGCAACCCCAGAGGTAAATGTTTTGGTTGTGATTTGATTTTTGCATGTTTTGTGAATAAGATGGGGGAGAGTATGTGGGTAGATATGAGAAAGAAAAGATGATAACAAGAGTTATAAATGAGGTGAGTGTTACGTGGTAGGTAATCAAGGGTTTCGGGTATGTCTGTGTATACAGAGAGGAATAAACGAGCAATTTATTGTCGTAGGTGGTTGTTTTAGGCAAGATGTATGTAATTGACAGTGACCGGTAGCGGTTAGGGAGAACCGGTATCGGTTACTCAACCGATATCGGTTATGTATAACCGATACCGGTTACTGGAGGAATTTCCAGAATGTTTGAAAAACCCTGACGGATTGAATGGTTGTTTGTTGTTTTGGTGTATGCAGGCAGAGGCAGGGTTGAGGATGAATGATAATGTGCCAGCACTGTTGTCACGGATCCGAGCGGATGTAACACCAGCGGAATGGACATTGATAAATCGTTTGGGGTTAAGTGGAATCCGTTATTATTCACGAATTACACGGAACCATGCTATGTTGCAGGCATTGATTGAGAGATGGAATCCCGAGACAAATACCTTTTATCTGCCAACAGGGGAGATGACAGTAACATTGGAAGATGTGTTTCGGATTTTGAGACTCCCTATTACAGGAGAACCAGTATATCAGGCACTACCTAGCGCGGCACGGGGAGCGATAACAGCAGTATTTGGTCCATACGCCCGAGATTTGACACAGCGAGGTTTATCCTTTACGTATGGGGTAATGTATGCAGCACACCCTGAGGAGACAAGGTTAGCAGTGATATTAATGATAGTGGTAGGGTATTATGCATTACCGAGGGCAGAAGGAGGAAGATTTCCAAAGGCATTGATGTGTGTTATCTGGGAGATGGTAGAAAGGAATGTTACGTTTGCATGGGCACCTGCATATTTGGCGGAGCTATACAGGGGTTTATGGGCTTGTAGGTGAAATCACAGGACGACACTAGATTGTTCATACGTATTACACTGTTGGGCCTATGAGCACATTGTTTGTGTGCGACCAATAGGCCGACCCATCCAGTCGGGAGAAACCGGAGTGCAGAGGTTGGGATTCAGACGATGGGTCCAGACAGAACAAGAGGCCAGATCCCAGGCCGTGACGGGTGATATTGAGTATTACAGGCAGGTATGGGAGAGAGTGACGGTTGCGGATATCTGTTGGAGGCCATACGGAAACTATATGGTAACAGAGAACATAGCTGAGGAGTTGAGGGGTGTAGAGCGATTGAGGTGGATCGCAGGGCACAGGCCGGGTGAGTATGAGAGGATTCCTATAGATCGCGTGCGGTGACAATTTGGATTTGTGCAGGATATACCCCTGGCTTATAGACCATATATGAGGATCGACGCCGAGGCAGCATTCTCACCTCCCCGGCCAACACCTCCAGAAGGGCCTGAAGAGGTAGCAGCCGATCGCAGGGTAATGGATGCGGGAACGACAGAGGCCTATAGATTATGGTGGGTAGCAGAACTGCGAGGTGTACGTGAGTGCCCTGACATAGCGGTGATTACAGCAGAGAGGGATCGTCTGCAGCGTTTGGTTCAGCAGCTCCAAACGCAGGTGAATGAGACAAGAGGATTGTTAGTGGTTGCGGAGTCACGGGCGGAGAGACTAGAGGCTGGAGTCCTCCATGCGAGAGGGCGTATTCATATGTTACAGGAGAGATTGGCAGATCAGATCGGCGGCGGTACCAATAGCCGTGGTACCTTTGAGGACAGAGAGGCCCAGCGAGAGGGTCGACGATCACGATCATCACCTAGTTCGGGATGAGGCGTGAGGGTCTGAGTAAATGTTAGCAAGGTATAAGAATAAATAAGAGTACCGACCTGCGTGTCGATGATAGAGAAGATGTATTTGTTTAACATCTAAATAAAACGAGATATGTATGTTGATTTGAGTTATAATAATAAGAATGTTTTCGTTTTGACTTTCGGTGTTTTGAAAAAGGATAAAGAGGAATGTGATTAAATAGAAATACACAAAAATATTTATATTCACCACACAGGATAGGTTATGGTAGGGGATGGTCGAGCTAACCTTGGGAGACCCCATGTCTCCGAAGTGCTGCCTACATAGCCCATTGCACAAAGCAAGGAGGGGCCTCAGACCGATGTAGTTCTCCCTTAGGATCAGGGAGAGGCGAATTCAGGCAATTTGGTACGGTTTAGGCAATTGGTTGGTTGGTAAAAATATTAAGATTAGTAAAGGTAAGGTTGATGGTGTTGGTAATGAATTGGTGATGTTGTAAAAGGTATGAGGGAAGCGAAAGTTAGCCTACCCAAGTAGTAGGGAATCGTGTCCTGATTAAGGTCAACACACAATCCTAGATGCGAGGCAAAGCAGAAAGAGTGCTCCGTAGATGAAGAGAGCTAAACAAACCACACCACGTAGAACGAGCTTGGAGCCCTAGGTACCGTGCATAGACGAGAAGTCAATAGGTGAAAAGAGTTGTATGATCACAATATATCAGGTGTACGTCACGTCCCTTGAGTTTGAAACAGATGGTGAGGTGAGGTGGATGATATAGCTGAGGTACGGAGAACTTATTACAAAGTGAGTGTTCTGACGAAAGAGAACCTACCCTAAATAGACAAGTCCATGACTCAAAAGTCCTTTTGAATGAGGCTTTTATTTTATTGAATGTAGACTGATCGATGCGGGAAGTCTACAAGGGATATTGATTGTATTATTCTTGAGGTCTTCACGAAGCTGATCAATGCGAGAAGCTTCTGATAAAGGCTGACTGTGTATAGCTGTCCTTCGAGGGAGCAGTCTATTTATAGTAGCAGATATGATTTTAATGCATAGCTGTCCTTCGGGGGAGCAGTCTATATATAATAGCAGCAATAGTTCGGCATATAGCTGTCCTTCGAGGGAGCAGTCTATATTTAATTTAGATGACTAGATGTTCTTTTGGCGTGAAGCATCTAGTTTAGTAGGAAGTTTGACTCAAGAAAATCCCATAAGAATACGGCTTATTTTAATACTTTGAAGTCATGGACTAGACTAAAAAGGGGAAGGCATCATCAAGGGGAGGTGAGAATCAAACTATGTGAGCTTGATTGTTATTATGAGGTATAGGAAACAGAGTGTATGTAGTGGTAAGTGAGCTCAAGGGACGAGCGGCAGGTAGATAAGAAGTGATATAACACTAATTTCAACAGTAGAATGGTCGAAGATGCAAGGCATTAAGGGGTTCAGGCTCAGGTTTACCATTAAGCGAAGCTAAACGATAAGTACCAGATCCATAGGTGTGAGTGATTATATAAGGCCCAATCCAATTGGGAGCAAATTTTCCACGTTTGCTCTTTTCTAGTTTGGTTACATGTTGATTCTCTTTGAGGACAAGATCACCAACCTTAAAGGTACGCTCATGAAGTCGCTTATCATAAGCACGTTTAATGCATTTTTGATAGATTTGAAGGTGATCAAGAGCTGTAAGACGGCGTTCATCAAGAAGCTCCAATTGGGCTAACCGCTCTTGGCGGAAATCATCATTGGTGAGAACATCCTGAAGAGATATTCTAAGGGAGGGTATTTGTATTTCGAGAGGCAAAACAGCCTCGGTACCGTATACCAAAGAAAAAGGTGTGGCATTAGTAGAGGTACGAATGCTAGTACGATAAGCCCAAAGGGCAAAGGGAATGTGATCGTGCCAATTTTTGCCGGAGTCATTGACAACTTTCATGAGGATTTTGGTTAGTGTTTTATTAGAGGACTCGGCTTGCCCATTGGCTTGTGGATAGTAGGGTGATGAGAAACTAAGTTTGATACCAAAGTTGTCGCAAAGGTCTTGTAACAACTTGTTTTTGAAAGATTTACCATTATCTGTTATTAGGCGATGAGGAATACCAAAACGACAGATAATGTGATGGTTAATGAATTCGACAATTTTTTCTTTTTTGATTGAAATGAGTGGAATAGCCTCCACCCATTTTGTGTAATATTCGGTCGTTGTGATTATCCAACGGTGACGTTGTGAAGAGGTCGGGTGAATCTCACCAATAAGGTCTAAACCCCATCAGTGAGAAGGGCCAAAGATCTCGAGCGACCTGGAGCGGGTGGCTAGGAGTATGTTGAAGGTTGGCATGTTGCTGACACATAACACAACGCTTAACATATTCGTAGTAGTCGTTATTGAGAGTAGGCCAATAATAACCAAGGCGAAGGATTCATTTGGCCACGGCAAGGCCGCTAAAATGTCCACCACAAATACCGTCATGGACCTGTTGGATGGTATGAGTGGCCTCCGCGCCAGTTAGACAGCGAAGGAGGATGCCATCAAAGCCATGTTTATAGAGGAGTCCCCCCATGACAACATAACGCGAAACACTTTTAAGAAAAGCACGTTTTCCGTTACTAGTAAGGTCAGGTGGGAGGACAGAGATTGTAAGATAATCGTGAAATTGGTGATACCAAGTATCCTGCGAACTAGTAGACACAGTATTTATCATACAAACTACCGGGGTTGAATAGGATGGGGCAAAAAGTTGCTGGACCACAACGAATAGTTCAGAGTCAGTTGGTGCGGTGGGAATTTGCGAGGCTAGGCAAGCCATAGTGTCCGCAAATTTGTTAGTGGAGCGTGGAATGGTTTGTATAGAATAGTGGGTAAATAAGGCTAGAAGTGAATCCACGTAGTGTTTGTATTTTTGAAGTTCCTCGTTTTTGCATTGGTAGACGCCCATAACTTGATTGACTACCAATTGAGAGTCGCCAAAAATGTTGATAGATTTGATGCCTAAGTGTAACGCAACTTGGAGACCCAGAACAAGGGCCTCGTATTCCGCTGTATTATTAGTGCAAGGAAATCAAGCCGGAATGAAAGAGGCATAGGTTCAACGATCGAGAGGAATAAGAACAATGCCAGCTCCTCCGCCACGATGGCATTTGGAGCCATCGAAGAAGAGAGTCATTGGGTACGACTCCTCTGTGAGGGAAAGAGTAGCGATGAGTTCGTCGGGAAATGTGAAATTGGTAAATTGTTTCCCGTAAAAGGAGCTTCCATGAAGTTGGTCTGCGATGGTTTGTCCTTTGATTGATTTCTGGTGGAAAAACTCAAGGTCGAGGTCGGCGAGAAGCATGAGCCATCTAGCAATGCGTTGGTTCAGATGAGGTTTGGCATACATGTAATGGATGGGGTCTGTATTGGTGATGACGAAAGTCTTGTGATTTAGAAGGTAGTGTCGGAGTTTGGTGGCCACGAATGATAGGGCAAGGCACAATTTTTCTACATGTGTGTACCTAGTCTCATAGTCCACCAAAGTACGACTTATATAATAAACGGCTTGTTCGCGATTCTCAGAGTCACGATGTGCAAGCATGGCTCCTACAGCGTGGTCGGTGGCGGAAAGGTAAAGGTAGAAAGGGCAGTCGTCTTGGGGTGGGATAAGCATGGGTGGCTGCAAGAGATAGGATTTGAGAGCTTCGAAGGCTTGGTGACATTCTTCACTCCATTGGAATGCAATATCCTTTTTAAGGAGGTGATGGAAAGGTTGACATCGATCTGAGAGTTGGGAGATGAAATGTCGATAGATTGGAGCTTACCTTGTAAACTACGCAATTGTTTGAGATTTTGGGTGGGGGCATTTCTAGGATAGCTTTGACTTTAGATGGATCGACCTCAATGCCACGCAAAGAGACAATAAAGCCAAGAAGTTTTCCCGAAAGAACCCCAAAGACACATTTCTTCGGTTGAAGGCGGACGAGAATATTGTAAAAGTGATCAAAAATAATGGTTAAAACATCGAGATGTTCACTACGATGTTTAGACTTGCCGAGAAGATCGCGACATAATCTTCAAGGATAGTGTGCATAATGTCATGAAAAATGTAGGTCATAGCCCGCCGATAGTAGGTAAAGACCAAAGATTCTTAAGGCCAAATGGCATGACACGATAATGAAGGTTCCCAAGGAGTTATGAAGGCAGTTTTATGTTGATCGGCAGGGGCAACCAAAATTTGGTTGTATCCTGAAAAGCCATCCATGAGAGAGAGCATCTCATGACCTGCAGTTAGATCAACAAGTTGGTCAATGCTAGGTAAGGGGAAGTCATCCTTGGGGCAAGTGAGATTAAGATCTCAGAAATCCGTGCATATCCGAAGTCCCCCTATCACTTTAGTAGTGAGTACGATGTTAGAAATCCATTGAGGGTAGTCGATAGGCAAGATGAAGGAAACAGAAAGGAGTCGTTGGAGTTCCTCTTTGACCAAGAGAGCAATGCGTGGATGCATTTTTCTCAATTTCTGTTTGACTGGTTTGGAATCGGGGTTTAGGGTAATGTTATGGACGGCAATGGTAGGATCAATTCCTGGCATGTCAGCGTAATACCATGCGAAAGCTTAATTGCGAGCACGGAGAAAGGTAGTAAAGGTGGCTTATTCTGATGTGTTAAGGGAATGTCCAATCTTCACAATGTGAGGATCCTCCTCCGTGTGGATGTTGATTTCAATAGTAGACTCGTTCAGCATGGTTTGGGTTTCAGATGGTAAGGCTCGTTGAATATAAGAATCATCCGCGCCAAGGTAAGTGAGGATGGAGTCATCATCCTGGCATTCAACAACATTAATCAAAGGCAAATCCTCATCGATCATGTCCGGGATACGAAGGGGAAGAGAAGATGGGTCCTCATTATCGCGTTGATAAGTGAGAGGACCTATGAAGATAGCATTTATGAAAAAAAAAAAAAAAAAAGTTAGGAGGGATGGATTCAGGGTCTATAGATTCTGTGGGTGATGATGGCAAAGTGGGTGATGATGGTTTGGTAGGGGCGACGTCTTCTTCTTCCAGGATACAGCTGACAGGAGGTGTCTCTTGTGTAGGTGTTTCAGGAAAACCGAGACCACTGCGATCATTATGTTTACGGGTAGTCACGGGAATGAGTGTATGTCGGCCTTGTTCGTAAAGGCCAAAACCAAAGCCTTTCCACGCACAGCGAGTCAAGAAGGTGAGGGCGAAACGACGATTTGTCAAGTATTGAAAATCAGATTGGAAGGGAACCACACCAAGAGGAGGTTCAGGGGTAATGGAGGATGCGTCAACACCCCCATACGTTAGGTTAGTGCGCGAATGGGGTGGTCCGTAAGAGATTACCTCCCCACGCGACGGTCGTAGGTGGGATGTGCATGTAATTGTCCGTACTCTGCGGGTAGGGAAAGAACTAACGTTATATAGCGCGTACTCCCCAAACGTAAGGCGCTAAAAAACATCTACTAAGGGGTTGGAGGTTGGAATGTTAGGCGAGGGAAGGGAAGTGGTTTTGCGATGGTGGTTTCATCGGTTGAAGGCGTAAGCGCGGTTGAGGTGGATGGTTGAGGTACATTTGAAGAGGATGGTTGGGTTGAATGTATGGGTGTCTTGATTTGTATAAGCACATCGTTAGGGCGGTATAACATATTGTAGGTTTTAAAGGGGGGAGGGTCAGCTTTACGGTGTAGGACTTCCCCTCGTACTCAAATTTTATGCATCTATGTAATGTTGAGGAACGCATCCCATGGCTCGGATCCAAGGACGACCCAGCAATATATTATATTGGAACTCTCCCTCTAAGACATAGAAGAGTTCGGGTAAAGTACGTGGTCCTACCCGAATGTTGAGGATCACGGTGCCTAAGGTAGAAGTAATAGCGTCATTGAATGATCACAACATGATGGGGTTGGCACACATGCAACTAGAAGGGATATTCATTTGTTGGAAGGCTTTTGAAGAGATGATGTTTAGGCTAGCGCCCCCGTCAATCATAACCCGACGTACTCGAATGTCCCAGACGTAAGTGGAGATGAAAAGAGCAGGGTCAGGATCTTCTGTACCAAAGTCAACAATTTCGTCTTCGGAGAAACTGACTGCAGCAGCTTGTTGTACAGAGACAGAAGTGGTTGGGGCAGTGGGTTGTTTGGTGAGAGAAGCAACATGATTGGGTGTTAGAATGGAGGCGACAGGCAGGGTTTCATTAGGTAAAACCTCTATCCCTTGAAGGATCTCAACGAGAGCTTGTCGATGAGATTCAGAAGTCTGAATGAGATCATACAATGTCATTTTTACGGGCGATTGGTGAAGCTGTTTAATCATATTTTGGTGGGCAATGCCATTAGAGACGGATAAAGCGGGTCCACGAATGACCACTTTAGGTGGTGGTGCAATCCTGGGATGTTTCTCGGAGAAAGAGATGCCGCAGTGTGTTTTCTTTTTCTTTCCCATTGTTTTTCGCCTCGAGTAAATGACACTAATCATATTAATCTCGTAGACCTGAGATGAGGAAGATGGTTGGGATAACTCATGGTCTTCAAGAGGTGGGGTTGTAATAATGATAGATCTTGGTGAGGCGGGGACAGATGGTATAGGAGAGGGAATGGAAACTAAAGGTCTCTCCCTTCGTAAGTTGTCTTTCTTAATCTTTCTATCCGGGAGAGGTGACTGACGAAGGATGGTTTTTAGAGCTTTGCATCCCTCCACATCATGCCCAAAAGTGTGCGGTGATAAGCGCAGATTTTAGACTCATCGTAACCCATAGGTCGGGGTTTAGACGGGTCATAAGGTCTAAGTGGAGGTAGGGAAATGGTCGCATTCTCCACCAACATAGCAAGGATTTTGGCGTAAGATCCTTTGAGTGGGTCAAAATCGGAAGAGGATGAGGGTATTGGTTGTGCGGGTTTTGGTAATGTTTGGGCGTGGTTGGTTCGCACGGGTGGTGGTTTAGCCGAGGGGTGTTGATACGTGGTTTTCACTAAACGTGATTTCTTTGGCGTAGAAGCTATGTTGGATGATGAGGCCGCAGATGATGTGGTATCAGAAAACAACCACGGGGAAATAGGAGTGACCGAAAACAAATCTTTTGATGATGGAATTTGTTTAGGGTTGATAGGTGGACAGGATACGCGGAGTGACGGTGTTGCTATACCCTAGAATTTCTATATAGGTGCGGAAGGCGTAGGTTGTTTTGAATGAAACGCAGGGAGGTATGATATATTGATGTAAGGTAGAGGGATGGGGTCCCAATATGGAAGGTAGGTATGACGATGATGGTTTTGATTGTGATAGGGGCACGGATTGAGTTTGTCTCCTAGGTGGCAGAGCGGATTTATTTTTGGATAGATCGAGTCGCTTAGGCGGGTGTGTTAGGCCCAGGGCATTGGTGAGGTCCCAAGCGTAGGGGAAGATCTCGGTTAATTTGATAGAAGTGGACGGGGCATTTGGTAGAGGTGAGGGGGTGAAGGTGAGAACAGGGGGCATTTTAAGCTTCCTGTAAACACTTCGGGTATATGGTGGAGACATCGGATCAGGTCATTTGCATTTGAGTAGAAAAAGGGTACTCAAACGTTCCCATAGGGCCTGTCTATCTTCCGTGGAATGACAGGTCTCAGTGTGATTTGTAATTTTTGTACGGAAGAAAGGTGGGTTGTAATTCCAAATCCAGTGTGGGGTGTGACACAGGAGGTAGATGAGGCACTGTATCAATAGATGTTAAGAGGTCAACCGGTCGTTGAAAAGATTTAGGCGATGAGGGACTAATAGGTAGGAGGGCGTGTTTGAGGGGATCTGTCACATTTAAAGAATGTGGTGATGTTAGTGTAAGATATTTCTCGTCTAAGGATGTCAAAAGGAGTGGCGAGCCTTCCTCTTGTGTAGCAAGAGCGGTAGAAGGGGACGTTTGGGAAATAGATAAATTAGATAACATCTCGCTCACAGTCTCGTAGGGATGTGGTGTAAGAAGACTCGTCGATGAGAACAGAAGTCCGAGCAGTTAACTCTTTTATGGGTAAAGGAATGATTTCACTTTGGCTTGATGGTGGTGAAGGAGGTTCAGACTCCTGTGTTGGTGGAGAGGCTTGATTTAAAAAAATTTCAATAGAGGCTTTTGGCTGAGAATCGAAGACTGCATGGATCTCATGAACACTCTCCTCGGCTAAGATATCTTGGTTTACGTTCTCATTGGACGAGTGATTCGGGAATGGCTTGTTGAAAATTTTCAGATTTCGGTTAGCAGGGGGCATTAGGATTATCGAGGTTATATCCCCCACATCAACCATTTCCTGCGCACTATGTTTTTCAACATCTTGCAGCTTTTCATGACTATGTCCTTTTACACGGTGAAAGTTACAAAAGTCATTTTCTTTGTACCAGAAGGTATTGCGTGGGTGGAGTCAAACCCAGTGAGGTTTAACAGGGGTAAGGTGATAGCCCCACTTTGAGCAATTTCTCCAGGATGACGCCATAAGTTTCTCCCAAGGGAGTGTAATTGGTGGGCTCGGCTTTGTACTTATAAGTGGTTTTCGGCGGAGTATTGGACGGTGTTTGAGATTTGACCATTACCACGTGGACAGCTCCTTTTGATTTAGAAGAAGTGGACGCGTGAGGAGTGGTGGTGTTTGGCTTGTTGGTAGAATCAGGAGTTCGGAAATTGGGGTTTTTGTTACGCAACCGCAATTTCTCTTCTTCTAAGGCTCGAATTTCTAATTTCCAAGCCATGGTAAAGGCCTCGTCGAATGTGCGGAAAGTTTGAATTTGGAGGGTAGGGGAGATGTGCTTAGCGCAGCCCGCGTAAATAGTTCGATAATTTGGTTTGAGGAAGAGCATACGTAAGTTGGTTGATAAGGCCCCGCCATCGCCTAAACGAAATCTGCGATAGATTCGTCTTCAAATTGTCGGATGGCATAGAGGTCGGTGATAGATACTTTCTTGGCAATGTTAATGGAGAAATGATCCAAGAAAGATCAAGGCTAGTTGGTTAAAAGAGAAGATTGAGTGTTGGGTTAAAGCACTATACCACTCCAAGGCGGGTCCTGATAAGGACATGGGGAAGGTGCGGAGTAACAAGGCGTCATCATGGGCAATCAAATAACAAGCATGTCTAAATGATCGCAAGTGTTGTTGAGGATCCTCTTTACTGTTAAAACGAGTAAATTTTGGCAACTCCCATTGAGGAGGATATGAATGAAGGGGACGAGAAGGGTGAATGGGCTCCCAAAAACTTGCTAATATGTCAAGGCGCTACGACTTCAAAAACAAAGCCTCCGGTTTTACATTTTGTCCATCATTTGTTTGATGAAATCTGTGGTTGGATGAGATGATGGTGCCACAGAATAGGGATGTCCCATATAAGGTGTTGAGGTTACTGGATACGTGTATGGGAATGAAAAGGTAGGTGGAGCTTGAGAAGGAAAGCTCGTGTGAATAGGTGGCGAGAGAGTAAATCATGAATGGAGTGGTCTGAAAGAGAGATGAGGTAGGGGCAGTTGGTGGTAACGATACGTGGGGTCCAAGATTAACCAAAGGAAAGCTAATCGGGGTCGTATGAACCTCTGAAGCCGTCGGATTGGGAGACGGGGCTAGAGATGTAGGAAGTAAGGCAGTGTTATCAGGAGGAGTGGGAGCTAAATGAGCAGCTATACTAATAGGCATGCCAATAAGGAGCTGACCATCAGGCGTATGGTCAGGGGCATGAGACAAATAGTATTGTACAGCGCTAGGATTAGCATCCAGAAATTTGGCAAAGTCCTTGTCTCCTACAGGAATTTGGGGGATCTCACTGGTGTCCATAGGGTTCCCTATAGAATGTGAAGGGGGTGATTCAGGCAAAGACACAGAAAGCGAGCATGTGAAACCATGGCGGCGGCTTGCTTCCGAGTGATGACAACCATGGACAAGAACACACAGGAAAGTTTCAATCTATCAAGAACAAAAACAACCTCAGAATGATGAATTTGGCAAGTTGCTGGTTTGTCAGGGGCTGATGAAGACAGTAACCGATATCGGTTTACTAACCGGTGTCGGTCACAGAGCAAACGACGTCGGTCCCTTAACCGATGCCGGTGTCAAAAGTCTAGGATAAGAAGATATAAAAGGCTGCTAATTTGATTTTTAGCAACGTTGAGTATATTTATCAACTTATTGATCACAGAAGACAAAGTATGACAGAGAAAACAGAATTTGAAAACAAGCAAGATGCACACGCAAATCCAGAGACTAATCCTAGGGTTAATTTTAGTTATCGTGGGCTTATGCCTTTAGACGTAAGATGATGTCAGAATCCTAAACAACAAGACCTAGGGGAAATGTCAAGTTTGTTTTGGCTTATAAGGTTACCTCAATCGGGTGGAGGAATACCGCGGAAAAGGGGGGATGTTTGAGCTGTTGTGTTAATGGTGAAGTGATTCGGTATGTGTTGTGCAGTGAAACTAGGGTTAATTTCCTATCAATACCGTGGATATCACCCCCACGTGTACGACCTGTTACTTAATCTATGTTCACTAGAATTGAAGAACAACAAGCAGGAATGCAATGCATGTGTTTTAAACCCAAATCGAAAATTATGTTCGATGAAGCAAGAGAGATGACTTTCACTAATGCGAAACTAGGAAAGCAAGACAAATTCTTTACGAAATATATAACAAAAGCAGCAACAGCAAATATGCTTCCTAAAATGAAAATAAGCAAGAGAAAGAAACCCAAAATGGGTCCCACCGGGTGTGCCAAAATGTTTCACTCGGAATGTTTCGGCTACTGGGAATAGAGTTGCTCTATCCTTTCATTCCTTTTAGAAACAGATGAGGTTAGGGTTAGGAGGAATACCTGTTGAATGTCGAGATGGTGTGCGCGTACCGTAGAGAAAGATCAGGTTGACTGCGGAGAACTCCTTTTTGTCTTGGAAGGACTACCTGCAAATAAGAACACAAGACCACAAGATTTTGATTAAACAATAAATGAGGAAACCGCACTTGGGCCCAGAAATATAAAAACTTCCTTTCAAGGTGGTCAGTTCCTCTCATGCTAATATGAATTAACACAAAAGACTCAAAATATCAATTAAATTGTTTCGTTGAACCGGGTAGGGAATGGCTGGTTTCTCGGTTTTGATCGAGGAACCGATGCGATTCACGATAACCAATGTCGGGTTATCGATAACCGATACTGGTTGGTTCTGTGGATCTTCTTGTAGCTATGGTGTTTGTAAATGGCTGGTTTTATGGATGATATTAGGAAATGAGACGATGAGGGATAAAAGAATGACAGTTAGATGTAATGGCACGTTGGGTAGTGGATTCAGAAATGGATTTAGGAGGACTGAGATTCAAGAAGCATAAGAAATGTTATAACAGAGGACATGCAAGATGTGACTTACTGGTTTTGACAAAGATGCAAGTTGATATCCTCTCCGCAAGCATTTCTCGGTTTCTTTACTCCTCTCTCTCTGTCAATTGAAGATCTAGACTCTGTTCCTCGCTCGCAATGCTCTCTGTTGTTTCAAAAATCATTCGACCGATCTCCCAAATGAAATTCCAATCCGTTGTTTTGGTTTGGGGAGCCCATTTACAGGGAACCGATGGCGGTTGCGTGAATCGACGCTGGCGGTCGAGTAGAACCGGCATCGTAAGGAAAAAGTAGGCTATTTTTAGTAAAATAGCCCGCCTTCCCTACTTTTCTCCCGAGAGATCAGTTGCGGGCTTGGTCAAGTGGCTAGAAGGTCGGCTTTGGGTGCGAGTAAGGAGGCATTAGTTATGGATGTGAGTCTAGACCAAGTCATGAGTCTTAATTAGGTTAGTTTAGGGTTAGGGCTAGGTCATGATGAGGTGGCAAAGTGAGGCAGCGAGTAAGGTGATGTGGATTTATCAATTATGAGGTAATTAATAAATAATTGTGTAAGGTTTAGGTAATGAGGTTAGGTTGCGAAATGGGATGCGGGTCACAAGGGGTCATAAGACACAAATTTGGTGTCTACATAAGGAGATAATGTCGATGTTTAGAGGTGGTAAAATATAACGCACAACATAATTTTTTGGGTTCAGTGTAGTGTGTTTCATATTCATGGAATGTGTGGCTAATGTAGTATACAACATATTCATGGTCTTGATTATCACGATGGGTGAGCATAGCTCCTAGGGTATGTTCTGAAGTGGACATGTATAAATAAAATAGTTCTCCTTAACACAAAGGAGTGAGAACATGCGATGATAATAGGTATTTTTTTTTCATTAAAGGCTTTCTCGATAATTAGAATCCTAATGAAATTATGTCTTTCTACAGAGAAGATGATGAAACATTTTACAATGGTCAAAGAGTTATGATATAAAACATCAAGTGGACTAATTTTCCTTAGAGGTTACACATATTCTTAAGATTGGATGGTGGAGGCATTTCAATAATTTCTTTAACCTTCACTAGGTCAACTTCAACGCCTCGGATGGATATGATGAATCTTAAAAAAATCCAAAGAGGACACCAAAAACACACTTTACAAGATTAAGACAAAGACAAAACTGACAAAAACAAGTGAAGATTGATTCAAGGATATCAAGATGGTCTTTTCATGATTTGGATTTTCCTAGAGGTCATCAACATAGTCTTTGACAATTTTATGGATGAGATCATGGAAAATGTATGTCATGGCATGTTGATATGTAGCCCCTACATTTTTAAGACCAAAGGGCATGATGTGATAGTATAAGGTTCCCCAAGGGATAATAAAATAATTTTGTGTTGGTCGTCAAGAGTGATGAGAATTTGATTATAAACCGGAAAATCCATCCATGGGAGAAAGCATTTTTGGTTGGATGTTAGGTTAATGAGTTGATCTATGTTTGGAAGATGAAAAACATCTTTTGGGAAATCAAGATTGAGATCCCTAAAATATTTTCAAATGTGTATTTTCCTGATGCTTTCATTACGAGGACAATGTTTGAGACCCATTTTCAATAGTCAATAGGTATGATGAATTTAGTAGACAAGAGGCATTATAACTCTTCCTTAACAAGGAGAGCTATACGGGATGCATTTTATGGATCTTTTGTTTTACTCACTTAGCATTAGGATACATGAATATATTGTGTATTAAAATGTTAGGATTGATTCTAAGCATATCGCTTATATGACCAGTGAAGGCTTGGTGATATTTTTTTAAGAATGAGGTGAAATCATTTAGTTCTTATGAATCTAGAGATTTACCAACCTTAACTATGCGAGGATCTTGAGGGGTACCTAAGTTAATGTTGAGGGTGGATTCATTAAGAATAGATGGTGTGTCAAATGGTAGGTATTTATTAGGAAATAGTCCTTAATTCCCATGTGGGAAAGGATATCCAGTCGGCCTAACACTAGAGGATATTTATGGTTGGTTAATCTTCCTCAACCATTTTTGGCCAAACAAGGGGTAATGATTTAGTGGAGTGATTGGATTGATAAGTAAGTGGCCCTAAAGATATACCATTGATTAAAAAAATTATATGGGATGGGTACTATGTCATCTGTGTCCATGATATCTTCAGGTTTTGTTGGTGGTGATGGTTCTAGTTCAAAAATAGTTAGGGATGTACCAAAATTAGATGTAGTGGTTTTGCACATTTCACAAGTGAACCTTTTATATCCTAAACCACTTTTATTATGATATTTAAGGGAATGTAGGATAGTTTGATCATGGGTTCCTTGTTTATAATGCCTAAGGAAAAAACCTCTCCATGCACAGTGATGAAGATATATGCGGGTGAAGTTTGGATTATCGAGAGATTTGAAGTTTAGTGTGAATAGCATAGCATGGCATGGATTAATGACATGGGATGAAATATTATCAAGTCCCCAATAAATAAGGTTTATTTTGAGATATGCAAGACCGTAGGAGATAACATCTCCTACGTTTGGATCATATCTAGGTTGCTTGTTAGGCGGCCATATGTTTTAGGTGAAGGGATGGATTTAAACATAAGGAGACGATATTCCCTGAGCGTAAGATGTTTTACAACCTCACTAAGTGAGGAATCATCTAGTAACTTATAAGAAGGGATATATGCACTAGTGAATTCTTTCATTAGATAGATCAGGTGTGGATTTAGGTACAAGGACATTGTTTGGGTAGTACATCATGTTACAATCAGCAAACGGATTTGGATCAGCATGGAAAGTGAAGGTTTGAACCTTGTGTTCATATTATAGACAAAGATGGAGAGTGGAATTAACACAACACATGGTGCATATCCAAGGGTTTCCTAATAACATTTTATATTGAAACTCTCCATCTATAATGTAGAAGAGCTCAGGTAGGGTTTTGATGCTGACTTTAAGCGGGAGTATGACAATGCCTAATGTGGGTGCGATAGTGTCATTAAAACATCATAATAAAACCAAAGTTTGAGAAACGACAATATTAGGTAATTTTAGCTGGTCAAAATCGAGGCATGATATGATATTAATGGTAGCACCATGATCAATCATAACCCTCTTGATGGATATGTCATTAATCTGAGTGGTAATAAAAAGTGCAAGGTCATGGTCTTCCAGTCTGTGAGAGGGAATTTTGGATGGTTCAAATGATATAGCGATGGATGTTTTAAGAGCACCCACAAATTTTTTGAAAGGGATTTTCTCATTAGCTGGCACAACTATGGATTGGAGGGATTCTATCATGGCCTATTTATGAAAAGGAGATGTCTGAACTAGCTCATAGAGTGACATCCTAATAGGATATTGGTGTAATTGTTTGATAAAGCAACCTTCCGAATTATGGTAAAAGGAGATGTTTTTGCTTGTATGGAAATTTTGGATTTTGATGGTGGCATTTGATTAGACTCTTCAAGAGCTAAGGAAATAGACACCTTAGGTTTATCAAATGAGGTAGATAATTCAAGAGGTTGAGGTATAGAAATAGATCTTTTACATTTCTTTGCTCTAATGGTTCTTTTTCGTAATTTTGTGAATGGGTGGTGATGTTTACAACACCGAATCGATGATCAGATGCTTTTGGGATAGTTTTTTTACATTATTATGACAATGATGTTGGTGTTGGTGTTGTATTTAATTAGGAAGGAAGGAACAAGGACTTCTAATTTCTTGTACTTTCAAATGAAAGACTCTACAGCTTTCTATGGAATAGCCACGTATTATGTAGTAATAAAAAACATTGAATTCATACCAAGCAAGTTTCCATCCATGATGATCAAATGGATTAGGAGGTGGTAGTGTAATAAGTGATCATTGTAAGAGTTTATCTAAAATTGTGGCATAATACCCTTTTGTTTTTAAGTATATGGGGACAAGGTCGCGTATACTTCTTTCAGATAAGGTAAGATGGGTTATTTAATCACATGTTGTTTTTTTTTCATGGAGGCTTTCTATACATCACGAAAAGTGGTGGAAGAGGAGCCTACATGGGCAGTCATTGGTGCAAATAATTAGACCGTGTGACAAGTAAAGGATTAAGGTTCATGTATGGGTGGTCGTTGGTGAGGATAGTTGGTCTACGCAACATGTGAGGGCGAAGGATCCCGTATGGGTGATCGTTTGTGTGGATAATCGGGTTGTGTAAAAGGTGCAGGATATGGAATTAGTGTAGGGGTTTGATTGGGGGATTTTGATCCTATAATAATATGATGATTAATAGGTATAAGGGAGTGAGGTCCATGCAAAGGACTTTGATCTATAAAAATATATTGAGGGATTTTAAAGACCTGAAAAATACCCTTCTTATGTGACCCTTTTGTGGTTTTGGATGAACTAGGTGTGGTTGATGAGGATGTTATAGAAAGGTAAAATTTTCCTAAGGGGAAAGATGTTTTGTATTATTTCTTTGATGTGGTTTTAGGTGTAGTTTTGGGAGATGAATAGGATTCTCGGTGTAGATTCAAGAATGGCATGTGATAAGGGTGTAGGAATAATTTTAGTAACATTTTCAACAGGTGAAGGCTCAACAACTACTGGCTCATTAGATTCTAGTTTTGATTTCACATGTTTTGATTCACTATGTGACTAGGATATAGGAATATTTTTATTATTTTCTCAATAGGTGAAGGCTTAGTAGTCTTAGTTTTAGTTTCATTGGTTATAGGCATCGGCTCCACGGTGTTTTGATTTGGTAAGTGACAATGTGGGTTAAGGTATATGCTTAATGTTTTTATTCTATCGATTGTGTGGATAGCATTCATTTGTTATTGATTGGAGGACGAAGGGTGATTTAGAAAAAAAAATCTTAAATATGTCAATATTTTTATTTGGGGGTGCATTTGGATTTTCTAAGTGGAGCTCACCCTTTTCAATCAAATATTGAAGTAGATTACGGAATGTGTGACACCTTTCAATGTCATTTCCATTGACCCTATGATAATTATAATAGTTGTTATCTTGATACCAAATGGGATTAGACATTGATATGTCGATGGGTCCAATAGGTGGGAGAGATATCATGTTGGAAGAAAGTAGTTTGTCAAAAATTGAACTGTAAGTCTCCCCTATAGGTGTGTAGTTACATAATTGGAAAGGACGCTCGGTGGTAGGTTTTTCGTTGGGACTAGATTTGACTACGATTATCTTGGCATATGTTTTTAACTTAGCAAGACTAGATGTTGACTTGGATGGGAATTCAACTTTTTGTTTGTTCGATGAGAAAATTTTGCGGATGGAAAAATTAGGTCTCCACTAACATTCGTGGGGCTATGTCCCTCTGTATTGAATGGTATAACTCCCATTATTGAAATTAGACTAATCCTAATCCTATCTAAATGTTTTGGGTGGAAAAAATTAGTTGAGGATCACACAGGAACACTCCAATGAACCTATGGAAAAGTTCTTGTATGGGGTACAAGGGAGGAAATTACAGCGATGAGGGAAAAAGAGAGAAATTATGCAAGGAAGATTACTAGCATGAGTAGAATATAGAGCTCACACCTAGTAACCTGGGTAGTTCAACCTTCAATATAGAGGAAATTCCAATGAAGCTATCAGGACTAATGAATTAAAACACCAAGTTTTTAAATTCATCTATCGAGGACACCAAGTTCCTCTTCAATTCCATACAGGATCAACTATGTTTGCAAAGTGCATGAAAGAGAGAAATAGAGGAAAAATATGAAAGGGAAATAGAATAAGTGTATATTTTATTCCATGTGTAGTGATGAATACAAAGCTTCAACCAAGCTATCACAATTCACAATGCTACATAGTAAGAGTTCTTCAAAAATATGGAATCCCTTAGAATGGAGAGACCATCCTAATTTATAGCAATCTGAATTGTCCTTTCACCTCCCTCACATGACTCTTCATTTCCATATTCCACTCGTGACCTTTTTTCCATGAATTAAGTATTTCTCTTATAATTTTGAGAAAATACTTTTTACAAATTTAAAATAGGTCACTTAAGTGAATAGGATGAAATACAATAATGATGCATAATGAAGAATTAGAATGGAGAGATAAATAAGAGAGGGAAAGAGATGAAGAAGGAATGAAGGAAAACACTCCTTGAGACAAAATACTTTGAATGTGTTGATGCAAACATTAAATTTGAGTGAAGATTTCTGCCACCAAAGTGATCTTCTACACCGACAAAGCTTACTCCCTTAAATAACCTTGAATACTTTTCCCAAGCTAGTGATGACCGCAAACTCTTGGACCATAGAATGAGTGTTCATAAAAAAATTTATGAGGTTTACCACTGCAAGCTTTAGATGAACACATGCAATGTCCATGATGATCCTCCTTGAAACTTGGTTGATGAACTCCTTGACTCATTGAAATCGTTCTAATCAAATCTCTTTGAATCACTTGGATCCTTAAGTGACAAAAACGAATTCACATGATGTTCCTTGTGATGCCCTTCTTTCTAATATGAGATGATTGTTCCAAACCATGGAAAACCATCATCTTCTCATGATTGATTACACCTGAGAACCTAGGCTAACTTGTGCACTTGAAATTCATGTTTCCTTCACACTTACTATATTTGGAAGGGATAACTTACTATCTTTAGTAAGTTTAAGATTTTTCCTTTATGGACCCCAAATGGTGATATTGACCTGAGTGATTATCCCTCAATGTCTCATTGTGCCAAACTTTCCCTTTGAGAAAAACCTACTATTTTTAGTAAGTACACATGGGGCAACTTACGATTTTTAGTAAGTGTCATAGTTAGGTTTTCCCAACCTCAACCGATTATGGTAGCTTGAATTATTTCTTCTTACTATGTTCCTCTTGCCTTTTGAACCAACTGACTATTTATAGCAGGGGCTTGTAGAACCACTTACTAATTTTAGCAATTACGAGCCGAGATGACCTTTTTGATGACTTTTCCTGTGATACTCCCTCGATTTCATTTCCTTCTTTGTAGTATTTTCAAATGGTGGCTTACCTAAAGGAAAGACCCATATGTAGGAATGCATACTATTTTTATTAATTGCGCCATGGATGTCGAATGCAAAAAAACAAGTCTTGAAACTTTGGGTTTTATTTTGGGGTTCCACGCTCTGAATTTTGAGCAATTAATTTGTCTAAACAAGTTGGAAAATGATATTTTCATTGGCGGGGGAAGGATACTGAAAATAAAAAACACAACCCTCCATATCCATAAAAATTAGGTACTTCATGGCACGAAAACAAATTTATGCAAAACTATATTTTTAACGATCATTTCCTCCAATTTTTGTACAATTTCACCCACTGGAACCTTGAGAAGTAAAGAGGTAGCTCGCTTCCTTTTTCACGTATTTTCTTCATGTGATAGGGAATAAATCGATGAAATATCATTCCTCCGTATCCCTAAAAAATTTGCACTTCATGGCAAAAAAATAGTTTACACGAAACTATATTTTTAATGATTATTCCCTCCAATTTTTGTGTGATTTCACCCACTGGAACCCTGACAAGTGGAGAGGTAGCTCGTTGATATTTTCCACTCTTGTGTCATGGCGGCCATTAATGGAGCTTGAAATTTGTAGGTCTAGTTTTTTCCTCTATTAATTATCAAATCAACTCCATTGTGATAGGTTTTTTCTTCTTGTCTCACTGGTGAAATTTCTCTTTGATCCAGTTGTCGATTTGACGGGAAATTGAGCTTTGTTCTTTGTGGATCCGAAAGTGAAATTTCTTTTTTGTGAGCATTCCTTGCTATGAATGGGAGGTTTGAAGGTGATTTTTAAATGTTTTTTTATAGAGGAATGAATAGAAAAATATGGTTCATTTTTCTATGTAGTGGTTTGCAAGATCTCTTCGATTCTTCATTCTATGTCAATGGAGTTTTTAGGATTTCTTCTTCTTTGTTCTTCATCTTTTCTTCTCTGTTTGATGAAATATTATATTCTAGAGACCTATATTCCATCATGGATTGGAGGATAATTTGGTATGATGGAGCTGGTTCAAGGTTCAATAATGGTGGAGGGGTGATAGGAAGTTGCAGAGGATTTTGAAGAACAATTTGTGCACAGGAAGGTTAGATTTTAGATGTTAGAAGAAGGAGGGATTTTTAAAATTTGAAAATTTACACAATAAGGAGAGAGGAAAATTTTCATGTCCCTGACATCCCTAACCTCAAATGGATGTGAGGGACATCAAATTGTATAGCACACCTCATCTTGACATGTGGCAGAGATCCAACGGCAAGGGATTAAAGCTAAAAAGTAGTTTTAAAGCACTGGAAGGGTTGAGAAGCGGCCATATGAGGAACCTTGAGGCATCATGATGGCTAGGTGCATTTTTTCATCCTTGATTTTCCAGCTTCAATTTCAATATGCCAAAGCAAAATTGCACATTTTACAAACTCTTGTGAAACTAACAATGTTGTATGGTTGTGAGATTTGGGGCCCTGATCTTCAGAACATTGGTTGGGCTTGTGTTCATAGAGTACTTGTCTCCATGTTATCAAGGACCTGCCTAGGAAAAACACTCGATTCCACATGCAATCATCTTGGCTGAATTTGACATGCACCCTCTCTCGTATCTCAACTATATTTCATCTTGTGATGCTACTTCATAGAATAATATGTATGGCAGATACACCAACTGGGAAGAATAGATATCCCTTCAAGGCTCTCTAATCATCCATGAGGCTATGTGAATTAGGGATCCAAACCACTTGGTATGCACATTGTACAACTTTCCTCCAAAGCATCGATTGAAATTAATCATCTTCCCCTCTCACATTCTCTATTAATTCTCCCCACATGCTAAGAAGGGAAATTCATAGAGGAATTAGAGAGGAGATCTATAAAGCTTACATAAAATCAACTTGGATTGAACCAATAGATCCATTGCCAAAAAAATGCACCACTATTTGGAGCATTATCTCCAAATTGAAGATGAATGTGTCATTCCCCCTAAATACATCAAGCTTCCACTTGGTTTGAGATTCCCCTTGGGCTAACTACAATTTTTTTCTCACCAGATTCACATGGAGACTGATCATCACATTCCTGGAGACCAACGCACTTGCACACTTTGCAAAAATGAACCTAAATTAGAGGAGCACTTTATATTTCATTGTCTTGTGTACTATGAGATCCGTGGCAGGTACTATTATCTCTTCCGAGAAACTCAAGGATCATTATGAGCCCTTATCCATTATGAATACCAAAGGTGTGTAGATTTATTTGTCGCGGGATGACCCAACATAGATATGGCCTCCTCAAACATTATCATGGCAGCCTTGGGTCTCAGACTATTGATTCATTCCTTCATCCTTCTACACAAAATCAATGGAATAAATGAGCTCATGAATCCACACACCAGTCACGATCTACCAGGCGTAGAACCTCTTAAGCATGGCATATAGACTTGTTGTATATCATCTTTTCCTACATTGTTTTGTTCTCTTTTCTCCTCTTGTCATCCCATTAACCTTTTTGGTTACTTCTAGACATTAATATTTAAATTTAAATTTAAATTTCACCTCAAATTTATTATAGGTACATTAGTTTACATAGTGCACCAGGCAATGACATGTGGCAGTGATACAACAGTGAAGGCTTTGAGCTCCCACAAGCACCTGGGAATTGAACCGGTAATCTTAAAGGTTACATGAGGGTCAAGAGGGATTATGGGGAAGGAAAATTTTCTTGACCTTGAGGGACGTAAGGGACAAAAAATTATTCCAAGATCTTAGAGCTTACATGTGTCCTCATCAAAATTTGACTAACTCCCGAACTCGCTCCAAGAGGGAAACTTGAAATGGAAATAACTTGAGCTCCTAATGGACTGTTTTGATGAAATTTTATATGATCTTGACTTGAAATGGAATTATAAATCCAATATTGGGGTTGCAGTATTTATTTCTCCATTTGATCCCTTAAAGAATAAATTTTTGATCTGGTACTCCACTTATATATGAAAAAAACTACTTGCAGAACCATTACTACAAAGTGTTGTGAAAAATAATTTCACCATATTATAGGGATTATAATTCAATTTATAAAAATATTTTTTTCTCCTAACTCCATCCAGAGCTCACAGTATCACCTTTGGAAGCTCAAAGCATTGTTTTAACATGTGCGTTTGCCTAGGCCTATGAACCCTGATTTTAGTGAAACTATCCCAACTTCTTTAGATCCTTCTTGAATATTCCTAAATCAATTCCATGATGTTCCTAGGCCTTTTATTCACCTTCGTGTCTAGTTTGGATTTTCTTTTCCGCTCCATGGGGTTGCTCCAATCCTAGGAAGGCTAGTGATAGCCCTTCCCATAGCTGCCCAAAGTTTGCATTTTTCAATGAACTCCTAAAATCACCTAGGGGTTTTGAATTGACTTTCCTAAATCACCTAGGGGAATGAGTTAACATCAATTGAGAGGTTACTAAACTGACTGGGTAGACCCGGGGTATCTCAGAAGGATAGAACATGAAAATTTTGGTACATGGGTATCATTGTCATGCTGGAAAATTACCAATTTCCTGTTAAAAATTTTCATGACAATAGGTTCCTTAGGATGAAGCTTAACTTTGACCATCTTATGGATCTCGTAGTTATAATTTATGGGCCATGGTGAAAGCCTCATCAAAATTTTGGAATGATTGGATTTATAAATTGGATGAGATGTGTTTGGCACATGCACAATAGAAAACATTGATTAATTATGTTTGTGGTAACGTAAAGGATGTTTTATTAGTGACACCCCACCAACGGATGAAAAAATAATTGATAGATTCATCCTCAAATTGTCGATGGCATATATATCATTGATACTTATTTTGAGGGTTATTTTGATGGAAAAAATGTCTAAGAAAAGTTGGGAAAGATGTGTAAATCAAAATAGGGAAAGTTACTGAGAATTTTATCGTACCAATCTAAGGCGAGACCAGCCAGGGGACATGGGAAACTTCCTCAAAATTAGGTCTTGATCATGATCTATTATATAGCAGGCATGAAGGAAAGAATGATCGTGTTGTTGAGGATCTTCCTTGCTATAAAAATTGATGACATTAGAAATCTCCCGAGAGGGGTAGATATGGTTTATATGGTACTGAAGGGTGAATTAGCTCATTGTAAATTTGATCATAAGAGAGAAAATTTGTGGATGAGGATGAAGAATCTTCCGACTAAATATGTGATTTAAAAGGGCTTGAAGGGAATCGGGTTTTGCTTCTTGTTGTGAGGATGAGCCAAGTTAAAATAAGGATTGGCTAGGTTGTGAGTATGCCTGATACTATTGAGGAATTCCCTATTGGTAGGGAATGTTTTGTTAGGGAGTATTCTAGTGAGGAACATTTTGTTGGTAATGGATGTTTCATTATGGGATGTGGTATTGCGGAATGTTTTGTTGAGGTGCATATTGTTGAGGTATGTTGTATTGAGGTATGTTTTTTAGCGTATTCTGTTAATAGGAAAAAAATTTAGGGATATTTTGATGATAAGGGATGTTCTATTGTGGGATGTTTTGATGAGATGGAGAACCTAATTGGGAGGCTAGATGATGTGACATATGTACATACTTTTACTATAACAAAGAGTACTAATGTATAATTCAAAGTGGTTATGAATATTTGTGTGACTCACTAGAAATAAAAATCGAGAGGTGGCATAGGCTAGTAGTGGTTGTTGTGGAATAATTTTTTACAATATAGTGTATTGTTGGATTATTTGTAGGGGTGAAGACTACATAATGGAGATCAATGGTTGTGATGGTTGTGGTATGTATTGTGAAATAGGGTGAGTGCTAGCAATGGCACTAGTATTGATCAATGGTGTAGTTGTAGGGATGGACATGGTGATGTTTTGAATGGGACTAGTAACCTGTTGGGAGGATACAATAGTAGAAAAGGACACATAACTCAATAGAGACTTTTTTACCTATGAGGAGGCTAGCAAAGTGGATGAGGAAGTAACGGTACTAATTAAGGAGGTGTATAACCCGTATAAGGACATGGTAAAGATGTAGACTGCTAAGTAGATGTGTTTTGTGATGAAATCATGTGGAGGTCATAAATGGGGACTGCGCAGAGGCCTTAGATTTTTCAGTTTGACTAGTGTAATATTGTTCATTCAATGTTTCAAAAGGGTTAATAGAGTTGGAAGATATCTTTGGTTGACTATTGCTTGGTGTTTCAGATTGATTTGAAGTGTATGGGTACAATTGTTAGATGACGGGGTCTTGATTTTGATCAATGAGATGTGCAATGGAAGATGAAGGATTGTAAGTGTATGGAATGGGTTGAGGTGTAAATGGTTGCATTTGAACATTTCTCATTTTTGAATAGGCATTGAGGGAAATGGTATTTGAATCTAGCATTTCTTCAAAAACAAGTTCTCCCCAATGTTAGAGTAGGTATTTACCTTAGCTCATGTTCACCTAGGTACTTTATTTACCTTTATTGTATTTATCCTCACCCACTTATGTGTGTGGATATTTCTTTTATCTTATTTATATATTAGGAGATATTATCTAGTTGTTAGGTATAGTTCTTTCCTTGATCTATGGTATTGACTAGTTCTTTCCTTGATCTGTGGTATTGACTAGATCCTTGATGTCTAGTTCTCTCCTAAATCTATGGTCTTGACTAGTTCTTTGATGACTAGTTATTTCCATGATTTATGGCTTGATCTACGACCTTGACTGGTTCTTAGATTGTTATTCCTTTCCTATTTAAGCAAGTCCCATTCTCAATGTATTGCATTGAGTTCCATAATAATATATGATGTTTCTTCTCATTTATTTGCAAAGGTTTTATGTAAATTTATTCTGGCGAATTGCTTTCATCTTATAGATTATGGTGTTTAATTAGCATCTGTGTTCTTGGCTTGGTACGATCTGGCTATCATTCCTTTCACCCGATTGTAGAAAGGAGGTTCAGATGCTTCTGGTTGAGGACTAGAAGAAAATATATGTTCCATTTCTTGTGGTCCAAGTTTATGGAGGATTTTACCATGATATTGATGTGGGGAATGAAAGATTTTTTTGTCCCATTTCATTGTTATAGTTAACCCCTTATTCACTCCAAGTTTGTTGGGTGTCAGAAAAGGGATTGGATGTAATTGTTTGATAGTATGATATTTTTGTTGTGTTGGTGTTGAAAGTGTTGTAGTATAAAATGGAATGTGTTATTGAAATGTAGGTGGTGTAGTAGACATGTTTTGGAATTTTGGTTATGATTTTTTTGTCTAGTAAGTACCATGATAAACAAGCACACAAACACCTAAAAAATGAAAAATAACTAATTGGGTTGATTTACAAATAGCATGCAAATGCAAGAAAAATGTTGTTTTATATTTATCTTGATTATTTATGAAAAAGTGAAATGTGCAAAATGGTTAATGAGGGTCCTAGGAAGTGGCAAGATATGGATGGTTTTGGGTTTTTTAAGGTCGCGTCCTTGATATACCCATAGGCACGTGAGGTCCAACTGTTGGTACGAGACATGGTATTGGGGCCTACCCCTCACTTCACGATCTGATGTGATAAGGGAGTCAGTGCTTTGAGCCAAAATATATTAATAGACAAGAGATTATACTCCGTCATAACACCAAGTCGGTTTCCTATTGGGTGATAAAATTTCAATCACTTTCACTGGTGGGAGTTGTTTAAATGATTTTTTCATCTATAAGTGGTTTGGTTTTGTGTGAGGGAGGATAAGTGAATGCAAAAATTTTCTATCCGAAGTAAAGATAGATGATCAAAAATTATGAAATCGTTTATTTTAAATCCCATGATGAAATGTTTAGTTTCGATGAAACAATCAAACAAAAATGTAAAACCGGAAGTAAAAGAAATATTTTAGGACTTACCATGAGAGCACTCCTATTTTTTTAGATTTTTATAAATTTTAAAATGAGCAAGCAATAAATCCAGCAAATGAATTTTTAAAAATAGTTCCCTACAACTAGATTAGAGAAAACAGATAATTGCGAAGCAATATAAAAAAACATAGTCCAATCACTGGTGATTGGTCCAATCACTAGTGATTAGCCTAATCACAGAAATTACTAGACAATAGATTAAAAAAACACTATTTTATTGTTGAAATGAAGGAAGGAGAAAAGGGTTTGGCTCCCACCTCGCGTTCCGAATGTTGTGCTTGATTTCACCTTAGGGTTTGGTTTTTTTTTTAAAGAAGGAAAAACTTTCTCAACCTCAATATGTTGGGGTTTCCAAGATACTCGCAAGATGTGATGGGTGTATGATTGGTTGTGCTCCCGAGAAATGAACTAGGCTTCTTTTCCTTACAATTAAGCCTATAAATAAAATACAATTACACAAAACACGAGTTAGTAAAATAGATTAGGTAGGTTGTCAGGAAAAGGCCGCCTTCCATAAGTTGAAAAGACTTCCTTATGTGGACGTCGACCAGCTTTTAAAACACTTAAGTTTTATTAATGAGAAATGGAGTATAATGTATGATAGATGGAAAGTGTGATTGAATGTTTATCACTTATTTAGATTACTACATACATCAGCTGATAGTAATGAAATGTAAAACAACAAGCCTAGAATCCGAAATCAGAATCTAATTCAATGTCTAGGTTCTCTAAGAAGTTTGAGCCTACTAAGCAGGAAAAATTGTCATCTTCAGTAAAATAGGAGTCGGGTTTAGATATGTAGTCCTCCACAAAGAAATTAGACATTTCTTCTTTTGTGTCATATAGGTGTGCAAGGTTGGAATCGGTTTATGGAAGGTGATGTTGCTCTCAATGTCGATTCAGATATAGTGCGGGTGTCCTCTGGTATGTTTCATAGTTGTACTCGAATGATGCAAGTTCATCTTGGATCCTCTGTAACTCATAGTATGCTTCACAAAATTTCTCATTTTCTTCACGAATTCATTGGGTAGAGGCAAAAATGGCTTCTAACCTATTAAGGGGATCCGCCTGTATGCACACAGTTCCCACTCATGAAGAATATCATACTCCACCTAGTGTAAGGGGTGTCAGATGATTGGTAGTTAATCGATATAGGTAATGTAATTACTATACCTAATATGGCCATCTACAAGATCCATACTTGGTACACATATTAGTAACACAAAATCATGCATTAACTAATAACTACTTCTAATGAAATTTGATTACGATGTTTAACGAAAATATAGGAATCATAGGTGATTAGGCTATTCGCAGGAGATTCTCGTGAAATATTAACACACCGATAAATGAAATAATATGATCATATAAGATGAAACTACCATCTATTGAAATACATATAAAGTGAGTAGTGATTTAGTTAGACTATTTTTGGATGAAACCATAATCAAGGACAATAAATATGAACCTTTGTATGATAAATGGTGATAATGGATTGGTTGTCCATGATTGTGTTTGATAAACAAGATTGAATAGCTCCAAAAACACTTGAAGAATGAATTGGACGCAGGATGATGTTGATATGAGCTTGGTAACATTGCTTTAGTACTTAATAAAATGTGATAATGCTTGGGTTCATCAAGATGGTCGTGAATGGTTGTGAATTCCTTCCAAAATCTGCCACTAGAGAAATTTGTTTATATAGATTGTTGGCGACCAAGATAATCACCGAAATTTTTGTTAATTCAAGTTAGGGGATGATAAGAGTGATTTTATTTCCATTTTGAACTTGATTTGCAAGAGATTGCAAGAGAGGTTGAGATGTTTAGAGGGATGAACTCAGATTAGGACCAAGTCAGTTGGGATAAATGTGGAGGTTTTTTAGAAGGTTTCCCAAGTTAATTTATTCCTAACTAGTGAGGGGTGAGAAGTGGTTATAGGGATAAGCTAGGGGTGGTTAGAGTAATATTTTTAGAAGGTTTCCTATTTAAACTAGCTATAACTAGTGAGTTAGAGGGAGTTCTCATGGTGAGGTGTGTGGGTGAGTGGATTAGTCAATTTGATTATTTATTAATTAATTAATTTCGAGATGGGTGGAATGAATTTAGGAAATGTGAGGTAAATTAATTAATTAAAGGGGTATGGGATTAATGACTTAGGTTTAGGGATGTTGTAATGATGTGATGATAAGCTTGACCACTCGAATGGAGGACTTGAGTCATAAAATGGTACGTGAATGGTAATATTTAATCGATTATTTGTGTGAGAGTGGAACGTGTGATTTTTTGTTGTCTACACTTATGATGAAACATGCAACCGAACGTCAAATATGTGTAGTGTAAGATATGATAGAATGAAGGATTTTGAGAAAAATTAAACATCTAGTATGCAAAGTAGGATGAAACTTGTAGGAAGTTTGTAGAAACTAATATGTGTCAAAAAGGTAAAGTTGTGAAGCATGTAAAACAATATGGTTAGAGCTATGAAGTGTGTAGTGGTGTATTTCAAATATATAAAAAATATAACAATAAGAAGAAGGTAATATTTTTTCAAAGCTATGAAGAATATAAAACCATGAAGTACGAAGTCATATATCAAATCAAAAAATCATAAGTAAAGATATAGTATAAAGTAGGAAAAATCCAAGAGGCAAAGGTAAAGTTATGAAGTGTAGAAAACTATGTATTAGAGGCTATAATAGAAAACATATAGTACCACATTAATACATAAAATCATAATTAAAACATGGAAATATTAAATCATTCCAACTATATCTAATTAGCTATAGTGAAAGAAATAAATTATGTGCAAAAAAGTGGTAAGAGAAGATTAAGATAGTAAAATAGTTAGAAAAAATAAGAGGGAATGATGTAAATAAGTGTGTTAAAAAGTAAGATACCAATGGATCAAAAAGTATGTCATAGAAAAATGATCCAAAAAGGTAATATATAAAAGGTGGGATATAAAAATAGATTGTAAAGATATAATTACCATATTATCATACAAAGAGGAAAATGGTGGAATGCAGCCAAGGGGGTGATTATCTAATGAGTAAAATAAATTATCTATAAAAAAACAAAAAGGTATAATAAAGTGTTTGTAAAAATAAATTGTATAGATAAGAATATAAGGTCAAAGTTAGGTTTTGGATATTAGGTTACTTTTACAAGTCATAGATAAATGTGCACATAATTAGTCCATGTCCATATTGTTATATCACAAATAAAGAATACAAGTACATATTAGATCATAGAAAAGTGTATGATATATTAAATACACTAATAGGTGCTAATGTTATTCAAAAAATAGGATAATTGATGGATTTTCTCAAGGGGATAACTTTATAATGAGATATTGTAATATGAGACCATTTTTACACCCAAATTAGATTCTAAAAAGTATTATGGGTATAAAAATAAAGAAGGGTATAAGGATTAGAAAGATGTATATTATTCTATTCTAATTAACTTCCAACATCAATTATACATGACCAAAATAATGCATTCCAACTTGAAATGAACTAAACAATTGATATCAAATAAATAACTTGCCCAAAATATAAGAGGAGGAAGAGAATTTTCTATTTTAGGAATATTTTAGAAAGATATGGATATGCCAAGTAGTGGAATAGAAGAATCTAGGAATCTATGGTCTACACAAAAGACTCGGAACTAGAAAACATGCATGTTTAGGACCGTATAGAATATACATGGTCTAGGTAGTGTTTTTTGGTCCTAGAAAAATATTATATGGTATTGTACTAGGAAATATTTTGGATGGGAAAAATTTTCAGTGTTTTTGGTCTAGAAATGGTGCTCGGTGTGTTTTATTCTTACTCACATAGAATTAGGATGACCTACAAAAATTATAAATCATAACAACCTACATTACCCTTCATCATAGCATTAGAAAAAAAAATGAGAAAAATATGTGTGTATGTGTTTGAGAATATACCACCTAAGAAATCAAACTCCCATGTGTCGAACCAATCCAGTGCTACATTACACATCCTTGATATGGAATCAAGTCTCAAGTAGTTCTCCTAGGTTTTTGTGTAAGTGTGTAAAGATAAATAGCCCCTTATGGGTCCCCTAGTGTCTCTTGACACCAAGATATAAGGATAACTATGTATTATATAATCTACCTAAGTTGATAGTATTGATATGTGGTCTAAATTAACTATACTAGCTAACCCTTGTATTTATTGAAACATGTGTAATGCTTGGAGTGATTTTTCTTTTTCTTAGGACATGGCTCTCTAATATTTTCATGATTTTAGGTGGGTGCATCCCAACTCCTTCACCTTATTTAGTGCTTCATACTTGTAGTAGGGGATTCCCTAGATGATGTACGATTGATTTGAGAAGATCTAAGAGCCCTTTGAGTTCTTTTGGAATGATTTTTGTAATATTGTAAGAATTCTAGGTGAGTTATAAAGTGATAATGGGTTTCTTATATAGTCTTATATAGCTGGGATATTATTATAAGAATGATCCTAAGAATGTGAAATGACCCAAAGAATTATATAGCATTGAAATAAGATTTTGTGATTAAGAATATAAACTTTGAACCAGAATTGCACAGGAAATAATTCTGAGAATTATTAATTTTACGCACACTAATATATTTCTTTTGTATTCATCTGGGATGTTTTATTAGACAAGGGAGATTACAATATATAGAAGATTGATCTCCTTAATATAAGGAGTCAACTTCAATCTCAAACTACTCCCTAGAATATCTCATGATCCACTAATCACTCAACATATCTCAACAACTCTTATCTACGTGAGTTACAACTCACTTACATTATTTACTCACACAATATATAATATATATTTGCACACACACAAATATATAAATATCTAATGTTCACAATAACAAGTTATTCCTAACATTCACCCCCTTAGTGTGAACATGGGAAAAACATACACACTCTTATCTGCAATATGCTCTCCTCTATGGAGCATGTCAAACTCTGTGACTCATGACCTTGATACTAATGAAGGGAGCAATGCTCAACCTTCTATGGTTTTACAAGTTTACCACAAACCTTGACATGTAACAGATCCATCGCCTGTCCACCTCATGTGGTTTTCTAGATCTCCCACAAACCTTTTCAAGATCCATGAACTATCTTACTGTGGTGCTTTTGTTCACCTATTTCATTACATCAGGAGTTACATTCAGGAATTTTATACATTACAATTGAACAATAATTTGTTCTTATTTTCACAATTACACACTGAAAGCAAACACTCATCACACAACTGAAAAAACATGGCCACCAAATTTGTGTCACGGCCTCGTCGATGGTGCCTGACGAGAGGTCATTGATTGCCCTCCTACCTCTAGCCTCCATCGGTTTGCTACTTAGTTAGCAAATTTATCTTTGAGGCTCATATTACAATTCTCTTGGGTGTCGGTTTCAACCGATAATGCACCCCCTCACTATGGACGTCACGTACAAGCGAAAGTGCATCCAGACAAAAGTGACACAATTTTTATTTTATTTTTTAAAATATATATATATAATTTTTGAAATATTTTCCAAAAATAAAAAATTGGTCTAGCAGCAAAAATTATAGGATCAATGCGTAGGGATTAAAAAAATACACATATTCAAAAAAAACAATCCCTCAATCTGAGTAACGAACTGAAAGTTATGAATCTTACAAGTTTAAAATCTAAAATCTTTTTGGACCCTTTCCAAAAATGGCAATTTTTTTCTATCCTTGTGTTTTTTTCACTGCATCCAAAAAGGAAAGAAACAGATTTACCTTTCATAATGCAGATCTCAATCGTCTGATTAAACAAAACTTCACACAAAATTTGATCTTCGCTGCAGGTGCATACAGAGGTCGAAAACGTTGAATCCGAAGAGGTAGATGCCAATGTCAATGTAGAGAAATGACCAGCAGTCGCTCACTTCTTAGATGCTCATTTGGGAGAGGAAAACGCGAAAAAAACATATCGCATGAACACACAGATCTCAGGAACACACAGATCACACAAACACGTAGATCGCAAAAACACACAAATCGCAGACACACACAGGTCACAGATTTCATTCAATAAACAGGATTACAATCACTGATTTAATAGAAATTACATTGCTCTATTCAGATTTATTCCCAACAATGAGACAAAATCATTCCAGATCTAAATGCCTCATAAACTCTCATGGCAGCCTGCTCTGATACCAAATATAAACTTTGAACCAGACTTGCACAGGAAATAATTCGAGAATTATTAATTTTACACACACTAATATATTTCTTCTAAATTCATCCAGGATGTTTTATTATACAAGGAGATTACAATATATAGAAGATTGATCTCCTTAATATAAGGAGTCAACTTCAATCTCAAACTACTCCCTAGAATATCTCATGATCCACTAATCACTCAACATATCTCAACAAATCTTATCTACGTGAGTTACTGACTCACTTACATTATTTACTCACACAATATATAATATATATATTTGCACACACACACACATATATAAATATCTAATGTTCACAATAACAAGTTATTCCTAAAAAGAAGGTGTGTAACAATACATGGCATCTAAGATCGAACCCACATCTTGACCCTTCCATATGGTTTTAGACTTGAGAGAGAAACTCTTAAACTAAAATTTGTTCAATGAATATCAAATGTGTTATGTCTCTTTGATTAAATAATATGTCTAGAATTGGTCTACAAAGCATGAGTTAAATATTATAAAATTTTAGAATAGCTAGATATATGATGAAATTAGATCCCAAAAAGTATGTAAAAGAAATCCAAAACATGTAAAGAATACACCTTTGTTTTTTTGGATGGATGAGATCCCATTATTTCCATGCCTTAGAGAGTTATATTATTCTGTGGATATTTCAAAGGATAGGGGTTGATCATCCCCGATGTTGTTTCATGTGATATAATAGAGGAAATATTAGACTAAAAAAAACCTATGTGTTTAGATGACTTCCCCATTTGAGAGTGTGAATAGAGAGGATGAAATATCGATCTAAAAATCTCATAGTTTTTATTTGACACTTTCCTTTTTTTGACAATATGGTGAGAGAAGGGGAAATATCAGTCTATGAAGCTTGCAATGTTTGTTTGATTTTTTCTACCAAACCCATGGACCGCACCATTGTGTTATGACTATAACACACCCCTACTTGAGAAGGGGATCCACTTGAAACCTTTATTAGACTTAGGAAAGATGGATGTTAAATCAATTGAAATATTAGTGGAAACATTATCCATTAAGGACTACGTGAATGTGGTTTGAATATTGCTAAATTTAGAATTGTATCTAGTTATACCATGTTTATAACTAACTTTCATAATTTTTCAATAAGATGTTATTTCATAGGTATGTTTAGTGTCTTATGTTGTGTAGGTGATGCAGAGAAACATTGACCTTTCTCAACCTATAACAACAAGTTAGGAAAACACTTGAAATCATATACAATTTTTCACTTTGTCTCAATAATCCGAACTTGTTTTTCAATACAATATGATATATATAACTATTTCAAGATCTAAAATCACCTGGGATCTACTCAAGGACTCTATTCAATCATGTTTATCCACTTCAAGAATTTTCATACCTTCAATTTATCTTATTCATATTTCTAGGCCTATAACTATTAGTAGCACTCCAAAAATGTATTTTTTAGAAAAAATGACACAATACCAAGAGTCAAGCTTCACTATTGAGTTTTTATAAGACACATTTTCCTCTTTCAAAAGTATGTAAAATTTCATAACTCAAATCTAATCCATTTCACTTTTATTCTCCATTTACTATTTTTTCTAGGCTTCCTTACTAGCCCTAGTTACACACAAAGCTTAGTGTTATGAGAAAATTTTAAACTTCCATGCAAAAGTAACATATATTTCAAATACCCATTTGGGAATTCTTTCTCTAAGGTAATCTTCAATTTCTCACTCCCAATACAACTTACACAACACCAATTTCTTCTTTCTAAATGAAGTAAATAGGTCTCCACAAGGGTTTCAAAGAAAATTCAAGGGTTTAATGGTTTGCCACACGTTTCAACCTTACATCCACCTTCCACTACACCCATGCACCTTACTCAATCACATCTCAATGCTTCATTACTCATTTGTCCATCATTCATGCAACTTTCCAAGTTTTGAGATTCTTTGGCTTCTTGACTTGTTTAACTCGTCCTTAATGCTCTATTTTGTACCTTTTTAAGATTCCTCCATGTTACCTTTCCTTAACTTTACATTATATTTTGTCTTCCCTAATCAAAAATTCATTAATTACTCACTTGATCTATGTTAATCGCTTCCTCTTATCTTGTGGCTTACTCTCTCAAGGCTTTATTGTATAAGTGTGGCAGGACGGTCACGCTATCTCTTAAATATGAATTTTAAGATACTTTTTCACCTATTCAGAAATTAAAACACATATTATTACTAGTTAACTTGTAGGTCATCCTTATTTATGGGTTACTTTTCCAAGCCGATTGTCCACCACTTAGAGTTTTGATCGCATCACAAGTGACAAAATCTAAATGTACTTGCAAGACTTGACTATGTTTCCTTTTTCTCAATAACTAAACTCTCTCATTAAAACTCTAGTTATTTGATACTAAGTTCTTCCACCATCTTTTCATAGACTTATCAGTCCTCCAATCACTTATATGGATGTCTCATTAACTAAAATACTACTCATAGGACCTCAAAACTAGGCAATGCATAGATAGATCAGCCTTTGCAAGTGATTTGGTTATGATACTTATTTAAATGATCTTGAAATTTAACAACACCTTGATCATGATATATACTCCCTCAACTTCACAACATACTATAGACTCCAAAAATATGAAAAATACCATTACACAAGAAAATTATCTTCTTTATAAGCCCAAAACTAAGCACAACATAGTTATATAAGAGTTTAGCAATTTTATTGAATAAGAAACAACCTTACATTGTTTGAAATTTTCAAAAAAAAAAATCCTCCCCTTTAAACACATCTAAATCTATCTTGTAACAAATTATTAATGGATTACCTTAGCATTTTTGAATAAACTCTATTCCAAACCCTAAAACAAGGTATCTCAATTCTAGTGGACAGCTTTCTCATTTAGTTATCCTTATGATGACTTTTGAGCACTTATTGATGTCCCAACATTTGTTACAGACCTCGAAGTATCCTTGAAACCCTATTTTACACATCGACAAAGTTTAATAATTTATCAATAACCTTGAATCACCATACAAATGACTCACAAAAGGTAAAGTTAGATTTTTAGACTATTTGAAACCATATACTCCATAAACCAGATTATCTAATCTATAAACTTGGAATTCATGTGATCATAATCCTAAGAAAATCCTCATATTCACAACATTTCAACTCTTTCTTATCATATAATGATCCCAACAAAACATTACCTCTTGCACCTTTTTTTCACACTCCTTTCTTTTAGACTATTTTAGTTTATCTATTATCATTCATATTTACTTCCATGGCTTCCTTATAACTGTGCATACCATAATCACATATAAACATCATGAATGAACCTATGAACAACCATCAATAAAAACAAGTGCCATATCTTCATCATTTTATAAACATTCTTCACCATTTGTAAGTATTTTCTCAAGAAAGTCCTTCATTAAGTGTTATCATAGTAAAATCATGGTTTCTTGAGCACGCATGGCTCTACTAAAACACCCTATGCCCTATTTTTGAGATTATCCCTCCCTAACTCATACCATCCATTTTAATATCTCAAGGAAAATGTATACCAAAGGAGGTAGTTAGTGCTCTAAACCTACTAACTTACCCATGATAGCTTAACCCAAGTGAATTAATACCTAGGTAAAGTTGATTAGGTCATGCTAGGATAGAAAACATGTCTCATGACCCAAGAGCACCATTTATTATTCCTAAACTAACAACCAGGATTATAACCTACTAACAAGACAATTTAAAAATTCAAACTTGTGGTTTTGGAGGGAAACCACTTATTACAAAGAAAAATGAGTCCAAATGGACTAATTACATCACATAGACCTCCATATGGACCTTTCACACACCTAGATAGCTAAGACAAACCAAAATTTCTTATTTACAATGATGCTCTGCATCATACTCCCAAGTGGAGAGAATTGAGCCCAATTTTATCTTTTTTTCTTTCTCTTTTTCCAATTCATTTTCTTCTTTGAAATTCTTCCTCTTCTATTGTATTTGAGCTCATCTTCATGTTCCTTATCTTTCTTTTGTCTTATCCTTTCTTTCTTGTCTTTTCATCTTATTTCTTAATTCTTTATTTATTTTCTTCTTTTTCTTCTTCTTCATGTTTCAGTTGTGTTCTCTCATCAATTTCATGCTTCTTATCATCTTCCTCATTCATTTCTTGGTCCATACCTACACAAGCAAAACTAAAATCCACCTTGGATTTCAAAAATAGATACAAACTATTCTCCACCTTCACTTTTTTCTTTATCAACTTGATTTCTTCATCCACTTTTTGATCGACCTCCATTGTTTTCTCTATATTTTATTGAAGATTATCTCGATTCTTGATTTGTTTCTTCCTCTTGAATCTTCATCATACTTTCATCTTCATTTCATTATTAACTTGCCAAAATATTATATTTGTTTTAGTTTTGACCTCATATTCTCCACTCAAACAACTCCACATGCTTGTAATATCTTTCAATGATCCTTTCATCACACTAATAACTCGCATTTACACCTTTGACTAATCCAAATGAAATGGATTGTGTTCACAAACTTCTTCCTCTTTCTTTTCTTCATTTTTGATCTCTAGTTCTTCATTCAAGGAATTATTTATTTCCTTCATATATTCATCTTGTGTACCTACATTCACACATAAAATAACACTATAAAATTGAAAAATTGGAGGCCATTTAGCCTCTTGAGAAGCTCTTTGCAATATCTCTTTTCCATCTTCTTTTAACTGATCTTCTTCTTCACTAACTTCTTATTCATCTTCACCAAGCATTTCTCCCACTTCTAGATAACATAATCTGACTTACATACATATTTTCTTCCTTATTTCATCTCTTTTCCAAGCCTTAATTTTCTTCTTTCTTTTTATAATCCATTGTATATGCCATTTCACTCTCTTATTCATATTCCACCCAAAACTTGGTTTTCCTCTTTTCTCCTCTCTATTAGCCACAAAAATATTCCTTTAACTCTTTAATCTCTATCATCATCTCTTATTGAGTCACTATCATATTTATTTTAATCTCTTTCATCTAGTTGTAAGAACCACCTATCAAGAAACCTCTCATTTTACTCTCTTTTCTTTTAAACTCACTCTTTTCTTCTCTTCTCAAGCAAGTCTATTTCACCATGCTTCTTCTCAACACCTCACCCTACGATTTCCTTTTCTTTTGGTGCCCCTTTATTCTTCTCTTTACCCTCCAAGTATGTTTCACCTTGGAATTCCTCTTACTTTATTCTTAACTTCTTCATCAAGCCTTCTAGGCTAAGGCTTCTTATCACTATTTCATTCACTCTTCACTTCTTATTCTTTTCAATTTCTCTTTCCTTTTTCCAAGAGAAACAACTCACTCTGATACCAAATGATGTAGAGAAAAATTTTCCTTCTCAACCAATAATAACAAGTTAGGAAAATACTTGAAATCATATAGATTTTTTTTCACGTTGTCTCAAGAAGCCAAAACTTGTTTTTCAATACAATATGTTATATACAATTGGTTCAAGAGCTAATATCACCTGGTATATACTCAAGGACTCCAACCAATTTTGTTTATATACTTCAAGAATATTCATACATTCAATTTATCTTATTCACCTTTCTAGGCCCCAAACTATTAGTAGCCCTCCAAAATGCAATTTTTAGCAAAAATGACACAATACCAAGAGTCAAGCTTCACTATTAAGTTTTTCTAAGACCCATTTTCCTCTTTCAAAATTATTTAAAGTTTCATAACTCAAATCCAATCCATTTCACTTTTATTCTCCATTTACTATTTTTGTCAAGGTTTCTTTACTAGCCCTACTTATGTAAAGCTTAGTGTTATGAGAAAACTATAAACTTACATGAAAAATTCAAAGATGCTTCAGATACCCATTTGGGAATTATTTCTTTGAGGAAAATTTCAATTTCTCGCTCCTAACACAACTTATCCAACACCATTGTCTTCTTTTAGGCTAATAAAATAGGTCTCCACAAGGGTTCAAAGAAAATTCAATGGTCTATTGGTTTATCACATGTTTCAACCTTACATCCACCTTCCATCACATGCATACACCTGAATCAAGCACATCTCAATGCGACATTACTCAATTTTCCATCATTTATTCAACTTTCTAAGATTTCTAGCTTCTTGGGCATCTTGACTTGTTTAATTGTCCTTAATGTAATGTTTTTACCTTTTTTAAGCTTCATCCAAGTTACCTTTCCTTCACTTTAAAATGAATTTTGACTTCCTAATCACAAATTCATCAATTACTCACTTACTCCAAGTTGATCACTTCCTCTCATATTTTGGCTTATTCTCTCTAGGATTTGTTGTATAAATGTGGTAGGATAGTCACAGATATCTCTTGAATATGAATTTTAAGATAATTTTTTCAAATTTTTAGGAATTAAAACACATATTCTTACTAGTTAACTTGTAGGTCCTTAGTTGTTTTACCAAGCCAATTGTCCACTACTTATATTTTTATCACTATGTAACAAGTGCTAAAACTTGACCGTTGCTTACAAGACTTGATGTTTCCTTTTCTCAATAACCAAACTCTCTCATTCAAGATATAGTTCTTTCATACTAATTTATTCCACCATATTTTCATATACTTATCAATCCTCTAATCACTTATATGGATATCTCGCTAACTAAAATAGTCCTCCTACTACCTCAAAACCGGGTAATGCACAAATAGATCAACCTTTGCAAGATATATGGTTATGAATATTATTTTCAATGATATTGACACTTAACAACACCTTTATCACACTATATACTCCCTCAACTTCACAAGTTACTACAGACTCCAAGAACGATAAAAATACCATTACACAAGAAAATTATCGTCCTTATAAGCCCAAAATCGGGCACAACACATTTGTACAAGAGTTTAGCAATTTTATTGAAGACGGAGCTACCTTATACTATTTCAAATTTTCACAAACACTTTTCCTCCCCTTTAAACACATCTCAATCTATCTTACATAAAAGTCTTAATGGATTCCCTTAGCATTTTTCAATAAACTCTATTCCAAACCATGAAATAACGTATCTCGCTTCTAGTGGAAAATTTCTCGTTTAGTTACCATTACAATGAATTTTAAGCACTTCTTGATGCCCCAACATTTGTTACATACCTGTATTCTCCTTAGAACCCTACTTTACACCTTGAAAAATTTTAAGAACTTATCAATAACCTTCAATCACCATACAAAGACTATCAAAAGGTAAAGTTAGAGTTTTAGACTATTTAAAACCATATACTCCATAAAATAGACTATCCAATGTATAAACTTGGAATTCGTGTGATCATAATCCTAACCAAATTATCATATTCACAACATTTAAACTCTTTCTTTTCATTTAATGATCCCAAAAAAACATTACCTCTTGCACATTTTTTTCACACTCCTTTCTTTTAGACTATTTTCATGAATCTACTATCATTAATATTTCCTTCCATGGATTCCTTGGAACCATGCATACCCTAAGCACCTAAAAACATCATTAATTAACCTATGAATAACCATCAATAAAAAAAAATTCCATACCTTCATCATTTTATAAACATTCTTCACCATTTGTAAGCATTTTCTCAAGAAATTCCTTCATTAAGTGTTATCATAATACAATCATGGTTTCTTGAGCACTCATGGCTTTGATAAAACACCCTAATCCATATTTTTGAGCTTTTCCCTAACTCATACCATCCATTCAAATATCTCAAGGAAAAATATACCGAAGAAGGTAGTTGGGGATCTAAACCTACTAACTTACCCATGATTACCTTAACCCAAGTGATTTTACATCTAGGTAGAGTTGAGTAGGTTATGTTAGGTTATAAAACGTGTCTCATTACCCATTAGCACCATTTATTAATCCTAAACTAACTACTATGATTATAATTTACTTATAACATAATTTGAAAATTCAAACTTGTGGTTTTGGAGGGAAACTAATTTTTACAAAGGAAAATGAGTCCAAATGAACTAATTACATCACATGGAACTCTAAATAGATCTTTCACACACCTATATAGCTAAGACAAACCAAAATTTCTAGTTTACTGATGATGCTCCTGCATTAAGCAGACTTTGGAATTAAAGAAATGATGAGCTAGAAAGCATGGTTAAAGACAAAGAAAATATGAAATGTGAAAATTACGACTTGATTATGAAGTCATTTAAAGGTTGTGACCTTCAAAGTATTTATTTACAATATGACCTATAGAAATAGGAAGAAACTGATTGAATAAAATTTTCAATCATCTAGGAACTTAGGTGGTGTGAGATCTAAAGAATGACTCCAATATTTTAAATAGACATAGATTACCGATTTTTACCATATATTCCTCATTGTTAATACAAGGTAGATGTGGAATTATAAATAAGAATATAGGGCGGAAATACTCAAAAATATCACACATTAGATAATTCAATCTAAAATATGATAATGGATGAAAATAAATTATCGATCCGTGCCACATGTCTTTCATCGAAGGATAAACCATAACCATGGAAATCTTAGGGGTTTCACATATTAGGAAGGTGATGATTCATTATGCATGTCTACCAATGGTAAAATTTTGAGAATGAAAAGTATGATAAGAGCTATGGCAATAGGAAATATTTGATCTCGTTATATGGGTTCATGATCGTAGCTTTGACAATCGATTGATAGTTGCATAGAATGGTCAATGTACACATGGAATTCATCACGATAGTAAAAGTATGATTTACTAAAAAAATACAAATATTTTATAGATAGACTAATCAAAAAACTGAAACAATGATACCCTTTGAACTAAGAAAATAAATTAGGAAGATATCCAAGAATAACTAAAGTAAAAATGGTATTGATCTCATATTTTAAGAAATCAACTACCAAGGTTTAGATTTTGACATCTTTTCACCTAAAAATAGAAACAAGAAAAAAATTGTGTTTCAAAGGAAAACCATGCACGATGTTGTGAGTTTTTAATTAACTAACTGAAGTACATAGAGGTTTTACTTGTATGAGTTAGTCAATTTATTCCAAGGATGGAATAGATTTAATCTAAGAGTATATCGATTGTTTAGTCTGTTTAAATCTAGTTAACTAGTTGTTTTAATTTTGGTTACATGAGGTTAGTTTTGTATATTTTAGATGTTCCAAATACATTTGGTTTCTGAAGAGACTTATTCCTCTATAAATTTGTGTAATTTCATTGTAAAATCATCAAGCGTTGAATTCAATATAGAAGAAGCAATTTTGGAGCTTTTAAAGCAAGTTTAGTGAGTTGTGTAATTTGTATCTTTTTTTTTATTCATGTCTCAAGAACCTAGACTATAACCTTTTTGATTTATTAAGTAGTGTTTTCACTTTGAATATCAATTTAATTTGCATATTTTTATTTCATTTACATATGCTTCTAACAATAGTTCTTGCGGATGTGCTTTCTTGTTTCTAATTATGTGATTTAGGAATATTTACCAATGAAAATTACTTTGTTCATGTGGAATCGACTATCTTGAAATAATTTTTAGGCTATTCAACCTTTGATTCATGTTTTATATGAATTTTTTTGTTTTATTAGTTGATGTTGAATTTTGGCTCCTTGTGTGTTCTATTTTCTTAAACTGGTTGCACTAGAGTTTACAAAGGACCATGTTAATAACTAATTTTGGTTTGCTCTGGTTTTTGTGTATTTTACTTATATAAGACATGTTTTCAATATTTATAACCTAAAGGATAGTCTAGTATAACTTTATTCCCTACCTTTCCCTCCTCTTTTCATTTTTATGGAGACCCGCATCACTTAGAACCATTATAAATACAAATAGGTTGATCCTCATTGTAAATCAATACTTTTAAGTCTAGAATATAATTAATAAAATGTTTATCTAGATGAGAAATATCTAAAACAAAATCATAATAGGTGGTCTTCTCGACACATTGTTCCCTTCGCAAGTTAACACTAGGATACACGCATCCCAATTAAATTTATATGTCTTAGAGTAATACATACCTTGAATCGATGAAACTAGCAATGATTTTATATGAGTTGGAGAGAGAATCAAAGCTTTGTCTTCCTATTTGAGATTTATTTATTGGTATGAAAAAACATTTATCAATAGATTAAGTGGGACAAAAAGGAAGGAAAATTATTGAGATAGTTTTTAAATACATTGGTTTGAACCTTACATTCATCACATAGGTGTCTTGTACATGACAGGTTGTGTGTTCTTATTAGTTATATTCGGTTTCTCTCCTAAATTGAAATAGGTATCCACATTCATTCCTTTATTCTTATGAAGGTATGTAATCATGGTTTACTCCAATCATGTTATAATTTTCTCCCTCACTTTCATGAACAATAACCATATCACTCCCTCCTCCATTTACTCCTAATTCTATGATACATCATGGATATGAACCTTATTTTGATAAATCTTGTCGATTTTTAAGAAGAGGAATATATGCTTGGTGGATCCAGACTTTCATTCGACCCATACTCCAAGATGCAATACATAGATAACAACATGAATAAATCTCAAGAGATGATTGAATGGATGAGATATAGATAAATTCATTTTGAAAACCATATTTATAGGAAGATCCTTCACCAAGTTGGTATAGTCCTCAATAAAAATCTCAAATCATAGAAAAAAACTTGAAGAAGATACAAGATTTGGTTAAAGAGATAGATGTTAAAGAATCTAGTCTAAGACAACCATGTGTATGGGGTACCCTTTCACCAAAATCATATGGTCCTCTCACTCAATCAATGATATCAAAAATAGATTTTCTCATATCTTGGATTAAGCACTTATAACCCATCTTCCCACTCAACTACATGAGCTTGCAACCACGGTTAAGTAGATATCCATTTTTTCCAAATCCGTGCAGTTTAACCAAATTATATTATGCCCACTAACACTAATATTAAACCACTTTTCCACTCATGATCACCTATTGATCTAATAATATGGTATTAGACGTTTATTTTCATCATCCTAAACAATATAAAGAGATCATAGTACCTTTGGAAAGTTAGATAATAAATAAGATATTTGGAGGTTCCTCCCCTACTAAGTTCGGGAGGGTGGATTGGTTGCTCTCGGTCTTCTATAGTTTGGTAATTCTAGCGTTGGTCCATCTAAATAAATTATTTCTAACACATGGGTTGAGATTGATCTTCACATGGACATGATCAATTATATTTGAAAGTAATTTTAATCTCTTAAAGATAAGGTCAAGGGGTACAAGATTTTTGTCGATGGCAACAACATGGACACTAAATCTGGGGAAGAACTATCCAAGACAATATTTCTTATGGAGAAATAGATGGAGGTAATTAGAAACAAATAATGTGACATTTTTTCCTTTTCAAATCTATTCTGGATTTTCTCACTTTTCAATTTTCTCGGGTTGGAAATGCACATGAAGCTCACCCCTATAAGGGGGATAAAAGGGATGAAGGAAAAGCGTAGGATAATATAAAGATAAATGAAAGAAAAGCTTAGGATAATCTTGAGGGATTGGAGAAATTGAAGAAATATTTTTCAAAAATCCTCAAGTAGTCTGGTGATGTTTGTTGTATTTTTCCACTTTATGGGGTGGTTTTTACATTTTAGTCATAGTTTTTCTAATACAACTTGGTCACTTTTTTATTTTTTTGGTTGGTTATGTTACTAAATATGGGTTTGAACCCTTTTTGTACCTAGGTCGAGTCCCAGTCAAAAAACTCCATTTTACCCTTATCTAAAAAATAAACAAGAAATCTTGCAACATTTGAAGGAGTGGCCTAAAAACTTTGAAATTCCTACAGTCTCTAGAGATAAATCCTTAAGAAAGTAAGTATTATCTACTCAAGGGATTATTACTCGGTGAAAATGTGTAAAGGAAGAATTATTTTTGACCTTGAAGATCTAGATGAGGAAGGACCAATAGAATTCATAAGTCTTCCATTTAATTTTAGAAAAAAAAATCTCTTGTTAATAAAGAATCACACGATTAGAAAAACAAATCCAAAGAAGTATGAGTAAGAAGTCAAAAGTATAGTTCCTTCATATGGAAAAAAAGGAGTTCAGCCTTCTCCCACACCTATAAAATCAAATAATTTCATGTTGTTAGTCAAATATGTAAATGATTACAAATGTTATCTAAACCTATATGGGAGTAAATGTTATCTAAACCTATATAGGGATTTTTGTATTTAGAAAGATGTCATAGAGAATATTCTTTCATACTATATGGAGTTTAATAAATTTAAGTAACAACATGGTTGGTTCATAAAAACAATCCATAATCACCCCAAGGATATTTTACCATATAATCAATAGGATATACTTGATAATAAATAGGAGGCCAATAATCAAGAGACCCAAACGTGTTGTTTAGAAAAAAGTGATCATTGCCAAATTGGTAAAATGACCATTTATGAAAATAAATAGTGAATTGAACACGAGAAAAGGAGGTATTTTGTAATCATATTATATGAAATAAAAATATCTAAGGTATTTGCACAAAATTGTATATTTTTCTAATTATACCCTATTACTAAAAATACTAATTTTGAATTTCCATAAAAATTGCTAAGAATTAGCGGGGAATTAAGTTTTCTTTAAAAATATTAAATTAATAAAAACCTAAATGTAATTCAAAAATAGATTCATTATGTTTTAAATATATAACAAAAGATGAATATACAATTAGGATCCCTAGAAAGATACCCAAAGGATAGGACCGACTATGAGACCCTAGGGAAAATTATGTAGAGCATATTTAGGGAAGGCGATAGATGAGAACAAGGTTTGAATCTAAATATACAATGTAGATATGGAACCCTAGGGAAAATAGAGTGTGAAAGAAGGTAGAAATTTTGATTGTGTGTTTTTCACCAAATGTTTACACCCTAAGTAGATTCCAAGAGGTGTTATTGGTATAAATACTAAGAATAGTATAAGTATTAGAAATAGGTAGACTATTCGGATATAATTTACTTCCAACATCAATTATACATGACCAAAATAATGCATCCCAACTTGAAATGAACTAAATTATTGATATCTGATAAGTAAATTTATCAACATACAAGAGAGAGAGAGAGAGATACTTAGATATTTCATGAATATTTTATAATTATCTATATGTTCTAACTAGTGCAATAAGAGAATCAAGAACTCTAGATTTTGCATAGAATATTCTATAATTGGAAAATATGCAAGTTCAAAATTGTACATAATTTGTATGCGGTCTAGGCATATGTTGTGCGATCCAGGACAAGGGTTGTATGATTTTGGAGTAGGAGATAGTTGGGATATTAACCTTTAGGGGCTTCACTTGTCTAGAAATGGTTTTGATTATGTATCTCTCTTCTTCACACATCCTTATGATGAATGTAACAAAATAGAGAGCCTAAAAACCTACATGACCCATCATCAAAGAATTAGAAAAACAAACAAGAAAAGCTTGTGTTTTTAGGTTAAACCACCCTAGGAGGTCAAAATATCAGTTATTAAACCAAACCCATTTATACAATACACATCCTCCATGTGGATTCAAGCCTCTTGTAGTTATCCTATGTTCTTGTGCAAGTGTGTAAAGATAAACAACCCCTAAGGATTCTCTTGTGTCTCTTGACACCAAGATAGTGGGACAATTATGTGGTATAGAATGTACCTAGTGCAGTAGTAGTGAAATGTTGTGTGGCTCAGCTATGTGACCTAACCTTTGTGTTGCATGAATCCATTGTGTAATTCTTAAAGTGACTTTTGTATTTCTTAGGAAATGGCTCTATGACCTTTGCATGCTTGTAGATGGGTAGATGGATGAAGCTAGACTCCTTGACTTAGTTGAGTACTTAATACTTGTGGTAGGGACTACTCTAGATGATGTGTAACTAATTTGAGAATATTTAGAAACTCTTGGAATCATTTTGGAATGATGTTTACAATAGGAACTTGTAATAATTCCATGCGAGTTATAATGTGATAATGACTTTCTTATATAGTCTTATGTAGGTGAGATATTATGATAAGGCCAACCTAGGAAGATGAAATGACCCAAATAATGATTTAGCATCAAAATTAGAGTCGATGATTAATAAGGGATCGAACCGTATATGTCAGCATGGATTGGACCCCATATCTTGACCCTTCCATACGATTTTGGACAAGAGATAGAAACTCCTAAAATTAAAATTGTACAATGAATATCATATGTGTTCTGCCTTTTCATTGAATCATATTTCTATATTGGTCTAAATATAATGATGTAAAGATAAGAAAGTTGTAGAGTAGCTACGAGATGATTATATTGGATCTTCATGTGAGAATTTTTTTACAATTATACAAGGTCAAACTTGGCATTGCACAAGGAAAATTTACCAAATTTTAATGTTTGCAACGGTTAAGTAAAAGAAAGTGAGATATTTTGTAAGTAATAATATAGACATAATAAGAGGAAAGTTTTATAATTTATGACATATAATAGGAAATTCGTATATAAATTCATGAGGAGAACATACCCTTGATGGGGTATTATCTCATAGAGTTGCAGGTGTTATTTTGTAGATATTTCTTAAAACGGAATTTTATACATTCAAAGGTACAATATTTTTTTGAATTTGATGTGTTGGGATATGGAAGGCACCATAACATGCCCCCAATATTTATGAGGAATGATAATGGGCATCATAAAATTTTGCACAAAAATAGTGTGGTAAAATTAGAATGAGCTTGGTATTAGGAGAAAAATAATGTAAGCATCGAAGATGCCCGAAATGTGAAGTAAAGGAAGAATAGAAATGGGAATATTCCAAAAATGTTAATATGATAAGTTTGAGCATAAAAATATTCCCCAAATATGTTAAAATGGGATGATGGGCAAAGTAACATTCCATAAAGTGTGAGGTAATGGACCATTGTAAGTAATGTTGAGCTCATCATCTAAATAATTATAATTAGTGTGGTTAGTTAATTTAGGAATAGTTGAATTTAGTTGTTGAAGAGTTAAGGATAATGAGTGATTATGTGGAGTAATGTATAATTTACTTTTTATGGTATCAACCATCTCTTGAATAGAATATTTAATTTAATTTTTATAACAATATGATTGCAATTTTTTCAAATAGTTGTTAGATTTAATCAAATTGGTTTAAGTGTTTTCATGAAATCATGCTTATCGGTAGAATGGTTGATGTATTCAAATTAGTATATATTTTTTTAACATTGTGATTTTTAATATAATGGATTAAATAGTCAATCTTGTATAATTTTGGGATTTATTGGTAAAGCTATATTTTTTCAATTACCTAATTGGTTTTTTCAAATAAAGGTAGGTGGGAGAGTTTTAAAATAACCTATCATAGTTATTACCAGTGTGAAATTTGTTATATTCATATTGGAATATGAAAGATTTTGTGAGAATCATATCAAAAATTATGCACCACGATGAAGTTGCACTCTAAAGGAAATGTAATATCTCCAGCGTAATCACAAGGAGGAATCGATCAATCAATGGAAGAACTTGCATAACAGAACAAATCTTGCACATAGAGAAAGACAGGCTAAAGTGTCTTGGCATACTCATAAATGTCAAATGAAGGGATATATATAGGGTGCTGAGTAACTGTTGTAAATATCTCCCCCCGGGTAGATATAGACAAACAGAAGAATATGGAAATCAAAGAAACTCAGAGCCCGATTTTTATTACGTCACCAACAGCCGAAGGCGCAGGTAAGAGGTGCACAACAGAAGGTGTCAACACGAAAATGGATGCACCCTTGGCGCAGGTAAGAGGCACATGACAAAAGGTGTTGACACGAAAATGGATGTGCCCTTGGCGCAGGTAGGAGAGTGTCGACATGGTAGAATTTGTGCCTTGGCGCACGTAAAGGGTGCATGACACAGAATGTCAACATGACAGAATTTTCACCTTGACACACGTGAGGGTATGTCGACATGAATATGGATGCGCCTATGGTGCACCTTCGAGAGGCAACATTACGAGCGGCCGACGGAAGTAGACCACGACCCAGATATTCAGACGGCCATAACTTTTCACAGGGAGCTCAGATTCACGCAAGGTTGGAATTTTTGGAAAGCTTACGAGGTCCTCTATCCAAATAAGACTAGATATCTTTAATTGGTAGGAACAAGTTCTTAAAAATGTAAAATACAGTTCGCCACTTTTTGAAGTTTGCTAGGGTTCTCACCTACCACCATAATGAGATAAATTAAATGCACACTTTGGAGGTGGTTGGGGTAGATTTGGATTTCCTCTCTCTTCCCTCTCTCATTCTTCCTATAAATTGTGAGGGGATTCTTTCTAAAGGTTGGACATTCTTTTTTTTCCCCTCCCTTCTTCTCTTTGGCAGGTGAATTTGTGGAGTTCAAACCTCCCATTAAAAACTGTATCTGCAACTTTTCCTCTTGGCATTTTGTAGTGTGTTGTATCAATATTTGGAGAAAATAATGCATGTTTGCATGATGATTCTCAACCCTCTCTATGTTCATTTGCATCCTCTTGATCTTTCACTTTGTAAAATCTGGTTATCTGTGCATGATCTTGCATTGCATTTTTATGGTTTGTGTTTATTGGCAAGACAGGTGTTCTTCATTCCTCGGTGCATCACCTTTGTAGTTTAGGTTTTATTTTATGCATATTCTTACCCTGTCTCCTTGGCAAGTTAGTTTAGGTTTTGAGTAAACCCTCTACATTTTTACGTGTGCATCTAAACAGAGGAATAGGAACCGGCCTTCATCCGGAGAGCTTTTCCATTTTCGCACGGTCTCACACTTGGGAAAAGCTCCATGTTATGTAATGGCGAGAGTCTCAACCCATCGAGTTGCGAGACATTCGAAGTCTTGTGATTTGCCATCAACATAGTTTTGGCACGCCCGGTGGGACCAAGAGGTCATTCCACAAGATTTGAAGGAATTTTCAAGAAATTTGGACTAAAAATTGCAGGTTTTACAATTTCAGATTTTTTTTACCTTCCAGTAAACTTTGAAATCGATTTTCAAGGGCTTAACTTACTCAAAACAAGTAAAAATTTCACCAGTTGATAGATCGGGGATAATATTCAAAAGGGTATTCTTATATTTTTGAGATTTTGACTTTCAAAATTTCATGGTTTTTGGTATTTCGGGTTTTCCCAGTTGCCTTGCATGACCTGAGTTTTTGCCTGTACCTTTCAGAGATTAGTAGCTGCAAAACAATACCCCCATAACCAAATTGAAGAGCTGTATCTTCAGGTCCTTCAAGTTTTAAATTCTATTTTTAATATTGTCAGGTTTGGTGTGTAACTTGGCATAAGCTAGCCTTTTGAGGCTCATTATCTAACACATCTGGCGACTCCGAAGGGGTAGAATTCAGTGGTATAGCGCAAAAAAGTTGCCCAGGCATATGAGAAGAATTCAACCAGGTCTGATACTCGAGAAGAGGGGCTATTTTCCACTTGCAACTATCACCAGGAGGAGGAAGGAGAGGAAGAAGACCACGAAGATCACCATCTCCACCTAACCGGACTTTGTCTACACCTCCACTTGGTAGACCTTTTCTCGCATCAACAAGGGTTCTCAGGCCAATCAAAATGGCACAACCACCGAATCCCTTTATCAATTTCACTAACGTAGCAGTCCACTTACCCTCAATGCACGAATCCGGTTCAATTGCAGCATTGAAGAACATTCCATTTTTCACTGGAGAAAATCATACCACTCCTGGTGATCATGTCAAAGACATTGCTAATGTTTGTGCAATCCATGAGATAAATGAAATGGATGTTACTGTCAAATTACTGGCATCTTCATTCAAAGTGAGGGCATTGTAATGGTTTAGGAGCCTTGGAGCTGGTACTATCCAAAATTGGAATCGAGTTATGCATAGTTCTCCATGAGCAGTTTGGAGAAAAGGAGACAATTTGTCTCTGTTAGAACAATTGACAACTATCAAGAGAGATCTCCCAATGAGCGGTGACTAACTTCTTCACTTCAATTTCAAAGGTCTTGGGATAGGATTCCAAAGGTGGCCGTTAGGCCAACAGTGAAAGGTGCTTTTCTATACTATCTTAAGGCTTTGAATTCGATATTTCTATGTTAATTCAATCTATGGGAGGCACAACCTTACCTGCTGCTGCTTATAGCATTGCCATTAGGGCTAAAATTGTCTTATTCAAGGTGGTAAGGCTGGCTCCTGAGCCTCCCATGCCATTGTATCCAAACTTAGAAAATCCAAGCACTAGTCAAGCACCCACTTTGGCTCCTATTCCCACTCCTAGAAATCAAAGTTCAAATGAAACTTCTACTTCATCCTCTAGTGCTTCAAATGAACTCCAGGAGGTTATGAAACAATTGCAAAACCTTGGAAATGAGCTGGTGACTATCAAAAGACAACAAGCTCAAAGTGCTAGACCATATCAGCCTCAAGCGCAGTACCAGGCTAGGCCCCCATACCAACAAAATAGGTCACCAGCTCAGGCTGCAAATCAAAATCAAAGCCAAGTAAGGCCTCCCACTAATAGACCATTTCAGCCCTATAACCCCAATGTTGCATCTTCTTCTAAAGCATTAGTGCCAGTCCAAAACAACATAGCTCAAGAGTATGATTGGTGTTTCCCATGCAATGAACCTCACAACCAATCTATGTGCTTTAATGGTGCTTTGAACCAAGCCTTGATGGTGACAAATACTGGCGTTGAGGGTGAAGTGAGTCAAGAAACAAATCAGCAACAAGGGACATCTCAGCAAAACACAGCTACAAATGATACCGCACTTGCGAATTGGCAAGCTGAGGATTTTTGTGGCATGAATCAAACAATTTCTCAGAGTGTAGCAGCTAACACAAGATCAAAGAAGAGGAATATTGGTGAAGGGCAGTCATTGGCTCCAAGTGATCTACAACCTTCCATCACTCCACAAGTTGTCGGTAAGCAAAATGCAGCTCCAAACATGCAAGGACAGCCCAAACCACCTTCTAAACCAATTCACATGCCAGTTGTTGCTGCCCATGCACAAGAAAAGAATGCACAGACTAAAGGACAACAAAGAGATGTTTCATCCCCATTTAGCATCATTGATCAAATGAAGAAGACAAATGTGAATATATCAATGTGGGAATCTTTATCCATCCCAGGCCAAAGAGATCTTCTACAAGCTGCCATGAAGAATTGGTCAACTTCGAACCAGCAGGTCCATATGCGAGAGAATGTCCTCACAAATGCTGCTCATCCTGAAGGGAATCATGGAGGACAACAAGGTAAATTTTTGAAGCCCCCTCCATTCTATGTTTCATTAATCATTGAGGATAAACTAGTACACAATTGCATGATTGATTCCGGGGCAAGTAGTTCTGTCATGCCTAAGCAAATAGCTGATCAGCTGGGTCTCCAATATGAAGTAATATCAAAGGGGGTAGTGCAATTGGATGGGACAGCAGTAGCAATGGTGGGAGTGATTAAAAGTTTGAATCTTACCTTGCATGCATGCCCCAATGTTACCGTTTTGCAAGATGTGTCAGTGATAGATTTGCCACCACTATTTTCCCTATGCTTATCAAGGGATTTCACAGCTAGAATTGGAGGCTACTTATCTGCTGATTGGTCACACATGTTGTTCAGAACAAGATATGGTACTAAGGTCACAATCAGATCCAAACCAATTGCAAACTTTCATATTGAGCCTCATACTCCAAGCCAAATCAATGCCAACTGTTCAGCATTTGATCAAGAAGATTATCAAAGCACAGATGAAGCTGACACCAAAGTTGGAAGCATCCCAGATTTAACTCTTGATGAATGGGCAAGCAAGGTACATGCTTTTGATCCCTACCAAGAAGTAGAAGAATTTGAGCTAGGAGTCTATTGCATACATGAAGAAAACCAGCCTATTCCTAGCATCACCAAACAAAACCATAAGGATGACAATGAGGTATGGAAATTATTTTTCGATGGATCAAGGAGTAGGCAAGGTGCAGGAGGAGGAGCTATGCTTGTTTCACCTCAAGGCATCAAATATTATTCAACTTTTCATTTCTAGTTTTCTTGTTCAAACAACACAGCTGAATATGAGGCCTTGATTCATGGACTTCATTGGGCTAGGAAAAAGGGCATAAAGAACTTGCAGGTGTTCGGGGATAGCGAGCTGATCGTCAATCAAGTCAGGGGACAACATGCTACAAAGAATGAACTGCTAAAGAACTACAAGAATAGGGTATGGGACCTCGTTGAGGATTTCGAAGCTTTCAACATCGTGTCCATACCTAGGAAGAAAAATGAAGCCGCGGATAGGCTCGCAGCTGTTGGAGCAATGTTTGATGTGGTTGACAACATCAAAAGGGAAAAAACACAGCCACATATCCATGTGATTGTGAGGCCAGCAGTTCCAGATAATAACACAAGCTGGCAGGTGTTTGAGAATGATCAACAGATCATCAATTTCTTACAAGAAGAGGCTGAATTCTCAGCTAGGAATCGGACAGATTAGAGCAGCAATATGGGGATCAAGTAGTGCAGTTGTGGAAAAACAAGCTTCCCAAGGGTTTAGTAACATTGGAGTCTATCTTTAACCCTAACGACCAGTTCCGTAAGGAAAAGGCTAACATATAGGTCAAGAGAGAAGATTCAGAGCAATTCCGGTTGGGAAGGCAAAACACTTCAAATTGGCAAAGTGGCCACTGAGCAGGAGAAATCATATTTCATACAACTTTGCCAAGAATTTCCAGATGCCTTTGCTTGGAGCTATGAAGACTTGAGAGGTTTCAATCTGAAGTTGGCACAACATACCATAGAATTGGATCCAGATGCTAAACCCATCAGGTAGAAGCAGAGACCAGTCAACCCTCACATTGAGCCTCTAATGAAGAAAGAGCTAAACAAGTTAATAGAGGCAAGCATTATATTCCCGATCAAGCACTCAAGCTGGGTTGCAAACTTGGTTCCGGTCAGGAAGAAGAGCGGAGAAATCAGGTTGTGTGTAGACTTCCGAGACCTCAACAGGGCATCTCTTAAAGACCATTACCCACTTCCTTCAATGGAACAAATATTGCAAGTGGTATCCGGTTCGGAGAGATTCTCTCTCTTAGATGGCTACTCAGGGTATAATCAGGTAATGGTGAAGGAAGATGACCAGTTCAAGATGGATTTCACCACCAAATGGGGCACATATGCCTACAAGAAGATGCCATTTGGCCTATCAAATGTTGGAGCCACTTTCCAAAGGGCAATGGATATGGCATTCAAGGGGTTGATCAATAAAATAGTTCTGATATATCTTGATGACATCACTGTATTCTCCAAAAATGTAGTGGATCACCTCTTTCATCTGAGGTAGGTATTTCAGAGGTGTAGAATATTTGGGGTATCATTGAATCCCAAAAAATGCATATTCTGGCTCACGAAGGAAAACTTCTAGGCCATATTGTTTCAAAGGAGGGATTGATGATTGACCCAGAAAGAGTTGAAGCAATTCGAGCGTTACCATTGCCAAGTCATAAGAAGGCTCTTCAAAGCTTCTTAGGAAGGATCAATTTTGTCTGCAGGTTTGTTCCAAACTTTGTAGCTCTCGTAAAGCCAATAACACTAATGTTGAAGAAGAGCATGGCATTTAAGTGGACATCTGAAGGCAAGGCAAGTTTTGAGGCAATAAAAGAGGCTATATCTCAAGCTCCAACTCTCGTCAATCCAGACTTCTCCAAGGATTTCATGTTATATGCCTTTGGTGGTGGAGACACAATTTCTGCAATCCTGGCACAACAAAACAAAGAAGGATTAGAACAACCAGTTGCTTTCTTCAGTCAAGGCTTGGAGGAATACGAAACTAGGTACTCTTTCATTGAAAAGCATGTCCTTGCAGTGATCAGGAGTTTAAAGAAATTCAAGCACCTAGTCTCAAACAACAAGATCCAATTATTGGTCTCTCATGCGGGAGTCAAGGACTTCCTTCTAAACAAGGATCTGAATGAGAAACGTGTAGGATGGATAACTCGTGTCATGGAATATGACATCAAGATCAAGGTCACCAAACTAGTACGTGGGAAGGGACTATGTGAACAACTAGCCTTGAGTCAACAAGTTGAAGCAGGTGATGAAAAAGAGACTGTCTTGGTATTACAGGGTGGTCAAGAACAGGAAAATGATGATGTGCCTACTCCTTGTTGGACTCAGAGTATGATAAACTTCCTACAGACAGGCCTATGCCCTCCAGAAATGAGCAAAGCAAAGAGGAGATACTTCAGATTACAAGCCATTCAATATGTGCTTGTTGATGGTGTTTTTTTTAAAAAGGACATCAATGGAGTTTTATTGAGGTGCATTGGGACGGGTCAAATTGAGAGGGTGTTACAAGATTTTCATGATGGAGATTCGGAGGACATTTCACCCCACGAGTAATAGCTCTCAAGATAATGAAGGCAGGATATTATTGGCCGACAGTGTTCAGTGACTGCTATACATGGATAAGAAAGTGCAAGAAATGTGCACTCTTCACAGGAAAAGAAAGACTAGCAGCACTTCCATTGCACCCAATTTTGGTTGACCAACCATTTATGCAATGGGGATTGGACTTCATTGGGGTCATAAATCCTAACTCAAGCCAAGGCCACAAGTGGATTCTCACGGCAACGGACTATTTCACCAAGTGGACCGAAGCAGTAGCGCTCAAAGAAGAAAATGAGTCTAACATACTAGACTTTTATGAAGGAATAGTGACCAGGTTCGGTGTGCCAGCCACTATCATATCAGACAATGCATTAGCATTCATAGGTTCCAAGATTACAGAATGGGCTATCAAGAATGGAATCTATTTGAGCACCTCTTCAAATTATTACCCACAGGGTAATGGACAGGCAGAGTCCACGAACAAGAATTTGCTAAGGATCATCAGAAGGACTCTGGATGAAAACCAAAGGACATGGCATACCAAGCTAAGATCAGCATTGTGGGCTGATAGAATAATGCCAAAGAGGTCTACTGGTAATTCTCCCTACAAGTTGGTCTATGGGAAAGAGGCAGTATTGCCTATATCATTAGAATTGCCAGCATTGGAGCTCATGAAGCAGTTGGAGTTGTCTGAGTTCAAACCAATGGAGGCCAGGTATGCAGAGTTGATGGAATTGGAGGAAATCAGAGAGCATGCAGTTCAGACGATTGAGAAGGATCAGGCCTTAGTAAAAAGATGGTTTGATAAGAAGGCAAGAGCAAAGACCTTCCAGGAAGGGGACCTAGTCTACTGAAATGGGATGCAGATCGAGCAAAAAACCAGGAAAGCATTCCAAGTTTGATGCCATTTGGAGTGGCCCCTATATGGTCATGGAATGCAAAAGTAGTAATGCCTTCCAATTGTCTACATTGGATGGAGAAGAACTCCCGATTCCGGTTAACGGAATCTATCTTAAACATTGCTACTAAAAGGAAAAGGTTTACCCTTGTAAATATTAGCCTAGATTTAAAATTCCTCTAAGTGCGTATGCACATCGTCTTGTTGTAGTTAGGTTTCAATTTCCCTAAGTGCTCCGGCACAAGTTTTGTTGCTCTCAGGTTAATTTCTACAGTTCAGCATGCTCTCGAAGAAGGAGTTGCGATACCAGGCTCGGGATCAGAGATCAAGTTGGTTTCAGGTTATTACTTATGACTCCATGCCCAATGGATTGCTAAAAGGCCACTGATCTTCTACCTAGCAGGCAGGTGATCCCGTTGAGTCACCAAATTGTTGTAAATATCTCCCCCCGGGTAGATATAGACAAACAGAAGAATATGGAAATCAAAGAAACTCAGAGCCCAATTTTTATTGTGTCACCAACAGCTAAAGGTGCAAGTAAGAGGTGCACGACAGAAGGTGTCGACATGAAAATGGATGCGCCCTTGGCACAGGTAAGAGGCGCACGACAGAAGGTGTCGACATGAAAATGGATGTGCCCTTGGCGCAGGTAGGAGAGTGTCGACATGGCAGAAGTCGCGCCTTGGCGCACGTAAAGGGCGCATGACACAGAATGTCGACATGACAAAAATTCACACCTTGGCACACGTAAGGGTATGTCGACATGAATATGGATGCACCTATGGCACACCTTTGGGCGCACATTATGAGTGCTTGACGAAGAGATGTCGACACCCGATATTCGATGGCCATAACTTTTCACAGGGAGCTCGGATTCACGCAAGGTTTGAATTTTTGGAAATCTTACGAGGTCCTCTATCCAACTACGACTAGATATCTTTAATTGGGTGGGAACAAGTTATTAAAAATTTAAAATACATTTTTCCACTTTTTAAGTTTGTTAGGGTTCTCACCTACCACCATAATGAGATAAATTAAATGCAACCTGGAGGTGGTTGGGGTAGATTTGGATTTCCTCTCTCTTCCCTCTCTCATTCTTCCTATAAATTGTAAGGAGGGGCTTCTTTCTAAAGGTTGGACATTCTTGTTTTTCCCCTCCCTTCTTCTCTTTGGCAGGTGAATTTGTGGAGTTCAAACCTCCCATTAAAAACTATAATGCAACTTTGCCTCTTGGCATTTTGTAGTGTGTTGTATCAATATTTGGAGAAAATAATGCATGTCTATGGATGATTCTCAACCCTCTCTGTGTTCATTTGCATCCTCTTGATCTTTCACTGCAAATCTTTATATCTCATGCATGATCTTGCATTCCATTTTATGGTTATTGATTATTGGCAAGACAGGTGTTCTTCATTCCTCGGTGCATCACCTTTATAGTTTAGGTTTTATTTTATGCATATTCTTACCCTATCTCCTTGGCAAGTTAGTTTAGGTTTTGAGTAAACCCTCTACATTTTTACGTGTGCATCTGAACAGAGGAATAGGAACTGGCCTTCATCTGGAGAGCTTTTCCATTTTCGCAAGGTCCCACACTTGGGAAAAGCTCCATGTTATGCAATCATACTTGAGAGTCTCACCCATCGAGGTTGCAGACATTCATGGGTGCTATGATTCGCCATCAACAAAGTAACCCTAGTGCATGACACACAAGTAAACCCTAAACCTAACCCATGTGAGATGACCCTCCATATGTGTGTGGAGGACATATAGGATCCCACACACCAACACCCTCCCTTCATCGAAGCTGGGGTAGCGGCTATGATGAGTCAGACAGAACAAGAAGACACTCCTAAACAACTAAGAAAGATGTGTCAATGGGGCCCGAAACTAAAGGCCTGATAAGGTGCCCATATACAAACAACATCTTCCTAGAAGAAGAAGAGGAGGAGGAGGAGGAGAAGGACTATATATCCCAAATAAGATAAGTTGCATAATACCTCACCCCAAGAAGAGACCACATTGAAGAAACTTCACTTCGGTGAAGGGCTTGGTGAATATATCTTGATCGGTTGTATGAATGTACTAAATATCGATGTTACCATCATGAATAAGCTCTCATATGAAGTGCATATGGATCTCAATGTGCTTCATCCACCGATGCTATACTAGATTTCTACAAATTGAGATATTCTTGTGTTATCGCAATAGATAATGGTAGGCCACTTAAAGTGGATGCCAAACTCTTTCGAATTCCCTGTGTAGCCAAACAAACTTTTGTGGCAACGTTAACTGCTCCTTTGTATTCCACCTCTATAGAAGATATTGTAATTGCATTCTACGCTTCTTGCTAGACCAATTAATAGGACCCGAACCAAGAGAGAAATTGTAGCCAAAGGTAGATTTCCAATGATCTAAGTCACCGCCCAATCAAAATCTGTGAACCCAATCAAGTCAATATCCACCCCTCCATAATAGTGAATGTCATTAGTATAGGTGCCACAAACATAATGAAGGATCCACTTAGCTTTGCTTTCCAATGCAACTCATGTGGCTCTTACATGAATCTAGACATGATCCCAACAACATAAGATAAATATGGTCAAGTGTGAGTCAAGTAAATCAAGCTCCCCACCAACTGTCGATAAAGGGTACCATCAACCAAGGGAGTAGAGAAATCAAAAACCAACTTAACCTTGAAAAAAAAGGAGTAGGATAAGACTTGTAATCGGACATCTGAAAATGAGAAAGCAAGTCAAGAGCATACTTAGGTTGTGAAATCAAAATTCCCAAGTCAGATTGTGAAATCTGGATCCCAAGAAAGTAATGAAGCAGACCTAAGTTAATCATGGAAAACCTGTTGGCCAATGCGATCTTCACAGAATCAATGATAGAGGAAGAGTTGTTGGTGATCATCAAGTCATCAACATAGAGAACAAGAATGAGTATGGAATCATCTTTCCATAGAATATAAACATTTAGATCAGAATGACACCTAGTAAAACCTGATGTAAGTAAAAAGGATTCCATCTTGGCATACCAAGCTTGAGGGGCTTGTTTAAGGCCATAAAGAGACTTCTTTAACTTAAAAATGAGGGATGGATCATGGACATAACCCGGAGGTTGTTCCATGTAGATCTCTTCCTCTAGGTCACCATGAAGGAAGGCACTCTTAACGTCCATTTGATGGACTTTCCATCTATTTTTGTGGCAATGGTAAGGGTCAGTCGAATAGAAGTCATATTCACAACCGGAGAAAAGGTTTTAGTATAATGAACCCCAACTATCTAGGAGAAACCCTTAGCTACTAATCATGCTTTAAAATTTTTCGACATCTCCATCTACTCCATAATTTTTTTGGAACACCCACTTACACCAAACAATTTTTCTTCCTTTTGGAAGAGGGGTGAGATCCCAAGTATCGTTCTTCATAAGTGAGGAATAATCCTCATCCATGGTAGAATCCTACTCGGAATACAAGAATCCTCCCGTAAATCTGGATTAGAGGCAGAGGTGAAGAAAGAGTGGGGTCCAATGAAATCTAAGTGAGTATGTCTCATATCCAAAGTATCTCCAACTAAATCTCTAGCACTTTGCAAATTTTCCTAGCCCAAAGAGGACCAGGAGGATCAGGCTCTAAGTCGAAAGATTCATCACTCGAGTGAGAAGGGACATAGTCCTCATCATCACTACTATCATAATCGGAATACTCAAGGTTCTAATGGTTGGGAGGATCAGGAAGAGGAGCACACTCAACAACATCATCATTTGATGAGTCATAATCTGAATCAGCAAGTTGAAGAACCTCAATAGGTAGAGAAGTGGAAGTCGAAGAAGACTCATCAAACTTAACACTTCTCTCAATATAAAGCTCATGAGAAGTAGGATTTAAAATTGATATCCCTTCACACCATTAGGATACCCTACAAAGATACAACATTTGGATTGTGGTTCCAATGCCTTCATTTCTTCTTGGGAATCTGAGCCATAGCCTTGGATCTAAAGACTCAAAAGTGTTCAACATCAGGCTTATGTCCAAACTAGGATTCAAAGGGTGTCATCCCTCTTACTTGCCTTATGTGGAACATGGTTTTGAATGTAATTAGCATAATTCACTGCTTCATCCCAATACTATGGAGGAAGATACTTCAAATGAATCATACAAGTGGCCATCTCCTTAAGAGTATGGTTCTTTCTTTCTACTACTCCATTCTACGAAGGGCTATAAGAAACTATATGCTATAAGGATATCCCTTCAGAAGTATAGAAATCCATGAACCTATTATTTACATATTCACCTCCATTTTCGGTTCGAAGAACCTTAATAGACCATTCCACCTATTTCTCAACAAGAGCCTTAAAGTCCTAAAAATGTTCAAAGACTTCATACTTAAGCTTAAGAAAATATACCCAAGTATATCATGAATAGTCATCAATGAAGGTGAGCACATAAAGAGCTCTAGTAAATGAAGGAGATAGAAATGGACTAGAAATATCGTTGTGAACAAGATCCAAAGGACGAGTAGCTCTCCAGGCTTTTCCTTTGTCAAAGTTCTTTTCAAGATGCTTTCTAAGGGTACAACCCTCACAAATACCCTTAGAAAACTTGACGGGGGTAACATGTTGACCATTTCATTTTGGCTCAATTGTTCAAGGTAGTGATAATTTAGATGTCCAAACACTCATGTCATAGCTTACTAACCTCATTTTCATGAGTGAGCAAGGAAGTGGGCGTAGAATCAGAAGTAAAGTGGGAAAAGGTATACAATCGTGAATGGTGATCCACCTTTCCCTCAGCCACTATAGTGTCATCGTTAAGCTCATGAATAATCACCGAGTTAGGACCAAATTCCACTCGCATTCCTTCACCAAGGTGAGTAATTTGGTAAATCGATAGGATATTGGTAGAGAGATCAGGAACACTCAACACTTGGTTGAATGTTCCCCCATCCATCTCTACTGATCCACTACTAGAAACCGACATTGTCGTGTCATTACCCATCATGATTTGGGACATACCACAAGGATCGATGTTGGAGAACTCAACATGCGAAGAAGCCATGTGGTGCGAGGCACCGAAATCTATAATCCATGTCGATGAAGGAGAAACTTTGGCTACAAGGGCCTTTCCTTTCTTCTTATCAGATTTAGAACCTTTTGCAGTAGAAGACTTGGCCTTTGGAGCATTTTGTTTGATAGACTCAGGAACACCTATTTGATTTTTCTCAAGTAAATGAGTAAGGTGATCAATTTGTTTTCTCATACACATATGCTCTTTATGACTAGGCTTCTTGTAATAGGAACACAAATACTTGTCTTTATGTGCTCTAGGCTCAAAATCAAAGTGTTCGTGTTAAATTTAGTTTTGGTCTTGGTTTCCTTCTTAGGTTGATCCTTTTTTTCTTTCTTCTTTTCAGTCTTCTTTTCCTTACTAGTACTTGCTACAAGGGCATGTGACTTGGACTTGAGATACCCCATTCTCGAATGAGTTGGGACGAAAAACATTCAAAGGAGGGCATATTCCAATCCTTGCCCAAGGCAGCTTTTGTAGTGTAAAAAGTTGACACAAAGACAAAATATTCAAGACCTAACTTAGAGAGAATCGACAAGATCAGTTGAGAATCTTTCTTCTCTACTTGACATTCTTTTAACAACAATCTAGTGTGGACAAAACTTAGAGAAGAATTCTTGTAGGTTTTCAAAATCACTAGGATTTAACCCTAGTAGTTTGTTTTCCAACTCATGTGCTCTCATGTCATCTTGTTGTCCAAACATTCCATCTAACATTTTCCATGCAGAATTAGGTGTTTTGGATGACTCAATGTGAAAGAGCAAGTCATGAGAAATAGACATGCAAAGAATACCTAAAGCTTCATCACTATAGTTTAACCACTTAATTTTTCGGGTTGTCATCTGGTTTAGTCTCAATTCCCATGGTGATGCGGAATAACCCTTTACCCCTTAGTTTCATAATCATTTTTGATCTCCATTCAAAGAAGTTAAACGGTGTAAGAAAAGGAATTGAAAGTGCATCCATAGTGAAGAGAGAGAAAGAATGCAGAAAAGAAACACAAGAATCACAACCACCCAAGACAATATAATAACCCCCTACTTTCGGCACTTTATAGTTTAGTGTGTTGAATACAATCGGGTCCGAGCGTGTGTCTTGAAACACTTGGTAACTCACCTTGCAATCAGCGTAATAACGTGCAAGAGAGGAGACCACAATCATGTTTCATGGAGCATAGTAAAGTGACACCGTATACAAGCACAATTGTAAAAAAATAGGAAGGAGGCAAAATCAAATCCTGTTGTGAGAAAAAGCATCTCACATCACAAAGGATACCCCTTGCTACAAACTATGGCAGATGCACTCACTAGTCACAAGTAATAATAAGGGTAAAATATAATGTTTTAAATGAACTCAAGATGAGTTTGAAAGATCTTCAGAATGTTAGAAAAGCATGCGGAAGACAAATAGGAGCTCGGAGTGTTATTGCACACTTGAGCGCACGATTAGTAAAAAAATGACAATAACGCCTAAAATTACCATTTTGAAATGCCCAATTTAGCTAATTTTAAAGCTATTGGAGAAAAAAATGACAATAAGGGTTGATTTAAAGGACGATTTTAATTATTTACTAATCGTAAATGATAATCAAATTAGAGTCATAATTAATAGAAATAGATTTAATATAATTAAATCTAATTAATTATCAATAAATTCTAATTAAGATCTAGTTAAAAATAAATCCTAATTAAATATTGAAATAATCCCTTTAAAAATATCCCCAAAAAAAGATCACCTCTTAAAAAAATCCCACTTTAAAAGATTCCCACAAAAAAAAAAAATAAAAAAAAACTTGCCTTAAGTAATATTAACGGTCCACTTTAAAAATCCTACCAAAAGATTTAATTAAACTTACCGTTATATAACAAAATCCCACCGAAATAAAATTTAATAAACTTACCAAACTTACCGTTAGTGGAAATCCCGAGTTGGAGGGAGACACTAAAGCCATGTAATGGCAAGCTTTGTGGAGGTCGGTTCGTCATGGGTCTCGGCATAGGTCATGGAAGACCGTTGAGGGGAGAGCTTGTGAGGAAAGGGAAGCCATGGCCTTACAGCCCACGAGGAGGGAAGAGAACCATAGTAATACGGCGAGGAAATAGTAAACGTAAATAGTAAAAAACAAACGAAAAATGGAAAATGGAAAATTCAGCCACACGAAAAGTAGAGAGTCCACGGGCAATAGGTAAGGCCGAAGAAAGCCCAAATGAAACTAGGCACCGCGAGCTAGATCCAAGTCTAATGTAGTGTTAACTAGAGAGAAGGCACGGCCAAGGCATCCTGGAGCTGAATGAGTGAGCATGCACAAAATGCGAGGGAAGCCCAAATGTGGAGAATCCAAGTGAGCATGAGTGCCCAGAAGAAAGAGCAGACCAATGTAAAGGAATCCACGCATGAAGCAGGCAAATCGATTTGGTTGTCCAAATAATGAGATTAGAAGGTGAGCAAGGGTAAATCTAGGAAAACAACGCAGAAAAAGGTTGAGAGCTAATGCGGCTTTCATGAGCGACCAAAGACATGAAGGCACAAGTCAAACCATGCAGGTTGATTAGGGTTGGAACATGAATCGATTCTTGAAAACTGATTACAAAGAAGTTTGTAGAGCTCGCATTTGGATTTGTAGCTCACGGTATAAACAAAAATGCAAATACCAATGCAACCACCAATTTTAAACCTGGATCTCTGCAAAAAAACACCATGCAAACATAGAAAAGACCAAAAAAAGAGATCTAAATTTTTTTAGTTTAATAAAAAAATTAAAAACCAAAATAAAGAACCTCTTATTTTAGCTGATCTACTAAATTTAGTTGTAGCTAGCTAAATGTAGCTACAAAACCCTTAAAAACTCAAGGAGATCTGCACATGCACGAAGAACACAACAAAAACTAAAAAACTTTCCAAGAACAACTTGTTAAGAATGTTAGCAATAAATTTCTAGAATCTAATGATCAAAAACTTACACGAGTAAAAATGAAACCAAGAGTAATCACAACTCAAATGATGAATGCACATTTACCCGATCTCATCTCTAATACCATGAAATATTTTGCGAGAATCGTATCAAAAATTGTGCACCACGATGAAGTTACACTCTAAAGGAAATGTAATAGCTCCAACATAATCACAAGGAGGAATCGATCAATCAATGGAAGAACTTGCATAATAGAACAAAGCTTGCACATAGAGAAAGATAGCGAGTGTCTTGGCATACTCATAAATTTCAAATGAAGGGATACATATAGGGTGTTGAGTAACCCTAGTGCATGACACACAAGCAAACCCTAAACCTAACCCATGTGAGATGACCCTCCATATGTGTGTGGAGGACATATAGGATCCCACACACCAACAGAATATATCATAGAAATGGGTGGGAAGATCATTTTGTAGATATTCATCAAATATGGGAAGATCATAAGTGAATATTCATAAAATATGGGAGATCATTAGTGTGTCTTATTCTAAATATACATTGAATATGGGAATATCATCTTGTGTATTTTTGAATATGTTAGAGTAAAAGATTGGTTAAGGTTGGGTAAAATTGGACCACAAGTTGTTTCCATCTATACTAGGGAAAGAAGGGATATAGAAGAAAACCATATAAATTGGTTAAGTAATATTAGAAAAATAACAATTAATTAAATGATAAATATTGATGATAATAAATATAGGAGATAAAAGGTGAAATAAATATGGTGGTGATAAGAAGGTTATAGTAAATATTAGGATTTAGAATGAAATATAATGAAAACAGAAGATAAAATAGGAGATAAAAACAAAAGTGAATATACTAATTTTATGTTCACCAAAATTTAATTATGCTAAATCCGATTCGATGATATTAATATTTACCATAGGTCTACCCAAATGTATTGATGGTGAATTTTATTTGATGATAAATAAAAGGGAAAATATAAATATGAAACAATTAAAAGTGGAGTAGTGTTTACATCAAATTTACCATAATATAATGATGTTCAACTTGATATGATGAGGAGTAATATTCACACATTGTTATTTAGAATGTATGTGGTTGTAGACACTCAAAATTTTGGCTATGTTCCGTTAGTAGACAAATTCTCATATTACAAGTCCAAACAACACATCTACCTAACTTTGTCTTGAATTTCTGATCTCCATAACCTATTTTTCATTTATTTAATAATTATTTTTAAAAAGTGGTAAATTATCCATGTTCATAATTCTATAAATTTTGGTGTTACATCAGAAACTAACGAGAAAAACCATACAATTTGGGCTAGAGTGGACTACAGACATTTTATCCCTATATGGCCATTCCCGTTTCATCTCATAACTCTAATTTCAATTTTAATATTGTAAGTGCATCATTTCATCTTCATAGGTTTTGTCTTATCATAATATTTCACTTACAGAAGGATATATAAACAAGTCGATATCATTTTATTACTCATTTGGAACTTTCATAAGCTATTATTAGAAATATCAATCCAAAAGCACTCAAGACTCTCCTAAATATTCCAAAAGCATTTGGATCATTTATAGTACTAAATAATATAGCTTTAAAGAACTCAACTAAGTCAAATAATATATATTCCTTTCTTTCCAATCATGCACAGGTCCTAGATCCATGTCTTAGTAAGAGAAAATTCACTTCAAGTATTATCAAATATCCTTGAGGGAAAAAAGGGTTTATTGTATCATTTTAATAAGAATACATCACACTAGTAATGTGTTATTTATATTCTCTAGTTTATATTTATCCCACTACCTTTTTTAAGAGACACAAGGGCACTCATAAGAGATTGGCTAATATCACATTCACACTTACACATACACCTAGGATTACTATGTTAGGTTTGATCCCTCTTGAGGGCATGTAGTGTATCACTTGGATTAGTTTGGAAGGGGTTGACTATAAATGGTAGTATAGCCTCACCACACACTTATTATTTTATTATCTAATGCTTTGATGAATAGTATTGTAGGTATATAGGGTTTTCACTTTTTTAGGTCATTATAGGTTGTGTTGAGGGTTTGTGAACAAGAGTGACATATAGAAAAGCATATTTCTAGATAAGTGAAGGGAAAAAAAGTTATATAACCTAACTATAATAATGTGCAAGACCATACAATACCAATCAAAACTATATAAAATTAGAGATTTGATGTAAATTAGTTGTACGGTCCTTCATTAAGGCACTTTTCAATTCCAATCTCATAAATGAAGCATAATTATTTTTAAATCAACCTATTTTCCCTATCTACACATTTGGATCTCCTCTTTCCACTCTTTATAGATATTTCTTCACCTCCTCTTGTGTATTTGAGTTATCGATTATATTTCTCATCATTGTTGCAAGTACTAGTGAGTTGTTCTAATTATGAATGGTTAATTGTAAATTGATTAATTCATAATAAAATCATGCAAGAAATTGTTACATAATATATATTGTTATTTATATTAAATTTATATTTATATGTATTTCATGGAGTAAAAAATTGGTGAACCTAACTCATCCTTGAATCCATCCACCCTAGTTTCCCTATGGTTTCTCCTTATTCTTAGGTTTTAGATATATTAATCTTCTATATTTTGTATTTAGATTCAATCCTAATTTCCTAAAACTAATTTTCAAATTTTAACTTGGGGCCTCGTGGTTGGTCCTCCTCTTTAGGTCTCTTTCTATGGCTTCTTGTTATCTAAAACACCTTTCATTTCATATATAACAATTAATTAATCTTTATTCAAATAACTTGGAGGAATTTATTTATTTTAATAAATTAAAGAAATACTTCTTTTTGGAATAATTTTAAGCACATATTTTAGAATCATAAAATTGTAAATTTTAGTAATAATAGAAAAATTTGAAAAATAATGGTTCATACGAGGATATTATCTATGCTTTATTATGTTTGCTTGATTTCTTATTCATTAATTGTTACTCTTACTTCTATACACGTGTTAGATTTCTAATCTTTCTTGTTGTGTGTTACATGTTACTTTTCTTATGCACCATGGTTTCCACCATGTGGAATCTCTTTTGAGGGTATAGGCTACCAATTGTGTCCACCATTACAACCTTATATGTGATCCAACATAAGTTATAAAACTTATTTAATATTGAAAAATATATTTTCTTTTGATTTGTGTGCTCAAATTCTTTATCACATGAACCTCAAAATATGGGTAATTCATAAATATATAATATACATACATATATACATACATACATACATACATACATACATATATATATAGATATATATATATATATATATATATATATATGGTACAAATAGCCTAGAAGATATAGGAACAATTATTTAGACTTTAAAAATCCTCAAATTTAGGTATTGTAGATAAACAAACTTGGTAATCTATCCTTTGACATTATTGATCTTTACATTGCACACTTGCATGTACAAATACACTCTCCTCACTCTTGTTTAAGACACCCGAATATCTCTTTGATTACCTTTATATCTTTGTAAACTTCTATGTCATCATTTTTTGAGGTTTAACAACATGAAACACATCTATAAACATCTATCCTTTGACCCATAAATTTAAAATTATTTTTCTCCCTCCAGTAAAAAAATGTTGGATTTTGTCAAGATGTAGATCTATATCCTTCCCTAACATACAGCTTTTAGACCAACACATTGTGCACTCAAACTTTCAATTATATTGTCTTCATATGGAATAATATTCCCCCTTAGTCAACCTTTCATGACATTTAACCTTTGAAATCATATATAAGAAAGTAAATCAGACCTCATTTGGTAGCCTAGCACTATAAAAAATCCTCATGTAAAAGCAAGCACAAAAGGCACTCCAACCTCCCAAAATTGTGAAATATCTCATGCACATCCATTAGGGTAGCACTCTCTACAAAGATAAAGTCTCTTTTCAGGTTTAGGAGTCTCCATCTTCTCTCCATAAGTAAGAAAAGTGAAATTTCACAAGTATTTGAGAAAATGTGAAACTCATCTTGAAGCATTATCAAAGCACGGTTGTCAAGTTATGATTGCACTACAATAGATATCACATGCTAGCAAAATGTAATATAGTTTGATCCCTCTTTGGAGTAGTGGTGACATCTCGCATTGCACAAGGGTTCCCACAACCCACCTAACTTTGTTTTGTAGGAACTCTTTTCACTACAAGGGTTCTAGATTTTGAGAAGAGTTTATAGGAGCATTCTAAAGGTGAGTGAAGAAGACCAACATAAACCAACACCCATTTCCAAAAAGGTGAAGCACCCAGGGAAGTTTCTGCACCCATATTCCAAGTAGTTTCAAGACTATACAAAAGGTCATGATTGTATGGAAACTTTGGACCTAGTTGTAAGGTTTTAACCAAAGTGCGCTTTAGCCTCTAATTTATGTAATGATGGATTTCCAATCCTAGATAAAATTTTTCCCTACATTTATATCATCTAGATTCTCCCATATCCACTCAAAATTAGCTAAGTAAAATTCTACTTTTTGTTTTTGATAGTTGTTAAATCAATAGTCACTTTGAAAAGTGTTATTCGATTTGTACAATTAATGTTGGAATTTAATTAAATCAAAATATCCATATGTTGCATTATTTTATCCTTTTTATGTATGTTAATTAGAAACAAACATTAAAACTTAAAAGGGAATGAAATAGGAATTCACAAGAAATTGAAATCATTTGATGAACCCGTGTAACACCCATGTTATAATTCATCCAAATTAAGGGGAATTTTTTTAAAACAAACCCCCTTAGGTTCAATTCATGCCTTCAATTATTTCCACATAGCAGCTAATAAATACAACATAATTAAATGTTTAAAATCCATCTTGATAACATACAATAAGCATGTGCATCTGTAAGGGTCTACTAGATCATCCCAATCTCCCTTGATCACTCTAAACGAGTGTGTATAACTTGTATAATTTTGGTTAAACCTTTTAAAAGTTATGAGAACTTGTACATCACCTTAGTGCCACCAAGAATATATTTAATCATCTTCCATCAAATTCTTAACACTTGTTGATTTAGGGAATGGTGAATGACAATGTAATCAACATTTACATTAATTTGGACAAATTTTTCAAGTATTACTTTGCAAGTCTAGTTTCACAACTACACACTAGCCTATGATACTTCTCTTTCGTAACCATACAACCATCTCAATATATTTATTTGGATTTATTTTCATTGTTTAAGAAATTAATTTTTTAGTTTTAAACAAGTAAACTCCATTTCCAACTCATCCTACTAATCAAAAGGATCCTATATTTTCCACCTTAGTATCCCTAAGGAAAATATAGCTACCACATAATGATTTTCATCATTACGTCCTCACTACCCTTCCCATATCCATCCTAATTTGGCATGAGTAGGATACTATCGAGAAGAATATATGACATAACACCTACGCTTATTTAAAATTTTAGTTATCCTTGATAGATGAAATAAATAAGTTCATCTTTATGACATGTTATAATTTTTGATATACGATATTAGATTCTCAAAATATGGTTATATTAGCTCAATGAGTTACTATCATTCATTAGTTCCTCTATTCAAACTAACACAACATAGTTTTTGTCATTAAGTATAGGTTTACTAATCATGTTCTGCATTGAGTTGTTCTATTACATTACTCATTAAGGATAGTCCTTAATCTCTTAAGTTCATTAGTCGTTATGACTAGGCCATTCAAATCCATAAGGTACATTGATAATTATACTTTTTTCATTATATTGTTATTTTTATCGTTCTATGTGTCTTCATTCACATATTTTTTCATTCAAATGAATCAATGAAATCAGTAATAAATGAATAACATACGATTAATCATCTTTATTTATACTCGCTTATATAACAACATATAAACTCTTTCATATCCATCAAGATAAGTTACAAAATAGCCAAGTAATATATTTAGATTTAATAAGGATAATCACTTATTTTCATTAATAATGATATACAAATCATCATAACAATACATTAGGTAAATTTCCCATAACAACTTGCAAATACTTTTCATTCGAATTTACCAAATAAATAAAACAATCCTTTTTGGATTTATAAAAATAACTTATGACATAATTCATTTGTAACCAATCCAATCAATCACTTTATGAATGTCATTCCTTATTACAAACTATAGGAGAGAGAAAATGTATGTATGGGTCAGGTTTAAAAAAAATTGGCATGAGTTTGCTAACTCATATTCCTTGTAAAATTAAATGAAATAATAGAATAAGTTAAGGTTAACTTATTTGAAAACAAATAAACTTCCTATTTTATTAATAAGATATATATCTCATGCACATATGAAATGATACTTCATATTGTATAGTATGTTTACAAACAATACATGAATTCAAACTAATAGACTTATCTTTTAAATTGTTAAGTGACATATTATTGTAATTATTTTTTACAATAATCAAATAATATAATTTTTATCTACATATTTCAATTCCTTTTATCTTTTGGGTCATCACTATATATAATATATACAAAAGAATAATATCAACAATGTATATTATAAAATACCTTCAACTATGTATAATAGTTATGCTCAAGTAGATGATCATAAACTAACTCATTACCCATTTTCCATATTTACAATTATCTAAACCTAGAATGGATCATTTATCTTTATAGTCAAATAATCAACCATTGTATACATTTCCAATTCTTACTCAATAATTGAACTTTTCAGAATTAATACGAGAGGAAAATAAATAGCATCAAAACTTTGTAAGAAAACCATACAATACCCAACACTTGTCCAACTTTCATTCCTTTAAACAATAAGTCAAATATTCATACTCATAAGGAGTTAAATCATTTCTAACAGTCAAGTACATTGATGAGTTTAATATCAAAACACTTCTAAATATATATATTAAACCAAATAATATATACTTATCACTAGTTTTCTCCAACAACCAATGCTCGAGAGAGAGAGAGAGAGGGGGGGTGTTTGGTAGTTCATGTTTTAAGGTTCTTAATAACAATGATAACATAAAGCTCATAAAGAACTAGAATACACACAAATAGTCATGTCCATTGGTAACTAAATGGAAATAATACCTACATATTCATGAAGGGATGAAATCACAATAATCTGTTTGAATGCACTCAAGAAAAGAGAGAGAGAGAGAGAGAGAGAGAGAGAAATTAATTTATTCATGCTTCCAAGATCTCACTCACAGACAAAAATAACAAGATCATAGGACGAGCTAGAATTTCAAAACAACAAGCTCTTTTGGAGCTAAATCACGGTGATATCAAGCCAAAAAAAAGGAATTTTATAATCAAACCTCAAAAAATAACATCACGGCTCTTAAAGAGAGATTATAAATTTTACTAGTTAAAAACCATCAAAGGCCATTCAAATGAGATGAACAAACTTAATACATCGAAGTTATTTATGGGCTGAGATTATCCTTCCATATTACCAAAGATCTTTAAGACCAAAATGAATTCAACTCAAGTCTTTAATGGATGTCCAGATCAAATAGCAATAACAAAATAGCTTCAAACTACAATAATCAAAACAACGAAACTCTATATGGGTTGTTTAACATTTTCAAATACAAGACAAAACCTAAAGTTCCAACTAAACACAATTCATGAAACTCAAAGTAAAACCCATATTTATTTGAGATCTCACAAAACCAAGTTCTATTCGCCATTTATTTTACCAGATTTAAAACAACATATGCATCTACGGTATACAAAAATCACTATACAAAACCATTAAACATTCATGTTTTTACACCATGTTTAAATCGAACACAATTCAAGAAGAACCAATCAAACTCATTATTTCCTTCAAAAATATATTTTGACAAAAAACCCACGTAATATTATGTGTTGTATTTCCATATTTCAAACCAAATCATTCAACCATGCATATTCTTATTATTTCATCTTAAAAACAACAAGAACGAGAGAAAGAGATCCCATGGCTAGTTTTACCTTTATTTTCCTTATACTTCCTTTGAAATATGTTTCAATTCAAATGCTCACAAAAACTCCACAAAAATCCCAAAAAAGCTTTAAATAAAATTACACCATCAAAAACAACTTCAAAATTGCATGCACAAACCCAAAAACAGATTTCTGCAATTATCTCCTCCAAAATATCCATGTTCATCTCAAAAAACCAAAAACCCAACTTCAATGAAAAATTATGTGAATTGAGGATGTTTGAATGTTTTATCTTCCTAAGGAATTTATTGATTCCCAAGGAACCAAATCCATTAAATGCTTTTAATACTATCAGTGCCACGTCATGGCTTTTAAAACTTAAACCCGAAAACCTTGCATGTCACAGGTTTCATTAACCATGTTATATGTTATATGATCGATGACCAAGGTTAAACACTATAACATAAACAATAACCAATATTCCATGTTATGTGGTTTATGACAATATTTTACTAAGAATTAATTAATCTAAGTGAAATGTGGTCTAAGACCAATCCCCATGCAATTTATACCTTAAAGAATGCAAACTACAAGGTGGTCACTTTAAATCAATAAAACCTTCAAAACAAGTAACATTTATGTATGTACATATGTATATGTATATGTACATGTATATGTATATGTATATGTATATGTATATGTATATGTATATGTATATGTATATGTATATGTATATATATGTATGTATGTACTTGGTAAATATTATTACCATCCTTTGATCCTTATTTGAATTATACAAAATTAATTAATTTAATCATTAGCAATATATAACAAATTGTGTTATTGATATTGAATTTTCACTTTGTCGTAATTACCTTTCCTCGAGAGTGTCATCATAATTTGATTCACCAATAATGAAATTTAGACTACATTAATTTTTGGATGTTATATACTTCCCCTCTTAAAATAATCATCATCCCGATTATTTAAACTTAAACATTATCAAACATATCAATCTAAAAGCAATATCAATTTCAATGCAAAAATAAAAATAGTTCATCTTTTGAAAATTCTCATAATTTTAGTCATAATACTTCATAAACTTGGTTGTAATCAAACTTATAACAACAAGTTATTTCCAAACAGTCAACATTATGGCTTAAATTTCCTTTGTAATCATCATAAGTATCAAATAATATATCATGAATCCATAATAAATCAACAAAATAATTGTTAAGTTCACTAAAATAGAAAAGGAAATGTAGTTTTCATTTTGTCCAAGTTCTCCCAAGTCGCATTTTCCTCAGGATATTGGTCCCATTGGACCTTGCATAGTTCAATTTCACAATTTCAGCACTCTAATTGGTTCAATCACGATGATCCTCGGTCTTGAACTTGTAATGAGTTAGAATTTCTGATGTATTATATCAAAAACATACTTTTAAGAAAATAAATATGAAAAACATCATGCATTCTAGACAATGTGGGAGGTAATGCTAGCATGTAGGCCACCGGACTTATTGCTTCCAGAATTTCAAAAGGTCCCACATATCTAGGTGACATTTTGGAAGCTTTACCAAACAAATAGAGCTATTTTTGGGTTTTACCCTCAAAAAGACCTTGTCTCCTTGCTTAAATTTTCTATCAACTCTTTTTAAATCAGCGTAGCTTTTCTACCTATCGGTTGCTTCTTTCAACCGCTCACAAATGAGCTTTACTTTCTTTTCCATTTCAGTCAACATTTCCAGACCCACTACCTCTTTGTCCTCCGTGTTATCCCAGCTAATAGAGTTCTACACTTTCTCCCATACAACGCTTCAAATGGAGACATTTTCAACAAATAAATGGTAAGTGTTATTATAAGAAAATTAAACCAATGGTAGATATTCCTCCCATTTGTATTGTTGATCCATGCAATACATTTTGAGCATATCCTCCATAACTTGGTTAACTCTTTCAATTTAACCATTTGATTTAGGATGGTAAGCTAAACTAAATTTTAGTTTTGTTCATCCTAGGATCCCTGTTTGAAATGATCATTACGAACTCCACAAAGAGTTTAAATTTTACCAAAATAGAATCGAGATTTCTTCTAGGATTCTTTGGTCATTTATGTCTACTACTAATTATCATGTTTTTAGAACTCCATGTAATTGAAAAATCTCATGCATAAACCATTTTTCAAGTAATAGGAATCATCCTTTAGATTTCTTGGTATGAAGTGAGATACTTTGGTCAATTTTTCAACCACTATCAAAATCATGTCATGTGTGTTCTAACATACTTCATTCTAAGATCATTACCCAAGGGTACATAAAGTCTATTATCATATTGTAAGACTCCTTTTTATCGAACTTAAAACCTTTATATCTCCTATCATTTAGATTTATTGGTAATCCATTTTTCACATGTTGATAATACGGATCAGTTTGCAGTTGTTTCTTAACTTCTTCCTTAAAATATGTTTTGATGGTCATAATTACAGAAATATGGTTCCTTTGACTCAGTGCATTAACTACATAGTTTTCTTTTCCTTTGATGTAACTAATATCAAAGTCATATTGGGAAAAAATTCCAACCACCTACGTTGTCTTGTATTCAAATTGGGTTGTGTAAAGATGTATTTCAGCCCCAAATGGTATGTTTTTAGTTTAAATGGATTTCCTAGTAAATAATGCCTCCAAATTTGTAAGGCATGAACTATGGAAAAAGTTCTAAGTCGTGGGAAGCATAGTTATGCCCATGCACCTTCAGTTTTCTACTCTCATAAGAAATTACATGATCATTTTGAAGAAGTATTCATCCCAAACCTTCACCTAAGGCATCAATTACAATGGTAAAGCTTCCATTGGGATCTATAACCTTTAGTAGAGATTTTGTAATTTTTTCTTTTAACAATTTAAATGAATTTTCACATTTATCACTCCATAAAAAATTTATATACTTTTTCTATAATGAATTTATTGGTCGAGCCACTCTTGAGAAATTTTTACAAATTTTCTATAATAACCAACTCCCATAAATATTGCTTACTTATGTACATGTTTAGGTGTTGGTCACTCAGTTATAGCCTTGATTTTTAATGGGTCAACTGAAATCCCATCTTTTTTATAATGTGGCCTAGATATTGTACTTCATTATGATAAAAATAACATTTCAAAATCTTACAATAAAGTTTCCTTTTTCTCAACACTTCCAACACTATTCTCAAGTGTTCATTATGTTCCTCTATGTTCTTTGAATAAATCATAATATCATCAAGAAAAACTAGAACAAACTTATCTAATTATTCTTGAAAAATATTATTCATAAGATTCATAAATGCGAAAGTGCATTAGTGATTCCAAATGGTAAAATAGTAAACTCATAATTCTCATATCTTTTCTCTCGAATGTATTTTTATAAATGTAATCATATTTTATCCTTAGTTGATGATAACCAAATTGTAAATCAATATTTTAATAAATAGATGCATCCCTCATCTAATCGAAGAGGTCATCAATCCTTGGAAAAGGATATCTATTATTTATTGCATATTTACTTAAGCATGCAATAATCAATGCATAGTCTTAACATTCCATATTTATTTTTAACAAAAATGATCGGTGTTCCCCAAGGAGACACACTTAGTCGAATCATTCCTTTTGAAAAAAATTCTTGAAGTTGTGCTTTCAATTCTACTAACTCTATTTTTGTATTTTTTTAAGGTGCTTTAGATACATTTTAGTTCCAAGTTTGATGTTAATGGTAAATTCAAATTCTCTTTTAGGAGGAATTCCAAGAAATTATTCTAGAAAGACATCCCTATATTCTTGTAAAAATGAAAAATCCTCCAAGGAAGTCTTACCTCCTCACTAAAATTAGAAATTTTGATTGCATACAACATGTAACCTTTGTTTTTAGCTTTCTTAAGCTGCATTACAGAGATTTTCTAACTTCAAAATCTCTCTTAATGCCCTAAATGCTAGCTTTTTTTTGTCATCTAGGCATTATATTTATTTTTAAAATAGTTCATTATTTCCATTTATTTGGTGATCTAATTTACTCCTATTATGATGTCATAGGACCCTAAAGGAGTTACGTAGAGGTCAAGTTCAATGGTAAAACTAGGTAATTCCAATGTTGTATCAAATAGACATTGGTCTACCATATGAATAACATCATTCCCATATTATACAATCCATGTATTTTCCATATGTCTATCTTTCTTAGATATTTTTCCAACTAACTTACTAGAAATAAAGCACTCGGTTGTACCAGTGTTAAACAAAATAGTAACAATTAATCCATAAAACTTACTTGACACTTCAATAGGGGTAGCTTATTTCTCACCTAACAATTACCACAACAACATGAATTATTTGTTGCTGATTATTCCCCTTATTCTTTTGGGGATATTTTTTAGCATAGTGGTCACCACCACATTTAAAACATCCATCTAAATATGCTTTCTTCTCATTTTTTTCATTAACTGTAACATTGTTCTGCCCATTTATCCTTGTATTTGCACCACATTTAGTTTGTAGTATTATTTTTGGAAGTCTTCATTTTTCTATCCTCCTTCTTCCACCATTTTTTTCTAAGAGTTAATGGTGTAGGTGTTCTAACGCTCTTCTTACACTTTTCTTCTATAAAATATTAAATCGTTTGTAGTTTATGTTCTTCCCTAATGGAATTTTCGAACACTACTTCCATTGTAGATGGTCCATGTACATCTACTTCTCCTATATTTGGGTTTAACCCCATGATAAACTTATGTATTCTAATTTTTTATATTTCTAGTACTAACGCACATATTTCAAAGTAACTTAGTGAAACATTTCAAATACTTTACCACCTCAGTTTAACATGTGTTAAATTCTCAAACTTAGACATTTAATAGTCAAATTACAGCTTAAGGCACCAAATTTTAATAAAAGTAAAGCTTAAAATGCTCCTAAGTGATGCTAGTAGTATCAACTCCTAACTCCACCTTGTGGTTATCCCACCATGAGGATGCTTCATAGAGAGCTAGAAAGCACCCCAAATTGCTTTGGTTTCTTCCAAAAATTCCCTTATTTCAAAATATTTTTCCATCTCACTCAACCAATTCTCAGCTCCATCCCCCAAAGTTGTTCCATCAAATTTGGGTGGGCTGATCCATTTAATATATCTTGATAGTTCAACAGCCAAACGAGATCTTTTATCCCCTTGCTTATTTTTAGCATTAGGCCATTCTAGCTATTCTTCCTCATTCGCTATAGTTTTTCTACCTCAAGTTCTTCCTCTTCATTCTCACCCACAACTTGCTACTCCAAGGTAGCTATTTGGTTTTGGGTATCATGACATACTATTAGGATTTCATCCAACTTTTGAGTTATTTAACCTTCATCATTTGTTGAACTGGTTCTAGCCTCAATGTTTTCTCTTCTTCTACACCATTGTATTCTATTAATAAGAGGATTAGATATCTATTAGTGTTATAAACCCATTAAGTCCAAGATTTGATAAACCTTCATCTCTTATACCAAAAACAACACCCATGTTATGATTCATCTAAATTAAGGGAATTGTTTTATAAAAAACAAACCTCTTGAGTTCAATTAATGCCTTCAATGATTTCCATCTTACTTGTACTAATTAATCCAACATAATTAAATTTTTACAATCCATTTTGATAACATAAAGTAACCATGTTCATTATAATGGTATACTAGATCATCCCGATATCCCTTAATCACTTGAGTCGAGTGTGTATAGCTTGTATAATTTTGGTTAAACCTTTTATAGGTTATAAAAACTTGTATATCACCTTAGTGCCACCGAAATATATTTAATCATCTTCCATCGGGTTTTTGACGTTTTTGATGTAGGGAATGGTGAATAGATAATGTAATCAATATGTACATTACTTTGGCCAAATTTTTAAAGCATTGATTTGCAAGATTAGTTTCAAGACTACACACTAGCCTACTTGTCTCTCATCACCACACAACCATCTCAATATATTTATCTCGGATTTATTTTCATTGTTTAAGAAATTTAGTTTTAGTTTTGAAGAAGTAAATTCTATGTCCAATCATCCTACTAATTAAAAATGGTCATATCTCTTCCACCTTATGAACCCTAAGGGAAATATAGTGACTATGTAATGATTTTCATCATTATTTTCTCACTACCCTTCCCATATCCATCCTAAGTTGGCATGATTAGGATACTATCGAGAAGAGGATAGGGCATAACACTCACGCTTCTTTACACTTTTATTTATCCTTGATAGATGAAGTAAATAAGTTCATCTTTATGACATGTTATAATGTGGCGATATACGATATTAGATTCTTGAAAGAGGGTTATATTAGCTCAACGAGTTACTATCTTTCATTAATCCTCTTATCGAACTAACAAAACGTAGTTTTTCATTAAGTATAGGTTTACTAATCATGTTCCGCATTTACTTGTTCCATTACATTACTTGTTAAGGATCATCCTTAATATATTACGTTCATTAGTCATTGTGACTAGGCCATTTGAATCCATAAGGTGAAATGATAATTATACTTTGTTTTTGTTATATTGTTATCCTTATTGTTCTATGTGTTGTCATTCACATATTTGTTCATTTCAAATGAATCAATGAAATCGGCAATAAATGAATAAAATAAGATTAATCATCTTTATTTATACTCGATTGTATAAAATAATATAAATTATTTCATATCCATCAAAATAAGTTACAAAACAACCAAGTAATATATTCATATTTAATAAGGATAATCCCTTATTTTCATTAATAATGATATACAAATCATCATAATAATACATTAGGCAAAATACCCATAACAACTTGCAAAGACTTTTCATTCGTGTTTATCAAATAAATATAATAATCCTTTTCATATTTATAAAAAATAACTTATTACATAAATCATAACTAACCAATCCAATCAGTCACTTCATGAATGTCATTCCTTCCTGCAAACTATAGGAGAGAGAAAATGTATATATGGGTTAGTTTAAAGAACTAACATGAGTTTACTAACTCATATTCCTTGTTGTAATTAAATGAAATAATAGAATAAGTTAAGGTTAAATTATATAAAAACAAATAAACATCCTAGTTTACTAATAAGATATCTATCTCATACACATATGAAATGATACTTCAAAGTGTATAGTATGTTTACAAACAATACATGAATTCAAATTAATAGACTTATCTTTTAAATTGTTAAGTGGCATACTTTATTGAAATTATTTATTATAATAATCAAAGCAAAGAATACAATTTATATTTGCATCCTTCAATTACTTTTATCTTTTGGATTGTATATATATATATATATATATATATATATTATTAAAAGAATAATATCAACAATGCATATCGAAAATACCTTCCACTATGTATAACAATGATTCTCAAGTTGATATTCATAAACTAACTCATTACCCATTTTCCATATTTATAACTGTTTAAATCCAAAATGGACCATTTATCTTTATAGTCAAATAATCATCCATTGTATACATTTACAATTCTTACTCAATGATTTAAATTCTCGTAATGAATACAAAGGAAAATAAATAAATCAAAACTTTATAAGAAAACCATATAATACCCAATACTTGTCCAACTTTTGTTCTTTCAAAAATAAGTCGAATTGTCATATCATAAGGAGCTAAATCATTGTTAACAGTCAAGTACACTGATGAGTTTAATATCAAAACACTTCTAAATATATAATAAACCAAATAGTATATACTTATCACCGGTTTTCTCCAAATACCAGCTTCTCAAGAGAGAGAGAGAGAGAGGGTTTGGTAGTTCATGCATTAAGGTTCATAATAACAATGATAACATCGAGCTCATAATGAACTAGAATACACACAAACATTCATGCCAATTTGTAACTAAATGGGAATAGTACCTATAGATTCATGGAGGGATGAAATCGCAATAACCCATATCGAATGCACTTAAGAAGAGAGAGAGAGAGAGAGAGAGAGAGAGAGAGAGAGAGAGAGAGAGATCGATTTATTGATGCTTCTAAGATCACTCATAGATAAAAATAGTAAGATTAGGATGAGAAAGAATCCATAATAGTCAAGCTCTTTTGAGATAAATAAATATGGTGTTATCAAGCCAAAAGTAAAGGAGGTTTTACAATCAAACCCAAAAAAGAAGTGTATAGCTCTTAAAGAGATCTTATAAAATTTACAACTAGTTAAAAACCATCAAAGGAAAGCTTGAAATTGGATAAACAAACTTAATACAAAGAAAGCCCTTTATGGGATGAGATTAGCCTTCCATATTACCAAATCTCTAAGACCACAATGAATTTAATTTAAGTTGTTAATGGATGTCCAAATCAAACAGCAATAACAAAATATCTTTGAGTTGCAATAATAAAAACGGTGAAGCCTTATATATGGGTTGTGTAAAATTTTCAAACACAAGACAAAACCTAAAGTTCCAACTAAACCCAGTTCGTGAAACTCAAAGTAAAACCCATAATTCATTAATATCTCACAAAACCAAGGCATATTTTCCATTTATTTTATCATATTTAAAACAATGTACGCATATAAGCTATACAAAAATCACAAAACAAAACCATTCAACATTCATGTTTGAATCGAAACACATTCAAGCAGAATTAGTCAAACTTTTTTATTTCCTTCAAACCTAGATTTTGATAAAAACCACATCATATAATCTGTTATATTTCCAAAGTTCAAACCAAATCATTCAACCAAACATATTCTTATTATTTCATGTTAAAAACAACAAGAACGAGAGAAATAGAGCCCATGCCTATTTTTGAATTTTTCCTTATTCTTTCCTTGAAATCTACTTGCAATTTGAATGCTCACAAAACTCCAAAAATATCCTTAAAATATCTTTAAATACAATTATTCCATAAAAACAACTTCAAAATTGCATGCACCCAAAAAAACAATTCCACAATTATCTCCTCTAAAATCTCCATGTTCAGCTCAAAATCCCCATTCACTATGTCCCCATGAAATTTATACCTTAAACAATGCTACCAAAAATGATACTTCCAACCATTCACTATGTCATTACCTTAATCAATGAAAAATTCCTTAAACAATTGAAACCACATGGTGGTAATTTTAAATAAATAAAACCTTCAAAGCAAGTAACATGTAGATATATGTAGACATATATGTACATATATATGTGTTTAAATATATGTGTGTGTGTGTGTGTGTGTGTGTGTGTATATATATATATATACTTATTAAATATTATTACTAGCCTTTGATCCTTATTCAAATTATGTGATATTAATTAAGTCAATCGTTAATTATATATAAAAACTTGTGTTATCAATATCAAATTTTCACTTTTCACAGCTACCTTTCCTCGAGAGTGTCATCATAATTCTATAACAACATTTGTACTACATTAAGTTAGGATGTTACAACCCGAACCTCTCTAATCAAACATCATAACCCTAACCCTAGTGACCTTAGGGTTTTATTATTTTCCTGTGGTATTTAATCTCTCTTATGCATCATGGCCCATGCCACTATTTATCAAGTCTCCTTGTATCATTTAAATCAACAACACCAACATATAGAGATATTCTCACAAACATAGTACACAAAATTAATTTCCTTGACAATATGAAACCTTCCCAGTGTGAATAGAATTTTCAATCATATTTCATATCCTTCCATTAGCCATGATGACACATTTCATAGGGCTATCTTAAATTCTATTCAAGATTTACATCATGATTTTCAAGATAAATTTCAAGCTATGAATACTATGATTACCTCTCTCAAGGATGAGATACAACATCTCAAGGATACTTCCAATGCACATATTAACTCTCTCTCTCTCTCTCTCTCTCTCTCTCTCTCTCTCTCTCTCTCTCTCTCTCTCTCTCTCTGCATCATGATATGTCTAAGGCTGAACCTATTCACTATGATACAAGTTTTATGTCTACTACATGTGCTCATACAAGTGAGGGTAACATTTTACATAGAGGGAAAAAATTTGTTACACGAGATCAACCTCTTTGATAAGCCAAGAATGTTACACAACATGATATCCTCTTTTAGTTTCTTGATAAACATTTAATAATTGTGTTAACTACTCATTACTATCCATACTATCATCTTAAAAATCAAATTTCCCCATTTTTAAATTATCATTGACTTAATGGACATCAAGACAATGATTTCTATACTTTAGAATGAAGCATACAACATATTAATCGTAATATATTTGTTTCATTTATTACACCTTCATATATAATTTAAAAATCTCAATGGAAGCCAAAAGATATATCTCATATATCTAATGAGCATACTACGATCATCGACTAATACACCGTTGGACATACAATAGGAGTCGTCTCTTCATGTAGAGGGTTTGAACATGATACCACCTTTGGTATACATGAAGCAAATCATCCTACTGTAAAAAATAATGGAAGAAATACTAGTTGAACATAGACAATTACACATGTCCTTAGAACACAAAGAGTATATAAAGACAAATGTTAAGGCTAATATTGTCTTATTAACATAGATCCTTGCACATAAAGATGATAACAAAGTTGATGGTTTGTTGGAAGCATATATACTTGAGATGGGGGTGAATCAGTCTTACAAATCTTTTACTTCATTTACCATTGCTTACAATATCAATAAAATAACCATTTAACATACATGTTTAATATGTACTTATTATGTGTGTAACATCCATTTAAAAATGCATGAAACAAAAGAGATAACACATGAACACCAGATGTAAAGTGGGAAACCTTCAAGGGGAATAAAACCCACTAAAATTTGTGTATATATTACTCAATCCAAAAATACTTGCTTGAATACCGCACATCACACAATATTTTTTTAGTGAAGAACCCACTTCATGAGGAACACCCACCCCTACTTAGTATAGCACCCACTATATAAGGAGGCTACAAACCCCAAGATTATCAAGAACCCACTCAACCATCTGAAGATGAATATCACTTATATTATTTTTCTCCTATAGCTATTTGTGATCACAAGTTTAGATCCATACACTCAAAACTCTCTCAAACTTTTCTCTCTCCTTTGCTCAAATATACTCCTTCATTTCCTAATTATGTCATATGACCTTTAATACCTACTCCTCAACTCTTCTCAACTCTTTATGCCTCTTATCATATCTTACATTTACCACTTACACCTATTTAACTTCCTCCTTTAGCTCGCCGACATCCTCATCATCACAACTAACACAAATGAGTCACTACAACTCACTTATATACATGACTCATCATAACATCAAACATAGATCGAATAATACCATTAATTTTTTTCATGATAACATGAAAAAAATTATACACAATCATATGAAATCACTTCGAGAGACCCAATAGGTCGGCATTAGCTCAAGTAACACAAACAATCTCACACTACTCCTTTAGGCCTAAAACACGATCTTCTAGCTCCAAAGAAATAAAATATGAACTCCAAGGGAATATTACAAATTTTTAAAGGAATGAAAAACTCCACACAACTTAGGTACATCCTTTCACATCCTTTAGTAAGCTATAGAACCTCTTCATCATTCATCATCACCATGAAGTACACCAAGATGCAATCTATCTTAAGAAGGTATTCAAGCACCTAAAAGCAGCTTAAAACATGAACCACTTCACATACTAAAACACATATTCATGGAATAAATAGCATATGGATGGATATATATCAATGCATAATAACTCATGCAACTGATAGTAAGGTCCAAATCAGGGCACAATGCATTCAAACAAACCCATTTTCAAGATAGTTAAAACTCGCTTCAAGGAATCAAGAACCAATCTTGAGGAATCAAGCTCAAAACACCTCAATATTAACTTAAAATCTCAACCACATGTTGGAACACTTCAAGGACATTAAAAAAACCTCTCTAATCACTAATATTCATAGGTCCCATGGAATAATACACACTAGCATACTTGTTCCAACAAGCTTCTTGACAAGCCTAATAGTGATTATTAGCTCATTAGGGACTAAATAAGAATACATATATCCTGATCAAACAAAGAGTTCCATAACATCATATAAATATCCTATAGTTTATCCATGACCATAAACCACTACTTCATCATGCATTTCATCAAGGCACACCTCAAACTACAAGACTAGGTTTTAGCCTTCCTAGATGAAAAGCGTAGGGCAACATTAGAGACTTGTATATTTAATCGTCTCCATTGTACTAGTATGAAAATTTTCATGGTAAACTAGAAAACTCTTAATATTTTAGTAACAATTAAATTTACTTCATGAAACATCAAACTCACCCTAAAATAGTAAATCTACACATAACAAAAGTTTTTATGTACCTTACTCAAACAATTGAAACATGAAACCACCACCAACAAGATCCCTAATGAATTTAATACAACATTGAGTCATCACATTTTCTTACCTAATCCATTTATATCTCATACCAATCAAATATATCCTAGCTCTCTAGAGGAAGGGTTTAATTAGGGGTGTAGACTTGTTTACCTTCTTAGCAATGGTTCATAAAAACCTGATAACCAAACTAATTCATTATTTTGGAAAAATGATCTTAGCTCCATGAAAAACATCCCTTAAAGCCTTAGATTCCCATGCATATCTCACATGTGTAGGTGATAAAATTAAGTTCACCATCAAGCTGGTTTTTGCCTTCTCAAGAGCTTGGTATGACCAAAAATCAATTTTCTTTATTTTTCTTTACTGCTTTGACCTGAAATTTTACCTAGAGTACAATCATGACTTCCTTCAACTTTCCCAAGTCACATTTTTATTTTCACACTTCTGAAAATATCTAATCATTGTGACTTTCCCTGCTTTCTTGACAAGTCTTCACCGTTTTTCTCCTTAAGAACCTTGTACATGCACTATACCTTTGAAATATGGCCTTGTATGCCTCCTACACATGTTTTTCACCCTCAAAATACTCCTTACATGCTCCAAAAATTCTTCCATGCTCCATTTCTCATGTTACCATGCCATACACCATGCACTAGGTCTAGGATTAGGCCTAGAATGACTTGACCCAACATATGATTCATAATATATGACCTTGTTGACCTTTTACAGACTCATTAACACCATTGACACATGTCACTAACCATATTATACCTTATGCATGCCTTTAAAAACCACTTGAGATCATATACAACACTCACTAGCTTGATCATGTCCAAAAACATGCCTAGACACCATGACACAACAACATCATGACACCACATCTCTTCACTACCAATCAACCTTCAAGCTTGACTTTTATTGACACCTCATGGAGACACCTAAGCCACCTAAACTCCCTTTTCCATCAATGACATTTGACATCAATTATAACTATACGAACACAATTCCCAACAATATCCCCTTTGTCATTGATGGCAACCACCTTCAAAAACATTGATGGTAACCACAAATGCGAGACACCTACAAGACATATTTTCATGTTTCTAAGCATACTCTCCCCTTTGACATCTATGATAAATGCTACATGAAAAATTGACATGAAAAACAATGACAACAATACATATAGATAACTTATTTTCTCTTGTTTGGTTTGCACTTACTATCTTGACTTCAAGATCAATAGATGATCCATGGACCTTATATGGATGTGCACACTACTCCCCTAAACTGATATAAATCTTATTTAATATTCACTCTTCATTTTAGACAAAATTTTATTTCTTGAATCATTCTAGATCATCCAAAAGATGCAACTCTTCTTATTTTCATCTCAACTTTTTATACTTACTTAGTCATGACATGGAAAAATTGTCTCCCCTTAGATCATATTCTATGTTAAACTAATGAATAATACCAAATTCATCTTCTATAAATCTATATTTAGTCCTTTATCATGCATTCTATGGATCTGTTTAATACCTTGAACATCTAATCCTACCTTGGAATACATAACAATATCCTCAAGATCAAACATAGCTCCCGGGCTAATGTATTCTTAATCACCTTCATGAAGCAAACTTCCAACCTATGCATGCCTATAGCTCTGTCATTCATACTCGAGGCTTTTTAATTTCCATCAAATCTTACTTTACATCTTTCTTACTTGTGTAGACACCTAAATATGACTACGTAATTTCTACCGCTAAAATTACACTGCTTTTTCATCTTTCCCATCAATTTCGTTATAATTAGTAATTTCGTTATAATTAGTGATTTCCTGCTAATTATCTAACATTCCCTGTCATTTTGGTTAGTTAATGACACTTCATTAATTAACTATCATTTCTCTTCATGTTGGATGCCAATTAACGATACTTCACTAGTTATAATCCTCTTTTTAATTAACTATCATTAGTTAATTAATCATTTTTAATCCTCTATTTAATCAATAAACCCTCTTATTGGTTAAATATATCTTACAAATCTTCCAAATTCTACCTGTTTCCTCCTAAATCACCTCCAAATATCTTTCTAATCTTATCTTGGCCTATTAATTAATCTTATTTGATTAATTAAATCATCTCTAATTCCCATGAGTTGCTAATTCTACTTAATTCTTTCTAATCATGTGTATCCCTTCTAATTTTACTTTATCTTTTATCTCGCATTCACTAGGATTGTAGCTTCTCCCAAATTAGAAATTTGTATATAAAACCTAGTCTCTCCCTTCCAAGCTTACATTTTTACATGTCCTTGAAAGACATTATCATATGACGAGCTTTTTCCACCATTGAAAAAGCTTATTGATCTTGCACCCATTTATCCTCTCTTTACAAAGAGTAGTATTAGAAGATCCATACATGGCCATTAATCCATATTGGTGAGATCCTTTCCTCTTGTCGAGATAGCCATCCTTTGATCTCATTGTAATCATAGGAGAAACTATTCTTTAGAAATCATATCCAACTTAGCAAGGAATGGCTTAATGTTTTCAAGTTTAATTTGGATGCATTAATTTAGCTTTTGTTTTTCATAGCTTTACCATGGTGTTTTTGGTATATTAACTAGTTGAGGATTCTACTTGGTGTTAGTTTCCTTTCATTAACTTATTTTTTTATTTATTCACATGCACACCTTTGGCATGTCCGTGTGAGCCTACACTCATGCTCTCATTTGCATGCTAACGCATTCCACACTTTAGGCACATGTACTTTCACACGCATGCTTCTATTTTCACACTAGCGTGTGACCTAACCTCACTCAAAATCATTTTAACACTCATGCACACTAGCGTGGACTTCACACTAGTGCATGTGATGACATACTATCGCACTTTTTGAAGGTCTGTGCTAGCACTAACCCACTAACTTCTAATGCCTAAAAAGAGCAAAAATGCACTTAAATTCCAAAATATTACGTTACGCATCGGGATACCATCTCGTAGGAAGCCTCTCGAAATCTCAAACTCAGCCGATGGCATGATGTGTATAGTTTTGGATTCATGCCATCTCTCTCAAAATTCATAGTGAAATCTCTAAATAAGGCAAAATGAGAGTGTAATAGTCAATAATGGGCCACGATGGATTTTACCCCTCCCACCATCACCGATATTTATACCCTCCTAGCTCGATTCTTCATTTTTCTCACCTCCCGGAGGCATTACTAACCGGTTCTTCTATTTTCTTCCCGCCACATATTTTCATTCTGTCAGCGATGATTATTTTAATTAAATGATCATTTTTACTAACATTTTCATCTCGCAGGGCATGTTTTTGCTTCCCAGGTGACCTTTTCTTCTCCTTGCGGCATATTTTTGCTTCCAGGTGATTTTTAAGTATACCACATATAATTTCATTCTTATATATCACATTCTTCCAAAAATATCAAAAATTCAAAAAAAAACATTAAAATCCAAAAAATGGTAAAATTCAAAAATCCAAAAATGGGTATAAATCAAAAAAATCCAAAACATGGGTAAAATTTTCAAAACTCCAAAAATTTGTAAAAATCATTCACACATCTAAATCATTCACATGAAACAATGTCCTCAAACATCAAAAATTATCCTACAAAACATCTTTCTTTGGTCCTCATTTGTTCTCACGCACGACTTGCGGATCATTTTGATCTACTCCATTAACAAAATTTGGTTTGCTTGTTATGTTTGTATTCCCTTGCACAAGTAGTTGTTTGGGGTAGTTTCATAGTGCATGATTTCTTTTTCATGGGACTTATACATCCTTTGTTTATTCACCTTGCATGTATCCTTGTTTGGGGTGCCATTTTTAACCCTTGTCATATAACTCAAACATGTGGGAACTACAACTAGATAACAAAAACATTGGTGCAACTCTCTTGAACATTGTTTGTTTGAGTACATTTTTGTGCTTGTTTCCTTGTTGGTATACTTGTTTAATTTTTCGTACTATATTGCTTCATGCATTTTTCTTTAAGTTAGTCTTGTGGGTAATGAAAAAATTAGTATTATGGATTTTCATGTCATTTTACGTTTTTTTATGCTTGTATCAAATAAAAGTTTCTCCCGAGCTAGATGGTTCATTGATTACATTAAGAAATGATGATAACAAGTGGATCTTGAGCCAGCTAGGTTGAAAGCTATCTCCATTTTCTTCATCACCTTTTTCTTCAACACCACCTGGGGCAATAGGGATTATATTTATCCCCCTCCCCCTCCTTGTTTCTTCCATCCGTTGAAACATGGTATTTATTTTCCAATCAATCAATTTGAAAAAATGGCCAACTGAGTATTTTAACTCCTATTGATGTAGAATATTTCTATTATGATAACTTTTCATCCTTCTTTTTGATCGTCGATCGACCTCTTCTATCATCCCATCGACACTCGAGGGGCATCCATCATTCTACTCATTTTCCTTAAAAAAATTAATTGTATGTAATTTTCTACTATCTTTGAAGTGGCGTCGCTTTCACTACACCACCCTAAAGAGGGGAAAATGTAGACACCTAAATCTGACTACAATTTTTACTACTACAATTACACTGTTTATCATCTTTCCCATCAATTTCATTATAATTAGTGATTTCCCACTAATTAGCTAATATTTCTTGTCATCTCGGTTAATTAACAACACTTTGTTAATTAACTAGCATTTCCTTCATTCTGGATGTCAATTAATGACACTTCATTAGTTATAATCCTCTTTTAATTAACTATCATTAGTTAATTAAGCCTTTTTAATCCTCTATTTAATCAATAAACCCTCTTATTGGTTAAATCCCTCTTACAAATCCTCCAAATTCTACCTATTTCCTCCTAAATCACCTCCAAATATCTTTTAAGCTTATTTTGGCCTATTAATTAATCCTAGTTGATTAATTAAATCATCTCCAACTCCCATGAGTTGCTAATTCTACTTAATTATTTCTAATCATGTTTATCCCTTCTAATTCTACTTTATCTTTTATCCCACATTCACTAGGATTGTAGCTTCTCCCAAATTATAAAGCTATATATAGAACCTAGTCTCCCCCTTTCCAAGCTTACACCTTTACATGTCCTTGAAAGACATTAGCATATGATAAGATTTTTTTCCACCATTGAAGAAGCTTATTGATCTTGCACCCATTTATCCTCTCTTTCCAAAGAGTAGTATTGGAAGATCCATACATGGCCATTAAACCATATTTGTGAGATCCTTTCCTCTTGTGAGGGATAGCCATATTTTGATCTCATTGTAATCATAGGAGCAACTATTCTTTAGAAAGCATATCCAACTTAACAAGGAATGGCTTAATGTTTTCAAGTTTAATTTGGATGCATTAATTTAGCTTTTGTTCTTGCATAGATTTATCATGGTGTTTTTGGTAGATTAAGTGGTTTAGGATTCTATTTGGTGTTAGTTTCCTTTCATTAACTTATTTTTATTTATTCATATGCACACAACTTTTTTATGTCCGCCTTGTAGTGATGTATTCATATTCATGCTTGTGTGGATAAATCATGCATTATTGAACTATCTCAAATTAAGATCACCACTATACGTATTAAAACACCGATGAACATTATTCTCACTTTCATACCTTGATCAATCAAACCTCATTCCTTCATGTTATATTGAATGCATCACATAATATTTCTAGTCCTATTTCCTGTTTTTTCAACCAAACCTTGAGAACACGTAACACTTGCTCATAGAGCTCAACCAACATGATAATCTCTACCTAGGATCAATTTCTCATTTTGACTTGAAAAACTCATGTCTTTATCTTCCAATCATCAGAACCTCTTCACCTCTTACATGATAGTATTGTTATACTACCTTTAATACCATAAGGAACATCTTCATGGTCAACCATATACCTTGAATCCTCAAGAAAACTATCAACCTCAAAGCAATCTCCTTCAATCGAAACCATTTCAAATGCATCTCCATACTTTGCACCTTATTAAATCCTAACTATCTAACTTAGAACATAGATCTCATATTCATAATCTTTCATCTTTGATCAACAATGATTTCTCTACCTCTATTAAGGTCTTTCCACTTTGTATACTCTATCTTCCCATACCTATAGTCTTCAATTTGATCTTTTATCTTTGTCATTATTTATTTGGAATACACAACTATGGCTAAATAGAAAACATCTCATACCTTTAGTATTATGATTATGTCTTCAAGAGTCTTCAAATAAGTCTTCATTCTCCCTTTCCCGTATCTTAAGACCACATACTCAAAAATAGAGTATTTTACGAAAGCACAAATTTCATGACATAATCTGTTGTTATTACAACCAAACTTCATGTACTTGATGATCTAATTAAGTCTTCATTCATGTATTCATGCTTTTGGTGTACAGTAGAAATTCACAATACTAAGAAACATGCCTTGTTGTCAACCTTTAACTCCTTCATTTCCCTAATATTGATCATCATGGGATCCGACTCCCCAGGAGCATGCTCTTGACATTCTTGGACTTAACACAAACTCTTTGATGAAATAATAACCTCAAACGCTACTATCACATCATACTTACCCATATTTTGGTTCTTCATTATTTCAAACTATTATCCTATTGTTAACATCTTCATAGACCAATATGATACCTTACAATTATGAATTCTTTGAAAAACAAATTGACCATATAGGCACTCCCTCTTGAGCCCAAATAAAGTGACAAGACCTTCAAAATGTTTAAAACACAAACCCTTCTTGAATGATGCAAAATGAAACCATGACTAAACCACGAGAAACATCAACATATTATCATGATATCCTTCATCTATCAAGTAAAACCTACTAATCAAGAGAAAACCATACCATATGGTCTTCTCAGACTTTGCACATGCTTTCTCATCTTCAAGTGATACTTCAATCTTTGAGAAACACCATAATCAACATCTCTGTAAGCATATCTCGTGATTTTGTAATACCAAGAGTACACTTTAACCTCTTTCTAGATCAAACATCTACTTGTAGAACACATAAACCTTCAATACTTGAAACAAATACGTAATACTTTATCTCATCATCAAGTGATACTCACATATGTAGACCTAGTAAATGTAACATTATTACTTCCTTGTAAGAGCATACATTTTGTACTTTTGACAACAAATAAAACTCACCTACATACCTTCATGATATAATGGAAACTTTCCATCTTCTTCAACCAATCATACCAAAAGGATAACTTAATATGAAATCTAAACACCTTGTTTTTCAACCTTAACCTTCGAACCAAGACTCCATTACATATGACAACAACAAGATATGTTTCTTGAGGCAACATGATATTTGATTTCACTTTTCATATCCAAGCTCTTCAAAATAGAACTTAACACAACAAACTCCTTAAGAATGACATAAGATGAGATAGTACCTTTCGATGCATATAGAACCATGACAAATCCTTCTTCAATGTTTACCAACATCGACAACCTTGAGAAACAACCTAGCAATTATTATAGTAGACATAATTTTAACTTGACTTTAACCTTGTTAAGAGTTACATATCTTCAACATGAAAATACACCTACATTGCTTCTCATAAGATATGAATTCCTTCAAGAAGCATAATGAATACACCCAATGTATCTTAGGACACTAAAACACCATGAACTCAAGAGATTCCCAAATCTCCATCTTCCTCTTATCCAAGTTGTGGTCAAACTTTATAATCATTTTTCTCTTCATTGGCTTACTAGGATTGATATCCAATTTTTATATCTTCTCCTCCTTTGATCGTATACCTATTAAACACATATGATTCTCTTGAATCACTGGTTTTTGCACTATCATGGAAAACCTTCCTCCTTGCAGATCGTAACTAGGCTTGATAATGCATTCTTCAACTCATCGAATTTTTGCAATGTTTAACTAGCTTCTATGATCATCCTTCTTAACCCTATTTTTATGATTTGTCTTAGGAAACCATACTTCCTTGATTTTTGGAGTAACAACCTTCTTGTTTTGTCTTAGAGTAGCATGATGACAATGTCTAGCAATATGACTAATATTATTACGGTTATAACACACAATATCCTTATTACCTTATGACTAATAAGAGTTGAACTTCCAACCGTAATCCATATCCTTATGACCATATCCACAACATGAATAACACTAAATTTTGAGGGATATTTCACCATTCCATGCATTCCTAGAGGACCTTCTCTTGCAATCTTTATCTCTATGACCAAATACATGACATACATAACAATAACCATTGAAATAATTATACATTATTGCATTTGGTTGTTTAATAGGGTTAGACCTCTTGGATTCTATTATGTTGGCATCTTTCATATACTCACAAACACTTGAACCTGTCATGTTATCACCATAATTCTTCTCCAACCTTTCATATGTCTCAGTAACCTACTAGATGTTTATTCCGACTCTAATTTCAATAAATTCAACTCATCTTCATATCTCGACACAATATTCTTCCCTAAATCTTAGTGTTTCTACTACATATTTAATCTTGCAACATTATTATTCTTGTACCTTTAAGGCTTCTATCATATTCCTAATTTTGGATTTTTACTCTTTAATGGCTTGATCATGCTCTACGTCCATATCACTGATTTTTTATTGCAATTCATAAACCAAGGACTCGTAATTTCATACTTCCTTATTAAAATATTAGATGATTTTCCCATTGTGCTTCAAGGATCTCCTCCAAGATATTAAAATTTATTCACAAGGACCTTTCTCTAATACTTAATTTTTGTAAGCACGAGACTAAGGGGGTGAATTAGTCTTTAAAATATTTTACTTCATTTACCATTGCTTACAACATCAATCAAAACAATCATTCAACATACATGTTAAATACATGTTTATTAGGTGTGTAACATCCATTTACAAATGCATGAAACAAAAGAGAGAACACATGAACACCAGATGTAAAGTGGGAAACCCTCAAGGGGAAGAAAACTCATGGAAACTTTTGAATATATTACTCAATCCAAAAGACTTGAATAAATATTACACATCATACAATATTTATTTAATGAATCACCCATTTCACAAGGAGAACCCACCCCTATTTAGTATACAACTCACTATACAAGGATGATACAACCCCCCAAGATGATCAAGAACCCACTCAATCATCTAAAGATGAATATCACTAATATATTGTTTCTCCCGCAACTGATTTTTGTCACAAGTTTAACTCCATACACTCAAAAATCTCACAAACTTCTCTCTATCCTTCTTCACTCAAATCTTATCATTCATTTGTGTTTTAGGTAATATTACCTTCAATACCTTCTCCTCAACTCTTCTCAACTCTTCATGCCTCTTCTCATCTCTTCCCCTAATCTCTTACACCTCTTAAACTTCCTCATTTAGCTTGCTCACATCCTCATCATTGCAACTAACACAAATGAGTCATTACAACTTACTTATATACATGGCTCATCATAAAATCAACCACAGTTCGGCCAAGACAATTATGGTCAGTCATTATAACATGAATAAACTTCTACAAAATCATATAAAATCACTCCAAGAGACCCAATAGGTTGGCATTATCTCAAATAACACAAACAATCTCACACTACTCCTTTCGGCCTAAAACATGATCTTCTAGCTCCAACGAATGATCTATGAACTCCAAGGGTACATTAAATATTTTTAAAGGCACCAATAGCTCCACACAACTCAAGGACATCCTTTCACATGCTTCAATAAGCCCAAGAACCTCTACATCATCCATCATCACCATGAAGTACACCAAGATGCAAGTTATCTCAATAAGGACTTCAAGCATCTAAAATTATTCCTTAAAATCGGCCACTTTACATACTAAAACACCTTTTCATGGAAAAAGCAACATATGGATGGAAATATATCAATGTATAATAACTGATGCAACTGATATTAACCTCTAAATTATGGCACAATAAATTCAAACAAACCCATTTCTAAGACAACTCAAACTTGCTTCAAGGACTCAAGAACCAATCTTGAGGAATCAACCTCCAAACATCTCAATATTCACTTCCAAGTTCAACCACATGCTGGAAAACTTCAAGGACATCATAAAAAAACCCTGTCCAAGAACTCATATGCACAGTATCATGGAAGAATACACACTAGCATACTTGTTCCAACAAGATTTTTAACAAGCCTAATAAGGTTGACTAGGCCATTAGGGATTAAACAAGAATACACCTGTCCTAATCAAACCAAGAGTTCCATCACATCATATTAGAATCCTACAGGATATCCATGACCAAAAACCACCGCTACATGCATTTCATCAAGGCACACCTTAAACCATAAGTCTAGGTTTTTTCCTTTCTAAACTAAAAGTCGTAGGGTAACTTTGGAGACACGTATATTTAATTTTATCCAATGTACCACTAAAACTTTTCTTGGTCATCTAGAACACCTCTCAAGATTTTCTTAAAAATTCACTTTACTTCATAAAACCTCCAATTCAACCGTGAAACATGAAATCTCCAAAAAAAGGGTTTTTAGTACCTTATCCAAATAGTTGAAACATGAAACCACCACCAACAAGAGCCCTGAAGAATCTTTTATAACCTCGAGTCATCGATTTTCTTGCCCAATCCATTTAGATCTCATACCAATCAAATCTCTCTTATCACTTTAGAGGAAGGGTTTAACTTTGGTTTTAGTATTGTTTACCTTCTTAGCAATGGTTCATAAAAACCTAACAACAAAACTGATTCATTATTTTTTCAAAATGATCTTAGCTCCATGCCAAAACAATATTGAAAGCCTCAAGGTACCACGTAAAGCTCACATGTGTGGGTGAGAAAATTAAGTTCGCCATATTGTTGGCTTTTTCATTCACAAGATCTTGGTATGAACAAAATCTAATTTTCTTTCTTTTTATTTACTACCTTGACCTAAATTTGATCTAGAGTTCCCAACTCACATTTTTGTCTGCACACTTTTGAATCTCTCCAACCATCATGACTTTCCCATGCTTTCTTGACTATTCTTCACTATCTTACTCCTCAAGGACCTTATACGTGCACTATACCTTTGAAATATGACCTTATATACCTCCTACACATGTTGTGCAACCTCAATATACTTCTTACATGCTATAACAAGTCTACCCTGCTCCATTTCTCATGTTTCCATGCCATACAGTATGCACCAGGTTTAGAATTAGGCCTAGAATGACTTGACCAAACATATGACTTACAAATGGTATAAACCAGAGGTGAAATTCCTTCATTTTAACTTTGATAGAGATTCGAAGGGAAACCCTAGTCTAGCTGGGGGAGGGAGGTCCTAATAAATCATGAGGGAGATTGGATTTTCACATATGTTGGTCCTTTGGGAATTCAAAGCAACAACGTTGCTGAAGTGAAAGATTTGTTGTGGGGTGTTAACTTGGCAAAGGAGAGGGGTGTTAGACATATCCAAATTTAAGGTGACTCATTTCTCATTGTGAACGCCCTAAAAAGAACCACATTCAGAATTGGACACTTGACAACATTCTTTAGGATGTTAAGGAACTTCTAAAAGCATTTGATAATTATAGCATTACTCATACACCCCGTAGTGGAAATAAATGCGCTGATGGCTTGTATAACTTAGGGGTATCCTATAATGATTTAAAAATTTGGGCTAAAGGTGAAGAATTCCCCTCTTCAATTAATAATATTATTACCCATGACAAGAAATAATTTTGACATCATTTGTCACATGAGGGAGATTTTCATTATTGGTTTTCAAGGCAAGGGGTTAAGTGGTGTGAGATATCTATGGGTATCCTCATTAATTTAGAGTCTTTTGGGATTTTCTATCACTTGGATTGGTTTTTCATTGTAAAATGAGAAAATCTATGGGTGGTGTGAGAGTGCAAAGTTGAGCCGTCTAGCCATGAGGCTTTACTCAAAACCACTCGGTGTGGCACATCCTCAGAATAGGTGGGTTCAAGGAGTACATTTCTAAGCTTAAAGGACATGATCCCTCTCTCACCATGGATTTTGGTAAGGCATGGGATAAAGGAAAGGTTTTGGTGTGGGGTATGGAATTGGAAGTCTCGAAGTAGTTTATTGCACAGGTCATGGGCATGGACACGGAAGGTTTAAATATTTTCAAGGACTGCAATCGAAGGAATCATGAAATCCATACATTTTTTAAAGGTAAGGAAAAAATTTTTTTCCTCATTGATGGCATTGTGAGGTCCTGTATTCCTAGTATTTGGAATGAAGTGTGTCTTCACATCATGTGTTATATCACTCTAGAGGGAAAGTTTCGTAAGATATATATGCATCATCTTTCCTTGTTGAATATGTTTAGGCATCATGTCATGATGAGAATACCTTTCTTCTTGTATATGTCACTCTCTACCTCTGTAAATGATTTTCAGAATGGGAAGTTGGATTCCCCCATTCATGAGGGGATTATTCTCCTCCTTTTTCAAAATGGTAAACCCCTTATTCCTAAGGAGGTTGGCTCAACAGGGGATGAGCTTGAGGATGACATTACCCCGATTGAGTGTTTGGCTAAAATGTGAACTGGTAAGCAACCCCATAATGAGGCTGTGGGGGAGGAGTGTCTAGAGACTTGGTTTTCGAAGGATAGTAGAAATGAAGGCACCTTTAAGGGGAAGGGAAAAATTTAGGATGAAGGGGAGAAGAACAATGAGAAACTCTACTATAAAATTTAGCAGCTAGAAATGATAGTGGAAACCATGGAGGAAATTGGCTCAGTTATGAAGGATATCATGATCGACAAAGATTGAAGCATCTAAAAATATATATTTCTCAGCGAATGATGAGAGGGGAGATGAAGAAGTTGGAGAATGTTGTCAAGGAGTTGCAGAAGAGGTTGGACATGGTGGAATCGAGTCTAAAGAAGAGAAAGTTCTAACTCCTTTGAGTAGCTTAGATGAGGAAGATGATGGGAAGGAGACTCAGAAGGACTTGGATCAAGACCATCTATAAGAAGACTCCACTGGTACCCATGGTGGCCCCTCCAAATGTCACAAGAAAAATTAGTCTCTTTGCTTTGGTTGTTCGGGTATTTTTGCTAATGGTATGAGAATTGTGTTTACTTGTGTTACAAAAACTGATGGTTTTTTATTTGATCCGCCTATTAGTTTTTGGACCTGGTTCCTCTTGAGTTAAGCTTGTTTAACTCTCTTTTTGGTCATGTTTCTCTTTTTTTTTTGTATGGGTGTTATCATGATGTATCTTTTTATGTAAGGCCTCTAGGAGTTGATCCCTGCTTATTACCTAATCTAATAAAAAACATATGACTCACAAGATCCGACATTATTGACTTTTTATAGACTCATTAGCACCTTTGACACATTTCACCGACCATGTTATACCTTATACACACCTTCAAAACCATTGGATCTCATATAAAAATGCACTAGTCTGATCATGTACCAAGCACATGCTTAGACACCATGACACAACAAAGATCATGACACCACATCTCTTCACTACCAATCAACCTTCAATATTGAATTTAATTGACACCTCATGGAGACACATAAGCCACCCAAAACCCCTTTTCCATCAATTACATTTGACATCAATGATAACTACATAGATACAATGGCCAACATGATTATGATCATGATAGCAACATAGATGCAAAAATTGATATGATAATCGATTCTTCTACGGATATATCTCCTTCTCCACATCAGGATATGTTAAATTCTAATCCACCTATCGATACCAATTATAATAATAATACAAATGATTATACACATGTTATTAACATGAAAACATCTATTACAAATTCTCACAAAACACATATCGATGACTTACCTGATGATATATGGATCTCTACATGCATGGGAAACTATAGGCTAAATCCTAAGTATGCCTCTAACATTTTCTCTTAGAGAAACGTACACTACAATTTCTATATACAAACTCATGAGCATTTACAAAGTATTAATCCTATTGGTAAATTAGAGGACACTCTTTCATTTGAAGCATTACAAATTTCTTAGCATCTGGATGTAGAGCATAAAGCTTCCCAAATGGCCAAGTATAACACTCCAATGAATCCACCTCCTCATCCTCTTGATAAATACTTATGTTAGATCCCATGTGTCCTTATTCTACACATCCAACATAGCAATCATTCATGCATCCAACATTGCATTCTCACTTATAACATGTTATTGCTAAGTAATCCTACCTATTGTTACTATATATTCAATCTTCATCAAGATGCACCATTGTATGACTCTTTTTCCAATACTTGGGGTGTTCCAATTCCCCCTTATTTCTCAATGACACACTTTGTTTATAGGTTCAATTTAACTATTGAGGGAGTGGTTACACACACACACACACACACACACACACACACACACACACACACACACACACACACACACACACACACACAGGGGAAATATTACTTCCCATATTTTATTACATAATCTCTATCTATTCCCCTCCATGGGGGAATTCTTGGATCACCCTTCCTTATCTTTAGAGAATTTTTTCATTTATTCCCTCATGGAGGTTCTAAAATAAAAACTTTCAAATATTATAAAAATACAAAATCAAGACCTATTTTTATAGCATACATTATTTGCACTTTACATTATACATGTTGTTTACTCCTTTGGTTTGATAGATAGCATTTCTTCTTTACACACATGTGTTCACATGGTATATTGAACATGATGTAGGACATTTCTAAAGCGTACACAAAGATAGGTTTTGGCCAACCCTTTACACACATTGTTAACCTTTAGGGGCATCTACTTTTGTATATTGCATCTTGGTGTTATATTTCCTTTATTTACTTATTACTCTTGGTTACATGTCTATATTGTGTATTTTCTATATTTTGGACTAACATGATTAACACATGTGTTTTGTGTGGCTAGCTATTTTTATATCATATACTCTTCATTTGTCACATTTAGCTACGCTTACTTTTTATAAATTTTTGTTTGTTGGGTGTATATGTTTGTTTTCTACTTTGATTATGGCCTAAGGGCCTTGATTATCTTACGAAATTGTGTGTGTACCATGTTTTTGGCATTATACCTTATGTATAATTATGTGTCTCTTGTTTGTAGGCTCACGGACCTTGATTTCTTGGTGACACCATGGGTTTCCGATATTTGCGAGCATTTTTACTTTTTGCATGACATTGTTTGATATGTTTGCACTTGTTTCTACATTGTATGTACTTGTCTTCCACTAACACATCGTTATCTATTGTTGTTAAATACCATTTTGTTGCATTAACACTATTCTTATTATCATCCTTCTTTTTCTTTTTGTCATTATTTATACCATGCACATCCCCTTTTGCAAGTATAATTTCTTCTTGGTTTCCTCCACATTAGTCATTTCATAGGTTATATACAAATTTTTAGACACTCATCTATGAGTGTGCATCTTTTCTTTTGATATGTGTGCTTGTATTATTCATCACACATGCCTCAAAATAGGGGGAAAATACATGGTTTTATTCTACATTTCTAGCATAAACAGACATTTTTTAGGCATAGACATATGCAGGGGAAAACAAAAATTCCTTATAATTGGACTCAGCCACAAAAATCAAAAAAATCTATAGGTCAAAAATGTACATCCTAGTCAAGACTGTATGGACATTTTCGACCTTATCATATGGTTTTTCCTAGGGGAATTTCATCCAGATCTAGTAGCATCATTAGGTTTTTCATCTCCGTTAGAACATTTTCATATGGTTTTATACTCAAATTGACTCAGTTTGGTATATATTCAAGGGGCATGAAGTGTTTCATTCTCTCTTTCTCCATGGTACTCAATTTCACTTCTATTTTTGGGCACATTGGGGGCATGGGTCTCCTTTCTCCACTCATATTTCAACATGCAATTAGTTATACTCAATTTCTACTCAATTATACAACGACATGGGAAGAGTATGGGGGAACTTATTTCTCTTTTCTATTATGTGTCTTAAGTTACAAAATTGGGCTTATAACCATTTGTAGTGGTATGGTCTTTGGGGTTATGGAAGGTAGAAAAGCATCTAAGTTCTTCATGGGCATACTTTTATATCCTCTTTGTAATTAAGGGAAAATATCAGAGTTGATAAATGGATTTGATACATAGTCTTCCTCCTTTGCGGGGGGTGCTTTGACTCATTTTTAGTTTTTTCCTTCAAGTATTCATGTGTTGGGTTGGTACACCTAGCACATTGACCTCTCTCAACAAAAATTGGGGATTGATCAACCCCAATTCTTCATCGATTTTAGTGAAATCCAAAATCTCTAGAGTATACGAACAGAGAACATTCCTCCATAAATCAAGCAGGTGTTTTCCTTTCGTGTTTTTCATATCTTTTATCATTTCTTGTTGCAGTATTTTTACAAGACGTTCATTAAATTTTGAGTTAAAGTTCATTTTCCTATCTTGGGCATTGACTACACTCTATGTTACAGGTTTCATTTTGGAGTGTGCCAACACCAACATAATGGGATACTACAAAATAAATTTATTGTGAGAAAATACAATGTGTTTCTACACACTCAAATATCTTTTCCTTTAAGCATGTAATTTTCATTTCATACTTAAAGGGGGAAATGTAGACACTAAAATTTGGTAATCTATCCTTTGACACTATTGATCTTGACATTGCACACTTGCATGTACAAATACACTCTCCTCACTCTTTCTTAGCATACCTTGGTAGCTCTTTGGTTACTTTCTTATCTTTACATATCTCCATGTCATCAGCTTTCTAAGGTTTAAAAGTAAAAAAATCTATAAACATATATCCTCCAACCCATAAAGTCATAATTATTTTTTCCCCTCCGGTCCAAAAATGCCAGTTTTAGTCGATGTAGATCTATATCCTAACCCTATCATATGGTTTTAACTCGACACATTATGCACTCAAAATTTCAATTCCATCATCTTCATATGGACTAATATTCCCCTTTGGTTGACCTTTCATGACATTTTAACCTTTAAAAGCATATATAAGCAAGTAAATCATACCTCATTTGGTAACATGACACTTTAAGAACTCCTCATGTAAAATCAAACACAAAAGGAACTCTAAGCTCCCAAAACTACAAAATAACCCAAGCACATCCATAGTGTAGCACTCTCTATAGGTTTGAAGTATCTTTCCAGTTTTAAGAGTCTCTATATTCTCTATGTAAGCAAGAAAAGTGACCCTTCCCAAGTATTTGAGCAAGTGTGAAACTCAAGTTGAACCATTATCAAAACATGATTTTCAAATTTTGATTACACTACAATGATATATCACATGTTAGGAGAATGAATTGTGGTTTGATCCCTCTTCAGGGTAGTGGTGATGTCATCAGTTCACATGGGTTACCACAACCCACCTAACTTTGTTTTACATAAAATCCTTTCACAACAAGGGTTATAGATTTTGAGCAGAGTTTACATGACAATTCTAAAGGTGAGAAGATAATACTGACTTTTGAGAAGAGAAGGTGGCTAAGTACAATCCGTACATGGAGGTTATGGACGGTGTACGGGAGGGCACACATAAACTACAAAGATGCGTCAAAAGGTCGGAAGGAATGTGTGGGAGTACGGGTGAGGACATGAAATAATGCAAGAACAAGTTAGTGTGTAAAGGTGCACGTGAAAGATAAAGACATCATGGCACAAAGGTTTGTGCATAGATAGAGACATGCTCTAGGAGTTAGCCAAATTTCCATAGAAGGCTAAAAATAAGAAAAATAAAAATTGGAGTGATTGGAGCGAGAACTCAAGAAATAGATTTAGAAAGGAAAAATTTCGACCAAGGATAAAATCACATGCAAGATAACAATAGTTATGCATAGACAGAGCCAAATATAAGATGCACACATGGATGAGATTGAGCTATTTATAGCATGAGTTATAATTAAAGAAAAATTTCAAGGGAATACACCTATATTTAGGATGTCTATTATTAGGATTAAATTATGTAAACGGTGAAGGAAAAGTTCCCATCGTGTATAAATAGGTGTTTTGTTTCTTTGTAAGATATAGACAAAGATATACAAAGACACATAGAGTGATAGATGAAGAGTCCTGGATAGAGTTATGATCTAAGTAGTGTATGAGTCATGTGTAGTCTATCATGCGTGCATAAGTTGTATTCAACATTGTAAGTATGTTTTGAAGTCTGTAACAGAATTGATTATGTATAATGGACAATTGTGTATGGATTGCTAAGGTTAGTAGATATGTGCATGGTGTAATGGGAATCTAGATTTTATTGTTAATTGTCTATCTTAATGAATGATCAACTTTGTTGTTACATGTTGATTTTTTTATATTGTGTTGTTATCTTTCATCTATGATAATGGTTAAGTACATAACCCACATCTTGACAAGTGAGATAAAGTATGAACTCAATAGGTCGCGTACGCTTTAGATGAGCATTTAGACATTTTTATAAGTTAATTTCCAGTGTTCCCAACTTAGTAAGGTGTTGGTAACTATACTCCAACATTTTGGTTCCATTTTTAGGACCTCTTTTCATTCTACTCATCAAGATGTGTCATGTGCATGGCGTTCGACTATCACTTGGAGAATATCGATCGCTAGATAAAGACAACCAAGATAAGTTTACTCGGAGATATAACACTAGACGAGGTTTTAATACATGTAAATGGGTGGAAGATAATTTATATGATTCATTATACGAGACTTTTTTCAATTTCTTCCCAGTAGAGTTGTACAAATGGTTGGCATCTTATGCATAGGATATAGGTATTCACTGGGAAAGAAGAAAGTGTGGAGATAAGATAAGTACTAAGCACTCTTTGATTTGGATGAATCATGGACGCATGTTGCAGACCATTGGTTGGAAGGTGTGCTACACAATTAAACCTCGTAGTATACATTTTTAGCATATTTATGCCTGGAAGAAGAAGAGTTCCAGTTTCTGTGTGAGCCAATAAGACCATACTTACGCATGTTACTTGTTAGCTAAGAATATATTAATGATTAAGTTGAAGATAAATAACTTTCCTATGTCAAGCTAAAACCCCATCGTGCATAGGGGAATAAAACAGTTTGGGAAGGATGATGTCAACCTAAATGGAAGAAAGAGACAAAGGGAGAGATTTCATAGATATAATGATACGCAAGATAGAGAAGTTGAGGAGGCACTAATAATGATAGGAATGGGGCCATGTGGAAGTGATGAGAATTATGTGGAAGGTGAGGGACTGTAGGACCATGTCCCCTAGATATTTGGGAAGTGCAGAGAATTACCCCTCGGTATTTGATGAAAGCAAGTCTAGTGAAGAAAGTATGAGGTCCGTTGGCACGCATCTGACCAACCATGAACCCCTAGCCCTTGCACTTGGTGTTTGGAATTTGGAAGTTGTTATAGAAGAACATCATAGTGATAGTGAAAAAGAAGGAAATTGGGAATCACCACATTAGGTTAGAGATACAGATGCAGACACACTTTAGTATCGCACAAGAGGCACACCCGATAAAGGCAATGTATATAGAAATTCAATAGACTCCCATACTTAGACAAAAAAAGTAGGATCAATCTGGTATGTGCAACATCGGGATAGAGAAGTGGCACATTACCCATTGGAGGTACCCTTATAGGTGAAATAGTGAGACAGACAGATAGTTAGGGTGCGCTTTAGCACTACCACATGGACGTAAGGTAGTACTTCTAAAAGTCCCCAAGTAGTAGTAGGAGGCTTAGCAGACTCAAAATCTCCCAATGCGAAGGGAAACTTGGTGGAGGCTAAGGATCGATTCGACCCCACTCCAGGATACGGACCACAAAAACCATTAAAATAAACTCAAAGAACCACCTTCATCAACCCCTCAAATCTTCTTCAAGATGTCCCTTCATCTACCAAAGTATCGGGTATGGAATATATAATAGATCATGTACACAAGTGTGAACTTTTGTGGAGGGCCAAAGGAATATCGGCCCCGGACTAAAAGTTTAGATAGTTTACTACCACACTTTAAGGTCACGTGCATATTTGGTATAAGAAGTATGATCCACACTAGACGGTATTGGAATATGATGCATTGCATGCCACTTTCTTATATGGATTCCACATACCTAAATTTGAGCAGCAAAGCATTAACACATTGAAATACATTAAACATGACTTGGCTAAAAGTGTTAGAGAGTATGATGCACATTTCAATACCTTTTTGTCTAAGTTTTCTTATAACATTCATCTGATTCAGGATGCACAATGTTTTGTTGGAGTTTTGTTGACATCTTTTCAAATGGAATTATCACACAAGATGTTCACAAACATGCACAAGGCTTTGGAAGCGATATTGTTTGCATAAGCAATTGGAAGCATGGACACTAGAATGAGCTTGTTCCTTAAAACTCATATAGTAGCCAGAATTATCTACTCAAGAATTTATCGGCTAACTCATTGCATGATACCCACAATGGATTATGGTGCACCGATTATGATATAAAGAAAATAAGAAGGATAATTGTCAATATAGGAGTGTGTGTGTGGTACTTTAAATTTGTGAGATATTTCATAAGAACCAAGATGTTCGAGATTTTCCATTATTGCAGCATGCCACACAAAATAAGGTGTCAATGTACTGAATTTTTTTGATGCGCATACCCATGACACATAAAAATTCTAGTAGATTTACCATATCCATGAGGCTTGTTAGACATGGTTGTAATAGGATAGTATAGAAAGTGGCTCCCAAGGACATGAACATGAAAATTAGAATAATGGCACCAAAAAAATGATTATGGAGGCAATCATGGTAATGGGGGATACCAAGGAGGATATCACAGCGAGAGGACGTGGCGTAGACATAGAGGTAGATTCAGTCGAGGAACATGTTACATATATGGGTCACTGCACCATTATCGCGTGAATTTTCAAATAATTATTCTTATGTATATTTTAGTAAGGGTCATAAGGTTAAGGATTTCCCAGGACTTATATATGCACATGTGAAAAAATATAAAATACAAGGGCGCAATAATGGTTTGATTTGAGTGTGATCGGTAGGGACAATGACAACCTAAGACTTTTGTAGATATAGAGAAGTCATTATTGGTCACTACACACACCGCATCTTCATGTGCGAGAAAACAAGGGAGGACAAATCCCCTCATTGGAATGGAAGAAGTGGTTCCGTAAACAAGATATCTAGATGCATGGCAGCAGAATGAGGTATATCAAGAGATAATGGGCATCATTTGGAAACTTCAAGGAGAGATACAACATCTTAAACAGGTGTGTGAGAGAGAACATGCAAGGTATGATGAAGTACCTCATAATAATGTTGATGATCTCAAATAATTATGTAAGATGTTCATATAAGAGAATATTTTACCTCTATTGGAAGAATGGTTAAGAGAAAATGTGTTACGCGCTACTATAGAAAGAGAGTGCCAGATCCTCCATGCAAACTTACCTTGCATGATCATGAGTACAACAAGTAAATTACATTGGATGTTGTGATTAACCGTTAACCGTAAGAAATATTCTAATTGATACAAGTGCAGATTTCAATTTACTTACACTTGATACTTGGAACGAAATGGGAAGTTTTTCATTACATCCTTTGTCAAGTGTGATCTATATGTTAAATAAGACAAGGTTTATGCCCATTGGTATGTTGAAAGATGTAAGCATCATGATTCAAGGATCAAAATTCACTTGGAGACTTTGAGGTACTAGAACTAGCAAAGGCGGACAACTTCCCTATGTTACTTGGCTAACCATGGTGATATGCAAATAATTCATACTTTCACTTTAACAAGCATTATGTTAGCTTTGAGAATGCAAAGCAATGGGTAGTAATACCTACGAATGACACTAAAATGGTGTCTTACATCGATCCAATAAGTGAAGAAGACATTAACCGGATCTATGTGCATATGATTCGTGACCCGAGAATGTTGAGCCATCAAAGGAAGGCATGATTCACTAGGATAGGCACAATCCATTAGCAACACTACTATTTTTCTTGTGACAATTGACCTCATGTAACTTATGAGATGGTTAGATGCAAAATTTGAGGAAGATTAATAAGGATGGTGAGATCATGGCCAATCGGAGGTTAGTAAAGGTTATTTTGGAGAAGTACACTTTGAGGAAGAGAAACTGAGTCCTTCTTATACATGATAGAGTCATAGATATGGAGTGAGGGGGATAGAAGGAATATGTTGGTTTATTTACTGAGAGGAATAGCGGTGTCCGGGTAGACCGCATATAGGGATAACCTAATCGGATGTCATGTGATAAGAATCACATTCTTGACCTAGTTTTTCAGTGGATAATCTTCCTTCACGAATTCCAAAATATGATGGGAAGATCTCTCCCTTAGCACACATTCAAAATTGTGAAATGAATCATTGTTTTCCAAGCATTTCAATATTTCATTCACAAGTTCCTTCGGATATATTTGGATTACTTTGGAGTATTTATTGGCTAGTTAGATACTATTGTGATTGTTTAAGGTTAATGTTTGAGAGATGACGATAGCTCAAGATATAATCCTTAAACATTAAGAAGTGCATTTTTGTGACACAGCTTTGGAAATTTTCTTGGACACGTCATTTGTAAAGAATATTTTTTGGTATATTTTGAGAAGATTATAGTTATTTTAGGGTTGGAAGAACCAAATAATCGTAGAGTGATGTGCGATTCCTTGGACATGCTTGTTATTACCGCAAATTCATTAAGGGGTATGCCAATATTTTTGTACCACTAGAAGAGTTGATGAAGGAAAAAGGAAATTTTTATTGGAATGATGCACAACAAGAGGCATTTGAGACTTTAAAAGAGAAGCTAACCATCATGCCTATTTTACGCTTCCCTTCTTGGAATAATTCATTCCATATTCATGTAGATGCTTCTGGGACTACTTCGGGACTAAAATTGGCACAAGATTATTAGCCTAGCCAGTGAAGTTAATGTGGACCATCCTATCTATTTTACGAGTAGGAATTTGACGCCTTACCGAGTAGACTTACATAGCCACAAAGCACAAAGCATTATCAATGGTGTATGTGCTTCACAAGTTTAGACAATATATGCTAGTGATACCATTTATCTTTTACATTGATCACATAACACTTAAATATTTGGTTAACAAGCCAATTTTATAAGGGCACATTTGTCGTTCGATCCTTTTGTTCCAAGAGTTTGAGTTTTTAGTCATAGTAAATCATAGTAATAGTAACTTGGGACCAGATCACTTATCACGGATCAACTTCATTTAGGATGTCCAAAGCATATAGGACACTATGCCGGATGCTCAATTATTTATATTACACCGTGTGTCATCGATTTGGAAGACATTGCATTATTCTTGCACATAGGAGTTACACCCGAGGAATGAAGACACTAAAGAAGAATAAACTCACCATTCATGCATCACCCTACCATTTGGTTAGAGGATACTTATACAATATGGGGATAGATGAAGTCTTACGTAGGTGTGTCTTAGAGTATGAGTGTAACATCATAATGAAATAAGTGCATGGTGGAATTGCATAAGGTCACTATGCAATCGAGGCTACAACGCCAAGATAATACTTAATGTATTATTGTGGGAGACACTCTACAAGGATACTAAGGAATATTTCAAGGCTTGTGATCATTTTTAATGACCTGGAAATCCAGAAACCGGGATGAAATATCATTATGACCTATAGAAAGTGTTGAACCTTTTTGAGAAGTGGGCAATTGATTTTGTTGTGCCAATTACATTAGTTGCATGGAAGATAGGTGCGCGTTACATTATCGCATGCATAGATTACTTACCAAGGTGGGAAGAAGAAACACCTAGAAAGGATTGCATTGTAGATACAATAACAATATTTCTATTGGAAAATATTGTTAGTAGATATAGTTTCCCATTGATTTTAATAAGTGACAGTGGAACTCATTTTCTAATGAGACAATTAGAATATTATTGGAGGAATTAATGGCATCCCATCATAAGACTACCCTATATCCAAAAATCAAATGGTACTACAAAGGCCTTCAATAAGATCTTAGGACATACATTGACAAAAAAATTGTGATGTGGGTAGAAAGGATTGGGATGACAAAGTATTAGTTGTGTTATGGGCATATAAAACTACATATAAGAGGTTGAATAGTGTCACGCCTTTTCAATTGGTGTTTGGCAAGGAGGAAATTTCATATTACCCTCCCTACATATTACATGCACAGAGCACTTACCGATGAGAAAGAAGTAGATGAAATCATTGATAAACTAATGCAATTGGATGAGTGATGCACCATTATGTGATGGAGTCAAAAGATTAAAAATCAAGACAAAAATCTTGTCCTTATATGAACATTAAGAATAAGTATTTTACCATGGGAAAGATGGTACTCTTGTATGACTCAAATTTTTTGCACCATCGTGGGAATCTCAAATTTCATTGGTTGGGACCATTTATAGTAATGAAGATACTAGAATCATGTGCATGTCAATTGTAGCGCTAAATGGCACCATTTTACTCAGTTACTTCAATGGGCATAGGTTAAAGCCCTACTATAAATAAGGTTCTTTCTTTATGTTTGTAATAAGGTAGTATTTCCATTTTGCTTAGTTTTCCCTTTATGTTTTGTTTCGTTGTGTTATTTTAATAAGAAAGCTCACGTGCAAATGTTGATCAATCTATTTTAGACTAATGCAAAGAGTAACTCACATGATTTTAGTGTGGGATAAGAAGGTATAGGTGCGAGATGTAAAAATGGGAGGATGTTAATTTATGGGAGGCTAGTAAATATGTGTAACAAGGTGAGATAATGGTGCACGATGGAAAATTTTTATGGTGCGTGAAATAAAGTGTCCTAAATACAAGTATGAATGTGCTTAAAGTTGATGGAATTTCTCACATACAAACCACATGAATGAATAGGTGCACAAAGTGTAATATGAGGAAGGAAGAATAAAGGTAAAATAATTGGCAAGTGGCACAAAATGATATGTGCGGTGCAAAGAAGGTGTGCGCGAGAGGGTCTGACACTGGGAAGAAGTAGCATGCTAGAAGGTTAAGGACGCCACACAGGGGAGATATCCTTTGAGCTAGAAAAAAAGAGGGAAAATACAAGAAAGCATAAAAATCCACATTAAATTTGGGGAATGGTGGTAGGTGAGTGTAATTATTGTGGTCATAAATTACAAAATCTATAAAAATACGAAGAGTGAAATTCATTCTTACCTTTCTTTGAAGAACTAGAGTGTGGAAGAGCTCAATTGTGAAAATTGCAAAATGTGAAGAGCAAACCAGATATCAAATGTGAATTAAGCTTGAACCATATATAATTGAAGTGAAGAGATAACGAGCATAAAACCTTGATGATAGAGAGATCCTTTCAAGTGTAAGCTAGGTGATGAAGGGTTTGGAAGTAAGGAACCGAGTTAGGGTTCAAAGGAGAAGATCGAGTTAGGGCACAATAATTTGCAGGAGGAGTTATGGCATGAAGTTGGATTGAATGATATCTAATGATTAAAGCATCACGGGCATGATTTTAGTAATGAGGGTTTGATTTTTGGCACTAAGGCACAAAATTACCAAGTTTAAGTGTGATATTGAAGATACAATGGCACCAAAGAGAAAACCACAAAAAAAAATCTCGTAGAGGAATAACCTTTAGAGTGGTTTTCTGAAATGAAATACTCTTAGGAATTGATAATAGGGTAGGCATGGGAGTCAAAAATCTACAAATGTAAGATCAGTTAGTACAACCATCACATGCGAAGGTCATGAGATAGACATTAGAAATGATTTGGTGTGAGAATTGATCCAAAGTATCTGCGGAGGGATAGGTAGTTCTAGAAAAAAAAAAGTGCACAAGGTCTTGGAAATCTGGGGAGTATTGCAATTATTTGATTTACCTTACTTTGTAAAGCTTGTACACATGTACAAGTGGCTTATGTCTAGGGTACATAAAGATTATTTATATTTCACTGGGAGGAGGATGCATTTGACTACACAACTCATTCATAAGGTAACTGGGTTGCACAACAGTGGTGAAGAGATATCTTTGGACTTGTATGATGAGGCGGCCATATAAGACATAACAAAGTGAAGTTCCAATTATAGGGGAGTCACCCATTCATCATTATTAGCATAAATAACCCAACAACTAGAGTGACTATGTGCCTAATAAGTTGTAAATTGGGTTCCTCTGAAAGATGGATAGAGGTGAACAAGAAGTTTTTTCATATCACACATAAGATGATGCAGAAGACTCAATACAACATTGCCTTGTACATTTTTGAAGGAATCATAAAGGAGTTAAAGGTCTAGGTTGATAAGGGAGAGAAGATTACTTTGGGTTCTATTATTTTGTTGATAGTATTTTAGGAAATAGGTGTACCAAATGAGTCCTAAGGATGACGTGTGGGAGCACCCCATTGAAATTAAGTCACCAAAGAAAGCGCTTTCCAAGTATACATGTGAGGGAGAAATATCAAATATCTACAAGATGTGCCTAGAAATATGGTATAAAATAATGTGTGATGCCTTTGAGATTGAATGGTGCATGCCGAGGAGTTTCCATCGATTTTCTTGGTCGAGCACAATTTTCTATATTATGAAAGATTATGCCTTGGAAAATTCATGTTAAATAATGGAGAGATGGGGCCATGGTGTAAACTATCATTTTTGTTCACCACAAGTACTTTAAGAGTGCAGTGAACATGATATTGGACATGTAACCATTGAAATTTAATGCACTTAGGGTAGAATCGGACTAGCACACATTGTGTAAGAAGTATGGTTATGAATCCAATGTGTTATATGTTGAGATAATGGAAATGGATAATATGGACCTTAGCCCCATCGTAACCCTAGTAGTAGGAAAATAAGTGTGTATGGTGTACATTTATCTATGGAAAAAGTTGAAGGATGGGAAGATCGTTTAAGTGTGTGACTTCAAATTTCCACAAAAACATAGGGTAAAGTTGAATATCCCCAAGCGACGGCAGTTTGAGCACACTCTAGAAGAGGAGGAGGAATATTTAACGAGAGGGGTAGTTAGATCATAGAAAAAGGAAGAAGATGAGAGAAAATAACCAAGAAGAAAGCCCCTCACACCCACATAAACAACCCCCAACCGAAGAAGAGTGTAAGTCGAAATACTTGACAGAGAGAAGACAACCCCCAAAATTGTTTATAATTTGGATGAGGAAGATGGAGAAAATCCAATATAGGAGGGACCGTGTGTGGAGTTGGGGTAAAAAGAAGAGGTGAAGGAACATGATGAATTCCCTCATGACAAATAAGTCTATGAGGAGGAACATAAGGAAGATCCCGTACATGAAGAAGAGTCCCAAGAAGAAGAAGATCATGTGCAATGAAGATAAAAAGCATGAAAAGGAATGGCACGAGGAAGAATGTGATGGGAACAAGGGATTGGGGAAGGACAAGGTACCAAGGATGAGACAAGCACGTGTAGTTCAATGTTCATAAGAGACCCCGTTGAAGTAACATGCAAAAGGAAGAAAGCGAAGAACTCCTCGTGCCCCTCGGATGTCCTACCTCAATGACCCGACAAATCTCCTAAGGTCCAAATTATAGAGTTCAAGTACCCACAAAATACCTCTTCTATTGGGGAATGTTTGATAAGGCTGAGGCCCTTTCATATACAAGGAATATTCTCTCTTGGAGCATGTAAACTCATGTGGAGGATCCTCGGTTCAAGGTAAGAAAAGAGTCACTTTACGAGATGAAATTGAAGAAAGAACCCGAACGGTGTTCCCTATAATTAACTCCACCAAACTATCATATGAACAAGTAAGAAACACTCTAACTAAGACGGCCACCGAATTTGTAAGGATGAATGTTGATAAAGGGCCACAATCAAAATAATGCAAAAGGATATAGAGCGCAAGGTCTAATAAATCAGGAGCTCACCAAGGAGTTAATTAATGAAAAGAAGAGGATTGTTTCGCATATAATAAGGTAGATGAGATTGTAAATAATATCATATGCACGTGCCTAGATTTGGTAGCACAGCCAAACAAGACCATAGTATATAAATGGGGTATTTTTAGGAGTTGGTACACTTGTTATTGATCAAAGTAAATAGTGGGTTGTGGCCTATAGTAGAAGAGATAGAAAATATGAATAAGGAGAAGGTAGAAAATAATATTCAAGAATATGTGATAGTTAACACTTTGAGATAAAGAAGGTCGGGAAAAAGGCCGAGAATATTTTTGATAACTGTTTGGATTTTGCAGTGATCCTAAACACGTGCATCATGAATGATGAGGCAAAGTAAAGGAAATTACAAGCCACAATAAAGATAAATAAATCCTAGCATGATAAGGTGATGCAAGAAGTTATAGTGAAGAGGGAAAGGATGAAGGTGAAACATGGAAATTTTGAGGAAAGGTTGAAGGAGGTACAACCTATGGTGATGTGAAGGATAGATAGTCTAGAGGGTCTCACCTCGGGATGGGATATCATGATAAAGAGATGCGGGAAAATATTGAGGAGAAGACTATGGAGAAGATTCCATACATCATTGAGATAACACTAGAGAAGGAAGCTAAAGAGCTCAAAGGGTGGAAGCAGGTTAGAAAACATTATAAACCAAGAGTTCTTTGAACTCCTACCATCACCACAGATTGAATTCTTGATTCATGTAGAGGGAACATTCTTCATTCTTTGATTCATAGGGTAATTTCCCATATTCTTTATTCTTGAATATTTTTTCAAAGTATTCATTTAGGTATTCTATGGATATTAACCTATGATTCTTTATATTGTTGAGGAAAGACAATACTCCTAGTTTGGGGTAATGTTGAGTAGAGAAATTTGATAAGTAAAAGCAACACACGAGAGGATATGGACTCTACGTAGAAGGGTACAAATAAACTACAAACAAACATCAAGAGGCTAGGAAGGAATGTGTGGGATTTTGCGTGAGGATAGGAAATAATGCAAGACCAAGTTAGTGTGTGAAGGTGCATGCGAGAAGATAGATACATCAAGGCACGAAGGTTTATACACATACAAATACATGTTCCAAGAGTTATCCGAATTTCTAGAGAAGGATAAAAATAGGAAAAAGGGGAATTGGTGTGATTGGCACGATAACTCCGAAATAGACTTGGAAAGGAAAAAACACCGACCAAGGATAAAAGGACATGAAATATAGCAACAATTATGCATAGAAAGAGGAAAATATAGGACATATACATGGATGAGATTGATCTGTTTTATAGCACTAGTTGGAATTAAAGCAGACTCCAAGGGCATGCAAACTATATTTAGGATGTCTATTATTAGGATTAAAGTATGTAAGCAGTGAAGGACAAGTTCCCACCAGTGTATAAATAGGTGTTGTGTTTCTTTGTAAGATATAGACATAGAGATACAAAGTGATAGATGGAGAGTCCTAGATAGAGTTCGATCCAAGTAGTGTATGATTTGTGTGTAGTTTTTCATGCACGCATAATTTGTATTCAGCTATAAATATGTTTTGAAGTTTGTAACAAAATTGATTATGTGCAATGGAAAATTGTGTATGTATTATCGAGTTTAGTAAAGATGTGCATGGTGTAATGGAAATCTAAATTCTATTGCTAATTTTCTATCTTAATTAATGATCAACTTTGTTGTTACATAATGAATTTGATATATTGTGTTGATATCTTTCATCTATGGTTAAGTACATAACCCACATCTTAACAAGTGAGATAGAAGAGCAATTTGGTAGGTCATGCGTGAATCAAGTGAGTGCTTAGACATTTATCTAATTGAAGTGCCATCATGCCCAACTTAGTAAGGTGTCAGTAACTAAAATCCAACACCGACGGACATCAATAGTCATTTATAAGTAGGTAAAGCACCTAGGAAACTTCAAGTTGCAGATCCAAATTCCAAGCAAGTCCAAGACCATACTGAAGGGTCAAGACCATACAAATGTTGTGGACATAACTTTATGGTATTGACCAGTGTAGTTTCGAGTTCTATTTTTGTAACAAAGAATTTCCAATCCCAGTCACTTGTTCCTGCACTCGGATCATCCAGATTCTCCTAGATCCACACAAAATCAGCTAAGTACAATTCTCCTTTGTGTTTTTTATAGTTGTTAGATCAATAATCACTTTGAAAAGTGTTATTCTGATTTGTGCAATTAATGTTGGAAGTTAATTAAATCATAATATCCACTTGTTACATTATTTCATCTTTTTTATGTATGTTAATTATAAACAAACATTAAAACTTAAAAGGGAATGAAATAGGAATTCACAAAAAAAGTGAGATCAGGTATAAATAGTAAAAATTGGAAGAAAAAAAAATCAATACTAGTTAAAATAATACACTTCAAATATAGACCATAGTATGGTCATGGTTGTATTGAATGCTCTTAGCTTAGGGACATATTTTTAGAAATATCCAACAATCTCATACTCTTACAAATATTATCATACTTAGCATGCAAATTCAAACATAGATGACACATTTTAGGGTAGTATACATGGGGCATGATTACTTTATTCCTTCTTCATTACACTATTCATACACAATTACAAGAACATGGTTTGGGGGCATGGGCCTTCTTCTCCTCTCCATATTTAATAATTTATATATTGTCTCATCTATATAGCACATAGTGGAGGAATGATGCATCATTCCTTCTTAACTATGTGTTTTATTTACAAAATTGGGCCAAGATCAATCTATAACAAAGGTGGTCTATGGGATTATGGAGGTATCAAAGAGGCTAATTTTTTCAAAGGAAATCCTCCCTTGCCTCGTTCAACATTTTATGGGAATATATCGGTGTTTTAAAGATTGGTCTTATCTCTTAATGAGGTACTTCAATCCTTCTCCCTTGTATTTGGTTTTGGGTTGCATGCATTCAACACTCTAGTTTCTCCTTTGGCACAATTAGGTACTAATCAATCCTAATCCTTTAACATTTCAACTAAAAATTCAAATATCCAAGGCACTTCGAGAATGAGATCCCTCCTAAACATAACAAATAGATGTGTTCCTTCCATGGTTTACATCTCCTTCACTTTACTTTATATAATTTTAGTTTTATAAAAGTTACAAAAATTATTTATACTTTGAATTGAATTTCATTTTCTATCACAAACATTGACTACACTTTGTGTTATAGGTTTCACCATGGAGCATGCCAACACCATTATACCATAAGAGAACTATCGAGCAAAGAGAAAGTGTGTGTACACACTCATGTACATTTTATTATGAACATGTAATTTTCAGTTACATACTTAAAGGGGGAATATAGAAAATCAGATTTGGTAATTTATCCTTTGGAAATGACAAGTTTGATTATGTTCCCTTGCTAAGAAAAATGCTCACAATTTAAGTCTAATTAGCACATATCCCTATATTTTTCATTACTTTGTCATCTTCATACACTTCTCTATCATTCATTTAGGAATTATTTATTAACCAAAGTGGTAAATTATATTTGTGCATCATTCCATAGCTTTTGGTTTTACATCACAAACCGCACGGGTAAAACTATATAGTTTGGGCTAGAATGGACTATAGTCCTAGTTGACTTATAGGTTCATGCACCTTTTCATATTCTCGACTCTAATTACAATTTTAATATCTTAAGTGTATCATTTCATCTTCTTAAGGTCATAATTATCATAATATTTCACCCGTGGAAGGCTATATAAGTAGTTTAATATCACTTTATTACTCACCGGACTTTTATAAGCTCTTATTGCAGATATCAATCAAAAATCACTCAAGGCTATTCTCAATATTTCAAAAGTAGATAAAAATTATTTAGATTAGTCACTAATATATGTATGAAGCACTCAACCATGTCAAAGATTCTAGATTCCTTCATTTCCAAGCATGTAAGGTCATAGAGCCATGTCTTAATAATAAAAATGTCACTCCAAGCATCGTCAAATATCCATAAGGCATAAAAGTTTTTATTTTAACATTTAAAGCATACAAGTATATCACACTACTACTATGTTGGGTAAAATTTATAATCTACAGTTATCCCACTATCTTTGTGTTAAGAGACACGAGGGAACTCATAAGTGGTTAGTTTAGATTGCATTTGCACTTATACATACACCTAGAGAACTACATGATGTTTCATCCCACTCGAGGGCATGTAGTACAACACTTGGACTGGTTTGAAAATGATTGACCACTAAGGGTAGTCAAGCCTCACACAACATTGATGTTCTAGTTTTTATATAATACTTTGGATGTGGAAAAAGGTATTGTAGGTATATAGGGTTTCCACTTTGTTGTAAGTCATTATAAGTTGTGTCAGGGTGTGAAAATAAGAAAAACATATAACAAAGCATATTTATAGACAAGAGAGGACACAAGAATTTATATAACATCACTACAACAAGTTCCACGACCATATAATACCATTCAAGACCATAGAGAATCAAGGCAAGGCCTTATAATAGTTTCATAGTCTTGCACTGTGGCACTTTCTAGTTCCATTCTAATAAATGAAGCATATTCAATCTCATATCATCATTTTCCCTATATTCACATCCATATCTCCTCTACTTGGAACTCTATACAACTAATTCTTCATCTTCTCTTATGTGCTTGATTTATTGATTGTATTTCTTATCATTGTTACAAGTATTAATTGTTTATTTTTATCGGGCATAATTAATTGTAAATTAATTAATTGATGATAACCTCATGTAATGGACCCTTACATCCTTTTTTTTTTTGCATAATGCATATTTCATTCTCATTCATATATACTTTAGGGTGTAAGAAGTGGGTTAAGAAGGTCAATATGATTATCCTCCATCTTTTCTATTATACATTTAAATATAAGAATATTGTATAAAAATAATATAAGCCAAGATAGAATACAAAGTGGTGTAAGATTAATGGATCTATAAGAACATATTTTACACTCTACAAAAGTCACAATGTTCTAGATCATATATATGAGATAAGTGATTACGTCTTATTAGGATTTTAGGTTGTAAAGAAACATGAGTTGATAAGAAAGCACTTTAATGAATCCAAACTACATTTGTAAATCCATGTGGCATGTAATAAAAGAGGGATTATAATAATGATAACACACAAAACAAGAATATAATACTCTATCCTAGTCTAATACATAGTACATCAATCATAAAAAGAGAGGAAAAGGAACGGTTAAGTATACTTACCTTTGTGTTGGTGTATTAAGCCCCTCTTAGTAGAACCTTGTGAGAGAGTAGTTGTGGGTGAATGACATGAGAGATAGGTAGAATACATCAATATACCAAAGATTAGGATTCCAAAGACTTGGTAGACATTGTTGGAGCAAATCCCATTCTTGTTTTCCTAGTAACACAATGCTCCAAATTAGACCTCCAAGAATAAGCTCCAATAAACCTTAAACCTCATAAATATTTAATGGTAGACTTGAGAGCATAGGAATAGTAAAATATTTAATGATAGTATAAGGAAATGGTGATAATGATTCCTTTATATATAAATACATTACCCAAATTCATAGTCTCTAATAGCTAGTAAAATTTATCATGGTCAATGTCATTTCAATTGAGAAAAGGGCTTGTTAAACGACATTCACCAAGGTCAATACTTTTGGCCACATACGGTTTGACATGAAATTGAAAGGGGGAAATAGGATGGAGGTAGAAAAATAATAGGAGGTAAGTATACGGGATATGTGAAGGTGTTAAGTTATGTGTGAAGGTCATACTACTAAGGAGGTAATAAGGTGGTTAAATGAGGGATATAAGAAGGTATATTTTAGTAGATTATCATTGTGATAATTTATCCAAATACATTTATTCTTGTAGACCTTACAATGGCATTTTCACAAATTCATAAACGTTGGGACTCATATAGGGGTTGTTATAACATTATTACACCCTAATTTGAAGAGGGAACCATAATAGCTCTAAATTGGATAGGAATTTAGAGAGGATGTATATTCTTATTATTAAATTAGCGCTCAATATGCATATATGAACTTAGAGTAAATGATTAAGAGATTTGATTAGTTAGGGTACATGTTAAATATAGTAAAATGAAAAATGGAAAGAGCACTTAGATTTTCTATATTCTAATTACGATATGGATCTTAATCTGGAAGGAACAAGATGGGAAAATGATGTACTTGCTTCATCTCTAAAATCATGGTTATGTTTGTCTTTAGACAAAATTTCCTAGAAAAGACAAAATTAACTTTCTTATCTTGTCCATGTCATAAATACTTGTCTAGGTATTTTTAACTACATTTTCGATATGTGCACCTTCTTCTAAGTTTGTCATGTCATTTTTGCTTGTGATTACTCTAGATACATGTGAATGTTCATGTAGACATCTAGAATGTTGACAGAATTAATTCCAATTAATTTGTCCCGCAAATATCCTAACATCGTTCCTTTCCACATATATCATTCATTATTTATCTAATATCCTATCGTTTCATCATTAATCCTTTAATTCATCCTATTATCACATCATAATCCTTATTAACATTTCTAGGAATTTAATATTCCTACACCTACCTACCCACCTACTCTACACCTAGCCTTTCCATGTAAACACATCCCTAATCATATTTTATTAATCTAATATAATCCTAAACTAATCATATCCTCCACCTCTAAATCTAGAGGCTTCTATTTCTAGAAGCCTCTCTAAACTTCTCCTTCCATTGAATTTTAAATTCAATGGAAACTTCTTCCCTCCATGGAATTTTAAATTCAAATTCTAGAATTATCCATTCTAAATCATCCAATCCTCTCCTCAATTTCCAACCATTGATCCTCATCCCACTTGGATCAATCCTCACCCTCCATTCCCTCTCCCACAAACTATAAATTGAGCTCTCCTCCTCCATGAGAGCAAGGAGGAAGAATCCATAACAAATCTTTGCCATTTTATTCAATCCAATCTATCAATCCATCATCCTTCATCAATCAATCCAAGGCAATCAAGGGGAGGTGTTGCCCAAGTGTCTCCACAAAATCTGAAGCAATCAACACCATCCATGAGAAAATCCAACACAATAAAGGAGGAGCATTGCATCTTCTTGGTAAGTGCATGTATTGATTCTCTCCCCCTTCCATCTCTTGCTCAATCTAAGGTATTGTTTGAAAGGATTAGATTAGGAATCAATTTAGTTTTGGTTTCTAACTTGCATTTGCATCTAATCTTTTCTAACATATACATTTTATGTAATAGTGAACCCTATCTTTTGGTATAAGCACTTGAATTGGCATTAGATGGGGGAATAAGGTCAATAATTTTTAAGTTGAAACACCCATGTTCCACCTACATTTCCCCATGTAAAGCTCAAACCCAATGTAGTTCTCTCACCTAAATGAATGTGCAATTGTGGTCCTTTCGAATACAAAAATTTGGCTCTTTAGTACTTGATAATGTTTACTTTGACTTGGATTCAAATTCTCTTGACTTGGTTTGAAGTGCTTCAGACTTGTTAGGGGTTGTTCTAGTGTATAATCATACAATAGGGAATAATAAGGAAGTTTGGTTTGATGCATTATAATGAAGACCAATTGTGTCCCTTGTGTGTATCACATGTGTACCTTATGAACACTAAGTGAATACATGAATGGATTTGATTTGTTTGTGTATTGATCTAAAGGTAATACGTCACACTAAGGCTAACCTAAAAGGGAAAGACAACATTATAAACAGATGCACATTTTAAAATTGAGTTGTTAGAAGGTAACCGACACGATCTACCAATAGGACAAAATCAACCAATTGATCATGTCCTTACTAGAAGGTTTTGTCCAATTAGGTTGAAAGTTAACTTGATGATCTAGAGGAGTCTGTGTAGGATGTATAGGGTGTTTTTGACTAGTAGAAGTATTCATATAGTTGGTTGAGCACTAGAATGATGGGTTACACATGTTATGATAGGGTGGGATAGTTGGTTTGAGTTCCTTTTATGTGCATGAGTCGTGCATAAGTGATATAAGCCAAAACCAAGATTATCAAATGCCAATGACCAAATTTGGGTGTCTACACCAAACAACCAATCAAGTACAACTACATTCTTTACAATTTCCCATTTTGACTTATTCACATCCATATGTTCTTTGTAGGTTTTGCAAGTACATTGTTGTTGCTTCAAGAGCACACTTTTTTATATTCACTTATCAACTTTACTTTGATATGTATGCACACACATTAAAGCGGGGCATTTATTAGTCATAAAATTAAAATATTGTATGGTGTTTATTGATTATTGATTTGGATTAGACTCTTATTGGCATGTTTCATTTTTAAAAGTTGTTTCTTGTTTTGTTTTTGTCTCTTTTCTATCTTCCCCATGTTTCGCCTTGTGTTATGGTGTTTTCTCATAGACCATACAATTATGGTTCTAGGGCCCCATAATTGCGAGCATATGGTTATGACGGATTTTGTTCCATAGGTTGTTTTATGCTCCTTTGAGTTGGATGTGGTTTTAGGTTCTTTTTTTGTTAGTTTTTCCGCCCATCGTGTGACGGCTTGTGCACCAATACGGTCCTAATTAAAATTTAAGAAGTCTATAAATACATAGGTGCATTTAGACTAACAAAATATTCAATACATTGAAGTAAGAGAATTAAAGTATTGTTATGAATAGAAGCATTTAGAGCACAAATAGATCTTGAGCATTTCTTTATCAAGCAATCATTTTAGGACAAAGTGATAAGAGTAAACATAGCATTGCATTAGACTCCTTGATCGAAACATCACGTTAGACTTGATGTGTTGTTTTCAATATTATACGTTATTAAAGATCGCAATGAATATCAATATATTATTTTCTCTTGTTTTGTAGCCAGTTATCGTATTAAATTTTGGAGAGTCTAAAAACAAATTTAAAAATTCAAAGCACGGTCTCGGAAGTTGAGGATATTACTCATATTTTGTATGGATATACTTTGATACATTGATGTGCTTTGTAATGTGGTGCAAATTTTATGTGTTGTGACCATAGAAACCTCAATTTCCCGCTCTATTGTTAAGAAATTTAGAGGGAATGAGATATAAACCCTTTTTAATATTTTATACAAATAATATATTTAATTGCAGTGTGATGTGTAACACGTGGGGATGAATGACGTCACCAGCCACCACGACGGCACTATTATTCCATTGGCCAGCACGATTTAATTAGCTGTAATGCGATGCGAACTCTTTTCGCCGCGTGCGTTGTACGCTTTTATAGAATGAATAATAATAACATCGGGGCGGGGCCCACCAAATGACAGTTTGGTTCCCCAAATGTTTTCGAGATATAAAAAAACAAGGTGCACGGGCACGGGCACCGGCACCGGCACCGACACCGACTTTGGTGAGCGGGGCCCGCGCAGCAAGTAATTAATACGTGCACATGTGGTGAGGGAGCATGCGCAGACAAAGTCCAGACACGCATGCAAGTGGCAACTGCCAACTGGCCACAGCCCATCATGGGATACAGCTGGATACATTCTTCCTCGCAACAACTAGAGGTTGAGGCAACAGAGTTATTCACACATGACAAAAATGTTGGCCTCTCCAAAGGTCAAGGACTAGGCCTGGAAATTGACAGGCTGTAGGCCGTTTTTTGTGATTTTAACCGTATTTTATAGGTGAAATTTTTTATAAACCGTAGACAATGACAGGTTAAAATTTTCAAAAACCGTAAGTTTTTTTAAGTGGTTTATATAAAAATATAATACCTATTTATATATATATGTGAACAGATTATAGAAATATCTATAAAAATTATTGGAATTTACAACTACCTGAAAGAGCTAAACCGTCAACAATTTTTGATTTGACAGGCACTTATAATTTGAAATTCCAGGCTTGATTGAAACTACTTGATTCATAGTATTTAAAATGTGGGTCAAAAATACCCACTCTTTGTGTTATTAAAATGTGGATTTCTAAGCGATTGGACTACCAACATTGTGATACCTCTTTTTAAGAGTGGAGATGTTTAACAATCCCTCTAAGAACACGAATATTGTGATCACTTTTTTTTTTTGCAAGGTTGTTTGGTAGCATGGTGAACATAAGATTAACAAGTGGGCGGAAGATAAAAGTAAGAGGACAAAAGGATAAGCAAAATTCAAGGTGCATTATAGAAAGTTTTAGAAGTGACATTGGAGTTAAATAAGGATACCTCGCTATCCCCTACTCTTTTGGCTTATATATAGACAAACTTGAAGAGTGGCTGAATTTGCAAGGTGGGGATGGAGTCCGTTTGGGAGAGTATGTTATAAGGCTTCTTTTGTATGCAAATGACCTTATTTTGATTGTTAGGTCCACTCAAGGGTTGCAAGAGCACTTATATGCCCTTAAGAACTTTTGCAAAGAAGTGGGTATGCAAGTCAACACCAGTAAGACCAAGATCATGATCTTCTCCAATAGAAAGAATAGAAATCAGCTTGAATTTTATTTTGAAGGAAGTATTCTAGAAGAAGTAACTAAGTATAAATACCTTGGGATTGACTTCAACAAAAGCTTAGTTGGGATACTTGCAGGAAGAAGAGAACTTTAGGAGGTTGGAGAGCATTGTATGCCCTAGAAAATAGATGCAAAGAAGTGGAGTTGTGGGAATGAAAAACTACTCAAACTCTTTTTGGGTTATTAGTAATTCTAGTGGTACTTAATGGGTATGAACCATGCACTAGAACGCCTACTAGACTCAAATCGAAGGAAGCACATAGAGAGAATTCAAAAACACATGATCACAAACAAGTTCAAACTAAAAGTATCGTTCTCATATGAGATTATTTTATCTTAAATAGGTGTAGTTCTAACTCAAGCCATTCTTTATGGTGGGTCTCCCGAGATATCTAAAAAATTGAGTAGATAAAGGAAGGTAGATGGTCCAAGGTAGTCTTTAATATGATCTTGTCAAGAGAAAGAAGTCCTAAATAAATTAAAACAACAATAAGATGAGGTAATAACACATTGACTTGAATGCATGTCCTAATAATAGTAAAGAAAAAAAGTGTTTGCTATAGATAAAATTTGAAAAGTCTATGTGGGATAAATCACTAGGGAGAAATAAGAAATATTACCTTAAGGAATTTAACTTTTCTTGTGATCATCAACAAAAAGGCCTTTATAGGGGCTAATATCCCTTAGAAAGCAAAGTTTCTCATAGCTCAGTAAAGGACAAACTCACACCAACTTAAGTTTGAAATTGGTAGGTGGAAAAGGCCAAAAGAGGCATGAGCAAAAAGAGTTTTTTTTTTTTTTTTGCACCATTGGGGTAGTAAAACCATAAAAATATTTATTTTGGAGTAAAATGTTTATAATGAAATCCAATCCAAATAAGCAAGTGATTTAACAACAATGCCGTTACCTAATATGTTCAACAAGGAGAGGGTGGGAAAATGGGGAGTTCATTATCAACTCAACAATAAGAGATCATAAATTCAAAAAGAAAAATGGCACAATTTGTTCTCCCACATGATTTTTGGCCTCATGGACATATATATATATATATATATCTTATTGTCTATCAAGATAGAATTTTAAATATATTTAAAATAAAGATTTGAAATCCATTTGGTTTAATCTCTTATGAGTAACCCAAATTTTACCCAATTCATCTTTAGGAATTGTTATGTCTAAACATTGATTTAGCCAAGGCTCAAGGATACCATTGACATTCAATTGGGAGTACACGTTTCTCTCAACGTGTGTTTTATATTAACTTCCTGAACACTTGTTGATGCGAAAGCATCACCTTATCTATCTAAATAAACCATGAAGACATCAATTAAAGGTGTGTTAGGTGTGTTCATGAGTCCTAGGAGTCATTAGGTGTCAGTGTGTGTGGTTAGTCTAGTTCTGGGTCTTTCAAAATTCAAATGGAGCTTTTCCCTCCATTTTTGCAATATTTGAGTATTTAGCCATTTTGACTTAGTTCGAGAATTGTAAGGTATTCTTGAAACTTTAAAATCATTCATAAGGGTAGAATGAGGTAAATGTGGGGTGATTAGAACCTTCTAGGTCACATGTTATGAGATGATTCAATCATATTAACTTAAGTCATTCGTAGATTAAGTAACTCCTTTCTCCTTTTTGAAGGGAATCTCATCGTGAGATTGTTTTGAATCGCCTAATGAAGAAGGATTTCGAGTAGGTGTTGTTGGAGCACGAGATAAGAGGCCTAATGTAACTACATTTCTTCATTCTATCCAGGACATGAATCAAGTGTAAAGCTTCAAGAAAGGTAATGAAGGAGAAACTTGAGGTTTTGATATTTTTGTTCATGATTTCAGTAGTTGTAAATATGCATGTATGATCTTCTTGATCTCATAGTAGATTCCTTGTTCTCAGAATGAGCGCAAGTTGAGTGATGAGCATGTGAGAGTTGATGCATTGATTTTTTTTATAGTTCTTGTACCTTACTAACTCTGTGCAGGTTGATTATTTATGCATGGTTCAAGAGAGCATGATTATAAATTGTGTTGAGTATGTGATGATGATTCGAGAGAGGAGAAGCCCGGGATAAAAAATAATGTAATACATAGATTTTGTATAAGAAATCTATTTTAGAACACCTATGCACTGCCTTATGACGTGCCTTCCTTCTTACTATGAATGATATCATTTATGCTCTGATTATAGTAAGGTCATTGTATGTAAAACATTGTATTCAATGCGGTGCATTTGCAAAACAAGTCTTGTTGCAGAGTAAGATAAGATTATACTCCAACTATGATTAGTGGTTGAGAGAGAAAGTGTGCATATGATGTTTGAGTAAGAATCCTTAAAAGCTTTGGGTTGTTTATGCTTGAACCATTGTTTATAGTTATAGATGCTTGATATGAAGACTTAAATCCTTAAAGAAAACTCTACATGAGATCAACTCATTTGATAGAATCCAAAAAGGGACCTCAGACCTTGTCTTGACACTGATAAGAGCAAGTATTGGTTCTTGTTCAACATGTCATGTTTGGATAAACACTATAATGTTATGTAGATTGAAGTTGGGGTTTGTATTCAAGATATTTACATAGTGGATCAAATTTAGGGAAGATTTCATACATTGATCAGAGCATAATTTTCTCAGTCTTGAATGGTAAGGGTTTTATCAACCTTGTTTCATGTGCATGCATAGCTTTGAGCTTTTAATAATGGATAAATTTATCCTCTTTACTTGTATATATGTTAGCAAAGGATTGTGAAAGATGTTTAAACCAAGGCGAGGACCAACAATTAGATCTTGATAATGTGAAAACCTCATTTTGTAATCCTTTTATTCATCTCGGGTCATTCACAGAGACCTACAGCATGGGTTTTGAGCAAAGTAGGTTTTGAGGCCTCTATACCTCAAATTTTGTTCAAAAATTTGGATCATATCTCTCGTGCAAGGGTCCTCTAAAGAAATTAAAAGGATTTTTAGAAAACCACCGGGTAAAACGTATTTTGTGCATGATAGTTGAGAAAAAGATTTTTGTATAGTCAAAAGGGGTAATTGAAGGAATCCATTTAACAAAGGAACTGTTATCCAAATAAATCTCCTAGTTATTTGGACAACTTACATACATATTCTGGCTCTGAGATTTTCATTGCAAGTTGCGCGCACTTCAGTCATCTCCTTGGCACATTCACTTGGTTGTTGTTCCCTCACACACCCTTGCGTGCTTCCCCTTATCCCCTTTCCATTTTCCTTTTCCTCTTTTTTCCACTCTTCCCCTACGCGCATCCTTTACGCATTCACCTTCTCGCTGATAACTATTCATCCTATGTGCACGCCTTGCATTTGCTTTAATCAACTAAGTCCTTGTCCCTTTCGTACACCCCCACACATTACTTTGTAATAGTTGTGCCTTGACCAAATGTTTTTGCTCACCGCCCCCATTTCCTCTATGCATATCATTGCGATTACACACACCTTCCATCTATCTTTCTCCCATGCCTCATTCTTCGCATGCATAATTTTACGCCTTCCTCTCGTGCCATTTTATGCCATTTCATTCTATGACATGCTTGAGTGTGCCACACATAACCAATCAAAGTGTGCCAATAGGGAATTGAACCATTGTAACAAATTAATGAGTGACGCATGGTAGAAATGACAAGAAGATTTTCACATTTGGTTGTCCTTTTATCTAACCCATGTGTGCCACGTGTCTTACGTGTGTAGACTACTTTGAAAATCTTTTGACAGCCATATCTTTTGCCACGAGCTCGATCGACATCCAACCAGTCTCAATCGATAAATTGATGAGGTAGGCTACAATGCTAGATATTCAAACTCAAATTCTTGGTGGATTTGATAGGTGAGAAATGGGAAAATGTCTTTCGGGGCATTAATGAGAAAATTTGATTTCTCCAACTTCTTGATTTGATCTGATCCACCCTCCTTCCTTCTCTAACACGCCAAAAAAACTTGGGAAAATGCATTTGATAGATTTACAAGTGGATTTGTAGGCATTAAATGCTTCTTTTTGGTGGTTGCATTTCAAATTCAGATTTTCCCTCCTTCTTATCTTCTTCTTCCATGGATTCATCTATAAATGTAAGAGCTAGGCTCATTGTTAATCTTGGTCACTTGGGATCCTTACGTGCTTGGCTAAGGACTTCATATTTCTATATTATGAGTTACGCACCTCTATTTCTAGCTCATGCATGTGGATATCGACCTCTTTCGCCATCAGAATAGCTTTGTGCATTTAAAAATAATGGAAGCATCATTTTGTTACTATTCTTTTTCCTAAGCGTGTTTGTATTCTTTCTTCTTTCCTTTCTTTTACATTGCATGCATGTTGTGTCACCCTACATCCCTTGTAACTCCATTTTTAGTTGTGTTCCATGAAACTGATATGGAAAATGTGTTTTAGTTGTGCTACACGTGCCTAGCCTCCCTTGACACCTTTCCCTTCATTTTCACTTAGAACAAATAGTGTTCATCCCTCTTTTTCTGGTGCTATCACCTTCCTTAGATTAGTTTTCCTTTTTGTTATCCTTCTATCCTTGGTCCCTTGGCATTGTTAGCTTAGTTTTCCTTTCAACATTAGGATTAGTAGTAGCAGTAGAAATAGATAGAGGAAGCAGCCTTCTCCGGAGATCTGTCTCAAGTTCCCAAGGTCCCACAACTTGGAGATAGTTCCATTGTTGTCTCAAATGACTCGGTTATTCCAAATCCGAGACACGGGTGTAATTTTGATGACCAATTTTTTTTGCATGCTGCTCGGGACCAATAATGAAATCTTAAATTTTATACTGCTAAGTTCTGGTGCGTGAACTCAATATTTCTAGCCTTTGGAGGCTTATTTCACCACATTTGGTGACTCCCAACATTTCTAGAGCTCCTGTTTTGCAGTCCTGAGCACCTTTTATGAGAAGAGTGCATACTAGATAGAGTGTTGTAGCTGAAGGATCCTTTTAATACATCTAACTTTCATCGAGAAACACACACAATGATCTTCTCACACACATCCCCATCTCCATTGCGTCACACACACTCTACTCCTAAAAATAGACAAGTGCACCCTACCATGACACTTCAACCTCCTCCTCCAAGGAACTTTGCAAGTTTCTTGGCGGAATCCCATTCAATCTCAATTCCTAACATGATATGTCAATGGCTGCGCTCAAGAGTATTCCATACTTCACAAGAGAAAATCAAGTCACCCCTATTGAACACATTCAAGATGTGGCCACATTATGCTCATGTTTATCTGGTCACACATAATGATGTTGTTGTCAGGCTTGCTTGCACCTCTTTCAAGGGTAAAGCACTCCAATGGTACTGTGGCTTGAGACCTACATCTATTGCTACCTAGGATGAGCTTAGAATGACTCTATGTAATTACTTTGAAGATAAATCAGATCATCTATCACTAGTGGAGCAGCTGACTACAACAAAGCACATGCCCAATGAGTAGATGACTGATTTCAACATCAAATTCCAGAAGACTTGGGACAAAATTCCTCAAGTGGTAAGACCTACACCCAACATGCTTTATTGTACTATCTAAAGGCCTTGAATAGTGACATTTCAGTCATGATTCAATCCATGGGAGGTAGAACCTTACCTATTGCATACAACATTACAATAAGGGTAGAAAACAATCTCATTTAGGTTGGTAAGTTGGTGCCTAGGCCTCTTTGCGCCTTTTTCGTAGATATGTCTCCAGCACCCCAGCCTTCTATTGCTCTAGTTCTAGTGTAGAGCACACAACCAATTGCATCTACATCCTACTCTCCCGCACAACAAAAAATAAGATGATGAATTGAAGGCCTTGATTAGAAACTTTTCCAACAAGGTCATATCATTGGAGAAGCTAGACTCAAGCCTACAGAGGTGGTTCCAATCAGCCACACAGCCAAAGCAATCAACCTTGGTGGAATCAGTATGGGAATCAAATATATAGACAAAACCAATAGAATGATAGATGGCATGCTAATGCACACTTTCCTTTGCAAGTTATTCCTCTTGCACAACCTCTTCCAAAGGCCCAACACAAGTCAAGCACTTATCCCAGTCTAGAAAAACATGGCACAGAGTCTAAATGGTGCTTTCCTTGCAATATGCCTCATAGTCAATATCATTGCACCAATGTTGCGTGGGCGCAAGCTTACATGATCCATAATGCTTCCAACTGTGAGCCTTCAATAAGCCCACCTGAAGCAGATAACCAAGAAATGCCAGAAGCTCCTCCAGAGGAAAATTTGATGTTATTTGGTGCTGAGGAATTTTGTACAATCAACTAGGTTACATATGATGTAAATAGATAGCATGCCTAGATTACGAACAACACAAGATACAAAAGGAGAATGCTCAAGTTTGACGCACATGTCACAATTCCAACAACACAAGCTGATCCTAAAAAGAAAAAGAGGAATCCAAGGCATCCAACAAGTAAAAGCACATAAGTTCCTATATGCGAGGCTCCACGCAAAGCTTCTCCTGAAGTGGTATGCATCCCTCCTTTGGTAGGTCAAGCCTTTGCGCCAACTAAGGTTCCTGCCTCTATACCCGAGAAACCAAGAAAGGATGTTGTTGTTCCTCAAATGTGCAAGTTAGTGGGTTTTCCATTCAACATTGTGGACTAGATGAAGAAGACAAACATAAATGTTACAATGTGGGATGCCTTGACTATTCCATCCTAGCGCGACTTGTTGCATGAAGCTTTGGTGCAACTCCTACACACTGATCTAGCTATGCAGAAGTCACACACTTCTATCAACATCTTCTAAGAAGAGGAGAAGCAAGTAAGTAAAATTTTTAAAACCCCACCCTTCTATATGTCTTTGATCATAGGAAAACATCTTGTCCATAATTGCATGATTGACTTAGGTGCTAGTACTTCTATCATGCCTAAGAAAATTTCTGATGTCTTAGGTCTTAAGTATAACCCCTTGACAAAAGGAGTCCTACAAATTGATGGTTCAACTGTCACTACTCTGGGAATCATCAAGGATCTTGAGTTAACCCTCCATGCATGTCTAGGTCTGATAATAACTCAAGACATGTCAATCATTGATCTACCCCCTTTGTTTTCCTTATGTTTGTCAAGAGATTTTACCGCTAAATTGGGTGGTTACTTATCTTCTGATTAGACCCATATATTACTCAAGACAAGGTATGGTACTCGGTTTACCATACAAGTTGAGCCAATATTTTCCTATCATGTAGAGTCATATGTCCCATCCCCTCTCCAAGCCAACTATTTAATCCAAGAAGAACAAGCTTCAGTTTTAAAGAGAAACCTCTTCCACCTCCTATTCCTAATCTAGTACTTGATGAGTGGGTGGAGAGGCACCATAAATTTGACCCATATGCTGAAGAGTTGGAAGCTTATGAAATTGGGCTTAGTACTTACTGCATTCTTGAAGAAGAAGTTGTGTTACCACGCGTGCTCAAGCAAAGTGAAGAGAACCTTAGTATATGGAAGTTATACTTTGATGGATCCAGAAGCAAAAACAACACGAGAGTAGGAGTCATTCTCATTTCCCCTAAGGATGAGAAATTATTATTTTCACACAAAGTTACAATTTACATGTTCTAACAATGTGGAAAAGTATGAGGCGTTGGTGCATGGTATGCTTATTGCTAAAAAGAAGAAGATTAAGGCACTGCAGATCTTGGGGACACAGAATTGGTTATCCACCAAGTCACAAACAAGTGCATGACAAAGAATAAGCTTCTAAAATATTATAAACATAGAGTTTGGGACCTCCTTGAGATCTTTGATTCTCTAAATATGCAGGTGGTCCCATGTAAAATGAATAAGGAAATTGACCAAATGACTGTGCTTGGTTCACAGTTCTCTTCTGCTGAGGAATTTTCAAAGGAAACACTCAACACATTAAGATGGTGATTAGACCATCCATTCCAGATAACAACACCAGTTGGACAATTGTTTGAAAATGACACGTAGATCATTTAGTTCATCCATAATGAAGATGTGTTCTCATCAAGTATGTAAGCTGATTTGCATGAAAGCTATGGTGACCAAGTAATAAAACCAAGACAAACAAGTTACCTAAAGGGATGGTCACCTTAGAGAAAATGTTTAGCCCTAATGATGAGTTCAAGGGTGAAGAAAGGTATATGCACGCGACACAAGAAGAATACTCCCCAGTCACTATTACATGTGGAAAGGAATTGCTGCTTAGTAAATCTTGCACACATGATGAAAAACATGCCTTCATCTCTCTCTGTAAAAATACAATGATATCTTCTCATGGGAGTATGAAGACCTCAAAGGTTTTGATCCAAGTGTTTCTTAACACTCCATTGACCTTGATCCTGGTATCAAGCATGTCAGAAAAAAGAAATGACTAGTCAATCCAAAGATAGAGCCCCTCATGAGAAAGGAATTATCCAAACTCATTGAGGCGAAGATTATTTTTCCCATCAAGTACTCTACTTGGGTTGCAAATCTAGTTCTAGTGTGCAAGAAGAATGGTGAAATCAGACTCTGTGTTGATTTCAAAGATTTAAACAAGGCATCTCTAAAGGATCATTATCCTTTGCCTTCAATGGAGAAAATTCTACGCAGACTATGGCCAACGCACAAAGATTCTCAATGTTGGACGGGTATTCAAGTTTTAATCAGATTCTAGTCAAGGAAGAGGATCAATTTAAAACAACGTTTACAACCAAGTGGGGAACATATGCATATTAGAAGATTCCCTTTGGTCTGTCAAATGTAGGTGCAATGTTTCAATGTGCCATGGACATTGCCTTCAAAGGCTACATCAATGAGTTCATCTTGGTTTACCTTGATGACATTATAGTCTTCTCAAAGCAAAGCACGATCACATGGCGTACTTGGAGAAAGTATTTGGGAGATGCAAAAGGTATGGGGTGTCTCTTAACCCCAAGAAGTGTAATTTTTAGTGACACAGGGAAAGCTCTTGGGCCATGTGGTTTTAAAGGATGGCATCACAATTGATCCTAAGCATGTTTCAACCATCCTAGCCCTTTCCTGTCGCATGCACAAAAAGGCCTTACAGTCCTTCCTCGGTAAGATCAATTTTGTTAGGAATTTTATTCCTAACTTTTTAGGACTAGTTTGGCCCATCACCCTGATGCTCAAGAAGGACATAACTTTCAGATGGACAATAGAAGGAAAGGAAAGCTTCAAAAATCAAGCAATAAATTTCTTGCACGCCAACACTCATCAACCCGAATTACTCAAAGGATTTTATCCTTTATGCTTATGGCACTGATGCAAGTGTTGTTGCTATCCTAACATAAGAAAATGAACAAGGGTTGGAATAACCAATGGCTTTCTTCAGCCAGACGTTGAAGGATTATGAATTAAGATATAGTCATATGGAGAAACAAGTCTATGCCATTATGCATGCACTCAAAAAGTTCAAAAGTATGCTTGCCACAAATCATATCAAGGTGTTAGTATCTCCCAGTCTTCTGTTAGAGACTTCATCACGGGAGTAGAAATCAAGAAAAGAGATAAATATGGGTGACTAAATCATGGAGTATGATGTGACAATCAAAGCCACAAAGCTAGTAAGAGGTAGCACACTCTACAAGTAGCTTGTTGAGGATGCACACAATGAATTTGAGACTTCATTGTTTCTTGATGAAGCTCTCCCACATGTAGAACTTAAGAAGAATACAAATCTTGGCATGCGCAATGGATGAAGGACATGATCACATTCCTTTCTAAGGGTGCATACCCTCCTAGCTTAAACAAGGAAAATAGAAGACATCTAAGGTTACAATATATCCCTTATGTTTTGATTGATGGAATTCTCTTCAAGAAGAATCTTGATGGCATGTTGTTAAGGTGTATTAATGGTGCGTAGAATGAAAAGGTGTTAGAAAAATTTCATGATGGATTCTCTGTGGACACTTCTTTGCCAAGAATATAACAATAAAGATCATAATGGAAGGTATCTTTTGGCCTACTCTATTTGTAGATGCACATAAATGGGTCACAAAATGCAAGGAATGTGCTTTATTTGTAGGAAAGAAGACACTAGTATCACTTCCCCTCCAACCAATCCAAGCGGATCAGCCTTTTGCGTAATGGGGTCTCGACTTCATAGGCATGATCAATCCACCTTCAAGCGCTAGACATAAATGGGTGTTGATAGTTATGGACTACTTTACCAAATGGAAAAAAGCCATCGTGCTCAAGGAATCAATCGAGGTAGTCATCCTTGACTTTCCTCAAAGGTATAGTCACAAGGTTTGGCATTCCTAAAACCATTATCTCTAATAATGCAAAATCCTTCCTTAGAACTAAAATCACTGATTGGGCTCTAAATCTGGGAATCTATCTAAAGACTTCTTCCAACTATTATCCTTAAGACAATGGTCTGGCAGAATCAACAAACAAGAACCTGATCAGGATCATGAAGCGTAAAATGAACATTAGCAAAAAATAGTGGCATAAAAAGGTCTCACGCATGCTGTGGGAAGACAGAATCATAATTAAAAAAGTAATAGGTACTTCTCCTTACAAGATTTTCCATGGAAAGGAGGATACCCTTCCTTTGATGCTTGAGTTGAACTCATTGGTGCTTGCCCAATAGATGGAGATCAAAGGTGTAGACTAGAGAGAAATCAGAATGGCAGAGTTGGTCAGTCTTGAAGAATCAAGAAACTCTACCATGATCAAGCTAGAATAGAATGAACAAGCAACAAAGAAATGGTATGATAGAAAGGCTAAACATCAAGATTTAAAATTTGGGGACTTGGTCTTAAAATGGGATGCTGACAGAGCTAAACCAGGGTGCCATTCAAAGTTTGATGCACTTTAGAGTGGCCCATACATCATCATTTCGTGCAAGGAGGTTAACTCTTTTGGGTTAACTCATCTTGATGGAGGCACGTTGTAAATCCCAGTAAATGGGATCTATCTCAAAACCCTCCATTAATTTTGTTGTATCGTATTGTATATATTAGAGTAGTTTAAATTTCTCCAAGTGCACTACGCACACATTGTTTTTTTGTACATAGTTATTTATTATTGTGTGCTTCTTACACATACTCTTCTTTTTCGCTTCCAGGATGTTGGTCTTCTTTCAATAGCTTTGCAGATTCATAATACAATAAAGAAATGATCCTTCAAGTGACTTCTGAGGGCTTTCTTCAAAGTTACAAATCAGAATTTCATGATCACATGGTAAACTTCATGCCCAATGGACACTCCAGGCTACTGATATCCTTCATCTAGTAGCAGCGTAAGGCCCCGAAAGTTTCCAAAACTCTTATCCAAATAACTCTTCTAGTTATTTGGACAACTTACATACATATTCTTGTTATGATATTTTCATTGCAAGTTGCATGCACTTCAGCATCTCCTTGGCACATTCAATTGGTTGTTTCCTTATGCGCCCTTGCGCATCCCCTTTCCATTTTTCTTTTCCTCTTTTTCCACTCTTCCCCTATGCGCATCCTTTGCGCATTCACCTTCTTCCTGACAACTATTTATCTTGCATCGAGTTCCTTGCGTTTTCTTAAATCAAAGAAAGTCACTCACCTCTCGCGTGCCCCACACATTACTTTGTAATAGTTGTGCCTTGACCATACATTTTCTACTCACCAATTTGCCCCATTTCCTCCGTACGCGTTACGATTGTGCGCACCTTCCTTCTATCTTTCTCTCGCACCTCGTCGTTTTTTGCGCACATATTTTTATGCCCTTCTTTCGCACCATTATATGACACGTCATTCTCTGACATGCTTAAGTGTGCCACATGAAAACCAATAAAATTACACCAATAGGGTGTAGAACCTTTCAGCAAAATAAATGAGTGACACGTGGCAGAAATGACAAGAATATTTACATAGTTGGTCATCTTTTCAGCTAATCCACACGTGCCACGTGTCTTCAGCATGCGCATAAAAATTTGACAATCTTATGAAAACCATATATTTTGTGAAAATCTCTCGATCAACGCACGCCTAGTCCTCAATCGATAGTCACGAGGTAGGCTATAGTGCTAGATATTCAAAATCAAATTCTTGGCGATTTGGTAGGTGAGAAATAGAAAAATGTCTTTTTGGGCATTAATGAGCAGATCTGATTGCTCCAACTACTTGATTTAATGTGATCCTCCCTCCCTCCTTCTCTAACATGCCAAACAGACTTGGGAAAATGCATTTGACAAATTTATAGGTGGATTTGTAGGCATTAAATGCTTCTTGTTGGTGGTTTCATTTCAAATTCAGATTTTCCCTCCTTCTCTTCTTCTTCTATGGATTCATCTATAAATGTAAGAGTTGGGCTCATTGTTAATGTTGAATACTTTAGATCCTTATGCACTTGGCTAAGGACTTCATATTTCTATATTTTGAGTCATAGATCTCTATTTCTAGCTCGTGCATGTGGATATAGACCTTTTTCTCCATTATAACAGTTTTGTGAATTTTTACAAATAATGAAAGCATCATTTTGTGACTATTATCTATCTTAATCATGTTTGTATTCTTTCTTCTTGCCTTTCTTTTTCATTGTGTCCATGCTATGTCACCCTACGTCCCTTATCGCTCCATTTTTAGTTGTGTTCCATGAAACTAATATGAAAAATGTGTTTTAGTTATGCTACACATGCCTAGCCTCCCTTGGCTCCTTTCCCTTCATTTTTCTCATACATGATAGTGTTCATCCCTCTTTTATGGTGTTATCACCTTCCTTAGATTAGTTTTCCTTTCATGTTATCCTTCTATCCCTAGTCCCTTGGCATTGTTAGCTCAGTTTTCCCTTTCAACATTAGGAGTATTAATAGCCATAGAAATAGATAGAGGAATCAAAATTCTCCAAATATTTGTCTCAAGCGCGCAAGGTCCCACAACTTAAAGATGGTTCCATTGTTGTCTCAAATGACTTGGTTATTCCGATTCAAGACACGGGTGCGAGTTTGACGACTAACAAAACCTAGGTCGAAGGTGGAGTCACTCCCGAAACTTGGAACATAGAGAAAATACCATAATGGGTGCCTAATTATACCCTCCTTTCATCTTGAAGTAATATATAACATGAATTATGCACAATAGTCCCCTTTCCAAGACCTAGTCAAGGGTTTAGAAGTAAAATTACAAAAGGTGAGCTATAGAGAGTTGTAAAGGGAGTTGGTTATTCAAGCTTGGGGTACACCTTAGAGGTGAAAAAGAGCATTAATGAAGTTGAGGGGTATTTTAGGTAATCGTGGTTTCCCTATCTATACGTGTAAAGAACTCACCTTTTCCCAAGGACACTTAAGGAGCATCATTGATAAAGAAGTTATTTTGATGGATTAGAATGCATTTATATGATTAATCTAACCTTTTTGTGGGTGATGTAGTAGGGCATAAGTTCCAAGGATCCCAAATGGTGACCCAAACCCAAAGTAGGCATGTGTGATAAGTATAGTGGAGAATCCTGAAGGAAAGAATGTATATGGTAAGTGCAAGTGACCTCAAGGAAGAGCGAGTTATTTGATGGTTGTAAAAACACCAAGGGATAGTACATTTACAAGATATAATGAACATTGAAGCTAAGTAAGGATAAATGATCGATAGGCAAGAATAAGCCATTCTTCTACTAGGAATGATCCTTAAAATGTAGAGTAAAATAGAGGTGGATTGTTGTTATCTTTAGATCAATTTCTTCCACTACTAAATCTCACACCACATGATTCAATAATTCCCTTGGATGGAAAAATCCCAAAAAGCACCTCAGATATAAAGTGCTTCGTAAAAAACAAAACAACGACATCCAATCAAGAAAATTGGACCACTATTACAAATAAAATAAATTCTTTGGCCCTCACAACATAGCCAAACCCTAACTACTATGCAAACACCCACAAGTGGCCATGGAGCTAATGGAAAAATAATTATGTCATCTATTAATCATGTAGCACTTTCCATCTAATGTATTCTGCAGGCAATAACCACCATTATTCCCACTAAAACTACAATGTTTACCTCATAAGAATCACAACCTTAATCTAGGGTGATATCCAAAGATTTAGATGATATCTTGGGGAATTGTAAACACAAAAATGTTCCACCACTCATTCAATCCATCTCCTTCAAAATATGGGGAATATGTCTAGAGAAATAGTGGCCATTTCAAATAAGTAATTTCATGTGAGAAAACTAACAAAATCCTACCTTCATAAACAAGTTTGTTTCCTTCCAAGATTTAGAAGAGTGAACCAACACGCACCTCGATGTTTCCCGTGATAGTTTATGCTTGGAATGTATAAGGTCTCGTTAAACCAAACATAGATACGCAATTAGGGACAATTGTTAATATTTTCACAATATGAAAGTGTTTTGTATGCAAGAGGTTGAAATTACATGATTTCTTCTTCAATTCTTCACTTGCAGATCTAGTTAAGTATCCTCTTCCTTGTGTCCAATCATAAGCCTAAGCATGGAAGATTGATCACATTTCTAGTGTCAAATATTTTGATGAATAACATTTTGTGGGGCTCAAACCCCACCCATCTAGTTGTGTGAACCTTTTTTATTTAGATAGATGACTATTAGGATTGGAAAACTTATATGCCTCCAACAATGCTATGCAATGTCTACATTGTATAGATGTCTTGCATACTCATTTAGATGCCCATTGGATTTTTTTTTGGAGGTTTTAAGATCATATAGTCCGGGAAAATAAAAACACCTTCGCATGCAAGGGTGCACTAGAAAGTGGGAAGTATGGTTCCTACATGTGTAATGAGCTTGACATCTTTAACCCCAACTATTATTAGTGAAGAGACTCTTCTTCTAGTTGGTTCATGTAATGTCCCCTTTTTCAAACTAATACATTTAGAAGGATTATTTTCCATTATTCTTTCTTGGGTTATAAGAAGATGAACAAGGAAAGCCCTTGGATTATATTTTAGTTTTTCTTTAATTACTAACTATAAATTTCTTTTGTATTTTTCCTATAAAGCAGTTGGGTTGGGTTAGAGAGATTTTAATACAATCTTAAAGATAAAATAAGCTTCTAAAGGAGGTCATTCTTTGGGAACTATTTCCTAAAGACTCTTGGCGCCACCATAAAGATATATAAGGGGTCACATAGGCTCATTTTGGGCATGTTTTTACTATTATAACTTTATCTATTTGGTTATAGAGCTGGTTACTTTATTCCAATCGACTAAGGGGAGAAATACTTCGATGTGTCAAGCAAGGAAGAAAAACCCCTTCCTTGTTGAAGGTTAGAGAATTAAAACTCTCTAATTTGGTGGTTCTAAGGACTTCTAAGAAGACTATATTGTTGGTTGGGCATTTATGACATTTAAGGAGAAGATATTTCAAGGGTTCTACATCATTTTGACACCCTCTCCTAGGGTGGTGACTTGGGTAGAAGAGTATTTGGTGCCTTCTAGGGCACATTTTGGTGTCTTAAGTGGATATTCATATTTCTCCTAATTTATAAGGCTGGTCTATCACTTATTGGTATTTTATTGGGGTTTAGAGACCTCATTTTCAGCTAATTTTGTGGATTGTACTTATACCGATAGTTTTAATAATTATACTTATGTGTTGGAGCTTATTTATTAGTAATTTGTGAAGAATATTGGCTGGAATAATTTCTACTTGGTTGATTAAATTATTTGGGATCATTCTATATCATTTTAGCTAGATTTTGTATGTGAATGATTGCTCATAAGTGTTAGTACGCTTTTCTTCTCTAGAGGGATATTAATTAAATTTATAAGTTGATTTTGATACCCTAAGCGTGTGGTTTTAGTTGGTTGATAGGGTTTGAATGATGTTGTTACAAAATATAAATTTCTAACATTTCGGTTTATGAAAACCCTCACTTTCCGATCAGCCCTAGAAAGGGACATTGATATATAAACTCAAGTTATTAATAAAAAGCATCCCTTAGTTTTTTTATTCTTTTGATGATTTTGGGATCCTTCCCCCCCTCTCTCTATATCTTGTCTCTAATTGGGATCTAGGCCATATCTCCTATATGGGGGTCGTATCTCCGTAGTAATGAATATAGAAATAAAATACTATGGGGTATAGGGCCAATAAGGGGTAGGAGGGATAATGAAGGGAAGGTGGGGTATGGGGCCAAGAAGGGCAGGGATTACAAGTGGTATCGAGCTACGTTCTTCCTAAAGATAAGGGTTTCATGCAAGAAATTCATAAAAGCTACATTTTTTTATCAAGAAAGAGAAGATAGAATCACGTATATAATTTTGGTGATGCTATATTTTAAAGGTTTTCCCTAGGGAAAGAAATATTGGCTAATAAAATGGATCAATTAATCCATACCATTCAAGGTATGAATGTGGAAGGATCTCTTTAAAGGAAGTCAATAATACTTAACCTGTCTAAAGTGGACAACTTTGTTACATAGTATGAGGAGTATAGGGATATTCCAGAGAATATTCGTGATGCTATGTCATTTTCTAAGTTCATGGGAGTAAGCAAGGGAAGATCACAGCCCAATCCTAAAGTCACGAGATACATAAGAAGAAAAAAATAAAATTATATCTACAAGAGGGATTTGAATTGGAGTCCTAATAAGACCTTATTGAATAAAATGGAAAGGTGTGACTAGATGAAGAACTAAAATGAGTTTTTAATGCAACAATATCTCTACGTAAATAGGTAGAAGTACCTATTAGTTTCCCTAAGGATGAGCCCTTGACTAATTTTTAGAACAACAATATGGAGGGCCAATGGTTTGATGAAATCTCAAGCACGAGCCTAGGGAAGAGGAGGAATTCATGAAGCACAAGTTAAAAGGCAACAATCCTTTGATATTTAATGATGATTCATTGATTTATAATGGTGGCATGTTTTTAAAAAATGGAGAAGAAAAACATATTTGCATGAAGTAAATGAGGATGAAATTATGGAAAGGTATGTCCATGAAGGAAGGGCACTTTCGCTTCTTCATAATTACTTTCAATTGTCTAGAATTTCCCAAACAACAGCTTAATGAGGGCTATATTGAGGAGTTTATAACCTTGGAGAGAGTTCTCAAGACGTTCTAAATAAGTACCAACAAAATAAGGGTGATCTTCTTTTTGGTAGCCCAATATATGATAGAAATGATCACATTTTATCTCATCCTATGTTGTTGTTATACTTGTGTCACTATGGGAAGCTTGTCAAAAATAATGATCATATGTCATGTTTGATACCACATATTATAATGGGTGATAATGTGAAGAACTCATTGAGTAACATAGGGCACACAAATATTTTATCGCAAGTTCAAGATTACGTGAACATACACTTTGGTTTTAGGTTGATCCTTTGAGTTACAAGAAAGAGGAAGTCCTTGTTGAAATCAATATTGCTATAGGTAAGATGATGAAATATTTTTCCAATAACCCTATTATTCTAAGCTAAAATAGTAAAATTTTGAATGCATTAGAATTTTGGGAATATAGAAATACAATAACTACAATAAATCATTACCTTAAACACATAACACATCTAAATGAACTTTAAACCAAATTATCCATTTAAATAGTTATACAATTCATTTGAATACATAATATATGAAATGAAGATAACTAATGAAAATACAAGAAAAAAATCCCCCTCCTTGGTTTCCCTTACTCCCCCTTATATTTAGTGTATAAATAATTAAGAATGCTCAACAAAAGTATTCAATAAATCCACTTATTTTAACTTAATGTCTTACAAATAGAGTATCATATATCTATTAATAAAATGGCTTCCTCTTTTAGAGTTTACAATGAAGTGTTTATAAGTTACTTGGAGTTTGAAGCATTGATTCCCATGAATGCAAAACTAACTTCTACATTCACAATGACTTATTGAATGCAAGTCCTATTGAAACTTAGATATGGATCTGAAAATTTTAATTGAAAAATAAATGCCATTATATCTATCATATTACAAAGTGACTATGAATTATTTAATTTGAAAGTTTCATTAGGACTCTTCTCTTGAAAGGTGTGGGAGTTTCCTTTTATTCTTTATTGAATACTGCTTCTATGACACTAGACTACCATATGTTGCATTGAAGAACATTTCTTCATTATCTATAAAATCCTTTTCACTCTCCTAATATGTGGGTAGGTTTGATAGTTGGATGCCAAAGTGGAGAATCCCCCACCCGTGGATCATATTTTGATCCTAGAAGAAGAATCCCTATGTTTTCTTCAAAATTCATGCACTTTTCTTGGGAGTCCTGCACTTTCTTAAGAAGTCCCACACTTTTCTCCTTTTAGTCCAAAGCTAATACATGAAGTCCAAGCTCATGTATCGGTCAAAATTAAGGCCTTTGATCAACTTATTATTTTTTAAAACTATTATTTCTTTATTTTTACATAACAAAAATATTTTCCAAAAAAATGGTTAGGATTTAGACAATAAACAAGTCATAATTATCAAGGTTAATTCATCATACATGTACCATACTTAATCTTTACAAAAGATAAATATACTTACACTCATGATTAAATACATTCCAAAATTACTCAAAATTGATTAATCAAACCTTATTAGAATGATATAATTCAATTCTCATCGGGATGTTTTTCATATGTTAGCACTACATTCTTATGTCTTCGAAGTCATCTGAAACTCACATCTATAATCATAATTGTGAAACCTAGTTTCCTACACCAACACTTAGATTTACATTAGATACAAAACATAAGTCGGTGCTTGAGTTGGATTTACCTCTCTGGTCGGTCAATCTTGGTTTATTTAAACTAAGAATTGTGCTACATTTCAAACTCCATTTATTTCTCCTAGTTCTTGTGTAAGAGTACATACAAATCTAGATCCCTTTTCCTAGGTTTTCCTTAGTTTCTCAACATAAATATTGGGCTAACTAATAGACATGATTTAATTTATATGGAATTTGAAAAGTCACATGGCGATGAGATGAAAATTCACATGGGGAGAGAGGAAGAGACAATTTGTAAGCTATAAATTGGAATGGATTCTCCATTTCAAAAGGTTGGTAAATTTTTATTGTTGTAAGTCATTGGATTCAATTACTACTACAAGAAATACAAGCTAAATTTATTCTATCTCCTTGGCTATGTTCTCCATTCCCTCTACTTTCTAATTCTACAAGCATTTTAATCTTGTACCACCAAGAAGAAATTTGTGTCATTGATTAAAGAATTTATAGAAATTTGTGTCTCGATTTCATAGAATTACTCGTTTACATGGTCAAAATATTCTAATTTAATGCAGACCTACTCGCTGTTGTTTATGATAATATACTACTTCCTACTCACAACATTAACCCTCTCTCTCTATTTCTCCTACTCCTCTTTACCTCTCTTCAAAGAAAATTCCTCCCTTATACACTATACAAGCACTTTGTCACAAGTTTAGTGGAGTATTCATGTGTGATCCTCAGCCTAATGGCTGCCCCATAGTTTTAGTTAGTTTACATTCAATAATGGGAGTCTCCTTGTACCCAAAAAGAGGGGCTTAGCCCCATGACCATTATCAGAAAACCAATAATATGTATTGTAACATTTTTTTATACCAACAAGAAACTACTAATTTTGTTTTAATTTTCTTTGGTCTACCTCTAGCCGAGACTCGGCCAATGTAATTCACTTTCTTCTCTAAGGAATCTAACCTTAAATAAATATAAAGAATGTTTTTAGAGGGAGAATCATGGGATGGTTTGGTGTTCTATGTAGTTTATTGAGATGGAAGACAATCGGGCGCTCATACAAAATTGTATCTAGAGATCAAAATGGAAGAGGTTAGACATAAGTGGGAACATTTATAGTAGAAAATGCTCATAAAAATATTTCAAGATGACCGTAGGAATTTGAATATTTGAGGGTAAAAATGGTGGAGGATTAGGTGAAAATATCTGAAGCTATTAAACATTTTGGATATCTTTTCCATGAAACATTACCTAATTATTTTTGGAGTTACATGCTTGACACATGAGCACTCGGAGTGAAATGCTTGTCATATATATTCATATATATATATATATTGAGCCCACATGGGGCGTATTGTTACTAATCCTACATCATTTATTTCATAGGCCCATATGGGGAAACTTATTCACAACTCACACTTCCAAGGTTATATCTTTATTTATGATACATAAGTTATTTCATCACATAATTCCTTTATTTTGAGATGTGAGCTTCATTATCAAATCTCAAAAGGAGGGCATAGATCACATTCATTATATTCATAAACATGTCTTTGGGGTATGTTCATTATCATATCAAAATTTTAGTAACTCAAATTATATTTCAATTTGATTTCATTGGGATGATAGTTTTACAATGAGTGATTTATTCATGATGTTATTTAGACATATTTAGAATTTCTAAAAATGTACTTAGAATTTTTCAAGACTCGTATATAAGTTTCAAGACCCAAGTCTAGCGAGGAGCCTAACCATTTTTGAAATAAATTAGGTATTATATTTCCTTATCTTTATGTTTATGCATAATATTATTACCTAGTGCACACTCATGCGTGTGTAGAAAAAAAGGAATATTTTTAATAAATTCCTGGGTATATTGAATTTTTATGTAGAGATTCATGTGGAAAAAAATTAGATCCATACCATGTATTCTCTTATTTTTATATGTATACATGCACATACATGTATAAAGGCTCATATGGATTTATTAGTTATCAAATTGCATGATTGTAGTGTCTTTTTGTACTTGTCCATTATTAATCAAAATTAGGTGTTATTGACACATTTGTTAATTCTTATATTCTTTCTCTTTGTTTTCCTCTATAGTCCTATTATCTTTTCTCTTCGTCTACCTCAAACTCTATACCAATAGCATCCCCAATGCTCATGAATTTATCAAGAGCGTCCCCAACATTCATGGTCCCTTCATGTGTCCCTTTTGACCAAACAAGATATGTGTCCTTATATTCACACTTTTCCCTTTTTGACTATTAAATGTTTATTTGGATATAAATAAGTTCCTAATTTGCATTAAAATTATGTATAAATGCATAATAATTTTATTTCATTTCACATGAAGGCTAACCAAGATGAACAATAACAATTCTCATACAAAATTTATTGATCACTGTATGCATTTTAAAAATAATAAGTTATCATTAGAGTATTCATTATCGAATCACGTAAGTTTATACTAGAGAAATCACTAGGAAGGCATCTCTCTCCCCCCTCACTCTCGCCCTCCCTCTCTCCTCACTCTCCCTCTCTCTCTACATATCCTTCTATGTTGATCTTTCTCTCTCTCTCACAATCTTTCACTCTTGCTCTCTCTACCCGTTACTCTATCTTTCCCTCTATTTTTCCATTTTCCTCTCCCTCTTGCTCCCTTTCCATATCCTTCTCGCTCCGGTGATCTAAAAATCAATTTTAACTAGCAATTGTGCACACACTTAACTTTGCTTTGTATTGATTTTTGATATAAAAATTGACTATTATATCCTTTTGTATTTTTAATAAAAGAATTAAAACTGAAATTACTATGTAAAAACAGAAAATAAAGAGATGAATCACCAGCAATTTGACACAAGAATTGATAACGGAGTTCGGCACTTGTGGCCTATGTCTCCGGGTCCGATTGAATGGGACTGATCTATTAAAATCTTGAAAATAAATATTTACAAATATTTCTACAAGAATCTAATCTTCTCATCACATTCCTCTACCAAAAATAATAGGAGTCACTTTTTACTTCATCTCAAAATTCCATCCCTAGCTCAAGTTATGAGAAAAACAATAACACAGTCACTTTCCCGTGTCTATACTAATAAAACATAGCTCCTTTTATAACACTTCACAGCTCCGGGTACAATGGTTGGGCACTTATCCTTTTACCCAAGCAGCCCAGGTTCAAATCCCACTCCATGTGGGGCGCATTTTCCATAGGGATAAGATCCCACATTTGTTGGGCATGAAAATAGGAAGGCATTTATATAGGTGGCTATTGTATGTTGTTAATAGCTTAAGAGCTATCTTATCCCCAAGGATGGGGCGCTCAATGTGGGTGATTGGAGAGATAAGGGGTGTGACATGGCAGGTATTTGTGCATGGATATTTTAATAAATGGCTGTTTGGAAAATGTCCATTGAAATATAAGGATAATAGTTGGCAAATTTAATTGGAAATTAAATAATGTGGCCAATGTGGAGTAATAAATGGGTGTGGCTAAATTTTTAATATTGTTATTTATTTATTTTCCATATTGCCACGTGTCATATTTTCATTGGTCCACTTGACGAGCGTGCACGTGTTCAACCTATGCATAATCCCCAAAATTTGCCAGTTACCCAAAAATTTCAGCGAGCCATAACTTTTGCATACAAGCTCTGTTTTCTGCAAATGAGATATCGACAAAATTGTCTAATTTTTCTCCATGCCATGGAAATGAATGTAAATAATTCTGAAAATATATTAGATCGATGTTTCTCTCGTGAGGATCCTCTAGATCATTCCTCCCACTGAGAAACTTTTGGACCCCAAAAGTCAACTTAATTGGTGAATATGTGAGGGTATTTCTCCCTCACCTTTCCGGTTTCCATCTATTTAGTCTTGTTTAGATGAATGCCTTTAAACCCAATACGAAGATACTCAATATCACCCCTTCATGAAGTTCTGACCTTCCTATCCAAAATGATTTCTTCCTACAACTCATCAAGATACTCAGAAGTAAAATCATAAATGGAAGGCATTATGTTAGCATCATCATGATCAACAATCATAGGCGGTTCATACAATCTTAAATTCTCAACATTTACAACTGAGTAGATTTGCATATATGGAGGTAAATCTAACCGGAAAGCATTGTTACAAAATTTTTCCAATATTTGGAATGGACCATACCATATAGGTTTCAATTTTTTACCTTCACCTATCAGTCTTTCCCTACTGATGTGAAGCCAAATTTAATCACCAACTTTGAACTTGTGATTAGTTCTATGTTTATCATGCCTGGCTTTGTACTTAGCTTGAATTTTCTCCAATTGTTCATGGACATACTGATGAACTTGTTGAATTCTCTAAACAAATCTTTTAGCCCTGTCAGAATCACTTGAACCATTAACAATAGTTTCATGTCCATAATATACATCTAAAGGAGAATTAGGTAGATATCCAAAAAAATTCTCAAATGGAGACTTCAAAGTAGAAGAATGTAAGGCATGATTATAAGCATGTTGCACATAGTATAGATGTTCATCCCATAACTTAGGATGTTTGCCACAATAGCCCCTAAGCAAATGTACTACTGTGTGGTTTACAACCTCTGTTTGACCATCGTCTATGGATGAAAAGTAGTTCTCTTTTTCAATTTTGTGTCCATTAACCCCCAAAATGTTGACCAAAATTCCCAAGAAATCTAGAATCCCGATCAGATATAATTGAAGTAGGTAATCCAAAATGAACCCAAATAAATTGAAAAAACAAATGTGCAGTTCCCTCACCAATTATTTGTTTAGTACATGGAACCAACACACACATTTTGCTAAATCTATCCACTACCACATATAAGTAATCATGTTTCTTTTGTGTCATGGGAAATCCTCCTACAAAGTCCATGGAAACAATTTCCCAAGGCCTTGTCGGAATAGGAAGAGGAGTGTAAAGTCCTAATTTCTTGTTACTTGCTTTGTTTGTGGCACAAAGAACACATCCCTTAATATATCTATTTACATGTTCATGCATTCTAGGCCAATAACAATATTTCGTAAATGTGCAACCTGTCTCGACTAACACCAAAATTCCCCGAAATAAGAGAAGTATGTGCTTCCCTAATCATATGCACACGTTCATTTTCTAGAATACAAAGTTTACCAGAATGATATAACAATCCTTCATGCAAATGATAATATTTTTCTCCTACTTGTTTCCCACTTACTAGATTCTCATACACTTCTCTAAAATCAACATCATTAACATATTGCTCCTTGTAGCTAACATGAGCCAAATAACTATGCTACAAAAGGATAGATGCTACTACCACCGGTGGTCTAGATACCATATCGACAACATTGTTTTGAATACCTTTTTTATACCTTATTATAAGATGAAATTGTTGCAAAAGTCCCATCCACCTCCGAAATGTCTAGAATGGTGCAATTTGGTTTGTGTTTATAAGTACTTGAAGTGGTTGATGGTCAATATGTATGATTGTTTCTTTTCCCATTAAATAATGCTTCCAATTTTTAACACTTTGAACCGAAGCATACAACTCTTTATCATAAGTTGGATGGTTTCTTACCGTGTTGTAAAGGTTTATGAATGTTAACACACTTGTCGTTTGTTACGCATCAAAATCGCCCCCATTGTGTAGTCACTAGCATCTGTCTCAATCTCAAATGAATGCTACAAATCTGAAGTGCCAAGATCGGAGCGATACTTATCTTCTCTTTCAGTGTATCAAAGGCTTTCTGTTGCTTTCCTCCCCACTGAAAGACTTGTTTAATACTTTTCTAAGCATGTAAAGGAGATGCAATATATGAGAAGTTACCAATAAATTTTCTCAAGTACTGAACTACACCTAGAAAACTCCTAACTTCTGTCACATTAGTGGGTCTAAGCCATTTCACAATAACCTTTATTTTTGTAGGATCAATTCTCAATTCACCATTTCCTACAATATAACCCAAGTAAATTAAAGATGTTTTTCCAAATTCACATTTTGATATCTTCAAATACAATTTCTCTCTCCTTAGTGCACCTAAGACTTTTTGGATGTGTTTAACATGTTCATCCCATGATTTATTGAAAATAAGAATATCATCTAAGTAGAAAATAACAAAATTATCAATGAATGGTCTAAAGATATCATTCATAACTCTCATGAATGTTGTTGGTGCATTGCACAAACCAAAAGGCATCACTAACCATTCAAACAATCCATGTTTCATTTTAAAAGTAGTTTTCCAAACATCACCTTCTAGTAATTCTTACTTGGTGATAACCACTTCTTAAGTCTAACTTAGTGAAATAAATTGCACTCTTTAATTGATCTAGTAAATCATCTATTCTAGGAAGAGGGTAACGATTATTTATAGTAATCTTGTTTAAAGCATGAAAATCAACAAACATTCTCCAAGTGCCATCCTTATTAGGAACCAAAATAATTGGTGAACCACATGGGGATGTACTTGGATGAATTATACCTTGAGCCAAAATTTCCATTACATGTCTCTTGATTTCCTCATTCTCTACTACGACAACCTATACAATTCGATATTGGGAAGAGGTGCATCTTAAAACAATCAGATCTCATGTTGAACCCCTCTTTTGGGAGGTAGACCTTGTGGATCCTGAAAAAATCATCAAAATCAGAAACAATTTTTACTAATTTGTCCTTATGTTTCAGATCACAAGTCTCAAAAGCCATCTCATGTTCTTTGTCTTTGGCTTTGACCACTATGAGCACAAAAATTTTGCTTGAACTTACTAGCCTTTTCATTTGACCTGCAGTTACCAAGGATAGATTATTCTTTTCATGGCAAGCTCTAACAATAAACTCAATTCCATCCTTTAAAAGAAAATATTTATTTTCTTCCTTATATAAGATTGCTTTATGATCATACAAATAAGGACTTCCCAAAACCACCCCACAAATATCCAAAGGAACTACATCCAATTCAACCTCATCTATAAACTTGTCTATAATGGCAAATATGAAAGTACAAGTTTTAGTTACCTGTAGTTTTACATCATCACAAACCCAGCCCAAAGGATAAGGCTTAGGATGTGGATTAGTTTTGAGTCCCAATTTCTTTACAACCTCCTCAGAAATCGGATTTGCTTGAGATCCACTATAAAAAAGAGTATCAATTTTCGTATGTTTTGAAATCACTCTAATGTGGAAAGCTCATTCCTTTTCTTATCATCATGTATAGTTTGTTTACTAGAAGAAGATGCAACATTTGTAGTACTATTGTTGGAAATTGAAAGTTTTGATTTACCTTGAAAACTCATAAATTGTGATCATGGTTTCATCACCTGAATCTGACCCAAGATCATGAACTGTAGTGTTTATTTTCTTTTCCTTTCCTTTCTTAACCATCCATTTAGGTTTCAATTCAGGATGTAATTTTCAACATTTAGACTCATCATGGTTCTTTTTACAATGATTACAAAATGGTTTTTCATCTTCCTTCTTAACAGTAGAGTTTGTCTTATGCTTACCCTTTCCTTTTCCTTGTTCTTTTGAACCTTTTCCTTTAAATTGCTTGTTCTTTTGATTAAAATAAGAGAAAGAGGACTCCTTTGTCATTTTCCCTCATGCTTCCAAATGGGTTGCTTGAACACATACTTGCATCAAGATTAGTAGGACCTAAAACAAGTATCATATGCCTTAGATAACTATGCAATCCACCAATATATTTAAGTAGTGTTTCTTCTGTGTTTAGGGAAATTCCTAGAATTAGAGCCCTTTTACTAAATTCTTGTGTGTATTCTTGAACACTTTGTCCCTTAGTTTGTCTTAATGTTTTCCAATCCATCATAGCTTGTTGCTTATACCCAAGAGGATAAATTTTTTTCCTAAGATTTGAAACAAATTCAGACCAAGAAGTGATTTCTATACCTTTGGTTTCTTCCACTTCTCGAAGCTTACTCTCCCACCAAATTAGTGTTGTGCCACCCATTCGAAAATTTTCCAAATGAATATTTGCTTCATCATCAAAAATCTGAACCACCGTAATATACTTCTATCCGCTTGACCCAGTTATCCAACATCTCTCGCATTTAGCTCTCCAATATACATAGGCAATTCAAACTTGATATCTAACTTTAATGAAAGAAAATCAGATTTCAAAGGGTCTCTTTTAGGATTATTAGAACTAGAGATTTCTTCTTTCTTACATTCTCTAGTTTCCTTTTCCTTTTTCTATCTTGGTACATTTCTTCCACCATTTCCTTCATCTGTAGGAATGATTGATGAAATTTTTCTTCCTCTCGATCCACCATTATAGGACTTCGAGATCGTCTCTGGTACCAATTTTGGGATCTCCTTCAACTAAATATCCTTCACCCTTCTTAGATCGAGACCTTGTTAACATCCAACACACAACTTGCAATCCAAAACTATTAATCTGAACCAAAAATCAGTCAAAACCAGCTCGATACAAAGATCTAAAAATCAATCAGAATTAGCAATTGTGCACACACTTAACTTTGCTTTGTATTGATTTTTGATTTAAAAATTGACTATTATATCCTTTTGTATTTACAATAAAATAATTAAAACTGAAATTACTATGTAAAAACATAAAATAAAGAATAAAGAGATGAATCTTATTTCTCAAATTGGTGATCTGCAATTTCTTCCCCTTGGTTGAATGTTTCAAAATTCCCATAAACTTGTTGTTCTACCCTGGTTTAAAAAAAAATCCATGTGTGCTCTTATTTGTGCCCTAGGTTTTTCCAATTTTTGGCTGTGTCATTTTCCCTTTGCCAAATCATGAAAAAATTGAAATTGATCAAATCTAAATTGTATGGGTTAATTTCCCAATCCCAAGGTTGAAAATAATGTCAAAACATGATTCAGTTGATTTAAAATCAAAAAATTTGCAATCCTTGTTGAAAAATTTGATTTCTAGGGCATCCTTTAAATTTTCACGATTTGATGGTCATATGGGTGTCGTTTTCCCATCAAATTTATCATCATAAGGTAATGGCAACGTGGCGGGTTCCTATTGGCCGGGGGTGTTGGAAATATTTCTAACTTATCATTTTTTGAAATTTTGGCAAAAGGAAAATTTTGATCCATGGCTCCACCTTCTGCAATGAAGTGCCTACGTGGCACATTTTGATTGGCTAGGGGATTGGGGTGGCAGGATTTCCTTAGGAAATTTTGCTTTCATTATGCAAAATTTTCAAAATCAAATTTTGGCCCAAAGGCCCATGAATAGGGAGAGGACACGTGGCATGGAGGGCATGCGGATGGCGGAGGGACTTGGAGAATTTTGATGTTTTTGGCTCAAAATGATGAAGTGAATTTTTGGCCCGAAAGCCCTCGGAAAATCATCGGTGGACACGTGTCCAGGAAAGGATAGGATGGGGCAGTGGGTTTTGCAATGACTTTGAAGTTTTTAACTTCAAATGGTAAAAATCAAAGTTTGGGCTGAAGCTCCATGATAAGTCAGGAAGTGACACGTGTCCAAGAAAAAAAATGGAGGTGGAGGTTCGGACCTCGGGGGACAAGAGTAAAATTTTGCCTTTTTGGCAAAAGGAGCTAAAGTGTAAATGGGAAGCGTGCCTCCATAGCCTATCCATGATGGACACATGGCACATTCTAAGAAGTCAAAGGAAGAGCGTGGGCCCACGGTAAGTTTTAAATTTTTCAAATTTTGCAGGAAGGTTTGAAGGTAGAATAGGAGGCTTGGCCCCGGTGAATCGGAGAGTGCCACGTGGCGGGAAGAGAGATCGGGCTTTCGGGCCCATGGAGGTTTTGTGGAAAAATTTCCTTTTTCAAAAAAGTGGAAAAATTGATAGAATTGGTCCATGGTTTTCAATGGGACCCACCTTATGGACACGTGGCGGGTCCAGGGAGAAGCGGGGAAATTTTGCAAAATTTTCCAAATTTTCAAAAGGTCACAAATGCATTTTTAAAGGCATGGGCCCGATCTAATCATTTTTGACACATGTCCCACCTTATCCAAAGTTTAAAAAGGTAATATTGAGCTTATTTTTAAATGGCATTTTCCACGTGGAGGGCTGATATTAAAAGGTGGATGAGATCGATAGTTATTGTGCATTCATTTGTTTGGGCCATGCATGGAGCTCCAAGAAGCTTGGAATCATGATTTCTTCATCAAATTTCATCAAATATTATATGATTTTGTGTCGTCTTGGCCTTTTGAGAACATTGGCATCATTTTCATGACCTAATTCTTTGATCTATGGTGTTTTTGATGTAATTTTGGCTCAGGCCTGAAAAAAAAATGAAATGTCAACATCAAAAGTTGCAGAGGTAAAATTGAAAAGGGGAAAAGGTAAAAATGATGAATGAAAGATGCTTGCATGCCTGAATGATAAAAACATGCCCTTGGGGTGGATAATGATCCAAATTTGTGTAATGATTTAACTTTTTGTGCATACCTGGCAACCTGCGAGTTGTTTTTCCATTTGGTGTCATTGTCATTAAATCATGAGGTTTTTGTGACAAATTTGATCCCATAGCATATTATTTTCTTGGGAAGGAAGAATCCAATGTGGCATGAGGTATATAATGCATTTTGGAGAAATTGTAAAGGTCGGGAGTTGAAAATCACGAGCAAATTTTGAGAAAAAGCTCATTTTCTGAAAAATCCACCAAAGAACCAGGTTAATGTCTCATGTGTTGGAAAATTCATGTATGTGGGTTGGTTACAAGTGTATAGCCACCACACAGCTCTGAGATTGTTCATGTAACTCTCCCCTTTGTTGAATCTAACAAGTTTTGAATTAAATCTGTGTTTTTCTTTGGGCAATATGATGTTTGTTATCAATTTTAAATGCCTGTAAATAAATTTTATTGTTCTTGTTGCAATCTTGCATTGAAAATCTTTAGAAGTCACACAGATCTCCATTTCTGGTTGATAGTTTAGTGGCATTTGCAATCTCATACTCAGAAGAGCCTTCATCTGATAAGGAGATAAACAAATTTAAAATCACTTTACCTTCCTTGACTGTAGAGATTTCTTGTAAGCCTTTGGGGGTACCTTAGGCATGGTTTGATCATGGATTTTTGTGTTTAATTGAGTTCTTTACTTCAAGATTTTGTGGTGAGTTCTCAAATATTGTGTGAAGAGTGCAACCTGGGCTTCCATTTGTGCCTCTTTTGGTTGAAAGAACATCCTGATTATTTTAGGCATTTCATCTGATAGTTGTTCAAGTATTGTACAGATTGTCAAAGATCTTGATCTATCCCAGTTTGTCTTATCAATCCCCCACCAAAAATCATCTAAACAACAAAGATCCTATCATGTACTATCCCTAATTTGCATTTGTATACCCATAGAAGATCAAAATCTATTTGCAAAAGTATGCATAACAGATCAGGATTTCCAATGTCTCTAGTAACCTTTGCCTTGTTTTGAGAACATACCCATGTTTTGAGAAGTGACAACTTGTGAGAGTTCAGATCTGGGGTGTTGATCATGTTTTCATCAAGGTCTCCATCATAGAATTTCAAGCAAAGAGAAGGACATCTTCATCTCCTTCACCATTACAAGGTTACAAAATAGGTCCTCTTACCTTGGTTGCAAGGCACAACCTAAAATAGCTAGGACAAGATCAAGTCCTATTGGAGTGCTATCCATTTCTCCACAAACTTGAGTGCTAGCTAGACCATATCCCCAGCTACCAATGACATACAACATGGTCTAATCTATCTTTAAGCTCCATGACATATCTATGGTGCTGCTTATACTGAAAAGGAGAAAAATTTGGATACCAACATGAGTGGCGCCATTGTTGGGGACTTCTTGGAATTTCTTGGTGTTTTTGAAGTGTTTGAGGAGTTTGAGAATTTGTGTATTCAAGTATTTGAGCTGCTACATTGTTAAAATATCATCCTATGCTTTAGATCTACAAGTTTTAAGCAAATTTTTCAAGCCATTTTGTGCCATTTTTCATTTCCCAGTAGTTTACATACACTTTGGTTGCATTGTGATTGATTGATCTAAGAAGAATAAGGTCTGATTTATAAGGCTTTGCAAGGTTTTTTCAGTACTAGAAAACATTTGATAGAATTATTTTAGTGCATTCTTGCACAACTAAGGTGAAATTCCTTAGTGGCGACTCCATGCTTGATTTGAATTTGGAAATACCAATGTCTTAAGCTTTCTGTCATTTATTTTTGTGTTGTTGATCTCTGCAAAACTGGAGGGAAGAAGATCTCTCTTCCTTAAAGACTCTACTAAGAAATTGTTCTCAGATTCAAGAAATTCAGAGTTGGAAGGGAGAAGAGTTTGGAAAGTGGTTAAAGGTCAGACATCAGGCAAAGATATAGCCATTGGTGAGAGAGATCAGCCTTTGGTAGAGGACTATCACTCTTCTTCAAGTGATTCTGATTCAAGCAATCCTCTCATAAACTTGTTTGCCTCAGCTAGTGAAGGTCCTTTCTGCTGTACATGGTAAGTTCCTTCTCCAATCTACACCTCTGTGTTTTAATTTGAGTAAAACTTTCCAAGAAAATCAGCACTTAGAGGATACCAGTCTTGTGAATCACATTCTTGAGCCCCAAAGATATAACACTCCTCATCAACTTGTCTCACCTCCAAGATCACCCCCACCAAACAATATGGCTCAGCCTAGACCTCCATTTTTGTTAACACCTTTGGTCCTATAAATTTTAGAGGAATGGATGGTTACCCAAATGTTGTCCCACAAGATGTCAGAAATAGGTTGCCAAAATTCCAGGGTAACAATGTTATTACTGGTGATCAACATCTCAAACTTTTTGATAATATGATGGAAGATTTTGAGATAGAGTTTGAAGATGTGTATATTAAGTTATTTATTCATACACTAGAAGAAGATATGCTAGGGATTGGTACAAGGCTCTACCTGATAATTCTATTGATTCATGGACTGAAATGAAAAATGCATTTAGGTTGCAATATGGTGACAGGACTGATCCTAGATTTCTTTTATCTGAGTTTGAGAATATCAAGAAGAACCCTAATGAATCAGTCCATGACTTCAACACAAGGTTCAACAAAACTTTGAGAAGGCTTCCTGTTGGTTTGAGGCCTTGTGATGAATCTTGTTTAATCAAATATGTAGATGCATTTGATAAAAAGGCAGCCTATTACCTAAGAGACAAGAACCCAACCAATCTAAGACAAGCTTTCACCATGGCACTTCAAATTGAGAACAATATCAAGGCTGTTGGGAAACCTCTTAAGAGAGATGGTGTAAAATTGATAAACCCTGAAAAACCTCAAGCTAGCAAAGGTGCTGATTTAGAAGAGGTTGTGAAGACTTTGGTAGGGGGCTGTCAAGAAATCTCATACAAGTTGGCAAGAGCTGAGAAGGGAATTGGGCAGACTTCACAAGGTCAGCCTAGGCAGCAGGCACAAGATAGATTTGGCAATCACCATAGGAATGAGCAGAGGTTTGATGACAAGGGTAAAGGGCCTATTGGATCTACAAATAGACAACCCAAACACATGAAAATAGATTGGTTCCTAACCCTCTAACTAGGGGTTGTTGTTTGTTGATGAAGTTGTTGATATGGATTGGTGTGATAGATGTTTTCTTCCTCATCCTCCATGTGAAGTGGACCAACAAGTTGATGAAGCTGATAATGAGGATGGAACTGATGATGATATTTGCATGGTGGGCTGTTCTTCAAGCTCACAAGGAGGAGCAACATCTACTGAAGTAATAAGTGCTAGGACTGCTACTACCTTTTGGGATTGCATCAAATGGTACAAGTCTTTCTCCCCCTCATGCTCTTGAAGTTGATGTAGTGCAAGATTTTGAAATTCCTAACAATGACTTTGAATACTTGAGAGCTTTGATGATTAAGAAGTATGATGGTGGTATCCCTTCGGAGGAAGATAGACAATTGTTGATGAATGTTGTTGTAGCTCAAGAGAAGGACTATAACACTAGAAGAAAAGTTGTTAAGGGAGTTGGGCCTCAAGCCAAACCTAAAACACCCTTGCTCACAAGCATTCCAAAAGAAGCTCCTAGGAAAGAAACACTTGCTAGAAGCTCTACTGTCCCGAGAAAAATTACAGTCCTCATCATGCCCAAGCTACCAAGAATCCTTTGCCATCTGATGAATCTTCTTGTATCCCTTCCAATGTATGTTTTTTTACAAAGAGTGTCCCCTATGACATAGCCCAGGTATTGAGCCAAATTAAAGTGAGTGTTCCAATCATTGAGTTGCTTAGAATTCTGAGCATAAGAAGAGAGCATTTGAGTACTTGGGATTGAAAGAAGAGAAGATCACCCCAAGCAGAAATGTAAATGTTGTTGAGACTCCTCTTCAAATCATTGTTGACCTTGAAACACCACCAGTACTAGAAGATCTTGGAGAGACACCTGAGGTATATTTGGGGACATCCTTGGTTGATTCCCAATTGAATGTTGATCCATTCTTTACAACTTTTCATAAAAGATAGGCTACTTCACAATTGTATGTTTGATTCCGGTGCATCATGTAATGTCATGCCTCTAGAAGTCATGAATGAGTTGGATATCAAGGTGAAAGCTACCTATGGGAAGTGTACTACCATGGATTCAAGGGAAGTGCCGGTGGTTGGTTGTGTGAAGGGTTTGGTAGTGCAACTTGCAGCCTATCCGGTAAGAATTTGAAACTTGATGTTGTAATTGTTGACTGCCCTACCAAATGGGGTATGATTTTGTCAAGAAAATGGGCTATAAGTGTTGGTGGCAGTGTTTATATGGATATGTCTTTTGCCACCATTCCCATTGAAGGTAGCCTTGTCAAACTTTATGGTGAAAAGAAGATGTTGCACCTAATTGAAGATCCCAACAATGCTTCCTATGAAGTGTTGTTTGCTGATGTAGATGCTGAGAATTTCATTGGTTTTGCTGATGGAAAAGAACACAAGATGGACAGATCAAAGTGCCTTGATATGGTAGGTTCTCCTTGGACCTTGCTATTTGATGGAGCTTGCTCCAAATTTGGAAATGGTGCTGGTATAGTTATGCTTTCTCCTAGTTTGGAAGAGTTTGCTTTTTCCTTCAAACTTAATTTTGAATGCACTAACAACGTTGCTGAGTATGAGGCATTGTTGTTGGGGTTAAGGATTGCATGGAAGTATGGAGTGAAAGATATTGTTGCAAAAGGAGACTCAGAGCTGGTTGTCAAACAAATAAGAAAATTGTATGCTACAAAAAATCAGCGTATGAAACAATATAAGCATGCAGTTTGGGATCTAATTGAAATGTTTGATTCCTTTAACATTGTTTACCATGATAGAGGTCTTAATGCTGCTGCTGATAAGTTGGCAGTGTTGGGTTCTAGATTTGAAAATTGCACCATTTCACCTTATTGTGAATACAACATTGAAGTGTTGACTAGGCCAGTTGTCCCTGATAATGTGAAACATTGGAAAGTCTTTAACAATGATGCTCAAGTGCTAAGGTTCTTACAAAACCAGGGTGAGTTTGCAAATCAGAATATTGATTGGGAGCCAATGGTATGCATGAATGAAGGAAGAGAAACTTTGTTTGGAAAAGATATCATCCAATTGAAAACAAACACCATTCCTAGAGGTCTTGTTGCACTTGAGTCAAATTTTAACAATGTTGATTGCATCATAAATAGAAACATGTCTACTTCAAGGGATGTGGAAGAGCATGACTTGGGAACAAAGGAAAAACCAAGGAAGGTTTGGTTGGGCAGAAATTTAAGTAAAGAAGAAAAATAGTCCTATGCCCAACTCTTGAAAAATATCAAGACTTGCCTTGCTTGGTCCTATTCAGAGCTGAAAGCATACAAGGAAGATTTATTTCAGCATGAGATCCCTCTTGAAACAAATGCCAAACCATTTAGATAGAGGAAAAGGCCAATTAATCCACTTCTCTCCATGAAAATGCAAGAGGAGTTAAGGAAGTTGAGAGATGGAGGTATTATTCAGCCCACTAGATATTCATCTTGGGTTGCAAACCTTGTGCCAGTTAGAAAGAAGAATGGAGACATCAGACTTTGTGTGGATTTTAGAAATCTAAATAAAGCATCCATGAAGGAAAACTATCCCTTGCCAAATATGGAAAATATGTTGCAGCTTGTGACAGGGTCTGAATTGCTTTCTACATTGGATGGTTTCTCTGGATATAATCAAGTGGTAGTTAAAGAATCAGAAAGACTTAAGACAACATTCACTACTCCTTGGGGACATATGTTTTTGTTAGGATGCCCTTTGGTTTGATGAATGTTGGTGCCACTTTTTAAAGAGCAATGGATGTTGCTTTTGCTGGTTACATCAATGAGTTCATTGCATTTTACCAAGATGATGTGACTGTATTTTCAAGGCAGAGAGGTGATCATTTGCAGCACTTGGAGAAGATGCTGATCAGATGTAGGGAGTATGGAATTTCTCTTAATCCAAGAAGTGTCATTTTGGTGTGCAAAAGGCCAAGATGCTTGGTCACATTGTGTCAAAAGATGGTGTTATGATAGACCTTGAGAGAGTGGAAGCAATCAGCAAGGTACCTATCCCAAGAACCAAGAAAGGCATCCAGTCTTTCTTTGGTCAGATTAATTTTATTAGAAGGTTTGTTTCCAACTTTGTTGAGTTGACTCTTCCAATCACAAGCATGCTAAAGAAGGACCAAGTTATCAAATGGGAGGAGGCTACCATTCAAGATTTTGAAGGAATTAAGGATGCACTTAAACATGCACCTATTTTAGCAGCCCCAAACTATAAGAGGCCTTTCCAAATCTTTTCCTTTGCTTCTGAGTATACCATTGCTTCTATTTTGCTGCAAAAGGATGAGAATGAGGCTGAGAGGCCTATTGCCTTCTTTAGAAAGGCTTTACAAGCTGCTTGAGTTAAAGTATACAATCATGGAGAAACAAGCATTTTCCTTGGTGAAAGCAACAAAAGTTTTTAGGCCTTATATATTGAGTTCAAAAGTTGTTTCTATGTTCCCCACACCATGGTGAAAGACATCTTATCAGAGATGGAGATCTCAAGTAAAATATGTAGATGGGTGAAAAAACTGCAGGAGTATGATATGGACATCCAAACCACAAAGTTGGTAAGAGGTTTGGGTCTTGCTAAGCTCATGGCTAAGAGAAACTTGCAGAATGTGGAAGTGAATCAGCTAGAGGAAGAAAGGGTAGATGTGCTTGCAAAGTTGGTAAATTCTGAGTGGTACAAGGATGTAATATTTTACCTTAGACACCTTTGCTGTCTGATCATTTAAATAAAAATTAGAAAAGAGCCCTCAAGCTGGCTTCTCAAAAATATATCATAACAGACCTTGGGCTGGCTTGGAAGAACCTGAAGGTGTCCTCTTGAAATGCATAGCTAAAGATGAAGCTCCCAAGATAGTTGCTTGATTTCCATGGGGGAGTTTGTGGAGGACACTTTGCTGGAAGAGTAACAACACATAAGATTTTGAGGGCTGGTTATTGGTGGCCTACTCTTTTTAAAGATGCAACCCAACTGGTTATAAGATGTGATAGTTGCCAACGTTTCTCTGGAAGACTAAAAGCTTTAGGCTCCCTTCCTTTGCATCCTATATCAATTGAAGCCCCTTTCAAATGGGGGATGGACTTCATTGGTGAGATTTCAGATCCTTCTAGTGCTGGTCATAAGTGGATTCTTGTAGCCACTGATTATTTTACAAAATGGGTTGAAGCAATCCCATCTAAAAAGGCAACACACCAAGTGGTAGTGGACTTCTTATTGAATCATATCATATGCAGATTTGGAGTTCCAGTTAAGATTGTATCTGATAATGCCATGTGCTTTAGAGCCAAACCTTTAATGGCAATGTGCAATGAATATGGAATCAATCTGACTTATTCTTCAAACTACAACCCCCAAGGGAATGGACAAGTTGAGTCCAGTAATAAGAACTTGTTGAAGATCATTAGAAGAACCTTGGAAATGAACAAGAAAAAGTGGGGAGAACAATTGAAGTTTGCAGTTTGGGCTGATAGAATAACTCCTAAAAGAGCAACTGGTAAAAGCCCATTTGAATTGGTGTATGGAACTCAGGCTTTTCTGCCCTTACATCTACAATTATCTTCATTTCAGTTTTCCCAATAGTTGGAAGATCAAGAGCATGGCCCATATGAATCAAGGATCAATCAGATTATTGAGCTTGATGAGGAGAGAAGAGCATCCCATCAAAGGCATATCAGATTTAGAGAGAAATTGAAGAGATTGTTTGACAAGAAGGTCACTCCTAGAGCCTTCAATATTGGAGATCTGGTTTTTTGTGGGATAGTAGGCATGAAGACAAGGGAAAAGCATGGCAAGTTTGATGCATTATGGATGGGCCCTTATGCCATTGATATCAGGATTGGTGAACATACCTTTTTTCTCAAAGATCTAGATGGGGAATTGCTGGAGCTACCTATTAATGGCAGACATTTAAAACATTTCTTGGATTAATCCCCAAAGTGAGGTATGCACAAATTGTACAATTGTATAGTCTTTGTTTTTTCTCTTTTTTTGTTGTTTGGTGGTTTGTGGTTTGCCCTTTGTTCTTGGCAGCCATTTTGGTTGGTTTCTCGGCTCATTTTTGTTGGGTGGTTCTGGTTTTTGGGTTGCCTTGTGTTTTGACTCCTTTGCCCAATGGTATTTTGGCACTTGGTCTACATTTTTTCCTTGTGGCACTCATTGGGAGTGCCCATCCCCAAGCAGAGCCAATGTTAGTGCCATTTCTGAGCTTGCATTGTGTGCCCTAATTTTCATGTCCGATTTTTCTTAGAAATGTTTTATTTCTCAAATTGGTGATCTGTAATTTATCCCCCTGTTGAATGTTTAAAAATTCCCATAAACTTGTTGTTCTTTCCCTGGTTTAAAAGAAAAATCCATGTGTGCTCTTATTTGTGCCCTAGGTTTTTCTAATTTTCGGTTGTGTCATTTTCCCTTTACCAAATCATGTAAAAATTGAAATTGATCAAATCTAAATTATATGGGTTAATTTCCCAATCCCAAGGTTAGAAAATAATGTCAAAACATGATTCAGTTGATTTAAAATCAAAAATTTGCAATCCTTGTTGAAAATTTTGATTTCTAGGGCATCCTTTAAATTTTTCACGATTTGACGGTCATACGGTGTCGTTTTCCCATCAAATTTATCATCGCAAGGTAATGGCAACGTGGTGGGTTCCTATTGGCCGGGGGTGTCGGAAAATATTTCTAACTTATCATTTTTGAAATTTTGGCAAAAGGAAAATTTTGATCCATGGCTCCGCCTTTTCTGCACGAAAGTGTGCTACGTGGCACATTTTGATTAGCTAGGGGATTGGCGGGTGGTGGGCTTTCCTTAGGAAATTTTGCTTTCATTATGCAAAATTTTCAAAATCAAATTTTGGCCCGAAGGCCCGTAGCGAATAGGGAGAGGACATGTGGCATGGAGGGCATGCGGATGGCGAAGGGACTTGGAGAATTTTGATGTTTTTGGCTCAAAATGATGAAGTAAATTTTTGACCCGAAAGCCCTCGGCAAATCATCGGTGGACACGTGTCCAGGAAAGGATAGGATGGGGCAACAGGGGTTTTGCAATGACTTTGAAGTTTTAACTTCAAATGGTAAAAAATCAAAGTTTGGGCTGAAGCTCTGTGACAAGTCAGGAAGTGACACGTGTCCAAGAAAAATGGAGGTGGAGGTTCGAACCTCGGGGATAGAGTAAAATTTTTCCGTTTTGGCAAAAGGAGATAAAGTGTAAATGGGAAGCGTGCCTCCATAGCCTATCCATGATGGACATGTGGCACATTCTAAGAAGTCAAAGGAAGAGTGCGGGCCCGGTAAGTTTTAAATTTTTCAAATTTTGTAGAAGGTTTGAAGGTAGAATAGGAGGTTTGGCCGCGGAAAATCGGGGAGTGCCACGTGGCGAGAAGAAGATCGATTGGGCTTTCGGGCCCATGTGAAAAATTTCCTTTTTTCAAAAAGAGGAAAAATTGATAGAATTGGTCTGCGGTTTTCAATGGGGCCCACATATGGACACGTGGCGGGTCTAGGGGAGAAGCGGGAAATTTTGCAAAATTTTCCAAAACTTTAAAAAGGTCAGTAAATACATTTTTTAAGGCATGGGCCCGATCTAATCATTTTTGACACGTGTCTCACCTTATCCAAAGTTTAAAAAGGTAATATTGAGCTTATTTTTAAATGACATTTTCCACGTGGAGGGATGATATTAAAAGGTGGATGAGATCGATGGTTACTTATGCATTCATTTGTTTGGGCCGCCATGGGAGCTCCAAGAAGCTTGGAATCATGATTTCTTCATCAAATTTCATCAAATATTATATGATTTTGTGTCGTCTTGGCCTTTTGAGAACATTGGCATCATTTTCATGACCTAATTCTTTGATCTATGGTGTTTTTGATGTAATTTTGGCTCAGCCCGAGAAAAAAATGTGAAATGTCAACATCAAAAGTTGCAGAGGTAAAATTGAAAAGGGAAAGGTAAAAAATGATGAATGAAAGATGCTTGCATGCCTGAATGATAAAAACGTGCCCCTGGGGTGGATAATGATCCGAATTTGTGTAATGATTTAACTTTTTGTGCATACCTGCAACTGCAAGTTATTTTTCCATTTGGTGTGTCACCGCTTTTAAATCATGAGGTTTTTGTAACAAATTTGATCCCATAGCATATTATTTGCTTGGGAAGGAAGAATCCAATGTGGCATGAGGTATATTATGCATTTTGGAGAAATTTTGAATGGTCGGGAGTTGAAAATCACGAGCAAATTTTGAGAAAAAACTCATTTTCTGAGAAAATCTGCCAAAGAACCAGGTTAATGTCTCATGTGTTGGAAAATTCATGTATGTGGGTTGGTTACAAGTGTATAGCCACCACACAGCTCTGAGATTGTTCATGTAACTCTCCCCTGCTATTGAATCTAACAAGTTTTGAATTAAATCATGTTTCTCTTTGGGCAATATGATGTCTTGTTATTTTAAATGCCTGCAAATAAATTTTATTGTTCTTATTGCAATCTTGCATTGAAAATATTTAGAAGTCACACAGGATCTCCATTTCTAGTTGATAGTTTAGTGGCATTTTCAATCTCATACTCAGAAGAGCCTTCATCTGATAAGGAGATAAACAAATTTAAAATCACTTTACCTTCCTTACTTGTAGAGATTTCTTGTAAGCCTTTGGGGTACCTTAGGCATTGTTTGATCATGGATTTTTGTGTTTAATTGAGTTCTTTACTTCAAGATTTTGTGGTGATTTCTCAAATTGGTGATCTGTAATTTATCTCTCCATTGGTTGAATGTTTAAAAATTCCCATAAAATTGTTGTTCTACCCTGGTTTAAAATTGAAAAAAATCCATGTGTGATTTTATTTGTGCCCTAGTTTTTTTCTAATTTTCAGGTTGTGTCATTTTCCCTTTGCCAGATCATGCAAAAATTGAAATTGATCAAATCTAAATTTTATGGGTTAATTTCCCAATCCCAAGTTTGAAAATAATGTCAAAACATGATTCAGTTGATTTAAAATCAAAAAATTTGTAATCCTTGTTGAAAATTTTGATTTCTAGGGCATCCTTTAAATTTTTCACGATCGTTGGTCATACAGTGTCGTTTTCCCCATCAAATTTATCGTTGCAAGGTAATGGCAACGTGGTGGGTTCTTATTCATCAAGGTGGGGGTGTCGGAAATATTTCTAACTTATCATTTTTGAATTTTTGGCAAAAGGAAAATTTTGATCCATGGCTCCGCCTTCTGCAATGTAGTGCCTACGTGGCACATTTTGATTGGCTAGGGGATTGGCGGATGGCGGGCTTTCCTTAGGAAATTTTGCTTTCATTATGCAAAATTTTCAAAATCATTTTTTGGCCCGAAGGCCCGTAGCGAATAGGGATAGGACATGTGGCATGGAGGGCATGCAGATGGCGGAGGGACTTGGAGAATTTTGATGTTTTTTGGCTCAAAATGATGAAGTAAATTTTTGACCCGAAAGCCCTCGGCAAATCAGCGGTGGACACGTGTCCAGGAAAGGATAGGATGGGGCAGTGGGTTTTGCAATGACTTTGAAGTTGTTAACTTCAAATGGTAAAAAATCAAAGTTTGGGCTGAAGCTCTTCATGTGAAGTCGAAGTGACACGTGTCTAAGAAAAATGGAGGTGGAGGTTCGAACCTCGGGGGATAGAGTAAAATTTTTCCTTTTTGGAAAAAGGAGATAAAGTGTAAATGGGAAGCGTGCCTCCGTAGCCTATCCATGATGGAAATGTGGCACATTCTAAGATGTCAAAGGAAGAGTGCGGGGCCATGTGAGTACGTTTTAAATTTTTCAAATTTTGTAGAGGGTTTAAAGGTAGAATAGGAGGTTTGGGCCTTATATGCGGAAAATCGGGGAGTGCCACGTGGCGAGAGAAGAGATTGGGCTTTCGGGCCCATGGTGAAATTTTTCTACAAAAGAGGAAAAATTGATAGAATTGGTATGCGGTTTTCAATGGGGCCCACATATGGACCGTATGGGTCCAGGGGAGAAACGGGGAAATTTTGCAAAATTTTCTAAAACTTTAAAAATCTCGTAAATACATTTTTTAAAGGCATGGGCCCGATCTAATCATTGTTTGACACGTGTCTCACCTAAACCAAAGTTTAAAAAGGTAATATTGAGCTTATTTTTAAATGACATTTTCCACGTGGAGGGCTGATATAAAAAGGTGGATGAGATCGATGGTTACTATGCATTCATTTGTTTGGGCCACCATGGGAGCTCCAAGAAGCTTGGAATCATGATTTCTTCATCAAATTTCATCAAATATTTTATAATTTTTTGTCGTATTGACCTTTTGAGAACATTAGCATCATTTTCATGACCTAATTCTTTGATCTATGGTGTTTTTGATGTAATTTTGGCTCAGGCCTGAGAAAAAATGTGGAATGTCAACATCAAAAGTTGCAGAGGTAAAATTGAAAAGGGAAAAGGTAAAAATGATGAATGAAAGATGCTTGCATGCCTAAATGATAAAAACGTGCCCCTGGGGTGGATAATGATCTAATTTGTGTAATGATTTAACTTTTTGTGCATACCGCAACCTGACTGCGAAGTTATTTTTCCATTTGGTGTCACTTTCATTAAATCATGAGGTTTTTGTAACAAATTTGATCCCATAGCATATTATTTACTTGGGAAGGAAGACTCCAATGTGGCATGAGGTATATTATGCATTTTGGAGAAATTTTGAATGGTCAGGAGTTGAAAATCATGAGAAAATTTTGAGAAAAAGCTCATTTTCTGAGAAAATCCACCAAAGAACCAAGTTAATGTCTCATGTGTTGGAAAATTCATGTATGTGGGTTGGTTACAAGTGTATAGCCACCAAACAGCTCTGAGATTGTTCATGTAACTCTCCCATGCTATTGAATCTAACAAGTTTTGAATTAAATCTGTGTTTCTCTTTGGGCAATATGATGTCTGTTATCAATTTTAAATGCCTGCAAATAAATTTTATTATTCTTCTTGTAATCTTGCATTGAAAATCTTTAGAATTCACACATGATCTCCACTTCTGGTTGATAGTTTAGTGGAATTTTCAATCTCATACTCAGAAGAGCCTTCATCTAATAAGGAGATAAACAAATTTAAAATCACTTTACCTTCCTTGACTCTAGAGATTTCTTGTAAGCCTTTGGGGGTACCTTAGGCGTTGTTTGATCATGGATTTTTGTGTTTAATTGAGTTCTTTACTTCAAGATTTTGTGGTGATTTCTCAAATTGGTGATCTGTAATTTATTCTCCCTGGTTGAATGTTTAAAAAATTCCCATAAAATTGTTGTTCTACCCTGGTTTAAAAGAAAAAATCCATGTGTGATTTTATTTGTGCCCTAGTTTTTTTCTAATTTTCAGGCTGTGTCATTTTCCCTTTGCCAAATCATGCAAAAATTGAAATTGATCAAATCTAAATTATATGGGTTAATTTCCCAATCCCAAGTTTGAAAATAATGTCAAAACATGATTCAGTTGATTTAAAATCAAAAATTTGCAATCCTTGTTGAAAATTTTTATTTCTAGGGCATCCTTTAAATTTTTCACGATCCGATGGTCATACGAGTGTCGTTTTCCCATCAAATTTATCGTTGCAAGGTAATGGCAACGTGGTGGGTTCTTATTGGCTGGGGGTGTCGAAATATTTCTAACTTATCATTTTTGAATTTTTGGCAAAAGGAAAATTTTGATCCATGGCTCCGCCTTCTCAGCAATGTAGTGCCTACGTGGCATATTTTGATTAGCTAGGGATTGGCGGATGGCGGGCTTTCCTTAGAAATTTCACTTTCATTATGCAAAATTTTCAAAATCATTTTTGGCCCAAGGCCCTTAGCGAATAGGGATAGGACATGTGGCATGGAGGGCATGCGGATGGCGAGGGACTTGGAGAATTTTGATGTTTTTGGCTCAAAATGACAAAGTAAATTTTTGACCCGAAAGCCCTCGGCAAATCACCGGTGGACACGTGTCCAAGAAAGGATAGGATGGGGCAGTGGGTTTTGCAATGAATTTGAAGTTTTTAACTTCAAATGGTAAAAAATCAAAGTTTGGGCTGAAGCTCTGTGACAAGTCGGAAGTGACACATGTCCAAGAAAAATGGAGGTGGAGGTTCGAACCTCGGGGGATAGAGTAAAATTTTTCTTTTTGGCAAAAGGAGATAAAGTGTAAATGGGAAGCGTGCCTCTGTAGCCTATCCATGATGGACATGTGGCACATTCTAAGAAGTCAAAGGAAGAGTGCGGGCCCGTGGTACGTTTTAATTTTTTTAAATTTTGCAGAGGGTTTAAAGGTAGAATAGGAGAGGCGGCCGCGCGGAAAATCGGGGAGTGCCACGTGGCGAGAGAAGAGATTGGGCTTTCGGGCCCATGGTGAAATTTTTCCACAAAAAAGGAAAAATTGTTAGAATTGGTATGTGGTTTTCAATGGGGCCCACATATGGACATGTGTCGGAGTCCAGGGGAAAGCGGGAAATTTTGCAAAATTTTCTAAAACTTTAAAAATCTCAAAATACATTTTTAAAGGCATGGGCCCGATCTAATCATTGTTTGACACGTGTCTCACCTAAACCAAAGTTTAAAAAGGTAATATTGAGCTTATTTTTAAATGACATTTTCCACGTGGAGGGCTGATATAAAAAGGTGGATGAGATCGATGGTTCTTATGCATTCATTTGTTTGGGCCATATGGGAGCTCCAAGAAGCTTGGAATCATGATTTCTTCATCAAATTTCATCAAATATTATATGATTTTGTGTCGTCTTGGCCTTTTGAGAACATTGGCATCATTTTCATGACCTAATTCTTTGATCTATGGTGTTTTTGATGTAATTTTGGCTCAGGCCCAAGAAAAATGTGAAATGTCAACATCAAAAGTTGCAGAGGTAAAATTGAAAAGGGGAAAAGGTAAAAATGATGAATGAAAGATGCTTGCATGCCTTGAATGATAAAAACGTGCCCCTGGGGTGGATAATGATACAAATTTGTGTAATGATTTAACTTTTTGTGCATACCTAGCAACCTGCAAGTTATTTTTCCATTTGGTGTCACTGTCATTAAATCATGAGGTTTTTGTGACAAATTTGATCCCATAGCATATTATTTACTTTGGAAGGAAGAATCCAATGTGGCATGAGGTATATTATGCATTTTGGAGAAATTTTGAATGGTCGGGAGTTGAAAATCACGAGCAAATTATGAGAAAAAGCTCATTTTCTAAGAAAATCCGCCAAAGAACCAAGTTAATGTCTCATGTGTTGGAAAATTCATGTATGTGGGTTGGTTACAAGTGTATAGCCACCACACAGCTCTGAGATTGTTCATGTAACTCTCCCCTGCTATTGAATCTAACAAGTTTTGAATTAAATCTGTGTTTTTCTTTGGGCAATATGATGTCTGTTATCATTTTAAATGCCTGCAAATAAATTTTATTGTTCTTGTTGTAATCTTGCATTGAAAATCTTTAGAAGTCACACAGGATCTCCATTTCTGGTTGATAGTTTAGTGGCATTTTCAATCTCATACTCAAAAGAGCCTTCATCTAATAAGGAGATAAACAAATTTAAAATCACTTTACCTTCCTTGACTGCAGAGATTTCTTGTAAGCCTTTGGGGTACCTTAGGCGTGGTTTGATCATGGATTTTTGTGTTTAATTGAGTTCTTTACTTCAAGATTTTGTGGTGATTTCTCAAAGATTGTGTGAAGAGTGCAACCTGGATTCCATTTGTGCCTCTTCTAGTTGAAAGAACATCCTGATTATTTTAGGCATTTCATCTGATAGTTGTTCAAGTATTGTATAGATTGTCAAAGATCTGATCTATCCCAGTTTGTCTTGTCAATCCCCACCAAAAATCACCTAAAAAAAAGATCCTATCATGTACTATCCCTAATTTTCATTTGTATACCCACAAAAGATCAAAATCCATTTGCAAAAGTATGCATAACAGATCAGGATTTCCAATGTCTCTAGTAGCCTTTGCCTTGTTTTGAGAACATACCCATGTTTTGAGAAGTGACAACTTGTGAGAGTTCAGATCTGGGGTGTTGTTAATTTTTTCGTCAAGGTCTCCATCATATAATTTCAAGCAAAGAGAAGTAAATCTTCATCTCCTTCACCATTACAAGGTTACAAAATAGGTCCTCTTACCTTGGTTGCAAGGCACAACCTAAAATAGCTAGGACAAGATCAAGTCCTATTGAGTGCTATCCATTTCTCCACAAACATGAGTGCTAGCTAGACCATATCCTCGGCTACCAATGACATATAACATGGTCTAATCTATCTTTAAGCTCTGTGACATATCTATGGTGCTGCTTAGACCGAAACGGAGAACAAATTTGGATACCAACAAATAGGAAGGCGTTTATATAGGTAGTGTTGTATGTTGTTAATAGCTTAAGAGCTATCTTATCCCCAAGGATGGGGCGCTCAATGTGGGTGATTGGAGAGATAAGAGGTGTGACATGGTAGGTATTTGTGCATGGATATTTTAATAAATGGCTGTTTGGAAAATCTCTATTGAAATATAAGGATAATAGTTGGCAAATTTAATTGGAAATTAAATAATGTGGCCAATGTGGAGTAATAAATGGTGTGGCTAAATTTTTAATATTGTTATTTATTTATTTTCCATATTTCCATGTGTCATATTTTCATTGGTCCACTTGATGAGCATGCACGTGTTTAACCTCTGCACAATCCCCAAAATTTGCTAGTTACCCAAAAATTTCAGTGAGCGATAACTTTTGCATATGAGCTCCGTTTCCTATAAACGAGATATCGGCTGAATCGTCTAATTTTTCCCCATACCATGGAACCCATCGCAATGCGATTATGAGAATATCTTAGATCAGTGTTTCTCCATGAGGATCCTCTGGATCACTCTCCCTCTCACTCTCTCTATATCCATCTCTACCTCCCTCCATCTCTATCTATCACTCTCTCTCTCTCTCTCTCTCACACACACACACAATATATATATATATATATATATATATATATATAAGGTTTTTTTGTCGCTAACGTTCAATTATGGTATACTTATATTTTTGACATTTTTACTATCTAAGGGATTGATAAGTAGCCAATGATTTAATACACAACTAATATATAACACATGCCCTAAAACATTGTTATTTTACTTAAGGTTTTAGATATTTTTATTCATCCAGAGTAAGGAGGAGGATACATTTTTGTGGGGTATATGATTTGCAATGTAAAATAATATAGTGAAAGGAAAGTGATCAAAACTAATGAAGCACAATTTTCAAACTGTTTCAAGAATATCACTCACATGCCATGAGAATCCCCATATTTTGTACCTACCGGGGAATATTCTATTGTAATAAACTTAATTAGACATATATGAATATCAACAATAATAGAACACCAAAGAACACCAAAATATAGAGAAATGATCATAATATGCAAATAGAATGACTTTTCCACTTCAAGGGGAAACCTCCAAACTATACAATAAGACTCAAGTGCTCAATATGATGATCATATCCTAATCTCTAACTCCTATATATACCCTAATATACTACCCAAAGCCCTAAGGCCAACCCATTAAGCATATGAAAACATAAATAAATATGATATGACATGATAATATATTATGTTAGCCATATGTTGACTATCCATATCCCGATATATGACCTAGGGTTAAGGATGTAACATGCCCATGCCCTTTAAAGCAACATTTTCCCCAATGTTTGTTGGCCATTTTGGGATTGTGTTTTCATTGATGTCAACCCCATTGATGGAAAATGGTGTCATGATGCTATTTGAGTCCTCCTATGATTTTGATCGGGTTTCATGTATGGAGTTCACGTGGTTTGGTGAAGTATAATGTTGTCTTGGTGCTTGGTTTGCTAGGAAAAATCATGTTTTGAGTCATCATGATTTTTAGAGTGTTTCAAGATATCATTCATAGTCCATAATTTTTTACAAGTGTGTATGAGTCTTCACAAGGTCATTATGGCTAGGTCATGGTTCTTGTGTTATGTCGAGTCATTCCGTGCTTGGTTCTAGCTCTAATACATGTAGAATAAAGTGGAATAATGAGATTTGGGACTAATAAATCATGGTGAATAATGTTACCATCATATTTATATTTTACCTAAAGTTTATGATGAGTTTTATGTCAGTATTTAGTGATTATTTGAGGTCCTTGGGAAGCTATAAGTGAGAAACATGCAAGTTTGCATAGGTAAGTCACTATGGATGGAGAGTTTTAGGAATATATGAGATATGTGGTGATTATGGAAAGTTATATGATGTTTTCATGGTGCTTCATTCTAAGTTTAAGGTCATTCTGAAGAAGGAATTACAAGTTATGCAAGTTTTGGCAAAACTAGGTAAGTTTGAGTGTGATTTTCAAGCAAAGTTGAACCTTCTGATGCTCATTGAGAATTGTATGATTTGAATGGGGAAGTGAAATATTAGGAATATATTTTAAGTTAATTTATGAATCTTTCAAAAAAAAAATTAGGTCAGTTGATCGTCACATTTTTATGAACGAATGTTAAGAAGGCAAAGTGGTCTACAACCCTAGTTAAACCCTTGCTAGCAGCAATTGGCATAAAGTGAACTATATTGACCTAGTTTGGATTGATAATTATGAATTAATGTTGTAGATGAATCCTCAGGATTTCTAGAAATGTATGGTTGAGGTCATGGTGATGAGTGGGCCCCACCCAAAATGTCGGTTTTACAAGAGTATCGAGTTTAAGGAAAAGTTCTCCAAAGAAGGTAATGTCTAAATTGGCATTGTTTGATGTATGTAAGTTTTTAATGATGTACATAGAATTTTTAGGACATTTTAATTCATGTAAATAGTGTTTTGAGGTCCAAACAGGTTGACTAGTCAAAGGGTATTTTGAGGCCATAAAAAGCGAGTCTTGAGTAAAATGGCCATAACTTGAGCTAAAGGTGGATTTTGAAGGAAATTCAAGTTTTTTCTGAAATACGATTCTTAGGTATTTAAATTTATATGAGGTTTGAATTATTATGGGGTAATTTTATAGGGTTTACATGTCATTCTTTGGACATAAATATTTTTGGTAGTCCAAAACACATTGTGTTATGGTGAAAGTTTGATGTTGTTTGAGGTATGAGATACTTTGATTTAAGATTTATATCACCTAGAATGTGAATTGGGATGAATTTTAAATCCAAATAATATATTTTTAGGCCATGAATGTTTGTATAAATGGTTTTATGAGCTAACCTTTGGAAACAACATTTTTGGTAGGTTGTTGAAGGCAAACGTAGCTTTGGTTTGAGCGGTGGTTGATTCAAGGATTATAACTTGATTATAAGTGTTATGAAGGTTTTTAATTTTCTATTGAGTGGTTACATAATTTTTTTGTTTTATTTGAAGTAATTTGGTGACCTTATGAAGTTTTCAAGGTGTAGGAAATAATTGTTTTGAGAATTACAAAATGAACGGGTCCATTAAATGAAATAATATGATTGGTTAACAAAAATTATGACCATGGTTGATGTTTAAATGATGTATTAATAATTTTTGTTGAATATGAGAGCTTTAATAAGCATTTTTTTGGAATAAGGATAATTTTGGCATCCCAATGCATGTGTTTTGGTGATTTTTGGTGCATGGAAAGTGTGTTTTTGCTAGGCTGACCCATATGGGTCACTTGTAGCTGTTGTGAAAAAATTATGGGATGTTTTTAGTGATGCATTGGTCGAACCAAAGGTGTATGACTGACCTAATTTGGGTTAGATGAAAGAAAATCATATAAAAGTGATGTTTTGGGTTCATTTTTTAACTAGTCTTACATGGGAGTGTAAAACGACCTAGAGAAGAAGTTAGTTGCGGTATAAGGAAAATTTTGAGAGATGATATGATGCATGATGGGTTGAATAATTATTGAGAGAATTTATGAAATAGATTAGAGGTAAGACAAGTTGAGAAAGAGGAAGAAAGAGCAAGGTTGAAGACCTAGGGTTTTTCCTAGGGTTTGTGAGTGAAATGGTCATCTTAATCGGTTGTGGCGGCAACATTATTAGAGATCAGATATCTTCAAGTGGTTGAGTTGGTGCTTAGTCATCTTTGGGGGTTGTATCCTCCTTGTGGAGTGGGTGCTTCACTAAATTAGGGGTTGGTGCTCCTTGTAGGGTTGGTACTATACTAAACTAGGGTTGGTGCTCCTTGTGGGGTTGGTACCTCACTAAATTAGGGGTTTGTGCTACTTGTGGGGTTGGAGCCTCACTAAATTAGGGGTTGGTGCTCCTTTTAAGTTTATAATTCACTAAATTAATTTTCTTTGAGTAATATAAATATATTTTTAGTGGGTTTTCTTCCCCACAAGGGTTTCTAACAATTGGTATTAGAGAAAGTCCTTGAGAAGCAAGTCTAACAACTTAGAGGATATCCTAGAAGCAAAATATGGAAAAGAAAATCAAGAAAGAGAATCAGGAATTGAAAGCCATGGCCAAGAAGGATGAAGAAACCATAAAATATCTCAAGAGTTAATTAGAGAAGGCCATTTTAGATCTGAGCACAAAGGAAGAGGAATGTGAAAGACTGAGAAACAAGCCCTGTGATGTGTGTGTGCATGGACAAGTTGAATTCAAAGAGGTGGTATTTAATCTATAAGAATATTTGGCATTTCATAGGATGGAGAACATCAGATTGAAGTTTGAAATCAAATCTTTGGAAACTTCTCTTAAGAATAAGTAATAAGAGTGTCACAAGCTCAAAGAGGAGTTTCAAACCCTAAAGATCAAGGAAGTTGAGAAGCCTATTCTTGCAAATCTAGTAGCTAGTCCTAGTTCCAAAGGAAGTGAAGATGATGGTGTTCATGGAAAGAAGGTCTATTCAAGGCCTAATCCCATTAGATAACCAAATACAATGAGGTATGTAAAATTTCATGGTTATTGTTATGCTTACAATGGTTATGGTCATAGAGCAAGGGATTGTAGGAAGTTTTTCAGTTGTGTGTACCCTTGGAGCAATGGAAAATACCATAAAAGTGATCAGTCAAAGGAAAGGAAAGAGGTTGTTTGTCATAGGTGTCATCTCAAGGGTCATATTGCAAGGTTTTGCACTCATGACTCATCTAGATAAGTGAAGAAGGTTGAGTTTCCCAAATTAAAAGAAGTGTGGATGCCAAAATTAGTCAAAGGAGAATTAGTTTCAGTCAAATTCAGTGATCATAAGGTAACCAAAGAGAGTTTAAGTCCAAAAAAGGTTAATAAAAGGCCTATCCATGTAAGAGAGATCAAGAAACCTGATTTAAGGATTGAGGAAGACCATATGTGCTTGAATGCAGTTCATAAGAAGATGAAAAGTATAGGAGTTTGAAGCACATAAAGTGTTGTTAGGTATGTTGTATGATCCACTCATGTGGTTGTTTAGTCCTTTTGTTTACAATTGTTTGAGTTTTTGAGTCAATTTTTTTCTTGTTGTCATCAAGTTTTGTGCACCTCTTTCAAGTACTTGTTGTTTTCCAAGAAAAGAATTATCAATGTGTATCAATCTGAGTTCTATGCTTTACTCATCAAGAATCCTTGTCATGAAAGTATTTCAAGATAATAGGTATGTGTCTTCAATATTTTCAATTATCATTGTCTTGGATCCTTGTGTGTATAAGAGTGAGTTATTCATCATTTTCTTTGGGGCTTGATTTTATCGTCTAAGGTACTTATGAGAATTGTGTCGAGTTCGGTGTTTCATTCATGAAATTTTAGTTGTCTTGTTAAAAAAGGAAAGTGTTAAGTCAATCTAAGTCTATATCTTAGTCATATAAGTATGTGGTCATCTATATAAGCTCAACAAAGGTCAGAGTCCGTATTTTAAGGTAATTTAAGCATTGTCTAGTCAAAGAAAAGAGTATTAGGTCATCATTCAAGTGTGTATTGGCATGATCATGAATGTGTATGTGTCTATAGATGTAATATTTTATATTAGAATGCATCCATGAAATTGGAAAATTCATATTTGTGCAATGAGATTCCAAGTCTATGTTCTAGGTATGTCAATTACATGATAATATATCATATATCTGAGTGTAATTCAATGCCTTCAAGGTGTGTGTTAAGGTGCTTAGTCATTATAAAATATGTAAGAAGTATTTATGTCATATGTTCTATACTAGACATGATGTTGTGTCTCAGAAATGTAGAGAAAGTTCATCATCTTGAATTCACAATTGTGATCTGGTTTGGTGTGATCATATTTCAAGGAGTATTATATTCAAGATGAATTTATATCTTGTGCCAAGTATGGTGTCTCATCAAAGGCATTGTGTGTGTATAAGTATTTTGATATCCTTAAAGATGCCCAATCTATCAAAGCCTTATCAACAAAGGCATAACCCTATATGTCATAGTTGTTATAAGGTGTCCTGTGTTATATATAAGCTTGCATCATGAAGTTTTGTGAAGATAAGAGGTTCAAGGAGAAACTATAAAGTCCTTCAAATTATATAAAGTGTAAGGGGATTTGTGAGTTCATTTTTGAACTTCAAAGTGTTAAGAAGCCTTAAAGAGACGAGTTTGCAATATGTGAAGATATTTTTATGTTTTTCTAGAGAGAAATCCTAAAAACCTCTATCATGTTTTAAAAGTGGTTGATGCTCCCGAACTACATGGAGAGCTATTTATCTATGTTTTTGAGACCAAAATCTCAGTAAATGTGTTTTGAAAATAAAATATTTGTAGATGTGCTCTATGTTTCTGCATCTATATTGACATAACAATTGCTTCATGCACTTTATGATATCAAAAGATTGTGTTGATGGATTGTAAAGAACAAATTCAAAGGGTTTCCGTGAAAAATTATGGGGCTACAAGAAGATCAATGGAAATATATGAACTGTGATAGCATGGTTTGGATTTTGGGTTTACAAGAGATAGTTTAAACATGGAATGCATCTTTGTGTTGGCAAAAATGGTGCTTTGTAGTGTCTCGGTAAAAATCATCTTTATAAGAGTTTGCATAGGTCTATGACTAAGTGTCTATATTAGCATTAAGATTCTCAAGTTTCAAAGGTATATGTTGTAAATGTAGGACATTGTGAAATAATTGTGTATAAAAGTAATGCTATAGACTCGGTGTGTCATAATGATGCCTTGAAATCTCGGGAGGATTTATGGACTTCGTGGTAACTAATGGATCACATGTATGTTGATGATTGATTAGAGTTAGATGTATCTATGTAGTATTATTTGCATGTCAATAAGGATCTAAGATGGTAGAGAAAGTGATTTATAGTGAGTTACATGCCTTATAAGGGTTTAAGGGAAGTTTGAAGTTGAAGGTATCTCGAATGATGAAGCTACGGGGAAGTGGCCTAAAATCATGTCAATATAAGGTGTTAAATCTCCTTAGACTATTCAAATCTTATTATGAATGTGAAAATGTGTAGTCTTGTTTACCTCCATCCTCTAATATTTATCTTAACCCCAAGCGCACCGGCCTATCACCCAAGTGTTGGGCGCTCACCTGAGGTGCGCGTGGTGCCGAGCCCCTCCTTTATGTGAGCCTTGTGAGAATGTTCTTTCATTAATGAAGGAGAGGTTTGTAGAGCAAGAACACATGAATTTAATCTAATATAGATGTAGTGAATCTAGTTCTAAGCATAGATGCTCCATAAGATAAACATAAACATCACAACAACATAATGGAAATAGATCTGAACCATGAATAACATGAAGCACACTAAGGTTTAGTCCATAGACAAAAATACACAAAACAAATCTCCATATATTGATTAAATCCATTTACAGTAGCCATATTACATCAAATAGGGTCATCTCAAACCATATACATCATGAAATAACATTCCAACCTTACGAACTACTCTAAACCAAGATCCTAGCTATGCTTTCCCATTACAACCCTTGTTCGACCCGAGCACATACATATACGCCTAATAACAAAATTCTTGCAGCACTTTGTTTCCTCTCTCATCCCCCCTTATTTTGGACCCAAGCACTCCCTTAAATAGAATATGGATCCACCACCATATTTTCACCCATAAGAAGATCGCATGCCAAGTGGAAGTGCGATCCTCCATGATCGATCAAGTGCTTATGCCAGCTTGCAAAGGCCTCCAATAACTGTAATGATCCTCTTGGGAATATTATCTATGTGGAATATTATTTTCTTGACCTCCAAGGCTCCAGGATTGCACCTTATCTATTCATCTCACATACTCAAAGCGCTCACATGTTTCTCCTACAATACCACCTTCGAAATGCAACTAAGTCTCCAAACCATCTTCTACTTCCACACACCAATATTTTCTCCCACACACCTTTCCTTGAGTTCCTTCTTACTTGCTTACCTTGCATGTGTGCACTCCTTCTACCTTGGGACTTAGTCAATTTAGGGCTCAACAAAATGGTTTTTGAAATATGAACAATGCATTACAACATGTACTTTGAATCAAGATGAGGGATTGTGATAGTGAATTCAAGGATTCATTCATCAATCAATGAAAACCATGCTAAGAGAGGAATGATATGGTTTTATGTACCATGAAATGGTCTGTCAAGTTGTATACTAGTAAAATATCTTATCAAGAATGTTGTATGAGTTTCTCTAACTATAATATGGTTAGAGATTGTTAAGGAATTGGATTTGAGTTATGAAGTAATGCTAAGAATCATGTCAATGGTCCGAGATGTCAAATTGGAAGGACCAAGGTCACAAGTGTGTGAGAAAGGTCAGCTTGATAACATATAGTACTTTAAAGATCTAAGTAGATGAAGGTACATTATAAACTACAAGTTTTAGAGTGAGTGATCTAGGTATGAACTACTATGTAAATGGTCTAACTGAGATTATATGGCATGACAATGATAATCTATTATCTTATTTTTCAGGATAGTCTGTCATGTTACATAGACATGGTTACATTACAATGATTAACATATATGTGCCTTCTCGTGCCTAAATGCATGGTGAAGAAAGGTCTTGGAGCATCAAAGGAAGCATGGGGAGAAAATTAGTAGAGTTGGGTCAAGTTTAAGAAACCTCAAAAAGTAATAAAGTCATGATACTAAGTGTGTACATGAATCCTTGTTAGAGTCTACTGGAAATCATATGGAATGTGAAGGGTTTATAAGCAGATAATGAAAATTTTTGTGTTGAAATATGACTCTACAAGTTTCTTGTAATAGAGGCTTAGAAAAATCTATCAAAGGACATTTCTATAACAATGCTAAAGATATATCATTTCTCTATTAAGCATATCCGGTATTTTTCTTCCACGGTGACATATATGCTCTCGGAGACACAAATGATTGATACTAGGATTGAGGAAAGATTGTTAAGATAAACCATGAAGATATCAAGCATAAAATAAGGTGTGGAGGTCTACAACATTATTTTTTTGTTACAAAAATTGGCTTAACGTTCGAAGATGGCTTATGTGCTTGAAGTATGAATATTCATCATGAATTTCTTATAAGTAATCAAGAAATTTTTTTTTTTTAAAAATTTAAACCAAGGTAGAAGAAGTAATGAATGATTTTTCATTACTCACTTGTGTAAATAGGTCTTGAGAAAGTGTGTAAATTGAGATAAGAGCAAAAAGATAAGCTTGTATCTAAAGTGAAGATTGTGCACAATGCCAAGGTATAAGGCTCATAATATGTCTTGTAAATGTGATTATGTTTCAAGGGTCTACAAAGGAGAGTAAGAGTTGTAATTAATTCTATAGTGTCTGGCATAAATCTTGTAGTAAGGTTCTTTTTTTGTATCGTGATCCATAAGTTAAGACAATCTAATCAAGTATGGGGGAAAATTTGTGTTTCAAGTAAGGTGTTCTTACAAGATAAAATGATGGTTAGGTGCATAAATGGGATTGCATACAATATAGAGTTTTGAGACTATAAATAGGTGCTCTTATGATGATTTAAGGTTGATAACACTATAGAAGAGCTTTAGGAATCTGTGACAAAATGAGTTATCATCTACAATGCATTCTACAAAAGGTAAGAGATAAGTTTTTGTGTTTTTAGTCAAAGGTAGTATGTAAAAGTCCAAGGGAGTAGTTGAAATTTCTTTTGCACTCTTGGAATGGTTTTTAGATCTTGTATAAGTTGATTAAAAATTCACAAAAGTTGAGCTTTAGGGACAATTTTTGTTGAAAGTGATATGATGACTTTGAAGCCTAAATTTGTGTTCTTGAGCATGAAAATGACCTAGAGAGTGATGGATGGTCAAGAATGAATATCAAAAGGAGAAGTATCATCTCAAGGGGATATTTTATACAGGTAAATGAATCTTTATTTTCTACTTTGTCGGAATCAAAGAGAAGTCAACTCGGTTCCGGGGGAGCTTGTTTGTCAAGTAAGTCAAGTTTTTGCATTATTTACATTTTACATTCTCTTATGTTGTCATTTCACATGTCTACGAGTCATAGTAGCATTTTTCATAGATGGAAAAGGGGGAGAGAGGCTCAGAAACATGGAGTTGACATCTTGTAGGTGTTTTTCATGATGGTTGTCATCAATGTTTCTAATGATGGTTGCCATCAATGACAAAGGTTGAAATTTTTGGCCATTGTGGGATTGTGTTATCATTGATGTCAACCCCCATTGATGGAAAATGGTGTCATGACGATGTTTGAGTCCTTATATGATTTTGATAAGGTGTCATGTATGGAGTTCATGTGGTTTGGTGAAGTATAATGTTGTCATGGTGTTTGGTTTGCTAGGAAAATTCATGTTTTGAGTCATCATGAGTTTTTGGAGTGTGTCATGATGTCATTAATAGTCTATGAAGTGTGTTACAAGTATGTATGAGTCTTCACAAGGTCATTATGGTCATGTCATGTGGTTACTGTGTTAAGTTAGGTCATTCCAGGCTTGGTTCCAGCCTTGGTATATGTAGAATAAAGTGGAACAATGAGATTTAGGCCTAAAAAATCATGGTGAAGAATGGGAGAAGAATATTTATAGTTTAAATGAGGTTTATGGTGAGTTTTAGGTCAGTATTCAGTGATTGAATGCATATTCGAGGTCCTTGAAAACTATAAGTGAGAAACATGCAAGTTTACATAGGTAATTTGTTGTGGCTGGAGAGTTTCAAACATATATGAGATATGTGGTGATTATGGAAAGGTATAGAATGTTTTAATTGTGATTTATGCCAAGTTGAAGGTCATTTTGAAGAAGGAATTGCAAGTTATGCAAGTTTTGGAAAAACTGGGTAAGTTTGAGTGTGATTTTCAAGCAAAGTTGAACCTTATGATGCTTGCTAAGAATTGTATTCTTTGCATGGGGACCTGATCTATTAGGAATATACTATAAGTTAATTTATGAATCTTTCAAAAAAATAATTAGGTCAATTTATCATCACGTTTTTGTGAATGAATTTTAAGAAGGAAAAGTGGTCTAAAACCCCGCTTATACCCTAGCTAAGAGTAGTTGGAATACGAAAAATTATATTGACCTAGTTTAGATTGATTAATAAACATTTATGATTGTATTTTGTAGAGGTTTCCTCAGGATTTCCAGAAATGTATGGTTGAGGTCATGGTGATGAGTGGGCCCCACCTAAAAATGGAAGTTTTTGAAGAGTTTCAGTTTAAGGAAAAGTTCTCCAAAGAAGGTAATGGATAAATTGAATTTTTTTGAGGTATGTCAAGTTTTATTCATTTACATGGGGTTTCAAGAAATTTTCATGTAGGTACATGGTGTTTTGAGGTCCAAACATGTTGACTAGTCAAAGGCGCTTTGAGGCCATAAAAAGAAGTCTTCAACAAAATGGCCATAACTTGAGCTAAAGGTGAAGTTGGGAGGTGATTAATTTTTTTTTGGAAAGAGGATTCATATATATTTCCATTTATTTTTATTTATTTTTATCATTTTGAGTTCATTTGATAGGATTTTTCAAGTCATTATTTGGACGAGAATATTTTTGGCGATCCAAGACACAATTTGTTATGGTGAAAGTTTGATGTTGTTTGAGGTATGAGATAGGTTGGTTGATGATTTATGTCACCTATAATGTGAAGAGGGATGAAATTTACATCCAATGAATCAATTTTTAGGCCTTTAATGTTTGTATAAATGGTCTTATGAGCTAACCTTTGGAAATAGTGTTTTTGGCAAGTTGATCTGGTGAAGGAAAATGTAGCTTTGTTTTGAGAAGGTGGATGATTCAAGGATTATAAATTTATTTAAAAATTTATTTATGTTCTTAAATTTCCATTTAGTGGTTAAATGGCATGTTTTTTTGAGTTTAAGTAATTTGGTGGCCTTATGAAGTTTATAGGGTGCATGAAACAACCTGTTTTGAGAATTGCAAAAAGGAACTGGGCCCATTAAATGATATAATGTGATTGGTTAGTGAAAATTGTGACCAAATTTAATGTTTACATTATTAATTACTCATGTTTGATGAATATGGGATCTTGAATAAGAATAGTTATGGAAATGGGAGAATTTTGGCATCCCAATACATGTGTTTTGGTGCATGGAAAGTGCGTTTTTTTCTAGGACGACCCATATGGTTTAGTAGCTATTGTTAAAATGTTATGGGATGTTTTTATTGAATAATTTGTAAAAATAAATTTTCACGACTGACCTAATTTGGGTTAGATGAAATAAAATCATATAAAAGTGATGTTTTGGGTTCTTTTTTGAACTAGTATTACATGGGAGTGTAAAACGACCTAGAGAAGAGTTGATTGCATATATGAGGGAAGAGTTTGAGAGATGATATGATGAATGAAATGTTGAATAATTATTTAGAGCATGTGTGTAATATATTAGAGACAAGAAAAGTTGAGAAAGAGGAAGAAAGAGCAAGGTTGAATACCTAGGGTTTGTGAGCTGAAATTGTCATCTCAATTAGTTGTGGCAACATAATCATAAGAGATTATATATATTTAGGTGGATGAGTTTTTGCTTGGTCATATTTGTGGGGTTTTAGCCTCCTTTTGGAGTGGGTTCTTCACTAAATTAGGGGTTAATGCTCCTTGTAGGATTGGTGTTGTACTAAACTAGGGGTTGGTGCTCCTTGTGGGGTTGGTGCCTCACTAAATCGGGGGGTTGTTCCCTTTTTCAAGTTTGTGCTTCACTAAATTAATTTTCTTTGAGTAATATAATAATATTTTTAGTTGGTTTTCTTCCCCATGAGGGTTTCCCACTTACATATGGTGTTTTTGTGTTGAGTACTTTACTTTCTTTCTCTTATGGTTGATTTTTCATATCTTAATAAGCACACATGATCATGGATGTTGTATAAACAATATAATGGATGAATTTATGGTTTGGTAAATGAAAATAAATTTATTATAGGACTGATTCACCACCCCCTCTCAGTCCCTTTTACTTCTAATAATGTTGGTCAATTCTGGATGTTGCTTCAAATAAATACAGTCCTCAATGTTGATGATAGTTGTATGTCGGTACAAGAAATATTCCTCCTCACAAGTTTATATTTCCTTTTTATGGATATTCTCCTTAATTTGATACTAATGGATTACCTTATTCTGTTAGTGTGCACTTTTTTCTTTGACTTCTTGAACCTTTGGGTGGATCTTTAACATTGATATGGTGTGTGGTGGTTGGAAATGAGGAGAGCTTTTGGAAAAAAATGTCATGTTTATGTGTCTTGATTAATGGCACATCCTCAACAAAAACTACATATGTTTTCTCCTTTCCTAGTAATGTGGAGGTAAGTAGGCCCAAGGCCATTTATCTTCCATTGTAATCAATTGTGATTTATGCCCCTTAATGAGCTGCATTTTACGAGAGCTAACCCTTTTATCATACTTTACATGCAACCCTGTCAACTCAAACATATTTCCTTCTGAATAAATATGCATGAATAATTCCTAGAAGTTCATTTCAATTATACCCAAGTTTGTGAGACATTGGAATACCAAAATAATATCTCCTCTACCCATAATTATATAAAACATGGGGGAATATAGCTTGTAGTCTCCCATGTCAAGTTTGATACTATTTAATTTCTCTCGAACAATTATTTGTACCTCCATCTACAACCAGGACCTGAAATTATAGGGCAAGATAAATATAATAATTCCAATGTGCATCCAACTTATTATTACTAAAATTGTGTGCTTCCATTTTCAATAAATAACATTACTTGATGTTATTTTAAATGACCCCTCACCTTGAAGGTTTGTGGGGAGATAAAACATGAAAACACATGAAAAAAATAGTAGGTTGGGAATCTCCAAACCCTAGTTCATCCATAACCTTAACTTCTTTTTCTTCATCTTTGAATTCATCATCAATGGCCTCCATATAGAACAACTTATTTTTAGCACATTGATGTCCTTTATTGTATTTACTATCACAATTAAAACATAAGAATTTTTCTTGCTCATCTTCAATTTGTTGAAGAGTCAATCTAGTAGGTTGAGGGAGTGATGGTGTGGGACTGCTATGATTTTTGAATGTGTTCCCTTCATTAGAAATGAAATTTTCCTCTACCCTATGTGTCATGATAATATAATTAGAAACCTTAATTGGATTAAACATACGCACCTCATGCTCAATGTGGTCCTTAAGACCCCCAAGAAATAGGTCATTCAGATTCCCTTCCATAATATTCTCCACATGCAAGGATAGGTTTTAGAATTGATGAACATAATCCTTGACTGATCATATTTATCATAAATTTTCTAATTGGCTGAAGTAATTATCTGACACACTAGAGCTATAGTGAAATAAAAAATCTTCACTAAAAACTATCCATGTGACACTTTGAGACCATTCTTTTACCTTTGAGCACATAACCAATGATACCAGATGAATTGGTCAAGTTTGAGATATAAGGATGTCATGGTCACCTTTTTTCCCAATGGGATCTGATGTAGATCAAATAAATTCTCCATTTGGTTAATCCAATTGAGTGGATCCTTTCCATCGAACTTACACATTTCTAATTTTGTAATAATTCCATGCCATGGGTTAGAAGATCCACCCATTTGTGTAAAGTATCCTCCTTAATTTGCATGATTTGGATTGGTGTATGCATTGCTAGAGGAACCCATGTGTCTGGAATGATAATTTAGTTTATTATTCATGCTTGAAAGAAGCGAGCATCATATCCTTCTATATTGATTCAAACCCAATATTTATTTCAGCCATAAGGATACCTTCTAGTAGAAGAAGTCATTGCTGAGGTCAACCTTACTCACAATATTATTAACCCTTTCCTGAAGTTGATTAACTACCTCGGATACTCTAGAACTTGAATATTCAAAATCCATATATTCCTTATTTGGTCAGATTACAAAACACAATATGATTGTGAAGGATGGTACAATTTTGGCATGTTTAAAGAGATATATGGATTCATACTAAAGACTTCTTGTTAAGGGCTAGAAAACCTTGTAATGGTGATAGATTGAGATAATAAGAGGATAAAAACAAGTGTGTGATAAGATTTTACAAATCATTTAAGAGATAAAGTGGGTGTTAACAGTCCCAACTTTGTTTCTTTAGAAAATTAAGAGCAAAATTTATAAGAAAACATCATTTGTATCAAATGGAAGTTATGGGAAGTTGATATTGAAGGTGGAATAAGGATATATGAAGGTGGAGATAAGGGAATAAGAGGTATTACCCAAATCTATATAACAAAATTCATGAAACACAATCCAAAACCTATTTAGATAATGATGGAAGAGGTGAGAAAATAGAGAAGTATTGAGATTGAGGGTAAAGAACCAAATGGAGACATGGTAAGGATTGGAATAAATATGTTATCAGATTTTTAAGAGGCTTGAAGAGGTATATGACCTAAGGAAGAAACTAAATCTTGAGAAACTTAAAAATACTGAAAAATTGACCTAAGAGACCTAACTTCAAAACAATAGGAGAGGTCCTAAAGGGTTTAAAAAAGAGTTGAATAATAAAACTTTACATGAAGAATAGGCTCCTTGATGGGTACTAAGAATTATGTTTAGTTTTCCAATAAGATTTGTGAGTTGCTCCCAACAATTAGATTTCTATGATGGAAGGGATACTAAATTAGGCCTTGTTTGCAATTTTTTCTATTTGATTTGAATGTGATGCGAGTTAGAGATGGGGTCTAATATTTTCTCGAGAAGATCTAAGGCCATAATGGGTTCTAAAAAATTTCTTCATAGCATGGAGAATGTTTTTAGAAACTTATATATAATAAGGTTTGACAGTTTGGAGGGCTACAAGCCTAGTCTTGCTAGTGAGGGAGAATATGAGAAAATGAGGAATTGAAACCTTGTTGAATGTTTTTGGTGAATGTTTTACTAGGGGGTAAGTTGAGTCAAGTGGGAAAATAGTGACAATACAAATTAAACAATATTTATACAAGTTTTTGGTATTTAGGCCTAGTTTGGGCATTGAGAAGCCTAATGGTGAATTGCATGTTTTTGTGAATATCATACTAATGATGATGTTTTGAGTTTATTTTCATCTATCATGTTATTAAGTTCGTAGAATATTTACATTTTATAATCTTATTATAGTCCTATATTTTATGTGCCTTTAGATACGATATTATAAATTATATAGGTTGATGGTGATGTTGACATGTGGTAAACATCCCCATTAGTTATATGTTTATAATATATGGGGTCACATATAAATTATTTATACTAGGTAATGAGTCATCCTACATTGGGATTAGGTGTTACCTATCCATTAAGAGTAATGTATTCCTATATAAAGGATATGAGTATCATTATGATGGATTTGATGTATGATTTGAGTATTCTACATGGTATAAGGATATTGAAGATATCCCTCTCAAAGTGGAAATCCCATATTGGGAGATCGTGGATTTATTCCTTTCGTAACAAGTATTGTATGGTGTTACCATACCTTGATGGTATTCTTCTATTTTTGTCTTGAATATTAGGTATCTTGGCCAACCAATATATCTTGTCTTTGTAAGTGAAAATCTACATATTATTCATTTATTGTAAGTGAAATATTATCAAATGGTATTAGAGCATTGATTTGAACAGTTTTAGGGTGAAACACTAATGTTAATGATTCACCTGGATATATTGAAATCAGCTAAAAATCATTTTCTTTTTGGGAAGTGGAGAAATCATTTGAGTAGGGTACCCTCAAATTTCAAACTTTTGGACTTTTTTACAATATTTATTATCATTTAAAAGTTGAAACCCTAATTTTCAAGATTTTTCAATATATTAGAAGTTGCAACAAATTTTTCGTGAGTTTTTAATGGATTTCAAACAAAATTATTGAATCTACAATCAGTATTTCATTTTAAAAATATTATTCTTGCTTACATTATGGCACTTTTATGGTTTTCCATAAATTTTCTCTATAGGCCACAATTATTGGAGAAAAATTATATTTTTACATTTTGAGAAATATCTCAAAAATTAAATTAGGGACTATTTTCTATAATTTCTTATTTGAGTCTAATATTGGTTAAGAATGGTAGGAAAAAGATTGATCAAAAGGGTTTGTTCTTGAAACCCTATTGGATGTGAGAAATGGAAAATATTTGTTTATGGTGCACTTAATAGTGAAGTAAAAATGTATTGGTACTTAATGAATTCTAGAAAATATGAACTTTCTTGGGAAGAAATGGAACATGTTTTCTTAGCTAAATGGGACAAAAAAGAGGAAGAAGAAGAGGATGAAAATAATGATTTTGTTATAGATAATAATTTTAAAATATGATGAAGAATAATAAAATGATGATGAATAATAGGGTACAAATGATTCAAAAGGAGAGGCAAAAAATCAAGATAAGAGTTCAAATAGTGCATCTCCAAAGAGGAAGCTTTAATAATTTAGTTTGAAGGGTGCATTTAAAGGGAAAATTTTATTGTTTCCATAAGCCCTAGTAGCAAGTATAAATTCATCAACATGGTTGTAGTTCAACATCTACATGTTCAAGAAAAGAATATAAAATAAGCTCAAGTGAAGGGTAAGAAGATTCAAGTTTTGAAGATTTAAAGCTCTTTATGGACAAATATGTTTTGCATTTAGATTTTAATTCTTTATATATAGATAGTTTAGACTTTTTTTGGGTATACTTGGTTATATTATGTGGGAAAAATTAACATTAATGTAAAAAATAAGTTCATGTGAATATATAGTATAAATTAAATAAGGTTAACTTGCAGGATATCACACTTAGTAAAGAACAAAGAAAGGTCAATATAGGATATGAGAATGAATTTGAAGATGGGGAATATAGATTATTTAGAAGAATAAAATGAAAATAATAATAATGATTCATCTACTCAAGAGAAAAAGGAAATAGAAAACAAAAAATGAGGAAGAAGAAAAGAAATTTGAGGAAAAGGTTTATAAGGTTGAGGATACTAAGGTTATACTTGTATAGACACCCACATTACCATGAGAGGAAATAATTGATGATTTCTAGGGACCATCAAAGTATATATATATATATATGAGAGAGAGAGAGAGAGAGAGAGAGAGAGAGAGAGAGAGAGAGAGAGAGAGAGAGAGAGAGAGAGAGAGAGAGAGAGAGAGAGAGAGAGAGAGAGAGAGAGAGAGAGAGAGAGAGAGAGAGAGAGAGAGAGAGAGAGAGAGAGAGAGAGAGAGAGAGAGAGAGAGAGAGAGAGAGAGAGAGAGAGAGAGAGAGAGAGAGAGAGAGAGAGAGAGAGAGAGAGAGAGAGAGAGAGAGAGAGAGAGAGAGAGAGAGAGAGAGAGAGAGAGAGAGAGAGAGAGAGAGAGAGAGAGAGAGAGAGAGAGAGAGAGAGAGAGAGAGAGAGAGAGAGAGAGAGAGAGAGAGAGAGAGAGAGAGAGAGAGAGAGAGAGAGAGAGAGAGAGAGAGAGAGAGAGAGAGAGAGAGAGAGAGAGAGAGAGAGAGAGAGAGAGAGAGAGAGAGAGAGAGAGAGAGAGAGAGAGAGAGAGAGAGAGAGAGAGAGAGAGAGAGAGAGAGAGAGAGAGAGAGAGAGAGAGAGAGAGAGAGAGAGAGAGAGAGAGAGAGAGAGAGAGAGAGAGAGAGAGAGAGAGAGAGAGAGAGAGAGAGAGAGAGAGAGAGAGAGAGAGAGAGAGAGAGAGAGAGAGAGAGAGAGAGAGAGAGAGAATCAATCTATGGCTATATTTTAAATCAATGGATAATTAACTATGAAACATGGAATATAAGGATTCATAATTATGGTTATGTATGGATGACAAGGATGAATACATATGGATAAAATTATATTAGTAAAAAATAATATGGAACCATGTTTACATATTTATCACCCATTAAGATCTCATATTGTGGTTGGATGATCAAGAATGGTGACAAGTATGCACTGATTTGAAGCACACTCACTACATGGTTTCTTTTCATGTTTTGGGAACAAAACATGTTAAGAAGGGAGGGCATGTTATGTGCACTTTGGGATATGATATTTTAATGTATATGATTTGATCTTGATTCGTGCGTGTGGCACACCCCCTTAGTTATATTTTTACAATATACGGGGTCATACAGAATTAGTTATGTTGGGTAATGAGTGGGCATACATCAAGATTAGTTAATACCCATCCATCAAGAGTAATGTAATCTTATATAAAGGATATAAGTATCATGATGAGGATTTTGGTGTATGATTTGAGTCTTCTACTTGGTATAAGGAAATTCTATGTATCCCCCTCAAAGTGGAATTCACATATTGGGAGATTGTAGAGTTATTCATTCCTTAAGGATTATTATATGGGGTTGTCATATATTAACGATATTCTTCTATTTATAAATATATTAAATATTATGACATCTTGGCCAACCATTTTCTCCTATGTTGTGTCGATTTGTATTATATTTTGCATAATATTCATCTATTATATGTGAAGATCTTAACACTAGGATTAGAATCCTTTAAATTCTTCTTGTAGAGTCTTGTTATAAATCTGTAATTGGGGTGTTAACTGAATTATGTAATATTTCCTTACATAAATAAAGAAAAAAATTTATTTTCTATTTAAATTTTTATGTTTGTGATCTTTCTTTAGTGAGGTCAAACTCTTACAAGGGCTATGTGGTTTAATACATTCCTTCATTTGGGAAAACTAACCACGAATACATCGGTTTAGTATCGGAATAAGGATTTTGGATTCCTATTGTAGAAATTGGTATAGACATATAAATATGTTGTTTGAATGACCTTAGTATTTACTTTGCTTTCCCAAATGGGGTTATGGGTAGAATTTAGTTATAGACATGATAAAATTTGTGTGATGGGTAGAGGGTGTAAGGTCACAAAATATTGTTGTGATAGGTTGTGAAAAAGGATGATATGCACAAAGTGAATAAAGTGCCAAGACTTATTGAAATGGTTTATGTGATAAGTCGAATGAAATACCATTTATAGGACATGAAGAAAGAAAAACATACATGATTTATTGTGGATGAATATGAGAGAAACGATGATCATGAAGTGAGAGAACTTCTATATGAAGAAGCTATAACAGATCATGTAGATAATAAAGAGGACTAATTTTAAACACAACCATGAGGATTGGAAGAAAATTATGAATAGAAGTCACATTCTACTCTGCAAAATTAGATATAAAATATTTGTTAAATTTTATTGTAGAAATGTAAAAATAATTTGAGTATGAATAGATGTAAGAGAACAAGAAGATACGATTTTTTAATACCAAGTTAAAATAACATGTACCCTTGTGGCAATCTCATGTAAAAACTAAGAGATTTTAAAGAGGAAAATATAAGTTGAAGATGTGCGATTGAATGATGAAATTTCAAGGCCCTATGGATTAATGGTCCCATTTATTTAAGTTTTGAATTTTTTTCATGAAAAATAAATTTAGTGTGAATAATTACAATGAGGAGCTCTATCATCTCAAGATCAAAGTTTAACATGTAGAGGATGATGTTGAATGAATCTCAAGATATGTAAATGGTCTACACATTTATATTCAAGATGAAATTAGTATGTTTAGATTAAGATCTATGGAGGAATCCTATTAGTTTGAATTTAAGGTAGAAGATATGTTTTCCTACTAATAATAGAGCAACCCTTGAGGAAAACAAAAATTTCCATGTAAGGGTAGAAACATTTGCATAGTGATGCACTGATTCTTGCACATGAAGGAGATATGAATACCTCACATGAGAAGATTCATGCACAGATGTGTGGAGGTAGAAACCTATCCATAGGAAGAGGAATAGGTTTTATTGAGACATATTTCCATTTTGGAGAAAATAGAGATCGGACATTCAAGTGTACACATGTTACTTGAAAATAGTGGTGGTAGGAGGAACAATACTAGAAATAGTGTTTCTTAGCACATGGAAATAGAAATTCATATATCAAAAATGGAATATAATATCTTAAATGTGGTGAAGTTTGAATGATGAAGATGGTTCTATTGAGGAACAAAAAATAAGAGAACGTTCCCATATAGAGAAAGAATTTATTCAAAACCATTTGCAAGTTTGGAGGTAAGTGTTGTAAAGTCATTACTAATGGTGGTAGTATTGATAATATTTTTTATGATTAGATAGTTAAGAAGATTGAAATGAAAAGGATTTTGCACACAAAACCATACAAGGTTGTGTGGTTGTTAACGAGGAAGTTATTTCTTGTGAATGATAAATGTAAAGTGTGTCTTAAGCTTAGTGATTATGAATACAAAGTTTTGTGCTATGTAATGACCATGGACATATGACGTGTTGTTAGGGAGACCTTGAAAATATGATCGAAACAAATTTCATGATGACCATGAAAATAACTTCATGCTGGTGAAATATGGATGGAATTACAATCTCTCACCCTCCTAAAGTATTTAAGCCAAATTGAAGGTTTGAAGAAATAGAAAAATCCATGCCCTAGTGTTGTTTAAACCTCTATTTTTCTCGTTTTGAGAAATTCTCCAATTCCTGGTCTGTGCATGTAATTTCCTCTTTACAATCTCTTTTTTTATCAAAATTGTTTGATTATTCTATGGCCTGGGTCATCAAATCATTTTTTGCCTCCATGCCTCCGGATCGTGAAGGAAATTCAAAAATTGGACTCAAAATGATGAAGTTCTCTTCCTCTGTGTATTTTTCCCACAGTTGGGAATGATGGGTGTTTTCTTCCTCGTCAAATTTTAGCCCCATCATCCATGGGTATGTGGACATACCTAATTGGAAGTGGGTCAAGAGAAATTTGTGTTTTTGAGCCTCTTTGTAAAAAAGGAGAAAAGTTAAAAAGTGACCTGTGGTCCCAATCAAGCTATTGTTGTTCTCTCGAAATTTCCCTCTTTCAAAATTCAAAAATTGAAAATTTTGAGTTGACACCCTTTAGTGATGTTCTAGTGAAGTGAAAAGTTGAGGAGATAGTAAAAATTCATGTTTTTTGGAGTTATTTTGGTGATTTGTGGGTCTGTCGGACATTTTTTTCCCTCATGTCCCAAGTCCTGCTGGGCCTTCTATTCCCCGATCAGCTGCATTCCCCAAAATTCTTTAACTTTTGGTTCTATTAAAACTTTCTGTCCCATTCGTCCTAAGTTCGCTGGGCTTTCTGTTCCCGATTGACCACATCGGGTCCTTTGTGTACTTTTGTCCCATCTGTCCCAAAAACATATGTGCTTTCTGTCCCTAATTTTCTCACATCGCCCAAATCACATCTTCGCATCCCTCCCTCACATTTCCAAGTTTCTAGACCGCTGTTCTCATTTGGCTTGCATCGGTGGATTGTGTCTTTGCGTCCCTAATGTCCCAAATGTACCAAAGACCATCCGGGCCATTTTTTCCACTCTTTCGATTCTTATCTTTTTAAGTCAATGCAATATGAATTTAATGCACGTTTAATGACATTATCTCTCCTAAATGGCTATTTAATGGGACTATTCTCTATGTATTTGACACATTTCTCACTTGCCATCATTTTCTCGAATTCCTACAATTAAGGTCATTTGCTCGTGCTCCTGCTCCCTTTGCATTTTTCATTACAAATTCGATCCTTGAAGGTTTTTCCTTTGTGTATTGCAAACATGAAGATCAAATTCCAAGGCCAAGAACATGTATCACCCCTTGAGACCTTTGTTCCTGATATCGGGGATAATGAGGTTCGACACCTGGATTTTGGGAATTTTTGGAATAGATTGACTTACCCTAATCCTTCCCCCATGGCATAAATGATCAATGACAGTGGACTTGCTTATGTAGCTGGTTTCCCTATTTCTATACAATGTGCCAACACCATGCTCGCCTGTGGGGCTCATTTTAACTCGGACACCAAAGAATTATCTAATGTGCATGGGGAGCTAATTGCCAAACTAGATGTTACTACCATTTCTACCACCCTACACATTCCAGAGAATGAAGACTCCATCATTATCACTCAAGCTCAAGCTCAAACCCTATTCGAGTAGGAAAATGATAAATATAAGGCAAGAATAACAAAATCATGGTTGAAGAACCCTAATAAGGGAGCATCCTGACTTTCTAAGGTGTTATTTAGGTTTGATTTCAATGAAGAGTTGTTTGATTTCATCATTTTTCTAGCTCATGTCATGGGATTTCCCTTTATTAATGAATTTCACTTCTAGATGTGCCATTTCATCAACATCATCTGCGAAGGTAATCAAAACATAAATTGGGAAGAAATCATTTACATAAATTTGACCTAGCAATTATGTATTGTGTAGTAGACTAAGAAGTTCTATATGACTTCTTATCTCATGTACTCCCTCGTAGCATCTCGGCAGTGGTTTGGATTCACATACATGGAGGGCTAGAAGGATGAGCCCATTTATGCATACTACCCTCAATTCACCCTTGAAACTAGCAACCACAATTTTAGGAGAGTTAATGATGCCTTTACCATGTATATTATAAGGCTCTAGAAGGTGATATTGCCAAGAGATTTTTTGATGAAGCCATGAACTTGATATCTAAGTATGGAGATTTCTTCATTCAATTCAAGAAGTTTTCATATATCATGTTGGCTGGTTATAAAAACACACCCCTCAAGCTCCCCATGTTTTGTAATGACAAGATGGCTGTAAATTGAAATTTGCAGGAAATTGGATAAATTACATAGAACTTGTAGGGATAAGAAAATATTTGGTCTACACTTCCCTATTTCCTTGGGTAACTATACATGTAAAACAACCTTGGATGCCCAAAATATAGAAAGGGCCCTTACTCCCATCACTGTCCACTTTTTTAGGCCTAGGACTTGTTTTGATTTGAAGAAGTTCATTGAGTAGAACCTCAGAATAAATTATCATCATAGACCAAATACTGAGGACTACTTTGGGCTGATTGTGTAGATGATTTTGAAGCAAGGTAGAGGCACTATGGTAGATTCTCTCTGCAACTGATTAAAGAACTCAATCTCTATCAAATTCTTGAAGGGTTCCAGGATGATGATGTAGACTTGTTGTCTTTTGAATATGAGACATTAATCAAACATACTCCTTTGGAAGATCTGGATTGGTACAAGAAGGAGAAGGATGACTTGGTTGAGATTTTGGCCCCTGTCCTTGTAAGAACCAAGGTTTGGTTTGATAGAAAGGTTCAAGAGCTTAGGAAGAATCAAAGTGGATCTTCTTCCAGAGATACTTCAACACCTAGGAAGGAAACACATACACCCAGCACAAAGGTACCTATACAAACCCCTCCTTCTTCCTCAACTAAAGAACCTAAATCATCTACTCCCTCTTCTTCTACTCAAGTGTACCAAAAGAAGATAAAAGAGGTTAAACAAGAGCCAATTGAGGAAGAACCCCTTCTAGAGCATTTAGGATTTCCTTTAGGGCTAGAGAACATTATTGTTCTCAGTGAAAGTGATGATGGTGAAGTACCAAACCCTGCAGGAACTTCAGAAGTTACAGTAGAAGATGAGAAGGAGGTGCTTAGCACTGAAACTCTTAGTATCATAGACTCCTCTACACAGGAAGCTCTAGATGCCTCACTCACCTCTTTACTGGAAGCAACAGTGGTGAATAATTTAAGTGCCATAGGTTCACTTGATCTTGGACCTCTTGTCCCTTCTTCTTCTTCTACTTTTTCATGGGTGCAACCCTTGGTTAATAGCAAGAAGAGAAAACCTTCTTCCCATTTGACAGGGCCCAATTTTGATGTTGTGGCAGCTTTGTTAGGTACTACTCCTCCTCCTCCAGCAAAGAGAGCTAAAAAAACTTCAAGAATAGTGACAGATGCTCAAGGCCAAAAATTTCTAGAGGTTGCAAAACCTAAGGTTGATAAGGTAGAGAAAGATCTATTAGCCTCTGACCTGGAAATTTCTAGAATTCCCATGGGAGAATCTACTCCTGAGAGTGAGGTACATAACCTCCAAGAAACAGTAACCAAGGTTATTGAGAGAGTGGAAAAGGGTAAAAAAACTATAGAATAGTTGGAAGAACAAAATCAAGTTCTTTCCAACTTCATCAAGTCATTATTGGCTAAAGATAAGGTTTTGGATCCTGCTCCATTGGCTTCCCTCCCACCTCCTATGATTCTTAGTCAGGATGAGGTTCAGAGTATCAAGGATATACATAGATATTCCACTTATGGAAGGGCTATGGAAGCCATGGTTGATGATATGACCATTGCAGGCTTGAAATTCATTGAAGAGGCCTTCAAAGCCAATGAGAAGGTGGTCAACCTGCAATAAAAACTCTCCTCCTCTATTAAAACTATGGACAAATAACTGAAGCTTTGGAGTAGTTGCATCATAGATCTTTACCTGATGGGAGAGGTTGATGAAAATATATTGTTGGCCAGTAAAGTTTTTGATGATGCCAAGGACAACTTGTCAGGATCATGGGTGTTCAGTGTTGAATGGAAAATAAAATTTCTTGAAGAAGCCTTGGGAGAATTGAGAAACAAGCTTGATTAGCGAGAAGGGGGATATTTCAAGACTTGTGTGGCATCTACCTTTAAGGATATTCATTTTCATCTTCATGATGAGAATTCAGGTGTTCCTTTCTCTCTTGAGATTAAGACTCGATTAAGGACATTTGTCAAAGAAAACCTGTTCAAAGAAGAATTTATTACTAAAGAGAAGATAAAGGATATTTGCTCTCTTCAATCTGCCATTAAAGAAGCTAATAAATAATACCTAGAACATACCAAGTTTGATAAGAACATAGAGAAATGTCTAGGCACTTGGTAGCACACCACTGCTAACACATCAGTCCCACGAGGCAGGGAGATAGCTAAGGCATTAAAAATATTCAGGCAATGGATTCTCAAGTCGGTGGGCCCTCCTCAACAATAAGCAAATGTTTTCTCTCCTAGTTTCTCCTTTTCTCCTTCTTTTCCTAGAATCAAGCTCATTGTAAATTAATTAAGGACATTGTGTTGAGCACTTCCTTAATTAATATTTTAGTTAAAAGAAATGGTTACCAAGTGTAACCAATTTGTAAGCTATATAATGGGCTCTCTGTGCCATTTTCAAGGGGCTGGAACTTTGTTTATTTTTGAAAGTGTAAAGGAGTAAAAAAGCTATCAATACAAGAAGATCTCTCTTTGTTTCCATATGTTCTTGTTCTTTCATTTTGATCTTTAAAAGTTATTGAGAATTGTGGGTGTCATCTCTGGAACTTTGTGTGCGTGAAATAACACCTTGTGGTTTTAATGCAAAAATGATTCTGTTCTATATGATTTCATTAAGCATGCGTAAGGAATTATTTTGTTATCTATATTTCCGAGAATGATATTCTACCTCCTCCATTTCCTTAATTCTTCTATCCTTATGTATTGATGATTTTTTATATCAAACACTTTCATGATATCAAAGTTCCTCATTAAAACTAAATGTTGTACATTTGAATAAGGGAACCTCTCTCATTAAAGAGGAGGGATGTCATGTCCCCTAACAATTGCTTTCAATAAAGTCCTATTTGAAAACCAACATCTATAAAGGTAAAAGTCAAAATTTGAGCCCACATAGAAAAGTCAAAGTTGAAGCCCGCAGGGAAAAAGTCAAAGTTGAAGCCTGCAGGGAAAAAGTCAAAGGTGAAGCCCATTGTTGAAAAGTCAAAGCGGACGAGTGGGCCATCGGGGAACTTTTGGAAATTTAACCAAATTCCCAAAAGTGAAGTAAAATTTCTAGAATTCTCTACGGCTTTGCCAAAGTCTTGTGCCTACCGTTGAAAAGTCAAAGCAAAGGAGTGGAATGGCGGAGAACTTTGAGTTTTTGAGCCTTTTTCCAAAAAGGTTAAAATGTTGAGAAAAGGGCCATGACCCCATTTCTAATCAGAGGATGCCATGTGTCAAGAGTTCAATCGAAGTAGCGGGTCGGCAGAGGAATTTGATTTTTTGAGCCTTTTTCCAAAAAAGGGTAAAATGTTGAGAAAAGCACAGCTGACCCCATTTCTAATGAAAACGTACCACATGCCTAAGTTAAAAAGTTGAAGCGGGGGTGCGGGCCAATTTGTTCCAAATTTCCAAATCTCTAAAAATCACAAAATGCAAAGGGCTTTCCCCGTACCCACTCCAATCTCTTCCTACCACGTGGATGACCCGATTTCAAAGTTATAAGAGAAAATCAAATGGTCTGTATTCAAACTGGAAAATCAAATGTAACGTTCGTGTTGCAAGATATAGTTTTTAACTGCCATGAGTGTTTTCTTCGCAATGAAGGAATTGAAGAGGCATAAATGATTTGTAAAGTTGTAACCATTTTGGCATGAGATATAATGGCTCCTCAGAGTCATTCCAGGGGTTGGAAATTGATTTAAAAAAATACTAGAGTGCTCTGTACCTAGAAAAGATAGGAAATGCCACACTTCTTCTATTTTCCTTCTCTATATTTTCCTCTATTCTCAAAGCACTGTACAAATTCTACCTTAGCTTCAATAATAAAAGAAGGAAATTCACCTCTTTGATTGAGGGATTGATTGGTACCTTGCGACCAATGAATTTCATTTGGTCTTGTAGCTTCTCATGTGGATTTGTTTTTCTTCTAACTATAAATGTATTTTAACGAAATTTCTAATTAATGTGTGCGGGCATCGATATTCGACTCACAACATTATTTTTTCATACCTCCATTTCCACTCCCGTTTCCCTTTTCAAGACAAATTTTCTTCTCTAGTGAGACATTGTTATCTTTGCTACAGGTTAGTGGAGTGCCCCTATTGGATCTCTAGCCCATAAGCCACCATTGGAATCCACCTTTTATGCATGCACCTATGGAAGATGCACCATTCAAGTAGAGGGACTTAGATTCCCATAGCATTGTCTTGAAACCCCCCAATTTGTCCACAAGACGAATTTTCTCACCAACATTTTTGGCACCCACCGTGGGACATATTTTGCAGCATCTGCACCTAAAAATGACCTCAGGGTCATAAAATACAAAAATATTCTAGAAGAAAAGTTTCTGGAGATTAAATAATCACACAAACTACATGGATGTAAATCATGGCTATTATGGGAAATCCTCCATTGAGAGACCTGATTTACTCTTTCACATCCAAGAAGACATTGCTTCTAATCTAAGAGAAGCTATTTGGCATAATAGAAAAAGTGTCAATCAATACTTCATTGCCATAAGGATTCTGGACCTAGAAGAGGAACGTGTTATCGAATTGGAAAGGCAGAGACAAATTCCAGCACCCTAGAGAAGAGCATAAAATTTCAAGCTGGATGATAGAAGATACACCTAGAAACTGAGGCAAGGAGGAAAAATTGATCCCACATTTGAAGAGATTGAAAGAGAGGAAAGAGATGAAGAGGAGATAAGGGCTCAACTTGAAGAAATAGAAAGACTCCAAATTGAAGTAGAAGAAAGAGCAGTAGTAGAAGCAACCTTAGCAAGACTGGAGGCTAGAAACAAGAATAGAATGGGTGATCATGAGCATGAAGTATGCAGGCCTAACATACCATGGGGAAGAAATACTGGTCCACTTTCTCTTCCACAACCACTTCATGAGCTCCCAAGAGGCTCAAGAAATAACTTCCCAAAATTCAAAGGGGATGGTTCTCAGCTCCTCGAAGAACATGTAGCAGCATTCATCATAGCTTGTGGAGTGTTGGGAGTTGAAAATGAAGATGTTTCAGTTAGGATCTTTGTGGATTCACTCTAAGAAAAAGATGTTGAATGCTTCTACATGTTGCCCCCAATATCTATCACATGCTGAGAAGATATAAGAAGTGCATTTGAACATAGGTTCAAGAGCATAGAATATTTTCAGGATCTGCTGGTCCAATTGGTTCAGATGAAGAAGGAGACCTCCGAATCAATGAGAGATTTTGTAGCAAGGTATGATATGTTAACAAGAAGGATCCCAAAAGATGTGGTGCCCCCGAAAAACAATGTGAATTTTTTTCATTAGTGCTTTGCCATCAGAAGTTGGTTTCTTCCTCAGAAGAGCCCAACCAAGAACATTGAGGGAAGTTCAAGACTTTGCAATTGAGACTAATGATGATCTAATTCTTTCTAGCAAAGTGAAAGGACCAAATGGGAAGTAAAAAGGTCAAAGTTAAAATTCAGTCACCATTGATCCAATGTTCCACAAAATGGAAAATGTCCTAGTTGTTTTGAAGAAGCAGTTGTCACAAATCACAATGAGGAATGCTCTAAGGAGACCAAATCCTCCTGATAGATCAATATTTTTTTCACATCCTCGTAGGCTTTCCTGAAAGCACCACCAGTAAATTCCATCTCGTGACAATAGGGAATCGAATAAGGAGAAGACAACGAGGAAACGAAAAGAAAGCATGGATGACTATGAAAACTATCTTGAAATTGAAGACGTTGGCATGCACAATGGCTTTGATTTAATATATTGATGATGAGGAGGAAGGTGATGAAGAAGATAGCTCTCCAAAGCCTCCAATAAACAAGATCATCAATAGGGGATAACCATTACCACCTTCCATGGAATCAGCTAGAGAGAAATTAGATTCACCAGTTGTCAAGGATCACACTACTTTGTGCCAAGTAAGTTATCTGATTCTTCTCCCAACTCAAAATTTGTTAAGAGCAATTCTCTTCTAAATGTTGGTTCTGCAAGAACAACTAAATATTAATCAAAGGCTACACCCCCATCTCCTTCCAAGACAATTACTACATTTGAAAAGGAGAACCCAACACCAAAAGTAATGACACATCTTCCATTTAAGTCCTCATCCACTGCTGGAACCTCTTCCTCATCTACCATAACTTCATTTGAATTTGTAGAGCATGCTAGCAAAACCAAATTCCAGCTCTCTAAAATTGAATACCTACAAACACATCCTACCCAATTTGATAGATTCATCAAGGCAGTCTAGGGTGGTAACTCTACATCCCCAATCTCTAATTATAAAGGATTACTTCTTGCGCCATCCACACCATCTTCTCAAAACATGCTAGCCCTCAGTGCCTCCACCACCAACAAAGTTGATCCTTTTTACTTGTCACTTCTCATCAAATGTTTCCAGTTGAACAATTACATTATAGATTCTGGAGCCTCAGATAATGTGATGCCAACAAAATTTGTAAATGCTCTTTTCCTCACTTTGACCCGGGTAAATGGAACATGATAATAAATGAAATCAAAACAAGTTCCATTGGTAGGAAGGATTAAGGATGCTCAGGTTGCACTAGCTAATTATCCTGACAAGAAGATACTCCTGACCATTTTGGTGGTAGACATCCCAACATATTTTGGTATACTATTGAGTAGAATTTTTGTAGAGATCTAGGTGGAGAAATAAAAATGGATTGGTCATCTATAACTATCCTAGTGAAAGGAGAAATGAAGAAGTTACTGCCAGTCAAAAAAATGAAGTTCACAATAAGGAAGTATGATGATCCAAGAGTTGATATCCTTTTTCAAGATTTTGGGCTTGGAAATTACCTCCTTACATCACAGAAGGAAGAGGACTTACCACTTCTCATGGAGGAAGAAGAAGACCGAATATGGATAATGGAGTTTTATGGCAGTCATTCCAAAAAAAGTTCAAGAGCTGGTGTAGTATTATACTCTCCCTCCAATGAGGTATATCCTTTTGCCTACAAGCTACAATTTGACAATACAAATAATACAGCAGAGTATGAAGCATTACTCTTAGGCATGAATACAACAAAGGACATGGGAATCAAGAAGTTGAGATGTAAAGGTGATGCAGAGGTTGTGGTAAAGTAGGTCCGCCAACAATATTAGGTGAAAAACCCCAGACTCAGGCACTATAGAAATAGAGTGTGGGACTGCATTGAATCCTTTGATGCATTCTCCATTGAAGCTATCCCTAGGGAGAAGAATGAAAAGGCTGATTCTCTAGCAGTGTCAGCTTCCTTAGTGACACCTCATCCTTCTTTTGGCAAGGATAAAGTGACCATTGAGATGGTGTTTAAACCTAGTGTACCAGACAATGCAAATCACTGGCAAGGTCTTCAATGATGACAATAAAATCCTAGCCTTCTTAGAACAAAGGATAACTTCAATAATATTTTCTTTGAAGGAAGTGAAAACCCACACCATGAATCAGTCCCCAAAGAAGAGAAGGAAGGAATTGAGGGAATTTATGAAGAGGGAGTAATCAAACTAAAAGGAAACAAAATCCCCAAAGGCCTAGTTTCTTTGGAAGACCTCTTTGACAAGCATGAAAAGTTCATCTAAGAGAAAGAAAAATAGTCTTCTCGGTGTCCATCTGATTTTGATCAAGAAAACATTGGCACTTCAGAGAATCCAAGGATGGTTAACATTGGTAAATGTTGCTCACCAGAAGAGAAGAGAAAGTTCATTACTCTACCAAAAATTACTCAGATGTCTTGGCCTATTCCTATGATGAACTCAAATCTTTTCAACCAAAGGAAATGCATCATTCCATTCCTTTGAAGCAAGGAGCTAAGCCCTTCAGGAAAAAAAAAAGGCCCTACAATCCAAAGATTTCCGATGTTATCAAAGAAGAGGTGACAAAGATGCTCAATGCTAGAATCATCTTCCCTATCCACCATTCAACATGGGTGGCTAAAATTGTGCCAGTAAGGAAGAAGAATGGGGAAATAAGGATTTGTGTAGACTTCCAAAATTTGAATCAGGCATCTCTCAAGGACAACTACCCTCTTCCAATCATGGATCATATTTTGCAAGTAGTCACTGGATCTAAAATTCTCTCTTTTCTTGATGGATTCTCAGGGTACAACCAAATCAAGGTGGCAGAAGAGGATTGCAACAAAACATCCTTCACAACACCTTGGGAACTTTTTCCTACAACAAAATGCCTTTTGGCTTGATCAATGCTAGAGCCACTTTCCAAAGAGCAATGGACTTGGCCTTTAAAGATTTGAAACATTGCATTGTCATTTACCTTGATGACCTCACAATTTTTTCAAAGAGGAGGGGAGATCATATCTGTCATTTAGAGAAAGTCCTTGCAAGGTGTAGGAAACATGGCATTTCTCTAAATCTAAAGAAGTGCATTTTTGGAGTCACAGAAGGTAAGTTGTTGGGACACATTGTGAACAAACATGGAGCACACATTGATCCTAAGAGGATCAGAGCTATCCAAGCACTAGCCTTACCAACTAGTAAGAAGGGAGTTCATTCATTCTTTGGAAAGGTAAACTTCCTTCATCGTTTTGTGCCTGAGTTTTCTGAATTGACTAAGCATATAACTTCCATGATGAAGCCTCAAGCAAGTTTTAAGTGGAATAAGGAAGGAAAAACAACATTTGAGGAGATCAAGAAAGCCATTGCCAAATCTCCAACTCTTGTATCTCTAGATTTCAACAAGGAGTTCATCATGTATTGCTATGCATCAGAACATACACTCTCTGCTGTCCTTGTTTAGAAAAATGATGAAGGTTTGGAAGCACCCATTACTTTCATGAGCTGTCCTTTGAAAAATCATGAGATAAAGTGAAGCCAATTATAGAAACATTCCTACACAATGGTCAAAGCTGTTAAAAGTTTTAGATTCTACATTCTCAATTCCCATACAGTGGTGATGGTCCCTAGAAGTGCAATCAAGTCCATTTTGACTCAACAAGATCATGGGGCTAAGAGAGGAAGTTGGATTGCAAAGACCCAAGAGTATGAATTAGAGATTAGACCCTCTAATCTGGTAAGAGGAAATGGTTTGTGCAAGATGATTGCTAAATATGAAGATCTCAATGCTCAGCATGGATAAAAATATGGTGTTTTCTCAGCCTATTCAGGAGACAGTCCACAGGTGCTCTTTGTCACCACTACTGATGAGTGGTATGCTGACATTGCTTACTACCTCACTTATAGAGAATGATCCCCTCATCTTGATTAAAAAAAAGAAGGAAACTCAAGCTAAAGGTAGCCAAGTTTGTGATATGAAATCATGCACTTTACAAGAGAGGCCTAGATGGTTGTTTCCTTAGGTGTGTAGATAAGGAGAAGCAAGAAAAGTTTTTCAGGGCATATCATGATCAAGCTTGTGGTGGAAATTTCTCAGCAATGGTCACCACACATAAGATCCTCAGAGGGAGATATTATTGGCCCTCCATCTTTGCAGACACTCAAGATTGGGTTTCTAAATGCAAAGCATGCCAAAATTTGTTGGAAAGCCACAACTAGCTGCATTTCCACTCAGGCTGTGGTGATTGAAGAACCATTTCAGCAATGGGGGCTATATTTTATTGGTGTTATGAATCCTCATTCTAGTGTAGGGCATACTTATGTACTCATTAAAACTGATTACTTCACTAAATGGGTGGAAGCCATCCCAACAAAGAAAGACATCTCTAAAATAGTCTGCAACTTCATCAAGGAGAATATCATTGTTCATTTTGGAATACCACAGAAAATTGTTGTAGAAAATGCCACCTATTTCTCTTCTAAGGAGCTCACAAAGTTTTTTTATGGCTTTGGAATCTCCCTATCTCACTCTTCTGACTACTACCCATAAGAAATTGGCAAGCAAGCTGAGTCAAGCAACAAGAACATTGTGACCATTGTTCGCAAGCTGGTAGATGAGAATTAAAGGAACTGGCACAAGAAGTTATATGATGCATTATGGGATGATAGGATCACTCCTAAGAAGGAAATAGGTATGTCACCTTTCCAAATGTTGTATGGAGTTGAGGCAGAGATTCCCCTCACAATTGAGATGCCAGCTCTCAAGTTGTTACAAGAAATAGAAGATGGTCAATACAAAGACTCCATTGACAAGAGGATCCTCTTCTTGGAGAAGCTAGAGGAAAGCAGATGCCAAGTGGTGGATAGAATTAAAGAACACCAATTGAAAGTGAAGAAGATATTTGAAAAGAGGGAAAAGGAAAGAGAATTCAAGGTTGGAGACTTTTTCCTACTATGGGACAAGAGAAGAGAACCAAAAGGCAGCCATGGAAAGTTTGATTCATTATGGCTTGACCCATTCCAAATTCATGGAGCTTGTGGTGAGAATGTTTTTCTCCTCTCATACTTGGATGGAACACCATTGGAATTACCTCAAGTGGGAAATACTTGAAATTGTATCATTAGTGAAAGCGGGTTGTCCCCCGCCTTGTACCATAGGTGATTTCATAGGTGTGTTTTCCCTTTTCTATTGTGTGGTTTTGGTTTAGTTTTGTTTGGTTTTTGTTGTGTGTGGTTTGGCTTGTGTGTTTCCTCCTTCTTCCATTCTTTCTCAGAATTGTACATGACTCTACAAGGCCCAATGGATAAGGCACTAGTCAATGTTATACGGTTTAATTTTTTTGAGATTTTGGATCCTCATACCATGTCTTCGTCATGCTCAGTCCATGCCATGTCCCCAAGCTAGAGCCAATTGTTGTCTCCCGAAAACCACTTTTCATTTTCCAATTTAAATTTGAAATTTCAAGCTCTCGCCCTCCTAAAGTATTTAAGCCAAGTTGAAGGTTCAAAGAAATAGAAAAATCCATGCCCTAGTGTTGTTTAAATCTCTGTTTTGCTTGTTTTGAGAAATTCTCCATCTCCCGGTCTGTGCACATAATATCCTCTTTATAATCTCCTTTTTATTGAATTTTTTGATTGTTCTATGGTCTGGGTCATCAAATCATTGTTTTTCCTCCATGCCTCTGGCTCACAAAGAAAATTCAAAAATTGGACTCAAAATGATGAAGTTCTCTTCCTCTGTGTATTTTTCCCACAGTTAGGAACGATGGGCATTTTCTTCCCTGTCAAATTTTAGCCCCATCATCCATGGGTACGTGGACATACCTAATTAGAAGTGGGTCGGTGGAGAAATTTGTGTTTTTGAGCCTCTTTGTAAAAAGGTGAAAATTTAAAAAGTGACCATGACCCGATCAGGCTATAAAGGTAAAAGTCAAATTTTGAGCCCAGAGAAAAATTCAAAGTTGAAGCCCACAGGAAAAAGTCAAAGTTGAAGCCCACAAGGAAAAATTCAAAGGTGAAGCCCGCTATTGAAAATTCAAAGCGGACGAGTGGGCCATCGAGGCACTTTTAGAAATTTAACCAAATTCCCAAAAGTGAAGTAAAAGTTATAGAATTCTCTGTGGCTCCGCCAAGGTCTCGCCACCATTAAAAAGTCAAAGTGGAGGAGTGGAATAGAGAGAACTTTGAGTTTTAAGCCTTTTTCCAAAAAGGTTAAAATGTTGAGAAAAGGGTTGTGACCCCATTTCTAATCAGAGGATGCCACGTGTCAAGAGTTCAATCGGAGCAGTGGGTCGGTGGAGGAATTTGAGTTTTTGAGCCTTTTTCCAAAAAAGGGTAAAATGTTGAGAAAAGGGCCACGACCCCATTTCCAATGAAAACGTGCCACGTGCCTAAGTTAAAAGTTGAAGCGGGGTGTAGGCCAATTTGTTCCAAATTTCCAAATCTCTAAAAAATCACAAAATGCAAAGGGCTTTCCCCCGTACCCGCTCCAATCTCTTCCTACCACATGGATGGCCTGATTTCAAAGTTATAAGAGAAAATCAAATGGTCTATATTCAAACTGGAAAATCAAATGTAATGTTCACGTTGCAAGATCTAGTTTTTAACCCGCCATGAGTGTTTTCTTCATAATGAAGGAATTTGAAGAGGCGTAAATTATTTGTAAAGTTGTAACCTTTTTGGCATGAGATATAATGGCTCCTCAAAGTCATTCCAGGGGCTGGCGATTGATTTCAAAAAATTCCAAAGTGCTCTGTACTTAGAAAAGACCGAGAAATGCCACATTTCTTCTATTTTCCCTTCTCCTTAGATTTTCCTCTATTCTCAAAGCTTTGTACAAATTCTTCCTTAGCTTCAATAATAAAAGAATTAATTTTTACCTCTTTGATTGAGGGATTGATTGGTACCTTTCAAACAATGAATTTCATTTGGTCTTGTAACTTTTCCCGTGGATTTGTTTTTCTTCTAACTATAAATGCATGTAAACGAATTTCTAATTAATGTGTGTGGGCATCTGATATTCAACTCACAACATTATTTTTCTCCTACCTCCATTTTCACTCTCCTTTCCCTTTTCAAGACAAATTTTCTTCTCTAGTGAGACATTGTTAGCTTTGCCACAAGGTTAGTGGAGTGCCCCTATTGGATCTCTGGTGAAAGGCCACCATTAGAATCCACCTTTTATGGATGCACCTACGTGCTGCACCATTCAAGTATAGGGACTTATATTCCCATATCATTGGCTTGAAACCCACCAATTTGTCCACAAGACAAATTTTCTTGCCAACTAGCATACACCAAACCAAAGTGAGCATTGATTGAATTTCATGGTTAAATTACTTCATATATGAATGCTTATTCTTTAAATGCACTTAATTTTATGTATTATAAGGATAAATGAGAGAAACAATTATGTAGGAGAAGCATTAAAAATGGATGTGAAGGAACTTTGGGATAGAAAATACCATGGCACAATTAGTGGAGAGATAGGTTTTAGCCCACAGATGGATACAAATGCTGAAAAATATGTGTAAAGATTTAGAACATTCTAGTTGACAAAATGGAAGAGATAGAATGCAAGGTTATATCAACCACTTCCAATACCCGAGAATCCATGGGAGCATCTAAGTATGTATTTTTTTATACTTCCAAGAATATAGAGGGTTCACGATTATATTTTTGTTGATATATTCTCTAAGATGGCCCATTTTGTTGCTTTCAAGAGGACAAGTGATTGTAAACATGTTGCTAAATTTTTATGGAAATTTTTAGACTACATGATTTGTGATGCATAATCATATCAAATAAAGATAATAAATTCAAGGACCACTATAGAAGAAAAAAAAACACAAGTCCTCAATTTAGTTATAAGCGTCACCCAAAATGGATGACCAAAAACATTTTCAGCATGATCCGTGAAAAAATATACGATATTTGGTTAGAGAGAAGGCATGAATGAGTGATTTAGTTCTTACACAAGAAACATTCACATTTAATAAATCTATCAACGAAGCACTAGGAAGTCACATTTATATATTACGTATGGAAAAATACATGCAAAATTATGTAACTTATGGAGTTTCTATGAGAAGAATGAAATTTTATGGAAGCATGAGACTTCATAGAATGAGGGAAGTGCATGAGTAAGAATTCAAATAGTTAGAGAAGAGGCATGTGCATTACAAGGAATGCACATATTTGTGGAGGAGGAATTTTGACTTTGAGGCTAGATATTTAGTTATTGTACACTTGTCTAATGAAATATACCCACGAGGAATGTACGATAAACTTAAGTGGAAGAAGATTGGACTGTTCGAGATCCTTGGGGAAATTTACAGAGTATACATATAAGTTATAGCTTCGAAAAGGATAGACATATATCCTATATTTGACATATCATATTTATACCTATATTATGAGTGCCATACAAGTGGAAATGAGAGCCACATAGAATTCTATTGGAGGAGAAAAATAATAGAGAATAAATGCATGAAAAAATGGAATGTATTTTGGAATACTATATCACCAAAATGACACATAGAAAGGAGCACAAAGAATATATGGTAAAATGGAGAGGTTGAGGAGTTGACAATGCATCTTGGATTATAGAAGAAAAGATCACAATACTTGGTCATTATTTTTAATACCTTCATAATTCCAATTAAGTAGGGGATCAAGTTTCTTCTTACCCAATGTGTATAATGAAGGAGCATCCAAGTTCATAAGCAATTCTACATCAAACGATAAAATACATAGTGTTAGAAAATTGTTAACATCCTAGAATATATAATATGGTTTAAATAATATGAAAAACAATATGTATGAAGTAATTATTTATTACAAGGATTGTTACTTTTAATTAACTTACAATTACACATGCATAATACAAATAATACATTAATACTTGTCATAATGAGAAACAATAGATCAATAGCTGAAATACACACAAGGAGATGAATACTTAGTTGTAAATATTAAAATAGAGGATATTTAGATGTGTAGATAAGTGGAACAGGGTGATATGAGACTGAAGCTACTTCATTTCGAGGATAGAACTGGAAAAATCATTGGTGCAAGATTGTATAACTATTGTATGGATTTTCCCTGATTTTTTATAGTCCTAACTATATTTGTATGGTATTTAACCCTTTTATAGTAAACTTATGTAACTTCTTATGCACTTTTATTTCCTAGAATTTTTCTCTATTTTAATACTCTTGTTTTAGAAACCTTAACATAATTTATAATCACCTAAAATAAAGTATAAACCCTATATACCATAAATAAATTCATCAAAAAATTAGATAACTAGAGGATAAATCATGTGTATGGTGAGGTTAGACTACCTTTGGTGGCCAACCCCTACCACACCAATTCAAGCACTCTACTACATGCCCTTGCATAGGATCAAGCCTCATGAGATAACCTAGATGATTACAAGTGTGAGTTTAATTTAATAAAACCCCTTAAGAGCTCACCCATGTCTCTTAACAAAAATATAGTGGGATAACTATAGACTATAAAATGTAATCAATAGGGTAGGAGTGTGATGGACTGTGCTTCAACTATTCCACTAAACCCTTTTTATTTTGAAAACCTTTGACAATGATTGGAGTGACTTTTCTCTTGCTAAGACATGAATCTAGAAAAATGGAGGAAGACATACCCTTTGAATTAGTCGAGTACTACAATATTGTAGTAGTGACAACTCTAAGTGATGTAAAACTAATTTTGAAATATTTTGTGGAAGCACAATGACTGAGAGAGGATGCGAATCATTCCTTTAAAATTTTTACTTCAATTTCTTATACTTGTGTGAGCCATCAAACTTAACTATTCAATCATTCATTAACCATATGTGAGCTTATTAAACATTGAACAACCATTCACAAGAACAAGATGCAAGAGAGAACACATGAACACAACATATAATGTGGGAAACCCTCAAGGGGAAGAAAACCCACTAAACCTCTACATATATTACACAACACAAAGGACTCAAGTGAATATTACACATCACATGAGATTTTTAGTGAGGCAACAATCCCTAGTTTAGTAGGACACCAATACTACAAGGAGGCTACAACCCCCTAAGATGAATAAGCACCAACTCATCCACCTAAATATGAATATCACTTCTAAAACTTATTGCTCACCGAATGATTGTGATCACTCTTTTAGCTCTTTACATTCAAAACCCTCTCAAACACTCTTCTTGTCTTCTTCACTCAATGGATTATTCACCAAGCATGATTAGGTAAAGTTACCTATCTATATAAATGTAGCAAACACTTAGAAAATCATGAAAAACATCTCTTGCCTCTCATCATGGTCATAAATATCTACAACACATCCCCAATCAAACTAGGTCATGTATAGATAACCTTCTTCAAACTCACCATTATCGGATCAGAAACATAAAATCATCCTCTATCATTTTCAAGGCCCCATACTCTTCATATGTGTCCTTATAACTTGCTCATATATCCTTCCAAAATATTCTACATTCCTCTCTTTCTTACTCACATAAATGAGCCTTCTCAACTTACTTATATACTTGAATTATTCACCCACATCATGTAGGTCAGCCTTCATAGAGAATATATCAAAAAAATAAATAAATACATCATGAGGATACCACAAAAAAAAAAACCACATAGGTCATTCATATCATCTTCATACCAAATTTTCACTATTATGCTCCAATAGATTGAATTTCACTAAAAGCCATCTTGCCAAAACCAAACCATTTTGAGCCTACATGCCCATTACCAAAACCTCGAAAAAATTCAAGAACATCATGAAATACCTCATCATTCTTGCACCATACATTAAAATATCTACATCATCACCTAATTCCATGAAACCACACCAAACCCTAGACCTTAAAGATGAGGCTTAGTACCACATCATATGACCTCAACCATATAAGTATTATATATAATTGGAAATATCTTAATATCAAATATATCACCAAATAATCATACAACCACAAATCAGATATTAGTTGTCTAAAAATATCTCTATAAAAGGTTACACTTGAAACTACCATTTCATCCCAAAAAACCAATCTTCAAAGATAAGTAACACTTCACATCATAAAGGCTCAACCATGACCTACACACACACACAGATATATATATATATATATATATATATATATATGTATGTATGTATGTATGTATGTATGTATGTATGTATGTATGTATGTATGTATGTATGTATGTATGTATGTATGTATGTATGTATGTATGTATGTATGTATGTATGTATGTATGTATGTATGTATGTATGTATGTATTACAACTCCTATGCTTCCATAAATGATAAATTAGTCATTAGGTTCAATGGAAATTTTTTTCACAAACTGAAAAAACTCCATAAACTAACATTTTTAAGTGGGGCCCACACACAAATAAGACCTATAAAATACATCAAAAGAAATATGGAGGAGTCATCTACATCATAAAATCATAAAATTTGCAAAAGGAATCAATTATGGTCTCTTACAACCATTTTTTCTCAAAGTTGCTTTCAAACTATGGTTTTGAAATCATAACAGAAATTTTTGTGTTGATGATGGCTCATAAAATTATGATGAAAAAATATATCATTCAACTTGGAAATTATTATTAGGATACCCCTTCAACTTTCTCCAAAATATCATCCTCCCATGCAAATCACACTTTCTCTAGTGAGCATCCAAAGTTGACCCTTGAATCTGAAATGACTATTTTGAGATCTTGGTAGAGCTCAAACAAATTTTCAAGAAATTCATTCATCTTCCTAACCTAAAACTTGGATAATATATCTATAATGATCTTATCCATGTTTTCTAATACTCATCTATTACCTACTACCTCTGAACCACTCCATACACCATGGTTTTCCCATGCCTACTAGCCTTGTCTTCATGAACTTGCACTATGAACCTAAGTAATGACCTTTAACATATTTTACACATTCCATGTGTTGAGAAGACATAATATCTTTCTAAGGAGAATAAACACAAATAATATGTGCATGGGAATAAGGTGCATTTGAAGGCACAAAATAATAGGAAAGGAAATGTGCACCAAAACAATTGGCTCGAGGACATAGCATTGTTTTTATGGATAAGGGATATATTTGGAGATAGCGTGCAAAGAACACGTTGAGATAGAGACTTGCGTGGAATGAAAATGGTATTTTGGGAAAAATCAGATGATAAGCACCATGCATGGTTATAGTTATTAATAGGATTACTTCTTCTAATTAACTATAGGATATCTATTATTAGCACACTTGCATGTGTGCATGTTATTGTGAAGGTGTATGGTTATTAACAACATGTGACCTATTTTAAGAAGTGCAAAAATGGTGAAGGGAAATTCCCACCTCCATAAATATGTATTGAACTATGTAGCTTAGGAGACTAAGTTATTGTAAATCTATGTTGTTGAATCTATTGCGCACATGCCTTATGGTGATACTTTATAATGTAAGAATATTATGTGTTTTACAATGTTTAATGCAATGGATGATATTGGCTGGAAAATGATGTTAGACATAACTAAAACTAGTTCATGTATGGTTAGTCTTATTACAGTTATTATTTAATTCATGATGCTCTAAGATCTAGATCTGCTTATGCACTATGGAATGTTTATGTTTAATTATGGATCTGAATATGTCTTATCTTCATCACACTAACATCCTACATAAACAAATATAAAGAGGGGATTGGTACCTTTACATTTCGGGTGAGCTCTCACTCAAGTCGGGTGATGTGCCGACATGCGTAGGTTTTACATAGTAGATTCTAGGTTACATCATTGGTTCCATTGTCGAGACCTCTTTTTCAATTGTTTTCAGGATGTTTCGCAATGAAGATGTACCGCTTAGGTTGACCCTAGCAAGTGTTGAGGAGTGGATAAAATATCTGGAAGAAGAGTATGCTTGGAGGTTTAGCACTGGATCTGATTTTGACGCACGTGCATGGGTGGAGTAGAATTTGTATGATTGTTTATATGATAGATTCTTTTCTATCTTTGGAAGATCTGTATGAGTGGTTGGTTGTTTATGTATTTAAAAGGAATTGGAGGTATCACACAATTTTCTCGGAATAAGGAAAAATTTTAGGCCCTCTATGATGCTGATTTGATTTGGACGCGGCATACTTGAGGATACTTGGTTCTGTGGTGTTTTGAATAGCTATATTTTGGAGTACTCAATTTCCACTTATTCTTTCTTGGAGGTAGTTGAGTTCCAGTTTTTAAGTTATCCTAGGGAACTTATTTATAGGGTATTCCACGGAATCAACATCTTGATGGTAACCCTAAACTTGGTAGAGAAGGCGATGGCTAACTCGAACCCCACTACACATGGAAGTAGGAGTAGGTTTGGTGAAGGATGGTGGTGATAAGGGTTGTCAATCCTCTCCATTAATAATGTCAATCTAGGGCTGGTGTCTGATGGCTGTATGCATTAAGAGAAAAAATATAATTAGAAAGTAGCTCCGTTAAACACAATCCAAACTTGCATAGAATAAATCACACATGCAAAAATGTAAAGACGAACTTGTAGAAATAAAGTTTGCGTGAAGGAAAAAAACTTACATAAATGAAATTACTAAATTAAAATAAACGAAAGATGAATAAGACACCTGCAGGTTCACAATAGAAATTGTACGAAAGAAAGATCACATAACATGAAATCAAAAGTTCACAACAAAAGGAAAACAGAATAAAGAAAGGAACATAAAACATTGAAAGAAAAGAACATAAAACATTGATCCTTCTTCCTTGGAATGAGTTTCCAACTCATTCCTTGGAAGAGAAGTTTAATTCATACTTTCAAACTTAATTCAAAACTTGCAGAATAATTTCACTCAAAAGATTGAGAAAGAACGGATCTATTATTCTTGGTAGGGAAAAATTACATATCAAAGTGTGAGAGGTTGCATCTATAATTCATGCATCCAACCAAATCCTTATTTTGGGAAATACAATCTGATATTATCTTTATTCCAATCCTAACAACTAAGATCTCCATCTCCACAAAATATGGAGAGAGATATATTATTGGAGTCAAAGTCTTATTTCACTATTTTAGGAAGATTTTCTCCCAAATCTTCTCCTTGATTTTTGTTAGCAAGAATCACAATGATTTTATTCTCCTCTTTTATTGGAAGGATGTTTTTCCTCAATAAATTACTTTAACCAAATATCTCTCCTAGATTTCCCTTTTGAATTTTTGTTTATGATTGTGGAACTTTAGGTGCTTATCGATACAATTTTTCCTTAGACTCGCAGCTCACTAAAAGCGACATTTCACTTTATTGGTAAAACTTGTAGCAAATATGAATGAGGTTTTTATTAAATAAATTTCTATGAACAAAAACCTCTCTCATATTTTCCATTTGAATTTGATGTTTTTGACTATGGAACATTTGGTGCTCGTCTGATACACTTTTCCCTTGGAATGCAGCTCATTAAAAGTCATATTTCTCTTTATTGGTGAAACTTGTAGAAAATATGAATGATATTTTTGTTAAACACATTCTTTGTGAACAAAAACCTCTCTTCAATTTTCCATTTGACTTTTTGTTTCTGTTTGTGGGACTTTTAGTGCTTGTTTGATACACTTTTTCCTTGGGCTGTAGCTCACTAAAAGTTAGATTTCTATTTATTGGTAAAAATTGTAGAAAATACGAATGATATTTTTATTAAACACATTGCTATGAACAAAAAAATCTCTTAGATTTCCCATTGAAATCTCTGAGTTTCATCGTTTCATTTACTTTTTGAATGACAAAAGCAGTAATGGTAAGGGATAAGAGGAATACTTGTTAAATGGGTTGGTTGATGGTTATTACGCGCGTTCGACTTATTGAGCCAATGAATATTGCGACATATTCATTTTGGCTAGGAGGAACTACTTGTAATAGAAAACAAGACCACAAAAAGATATGGACTACCTAGTGTATGCTAGTTTTGAGAAGTGTGATACTTCCTAGATGGTTGTCAATCCACTTAAAACAATTTAATGCTAGAAATAAAGGAAATCCTATTGTAGATGATATGATTTAGGTTTCTCATTCAAGTACAATAAGAAAATCTTAACATAACAGGCTAGGCTATGGTCAGATCAAAAAGGTAGGTGGTTGTCAGGGTGTTGGGACTAGTTAGGGTTTGATTCTGGGTTGTTTAGGTCAACTGGTGAGATGATTATTGGGTCTATTCTTGGTCAAGGTATAAAACACAGAGACCGATGTTGGTCGGGTATAACCGATGCCGGTTTAGGTAGAACCGATGACGGTTGTGGATAATTGGCATCGGTATGGTCAAGGTAAAAGAAAATCGAATAGATCAAATGGTAGGGGCTGATCTGAGGTCAAATGAGGTTGGGAGAGTGGATGAGAAGGTCTGTGGAGATCTCAGGTATGCTCAAAGAAGATATTAGGTCAGAATGGTGATTTGGTGGTGTGGGTAAGGGAAGTGGTTGAATTACAAGCTAATAAGCAATGGAGGAATGAACATGCAAAGTATAAACTAATGACAGGAATGACAAAAGTTAACTATGCCAAAATAGACAATGTTGGTAGAGATGTACTTACTGTGATGTAGGTTTTGATGGCTGAATGGAGATGGCTATTGATCGAGTTGATGGAACAGAGCTTGGTGCAGTGGTGATGCTTCTGGAATGTTACCATGAGTGCCAATGCTTCTGGATCTGTCCTGGTGTTGGGTATGGATGCCTAGATGCGTGAAAGACTCTGATTCTACTTGCATGTAGATCTCTTCTCCTCTTCTTGCAATCAAAATGTGTCAACCCAAAAACAAGGTTATTTGGGTGAATAAATGGTAACCGACGATGGTTCCAGGTTGACTGACATCGGTTTAGGTTTGACCAGTGTCGTTTAAGGTGACACTCCGTAGGTTTACTAAAATGGGTAGATCTTTCTAATTTCTTTTGGCCCAGTTCATTTCTTCACGCGGATCAGAATGAAAAATTTCCTTCTAATGGGAGGGGATGTGGTTAGAGAGATTTTAGGGTTGGACCAAATCTTAGCTCATTAAGGAAAGTAATCTTAAGTGTTAGTTAGTTATGGAAACATGCCAAGAATAGGTCTAGGCTGAGGTGGATGGATGAGGTGTCTAGATGAGGTTGAAATTAGGTCAATTAATGTAATTAAATGATGAATATTGTGTAGATGGGTATTAATTAAATTAAATTAATATTAATGTGGTGTGGAGGGGGCCGTGGTTAGGACAATATGTTTGGTTTGGTTATCTGACTAGGAATCAAGGGTAGTGTGACCCGATTTTGGTGTCTACACTTTGATCATTCAAAATTTGTCATTTTATGAAACTAAAAATGCAAGTTTTGGAACTGAAACTACAAGTTTCAGAGCTAACTCTAATTATTCAGGTTAACTAAAACCAACTATAACTTTTGCACATGATCTCGAATTGAGATGATTCTTTTTGAACTTGCATAAGTTTTTGATAGGAATCTAGATATGAAATCATATTTAAGTTTAGATGTACTATCCATGATCAATTAAACTTTTCCTAGAACTAGCATTATTTTCAATTATGGCTTGCATGCACAATACTTTTCATCTTTCCTTAATAATCAATAGGACTAGTAAAAAAATAGATAATAAAACACTTCTAAAGAATGAACAAGATATATATCCTATATTCTATCTCAAGCAAACTATAAGTTCTAAGATTACATTTATATCCACTTTAAAAGGTAACTTGGAAGGAAAAAATAATGGCATTTTATGGCCAATTTATGGCCTCATCAAGTAGACCTAGTGGCAAAGAGGAAAATATAAGAAATGTAGATTAAGTACAATGAGGGCGTGCGAGAGGGAGATAAATAAGCAATGTGACATTAGAGAGTGGATGACATTGAGGAGAGAGATAGATCATGAAGGATGTGGAACTCACGTAGAAGGCATGGATCTAGAGCATCCGAAACTTCCCCATTTTGAAAAACATGACAAGGAACCCGCCACGATGTCACATGGGATTGTGTCGGCCAAAGATGACATGGGCCATGAGCATGTATTTGAATCTACCTAGTAACCTAGCCATTGCACTTGAATTTCTAGTATCTAAAACAACCAATAGTCAATAAGATAGTTTTGGGAGTAGTAGAAAAGGATTAATCAAGTAGAAAGTGCATCTATCATCGGGAAAATGTCTTCTTTTTATTTGGAATTAAGTTTTCAGTGCATCATTGGCACAAAAATTAACCTCGTAGAATTTTTCACTCACTTTTGGGAGTAGTACCACCTCCTAAACTGTAGGTGTTCAAATTAGTACCACAATTGGGACACAAAGAAGTACATCAACTGTCCAGGTTAAGCTACAAGTGGAGGATCGGGGGCATATATGGCTCTAGTTTTGGTGGTTCTTGAGGAAGAGGTAACATAAGAGGTTTTGGATCAAATGGGTAGGGTCCTCATCAACCCTAGAATATTTATAAGGATATGTCTCTTCATCTTCTAGAGTATAAGGGAATATAATATGTTTCCAAACACTTACACATGTGTGAAATGTTATGGCGAGAAAAAGGAATTATGGCTTCTAAGTGCAAGGAAAGTCGGTTTATAACTACGTTGTAAGGGGCATGCTCAAAGTTGGTACAAGAAGTTTTACCCATCGACTTGCGTAGATTATGAAAAATTATGAGAATATTTCGTTAAGGAGTTTCATATCCATGAGTTTGAGCAGAAGAGTATAAGCATGCTCAAGGATATTAAGCAAGGCACTACTGAGAGTGTTTGGGAATATGATGCCCATTTCAAAAAACTTTTGTCTAAACTTTCATATGATATTGATGCAATTCAATAGACACAATGGTTTATTGGGGGATTGATCACACCTTTTAGAAGGAATTGTCACATAAGACATATACAGACCCACACAAAGCACTTCAAGCAGCGTTGCATGATGAGGCGGTCAAAAGTATAGACATTAGGGTGAGCCCATTCCTAGAAGCACAGATTACAACTATGGAAAAGTAGTTGAGAAACTATCAACAAATTAAACACATGAGATACACACTAGGATTTGGTGTACAAATTGTGAAGTGGAAGTGCACGCTAAATATAGTTTTCCTCACAGGTTAGTACATTCATTATTGCTAGAAGCGCGAGATATGTCATTCATACCATGATGCAAGTCACTTCCCATTATTACAACGTGCGATAAGGAAGAATGTATCTTGTTATTGTAATATTTTCTAGTTCACAACTCATAATAAAAAGACTACGAGTTAATGGGTCGAGATCCATGATGCCATGGCTATTGGTGTATGATAGGTAGGAGTATCGATTACTCTAAAGGTAAAATTGAGCACCATCACCGTGATCATACTTAAATGTGCTATGATTGGAACAAAGGGTGTTTTTAAGTAGGTCATGGCAAAGTTCAAGGATACCATGGTGGGTTCGGGGCCGAGGCCGTGGTGGTGGACAATGTGAGTTTCCTCGCGAGAATGTGTTTTACATGTAGATCTCTTGAACACTAAAAATGTAAATGTCCTCGAGAATATTACTTGTTCTTTTTGTGGGAAGAATCAACTGCTATGAGGAATTCTTGAACTTATATGCGCATCTTAGCAAGCAACGTAAATAAGAGAAAAAGGGTGCAAGGATGGTTAGAATACAACAGGCCATAGAAAATCAATAGATGCCAAAGTTGGCACTTTGGAACATGGGGTAGTACCTATAAATATTATTATACGTGTTAAAGCTATGCATGCTAGAGAGATGTTATAGAATAATCCTACCATCACTAAGGAGAAATTTTAATATGTAAGGTATCCAAATACTACACATTAGAAGGAGGTTTTTATGAGACCATGGAGGTGCTCGAAATATTTAGGGTGAAATACATTGTTTAGAGGAATGGTCGTAGAAGTTAAAACAAAAGAAGGAAAAAGAGACAATTTAATCAGATATTAATGACTTTAAATAGGTATGTAAGATTTTGTGCCAGAGAATATCATTCCATTACTAGGGAATTGGCTAAAGGGGAACACTCCATGTGTAGGTATTGTGAATGGAAGACAAATCCTGCATGTTAATCTTCCCCCTCATAGCTTGGATTATGATAAGGAAATCACTCTAAATGTTTTTGTAGATGGATGACTTTTGAGCAATATATTGATTGACACAGGTGCATAAGTGAATGTGCTTACTTTAGATGCATGTGTATAGATGGGTAGACCTCCTTTGCAACCATCCTCTAATGTACTGTTCATGGCCAATCAAACTAAGGCCACTCCAATCTAATTTTTAAAGGATGCATCCATTACTATACAAGGGGCCAAGTTCACTGGGAATTTGAGGTTTTAGCACTTACGAGAAGAAAATAGCTTCCCAAATCTACTTGAGTTCCCTTGGTGTTATGTAAATAATGTTGATCTATGGTTCAACAAGGGGTGTATAAGTTTTGAGAACAAGGAGGAAATATTTACTATCCCTTTGATAGATGGGAAGTATGTACCTTATGTTGAACCTTTGAGTCGGAATACCCGAACAAAATTTATGTGCATGCCATTTGAGATTCAAAAGTACTCGAGACATCCAAAGAAGGAATCCTCCGGTAGTAAGATGCACAATTTTTAGTGATACTACAAGTATTGCTTATGATAATTGGGTGCATGACACCTATGAGATGGTTGGGCATGAAGTAAGAAGTGCATTTTCATAGAGAAGAAAACCTCATTGTATTAAGAGGATAGGTAACAAATTTGTACCTCAGTATATTGGAGAAGGAGACCCTACGGTATTCTTGTGCACCATGGATGATCAATGGAAAAATAAATTACAAAGAATAAATATGTTAGTGTATACCCTACGCAAGACAATAACGTGCTAGTGGATGGTTCACAGGGATAATCTCATAGAATGGAATGAAGTCATAATTTCTCTAACCACTCGGTTCTTCAAGAGTAATGTGCCTACTCAAATATGAATATATCATTCTACATAACCTGTTCAAAGCACCATGTTCAGCAGTGTGAGAGACTCGACAACAGGGCGAAGCTTTACCACCTTCACTTTGGGTGCAAAAACTTTATTCCACTTTTCAAGGTTGTGCACATGCTTGGTATGTTTATGAAAAAATGCATAGGAGACTAGAAATTGGTAAGATGTAAATATAGGAATGACCCGAGAATTTTGAGTACTTCTCTACTAAACCTCCCGGTGAGGAGGCAATATGGGTTATGGAGCACTTGACTATGGGATATAGTGCCAAGGCTAAAGAAATCATTCAGAATTATTTGGTGAGGAAGAACAAGGAGTGCATTTTGATGAAGTAGATGATACAGATGCCAAACTATTTACATGCGCTTTGTTTTGAGAAGGAGAAAGGAAATATGGTCTACATAGTAGATGACGAGGAGGTAGAATATTTGGGCATATCTCATTTAGCATGTATGCATAATATCTTAGACAAAGTGTGGATAAACATGCACACACCTATCATGAACCTATGAAGACCAAGAAAGCAAACATTGGCACAAATGTTGAACCCAAGGAGGCCATAATTAGAGATTATTGGTCTAATTTTGAAGTGGCAAAGATAATTGAGTTACTATAATATTTTCAAGATTTATTCCCTAGGGGTTATCATGAGTTAAAAGGAGTGCATGAGTCATTAGGTGAGATGAAGATTAAACCAAAGGAAGGAGTGCGTTTGATCGGGAAGAGACCTTATAGGATGAACCCGAACCTATGCATAAAAGTTAAAGAAGAAATTGACAAAATGCTAAAATTTGGCATCATTAAGCCCCTAGAGGAGTCAGAGTGGGTTAGCCCCATGGTAATCAGTATAAATAAAGATGGTCAAATTAGGATTTGTGTGGATTACAGGGAGCTGAATGTTGCATGTGTGATTGATCCTTTTCCTACGCCTTTCACCGAGGAAATATTAGAAGGCATTGTAGGGCGTGAAGTTTACTCTTTTACAAATGTATTCTCTAGGTATCATTAGGTTAGAAGTACACTGTGAAGATCAAGATAAAACAATGTTCACTACTTTGAATGAGGAATTTTTACATATACTATAACGCCCTTTGGTTTGAAAAATGCGCCTAATGTATTTTTGTGCATAGTTGTTCAAGCATTCCAGGAATTCATTCACAAGTTTTTGTAGGTGTACTTGGATGATTAAAATATATGGGATTTTAAGGATCATTTTGATAATTTATACTTAATGTTTGAAATATACAAACATTTAAACATCTCTTTAAACATTAAGAAGTTTGTGTTTGCTACACCTTTTGGAACTCTGTTAGGGAATATCATTTGCAAGGAAGTTTTGTTAGTAGATCTAGCTAAGGTTGTAATTCTGATGGGTTTGGAGAAGCCTACTATTCGAGTGAGGTGCAAAAATTCTTGGGTTGAGGCTTTCAACAAGATGTTGAGACAGGCCTTGAGAAAATTTTTTGATGTTGGAAGGAAAGATTGGGATGATAAATTATTTTTGTACTTTGGGTGTATAGAACAGCCTACAAGAGGTTGAATAAGGCCACACCCTTTCAGTTGGTATTTTTCACAAAATTATTTCTTCCAATGGAATTCATGTTACCATCATTGTGTATTGTGTGCATTGGAGGTCTAGAAAATGAACAGGCATTAGACAAAATAATTGACAAGTTAATACAATTGGATGAGAGGCATGCCATAGCACACTGGAGTTAGAAGTAGGAAAATTATAGGTAGAAGGCATGACATGACATACACATCAGGGACAAAAATCTTGAGGTTGGCTAGATGGTACTTTATGATTCCAAGTTTTTGTGCCATTAAGGAAAACTTAAGGTGCATTGGTTGGGATCGTATGTTATAACTCATATACTTGAAACATGCACTTGCTAGTTAGAGGCGCTTGATGGGACATGATTACCTAGTTACTTTAATAGGAGTATGTTTGAAGCCCTACTATAAATAAGTATTCTTGGTTTTTGTAATAAGATAATATTTCAATTTATTATAGATTTTTTTTTCTATATTTTTTTAATGTATTTCCTTCTTCGTTGCTATGTTTTGTCAATTTAGTTTGGTGTTTTGTGTAATAAGCACATTTTCACCTTTGGAAGCTAGTTCAATATGAATTATTTTTATGCGCGAGAGGCCGCACATACCATTAGTGTGGGTTGGTTGTTATTCATTATTAAAAAATGGGTACACATGAGAACAAACTGTTATAGGTGTTATTCAAGTATGGAAAGGAGATGTTAGAAAGGAAATTATTTCTAAAAGAAGACCATATATGGAAATAAATTAATGATCGGTATAACGTGAGTTAAGCAACGATTGTGGAAAATAATAGAAGAGGGCTAGGTACTTTGGCTACAGACTTCTCTTTTACATGCTTCCATGCACCAAAGTACCTAGCCCTTTTGTAGGAGGAATGGCGCATTCTAAAGGATTTACCTTCAATAGTGGGTAAGGAAATACATTTTACGGTGTACTAGCATTTTTACATCATGCATTTTGCAATGAAGGATGGGACATGGATTCCATGGTGCAAAATTACCTATGCATTCACAACTTGCTACTTCCAGGCCTTAGTCCATAGGTTTCTTGATGGACTCCAAATGAACTTCAATGCAGCCAAGGTAGATTGTGACTACCATACTCTCATAAAAACATATGTTTATCCTGGTTGGTCTACCTAAATTGAGAGGATCGTTTCAGATGTTATAAATATAAAACCAATAGTTTTGTCTATTAGGGAAAGTGGAGCCACACTCATCTATCTTCATCTCAAGCCTAGGTTAGAGAATAACAAGTATGTGGAGAATGAATTTTTGTTACAAGGGTCACCTAAGGGTAAACATATTATTGAGGATGTCATAGTTTCAAATCCTACTGCGCAACAATAAAGATAGATGGGGAATAATAACATGAGGATAGTTGACAGTTGGACCATAGGGGTCGGAGGTAGCCCATAGATAGAGCAGAAAGGGAGCACACAGATAATCCACCATAGGTGCAAGAAGGAGAGGAGGACTTCAACGTAGATGTAATCCTTGAAGATCACTAGTTTAAGAGGGTATTCAGAAGAACCAAGACCTAAGGCATAGGAACATCACAACCTATAGGAAGATCACCTTAAATCTACCCTCAGAAAAAAGCACTAGAGAAAAATAAAATAAGAATGGTACAACTTAGTGAGGAGGTAAAGGAGTTCGAAGAGAGCATTCCCTGGAACCCTAATTTAATCGAAGATGTAGAGGATCCCAAGGATGAAGAAAAGAGATATGAAGAAGAAGGGGTAAAATAAACTATGTGTGAGAAGACCAACTCACTAGTTCTGAAGTCGAGATAAGAGAAGGGATGACTCTAGACCTTGGCGCTCCTGTTCTAAGGGGCACATGACAAAGAGAAGAGAAGAGTATATTGTGCCAAGTATGCCCAGTTTCAAAGCACAATGGACCTTAAGGAATTATATGGATGGGAGCTAATGGATCCAGATATGGCCACTACATGTGTAAGGAAACAACTATCCTAGTCCATGTAGACCCATATGGATGAACTGGATTTTGATGTATGCGAGGAGTCCTGTGTCTCAAGAAGAGTAAAGAAGGCACCATAGAGTAGGAAAATGACCATAAATCCCACTCTTATGTTTGATGAGTAGGTAAGCAATGCCTTAGTCAAGGTATCAACTGAGATGGCACATAGAAATATTGATAAGGTCACTACCATTAGAGCGATGATGGATGATGATAAAGATAAAACTGCATAAATAGAGTGCTTAAAGATAGAGAAAGGAAAAATAATGGAAAAATAATGAAGCTTTCATTAGCATGGTGGAGGAGATTGGTGATTACATTATGAAGGTAAGGCCTCATCTTGAACCCAAGGTACCTGAAATTTTCCTTTTTCTATGCATTATGTGCACACTTTGGTTGATTTGGAACTAGAAGATGGAATAATTAGAATTCCCACACCAAAGGATGTTTAACACAAAGAAAAGAGAGCAAGGGCCTCTATGATCATAAAAATATCAACGTATGAGGTGTTGCTCCAAACTTTAAAGGATGAGATGAAGAAAACAAATCAAGCTCTTAATTTGTGTGCAACACTAGAGGAAGCAATAAGGATCTTGAATCTGGTTTAAGGTAATGAAGTATTGATGAATGAAAGATGAGACTTTAGGGAGCAAAAAAATATTTTCACTAGTAAAACAATAGTGCAAAGCCCTTGCAATGACCAAGATCCACATAAAGAGAGGATAGATGAGATTGGGAAGATTATAACGCAAAAGATGGATTTTCTGGAAGGAATGATGTTTGCTATGGCCAATGTTGTTCAAGTACTACAAAATGAGAAGGAAAATACTAATCGGGATGAGTTGGATGCTATCGCCATAGACATTCCAAATAAGACAAGAACGACACTATATGACCGGAAAGCACTTTGGAGGCAAAAATAAAACTAGAATATCTAGAGTTGATCCTCCCAGTTGAAGAAGAGGATGTTGCGGAGTAAAGATTAACTATTTTTTATAGTGATTCTTTAATTCCTTCAATTTTTATTCTTTATTATTTGGAAACATCAGAAATAAATCCCCATTTCTGGGCAGAAATGTAATTTAGTGTGGGGTAATGTTGAGAAAACAAAATATTGTTCTAAGGAGAAGACACAAAAAGAATATGCACATAGGAAAGGTGCATTTGAAGGCATGGAATAATAGGAAAGGAAACATGCACCAGAACAGTTGGCTTAGGAGTTAGCCATTTTTATGGATAAGGGATATATTTGGAGATACCATGTGGAGAACACATCAGGATAAAGACTTGGGTGACATGAAAATGGTATTTTGGGAAGGAGCAGATGATAAGCACCATGCATGGTTGTAGTTATTAATAAGATTACTTCTTCCAGTTAACTATAGGAAATCTATTATTAGCACACTTGCATGTGTGCATGTTATTGTAAAGGTGCATGGCTATTAACAACATGTGACCTATTTTGAGAAGTGCATAAGTGGTGAAGGGAAAGTCCCCACCTCTATAAATATGTATTGAACTATGTAGTTTAGGGAGATTAAGTTATTGTAAAGTTATGTTGTTGAATCTTTTGTGTGCATGACTTATGGTGATACTTTATAATGTAAGAAGATTATGTGTTTTACAATGTTTAATATAATGGATGATATTGGCTAGATAATGGTGTTAGACATAACTGAAACTGGTTCATGTATGGTTAATCTTATTACAGTTATTGTTTAATTCATGATTCTCTAAGATCTAGATCTGGATTATGCATTGTGGAATTTTTATGTTTAATTATGGATCTGAATATGTCTTATCTTCATCACACTAACATCCTACACAAGCAAATCTAAAGAGGGGCCTAATACCTTTGTGCACTTGGTGAGTTCTCACTCGGGTTGGGTGATGTGCCAACATGCCTAGGTTTTACACAGTAGATTCTAGGCTACATCACCATGCAACCTTAAATGACCTTCTTCTTGAAACAACAATTTAGGACACCTCTTAACTCAATGCTCCTTATTTAATAACATAATTTCATTGAATTTCACAATTTTTGGCCCTCTTGATGTAATAGACCCCAGACTCAAACATACATCGATGTAAAATCTACTACCAATTACTAGAGGTAGTCAACATTCATTTTACCTCACATAATCAATATTTCCTTAAAACATACCTTATCATGTCTATACCAATCATTATATAGATTAAGCACATATGTACCTTGTTTTCTTCAAGATGAGACACATACAAGATATTAACATACCTTATTTAAAATATTATTGCGATTTTTCCTAATACCCTACTCAAAGGTTTTCTTGATGCTCTTTATTTCACAATCCATACTACTCAATTATCATAGTCTTCCTGAAGTCTCAAGAAAAATTACAAGTATGGGAAAACCAATCCGTTAGAGACAATTCCACATCCCTAGGATCATTCTCTTTGTAGCTTTGAAATAGGCACTAACTCTAAGATCATACAACCTTCATTCACTTAAAGACATCTTGAAGCATCTTAAATATATTGATTTAACTAAACTTATTCTCTCATATCCCAATATCCTTCTTAGACATTCTTTATATTTACACAATTCTTCTCACAACATTACAATACAATATATATCTTGATGCAACTAAAATATACCCATCGAGCCCTTAAATTCTTACAACCATATCACATGATATTCTAATTCTTATGTTTTCAATATTATTCATGGAGTCCATGTATTAGCTTTACAAACACGTTCAATTTGACACTTAACCTTTCAATCCTTCATCACCTTCTCGAGAATATCTTATTTTTAGCTAACATGCAAAGCTATATCACATCTTGAACCTCTTCATGTTGATACCATAAATCAAAGTGCATATGGCATATGACCCAAAATTCAAAAGTAATCACCTATTACTCTACCATGAAGATCATCAAGGAACCTATTGATACACTTCATCTATCATCATGTATTTATAATGGTAACAAATGCAAATGTACCTTTGTCTTGGTTTATTGAACTATGTATGTTTTCTTTCAATGAGAAACGAGATCATACACAGTTTTATGAATTAGACACCTGTCACCTTCATACTTCATATGGTCAATCAATATTTCTAAACTACCAAACATTATTTTAAGACTGAAACCAAGCTTTCAAATTTAAATTATATTCATAGAACTCAAAACACTTTAGGTTTCATATCATCCATTTCAAGATAGGTTCAATCCCGATATCTACGACAAATCCTTGTGCACAAATTTCAATTTCATTCACTTTTTATGATGAAAATCACCACTTTAACCTTCTTTACACATCACCTCGTATTCTTATCCCTTATAAGCTTGCTCAAAAACACCTTACATAATTATTTCAAGTCAAAATAGACAGCCTTTATGTCTTGATCCAATCACATAAGATCATACAAGCTTCAAAAACTTATCACACAACTAAACCTATTTGAAGTACATTAAAAATTTTTGATGCAAGGAAACATATGAACTGAACTCAAATATGTCATCAACATACCTTGATTTATCACAAACTATCTTCTTAAAGTATCCAACATGAATCCAACCTCATAGTTCCATGGTCGACCTACGCAAATTATCAACCAATATTCTAACCTTCAAACTTTTTTATTAACCCTTCATAATGAGTTCGGTCATTGGGCATCCTTTTATCTTGTAACATACGTGACTGTACACATCAATATTCTATCCACTTCTATGTTTTCTTGGAATTGCAATAACTATCGATAATGTAACCATCCTCAAACAATATAACCGATCAGTGAAACATGTTTGTCATGAATGTAATAGAAAACCAAAATTACAAGACCTTATACACCTCTTGAAAAATCCATCAACAAAATAGGTCCAACATAGACTTATGATTTCAAGGCCTAGGAATGCACGACTACCTATACGTTCATAATAATGCTTAAAATTTTCTTCATACACATGCTTGGAATAAAACTTCTAATCTTCGAAGCATACCTACGGCCTTGATTCTTCAAATCTCATGGATAACCTTATACTTAGAATTGACGATCAATCATGAACATCACAGACCTAAATGAGGTCTTGAAACACTAGGCTCAACATAACATATTGGAATATACCTAAAAATGTCTTAACTTGATAATATGCTCCATCATCCATATCAAATATATTTAAACACCTTACATATACTTTATGTATTCTTCAAATAAAGATGACCTTATTTAAGTTTTCATAACTCATTTCTTTCTTAGCATACCCCTCTCCTTAACTTGTTCACATTCCTATTTCCATAATTCTTGTAGAAGAAATGATAATCAATTAATTATAACACATACCTTAGATGGTGAAAAACTTTCCTTCTCTTCTTCCTTGGTGTTGGAATAGTGATAAAAATTCAAATGGATTCTTTAGCTAGAGTAAAAATTCTTCATGCTCATGCATATTAAATTTGTACTTTAACTTGCATACATTTAGGTCATTCAAAAACACTTTTTGATAAATCGCCTTCATTTTCCATACCTCAACCATACTAGGTTGCTTCTCTACTTCAGGATACTCTTTGATCTTTTCATAAATTATTTTCATGATTAGGGTTTCATGACACTCTTCCTCTTCCTTTATAGGTTAAATCATAACAGGGAAACCTTCAATTTCATTTCCTTGGTCATCTTCAACATCTTCATATTTTCCATTATGGAAATTAACATCAAGATCAGTACACAAGCTAGCTTTTCCATCTTCATGAGTCTTGGGAGAGAAAACATCAAGGAGCGAATTCCAAATATCAAACCCTAAGGGTTTTAAAAAAATTCTCATAATGACCAAGGGTTTCCTTCCATCTTAACATATACTATGTTGGGCCTTGAAATATTGGCTAAGTACCAAAGGGTGTGCACATATATGATCACCAAGAAGGGTGCTCAAGGGAAAGAACATAGGAAAAAGGGGTTTTAAAAGGGTTTAGGTGAAAGCGAGGCACGTGCGGAAGGAAAAACAAGGGTTCAAAGGACTTATCCGTATTTGGCATTCTGAATACACTTGATGAAAAATGTGATGACCCGACTAGGTGTGATGAGTGGATAAGGTGCCACTTGGAACCTTGAGTTCAAGAATAGGATATTCCACTTAGGAATATTCCCGGGAGACATCATTATAGAAAGTGGAGGTTTTGCAAAGGGATAAGCATTCACCATTGGAGGACCACATCGACACTTGGAATGTAATCTATTCAAAAGAAAATGCATGACAATGGGTGTTGATCCTATAAAGAAATTCTTAGACTAGATAAAGATATACATTAGAAAGGAGAAGAAAATGCATAGAGAGTAAGATGTTGAGTAATAAAGTGTTGCAGTAATGCTAGGGTTTAGAGCACTTAGTGCTAAGGGTTATGAGGGATTTCATGAGCCTCTGAGATGGCACTAGGATCTATAACAAGGGTTAAAATGGAAGGGTATAGCTAGGGTCTCATACAAGGGAAGATCTGTAGGAGTTGGGTCTTTGTCATTTAACATGTATGGTCTGTGATGACCTCTTTTGATTGTAATGTGGCTATCAAAATTGTTCTATATATATATATATATGGGTTCATTTGTATATCATGTTTAAGGGTGTAAACCCTTGTGTTATATGACCATCATGGCTCATATCTAGTTTATTATGCTTATTACATTGTTATTAAGTTTTTGTAATGCATTGATGTGTGGATATGTAAGTTGTCCCTTCCACTTTTCTTTTAACTAAGTAAATGTACTTCTCATTCTATAATTCATCCTCCACTAATGGAAAACCTTCTCACAATGCTCACATAAAGGAGGGGCTCAAGACCAGCGTGTACCTTAGGTGAGCACCCAACACCAGCTAGGTGATAGGTCAAAGTGCACCTAGGGTTAGAAAGTAGTATTGAGGGTAGATATGTTAGGATTAAATATTATTATCCTAATATTGATTATGCATAGTTTAAATTATTTAATTAATTTTATTAATTAAATAATAATTGTTATTTGGTTATATGGTTAATCAACCATATTTGTTTTTTATTTCATACTTTGTTATATTGTTGTGAACAATATATTTGTATCTATTCATTTCCCGCTTCCCGATGTTATCGGAAGCTTATTCATTCTCGGCATTTGGTCGCACCATGCAAATTATTCTCCAATGTATTTGGGTGTGCAATATCTATAAATATTGCAGCCCATTCTCTATAATGGTTGATTGATTGAGATTAATAAAGTGATCGGATTTCGTCCTGTTTTTCAATCATCATTTAGTTTCAAAGCGAGTTGAAGGAGATTTGAGGATTGCAGAAGAGGTTGAGGAGCATTGGAGAAGCTTTTGCAAGCAAAGGAGAGCCGAGTTGCCTCTCCTGCGCAACTTCCTAGCCCCATCCCTTGCAATACCACAATCAAATTCTTCAAAACCGCCATTAAATCTATGTAAAACCGTGTATAGTCTTTGCAATTCAAGCACGAGGAGGATAGAATCCACCAAGGAAGAGATTGCAAGCTCAAAGGAGGGGAGAAAATTGATAGAAGTGCTATACACAAATCAAAACCACGTTCTTTCACACAAAACCGCCTTCAAAACCATTGGTCACTTTTCTCTTTGCTGGAAAATTCACTCAAAACTAGATTTCCAAAACCGTGGTTTTATGAAAAGGTATGGTTTTACAGTTTGGAAGTGTTTAACTATAAATTTCTCCTTATACATACTTGTTTAGCTTAGCCGCCCAAGTGGCTAGCATAACTTTTGTAAGACACTTCCCATCAAGAGAGGTCAAGGGGTCAAATCCCCCTCCCTCACGCACTACCAAATTTGGCAATTTTTGCGTAATCAAATTTAGCAGATTTTTTGAATTTAGTTATAACTAACTAAATTTAGCAGAGAAATCCCTAATTTAGGGTAAAAAATTTGTTTTCTCCCATTCAGCCTGGTTTTTCATTTTGGAAATTTTTTGCAAAAGGAGACCCATCTAAAAATTGCATTTTCAGCTATTTTTTTGCAATTTTTAGCATTTTGGGTCGTATTGGGCTCAGGAGGCCACCAGGACTCGCGAAACAGAAATTTTTTTCCTGCCATTCAAATTGTCTAGTTTTTTGAATGTAAATTGTATACTGCTGCATATTGTACTAATTTGTAGGTTTTCATAGTCAACTACAAACTTTGTAACTGCTCAAAAAGTGGCAGGATTGTCATCAAAAATAATAAAAATTGGTTCTGTAACACTCATGAGATCCTAGATCTCATTCGCAGCTGTTCGGTATATACGGTGCCTCTGGGAAGTGCTTACGGGTAAAGCCGTCATGACTACTACTGCACTTAACACCTAATATAGCTACAACAATGTCATCTGGGCATCGTCCCTTTAAATCGACGAGGAGTAATAAGGTCACAGTGCACACACTATGAACCATCCCATCCGTCTGTGAACGATTGCAAGACATAAATCCGGATTGAGAAACTATCCGAGTATATAGCGAAGTTACGCGCGTGTATGTGGATATTTCTTTGAGCCGGTGTCAATAATCACATAGACCCCATCAATACTGTCTTGGTACCACGTATTGAATTCTTTCACGTACGTTAACGCCTCTTTCACGTACCACCGGTATATAGAAAGGGCGAGCTTCTTCCACGTACCGATGGGTATATCGGAAGGGTGTATATATAGAAAGGTTCGGTATATCGACTGACGGTATATAGATTGGGAGACCTAATACCTAGAGTGATAAGAGCCAAACCCTGTCAGTGATCTCTACAAAATGGGCACCAATGCCCCCAAATTTTTTCTTCCGGATTCACAATTGCTCAGAGGAAGCAACTATGCTGCATGGAAGACAAAAATAAAGACACAGCTTGAGTTTGAAGAAATTTGGCCTATTGTGACTGGTACTCTAACCAGATCACCAACTGATGCAACACAACAACGACAGTTTGATAGAGCAGATCAGAAAGCAAAACTCATCATCTTGTTTGGAGTGTCCGACGATGTGCAAGCCCACATTCGAGATGCCACATCAGCAAAAGAAGCATGGGATAAGCTGAGCACAATATATGAGGCCAAGAACAAGAATGTCATACTCAATTTGCAGAGTCAGTTACATACATTGAAGTTCAAGCAGAATGAGAAAATTGAAGCCTTCCTAAGAAGAGTTGCAGAGTTGAGGGCTTCACTTCTAGCCCTAGGAGAAGAGGTCAAAGATGAATCTCTCGCTCCCATTGTTCGAGAGCTCTCCCTTCTTCTTACCGCATTTTTGTCACAACTCTAAACTTGTCAGATACAACAATTAGTTTTGACAAGCTAGTAAACCTACTGCAACAAGAGGAATCAATGCACAATAAGGATGATGAAGAGGAGCAGGCACTATCTTCACATCAAAAATGGAAAGGAAAAGGTAAAGGAAAACCTAAATCCTATCAGAAATCCCCACATCAGAATCAGTATCATGGGGAAAATCAACAAAAGAAGCAATGTCCAATTTGTAAAAGAGGACATGACTTACAAGATTGTTGGTATAACACTTATAAGAAAGGTTCATCAAGCAACTTTGGACCACAACAACAACAATCTTACAAGGTACATTCTCACAAATATCACGGGTAGAAAAAGGGGAACTGGAATAGAAGACCCCACCAACAAGGTAATATTGCTTTGAGCAACAAGAACATTCAGATAATGAAGACTTCTTGTTCACTCGCCGATCAAGTGAACCATCCATGTCATCTAGTGATGTCTGGGTATGTTGATTCGGGAGCCACTCGACACATGACCGACCATAAATCTGGTTTATTTCAATGAGGGACATGCCATCGAAAAATCATGTTTCGTTGGGAGATGATTCTTCATATACGATTCGATTGGAAACATTTCTCTTCCCCTTGGTTCACGCAAATGTAGACTATCGATGTTCTATATGTCCCTGGTTGACAAAGAATCTTCTTTCGGTCACCAACTCCTAGATCACAACCTGAAAATTGACTTTGATAGTCAATCCGGCAAGAAAATGTGTTTGATTCGAGATAAATCCAGAGGCTCGAAAATAATTGCAAAAGCCTCAAATGTGGGACATATGTTTCAACTTGATTTCATTCACAAAAACAATCAAGCACTTGTGGCTAAAAACTCCACCTCAGCCTAGTTGTGGCATCGGAGATTTGGTCATGTAAGTTTCAAATATCTTGAAACACTTCACCGGTGTAATATGGTACATGGGCTACCATCTCTTCAGAAGGATACAGACAAGTTTCCTCACTACTTAGCAGGAAAACAACACAGAGTTTCATTCCAAAAGAGTACTTTTCGAGCTCATGGTAAACTTGACCTGGTTCATACCAATCTTTGTGGTCCTGATGCAGCCAAGTCATTCTGGGTTCCAGTACTTCATGCTTTGTGTTGATGACTATTCAAGGAAAATGTGGATTTTTTGTCTTCGCAAGAAAAGTGAAGCCTTTGAAACATTCAAAAAGTTCAAAGTAGCAGTTGAGAAAGAAACTGGTCGTCACATCAGAACTCTCCGCTCAGATCGAGGGGGGGAATTCACCAGTGATGAGTTCAAAGAATACCTACAAAATCACGGGATTCATCGACAAATTCCTCCTCCACACACACCGCAACAAAATGGTGTTGTCAAGAGAAGAAATCGTACTATCATGGAAATGGTGCGATGCATGATCGATGATTCCGACTTGCAAAGACATTTTGGGTAGAAGCAGCAAAAACAACAGGTGTATTTGTTGAACAGAGCGCCCACAACTACTCTTAATGGAACTACACCACAAGAAGCATGGTAAAAAGGAAACCATCCATTGCACACCTCAGAGTATTCGGGTGCAAAGCCAACATGCACATACCCAAAGTAATGAAAGAAATTGGACATGAAGTCATAAAATCTCATCTTCATTGGATACAGTGAAGAGACTCTTGGGTATAGATTAATGGATCCTAAGACCAAAAAAGTCTACACAAGTAGAGATGTTGAGTTTTTCGAGAAGAAGGAAGCAGAGACTCCTCCTCCGGACTCGCAAGATGTAGATTTTTCACCTATTGTAAAAACTGAAGCTAATGTTCCCTCAGAAGATGAAAGTGATGATGGGGATGATGGTGTTGATCAAATAGAACCACAACCCATGGGAACAGTTCAACGTATGCCTAAATGGTGTACAAGTACATTACGAGATGCAAGATTGGATGCTCCACCGGATACATCCACCCCTACTAGACTACAGACTCACAGAAAGCAAAAGAAGAAGTTAACTTTGCTTTGATGAGTAGAGTTATTGAATCGATGAGCCCTCTACCCAGGAAGCCCTACAATTCAAAAGCTTGAAAGATGCCATGGATTCGAATATCAATCAGTAATGAAGAATAACACTTGGTAGCTTGTTGATCTTCCACCAGGGAAGAAACCCATTGGATGCAGATGGATATTCAAAACTAAGTACAAAGCAGATGGGACAGTGGACAAGTGCAAAGCAAGACTTGTAGCAAAGGGGTATGCACAAAAAGAAGGCATTGACTATGAGGAGACATTTGCTCCCACAGCTAAGATCAAAACAATCAGGATGATCTTTGCTCTAGCTGCTTAGTTTGGATGGAAAGTTCACCAAATGGACGTAAAAAGTGCCTTCCTGAATGGAGATTTACAAGAAGAAGTCTACATGACTCAACCTGAGGGATATGTTGTACCTGGTCAAGAAGAAAAGGTATGCAGACTCAGGAAATCTCTGTATGGCCTCAAACAGGCACCCCGGCATGGTACATCAAGATTGATGAGCATCTCATACAACATGGATTCGTCAGAAATCCATATGATCCCAATCTCTACCTCAAAAAGCAAGGGGGGGAGATGGTGATTGTTGTAGTTTATGTCGATGATCTAGTCATCACTGGCAGTTCAGTGAAGATGATTGATGAAATGAAGAAAGATCTTAAGCGATCATTCGACATGACAGATCTCGGGCTTATGCACTACTATCTTGGACTAGAAGTATGGCAGAAAGAGAATCACATATTTGTTTCTCAGATGAAATATACCAAGACAACACTCGAGAAGTTTAGGATGATGGATTGCACACCAATTGCTACACCTATGGAGAACAGATTATAGTTATCTCGTTCAGATCCATCTCCTGAGGTAAGTGCCACTCTCTATCGGCAGCTGATTGGGAGTCTCATTTACTCCGACCTACACTAGACCGTATATCAGCTTTGGAGTGAGCTATCTATCCAGTTCATGCAGAACCCAAAATTTTTCATTGGAAAGCAGCAAAGCACATTTTGAGATATCTCAAAGGATTAGTGGATCTTGGTCTAGAATACAAGAAGAATGAAAACTTCTTCTTGACTGGATATTCGGATTCAGATCATGTAGGTAACATTGATGATAGAAAATCCACTTCCGGATTTGTATTCTTTATGGGATCTGGACCAATATCATGGGGAAGTAAGAAACAACACTTTGTTTCTCGCTCTTCCACAGAAGCCGAGTATCGTTCTGTAGGAGAAGCTGTCTGTGAAGTGATTTGGATACGTCGCATACTGGAAGGACTTGGAATACCACAGGACAAACCGACCACCATGTATGTCGACAATGAAGGTGTTCTCAAACTTGTTCGCAATCTAGTTTTTCATGAGAGAACAAAGCACATTGAAGTTCAGGTTCATTTCATACGTGAACATGTGTTAAAGCACAACATCTAGCTTCAGTTTTGTCCAACTGCTGAACAACGAGCAGATATTTTCACAAAGTCACTTGCACGTGACAAGTTTGAGTTGTTCAGAACATTTCTCTCCTCATCTCTTCAGACAATGCACAATTAAGGGGGGGAATGTTAGGATTAAATATTATTATCCTAATATTAATTATGCATAGTTTAAATTATTTAATTAATTTTATTAATTAAATAATAATTGTTATTTGGTTATATGGTTAATCAACCATATTTGTCTTTTATTTCATACTGTTATATTGTTGTGAACAATATATTTGTATCTATTCATTTCCTGCTTCCCTGGATGTTATTGGAAGCTTATTCATTCTGGCATTTGGTTGCACCTGTGCAACTTATTCTCCCGTATGTATTTGGCTGTGCAATATCTATAAATATTGCAGCCCATTCTCTGTAATGGTTGATTGATTGAGATTAATAAAGTGATCAGGCTTCCGTCCCTATTTTTCAATCATCAAGATAAAATGACTACATCTTAGTTCCATTATCGTGACCTCTTTTCAAGGCTATTATGAGAATGGTGCATGATGATAGAGTGCTTGACCTTGGATAATATTGAAGCATCATTTAAGAACATGGAGAATGAGTTTTCTTACAGATTTAGTACTGGACCTGAGTTTGATGCATGTAATTGGGTAGAAGATAACCTCTATCATGAGTTGTATGAGACCTTCTTTTACTTCTTTCTAGTGGAGTTATATGAATGGATTTTAGTGTATGCATCTAGATCAAGCTAATACTATAGATATCATGTGTGGAATCAAGATGAGTATCAGAGGTTGCAAGATGTTGATTTGACTTGGACACATGTTGTTGATCATTGGTGGAGAAGAGTGTTGACCAGCTTATACCCTCGGGATATGTTATTTCTATGTATCCCATCCCGAGATTGCTGATTTTGAGTTTTTGAGGGAGCCTAGAGGATTTTTTTATGTGCTATCCCCTTATCTAGAAAGATCCTAATAATTACATTGAGTCTAGAAGAATTTCCTATGTCCATCTAAGATTATTCTTAGAATTGGGTGAGGATGCTAGGGTGGAGGAAGATGGTGTACCTTGCAGCTAAGAAGGAGAGGGAAGAGATATGGCTCAAGTATAATGAAGCTCGTGAAAGGGAGTTAGTAAGATAATGAAAAGTTATAGGAGCAATGGATTTATGGAGGAAGACATTGTGGGAATGAATCGAGGTTCACGTAGAGAGGATGTGGAGCCTGAGTAGTCTGTGCTACCCCATATTAGAAAGCAAGGGAGAGAAACACCTTCAGCTTCTAATGAGAGTTCATCACTTAGAGAAAGGAGAGCAGTATGTACGCATCTCGAATCCACCTAGTGACAAACCCTTGGTGCTTATTTTTCCAAATCTTGAGATAAGTATAAATAACCCAATGATCGGTATTGGTGGAAGTAATCGATTAGCACCTATGAGGTATAAATTTTCATTTGGCACATCTATGGTCGGACAATCATTTCATATGTTTGGAGGTAAATTTCTTGGAGAGACATTTGGAAAAATTATGGGTACACAAGGTTTAAGTATCGCATCTAGAAGTTTCGTGGGACACACATCCGTAGTAGTAAAATATCACATACTATTGGCACGCAGCTTTAGCATGACACCAGAAACCTAGGAACAACCACTTTAGGGCCTTTACCAGCTATGGGAGGTAGATCTATGGAATAAGAGATAGTATACCTAGTGGACCTAGCAGATCTAGAGGATCCGGTGGATTAGGAGGGAAAAGCACTAGTGGATCTAGTGGATCCGGTGGGGAATTGTTCTGGATCAGTGGACATAGGCCTCAACCACTTGAGAAAGTATTTTTTGAAATGTCTTTACATTCGAATAGACTATAAGGGTGTTAAGGATGTTGAAGAAAACATACAAAAATGTGAAATGCTATGGATTTTGAAGGGGAACACTACCCCCGAACAAAATACAAGTTAGTTTGCAACAATGTTTAAGGGACACGTGCATAGTTGGTACCGTAAGTATGACCCCACCGACAATGCTAGATTACATTACATTGTGGAATGCATTCTTAGGTGAATTTTATATCCTTGAGTTTGAACAGAGAAGAGCATTAGTGTGTCAAGGAGATTCAACGAGGTATGGTAAAGAGTGTGCGGGAATATGACACACTTTTTAAGACTCTCTTATGAAAACTGTCTTATGATATTCATTCTTCTCAGCATGCTCAATGGTTTATTGGAGGGTTGATAACACCTTTTAGGAGAGAACTTTTGCACAAGAATTTCATATACCCGCACAAAGCCTTGGAGGATTCCATGCACACCGAGGTCATTAGAAGCATGGATATTGATGCTAGCCATTTTCTCTTGGAGCCTAGATTACGAAATGGAAAAGTAGCTGGAGAAGCTATCTGTAAACTCAAGGCATGAGACTCACAATGGCCTATGGTGCACAAATTGTGAGGTAGAGGGGCATATAAAGGATAGTTTTCCTCGAGATCGATACACACCATGATGGTGGACTGTGAGATTTTTCATAAAGATCATAATGCAAGTAGGTGTCCACTACTACATCACATGATCCATAAGAATGTGTCTTGCTATTGCAATATTTTCACCTCTACTACTCATGACACCAAGGATTATAGATTAATTGACTAGATACATGATGCCATTGATATTGGCGTGCACCAAAGCATCCTCACAAATAATTCCAAGGACAATGGTCATCACCGTAAACAACATACAAATGGAGGGGTGCATAGAAGAGGTTTTAGAGGAGGATTTTGTGGTCGTGGAAACCATGGAGGATGAATAAGTGAGTTCCCACATGGAACTTATTACAACTATGGATCTACGAAGAACTATAAGCATAAATACCCTGATCTATTATAATGCTCTTGGTGTGGAAAGAAGAAAAAGTATGAGGAGTTCCCGGATCTATTTGAACATATGAGCCAACAACACTAGAAGGAAAAAGGTGCCAGAATGGTAAGCATAAAGAAGGTTGACTTGTAATGGATGCCAAGGGTGGCATGCAAGTTAGAATTAGATCTTGTATCGGTGATGACGCGAGTTGAACTCGCACACACCAAATGAGGCACCAAAGTAGAAACTACTAATTATAAGAGAAGAGGTGATGTATGGTAATTATTTGGACCCTACTCATCAAAAAGATGTGTATTAGGAGACCATGGATGTAATTTGAAGCCTACAAGGAGAAATCCAGTGCCTGAAGGAGAAGTCAAGGTAGTTAGAACAAAGGAAGAGTGTTGAGGCTCTATAGAAGGATTTAGATGAGGTTAGGGAAGTATGTAAAATGTTGAGGTAGGATAATATCATTCCTTTGCTAGGGGAATGGTTACGGGAAAAATACCAGTTCAAAGAAGAGTGCGAGAGGAAGGTTATTCATGCTAACCTTCCTCCCCATAGCCTTGACTATGATAAGGAGATTACCTTGAATGCAGTTATGGATGGGTGGATCCTAAGCAATATTCTGATTGACACAGGTGTGGAAGTCAATGTTCTCACCTTGATTCCTAGAACCAAATGGGAAGGTCCCCATTACAGCCATCTTCAAATGTGTTGTATATGGCTAACAAGACAAAGGCAATGCCCATTGGTGTTTTAAAATATGCTACTATCACTATCCAAGGGGTGAAATTCACCGTAGATTTCAAAGTCTTAGTGCTAGTTGAGGAAGATAAATTTCCATAATTACTTTGGAACCCTTAGTGTTATAAGAATAATGTTGACCTACGGTTCAATAAAGGGTACATAAGCTTTGAGAATAAGGAAGAACGGGTAATCATCCCCTTAACCGATGGGAATTCAAAGCACCCTATATTGAGCCCTTGGGAGAATAATTTCTTAACAGGATCTATGTGCGCTCTATCAGGGACCTTGAGGTGATTAATCCTATGGAAGGAGTTATTCAGTTTCAAGACACTCAATCTATGAGTGATACCACTAGTGTAGCATGTGACAATTGGGTACACGGAACTTATGAGTTAATTGGGTGGAAATTGAGAGGATCTATTACAAGAGTAACAAAGGTGTGCTCATTCAAGCACCTAGGAGGAAAGAAGTTTCCAAGTTATTATGGAGGAGCCAACCCTGATGTTTTCTTATGAGAAATGGAGACCTAGTGGAAAAGTGAGATTGAAAGAAGAAGGATGCTCAGCTATAACTTGCTCGGGACCATAGCGCGTTGGTGGGTAATACATCACGATAGCCTTCTAGAGTGGCACAAAGTAAGAATCACATTCTCTATTAGGTTTTCCCAGAGAAATGCACCCACTGTCATATAATACTATCATGGGAAGGAACCCACCTCGTTTCATGTCCAAACATGTTAGAATGCCTGGATGGAAGGAACAAAAGCCTTGCCACCTTATTTATGGGTACATAAGCTTTACTCCACATTATAATTATGTGTGCACTCATGGTACATTCACTCAGAGATGCACCATCGATAGGAAATTGACAAGAGTTGATGGTTAACCTCCTTCAAGATTTCAAATATCGTAGTATTAAGACATTGGTGGATGGGGCACTCGTAGGTTTTTAAACACATTACGATGGGAGATAGTGCCATGGTGGAGGATATAATACTATAACTGTTGGGTAAACTTGGTTTGGAAGCACGCATTGATGAGGAAGAATTAGAAGAGACACAACTTGAGTGTGTATGCATGGAGAAAGATAAAAGGAAATTGGCCTATGTGATAGATGGCGAAGAGGTGGAAAATTTGGGTGTTAACCATACTAAAGGTATGAAAAAATTTATGGATAGTGTGAATAAGCAAGCACACACCTATCGTGAACCCCTAAAAATAAAGAAGGTTAACATTGGGTCGAAATTGAACCTAAGGAGGCCACTACTGGGGACTATTGGTCAGAAAAGGAGGTTTCAAAGATCATTGATATATTGCAAGAATTTTAGGATTTATTTCCATGTAGATACCATGAGATTAAAGGCATCCACCAATCCTTGAGGGAGATGAAAATCAAATTAAAGGAGGGTGCCGCCAATTAAGAGACCTTACCGAATGAATCCAAATTTGTGCATCCGGGTCAAGGAGGAGATAGACAAGATGATCGCATCAGACATCATTGAAGCTATGGAGGAATCAAAATGGATAATCCCCATGGTCATAAGCATTAAAAAGGATGGAAGGATAAGGATCTGTGTTGACTACAGGGACCTAAATGTGGTATGTGTAATTGATACTTTTCATCCCCCTTCAATCAAGAAATCTTGGAAGGAGTGGTCGGCATGAAATCTATTCTTTCATGGATGGACTCTCTAGGTATTATCAAGTTAGAATTACAAAGGAATACTAAGAAAATACAAATTTTTCCATTAAATGGGGAATTTTTTCCTACATGGTCATTTCATTTGGACTAAAGAATGCACTGTTGTTTTTTCATGCATAGTGGTCTAGGCATTTCAAGATTCTATCAATAAGTTACTCTAGGTATACCTTGATGACTAGACATTGTATGGACTTATGAAAGACCATTGTGATGCAATATAAGGTTGATGTTTGAAAGATGTCGGTAGTTGAGGATATCTCTCAACATTAATAAATGTTTTTGGTACTCCATTTCGGACCCTTCTAGGGCATATCATATGCAAGGAAGGATTAATGATGCAGATTCTACCAAAGTTTTTGTTATTGTGGGATTAGGGGAACCTACTATCCAGAGCGTAGTGTGTAAATTCCTTGGGTATACGGGTACTACTAGAAATGTATCAAGGGGTATGCCAAGATCGCCATGCTATTGAAAGAGCTACTAAAGCACAAAACTACATTTCACTGGGAGAGGCACACCAAAAATGTTTGATGCATTAAATAATAGGCTTATCACTGCACCCATATTATGCTTTACCTCTTAGGATAAGCCATTCCATGTACATTTTGATGCTTTAAGGATGAAAATTGGGGTAGTATTGGCATAACGTGGAGAAGGGATTGTTGACCACCCCTTGTGTTTTGCTAGTAGGAAGTTGACACCAGTAGAGTAGAACTATACTACTACTAAGAGAAAAACACTATCAATGATCTAAACACTATACAAATTCAAGAAATATTTTTGGCAAAACCCTTCATATAATACACAGACCACATGACATTGAAGTACTTGGTGAACAAGCCCATTTTACAAGGACACATATATCGTTTGGTCTTGTTGTTTAAAGAGTTCAAGTTTACGCTATTGTGAAACCGGAAAGAGTAACTCATGGCCTCATCATTTATCAAGGATTGAATCAGGGGAGGATGCACAAAGCATTGAGGATATAATGATAAACATGCAATCGTTTAGGTTTCGTGCACATCCTTTGATTTGGAAGATATTGTTGTGTTTCTCAAAATGTGTGTGGCACCGGAGGGAATGAAGACTCTAGAAAGAAATCAATTAGCCATATGTGTTGCGCCTACATTTTAATTAGTTGAGACTTATAAAAGCTAGGACACGATGAGGTTTTGTGCTAGTGTGTGTTGGAACATGAGTGCATTGCAATCATGGAGGAAGTGCATGGTGGGATTTCAAGATGACACTATGTAAGGAATTCCAGTGTAAAAAAATATTCTACTCGCAGGGATCTAGTGGGAAAACATCTATCAATATTGTATTGAGTTTTATAAGGCTTTAGACCATTTCCAGCGCTTTAGAAAACAAAGAATAAGGAATGAGATGTTATTGAGGCTGATAGCTAGTGCAAAACCATTTGAGAAGTGGGCCATTGATTTTATAGGACCAATTTCACCTACCACGTGAAGGACTAGTTCGCGATATATCATCACTTGCATTAACCACTTAACAAGATGGGATAAGGCAGTACCTACAAGGGATTGCATAATGGCAACAGCAACTAGGTTTTTTTGGAAAATATAATCAATAGATATGGATGTTCGCTAAGTTTAACAAGTGATATGAGTACATTTTTCTTGAATGAGACAGTCATAATCTTGTTGGTAGAATTCATGATAGCCCACCATAAGACTACCCCATATCACTCAAAAGCTAAATGAGTTGTTGAGGCATTTAAAAAAATTATGGGTCACATGTTGATAAAAATTTGTGATGTGGGAAGATAGGATTGGGATGAAAAGTATCATATTCATTATGAGCATATAGGTTTACCTACAAGAGATTGGACAAGGGCACACCATTCTAATTGGTGTTTGGTGTAGAAGTTATTTTACCAGTAGAATTTATGCTACCATCCCTGCGTATTGTGCACACAGGAGGATTAACTGATGAACAAGAACTACAGGAGTGCATGGAGAAGTTAATGTAGTTGGATGAAAGGAGATCACTTGATAGGTGGAGTCTAGAAAAATGAAAAGGTGTAAAAAAGCAAGGCATGATTTCCATATTAAAAAAACAATTCGAGGTTAGGTCGATGGTCTTTCTTTATGTCTCCAAATTTCGTGCCATCCTAGGAAATTGAAAGTTCATTGTTAGGACCATATCATCTCATACATCCTTGATTCAGGTGCATGCTAGTTACAAGCACTAGATGGGATGAGGTTACCAGGCCATTTCAATGGGAGTAGGTTGAAGCCCTACTATAAATAAGTCTTCCTTGTATGCGTAAATAAGGTAGTATTGTTATTTAGCCTAGGATTTCCTTTAATGCATTTCCTTTCTTTTTATTTCCCCCTCTTGTTGCTTGTTCCCTTTTTTTGTTGTGGGCATGTTGTGCACTCGGTATCCACTTACTATTTTCAAAAGTTTTTTTAATGCACAGAGGACGACACATTTATTTTTGTGTGGGGTGGAGTAATGCGAAAAATAATGGAAGTTGGTAGTAGAAGCTATGTTTTGATGGCCCGAATTGAAGAATCAAAAGTGTGTAGGAGTAATGTAATAAATAATGGAAGCTAGTAGTAGAAGCTATGTTTTGATGCCTTGATCAAGAAGAATCAAAAGCACACAAATTTGGAAGAGCACACGTATAAAAGATGGACATAAGGAGTTTGGTATAAGGATTTTGGAAGACCATGTACAAATATGACAAGATCAAGAACAACAGGAGGTAGGCGATGTTAAAAATCAGGGTAAGGACAAAAGAATTTACTTTGAAACTGTAAGCGTGTGTAAAAGGATCTTTGGTTAGTAAGGATTTTTTCACGTAGGATTAGGTGCGGAGGTAAAAGTGCTAAAGGTTGGCTTAAGAATAAAAAGCATCCTTTATTGTAAAATTTCAATAGTAGGTGTCATTACATTTATTGTGGAAAAGAAGAAAAAAATATAAGTAGAAGGTCGGGGTACATCATTCTTACCTTGCATTTTGATATTGAAGAGCTCTTATGAACTAGGGAATCCTTGAGAAAAGCTATGTGAAAGAGGGTTGTGAAGATTTGAGTGCATATCTAGGTTGATCAATGAACTAGGGTAGAAAAATAATACAATGGTGAGAGGGAGAGGGTTGTAGGATTTTTGAATCCCGTAAGTGAATACGCCATCTTGTGGAAGGAAGGGTTTTTCCAGGTTAGGGTTCCACAACTAGGGCACATGATTGAAGGGATTTTTCACATAAGAGTAGAGTCGCAGAACTAAGCAGAGCTAAGATTAGAAGAAAGAAATTTGAGTAACCCAACAAGAGAAATGGCACCAAGGAAAGTAACCACCGTTTCACCAAAGAAGGGAAAGGGAAAAGGGAAACAAATTTTTCCACCAACTTCAATGAAGAATGGTACAAAGATATGTAATACACAGATGTTGTATATCTTAGAAAAGAATGGGTGTCTCACATGAGAAAGATGGCCATAAGAAACTACAACCATCAAACAAGAACCATGGAGAAAGAGATGGAATTGGAACTAGTTTTCCCTACAGACAAAAAGGACACTAGATGGAATACCTATCTACAATGATGAAGTGAAGGTGAAGATGGAGAAGGATAAGTTGTTGCAACTCTATGAGTTGCCTTATTTTGGAAAACCTGAGCATTTGTACCATTAGTTAATGTCACATGTACATGAAGATCATTTCTACTTCAGAGGACATAAAATGCGGATAACTCCCCAGCTAATATCTAAATTTACTGGACTTACCTATGAGGGAGATTTGTTTGATGATGACCTAGATAAAAAGGATGCCATCAAGAAGATAATGGAAGCTTGTGACTACAAGAAGAGCTCACGGTACATTGACATCTCTGTGATTTCTAACCCTGTAATGAGGATGGATGTGCACTTGGTCACAAAACTAAATGGTCGAGAGATGGACGTAAATCAACAAGGCATGGTTGAACATTTTCCGTAAGATCCCGTGAGGGTACCATCTATATTCTCTCGGTGTTCATAGAAAAGGAAATCATTATTGTCATGCATAATGGAGATAATATTATGTTTGGTAATGTCCTCCTTACCATCATCTTTTCATAGATTGGAGTTCCCAATGGGATAGAAAAATTTATATGGGAGTACCTAGATGAGAACCCTTCCTCTGCCAAAATATTTGAGAAGTACACTTGTGACACCATGACTGCCACCCATAAGGCACACCTAGAAAAATGGTACAAATGAATGCATGACACATTTGGTGTAGAGTGGAGGATACCTGAGGTTACTTGTTTTATTGTAAGGAAAAGCTAAATTTTCCATATACCAAATTTGTTGCATTGGCTGATTTACTCTAGTAGATGGCGCCAAGGGTCCCTGGTGAAAGTTTCCATTCTCCTTTATAACAAAATACTTATAGGCCAGGGTTAATAGATTCAAGGAGGAAAATAAGCTAAGGTTTTACCTCATCATAGTAGACTAAGATTACTGTGAGTTGTGCAGGACTTTGATATATCAAAATAAGTGCACCTATGTGGAGAAGTATGTCTCCCATGACATGCATATGATGAAGCCAGTAACATTCATTTTTTTTTTGAAGAATCTGCGGCAAGGGTATACCTACACATAAGGCCAAAGTATGAGAAGGGTGGTTATGTGGGGAATGATGTCTCTATCCCATAAGACCACACCTTAAGGAATAATTCCACGCTGAAGAAGAGGGAGAGAGAGGAGGAATATGAGAAAAAGGAACCAAGTATACACACAACATAATCTATAGGCGTGTAAGCTTTGAGTGCAAAACCGAGCACCTTTGCATAGAGGAATAAGTTCCCCACGTAAGATAAATAGAATACACTGAGGAAGGGGGCCATAACATGAGAAGCCCCATAAAAAATAAGATTCATTGGAAAGGAAGGAGTCACCTATTGAAGAAGAAAAAGAATAATCTCCTATACTAAAATCACAAGTTAGGAAGAAGTAGAAAGTAACATAAAAGGTAGAATTGGAAGAAACACAGTGTTTGGATGCCGTCAAGGGAGATGAGGATAATGACGAGTGCAATGAGGCTTAGGAAAATCTTGTGTATAATGTACACAAATTAGAGGAGGAGGGAAATGAAGAGAAGGATGAGGATGAAGGAGGTTCTCACAAAAGGGAGAAAGTGAGGAGCTCAACATGAAGAATCAAAGGACTCTAAGCCCCACCAAGGAGCAAATAGAAAATGCCACAGAAAGAGGTAATAGGAATAATAAAAGACTTGGTGGAACAAGAGGTGGAGTGCAACACTAAAGAAGTGCTCAAGGAGGTGGAGGAAAGAGAGAGCGTATAAAAGGTGTATTAAATCATGGGTGGTGATCCCAACCTCAGCAAAGAAGCTTCCCAAAGGTAGCATGCATAGGAGGAAAGAATGTGGTAGTAGCACAAGAACAAGGGATGACCTATATCAATGATCCAAATAAGGTACTACACGCATGTTTCCAAAGCACCATACCTACAAACCAACTCCTTGCATGGTCTTCATTCGAAGAAGAGGGTGCATACCCATGCACATGGAAGATGTTGTCTTGGGCCTTTGAGTCCCATGTTGATGAACCTAAGTTCTAGGTCAACCGAGAGGTGTTGATGAAGATACTAGATACTAAGGGAGTAAACCCTCTTGTGAATTATCAACAACTATCAGATGAGCAAGTGTGTAACACACTCAACAAGGTATCAGTGGAGGTTCAGGTGAGACTCTTCAGGAGGAATGATAGAGTAAGGGTCTTGGAAGAAGAACTTGAAAAGAAAAAAAAAAAATCCTTGAGAAGAACAAAGAGTTAAAGTAGGAGGAGTTGGTCAACACCCAATTAAGGTGTGAATTAAGGGAAGAGATGGAAAAGGTGCATGAGGTTTATAAGAAAATAGATATGATTATAGAGTCCATAATTTTGAAGCACCTATACCTATCCCTGCCTAAGTAAAAATATGAGTCAACCATGCAATTCTTGGAAGACTTGACCCCCATCCTCACAATGGAAAGACAACACTCACATTGGAATTAGCATAAGAGGAATTTGCACTCCAAAAGGAGGAATAAAGACTAAATATCGAGGAAATAGTTACTTGGTATTCCAAGCTCCTTTCCTCTCGTAAACACCGCCGTGCAAATAGATGAGGTTGTGTATGACAATTGCATTGATAGAGACGGGTTAGTAAGAATACTAGTTGTGATGTATGTGGAAAATCTAAAGGAGTTTCAAGAAAATAACAAGGGAAATAAGGTGGAGCAGATAAAATACTAGCCTAGATTAAGAAGATGATGGAAGCAATCGAAGCCTTATGAGGTTCGATTAAGAATCAGCTTAAGGATTTTTACTCATAGAATGGATGCATTGGATGACCTTAGCAAGTAGTTAGAGGGAATTATAGATATAATTAATTCTAAGGGTGATGAATTTTGTTTTGAGGATGTGAGTGCTCTAGTGGGTGACCTACTTTAGTAGGCACAGGGTGAGGTAAATTCCTAGGAAATATTGAGGCAAAATTGAGGAAGGAATTCCCACTCCTCCTATAGTAGTAACAGATTCTTCCATTCTTTCATTCTTTATTCACTTGTCTTTGTCCCTCTATTTTTAGTTTTTTTAAGGGGAAAGATGTTTCCAAGTATGGATATCATGCTTAGTGTGGGTGATGTTGGGCCTTGAAATATTGGCTAAGTACCAAAGGGTGTGAGCACACGATCAAGAAGAAGGGTGCTCGGGGAATCCACATAGGACAAAGGGGTTTAAGAAGGGCTTAGGTGAAACTAGGGTGCATATGAAAGGAAGAACATGGGTTTAAAGGAATTATCCATATTTGAAATTCTAAAGAAACTTGAGGAAAAATGTGAGGACCCGAATAGGTGTGATGAGTGGATAAGGTGCCATCCTGGAACCTTGGAGGTTAAGAAAAGGATATTCCACACAGGGAATATTCCTAGGAGACATCATTACAGAGAGTGGAGGGTTTGCAAAGGGATAAGAATTCACCATTGGAGGACCTTATCAAAACTTGGGATGTAATATATTCAGAAGAAAAGGCATGGTAGTGGGTTTTGATCCTATAAAAAGAGATGCTCGGACTAGAGAAAGATATACATCAAAAAGAGAAGAGAATGCATAGAGAGTAAGATGTTGAGTAACAAAGTGTTGCAGTAATGTTAGGGTTTAGAGAACTTAGTGCTAAGGGTTGTGAGGGATTTCATGAGCCTCTATATGGCACTAAGATCTATAATAAGGGTTAAAATGGAAGGGTATAGCTAGGGTCTCATACAAGGGAAGATCTATGGGAGTTGGGTCTCTATCATTTAACATGTATGGTCTATGATGACCTCTTTTGATTGTAATGTGGCTATCATAACTGTTCTAAATGACTACCATGGCTTAGATCTAGTTTATTATGCTTATTACATTGTTATTAAGTTTTTGTAATGCATTGGTGTGTGAATATGTAAGATGTCCCTTCCACTATTCCTTAATTAAGTAAATGTACTTCTCATTCTATAATTCATCCTCCACTAATGGAAAAACCTTCTCATAATGCTCAAATAAAGTAGGGGATCATCACCCGTGCGTGCCTCATGTGAGCACTAAGCACCTACTAGGTGATAGGCCGACGTGCCAAGGGTTAGAAAGTAGTATTGAGGGTAGATAAAATGACTCCATACTACCTGCCATACATGTGCTTCTATTATCTCCTTGAAGCTGTTAAACTTGCTTCATAAGAACCTTTCTCAATACTAATTATTGGAAGCACAATGACTGAGGGGAGTGAATCAAGACTTTAAATATTTTACTTCAATTGCTTATACTTGTGTGAGCTATCAAACTTAACCATTCAATCCTTCATTAATCATATGTGAGCTTATTAAACATTAAACAACCATTCATAAGAATAAGATGAAAATAGAACACATGAACACATCATATAATATGGGAAACCCTCAAGGAGAACCCATTGAACCTCTACATATATTATAGAACATAAAGGAATAAAGTGAATATTACAAATCATGTGAGATTTTTAGTGAACCACCAACCCCATAAGGAGCACCAACCCCTAGTTTAGTAGGACACCAATCCTACAAGGAGGCTACAACCCCCCAATATGACCAAGCACCAAATCAGCCACCTGAATATGAATATCACTTCTGAAACTTGTTTCTCACCAACTGGTTGTGATCATTCTTTCATCTCTTTCAATTCAAAACCCTCTCAAACACTCTTCTTTTCTTCTTCACTTTATGGTTTCTTCACCAGAATGGTTAGGTCAAGTGACGTATCTCTCTAGTCAGCACAAACTCATAACATCATGCAACACATCCCCAATCAAATCACTATCTCACTCATCCTCACATAGAAAAACTAGGTATTCTTCTTCAACTAGGTCATGTATAGATAACCTTCTTCAAAATCACTATTATCATATTAGAAACATATAGGGATCCTCTATCATTTTCAATGCTTCATCATCTTCATATCTATCCTTATAACCTCGATCATATCTTCTTCCAAAATTTTATACATTCCCTCTCTCTTACTCACACAAATGAGCCTTCTCAATTTACTTATATACCTGGCTTATTCACCCATATCATGTAGGTAGGAATTCATAGAGCATATATTAAAAATAAAACATCATGATGGTGCCACACAAAATGCCACATAGGTTGGTAATACCATATTCATACCAAATTTTCACTATTATGTTTCCAATAGGCCTAATTGCACCATCTTTCCAAAACCAAACCTTAAAACAATTCAATAACATCATCAAAGACATTTTCATTCTTTCAACATACTTTAAAATCTTTGCATCATCACCTTATGTCATGAAACCATCCCAAGAACATGTTTTTCTTGTGCACCAAATGTTAGACCTCAAATATGAGGCTCAAAACCACATTAGATGACCTCAACCATGAAATTATTATATATCATTTGAAATCTATTGATCTCATCTATATCACCAAGTAATCATACTACTATGAATCGACATTTGTTTCCTCAAAACCTCTCTACAAACAAACTTCCTTAAAACTGCCATTTCATCCCAAAACCAATCTTCATAGATTGGGAACACTTTTAGTCCTAAAGCCTTAGCCATGATATGAAACTAACATATACATTTATTACAACTCCCATTTTTCTATAAATTATAAATTAGTCATTAGGTTCAATGGAAAACGTTTTCACAAACTGAAAAATCCATAAAACTATCCTTTTTAAGTGGGGCCCTTACATGACCAAGACCTATAAAATACATCAATAAAGATCCAGATGAGTCCTCTACATCATAAAATCATCATATTTTCAAAATTAATCAATTTTGGGATTTTACAACCATTTTCTCTCAAGTCACTTTCAAACTAGGGTTTTGAAATCATAATAGAGAAGTTTTGGTGTTAATGCTAGTTAATAAAAAATTAATAACCAAAATATCTCATTCCACTCAAAAATTATTCTTAGGATACCCCTTTAAATTTCACCAAAATATCAGCCTCCAATGCAAAGCACACTTCCTCCAGCAAGCATCCAAAGTTGACCCTCGAACTGGAAATGACTGTTTTGAGAGCTCGGTATAGCTCAAAACAATTTTTTTAAGAAATTGCTTCATCCTCATGACCTAAAACTTGGAAAATATATCTGTAATTAGCTTCGCATTCTTTCAAATGCTCATCTATGCCCTATTACCTCTTAACCACTCCATACACCATGGTTTTCTAATGCCTACTAGCCTTATCTTCATGAATTTAATTCTAAAGGATCTTGAACTTGCATTATGAACTTGAGTAATGACATTTGAAATATTTCACACATTTACTACACCCTCAAAACACTCCCTACATGATTTCACTAGCATGATTTAACTCAAAATTTATGCCGCCATGTCATCTACTATGCACTAGGTCTAGGATTAGGCCTAGAATGGCTTCCTCAATACATGCTTTCACATAAACTAACATGATATTCATATTGTGGAAACTCACATACTTCTACCACATCAATTTGAACATTTTATACCATGTAGAAACCTTTATATAACCTTTGATTCCCATTAAAACTACTTGTTTTCCGACCATTTACTCCGATTCAATAAAATATGAACTATTTTAGATGAATTTGAATGCATAGCTATGCTATAAATGACATACAATAAAATATGAATTCCAATTTTTAAAATTTTTTTAATGAAATGGAATAAGAGGGATAAGGTACTTACCTTGGTATTTTCTTACCTTGCAAAGGATCTAGGACCGAGCTATGTGATGAAACAAAATAATAGACTGTCAGCCACAAAACCATAAAAAAATGTAGCAAAGGTGGAACTGGATGGATTGGGGTATCTAGAGAGGGATGGGGGCACCCATGGGCACCTGGTCTTATTTCTAGGTGACCTAGTCTACGTAAAATGTCAAAACCTAGTTTTGATCTAGCCAGTAGGGTTTCACACTTTTTCACCTTCTCGTCACACTTGAATCACTGAGCTACCTACAAACCTGCAATGAAGAAAGCACCTTTAAACCCCTAAAATAGACATCAAATACTAAAAAATAAATATTCAAAATGATGGTCCAAATTGTTCTCATCTCCCACAATGGTGGACTTATAACTAGGCATTGCACTACATCTCAAACCCAATGTAGTTATGTGTGCTTGTGTGTGCAATAGTGCTCCTAGGTCACCCTAATGCTAATAATGCCAAGATAGTGGGAAATAGCTAGATAAAAACGTAAATTTGTGGATGAAATAGATTGAACTCCTCTTCCTATATAGTGTGTAGGCAAAGTAATGACCCAAATGATGTAGATAGCTAGCCCTTGATAAGAATGGTTTGCCTCTATAATGGTATGTATGTTGTGTTTATACAGGGATCTCTTTTAAATTTCAGCACTAATGACTTGACATGCTGATTAGTACCTCAGGGATATGAGAGGAAAACTAAAAATACCAACCTCAAATGTCAAAAATAAAACAAAATATAAAGATGACAAGGGTTCTCGAGATGGATGGGGCACCTAGCGCCACCGTCCAACCATGGGTGCTAGTGTCCAGAGAGACTAGTGACGATAGATGAGTGAGAAATGACAGACATGGATCCCCGAGACCTTAGCAGAAATGTATTTATGAGGGACAATTGTACAAGACAAAAAACAATAAAGATAAACAAGACAAACAGATGGAATATGGAATGGGTCATCAATGAATAATTTTCTTATGCAATATCCATATATAAAACAACATACTTGGTGGTATAATAATAGTAGTAAGTGCATGATTTTGTGTCTACATTTTCCCCCACTTTATGTTGGTGAGAGAAATCTCGGTAACATAAAGTAGATAGAGATGCATACCTGAGAAGTCTAGAGAATCCCATGTCATTGAAGTACATGAAGAGTGTAGTATAAGTACATGTCGAGTGAGAACATATAGCATGAAAAACCATGGATCAATGCATTGATCCATGTGGTATAACGAGAGACATGAGACTATTATGAGGAGCACTAAGCAATATTGATGATTGTGATGTTGAATGATTGAATGTTTCAATTTTTTTGATGAAGATGTGATGGGGAAAGGAGTGATCAGTTCCCAATAATGATTTTATGTGTATTAAAAACTAAGTATTTGGTCATCTTTCCACAAGAGGAAGAGTGTAGGGAGAGAAGTCTAGTTTTACTTTCCAACTTTAACTACATCCTCAAAAGATCTATCTACTAGAGATGGACAAAGATAAAAAAAAATTATATTTTGGATCCAAATTTTAATCAAATGTGATAACCCATATAGGAGCAGTATAGGAAAGGAAATGACATCTCATTTCCCCCACTCCAAGGGTGTCTCCATAATGTGTGGGTGGTGGCTTCCATGTTAGATCATCTAAAAGCAATCACCAAATGTATAGTAACTTCCCATGTTAGGTCATCTGGGAAAGTGGTGATACAACTCCCAAGTTAGGTCATCTAAGAGGATAAATGCATTGTGTTGTGTTAATAGATTGATATGCTTTATGGAGATTTGAATATATGTGATCGATCTATTGGCTACTCATGGAGATATTTTATGATTGTTTACCCCATGTTAGGTCATTAGGGAGAATTTCTAGAAAATGACGTGACATGTCGTATGGTATATGAATAAATACTCAATAATGATGGATTATGAATGTAAATCAAATTGATAGTGGTGTGAGAGGAATTATAAGATGACCCCAATTGATGCCCCCTTTTGGTGAAATGGGGAGTGATAATAGGAAAGAACATTGAGCCAAAGTAAGTGCATAAATATGTAACGGACAATATATGAGAGCTATAAAAAAGTGTGTATAATGAGTAGAATATAATTCCAATGAGAAATATTATGTAGGTGATGTGTACGTTACAATAATAGGTATAATTTTGAAAATAATGAAACAAAAGGGATAAAATTGGAATAAAAATGCTCAAGATATGGTTGAAATTGTGCATTACTTGATTAGTTGGAAAATAGTGAAAAATGACTATAATAAAGTGAATAATGAAAAGCGACTATAAATAGTAATGTGATAAAGTGATTAGGCAACTCATTTGTCTTTTATGTGAGTGTGATAATGATCTCTAGGTGTGTGAGGATGCTGCAAGTTAGAGCACTATGAAAGAGTTGATTCAAGATGGTAGCGACAACCGTGGCATCACGTATGATGACAAAGTTAGTAAGCATGATTTTTTCAAAAAATGTGGTGATATTAGTCATTTTTGATGAATTTTTGTGATTTTTTTAATTTTCTTGGAATTTTAAACTTGGCCAAGTGAATTAAAGGTGATAATGATCATCAAGAAAGGATCTCCTAGATATGGATGTTGGTGTCCTACTCTTGGGCACCCTAGTCCTACTTTTGGATGCCCGTGTCCAGAGAGAATGAGTTGAGGCTAGAGTGATGTGAATGTGAAATTTTATGTGTGTTGATGTAGTATATGAGTATGTTTGTATATGTATGATTTGCTAATGTTGTGTTTATTGTTGTTTTTGTGGTGTCTTTGAGGGATATCCATTCGAGAGATTTTCATGGAGGATGTCATTTGAGTACATTACACAAATTATGGTTTTTAAACGATGAGTGGGATGTCCTAGACCGTGTCGGCCCATGACACATAATGAGGATAAGGAGGTGTCCCGTAATATTCCTATTCTTACATCGTTATGTGAGAGGTGGTGTTCAGATACTTGTACTTTTTGGTTACCTACAAGGGAGATGATAGTCACACTAGAGGATGTGTATTGCATACTATGATTACCTATTATTGGCAAGAGGGTACATGTTATGGTTGTGGATGATATGCAGAGACATATGAGGGCTGTTAGGCAGTATTTTGTGGGGACTCAAGTTCCTACTAAGGCCCATATTAACCTAGATGTTATCCTGAGATCAGAGGTTCCATGATTGTGGAAGTTTATTCGTGGTGATAGTGTCATCGATTTCAGTGGAGGGTGTTCATGTAGGCATCTTATATAAGATGCATGATATCTACCACCGGATAGAGGAGGAGATTACTATGTATTCCTAGGCACTATGTGTATTTACACACATGTATATGGACCTATACAAATTTACATAGGAAGAGTATGGGGGTGGCATTGGAGCTACAAAATTGTTGCATGTATGGGCCTATGAGCATATTGTAGTATTGAGGCCATTTGGTGGGCTGCGAGGAGAGTGGGCTAGACCAGATATATTTATAGGTAGGTGGGTTGGTGTATGGGAAGGAAGATATATACATATACCTATAGGGATATGTTAGATCATTTGGGGCTAGAGGCTATGGTATGGAGGTCATACCAAGACTATAGAGGATGGCCAGAGGATGTGGTAGAGATATGATGTGTACTTCATACTATGTGGTTAGAAGATCAGTTTTTAGGGGTGGTTGAGTTATTTTAGGTTGAGTAGATCTCAAAATAGTTTGGCATGGCCCAAAATGTTCCCCCAAATCAATATGTATGTGTTATATCTATTAGGTCATTGAGGAGTGTTAGAGTGAGACTAGGGCTGCCAATAGAGAAGCTAGTACCTCCCGAGCTAGACGAGGTTGATGCGGTGATAGAGTCGATAGATGTGGATGATGCAAGGTACACCAAGGCATATCATGCATGGTGGGACTTGAATCAAGTGGGTATTTTTTCCATTGTTGGGTGATATAGTTGGATTATCACCAGGAGGAGTAGAGGGTCAAGCACCTTCCCCAATGGAGTAGCGATGGTGATAGTAGAGCATGATTATTTATTTAGATATGTTGTGCGATCTATTAAACTTGGTTGGGTAATGGTCATTATTATCTAATGTTTTATTATTATAGTTATAGGTGATGTTTATTTCTCATTTATTGTGGATACAATTATCCACACATTGATGCGAATGTACTCACCGACATACTCGTAGGTAGAGGCATATTAGAGCATGTAGATGATATTACAAGCAAGTATGCCTAGTTTTTTGAACCGGTGGTGATAGTAGTAATGACGTGTACCATGATATTAAACAAGAGGTATGAGGTGTGCAAAGAAACACAATGAGATAGAGAGGCCATGGGTGATAGTCCCCTAACAAAGGATGTATTTTCTTATTACATGGAGTTACAAGATCGCTTTGCATAGCAATGCACTAAGAACAAAACTATTGTGTAGATTGGTAGAGAGATATAGGGGTTGTGATCAATGGCATGATGTGAGAAGAGAAACATCTAGTTCTAGAGTTCTCGTGGTACCATATAGTGATAACGATGATAAGATATGATATGTACCGATGTCTCAATGTAGAGGTAGTTTCCCCAGAGTGATGAGATGTTTTGTAACTATGATTGTGAATGATATATAAATAGACAGATTTATTGGCGTATGATCATTGTATTTGATGTTTATTGATGTGATGATGTTATGATGATGTATGATTCATTGATTATTGTTGCTATATGCAATGCGTGATGTGTTGAGTATTTTTTGAATTGATTTGTAATGGGTAGTTGTTGATATTGAGAAATGTGATTATAGATAGATAAATGATGATGTATGTAATTTGATTACAAAAAGTGGATTGTATATATGAATAAAGTTGTGATGAATAAGAAAGTAGAAATGAATAATGCATAAGAGTGTGATATGGTTAGAATATTGTAATGAGGCACATGTTAGTATTATGAAGAGGGGGATGAGAATAGTGATCCCCCAGTGTGTAGATGATGAGGTTCATTTATATAAGACCCCTCATCGTAAACAATGAACACTAAAGCAAGAGTGTGCCATCAAGAAGTGATATGAAAATGTGTGAAAAATAGGTTGATCGATAAGGCATGTAGTGAAAGAGTGAAGAGAGGTTATTATCGTAACAAATCCCTCAATAGTCATGTAAGAATTATAAGAACATGAGTGTTTCATTAGGGGGTAAAGTGATAGAAATCACCTACCAAAGACCAAGCTAGGGTGGAGTAGTCAAGCATGTGGAATTAAAGAACTGTCAATGTATGAGCCAAACTACATGTCATGTGGAATGGTGTTAATGATGGATGATGAAGCGGTGGGAAGTGGATATGTCAAGGGCTACGAGATCCAATGTGTGGTAGTATCATTACATAATGGATGAGATGGTGCAGTGGTGGAAGGATGAAATAGAGAATGCACATGAGTAATAACATGTGGCAGTGGATGAACAATGATATTAGAGATAGATGAAGGACATAACTCAACTAGAGTAACAACATGCTTATGAGGGATTAGAGATATAGACTGATCACATGAGTGAGAGCCAAAGGAAATGATGCTCTTATCTTCAAATTTTTGCAAGTTATAATGAAGGGCATAACATTTACTATCCATATGGCCATTGATATAGTGATAATTGCAGTAATGTCGATTATGTTGGTGTTGTAAGAGATGTGGTGGATGGTGCTGATTATAAGGTGAGTGAATTAAGAACTTGTCAAGCAAGGTACACAACACATCATGAGGTCTAGCATGATGGTAAAATGTAATGGTCCTCATGAAAAAATGTAGGAGTTTGAGGTGTATCCTGACGCAGAGTAGGAGATGGAGGATGTTTATGTACTGGAGTAGTCTGAACTTGTTTGCAAGGTGGAGGAGATGGAGATCATGTAGGATGCTCAATAGATGGGAGTAGAGAAGAACTAGATGATGTAGTAGTAGTAGTAATAGGAGGAGGATCTATAACATGTGTAGTAATGAGATCTTGTTCTAAATCAATGACCTTATAGCATAAAAGTGTGAATGATTCACATGTGTCATATTGCAATCATTGTTTTAAGGGAGGAATCAAACTGCGACAAAAGATAAATTGCTTCTCTAAGTCAATAGGCTGAAAGACTAGTTGGTGCATGCAAGCATTGAATCATAAAATGTAATCAATGATAGTTTCTATTGTGACTTGATGTAAGCTAGGTAGATGATCCTCTCGTGACTCTAGGGATATTTTTGACTATACATTGATGAATAAAATCTTATTCCATCTCACAATGAAGGTACTAATAGATCCAAAGAATAGATGTGTATACCATTAGAGAACATTATTTGTGAGACTATGGTGAATGGATTTAAGTAATAATCGATCATTGGTATATGAAGCCATAGCCATATGATAATTCTTGAGATACGAGTATGGATTTCCAGTACCATTAAAACATGAAAATGTAGGCATAAAAAAATCCCTAGGAAATTTTGAGTTGTGAATCTTTTTGGGAATATGATTTTCATACAATGAATTATTATCAATGAAAGCGTAATAGGCCTTGATTTTTAGTGTGAGAGATTGGACTTGTGATTGTAATTGGCCGATAACATGCATGAGTGATAAGATATCCATTGAAGGAATAGTAGAGGATGGTAATAATGTTTTAAGTGGGTGTAACTTTCTATTATGAGTAATCATGGTAATATTAAGAGGATACATAGGAGATTATAATTCTAAGGGAACATTGGATATTGGTGCCCGTTGGTTGTCAAATAGGACTTTTAGAAGAGCAACAATGGGGACAAAAAGTCCCTCCTCTTTAATGGGAGAGGTTCCTTATTCTCGAAACGAACTTATTTACAAATACACAGAACATTATTTTATGGTCAAACTTGGATATTACGAAAGTGTTTTCCACAAGGATCATCAGTTACGCCAGGACTGAGGAAGGGGAATAAGAAGATGAGCAGAATGGCAACATTCAGAATTATAGATAGCAGAATAATTCTTCGTGTATGCGAAGTTTCAAAGGATTTAAGACAAGATCATTTGCATTAGCTGAATGGGATTAAATTTAAAGACACAAAGTTCCGTAAATAACCTTCTTCAGATTTGTTAATCAAGGACACAAAGTTCCTTCTTGGTTGTACAAGATCACTATACTTGCAAAACTGAACAGTATGCAATCAGAGAGACTAAACGAGTTAGGAACAAAATGATCTTCACAATATTAAAGGAAAACACAGAGACAACAAGAATCAGATAGACAAAGAACGGAAAGCCCTTTTGTATTGATTTCTTTAAGATCTATTTACACTTTCAACAAAATATCCAAGTTCTTCCTCCCTGGAAAATGGCGTGGAAAGGCCATTATATAGATTACAAGTCAGTTACTCTTCGTAACCGTTTCTTTTAACTAAAGAATAGTTAAGTACCGCCAATTGCAATACCATAACTAATTACAAAGAATACGAAAAGAAAGGAAAGAAGAGGAAAGAAAGGAGAAGGAGACAGGTGGCCGGCTATTGGGAGGGACCCACTGTCTTCAGAATCCGCTGCCTGAACTTCTTCAATGACTCAGCTATATCTCTGCCACGAGGGACTGACGTGTTGGTTGCAGACTGAGTCCAAAATCCCAGACATTTCTCCATCTCTTTATCAAACTCGACGTGAGTATGATAGTCTTTGTTTGCTTCTTCAATGGCAGACTGAAGAGAGCAAATTTCCTTTATCTTGTCCTTAGAGATGGAGTCTTCCTTGAAAAGATTATCTTTGACAAAAGCTCTGAACTGAGCTTTGATTTCTTGCAAGGACAAGGGAACGCCAGAGTTTTCGTCCTGAAGATGACAATGCATATCCTTGAACGCAGCAGCAGCCAGTGTCTTGAAAGCTTCTCCCTTCTGCCAGCTATTCTTCATTTCTCCTACAGCTTCCTCCAGGACTCTGATTTTCCACTCCACGCTGTAGACCCAAGATTTTGACAGATTGTCCTTAGCATCGTCGAAAATCTTGTTCGCCAGTAAGATGTTCTCATCTGTCTGGCCCATGAGGCGAAGGTCTACGATGCAACTACTCCAGAGCTTAAGCTCTTTATCCATTACCCCAATAGTAGAGGACAGCTTCTGTTGCAAATTATCTACCTTTCCATGTAGCTTAAAAGCTTCATCGATGAAGTTTAGTCCGGCAACAAGCATGTCATCTACCATGGCTTCGATAGCTCTGCCATAGACAGAATACTTGTGCATATCTTTAATACTTTGCACTTCATCTTGGCTTAGAATTACAGGAGGCGGTAGAGCAGTCAAGGGGGTAGGGTCCAAAACTTTGTCCTTAGACAAAAGTGACTTGATAAAACTCGTGAGAACTTGGGCTTGTTCTTCTAGCTGCTCAATCGTCTGCTGCCCTTTCTCTACCCTTCCAATAACCCTTGTGAATCAAGTTTCCTGGAGATTATGAATCTCACCTTCAGGAGTAGACTCTCCCATAGGGATCCTTGAAAGCTCCAAGTCAGATGTCAGCAAGTTTGATTCTGATTTGTCTACTGTGGGCTTAGCAATCTCTAGGAATTGCTGACCTTGAGCATCTGACACAATCCTGGAAGTAGTTCTGGCTTTCTTGGCACGAGAAGGAGTGGTGCCCAACAAGGCTGCTACAGCATCAAAATTTGGTCCCAAGCTTTGAGAGGAGGATTTCCTCTTCCTTTTGTCAACCAGAGGTTGCACCCAAGCAAAAGAGGAAGAAGAATCTGCAGGAGAAGTAAGGGGACCAAGAGACAGGGAGCTCATGACACTCAAAGGTCCGCATGTTGACTCAAGCTGAGATGTGGGTAGAACACTGGAGGTAATGGCGGTAGAAGAATCAGTAGTACCTGGAAATTCAGTGCTCTGGACCTCCTTATCTGCTGGATTTTCAGGAACACTTGCAGGAGTTGGCATCTCACTTTCTTCACTTTCACTGAGAACAATGATGTTCTCTGGCCCCATAGGCAACTGTGCCTATTTTCTTGGAGGATCATTCTCTGCAGGCTCCTTCTTTACCTCTTTGAGTTTCTTCTTGTATACCTGGGTAGATGGAGAAGGAGTAGATTCCATAGGTCCCCGAGCTGTTGAGGCAGGAGGGGTTTTCACTGGTGTTCTAGACTCTGGAACTGATGTCTCTCTTATGGGTGTCGAATCATCCTTGGAGCTAGATTCTCCTGAGTGCCTCTTGAATTCTCAGATCTTCTTACTGAACCAGACCCTAGTTCTGATCAAGACTGGAGCAAGAATCTCAGCCAGATCATCTCTCTCTTTCCTGTTCCAATCCAGGTCCTCCAGGGGAGTGTGCTTAATCACATTTTCATACTCATAAGAGTATAGCTCAGAATTATCATCTTGGAGACCTTCAGGAACTTGGTACAGACTGAGTTCTTGGATCAATTGCAGGGAGAACCTGCCACAATGCCTTCTTTTCTCGGCTTCAAAATCATCTACACAACCAGCCCAAGTAGTCTTCTCACATATCGCCTATGATGATATATTATCTTGAGGTTCTGTTTCAATGAACTTCTTCAAGTCAAAACAGTTCTAGGCTTGAAGAAATGAACAAAGGATAGGGACCAGGGCTCTTTCTATGTTCGAGCATCCGAGTTGTTTTGCATGTATAGTTTCCCGAGAGAGATGGGAAAGTACAAGCCGAAATCTTCTTGTCTCTACAAGTTCTGCAAACTTGTCTAGTTTCCTGCATATTTCAATCAGGGCCATTTTTTCGTTGCAGAACATGGGGAGCCGCAGAGGGGTGCTCTCATAGCCAGCCAGCCTGATATAGGAGAATTTCCTGAATTGAATGAAATAGGCTCCATACTGCGATATCAGGTTCATGGCTTCATCTGAAAACCTTCTTGCAGTATCACCTTCGAGCAATCTGACCACGTACATGGTGAAAGCATCATTGACCCTTCTGAAATTGCGGTTGCTGGTCTCCAAGGTGAACTGCGGGCAATAGGCATACACTGGATCATCTTTGTGTGCATCTACATAGGAGAAACCAAACCACTGCCTGGATGCTGCTAGGGTATACATCAGATATGAAGTCATGTAGAACTTCTTTGTTTGTTGGACGTTGGATAGCTGCTCAGCCAAATTCATACTGATGATCTCTGCCCAGTTGATACTTTGTGTTCCCTCGCACACCATGCTGATGAGCGGGCACATCCAAAAATGAAATTCATTGGTGGAGGGCAAACCCATAACCCGAGCCAGCAGGATTATGAAGTCTGACAGTTCTTCATTGAAATCTGCCTTAAAAGGGTTTTGGTCGACGAGAAGGACCTTTCTTAGGGTTCTTCAACCAAGACTTCACCACTCGAGCTTTATATTTATCACCGTGTCTTGGTCGAACATGGCACGTGCTTGATCCCGAGAGACGACTATAGCATTTTCCATCTCCGGAATCCTCGAGCAGCTCCAATGGCGGCGTCCAAATTGCAATGAGCTCCCGTGTACATTTGTCAATTCACTCGTAGCGGGGTCAAAGTGAGCTCCGCATGAAAGTACAAATGTCAGCACACTACACTGAGATAGGGAATCCTCTGGCGAAAGCTAAACCGCTATCGTTAATCATCATGCCATTGACGTAGGGTTTGCATCTATCATTCTTGACCAAAAATCACTCGAAGTCGAGATGACGAGCTTCACTTGCCTCTCGATATTGCTAACGGCAGACTCAAGTGGAGAAATTTGCTCCTGCCCCTGAAACTTGATCTTCATATTGATAGATTCGGAGCTGCGACCTAGACTCTGGAAGGAATTTGCAAAGGGAAGGGATATTTGCGCAGGGAACTAGATTGCAAGGGTTTGAGCAAACGATAGCAAGGAAGCAATGCGAAAATGCGAAGGTGGTATGCTTGGTTATATAGCCGTTTGAGGAGCGGAATGAATTTAATGCGCATTGAATACACAACCACCAATTTGAAAAATATCATACTTGGAGCGAGCGGGAAAAACTAAGTGTGAATGACACTAGGTACGCTTGGGACATGTGAGACGCGAATGCGCGAAACACGCGGCTCGGCTGGTTCGGGCGAAACAGGGAGAGGACGCACAAATGCATTTGGGACAAATGGGACGAAAATGTGCGAAGTACGCGATTGGTGTTTCAAATTAAATTGGAACAGCGGGCCCATTTGGACTTGGGACATTCGGGACAAAAAGTTCCGAAGTACGCGACTTGACCGGCTCGGCCGAAATTAGGAAAGCTCACACTTTTTCAAATGGGGCAGTTGGGACAAAAAGTTCCGAACGACGCGGTTCGGGAAAATCGGCCGAAAATGGGAAAGCTCGCACTTTTTAACTTTGGGACATTTGGGACAGGAAAGTGTGAAGTACGCGGGAAGGATGATTCGGCCGAAATTGGAACAACACACAAAATAAGTTTTGGGACACTTGGGACAAAATTTTCTGATGGGTCCGAAAATGGGACAACTTTCGGGATTTCGGCCGATCGGGAACAAAGTGCATTTTCGTACTTGGGGCAGATGGGACAAAAAGTTCACAGGCCGAAAATCACACAAAAAGACCCAAAACATAAATTTTTTCAACTTCACGACTTAGGCACTTCAGAGAAGAACTCTTCAACTCAAAATTTTGAAAATTTTACTCTTATCGAGCGGAAATTTTGAGTGGACAACAAAGTGCCAAAGAGGTAATAGGTGGAAAATGCCATGGAACATCCATAGAAGTATAAGGAATAGCATCAGAAACATCCCTAAGAGATGAAATGATAGATGGAGATGAGGTGGTAGGAGTAGATGAACTAATAGACGAAGATGAATCATGCATGTTATTAGATATAATCTTAGAAGAAGATGATAGTGAAGTGGGGATTCACACTCGGTGAGTATGAAAATATGTATAATCATGACTATCAAGTGTTTCATTAAAATCAAACAAAGATTCAGATAGAAGGATATCATTAAGTGTATCATCAACATAGAATGAATGATTATGGGAACTTGTATGTGATGCATTATGAGAAGAATTTTCACAAATAGAAGAAGTATGAGATACAACTAGAGTATCATCTTGACTAGGATGAGAATCATCATGCACATGTTTACTATCATAAAGATCAAGAATTAAAATAATAATAACATCATCTAAGTTTTTATTAGGAATTTCAGAAGGAGTAATGTGGCTAATCAGTAAAACAAGGTGTACAATGAGTAAAACTCATCGGATCAGAAACAATGCCAATAGTAGAATTATCAAAGCTAGTAGACACATTACATTCATTAGATAAGAGTTGTTGAGTATCATCCAAAAGATTAACATTGAAATATAGGGCAGTGAGTTTAGCTATGGTTGCTTCATCATAGATGGGATTGATACTCACATGAGGCATGATTAGCCGAGAAGGAGAAGAGCTATCCTTAGTTATTAGGGTTTTTGTGGATCCTAGGGAAAATAGTTCTAAGCTACAGTTCACCAAAATGATTCAATAAAATCTAAATTATTTTATATGAATCTAAATGCACAACTATGATATAAATGATATACAATAAAATATGAATGTTAAACAATTTATTTAATTTATTAATGAAAGGGAATAAGAGGGATAAGGTACTTACCTTGATATTTTCTTAGCTCACAGTGCTCTGGAACTAATGTGTCATGAAATAAAATAACAGATCATCACAACAAACCACATAAAATGCAACATAGGTGGAACTAGCTAGACTAGGGTGTCTGGAGAGGGAAGGGGGCATCCATGGGCATTCTAGTCTTGTTTCGGGTGCCTTAGTCTACAAAAAGGTCATAACTTGGTTCCGATATTGCCATTAGGGTTTCATACTTTTTTTCCTTTTGTTGTATGGATGTCACACTTAGATCACCAAGGTACCTATAAACCCGTAACAAAGAAAGAACCTATAAAACCCTTAAATAGACATCAAATCCTCTTAAAAATGTACAATGAGGGGTGGACTTATAAGTAAGTGCTACACTACATCTCAAACCTTATATAGTTACGTGTGATTTTATGTGTAATAGCTCTCTAGGCCGTCCTCATACCGATGACCGCCAAGATAGTGGGAAATAGCTAGATAAAAATGTAAATGTTTGGATGGAATAGAATGAAATCCCTTTCCTATGTAGTGTGTATGAAGAGTAATGGCCCAAATGCAATCCCTTTCTCTATGTAAATAGCTATCCCTTGATAAGAATAGTTCACCCTATAATGATATATATGTTGTGTTTATATAGGGATCTCTTTTTCAAATTTCAAAACTAATGACCTAGCATGCTTTGACTAGTACCTCGAGAGATGAGAGGGAAAACTGAAAATACCAACCTCAAATGTCAAAAATAAAACCAAATATAAAGAGGATAAGGGTGCCCAGGATGGATAGGGGCACTGGTGCCACTGTCTAACCTAGGCACTAATGTCTAGAGACCTGTGATGATAGTTGAGAGAGAATTGACAAACAAGGATCCCGAATACCTAAGAAGAACTGCATGTATGAGTGATGAGTGTACAAGACAAAAATCAATAAATACTAACAAGAAAAATAGATGGACTATGGAATGGGTCATCAATGAATAATTTTCTTACACAAGATCCATATATAAAACAACATACTTGGTGGTATAATAATAATAGTAAGTTCATGATTTTGTGTCTATGGCACCAAAAACATACATATGCACCATGATACTATCAATGAAACTTACCATGCCACTAGACACCTCATATTTTATCAATGAACACCAATGAAATCATCATGCACTCAATACACCATTTGATATCAAATCCACTTAACATCAATGACAATAACTTGAAATAATGTTCAACATATTTATGATAGCCTTAAGAGCTTTTGGATTGATATTTGTAATAGGAGCTTGTGAAAGTTCTTGTATAGCCTTACGTAGGTGAAATATTATGATAAATACAACCCGAGGAAGATGAATCATTGCCCGAATATATTAAAAATTAAACCATATTTAGGATATACAAAGGGGTATGAACATACAACTCGTACAAGTCCATATAACTTATCCTTGCTGAATTATACGATTATGGACATGAATCTTGTGATGTGAAACCAAAAGTTATAGAATGATGGATAGATATGATTTACTACTTTTCTTAGTTAATGAAAGTGCATAGAATGCTAATGATAAAGTCAAGAAAGAGTGAGAGAGATGTATTAATTGGACTTAGCATTTGTGCATGTTTCTTAGTAAGGAAGCATAGCCAAATTTTTCATTACTAAATGATAAGTTACTAAATTTGGGTGTCAACATTTTCTGACCCTTCAAATGTGTAATTGAAAACTGCATGCTTAAAGGAAAAAATTTCTAATTATGTACACCCACTTTTTCTTCACTCAATATTTTTATTCTTGTGTTAGTGTTGGCATGCTCTATAGTGAAACTGATGACATAGAGTGTATTCAATTTCTATGATAAAGACTAAACTATAACTAAAAGTATAAATAAAACTTGTAAATTTAGTAACATTTTAATTTTCACAAAGTAATGTAAGGGAAATGAAAGTTATGGAAGGAATACACATATATTTGTTCTACGAAGGAAGGATAGCATGCTCTATTGTACTTTGGATATTTTTAGTTATTATTGAAATGTCAAAGGATTGGGGTGATCAGCCCCAATTGTGATTAAGGAGGAACTCAAGTGTCAAGTGCATGAAACCCAAAACTGAAGAGAGAGATAGAAAGTAACAAAAGTAACCCATTAAGATAGAATATTAGGTGTCAAAATATTTAGTAACCCTTATATCTTCCCCTTTGAATTTGCAATAGGAGAGGAAAGTCTACCTATGAAGAACTTAGCTGATTTGACACCTTCCAAAGCCCCATATACCATACCACTACAAAAATATTTAGGTCCAATTTTTCAACTAAAATTACATAGTTGAAAAGGAATGAATATACTATGCCCTCATTATGTGTTGTACAACTAAGAATGAAATTATAAATTATGGAATAATGTAGAGGAGAAGAAGGCATGTGTCTCTTAACCCTAATCTTTTAACTATATATTAGTATTGTATAGCCAAAGCTATGAAGTAATCATGCCCCATGTATGATTCTTTAAACAAAGTAATCTATGGCTAAACTTACATAATAAGTATTTTAATAGTTTAGAGAATATGAGAATGTTGGAATTTCCCCCTATTTCGAACATCCAATAGGGTTAGCACTAGATTATGGTCTTGGTGAAGTGTACAATTTTGAATGGTATTGATTTCTACCACTTTTTAGTATTTGTACCTATTTATGGTTATTTTTATCCTATGAAAACATGTTATCGTGTCGTGCAATATTCATGTACCATATGTATATGTAGAATATATATTGATGAATTACCCCTCTTTTGAGGTATGTGTGATAAAGTATTTGAGCACATGGATCAAAATAAAATTAGATAATTCTGATAATCTGTGTTCAACACATAGAATTTTGGAGTAGTGGCCACTATTGGAAATTATACCTATAAAAGGGGGTTACACATGGTGGACACCATGTTACACAAAGGACACAACATTTAACATTCAACAAGAAATATTAGCAACAATATATGTATATGTAATTATAAATAGTAGTGTATAGATAGTCAATTAAGTGAATTTGAGTAATATCATAAACAATAGTCAACATGCAAAAATTAAAAAGTAAAAATAACAATAATACATGTGTATATAAGTAGAATTTTTTTTTTTTTGAATAGGTAGGAAATCAAGCTAACATAAGAAGTATTATATAAACATAGTCATGTGAATGCATAGAGCTAGAAACATGGGACACTCATGGTGTCACAATACAATCACAATATAAGGCACCGTATACCCCATATAAACAATAAAGTGTATTCATGCAAAGATAGTCATAAATCGATAAACATGGGACACCCATGGTGTCAAAAGACAATCAAGGCACTCATAATGTATAGAATAAGAAATCAAGTAGTTATACAATGAATTATTCAAGAAAGAATGTAACCCACATAAGAAAGTAATAAAATTAATGTAATAAAAAAATGTAGTAAATAGTGATAGTAGAAAAGCAAGATAGGTTAGCACTATGAAATACAAATGGGTTAGTCAAGTTAGCTAAAAAGTATAGCATATACACAATGTATAGAATCAATCATAATGAGGAATTGTAAATTAACTATAATAAAACAAAAGAAAATTTATATTTTAGTAGATGCCCCTAAAGAGTAGTGTCAATGGGAAGGTACTATGTCACCACCTATCATCAAGTATCAACATATGTGTGTCCAACATAAGATCAATATACCTTATGAAAGCATGTGTGCAAAGAATATATAGAAACTGCATGTTATCCATCAAACCAATATGAAAATTAATTTTATGTATAAAGTACCATGGAGTGTTCTACTAGTGAGGTGTTTAAAGAAAAACTAGGCTTCACCAAGAGGTTTATACTTTCTTTGGAGATGATGAAAAAATCAGCTACATGGAGGACACAATTACTCACCCATATCATCCGGAAGGTGGCCATAGGTTTTATTTCATCTGATGAAATACATAATGTTAGATGGTAAGTTTAGAAATCTTCACACACAACATTTTATGTTGCTCAATCACTTCAGGAGGGACAATATTATGATTATTCTATTTTTTTACAAATCGCTTCAAGCTTCTGTCAAGGACTTTCAAGAAGAGAAAATTGTAGCTCCCCTCCACCAGGGGCTTATTTTAATGCTTGTGAAAGTGGGAAATCCGGTCCCTCAAACTAGGGATTTTGGTTCTATTATGGGTTAGGATTGGGAAGATTACCTTACTTTGGAAGATAGACTGAGACTAAAGAAAATGAAAGAAAAATCCCAAAAAGACTTGGATATAGCTTCATCTCTATAAGAATTAGCGAGATAGAATGTGGATAAGGTTCCTCCCAATGTTTTCATTAGAGGAAATAGTCCTATAAACTTCCTAGTTAATAAAATTGAAGCTTTAGAGGACAGTGTGAATCAAATTAAGACCGAAAATAGGAATCTTATCAAGGGTGCTTAGTGTAACAATGTCGAGGTTATGTTTATGGGTCACGGGATAGAGGCTTTACAGGATGTTGTTGGTATGGATAAATGGAAAAGGATAAAGTTACAATTAATTATCTCAGAGGAAGAGGAGTTGTATGACATCTAGATTGAGTACGCAAGCCCGAGTTCAAGGACTAGAGGAAAATGTGCTTAGGATGTTTTTTTTTCTTTGTATTGACCATCTTCTAGTTTTTGTACTTTGATCTGTAATGTTATGATAGTTATCAGCTATTAGTGTTTTTTCTCTTTTGAATTCAATCTCTTCTTGGCTTGAGCCTTTTTTATAGATGTTTTTTTGTACTTTGTGAGCTTCATTATAAAATCTTATGCGCATGGCCCTTGGATCCTTGTCCAAGTATTATCAATAAAAAAGTGATGTTGGAGCATCATTAAAATCCATTCAAATACAATTGTTTCTAAAATGAGGTCAAACAGGTATGTGGATTCATGTGAGGGAGAAAGTTAAGAGTGAGGATTCTAAAATTCAAATGGGATATTTTCCTCCAAAATGTAATTCAGTTTTAAAAGACAGAGAAAATATTACTAAATGTTTGTAAGGTCTTGTACGTTTTTAGTGGAGTCATAGTGTGTGTGTGTGTGTGTTGTAAGTCATCATGTGAGAGTGAGAGTTATGAAATTGTGTAAAATGCCTAAATGTGGAAAATGACATATAAGGATTCATCATGACTTATGATTAGGTAGTTACACTTTAGCAAGGAGTTTCATTCATGTCTATGAGTTTGAATATATAGAAGGTAGGAGCAAGTTAGAGACTTTATTCCTCATGGAAAGAGGAAGGAAAAAGATAGAATGAGTGTGGAATAGTGAGTTGTATGGTGGTTAGCATGCAATAAGAAATATACTCTATTTGAACATGAAATATTATTTTTCTTAAGTTGTGATCTTAACCTCTGTATTTCATGATGAATCCTTCCTTTGTGAGACCTATGTGGTTGTAGGAATTAGTTTATAACTTACATTATTCTTATTAAATTGAAGGAATCCAATAAATAGGATCATATGCTCTGTTTTGATGTGTAAAGGATCCTTGACTGATATAAATTATTGTGATAATATGTGCATAGGTGAGGATTGGATTTTATAGTTGTATTTTGATGAAAGGAAGGTAAAATTTGTTTACTAATAGTTGTGAAGGTCATTGGAATGAAATTTTTGTAGTATTTCCCTTTGCAGTATGTTTAAGTAACCTCCCAAACTGTGACAATGCATATGAAACCTCCATGAACTTGTCTTATCATCGAGAATTTAGTTTGGGATGGTGTATGTTACTTCAAAGTGGCTGAAATATCAGGATTTTTAGGATTAAGGGTGATTTTTTTTCGAATAAAGAGTCTATGGTGCACTTTGTAGGTGAGTAAGAGCTTCATTAACTAGGTTTCCACATATGTACAGGTAATTCAACACTTGGATAACCACTTTACATGTTTTTTCATATCCCACTAGTATAATGAGATCATGAATAAGGTTTATGCCATCATGATAGAGAATTTTTAGCTCATAAATCCAAAGGACAAAAATTTATAACCTTTTACATCTTCTCGGATCTGCAGACATGTTGAACACAATCGATTTAACTAGGGTTTAAATAAAGAAGCCCTAACACTTTGAAAATAGAATTTATACTTGGTATACTTCTCTATGAAATCATGCATTAAGACATTAAAAATATTTTTAATGTTTCATCGATTGAATGAGGAGATTTCCATGTGATTTAGGTGAAGTTTATTAAACACATTCAAAGACCTAAGATAGAGAGCTAGTTTACAAAAGGAGTCACATTTTCCTTCTAAATCCAAACTTGAAACTTTAGAGGGAGAAAAAATTCATAATGGGTGATCCAAAAAAATTATTTTTGTCTTGAAATATTTTGTAAGTGAATTTATGGTTGAAAAATGATTGTACTGGACCTAGACGAGGTTTTAAAAGTCTAGAGAAAGAAATTTGCCTAGAGAGAGAAAAACAAAGGGTTGGATCCTAAGATTTTACATGTACTTTAGGGATGAAATTAATCTAATGGATTTGAAAAGGATTTTTGGGTGGTCCTATTTTACCTTATTCATGAATATTCTAGAAGGATTGGTCTTAAGGATAGTTTGGAAGCTAGTTAGTGAAAGAGGATGCTTGAGTTGGTTTGAGCCAAGTTAATGTTAATGATAACTTTGTTTGGAGTGTATAACGGGACAAGGGGTTGTAGAATCTTAGAGAAGTTCAATAGGTGATAAAAATCTAATTTTTGTTTAAATATGGTGAGGCTAGAAGTTGGCAAGTTGGTGGAAGCTAAAAGGTAAAGAGTTTTCAAGAGAGCTAAGAGCTAGTGAAGGAAAGAAGAGAAGATCAAAAAGGTAAATGTGAAGTTATTTTACATGACTTAGAAAGATTTTATGGATCATTTTGAGAGAGAATGAAGATAGAAGACAAATTATGGTGATGAAAAGGCCTTTATAGGTGTCAAATTGTCAATTTTGCAAGATTTTAAGCCTTTTTGGGCTTGTGTGTGATCCTCTTAGGCGAGCTTGGTGAAGTTAGTTGTTGAAAATATCCTTGTTGATTGAGTATAAGAATGATTTTAGTTTTTTTCTCTGCATCAACAAGCTAGACAATCAATTCATGAAAAGTCCCCTGGTTTTCTCGAGTTTTTACAAATATTTGAATGTTTTTAATTATGCGGTTAGTTGGATTTTTTTCTTGTTTGTAAATATCTATGTAGAAGAAAAGGGGTAGCATAAGAACTAACCAATAAGATCCTCATAAGATGGTAAAGGAGGCATGGGCTAAAAATATGTCATGGTATAATAAGGATAATCTAATATAAACTATAGAGGAATCCTAATATGTGTGATATAAAATGAATACGAATAGACCCATTAGAAGTAGCATGAGTAGATGATTTTAATTGAATTTTTTTATTATATTGTTATGTCACAATAGATTGATTTTGATTTATAGTTATTTATTTTTTCATTGCACCCAGTGTGATTGAATTGGTTTGATATATCGATGATGAGTAGGGATAATTCTTTAACCAATAAGTTTTTACGCTTTCTAGATGAAACAGATATAAGGTAAATGGTTAAGGAGGAATACTTGTGAAGCGAAGGTGGAAGGTAGAATGCACATGTTTTTGATGTTATATAATATGATCGTAGAGAAATCCTTTTTTATAGGAATTACTACCTATAATGGAAAGCAAGACCACAAGAAGAGTATTAAATAGCATATGACAGTGGACTACCTAGCTATAACATTCCCATTTTAAGACTTTAGAAACAAGGAATTTTTTTACACAATGTTCTCTATTCTAAATCATAATTTAGAACACACATTCAAATTCCAAACTATTTCATAATAGAAAACCATATGAAACTATAATGACTCGGTGAAACATTGATCTCTCATTTCATGAATCAACACAAAACCGATCTCTCATGCTATTCAGTAATGTGTATACGAAGTATACTTAGTTCCTTTATCCTGTTATGGGTACTCAAGTTTTTTTTTAAGAGCCTATCTAAATATACATTACGATATTCATCTAAAATCCCACTTCCTAAACTAGTTGACATAAGACAATGCAACCAACAACTTACAATGTTTTCATTCCTAGATGACATACTCACAAATAGAATAATTACTTCAACACACTTGATCTATTATCTAGGATTAGTATTCAATGACCTCTGTTAGTCCACTCGATTCAAAGTATAACCCTAGACAAGGTTAACAACATGCCCTAGTGTGGAGGACTGCTCACAGTGACTAAGGGTACATAGACATACTCAATCGACTTACGTCGATTGGGTGTGTCTAGTTATCCTAATTCAACATGAGTTGACCCCAACACTAGATCATGTCCCTATCCTTGCATAGGGTAGAAATGTGATCCAGTCAAGAACTTATGTTAGTCCCATTGAACAAACTCTTAGGGGTATTGACATGTCAACTGCAACCTAGTATCCTCATAATGACTCTTGTATTTACAAAGGCATTTCATTGTAGTTGGCGTGTGTCAACATCCAACTGGGTTTCCTCATCTGGATGAACATAAATTAGAGTGAAAGTTAATGTTATATTAAACTCTTCATTATAAATTAATAACGACATCTTTACTAGATTCAAATCAGGTTCTTAAACCTTAAGGGTTACAAGTTATAACTGCATTTGTGGTAGGTATGCAAATAAAATATGCTTCCTAACCTATTTATTTTCATGCTTTAGTTTATCATTTAACTGATACAACTTGCAACAAAAAAAGGGACATTAAGTCACTTTTAGTTATAAAGGTGATTGAGCTAATTAATTTTCTAGTTTAAGATTAAGGAAATCTGCATAAGGTAGCACATATGCATCCATTCACCCTTATGTTCATTATCATTTAAGAAAGTTCATAATTTAAATCTTAATGTATGCTCTCAAGGGAAATTTCCCCTTTTTCCTATGTCATGGGCTAATGCCCATTAATGAAAATAGAATTCATATGTTCCATATATAGTCAAATTGCATAATGTAAAATTATAATCATGGTTTAATACACATACATCCATGTAATTTAATTATAGTCCCTTTTTGTAATGATAGAGTATCATAAGATTGTTAACATTATAAGTTGCATCTCTCCTAGAGAAACTTATTCAACCAATAACTCAAATTCCTACCCCATCCATTCCATAATATTTAAGTATGTGAACTACCTTCCTTAATTAGAGTAATACTTATCATTTCAGCCCAATTCATGCCAAGAAAGTATTACAACAAGTATTAACAAAATTCACACATATTTTATTCATCAAGGAGGAGTTATACATTCACTAAGTCCAAACATTTCAGATATCACAAAATGTCAAAACAACAACACCTAATCATTTCTCATTACAACTTTATTTTCCATCAAGTACATCTCAGTAATGAAGCCATTTTTTATCATAATAAAGATTCAGTCTCTTTAATAAAACAAATGTAACTTTTATAAGTCTTTCTCCTTTCATCTTTTACATAGTCCATCTAGCAAAATTGCTAGCATGGGTCAATTCATTGAATTGAGCATGATAAACACTAAATCATTAAAACAATGTGATTTTAGCTAATTGTTTCATAAAAAGAACTCTACTATTATGAAACAATCCTGAAAGCAAAATTAGAAAGGCTCAACCAAAAAGAGTACAATCCTAGATAAGAGAGAGAGAGAGAGAGAAAAAGAGATATACTTCAAATCAAAAGCAAAGTTAGGTCATGCAATCTAACAACCTTAACTTTCCATCCTAAATTCCCTTTATCATAAAGAATTTAAACAGTAAGTTAAGAGGAATAAACATTTCATCTGAACCTTACTATTACTTTCATGTAATCCATTTAAGTTTCCTCACTCAGTTAAACCTATTTAACAGAAGAAGATAAAATACCTAAAACTATCTTTTAGGCATAACTCAATAGTAGAACATTCATAAACATTACTTTCCATCTAATTATTTCATTATCACAAATTCATCCTAAAGTCTGAGATGTCATCAATCATAAATAAGATCATAAGAATAAGTAAGGATAATCCAAATCATCATAAACAATTAATGTGACCCTGATTGTAGCATCCTAATACTCAAGCTCAGAATTAGGAACCAATTCAAGTTAGAAGTCAAAAACAAGAAAAATCAGACCTCATCCAAAATGTAAGGTTTCTTCTAACAAGAAAACAAGCTAACATTCAAATCCCAAATAAGATACACCATTGTTAGCATTAATTAAAAGAGAAGATTGGGTTAAGTTCAGAACTTATACAAGACTTAATACTTCTTCCAAGTATTTTCAAAACTTTTTCTCTGCTACCCTAAGAACATTACTACACTCAATCCTATCAAATGGTCAAGAAGTGACATAACCATAACAGACTAGAGGAGGGACAACAACTTCACCAAGTACAATATCTTGTTAGAAAGATTAAAGAGAGAGTAGGTGGAAGATTATAGTCTTCTTAACTCTTAAGAATAAGAGTAAACATTAAATAACCAAGAAATGCATTGAAAAAGGTCAGATCACATATGATCCAAACCAAAATCCAATCATATATTTACCCAGGTCTCAAATTTTATGAGCACCAAAAGTCCAAGAGAAAGGAAAAGGAATGTAGAGCAACATCTATCCATTACCTATTATCATTCAATGGATATGGGTTTGATAAACTTGATTCCCACTAGGATAAACAAGTAATTCATTTCCCGAAAGGCTCAGAGAAGAAAGGAAAAGTAGAACAATAGGATTAGTCTAAAACAAACTTCCAATAAACTCAAAACCCTTAAAAGGAACACAAGTAAGCATTCCAACATTATCAAAATAAGAGAAAGCATTCAACAACCATACAAAACATTTTCCTTTGTCCCAAAAGACCTGGTACCAAGTTTATAGGCCCAAGGGATCTAGAAAACATGCCAAGACAATAAACAATAGAACAAGGTCGAACAAAAGTTGTTATGAAGTCCTGTGTATCAACAATAAATGAGAAAAAATTTAACCGATACCCAAAAGAGTTTCCCTACTTAGCACAAAGTGAATAATTATTTGGTTACTTCAAGCCCATGAAGAATGGAAATAGAATAATGTTTCCCACAGACATTTCTCAATAATCATACTTTCATGCAATGAATTATTCTTCCCGTGAGGTCTACACAAGATTTCCATCATAGTTCTTTTAATGACAACAAAAAGAGGTCATGCAAGTCCAAATAGCCATACTAATGTTCAACATGCAAATTCCTATAATAAATTTATTCTCCAACAAGAACAATGAGGGTCAAAAATTCTAAAACAAGAAGGAATACCTGTAATAACCAGAACAACAAAATATTAGACAACGATAAGATTCAAACAATTTCTCCAGTTTGACCCTTCCATCAACACCCAAAAAGGAAACATTTAAGCAAGAGTAAAAAATCTATCTTCCCAAAAGAATCATGCAAGATCCTAGCAATAGTTAAGATATTCCAAACAGTTTCCCTAATTGAATTTTTCCAATGAAGATGAAACAAGTTCATTTAGAACAAGATTCCCAAATTAAGCAAACCAAGTTACCTACAAGGTTAGAGAAAATTTTAACTATGATCACCTATAGATCTTAGCTTTATATTAAATCCTAAGTAGGAAGATTAAATCAAAAGCTAGCTACCAATAATTTTGAAAACCAAAAACCTAGAACACACTTTCCACATTTCAAACAAAATTGATAATGCATTCTAAAAACAACACAATATCAAGAAGCAAAAGAAATCTAATCATAAGAACAAAACCAGATTATTCCTTAAGAGAAGATTTATTTTTATGAGCATTTAAGTAAAAGCATAAAACTTAATGGATAGGGCCTATCATGCCTGATAGCACTCCACCTTATTTGTTTCACAGAAAATCTCCAAGAAGAGCTTCAATTCTTCGTTCAAATGCCAACAACCCTTAGAACTTCCTCTTTATCTTCCTTATAGCTTCTTAGTGCCAAATTATTCCTTCAATACCATGAAAGGAAAGAGAGTTCATGCAAAGATAAATTTCATGCGAGAATCAAACTAGAGGTTCGAAGAACAAAAATAATCACATATAGAGCTCAAGATCAAAAACAAAATGAACAAAAAAGCAAACCCTTCTATCTTCTTCCTAGGTGGTTTTCGACAAATTCAAAAATATTAAATGAAAATTAGGACCGTCAATCCTCCCAATAATCTTGCCACCACCACCTCTAATTCTGGTGAGGACTAAGTTCGAAATTACATGCATCTAAAACTTTGTTAGAGATGCCATCTCATTCCTCCAAGTTTCCCTATGCCCTGCCAAATTTGGTAGTTAAAAAGAGATAAGGACTCATTAACTTCACCATAAATTCCTAGGATTCGTAGCCACCAACTTACCCCCTCCCCATGTCATTCCATAGGCCCCTTTTAGGTTAGCCACACCCATTAGGTTAGGTTCAACATTAGTTTAGGAACCAACATAGGTCCATAGGTATAAGTCTTTAGTCTTAGGTCCATTAATCATCCAAAATAACAATGAACTTAGTAACTTAGGTTAGGTCACTCTTTTTAGGATAAGGTTCCTAATTTAAGGAACATAGTGTAAATAGGTTCCAAGTTTCTTATTTAAAAATTACATTTTATTTAAATAGAAAAGGGGAACTATATTGTTACCCTATTTAAAATACGAAGCAGAGAGCCAAGGAGATCAGATCATTCATGGCCTTCGCACATTCAAGGTCCAACAACCTTTCATCTATCCAAATTGGACATTATGACAACAATGTTTGAAAATTATAAGCATACCTTGGATCAATCAAGGTAATGTTGTTCTAGATCCCATGAAATATGAAAACTGAAACTCAATTTCTCAATCCAAAGTAGTGAATTATTCCGTATAAAAAGAGATGGATTGCTTCATTTTAAATTAAGCAAAACATGCCAGAATGTACCTATTTCCACAAATAACATATTACCTACTACAAATATGATTTCATAGGTCATAAGAGTACACCATATTAAGAAAAAATCACACGTCAATGTTTGAACCTTCCTTAACATAAGTCATCATAGATAAAAATCATGCTTTAGAGGCGTTACACTAGTGTATGCTAGATCCGAGAAAACATGGTGCTTCCAAGAGAGGTTGTGATTCCACCGTTTAATTAAAATTTAATGTGAATAAGAAAATGAAATAAATAGGTCTTATTGTTATGTAATTATTTAGGATTCTTATACACACAATACATTAAATTCATTGCTAAATATTAAATACAACACTAAATCTAATTACAACCCGAGTTTTGTTCGGGTCGAAAGGTATGGTAAGGTTTTGGGGCTGATTCGTTGAAGTTTGGGTTAGTTTTGGGTGAGTGGGAATCTTGATGGTATGAGAATATAAAATGACATAAAGACCAGTCTCGACCAAGTGAACGATGCCAATATGGGGACAAAACCAATGACGGTCGATAACCGATGTCGGAAGGGATATAGGTAGTAAACTATTAAAAATAGGTTTTATGGTTCTTTTTGTTTACACAGAGAGTGAGGGTAGTGTGGTTTGGGTTTTTATAAGGCCAAGAAGACTCAGGAATATTAATAAGGAGGTTAAGAAGGGTGAAAATGTGTAGAATACCAAATTTGGGTCACACTCCCCTTGGTCCCCTTTAATCAATTAATGTAATGTGTTCACCTAACCATGACCCCTAACCCCGCATTCATATTAATTTAATTAATTACAATTGAATTAATGTTCATCCTCACATTATTAATTAATTTAATTACTTTAATTAATATAATTTACACATCACCTAGACACCTCACCATGAACTTATTCCTAGCTTATTAATTAACTAAGACTAGGTCCTTACTTATCCCAACCAGCTTGGGACTTAGGCTAACCCTAAAATTAAAGTCATATTCCTTCTCCAAAAACACTCCCACTTATCTAAGTGCTAACCCTCACTTGAGACCCAGATTGGCAATCAAAATCACGCCAAAAAAGTAAATATCTACCTATTTTTGGTAAAACCTAGACTTACCCACCTTAACCGATGTCGATTATCCCTCGACTAGTGCTGGTCACCTAACTACCATTGGTTACTTTATATATAACTTTGCAACCTTTTACCTAGGTTGGTAATTTTCATTTTGGGAGAACTATTGCATTCAAGTGTGAATTCAAGCCTCTCAAGATCCCGATGACACAAAAATACTCAACCACGAGACCCAAGCTAGAATCCAGCTTCTCCTTCCAGAGCATTGGAATACTCACGGGAACATTACGAGAGTACTTCTATGGCACTGAATCCAAAATATCTTCATGGATCAACTACCCTCCACCTTCACCTACCAGATCTGTAAATGTAAGTAAGTATACATGATTTCAATCATATTGTGCTTTCTTAAAGTATAGATTCCTTACCTCTTTCATTATACTTTATATTTCTTTATCTCCACCTCCTCACCAATCTACCAACCCAACCACATATAGCATTTTTTCCTTCTATAACTTCCCCCTCTATATCCCTGAGTCTTCTTAGTAATATCATGAACCTAACCACACCCTTCTTACTCTTTGTGCAATCACAGAGAAGCCAAAACCCACTTTTATCAAATTATTGTCAATTTCCCCTACCAACGTCGGTTCCCTTGACCACCATCGGTTTCACCTCCATACCGACATTAGTCACCTAACCAATATCGGTCTCTGTGTCATTTCATTCCTTTTGACCAGCGAGCCTCTCGATCAACAAAAACTAACCCATACCTCACCTAATCAACCCCAGACCCCTGTCAGACCTACAAAAACCCATAATAACCTACCAAACCTCTAGATTTAATCATAACCTTTCCTATTAGATTATATTTTCTTATTTTATTTACACGAGATACCTAAATCATATAACTATAGTAGGATTTCCTTACTTCATGATATTTGCATTAAATTATATTTGAAAGTGGATTGATAGCCTTCAGGAAGAAACTCGCTTCCCAAATATATCACTTGTTAGGAAGTTTGCTAACCTATATTATTAATACTATTTTGTTCTCTTGTTTTGTTTCTTATACAGGTCATTCCTCATAGCCAAAGGGAATTTATTCATGATTAGTTTTGATCAAAAACTCAATAATGTGCACATTAAACCTTTGACCTACATATCACAGGTATTCCTCCTAACCTATTTCCTATTTTTTTAACCAAATAAAAAAATAGGTGAAATAAAAGGCTTGGGGTGGTTGAATAGTGGGTTTGTGGGAAGAAGGTGATATATGGGTAACAAAAGAAAAAAATACTAAAATAAGTAAGAGATCTACAATGGAATAAGAAAAAATGATTAAAATCACAGTACTTACTTGGTATTTTATAGATCCTATGAGTGGAGATGGTTGATGGTTGATCAAAGAAGAGGTTCTTGAGTCCAGTGTCATGGTAGTACAACTTGTGTGCTCTTATGAGTACTCCAATGCTCTAGAAGGAGAACCAGTTACTTTTCTTGTAGTTTGGTTATGTGTGTTCATCTTCCGAATGCAAGCAAGCTTTATGACTCAAGATTGAATGCATTAAGGCTCCAATAACTAAATGACCAACCCGAGTGAAGATTTTTGAAATTTTATATAAAGGAACAAATGGTGGTTAGGGAACCGACGCTAGAATAGGGAAAATTGTCATTGGTTAGGGAGAATTAGTCCAAGTTACAAAAATAGCATGATCTTCACTATGTCTAGCATGATCTTGATTGTAATATGGGTCTCAAGTGAGGGCTTGACACTTAGATAAGTGGAAGTGTTATTGGAAAAGTTATAGGAATTTAATTTTAGGGTTTGAAAGAGTCCCAATTGGTTAAGATAAGTAGAGACTTCGTCTTAGTTAATTAATAGGCTAGGAATAGGTCCATGGTGAGGTGTTTGGGCGATGTGGCTAGGTGATGTGTAAATTAACTTAATTAAAGTAATTAAATTAATTAATAATGTGAAGATGAAAATTAATTCAATTATAAGCAATTAAATTAATATGAATGCAAGGTAAGGGGTCATGGTTAGGTGAATACTTTATGTTAATTAATCAAGGGGACTAAGGGAGTGTGACCCAAATTTTTTGTATACATTTGTGCCTTTTATCACGCGTAGCTTGTGTTGTCTCAGGTATGAGTGAAGATTAGGTTGCCCCAAGTATGGGTGGAGGTGATCCCCCTCAAACCAGGAATTGATGAGGTGATAAATGGAGTCAGTGAGTGGTTTGATAAATGTGTAAGTGATGAAAAATGAGGTATAGGTGGGGTATAGGTAATGGTAATATCAGTGTGGGTAATAGGAAGGGGCATTCAAATGCATGCATGCATTATAAAATGTGATAAGGTACTAGGTTAAAGAGCTCGCAAACTTTACTTTGTCAAAGGTTGGTTGGTTTATCCAAACAAGGTTGATGTGACCCGTATCTAATGTTAAGAATATGGTCTTGAAACACAATTAGGCTAGGTGCAGGAATGGGCATTAGGTGTGTTCAAAAACACCAAAAGTTTTGGTTGGGATAAATGACATGATATTAGGCAAGGAAAGGTCACTAGGCTGGTCAACACGAGTAGGGTCATTGTAAGGTATAGTGAGTAAGTGAATTCTAGTGTCAAATAAGTGTAGGTAGGTTGGGTAATAGGTAAGGCTGTAGGAAAGGCCCTGGTAGAGGAAAAAACATGCCTAAAATGACCAGGTGGTTAGGTGATAGGTAATTTAAGCAATTAGGTTGAGTGATAAGGCACTAGGGAGCGTACCGAGATCTTGGTCAAGATAAACTGATGTCGGTCAAATCACATTTGGGATAAAAAAGGTAAAATCTATGTTTTATGAATTCATTTATGCTTTTTCTAATTATGGAAAATGACAAATAGAGAGGAGTTTGGTAATTTAGCATGGTGAGATTGAGAGAGTTACAATCCATGATGAATTGGAGTGTTTGTGAGTGGACCCACAAGATCGATTGGATCATTGTGATTGGCCGAGGGGTGACATTTTGATTCGGGCATGACAGAGGTAGGACAAGGTGCTGAGGGCCACCGGTTCAAAGACGAAAGGTGCCACCGAGGAGGTGGCACTATGTTGAGGTAGGATTCAATCCATATTTTTTGTTTTTGTTTAAAATGTAAGGTAAAAATGAAGAAATGTGGTTTTAATTTGAAATTTGAATTTTGGGTAAAATGGATAAAATTAGGTACTTGGGAGGGAGCAATGTAGAGTAACTAGGTGGGAAAATGAATTTGGGTGGGGTTTAGGTGGGATTTGGGTAGATTATAGGGTGTACTTTCAATTTTTTGAAAATTCGGGGCATGGGGGTTTGGCCTTGGGGCCAAATTAGAGACCGACGCTAGTTTGGCATTGATCGATGTCGGTAGTCATGCTAGCATTGGTTTGTTAAATAGGTGATCGGTACCAGTTAGGGTGACTGGTGTTGGTCACTATGAAAACTAACCTAGCCTCTAAAAGGCTAAGTTATAGGAAAATTGGATTTATAAGATAGATAGGTAGGTAAATTTAGAGAGATGAGAGGTAGAGTAGAATAGAAGTAGGTGGGTATAAGGTATTTATGGCTAGGAAATAGGTGAGTATTAGTTAGGTCGAATATCAAAGGAGAGAATTGATGAAATAGAACATGGGGATTATTTTAGATAGATAAAACCGTTGATAAGTTACCAAAATAGTTAGGAAATTAATAGGTAGGTAGATCAATGTGGGTGTGGAATGGGGGTAGGTAAGTGTGAAGAAATGAGTAAAATAGGTAAGTACTTGAAATTGTTGAGTGGTATGGATGCAAGCACATCACCAATTGAAGATGCGGGACAGGTACCATGATTATTGGTGCAAATGTGACCCAACGTGATTGAGGATGAGTGGAATCATATGCAAGACATTGGAATGATCGACATCAGGTGATATAGGTGTATCAGTGAGATCATAGTCTTATGGTTTCTCTCATCAATAGATGGGATACAATGACCAATACCTTCCATCTACCCACCAGTGAGATGACTATCACACTAGAGGATGTGTATAGGATTCTACAAATATTGATTGTGTGAGATCCTTTATATCATATTTTGTCAAATGCAGGGATTGATCGATGGTTACGGTATTTAGGAGGAAGTGGGTTACTTAACTGAGAATAGTGTCAACATTATGTATGGAGCTATGTATGTTTTGTATCCGTAGGAGACGTGTTTGGCAGCATTGATGATGGAGGTCATTGAATGTTATGCACTTCCCGACTCATAGTCGCCGATTTCCCTAAGCACTGATGGGGGTTTTATAGGATATGATTGAGGAGTGAGTTTTTTTTGCATGGGTGCATGCATATCTAGTACAACTATATAGGGAGTTGTGGGCTTATCAGAGGATGTGGTGTTATGGTATTTGTTGTACATATTTACTGCATTGTTGGGCATATGAACACATAGTGATTGTGCACCCACAAGGATTGCTAATAAAATATTGTATCAAGGTGGGATGAGAGAGGGATACAAGAGATGGGTTGTAGTACTTTGACATCCATAAGTGAAGGAGGTAGTACATGACTTGGATTGCTGCGAGATGATAGGCCGGAGGGTCTCTATGTGATGGATATAGTATGGCAACCCTATGTTGGTTTTCCTACTTACAGAGGCATGACACAGGAGTTGTAGGGAATACAATTGATCAGATGGATATAGGGGAGGTGTGCCTCCAAGGAAAAGGTTATTCTAGTGGATAGATTCTAACACCACTTGGGACTATAATAGGATGTGCCTCCACCATTCCCTCAGTACTGAAGAGATGATGTTGAGTGACCATTATCTCTACCACATCCAACAGATCTTGCAAGGTAGGAGGAGTAGGTGGTGGATATGAGGATAGATGATGTCAGTGTGATAGATGGGTATAGACATTGGTGGGTAGCCTAGCTACAAGCATTACCACCACAACCAAGTTAGCCAAACTTGGCTACTATTATAGTTCGTAGAGATACATTACGAGGTAGGTGACTGCTTTAGGGGCACAATTGAAAGCAACATAGGAATAGGTAGTCACCCCGACAAGATAGGTGACAACATTACAGGGTTAGCTAGAAGCATCCCAAGCACATGCTCCTTCACAGGCACCCGTGCAAAGGATGGTGTAAAAGTAGAAGTGCTACGGGCATAGGTTACAGAGTTTACAGGGTCAACTAACAATAGTACATGTACATATTGTGACATTTCAATCGATAGCCACATAGGCACCTACAAAGGCACCATTACATGCATGAGGATAGGGTCCCATTATACATATAGGAGGACAAGGGTCACTGGTATAGGGACAAAGACGATTACTATTAGGGCGGGTTCATAGTTTGGAGCTAGGGGAGGGCATCACCCCGAGACATTATCCATGGCTAGATTTCAAGATGCTCTAAATGAGGCTTAGTATTATCAGGATCATTTGACCACACCCAATATTGAGGTTTCATCATATGATGAGTATGGGGCCCAATAGGTATCTAGTCTGAGGACCCATGACACTAGCACTATAGGTATTCATCGGTCTCATAGACATGGTGAGAGGGAGGTGACGAGTACACAGTAGCTAGAATAGATGATGGTACATGAGAGATGATGGCTGGGTGGAGGACAAGGTGAGAGGAGGATACATGTGAGAGTGGAGGCGAGGGCCCTATATGGGGTGATGCAGATGATAGGTGATACTGCATTTTGATTTTTGATATATATATATATATATATATATGTGTGTGTGTGTGTATATATATATGTGTGTGTGTGTGTGTGTGTGTGTGTGTGTATTGACTGCAAGTGTAAGATGAGAGATTATACATGAGAGTTTTATAGATACATATATTTTTGTACTTGTATGTATATGTATTGATACACATACATTCCTTTTATATAGTTGATGATATTGGATGGATGATGTACTTGGTTTCAGTGTTATTGTTATTATGTTTGAAACTAGTTGAGTTAGGCATGGTTGAGTCGGGATAGGCCTGTTTGATTCTTGGTTAATTAGGTATGATGGGGTTGGAAATGTCAAAGTGTTTTTATTTATGGAATGTAGGTTGTGTTAGGTATGGTTGGGTCATAGGTGTAGGCATGGTTGAGTCGAAAATTTCCAAGTTACTATTTTTATGGAAATTATGTGTTGTTGATATGGTGTGGTTTTAATTTCCAAGTAATTGATATTTATGGAAATATAGATGACTTTGGTATGATGTGATGGATGTTTTTATTATGATAAGTATGATGAAATGATGTATGTGTTGTGATATGTTAATTTCCAAGTTATTGTGTAGATGGAAACTAACTAGGTTATGATGTGTGTTAAAAAAGGGGGAATGGTTAGGGGAAAGAGTGGTTGAGCTAACCTCCAAGGGCCCCATGCCCTCGAGTGCTACCTACATAGCCCCGGAGAAAAGGGGCCTCAAGCCGATGTAGTTATCCCATAGGATAGGGAAGAATATGATGAGGTAGATGGGTAGGTTGGTCAGGTTTAGGCATGATTGAGTCTAGGTCATTTAGGTATGGTTAATTTTAGGTTGTTTAGGCATGGTGAAGTATAGGTTATTTAGGTATGGTGGAGTCTAAGTTTTTTATCCAAGGTAGAACCTTTCAAGTGAGTTGATGAAAATAGATGAGCAAAATTGAGGTAGGTGAAAGGAGAATAAATCCCATAAAGTGTCAAAGGTTTAGTCTTGTTTAGTAGAATCAATAAGTAAGAAAATAGGTGAACATTAAAAGAGGAGAAATTCTCCATAAGTGTCAAGGACCATAATGAGCATACCAAGGATGGGTTTATGAACTTAAACCCCTAAAGGTAGTGCATGATTGATTGTTCTAAGGGTGAAAGAAGTTACATGATCACAAAATGTCACATTTGCGGCATGTCCCTTGAGTAGGTAGAAGAAGAGAAAGGAAGGAAGGTGAGGTGGAGTGGTTTATTTAGTGTAACCTTATTATGAGACATCATGCCCCTTCTGTAAGATACCAAAAACTAGAATAGGCAAGTCCATGACGAAAAAGTTGTACTTTTCTTGATTTTTTTGTATTTTCTTTTTATTTTTATAGAGTGGTCGATGTCGGTAGTATATGTGGGATGGAATAGAATGAATCTATGAGGTCTTAGTGAATTTGATCGATGTGGGAAGCTTAAGAATAGTTTATGTTTATTTTTCAGAAATAATATTCTTTTTTTATAGACTATGTACAATAGGGCTAGCTTTGTATAGTTGTCCTTCGAGGGAGCATTCTATTTATAGCAGCAAGATAGAAAGATAGATGTCCTTTTTGAGGGAGTCATCTATTTGCAAGAAGTTTGACTCAAGGAGTTGAATTTGAAAATCCCATATATTAATTTTGAATTTTTTTGGACTTTTAGGTCATGAACAAGACTATAAAGGAGTATAGGCTTCTTTTATGAAGGAAAATTTATAACACGAAAAAGGTTAACTATGAAAGAGAGGTTTTTAAGTGACATCCAACTATGGGATTCCATCCTAAAAAGGATGAAAAGTATCCACGAGAATCATGCCATAAGTAGGGCCATGGTACTCATATTGAAGATAAGGCTAACAAGTGATGGATAATCACATGATTCTTGTTTAGTCATTGATCCTTAAAATAGGTAAGTGGAAGGTGAAGGTTTCTCAAAGGACGAGTGTTTAGTAGAAATAAGGTGATATATTACTTGATTCAAAAAATAATGGTCGAATATGTAAGGCATTGGGGGATTAGGCTCAGGTTTACCTTCAAGAGAAGCTAAACAATAAGCATCAGATCCATAGGTATGCGTGACGATGTAGGGTCCAAGTCAATTTGGAGAAAACTTTCCCCGTTTACTTTTCTCAGCTTTGGTTACATGTTTATTTTCCTTTAGGAAAATATCACTGACCTTGAAGTTTCATTCATGGATATGTTTTTCATAGGCACATTTGATACATTTTTGATAGATTTGAAGGTGATCGAGAGCATTTAAATGGCGTTCATCTAGAAGCTCAAGTTGGGCCAAATGGTCTTGGCGAAAGTCATCATCATTGAGCATGTCTTTGAGTGAGATATAAAGTGATGGAATTTGGACTTCAAGAGGTAAGATAACCTCTATACCATAGACCAAAGAGAAAGGTGTGGTAGCGATTGAGGTGCAAATACTAGTGTGATAAGCCCATAAGGTGAAAGGAATGTGCATGTTCCAATCCTTTCTAGCATCATCAACCAATTTCATAATAATTTTGTTAAGGGTTTTGTTAGTCGATTCAGCTTGGCCATTTGTCTGAGGATAATAAGGTGAAGAAAAACTAAGTTGAATTCCAAATGTGTCACAGAGTTTGCGTAGGGTTTTATTTTTGAATTTTTTTCCATTGTTAGTGATGAGGTGGTGAGGAACACCAAAGCAACAAATGATGTGATGGTTGATGAATTCACAAATTTTCTCATCTTTTGTAGAAATGAGAGGTACGGCTTCCACCCATTTAGTGTAATATTTGGTTGTGGTGATGATCCATTGATGACGTTGAGAAGAATGAGGGTTAATATCTTTGAAAAGATCCAAACCCCATTGGGAGAAAGGCCAAAGGTCTCTAGCAACTTGTAAGGCGTGACTAGGGGTATGATGAAGATTAGCATGTTGCTGAAATTTCACACAATGTTTGACATAGTCACAACAATATTGGTTTAAGGTTGGTTAGTAATAGATGAGGAAAAGGATATGGTAAGAGATAGTGAGACCACTCAAATGACCACCGTAAATCCCATCATGAACTTCCTTAATGGTGTATGAGATTTTAGAACTTGTAAGGCATCGTAGGAGGATACTTTATCAAAGCCACATTTATAGAGAAGACACCCTATGATAACATAACAAGAGATACTTTTGAGGAAGGCTTGTTTTCCATTACAAGTAAGTTCTAGATGAAGAATTTAGAGTGAAAGGTAGTTGGAAAAATGCTTATACCAAATGTCACATGAATCGCTTTCAATTATCCTGTAACACCTCGAATCGTAGTTACTTTCTCCAGAGCATTCAAGTATTGATAAATGATTTTTCTGTAAAAGGACATGTTCCTTTAGTTTTGGGAAGTCATTCTTGATATGGATTGTATCCTCCTTGCTCTTGAAGATCTTTCACTGAGCCGGAAAATGCTTGGACTCTTTTGTTTATTTCATTCTTGCACTTGAGTTCAACCTGATTTCTAGATGAATTGTGGATTTATCCACCTTTATGACTCAGCCTTGGATCAGTTGCATTGATCCAAGGAATGTTTTAAGTTTATTCAGGATGAACAAAATTTATTGACCTTACGAAAGTTACAAGGTCTGAATGAGTTTTGAATGATCAATCTCGGAGTTTAACTCAGGCTGATCATGATAAATGGAATTTGGTTCCAGATATCGTAACATCAGGAAGGCCTGGACCTTAAGCCAGGTAAGATGTTTATGTTTATACCGAAAGCTTAATTTATTGATGCCAAATAGACTCCTTACAGGAATGTTTTATCCGGTATGGAATCTAACACTGATTGGTCCTATTTTGGGGACCTAGACTAGATTCATTAAGGTTAATAGTCTTAACCTAAACTATAACCTATTGGTTAAAATAATTGCTAATCTAACCTAGCCCTAAACTATGAGCTTAATGCTCCTAAGGGTTAACTACACCTAGTGCTATGGAAGTGAGACTAATTTCATACCCTATGAGCTAGCCTAAGTTTCTAACCTATCTTAACTAATGATAAGAATGGAGGGGACCTAAGAAGGGTCGCGAGTCATGGGCACTTTGGTTTCCATGGCATTTAAGAGGGGGATAAGGTTGAAGGACTTGGAATGCTATCGAGTTTTGCGAGAGGTTACAAATGGATAATATACCCCGACGTCAGCAGATCACAAACGATGGGAATGTTTGTTTGTTTTCTTGCGGCGATCACCAATTTTGGCGGTCGGTGTAGAATGGAAAATAGGTGAGAGGATGGAAGTAAATGTAATTAATGAAATTTGGTTCCTGAGCGTGGATTGCTTGGGAAGGCATGTAAGTGGAATATTGTTTGGTTGTTTGGTTTTCCATGCATTCCATTTTTCACTGCTTGAGCACTGGTTCTTCGAACCAGCCGTCTACTCTGTGTTGCATGGCAACTTTGAGAGTTTCTAGCTTCCTTCTCTGTCGGGGAAGTATATAAGGCATGGAGGTAACAATTTATTGTTGTTTAATCTTTCGTGGAAGAAGAAGAGAAGGTGTGAGCACATTCAGAGGTCTTCTTCAAATTTTTAAGCAACACTATCAGGCATGATAGGCCCTAACTTTTAAAAATATTTCTTTCCTTTAAATGCTTTCATTAGAACAACTCTGTTCAGATGATTTTTATACAGTCGGATTGGCTGGTAGCAATGTATTGGTTTTATTCTTTTCTTGTTGAATTGGGAATCCTTGGTTATACGTAGAACATGTTGAATCTGCTTCTTTGATCTTCTCTCCTTGCTGTGAATACTTTATGGGTATCATCTTCTGTAGACGTGTTTTATGTCTCTTTGTTTGATTGAAATAATGAGTTTCCAAACTCTACCATGTTAGACATTGAGCTTGATGACTTCGTGTTTGAAGAATGACATGGAAAGAATTGTTGTGTCTAATTTGGTTGGTTTCTTAGTTGTATGAGCTCTTTTATTACTTGACAGCTTCAGGTGAATATAAAGTTTGATTGTGATGAAACTGTTAGTTCATTATATAAAGCTCATTGGTTTTGTCGCATGCATAAGAAATATGTTTGAATACTAAGCCTCTACCTTTGTTGAAAAGGGTCTGGATGTTTCTATGATTATAGGTTCTGTAAGTAATGAAATATTTGGTGTAGCTATTGTTTTCTTTACGATTTTACTTGGATAATGGGAACACAGTTCTGATCGAGAGAATCTTGTTTTGAGGAACTCTGTACCCTAACAATGTGTGGGTAATCCTAGATCTACATGAATGGAAATTAGGTTTTGTATTTGGAAGGGAAGGAATTGTGTTGATGTTTCCTGTAGTGACCTTGAAATCTATCATTAGAATTCATCTATTAACACTGGAAGTGCTATTTGTTTGGTATCCTTGAATGCAATAACAAATTATCTAGTGTAATGGCTGGAAATAGTTAGTGTAACCTATTGGTAAGTAATGATAGCAGTTACCCTAACTCGTAGTCTAAAATGATTCGAGTCCTAGGTGAAGGGTAGAATGTTTTATTTGGAACAGGATTGTGGACTGATATTTGAACGTATATGTATTTTGTTTATAACAATATGTGGCTTTTGTTAATGTGCAATTGCAAGACCCTAGGGATCTAAGGGTGACCTTTTAAACAGTTCTACCAGATTGGAGCTAATGGTAAACTTGGGTGTTGATTTTCTTGCTTTCTCTTCTTCCCTAATTGAATTCAAGATTGATTGTATATGCATTACTCCTGGGAAGTTGGTACAGTCCTGAACTTGTTTGGAATGGAGATCTGAATGCCTCTGTTTCTTTCTCTTAGTTGTAAAGTATATGTTGATATAAGATTTTGGGAATACGAAAGAATTCTCTCCCTTTCTAGAAATTATGAATACTTCCTTCTTTAGAATTTCTATATGCATCCTTCCGCATGGTCAAGAGATGAATATATTATTAAAGTTACATGTAGAGAGTGGCAAGTGCTTGTATCTGGACAGAAGTTTCTTTTCCTTATCTTTAGCTATATTATTACTCTATTTGAGTAATTCAGTTATCTACTTGTATGAAAGTAGTATTGTAGTAATAATTGGTATACTTATGAATGTTTACGAAATTATACATAAAGTATAAAGGAAAATCCATCAGTTGAACTTGCTTGAGGCTATAATATGTCTTTGTTTGAATTGATTAAATGCAAATCTATTGGTTACATGCGTTGGTAAGATTTCATTTCTTTAATGAAGTAATTTTATTAGGATGGATACTGCCCTTGGTTTTCGGATGGCTAGGTATTTAAGATTCATTTTGTTTCTTCTTATTCTATTGTGTAAGATGAATCATCCAAAAGGATTTAAGTTTAAATGGAAGCTATAATATGAGTTATGTTTTAAAGTCATATTAGAATAGTAGAAAGATAAATAACGTGCTTCATGTTAATGGATTTGATGAAATGATTTCATTTAAACAGGTTGTTTAATGGAAACAATTGGTGGAATGAAATTGTTTTAAGAATTAGTGCTTATCATGCTCAGTTCACTAAACTGACCTGCTAGCAATTTTTGTAGATGGTCATCGTAAGTGGTAAAGGCATGCAAATCTGATATGATGCTCAGATTGTTTAATTTGGTTTTTATGATGAATTCCAACTTGATTTCTCTAATTGTACAATAGGAAGAAAGTTATTATTTTGATGTTGATTATTGTATCAAAATATGATGAAGTGTATAAGTTGTAATTGTAAGGCTTGGAAATAAATGAAATGGGGAAATTGTTACTTATGTGGCTGCATTTTTATTTTTGAATTGAACTTCTTATGTCCGAATGAATGAGAGTGCATTTTTAATATTATATGCCATGGGATCTAGTTGGATTCCCTAAGTAAGCCTTTTAAAAGTTACTTGATTGAATACTTCATGTTTGAATAGTAATTCTTATATATTATGAATAAGGCTAAATTGGAAATTAGTCCACTTTGCATTTTTAGGAAAGTTAAGGTTAAACCATGCCTTGATATGTAGCTATAACAGAGGATTATTCTATTACTCCTAAACAATGATCTAAGTCAAGGCAACGTAATTGATGGATTAAGTCACCATGTCTTAATAACAATAAGTCAGATATATTTCAGTCTTCGGAGTTGATATAAACCCTTTCAGGTTTAGTTACCTTCCTTAAGAGAGGACTTAGGGCTATTGCCTTATTATGAGGAAATAAGATTATTAGGAACCGATGGACACCTTGACGAGGTCACAAATCTTATTAAACTTCTCTCTGTAAAAATTGAACTTAATTACGTAAGGCAACTCAAAGGTGTGAAATTCTGGGTTGGGAAAGGACTATCCAGTTAGGAGGGCCTTTAATTCAAGATCAACTCAACTTAAGTAACTTCTTGAAGTTATGTAAATATTTCCGAGGCAGTATTGTAGGATGTTGACACATGACAACTGCAAGGTTGTACCTTTGAGAAGATTAGGATCTTCTCGAGGATACAACAATGCAGGTGACTTATGGCAACACCCTTTTACATTGATCGTTAAGATTTACACCTGAAACTTGAACAAGATTTTCCTTTGGGACCGGTTAGGACCATAGACATGCTATGAGGCAGCCCTTTGAGACTCGGGGTACCTTGACACACGGGGTAACAGTGGGTGACCCAGTATGTCAGCTTACCCCTAGTCTTCAAGAGCATCCTTATAACGTGAGTATGATATTAACCCGTTCCTAAGTGAAAACTTGGGACAGGGAGACTGACAGAAGTCAGTATAAGATGTTCTATATAACATCGGAGTGGGGTGAAGGACATATTCCAGATTGACGAGTATGTCGTCAAGGAATAAGAGACATGAACAATATGTTTCAAATCTTTGGCCAAAGTATCGCAAGTTGCTGATTGCGTTGTCCTATGTCACCTAGTCTAAGGGACGTGATGCCGATGAATGATGGTAACAATTATTCAGATAGGTTCCTTGGACAGAGCATTCTAAAATCCCAGATTAGGGAAGAGAACCGCAAGAGTGAAGTGTTCAGATGAAAACGCCAACTCTATGATACACATGAATAGATCGGTAGTTCACCGAGTCATGGAATGAATAGATCGGTGGTACACCGAGTCATTACAACTGCATATGGCTATCTATTATAAGAATGATTGTTTTGATCTCATGAGTTCTAAATTATGTATTTAGAACTAGAAAGCACTTATAAAAAAAAATTCTTGTTCTAATGTACAAAAATGAGGATGTTACATATTGGTATCGTGAGTGAAGGTTACAGCTCTTGGACTTATCAGTGTCCATAATATGATAAAAACCTGAATTTTCTTGCAACAGAAAATGGTTCGAACAAGGGGGAACATTGCGAATAATGCTCCACCAGAGGAAGGGGTGGCAACAACCCAAAAATTTGATGAGATCCTTGCTGTCCTATTGGACACAAGAGATCGTTTGGCTATACTTGAACAACAAGTAATGGGAAATGAGGAGGATGATGAAGTTGGTAACAACAATCAGCTACCTCCTGAGGACAACCCCGATATGGGTGTTGGTAATAACACTGGAAATGTACCTCCCAACCAAAAATAAAAAATGCTTGGTTGGCAAATGTAACTCACTAATGATATAAAATTGATAAGTTCACCTAAATATGATGGCACCACATTAGGAGATGGATCGAGAACTGGCTCAAATGAAATGGAGAATTACTTTTCAATAAGAAACTTCTCGGAGGAAACCAAAGCTATTTAGGACCCTATCGGCTTTCACATGAAGCATCTTCATGGTGCGATAACCGTAAAGTTGAGCTAAATATTGTTGAGACCAACATCACTTGGGATCAATTTAAAGGCTATTTTAGGCAACGTTGGCTGCCACAACTTTTCTATGATCAGAAAATGACAGAATTCCAGAACTTAGTTCAAGGAAAGCTAACTGTAATTGAATACTGGGAGCGGTTTACGAAACTTCTCAAGTACGTACCGTAGTATCAAACTGACGAGAAGTTCAGAATAGGAAATTCATCATGGGACTAAATCCCATGATAGGAGGAGAGGTCGATGTTCACATCCCAACCACTATGGAAGGGGTTGTTGAAAATGTCATAAGGCAAGAACATAAATTAAAGGCTATTTCTGCTCATAAAGAGGAAGTGCGGAAGAAGGTTGCAAACCCTTCTTCAACTTCACTTGCACCTAAGAAGGGGCCATGGAAAAAGTTTGGAAATAGAAGTAAGTTTCCAGTGGATAATAATAAGAAAACGACATCGAATAAGCCTACTAGAAATGTAAGGGATAGTTTTGCCAAGAATTATAACAATGGGTAGAAGCCCTATGGAGGAAAACGTGAAAATTTTAAGGCTGGAAGTAATTTTGAGCCTAAAAAGGACTGTAGGAGGCTGCTATAATTGTGGCAAAGATCACTACGTAAATCAGTGCCCTTTGAAGAAGGATGATGATAATCAGCAGCATAAGATACATGTTGCGGTAGCAGACAAGCAAGTTGAAAAGCAAGTGACACCTATAGAGGTTTCGGGTAAGTTATTTGGCATACTGTCACTATTCTTTTTGATACAGGAGCTACTGAATGTTTTATTTCTAGTAAACTCACTTCTAAACTTAAAAGAAAAGCTAGAAAAATGGATAAATCTTGGACTGTACAGTATGGTAATAACTCTATTCATACAGTGAGTATGTGTCTTTTTGGGGCAGTCCTTGACTTACCTAAATTTTCCACGGAAGTTGACCTCTATGTTGCACCTTTGGGATCCTATGATGTTGTCATCGGAACATCAATTGGTTAGCTGACCATAAAGCAAAAGTAGATTGCTTTGAAAATAATATAAGATGTTTAGATGATCGGCTGAAAACAACAGTGATTTAAGGTGTAAAATGGGAAATTTCAGTTAGGAAACTGTCAGCTATGCAACTTAAAAAGGCTAAGAATAAAGGATGTACCTTATATGTAGTAAAGATATCTGAATTTTCAGAAGAAGATGGTGATTCCATGAAACGATACCCATTGTTGCAAAGTTTCAAGGATGTATTTCTGGAGGAATTACCAGGTTTACCACCCAAAAGGGAATTTGACTTCACCATTGAAATCAAACCAGGGACGGAACCTATTTCTAAAGCACCTTATCGGATGACTACTACGAGTTAGTCAAGCTTAATGAAAAATTGCAAGAATTTTTGTCTAAAGGTTTGATTAGACCAAGTGTTTCACCTTGGGGAGCCAGTAATATTTGTGAAGAAGAAAGATGGAACACTTAGACTGTGTATTGATTATCGGATGTTAAACAAAGCAAAAATTAAGAATAGATACCCACTTCCAAGAATTGACGATCTATTTGATCGATGTGTGGAGCATCGGTTATTCCTAGATAGATCTTCGATCCGGTACCATCAATTAAGAATTAAGGAAGAAGATATTCATAAAACAACTTTTCGAACCAGGTACGGAAATTATGAATTCATGGTTCTACCCTTTGGATTAACTAATGCACCCACAACTTTTATGAACTTAATGAATAATATCTTTCAAGCATATTTGGACAAGTTTGTGCTTGTATTCTTAGACGATATTCTCATATATTCTAAAAGTGTTGAAGAGCACAATGAGAATTTGAAGATAGTTTTGGAAATTTTGAGAAAAAGAAAGTTATACGGTAAGTTATCCAAATGTTCTTTCTTTGATACTGAAGTTCACTATTTGGGTCATGTCATTAGTAAAGAAGGAACTGCAGTAGATCCTTCAAAAATAGTGGCAATAACTGAGTGGCCTGTACCAAAGAATGTACATGAAGTAAGAAGCTTCATGGGCCTTGCTGGTTATTATAGAAAATTTGTTAAGGGTTTTCCTAAAGTGGCTGCACCGATAAATTCATTATAGAAGAAGGATAGGAAATTTATTTGGAATGATAAATGTGAAACTACTTTTAAAAGTTTGAAAAGTCGGTTGGCTTCAAAGACTATATTAGCTATACGAACCTAATGGAGACCTTAATGTTGTAACAGATGCATCTGGGGAAGGCCTTGGAGGTGTTTTGTTACAAAATAATCATGTCATAGCATATGAAAGTAGAAAACTTAAGTTACATGAGATGAATTATGCCCCTCATGATTTAGAGCTTGCTGCAATTGTTCATGTGCTTCAAGTTTGGAGACACTATTTACTTGGGAAACCTTTTGAGTTGAAAACTGATCATTTAGGGCTGAAATATATTTTCACTCAGCCTAATCTAAATGCAAGACAATGAAGGTGGTTAGAGTTTTTGTCTCAATATGATTTTTATATTAGCTACATCAAAGGAAAAGAGAATAGAGTAGCAGATGCTCTAAGTCGTAGGAAGCACATTTCTACTCTTATAACATTAAGAAATTAGTTTAAAGATGATGTAAAAAGTGCCTCGAATCTGATATATACTTTCAGCAAGTAAAAGTAGCACTTGCTACAGAACCAAAAGATGAAAGGTATAAATGTTTTCATTTTGATAAAGAAGGAATCTTATGTTATGAAAACAGAGTATACGTACCTTTGCTAAATGATTTGAGAAAGAAATTGTTAGTTGAATTTCATAATTCACCCTTTTCTGGACACCCGGGTATTACTAAAATGCTTGCTGATCTAAAACAACAATACTTCTGGAAAGGAATGAAAAAGGATGTTATTGATTTTGTGACTCATTGTCTGGAATGTCAGGGGTTAAGGTAGAACACATGCACCCTGCTGGTCTATTATATCCCCATAGCATACCGTAGTATAAATGGCAAGTAATAAGCATGGAATTTGTACAAGGGCTGCCTATGTCAAGAAATAAACATGATGTTATCTTGGTAGTTGTAGAAAAACTAACAAAGGTAGCTCATTTCATCACTGGAAATCTAAAGGATGATTCTCCAGTGTTAGCCAAAAGATTTGTGCATGAAATTTTCAGGTTACATGGAGTACCAGAATTGATTATATCTGACAGGGATCCTAGAATGACATCAAGATTTTGGCAAATGCTTAATACAACTCTTGGAACTAAACTAAACTTCAGTTCTGCATATCATCCAGAAATGGATGGAAAAACTGAGAGAGTAAATCAGGTGTTGGAAGATATGTTACGAATGTATTGCATGGATCAACAGTATAAATGGGAAGAATATCTCCCATTAGTTGAGTTTGCATACAACAACACATATCACTCTTCTCTTAAAATGGCACCTTTTGAGGCACTTTATGGAAGAAAGTGCAGAACCCCTATTAGTTGGGATAGTATTGAGGATAGAGTGGTAATTGGACCAGAAATCCTCACTGAAATGGAACAACAAGTTAAAATGATTCGTGAATGATTGAAAGAAGCAGCAGATAGGCAGAAGAGCTATGCTGACCTAAAGCGGGTTGATCGAAAGTTTGAACTTGGTGAAAAGGTTTTTCTTCATGTTAAACCCAGAAAGAGTTCTATAACTTTTGGCAAGGCTGCCAAGTTGTCACCTCGTTATGTGGGACCTTTTGAAATTTTTGAAGTAATCAATCATGTAGCTTACCGATTAGCATTACCACCTGCTTTGTCTCACATGCATGATGTTTTCCATATTTCTTTGCTTAAGAAATACGTTTCAGACTTGTCACATGTTTTAAATTAGAATTCCTTGCAGGTCCAAGACCCAGGAATAATCATGGTTAAACCCACATGAGTGCTGGAAACTCACCAATTGCATTTGAGAAATCATGAAATACAACAATGTAAGGTCCAGTGGGACTATTTTAACGAAGAAAGTGCAACTTGGGAAAATCTGGAAGAGATGAAAATTGCTTTTCCCTTTCTTTTTGAACAGAATGGAATCAGTTGACCAAATTTTTTTATTATGAATTTATCTTTTTCATGTCTTTATGTAAGCCAACTTTGGGGCAAACATTATCAGGTTGAATAAATTGTACCATGTTATTGATTTCTGGAATTATTTGAGTTGAAAATAGTAATTTGTTTTGTGAACCAATGAATTGATTGACCTGAAGGTAAATCAAAGGATGTAATCATTGGGACGATGAATATTTTAGGAGGGAAGCCTATAACACCCTGAACTGTTGTTACTTTCTCCAGAGCATTCAAGTATTGATAAATGATTTCTTCTATATAAGGACATGTTCCTTTGGTTTTGGGAAGTCATGCTTGATATGGATTGTATCCTCTTTGCTCTTGAAGATCTTTGACTGAGCCGGAAAATGCTTGGACTCTTTTGTTTCTTTCATTCTTGCACTTGAGTTCAACCTGATTTCTGGATGAATTGTGGATTTATCCACCTTTATGACTCAGCCTTGGATCAGTTGCATTGATCCAAGGAATGTTTTAAGTTTATTCAGGATGAACAAAATTTATTGACCTTACGAAAGTTACAAGGTCTAATGAGTTTTGAATGATCAATCCCGGAGTTTAACTCAGGCTGATCATGATAAATGGAATTTGGTTCCAGATATCGTAACATCAGGAAGGCCTGGACCTTAAGCCAGGTAAGATGTTTATGTTTATACCAAAAGTTTAATTTATTGATGCCAAATAGACTACTTTATAGGAATGTTTTATCCAGTATGGACTCTAACACTGATTGGTCCTATTTTGGGGACCTACACTAGATTTGTTAAGGTTAATAGTCTTAACCTAAACTATAATCTATTGGTTAAAATAATTGCTAATCTAACCTAGCCCTAAACTATGAGCTTAAGGCTCCTAAGGGTTAACTACACCTAGCGCTATGGAAGTGAGACTAATGTCATACCCTATGAGCTAGCCTAAGTTTCTAACCTATCTTAACTAATGATAAGAATGGAGGGGGACCTAAGAAGGGTCGTGAGTCATGGGCGGTGGTTTCCATGGCATTTAAGAGGGGATAAGGTTGAAGGACTTGGAATGTTGTCAGGTTTGGCGGAGGTTACAAATGGATGATATAACTGACATAGCAGAATCATCACCAATGATGGGAATGTTTGTTTGTTTTCTTATGGAGATCACCAATTTTGGCGGTCGGTGGCAATGGAAAATAGGTGGGAGGATGGAAGTAAATGCAATTAATGAACTTTGGTTCCCGAGCGTGGATTGCTTGGGAAGGCATGCAAGTGGAATATTGTTTGGTTGTTTGGTTTTCCATGCATTCCATTTTTCGCTCTGCTTGAGCACTGGTTCTTCAAACCAGCCATCTACTCATGTTGCATGGCAACTTTGAGATTTTCTAGCTTCCTTCTCTATCGGGGAAGTATATAAGGCATGGAGGTAACAATTTATTGCTGTTTAATCTTTTATGGAAGAAGAAGAGAAGGTGCGAGCACATTCAGAGGTCTTCTTCGAATTTTTAAGTGACACTATCAGGCATGATAGGCCATAACTTTTAAAAATATTTCTTTCCTTTAAATGCTTTCATTAGAACAAATCTGTTCAGATGATTTTTGTATAGTCGGCTTGGTTGGTAGCAATGTATTGGTTTTCTTCTTTTCTTGTTGAATTGGGAATCCTTGGTTATACGTAGACCATGTTGAATCTACTTCTTTTATCTTCTCTCCTTGCTGTGAATACTATATGGGTATCGTCTTCTGTAGACATGTTTTATGTCTCTTTGTCCGACTGAAATAATGAGTTTCCAAACTGTACCATGTTAGACATTGAGCTTGATGATTTCGTGTTTGAAGAATGACACGAAATAATTGTTGTGTCTAATTTGGTTGGTTTATTGATGGTTGCTTAGTTGTATGAGCTCTTTTATTACTTGACAACTTCAGGTGAATATAAAGTTTGATTGTGATGAAACTGTTAGTTCCTTCTATAGAGCTCGACTGGTTTCATCGCATGCGTAAGAAATATGTTTGAATACTAAGCATGTACCTTTGTTGAAAAGGGTCTGGATGTTTCTATGATTATAGGTTCTGTAAGTAATGAAATATTTGGTGTAGCTGTTGTTTTCTTTACGATTTTACTTGTATAATGGCAACACAGTTTTGACCAAGAGAATCTTGTTTTGAGGAACTTTGTACCCTAACAATGTGTGGGTAATCCTAGATCTACATGAATGGAAATTAGGTTTTGTATTTGGAAGGGAAGGAATTGTGTTGATGTTGCCTGTAGTGACCTTGAAATCTATCATTAGAATTCATCTATTAACACTGGAAGTGCTATTTGTTTGGTATCCTTGAACGCAATAACAAATTATCCAGTGTAATGGCTGGAAATAGTTAGTGTAACCTATTGGTAAGTAATGATAGCAGTTACCCTAACTCGTAGTCTAAAATGATTCAAGTCCTGGGTGAAGGGTAGACTGTTTTATTTGGATCAGGATTGTGGACTGATATTTGAACGTATATGTATTTCATTTATAACAATCTATGGCTTTTGTTAATGTGCAATTGCAAGACCCTAGGGATCTAAGGGCGACCTTTTAAACAGTTCTACCAGATTGGAGCTAATGGTAAACTTGGGTGTTGATTTTCTTGCTTTCTCTTCTTCCCTAATTGAATTCAAGATTGATTGTATATGCATTACTCTTGGGAAGTTGGTACAGTCCTGAAACTTGTTTGGAATGGAGATCTAATGCCTCTGTTTCTTTCTCTTAGTTGTAAAGTATATGTTGATATATGATTTTGGGAATACGAAAGTATTCTCTCCCTTTCTGGAAATTATGAATGCTTCCTTCTTTAGAATTTCTATATGCATCCTTTAGCATGGTCACGAGATGAATAGATTATTAAAGTTACGTGGAGAGAGTGGCAAGTGCTGTATCTGGACAGAAGTCTCTTTTCCTTATCTTTAGCTATATTATTACTCTGTTTGAATAATTCAGTTATCTACTTGTATGAAAGTAGTATTGTAGTAATAGTTGGTATACTTATCAATGTCTATGAAATTATACATAAAGTATAAAGGAAAATCCATCGAGTTGAGCTTTCTTGAGGCTATAATCTATCTTTTATTTGAATTGTTTAAATGCAAATCAGTTGGTTACATGCATTGGTAAGATTTCATTTCTTTAATGAAGTAATTTTATTAGGATGGATACTGCCCTTGGTTTTCGGATGGCTAGGTATTTTAGATTCATTTTGTTTCTTCTTATTCTATTGTGTAAGATGAATCATCCAAAAGGATTTAAGTTTAAATGGCAGCTATAATATGAGTTATGTTTTAAAGTCATATTAGAATAGTAGAAAGATAAATAGCGTGCTTCATGTTAATGGATTTGATGAAATGATTTCATTTAAATAGGTTGTTTAATGGAAACAATTGGTGGAATGTAATTGTTTTAAGAATTAGTGCTTATCATGCTCAGTTCACTAAACTGACCTGTGCTAGCAATTTTGCAGATGGTCATCGTAAGTGGTAAAGGCACGCAGATCTGATATGATGCTCAGATTGTTTAATCTGGTTTTTATGATGAATTCCAACTTGATTTCTCTAATTGTACTATAGGAAGAAAGTTATTCTTTTGATGTTGATTATTGTATCAAAATATGCCGAAGTGCATAAGTTGTAATTGTAAGGCTTGGAAATAAATGAAATGGGGAAATTGTTACTTATGTGGCTACATTTTTATGTGTTGAATTAAACTTCTTATGTCTGAATGAATGAGAGTGCATTTTTATTATTATATGCCATGGGAGCTAGTTGGATTCCCTAAGTAAGCCTTGTAAAAATTATGTGACTGAATACTTCATGTTTGAATAGTAATTCTTATATATTATGAATAAGGCTAAATTGGAAATTAGTCCACTACATTTTTAGGGAAGTTAAGGTTAAACTATGCCCTGATATGTAGCTATAACAGGAGGAGTATTCTATTACTCCCTAACAATGATCTAAGTCAAGGCAACGTAATTGATGGATTAAATCACCATGTCTTAATAACAATAAGTCAGATATATTTCAGTCTTCGGAGTTGATATAAACCCTTTCAGGTTTAGTTAGCTTCCTTAAGAGAGGACTTAGGGCTATTGCCCTATTATGAAGAAATAAGATTATTAGGAACCGATGGACACCTTGACGAGGTCACAAATCTTATTAAACTTCTCTCTGTGAAAATTGAACTTAATTACGTAAGGAAACTCAAAGGTGTGAAATTCTGGGTTGGGAAAGGACTATCCAGCTTAGGAGGGCCTTTAATTTAAGATCAACTCAACTTAAGTAACTTCTTGAATTTATGTAAATATTTATGAGGTAGTATTGTAGGATGTTGACACATGACAACTGCAAGGTTGTACCTTCAAGAAGATTAGGATCTTCTCGAGGATACAACAATGCAGGTGACTTATGGCAACACCCTTTTGCATTGATCGCTTATGATTTACACACAAACTTGAACAAGATTTTCCTTGGGACCGGTTAGGACCATAAACATGCTATGAGGCAGCCCTTTGAGACTCGGGGTACCTTGACACATGGGGTAATAGTGGGTGACCCAGTATGTCAGCTTACCCCTAGTCTTCAAGAGCATCCTTATAACGTGAGTATGATATTAACCCGTTCCTAAGTGAAAACTTGGGATAGGGAGACTGACAGAAGTCAGTATAAGATGTTCTATATAACATCGAGTGGGGTGAAGGACGTATTCCAGATTGATGTGTATGTTGTCAAGGAATAAGAGACATGAACAATATGTTTCAAATCTTTGGCCAAAGTATTGCAAGCTGCTGATTGCATTTCCTATGTCACCTAGTGTAAGGGACATGATGCCGATGAATGATAGTAACAATTATTCAGATAGGTTCCTTGGACAGAGCATTCTAAAATCCCAGATTAGGGAAGAGAACTGCAAGAGTGAAGTGTTCTGATGAAAACGCCAACTCTATGATACACATGAATAGATTGGTAGTTCACCGAGTCATGGAATGAATAGATCGGTGGTACACCGAGTCATTACAGCTGCATATGGTTATCTGTTATAAGAATGATTGTTATGATCTGTGAGTTCTAAATTATGTATTTAGAACTAGAAAGCACTTATAAAAAAATTCTTGTTCTAATGTACAAAAATGAGGATGTTACATCTTGGTATCAGAGCTGAAGGTTGTAGCTCTTGGACCTATTGTGTCCATAATCTGATAAAAACTTGAATTTTCTTGTAAGAGAAAATGGTTAGAAAAAGGGGGAATGTTGCGAATAATGCTGCACCAGAGGATGGGGTGGCAACAACCCAAAAACTTGATGAGATCCTTGCTGCCCTATTGGACACAAGAGATCGTTTAGCTCTACTTGAACAACAAGTAAGGGAAATGAGGAGGATGATGAAGTTGGTAACAACAATCAGCTACCTCCTGAGGACAACCCCGATATGGGTGTTGGTAATAACACTGGAAATGTACCTGTCCAACCAGAAAATAAAAAATGCTTGGTTGGCAACAGAACTCACTAATGATATAAAAATGATAAGTCCACCTAAATATGATGGCACTACATTAGGATATGGATATGAGAACTGGCTCAGTGAAATGGAGAAGTAATTTGCAATAAGAAACTTCTCGGAGGAAACCAAAGCTATTTGGGGAGCCTATCAGCTTTCCCATGAAGCATCTTCATGGTGGGATAGCCGTAAAGCTGAGCTAAATATTGATGAAACCAACATCACTTGGGATCAATTTAAAGGCTATTTTAGGCAACGTTGGCTGCCACAACTTTTCTATGATCAGAAAATGATAGAATTCCATAACTTAGTTCAAGGAAAGCTAACTGTAACTGAATACTGGGAGCGGTTTACAAAACTCAAGTACATACCGTAGTATCAAACTGACGAGAAGTTCAAAATACGGAAATTCATCATGGGACTAAATCCCGTGATAGGAGGAGAGGTCGATGTTCACAGCCCAACCACTATGGAAGGGGTTGTTGAAAAAGCCATAAGGCAAGAACAAAAATTAAAGGCTATTTCTGCTCATAAAGAGGAAGTGTGGAAGAAGGTTGCAAACCCTTCTTCAACTTCACTTGCACCCAAGAAGGGGCCATGGAAAAAGTTTGGAAACAGAAGTAAGTTTCCAGTGGATAATAATAAGAAAACGACAGCGAATAAGCCTGCTGGAAATGTAAGGGATAGTTTTGCCAAGAATTATAACAATGGGCAGAAGCCCTATGGAGGACAACGTGATAATTTTAAGGCTGGAAGTAATTTTGAGCCTAAAAAGGGACCTGTAGGAGGCTACTATAATTGTGGCAAAGATCACTATGCAAATCAGTGCCCTTTGAAGAAGGATGATCGTAATCAGTAGCATAAGATACATGTTGCAGTAGCAGACAAGCAAGTTGAAAAGCAAGTGACACCTATAGAGGTTCCGGGTAAGTTATTTGGCATACCTGTCACTATTCTTTTTGATACAGGAGCTATTGAATGCTTTATTTCTAGTAAACTCACTTCTAAACTTAAAAGAAAATCTAGAAAAATGGATAAATCTTGGACTTTACAGTATGGTAATAACTCTATTCATACAATGAGTATGTGTCTTTTTGGGGCAGTCCTTGACTTACCTAACTTTTCCACGGAAGTTGACCTTTATGTTGCACTTGGGATCCTATGACGTTGTCATCGGCATCAATTGTTAGCTGACCATAAAGAAAAAGTAGACTACTTGAAAATAATATAAGATGTTTATATGATCGGCTGAAAATAGCAATGATTCAAGGTGTAAACGTGAAATTTCAGTTAGTAAACTGTATCGGCTATGCAACTTAAAAAGGCTAAGAACAAAGGATGTACCTTATATGCGGTATAGGTATCTAAATTTGTAGAAGAAGAAAGTGATTCCATGAAACGATACCTTTGTTGTAAAGTTTCAAGGATGTATTTGTGGAGGAATTACCGGGTTTACCACCCAAAAGGGAATTTGACTTCACCATTGAAAGCAAACCAGGATGGAACCTATTTCTAAAGCACCTTATCGGATGAATACTACGAGTTAGTCAAGATTAAGGCACAATTACAAGAAATTTTTTCTAAAGGTTTGATTAGACCAAGTGTTTCACCTTGGGAGTGCTTAGGTAATATTTGTGAAGAAGAAAGATGGAACACTTAGACTGTGTATTGATTATCGGATGTTAAACAAAGCAACAATTAAGAATAGATACCCACTTCCAAGAATTGACGATCTATTTGATCAGATGCATGGAGCATCGGTTTATTCCAAGATAGATCTTCGATCTGGGTACCATCAATTAAGAATTAAGGAAGAAGATATTCATAAAACAACTTTCTGAACTAGGTACGGACATTATGAATTCATGGTTCTACCCTTTGGATTAACTAATGCACCCACTTTTATGAACTTAATGAATAATATATTTCAAGAATATTTGGACAAGTTTGTGCTTGTATTCTTAGACGATATTCTCATATATTCTAAAAGTGTTGAAGAGCACAATGAGCATTTGAAGATAGTTTTGGAAATTTTGAGAAAAAGAAATTTATACGGTGGTAAGTTATCCAAATGTTCTTTCTTTGATATTGAAGTTCACTATTTGGGTCATGTCATTAGTAAAGAAGGAATTGTAGTAGATCCTTCAAAAATAGTGGCAATAACTCGAGTGGCCTGCACCAAAGAATGTACATGAAGTAAGAAGCTTCATGGGCCTTGCTGGTTATTATAGAAAATTTGTTAAGGATTTTTCTAAAGTGGTTGCACCAATAACTTCATTATAGAAGAAGGATAGGAAATTTATTTAGAATGATAAGTGTGAAACTAGCTTTTAAAAGTTTGAAAATTCAGTTGACTTCAACACCTATATTAGCTATACCAGACCCTAATGGAGACTTTAATGTTGTAATGGATGCTTCTGGGGAAGGCCTTGGAGGTGTTTTGTTACAAAATAATCATGTCATAGCATATGAAAGTAGAAAACTTAAGTTACATGAGCTGAATTATGCCCCTCATGATTTAGAGCTTGCTGCAATTGTTCATGCGCTTTAAGTTTGGAGACACTATTTACTTGGGAAACCTTTTGAGTTGAAAACTGATCATTTAGGGCTGAAATATATTTTCACTCAGCCTAATCTAAATGCAAGACAACGAAGGTGGTTAGAGTTTTTGTCTCAATATGATTTTGATATTAGCTACATCAAAGGAAAAGAGAATAGAGTAGCAGATGCTCTAAGTTGTAGGAAGCACATTTCTACTCTTATAACATTAAGAACTCAGTTTAAAGATGAGGTAAAAAGTGCCTCCGAATCTGATATATACTTTCAGCAAGTAAAAGCAGCACTTGCTGCAGAACCAAAAGATGAAAGGTATAAAGGTTTTCATTTTGATAAAGAAGGAATCTTACGTTATGAAAACAGAGTATATGTACCTTTGCTAAATGATTTGAGAAAAAAATTGTTATTTGAATTTCATAATTCACCCTTTTCTGGACACCCAGGTATTACTAAAATGCTTACTGATCTAAAACAACAATACTTCTAGAAAGGAATGAAAAAGGATGTTATTGATTTTGTGACTCATTGTCTGGAATGTCAGTGGGTTAAGGCAGAACACATGCACCCTGCTGGTCTATTATATCCCCATAGCATACCGTAGTATAAATGGCAAGTAATAAGCATGGAATTTGTACAAGGGCTGCCTATGTCAAGAAATAAACATGATGTTATCTTGGTAGTTGTAGACAAACTAACAAAGGTAGCTCATTTCATCGGTTGAAATCTAAAGGATGATTCTCCAGTGTTAGCCAAAAGATTTGTGCACGAAATTTTTAGGTTACATGGAGTACGAGAATTGATTATATCTGACAGGGATCCTAGAATGACATCAAGATTTTGACAAACACTTAATACAACTTTTGGAACTAAACTAAACTTCAGTTCTGCATATCATCCGAGAAATGGATGGACAAACTAAGAGAGTAAATCAGGTGTTGGAAGATATTTTACGAATGTATTGCATGGATCAAAAGTATAAATGGGAAGAATATCTCCCATTAGTTGAGTTTGCATACAATAACACATATCACTCTTCTCTTAAAATGGCACCTTTTGAGGCATTTTATGGAAGAAAGTGCAAAACCCCTATTAGTTGGGATAGTATTGAGGATAGAGTGGTAATTGGACCAGAAATCCTCACTGAAATGGAACAAAAAGTTAAAATGATTCGTGAATGATTGAAAGAAGCAACATGAGATAGAGCGAGAAGAGCTATGATGACCTAAAGCGGGTAGATCGAAAGTTTGAACTTGGTGAAAAGGTTTTCTTCATGTTAAACCTAGAAAGAGTTCTATAACTTTTGTAAAGGTGGCTGCAAGTTGTCACCTCGTTATGTGGGACCTTTTGAAATTGTCAAGTAATCAATCCCGTAGCTTCTTGATTAGCATTTGAGAAATCGTGAAATACGGCAATGTAAGGTCCATGGGACCGGTTTAACGAAGAAAGTGCAACTTGGGAAAATCGGAAGAGGTGAAAATTGCTTTTCCCTTTCTTTTTGAATAGAATGGAATCACGTGACTTAAAAAAAAAAATTTATTATGAATTTATCTATTTCATGTCTAGCTTCCTACTATTTCATGGTGAGGGAAGTATATAAGGCATGGAGGTAATAATTTATTGTTGTTTAATATTTCGTGGAAGAAGAAGAGAAGGTACGAGCACATTCAGAGGTCTTCTTCAAATTTTTAAGCGACACTATCAGGCATGATAGGCCCTAACTTTTAAAAATATTTCTTTCCTTTAAATGCTTTCATTAGAACAACTCTGTTTAGATGATTTTTGTACAGTCGGCTTGGCTAGTAGCAATGTATTGGTTTTCTTCTTTTCTTGTTGAATTGGGAATCCTTGGTTATACGTAGACCATGTTGAATCTGTTTCTTTTATTTTCTCTCCTTGCTGTGAATACTATATGTGTATCATCTTCTGTAGACGTGTTTTATGTCTCTTTGTCCAACTAAAATAACGAGTTTCCAAACTGTACCGTGTTAAACGTTGAACTTGATGACTTCGTGTTTGAAGAATGACACGAAAAGAATTGTTGTGTCTAATTTGGTTGGTTTATTGTTGGTTGCTTAGTTGTATGAGCTCTTTTATTACTTGATAGCTTCAGGTGAATATAAAGTTTGATTGTGATGAAACTATTAGTTATTTATATAGAGCTCATTTGGTTTCACGCATGCGTAAGAAATATGTTTGAATACTAAGCTTTGTACCTTTTTTAAAAGGGTCGTATGTTTCTATGATTATAGGTTACGTAAGTAATGAAATATTTGGTGTAGTTGTTGTTTTCTTTACGATTTTACTTGGATAATGGGAACACGGTTGATGAGAGAATCTTGTTTTGAGGAACTCGTACCCTAACAATGTGTTGGTAATCCTAGATCTGCATGAATGGAAATTAGGTTTTGTATTTAGAAGGGAAGGAAGCTGTGTTGATGTTGCAGTAGTGACCTTGAAATCTATCATTAGCATTCATCTATTAACACTTTGGAAGTGCTATTTGTTTAGTATCCTTGAATGCAATAACAAATTATCCAAAGTGTAATGGCTGAAATAGTTAGTGTAACCTATTGGTAAGTAATGATAGCGATTACCCTAACTCGTAGTCTAAAATGATTCGAGTCTGGTGAAGGGTAAAGCTGTTTTGTTTGGAACAGGATTGTGGACTGATATTTGAACGTATATGTATTTCGTTTATAACAATCTGTGGCTTTTGTTAATATGTAATTGCAAGACCCTAGGGATCTAAGGGCGACCTTTTAAATGGTTCTACCAGATTAGAGCTAATGGCAAACTTGGGTGTTGATTTTCTTGCTTTCTCTTCTTCCTAATTAAATTCAAGATTGATTGTATATGCATTACTCCCGGGAAGGCTGGTACGATCCCCGAACTTGTTTGGAATGGAGATCTGAATGCCTCTGTTTCTTTCTCTTAGTTGTAAAGTATATGTTGATATAGGATTTTTGGGAATACGAAAGTATTCTCTCCCTTTCTAGAAATTATGAATGCTTCCTTCTTTAGAATTTCTATATGCATCCTTCAGCATGGTCATGAGATGAATAGATTATTAAAGTTACGTGGAGAGAGTGGTAAGCATTGTATCTGGACAGAAGTCTCTTTTCCTTATCTTTAGCTATATTATTACTCTGTTTGAGTAATTCAGTTATCTACTTGTATGAAAGTAGTATTGTAGTAATAGTTGGTATACTTATCAATGTTTATGAAATTATACATAAAGTATAAAGGAAAATCCATCAGTTGAACTTGCTTGAGGCTATAATCTATCTTTGTTTGAATTGATTAAATGCAAATCTGTTGGTTACATGCGTTGATAAGATTTCATTTCTTTAATGAACTAATTTTATTAGGATGAATCGCCCTTGGTTTTGGATGTCTAGGTATTTAAGATTCATTTTGTTTCTTCTTATTCTATTGTGTAAGATGAATCATCCGAAAGGATTTAAGTTTAAATGGAAGCTATAATATGAGTTATGTTTTAAAGTCATATTAGAATAGTAGAAAGATAAATAGCGTGCTTCATTTTTATGGATTTGATGAAATGATTTCATTTAAACGAGGTTGTTTAATGGAAACAATTGGTGGAATGTAATTGTTTTAATAATTAGTGCTTATCATGCTTAGTTCAACTTTGAACGACTGTCGTGCTAGCAATTTTTGCGAGATGGTCATCGTAAGTGGTAAAGGCACACAGATCGATATGATGCTCGATTCTTTAATCGTGTTTTTATGATGGATTCCAACTTGATTTCTCTAATTGTACTATAGGAAGAAAGTTATTCTTTTGATGTTGATTATTGTATCAAAATATGCCGAAGTGCATAAGTTGTAATTGTAAGGCTTGGAAATAAATGAAATGGGGAAATTGTTACTTATGTGGCTGCATTTTTATTTGTTGAATTGAACTTCTTATGTCTGAATGAATGAGAGTGCATTTTTATTATTATATGCCATGGGAGCTAGTTGGATTCCCTAAGTAAGCCTTGTAAAAATTATGTGACTGAATACTTCATGTTTGAATAGTAATTCTTATATATTATGAATAAGGCTAAATTGGAAATTAGTCCACTGCATTTTTAGGGAAGTTAAGGTTAAACTATGCCCTGATATGTAGCTATAACAGGAGGAGTATTCTATTACTCCCTAACAATGATCTAAGTCAAGGCAACGTAATTGATGGATTAAATCACCATGTCTTAATAACAATAAGTCAGATATATTTCAGTCTTCGGAGTTGATATAAACCCTTTCAGGTTTAGTTAGCTTCCTTAAGAGAGGACTTAGGGCTATTGCCCTATTATGAGGAAATAAGATTATTAGGAACCGATGGACACCTTGACGAGGTCACAAATCTTATTAAACTTCTCTCTGTGAAAATTGAACTTAATTACGTAAGGCAACTCAAAGGTGTGAAATTCTGGGTTGGGAAAGGACTATCTAGTTAGGAGGGCCTTTAATTCAAGATCAACTCAACTTAAGTAACTTCTTGAAGTTATGTAAATCTTTCCGAGGCAGTATTGTAGGATGTTGACACATGAGAACTGCAAGGTTGTACCTTCAAGAAGATTAGGATCTTCTCAAGGATACAACAATGCATGTGACTTATGGCAACACCCTTTTGCATTGATCGTTAAGATTTACACCTAAAACGCAAACAAGATTTTCCTTTGGGACCGGTTAGGACCATAGACATGCTATGAGGCAGCCCTTTGAGACTTGGGGTACCTTGACACACGGGGTTAACAGTGGGTGACCCAGTATGTCAACTTACCCCTAGTCTTCAAGAGCATCCTTATAATGTGAGTATGATATTAACCCGTTCCTAAGTGAAAACTTGGGACAGGGGAGACTGACAAAAGTCAATATAAGACGTTCTATATAACATCAGAGTGGGGTGAAGGACATATTCCAGATTGACGAGTATGTCGTCAAGGAATAAGAGACATGAACAGTATGTTTCAAATCTTTGCCCAAAGTATTACAAGCTATTGATTGTGTTTTCCTATGTCACCTAGTCTAAGGGATGTGATTCCAATGAATGATAGTAACAATTATTCAAATATGTTCCTTGGATGAGCATTCTAAAATCCTAGATTAGGGAGCAGGCCGTAAGAGTGAAGTGTTCTGATGAAAACGCCAACTCTATGATACACATGAATAGATTGGTAGTTCACCGAGTCATGGAATGAATAGATCGGTGGTACACCAAGTCATTACAGCTACATATGGTTATCTATTATAAGAATGATTGTTATGATCTGTGAGTTCTAAATTATGTATTTAGAACTAGAAATCACTTATAAAAAAAAAATCTTGTTCTAATGTACAAAAATGAGGATGTTACATATTCCTACAAATTTAATGACTCGGAATAGATAAGATGGTGATCGTGATTCAAGCTTGTTATATTGTGACAAATATTTTTGAGTTGGAAGGAGAAGCAAGTATTTGAGAGGAAAGGTAGGCCATGGTATCCACAAATTTTTTAGTGGAGCGTGAAGTGGTTTGAAGTTCATAATGATCAAAGGTAGTCAAAAGTATGTCAACGTGATGTTTATACTTTTTAATTATCTCATTATGAAACTGGTATAAACCATTGAATTGGTTCACAACTAGTTGGGAGTCACAAAATATATTAATGGATTTAACATCTAAATATATGGCGGTTTGTATACCTAACACAAGTGCTTCATATTCACCAAGGTCATTAGTACAGTTGAAATCTAGTTTGAGGATAAAGGAATAGGCTCACCATCAAGAGGAATGACGATGACCTGTGTGCTAACCCCACGTTGACATTTAGAAATTTCAAAGAATAAGGTCATCTGATAAATGGTGTCATCAAGGGAGAGGGTAGCAATGGATTCATTATGGAAATCAAAGTTAGAAGATTGATTTTTGGAAAGAGGTGCATCTGCAAGTTGATCAGCAATGGTTTTCCTTTAACAAAATTTTGATGGATGAATTCAAGATCTAGGTCTGCAAGAATCATGAGAAAATGTGGAGCATGTTGGTATTTGTAAGGATTAGTATATATGTAATGTAAGAGGTCGGTATTGGTGAAAATGAATGTTTTTGGTTGAGTAAGTAATGGAAATGTTTTGTGGAGAAAAAGACTAGGAATAAGCACAATTTTTCAGTGTGAGTATATCTAGTCTCGTAGTCTAAAAGCATACAACTTGTATATTAAACTACTTTCTCCTATTTTTCTCTTCATAATGAGTGAGCATGGCACCTAAGGAATGGTCTATTCCATAAATATAGAGGTAAAAGGGTTCATTATCTTTAGGTTGAATAAGCACGGTGGTTGGAGGAGTTATTTTTAAGATGTCAAAGGATTTGTGACATTCATCATTCCATTTGAAGGAGACATCCTTTTTGAGAAGATGATGAAATAGATGGTAGTGGTCAAAAAGCTGAGAAATTTAGTGGTGAACAGATTACAACTTACCTTGCAAACTATGAAGTTGACGAAGGGTAGTAGGTAGAGGCATATCGAGGATAGCCTTGATTTTAGCGGGATAAAATTCAATACCATGAAAATAAATGATGAAACCAAGGAGATTTCCCAAGAGAATAGCGAAGACACATTTCTAAGGTTGAAGGAGAATGTAATATTTGATGAGACATTCAAGTACAAACTTAAGATCTATAAGGTGTCCATCTTGATGTTTGGATTTCACAAGAAGATCGTCGACATAATCTTCCAATATACTATGCATGATATCATAAAAGATATAAGTCATATCCCACTAACATGTGGCACCAATTTTTTTAAGATGAAAGGGAATGACATGATAGCGAAACCATTTTTAGGTGAAGCTGGTTTTATGTTGATCTTAAGGGGAGAGTAATATTTGGTTATAACTTGAGAAACCATCTATGAGTGATAGCATCTCATGGATGGCAATGAGATCAACCAATTAGTCAATACTAGGTAGAGGAAAGTCATATTTGGGGAAATCTAGGTTAAGATCATGGAAATCCATGCAAATAAAGAGTTCCCATGTTGCTTTGGTGACAGGAATGATGTTATAGATCCATTAGGGATAATCAATGGGTAAAATGAAGGAAATAAAAAGGAGGTGTTGGAGTTATTCTTTCATAAGAAGGGAAATGTGAGGATGCATTTTTCGTAGCTTCTGTTTCATGGGTTTTGCATTAGGAATGGTTATGATATTGTGGACCATGATATTTGGGTCAATACCGAGCATATCAACATAGGACCAAGAAAAATCATTGCTATGATCCCAGAGGAAAGAAGTGAAAGCTTCATGTTTAGTAGCATCTAAAGATTGGCCTATCTTTAGAATGTGTGGGTCATCCTGAGTGTGAATGTTGATTTTGATGGTGGATTCATTCAACATGGTTTGCATCTTAGAAGGTAACAACTAGTGAATATAAGAATATTTTGCACTAAGGTAGGTGATAATAGACTCATCATCTTGACATTGAATGACATTGGTAGAAGGCATGTTGTCATCAATCATGTTAGGATATAATTAGGGAAGAGAAGAGGGAGCCTCACCATCATGCTGATAGGTCATAGGTCCTAGAGAAATGGTGTTTATGAAATAACAAAAGCTAGGAGGAATGGATTCTAGATTCATATACTCCGTAGGTGAATGGGGTGGAGAAGGTTTGTCATTCTCAATGAGTTATACTTGGCCCTTCTTAGAGAGTGGTTCGAATATCCGATACCATTACAGTCTTTATACTTATAGGTGGTGCAAGGAATGATAGTATGGGGACCTTGTTCATAGAAGCCAAATCCAAATCCTTTCCAAGCACAACAATGGAGGAAGGTGTGGGAAAAGTAGTAGTTGGTGAGAGATTGGAGATCAGATGAAAATGGTCGAGTTTGGGAAGGTGGATTAGGTGAGTAAGTAGAAATATCAATTCCCCATATATTAGGTTGGTGCGAAGGTGGGGAGGACCATAGGGGAAAAATTCTCCTACTTGGTGATTATAGTGTGGGTGTTGATGAAGGTTACCATACTCTTGAGGAGTAAGGAATGTGTCAATGTTATAAAGGCGGTACTCCCCTAGAGTGAGGCATTGAAAAACACCTTCTAAGGGATCGGTGGTTGGTATGTGGGTAGTTGGAATAGCTGAATCACTAGACCGCTAGGAAGAAGCTTCATCGTATGTTTTGGAAGTAGATGGGTTGGTTGATGGGCTAGTTGTAGAAGTGGAGGGATTAGCAAAAGTGGTGGATGAGGCATTGGTTGAAGAAGAAGTGATAGTGGTAGTAGACGCCTTAACTAGTATTTGGGGAGTTGAAAAGTGACTTGACTAAGCATAGTGATAGTCTTGTTTATGGGTATTTGTATGTGGCACACATATAGGAGACGTGGTTAGCGGTATTGATTATCGTAGCGGTGGGGTGTTACGCACTTCCACATTCATAGGGTGGCTGATTTTCTAGAGGATTGATTGAAGTGTTGCAAGATATGATTGAGGATCGGGTCTACTTTGCATGGGCACTGACATATTTAGTGTAGATATATAGGTATTTATGGGCTTACTAGAGGATGCAATGTTAGGGCATCATTTGTACATTCTTCTGTACTACTTGGCATATAAGCATATTGTGGTAGTTCGAACACGAGGACTATTAGTACCAGATTGGCACCATGGGGACGGAGGGCAAGTTACAAGAGGTGGGTGGTCATACATGGTCATCCTTGAGTAGAGAAGGCATCTCATGAATGTGGTCATCCTTGAGTAGAGGAGGCATCTCATGATGTAGTATACTACAGGTGGGAGATGGAGGGCTTGTATGCGATGGACATAGTCTAGCAGCCCTATGTCAATTTTCTAGATTTTAGAGGGATGGCTCATGAGCTATAGGAGCTACCGTTATTACATTGGATACAAGAAAATGTATGAGCGAGCAAGAGATGATCTTGATTGACATATTTTGACACTAGTTCATATTACAACAAGATGTGTCGCCACCCTTCCCACAGTACCACAAGGATGATGTGGAGAGACCTTTGTCTCCACCTTGGCCCATAGACCCCATAGGATAAGAGGAGGTACCAGTGGATATGATATTGGATGATGCAAGGACCACTATGGCATACAAATAGTGGTGGGAAGAAAATTTACAACAGGCGACACGTGGCTAGGTCAACCAAACTTAGCCACAGTGATGGTTCAAAGGGATGCCCTATAGGGACGGTGACTACATTACGGGATCAACTAACTTCTGCCCATACAGGCATAGGCACAAGTACATGCTCCCATGGGGATGGTGCATAGGTAGGAGCATTATAGGGGTAGGTCACTAGTTTATAGGGATAGTTGGAAACTACACAATAGGTTGCGGCCTTATAGGCCCAAGTAGCTACATAGGTACCATCATATGCACCGGACAAGGTCCCATTATATAGGCCCCATACCATGACAAGGTCCTCTATTGGTAGGTAAGAGTTCACATGTGGCGCTTAGGTAGATGGCACCAGCCCACACTTTGTATCTATGGCGAGGTTTATGGATTCCCTAAACAAGACTGGTATTACCATGACCATCTAGCCACTACATATTTTGATATTCCCTCTTATGTTGAGTATAGGGCCCAACAAGAAGCCAGTGAGTGGACCACATCCAAGACTCATGGCTCAAGTAGTACATGGGGTCATCATCCCTAAAGACACGGTCAGGGTGAGGTTACCAGCTCTTAGAGACCGGTCTGGTAGAGGTTCAAGAGGAGGAGATGGAGGTCGGGCATGGAGTAGTAGAGGGTGGAGAGATGCTGGTAGGGTGATTAACTAGGGAGAGGAGGAGACATGTGAGAGTTCAGAGGAGGGCCCTATACGTACCCAAAATTGTAGGGTACTACACCGTCGGAACAATGTTACATGTGCCCCAATGATGATATAGGTCTCCTCGCAAGGTGTTTTGGATCTGAACAAGCTCTCCAAGTATACATTAACATCCCGCATGTCCCGCTTAGCCTTCACATGCTTTATTTTTCTATTTTCCCCTCTTTTCCTTTACATTTTGGTCTTCAGTAATGAAACCACCGCCTGCACAGGTGGCAAGGCGGCAATCCTGTAACCGCTACCCTACTCAAGGTGGCGGTCCTTCACGCATTTTCCAAAATGTTCTTTTTATCGTGACTCGCATAAATTTTCAACTTTTACCAACCTTTTCATCCATTTTTTCTTGTATTTATGATTCTGGTTCCCTATAATAGTGTTTCTCCATTGTTTATTGTAAAAGAGTTCAAATTGGATTTCACCTTTGGGTAAATGGGAATTCTATAAATAGCTGGTTGGTTTTCAAGAAAATGGCCTCTCAAAATCGCCCCTCATTCTCTCATTTCAAATTTTAGTCTTTCAGTTCTTGCTTAGGAATTGTATTAGTTTTATTTGTTGCATGCATAGTTAGTGTTTTTTATTTAGAAGCCACATGATCTTCTTGTGCTAGTGTTGTTACTATTTCATGTAATCAATTGAAGTAGGATAGTTTCATTTTCAATCTGAAGCCATTAGAGTTGCAGGTTTTGTTCATCAAGAAGGATAGTTTCAGGTTCTGGATGTTGTGTGTTGCATGACTTGCAATAAATCCCGCTAGGAATTGCATAAGCCAAGCTCTATTATCTTGCAATATCCCTATCCTACTCACATTGTATTCAATCTACATCCAAAACTGCCATTGTTCCAATACCTACTTCTGTTGACGCTAGCATTACACACTTTTCTAGATTCATGTGAGCACGAAGGAACGAGGAGACCACACTGAGGGGACAAAGCCACACACAACCGGATTCGCCACTGTTATGTAAAATCCAGGTTCAAGCTAGAAAATTTCTAGTTAAAATATATCAAATAGAGTAGTGAATCATTTCATTTCAGTTAATCTCACTTTCAATATTGCCAGGAAGCTATGGGGATTGATAGTTTAGAAACTATGATTCATTCCTCACTTAAGTAAGATCGGGGTCTTTCAAAAAAATTAGATCAGTTATTTAGTTATTTAGCATAGATTCACAACCGCACAAACAAGTAGTTATACTCGGTTACCTTGTTTGTCTTAAATTTTTTTATTAGATTGGTTGTCATTTGCTTCAGATATATTAAATACTTGTTATCTTAATTTTGTTAAAAAAATTTCAAAAACACAATAATAGAGAATTTATATATGCTATAGATATACTTTGCATAATTAGCTTGCTTTTCTTTAGTTAGATTTATATTATTTGATCTTGTATGACAATCACGGGACCTAGGGAGCCCAGAGAATACGTATTCCAGCCAATCGTGCCTCAACCTAATCTTGTTACAACAATAATTGATATAGACCAAAATCTTAGAATTCAGGTCTTCTGAGAAACAATAGACCTACAAGAAATCAACGCACAGTTGAGAGGACTAAACATAGAAGACGAAAAAGTGCACACATTTTGGTCAATCCAGCCAAACTAAAGATTACCCTAGATAAATATCCGCATGATTGTAGATGGTCTTAAAAGAGAGTAAACATTCGGTTGTGATCCTTTGGTCCCACAAATGATGTAGGAGACATTCTCATTGACATTGACACTAGCTTAAGAATTCAAGTTGCCAAAACACCCGTAAGGTACTCGAGAAGATGGCATAAATTTTAGCTCTAAACATAAAGGCCGAAAAGGCGTATGACTACTAGATATTAATGATTAGAGATTGATTCTTCACATGAACATAGGAGGTCCACAACAACCATGAATCTATGGTTGTGATCCACAGTCCCACAACCCAATAGGCTCACGGTCAATCGATGTTGATGTTAGTTTACGCACACTAGTATTTAGATCCTCTCCACTTCCACCAACCAGTATCACACAATTATCCTCACTAGACATAGTAGCTAATCAAGCTAAGGATTTTTGCACTAGACCAGAGAATCACCCATAGAATCCACTATATATCCATCATCCATTTTCATGACCTTGTTGAGAGACATATACGAAGCACCCATAGGTTATATTCTGTATCCCACAACCTATAGATCGGATCACGCCAAAGCTCGATATTGATTAGAGCCTTAGAGAAGTCATCCTCACCAACCGATCTATCACGTTAGTTTAGGTTAGGAGGGCCTTCTTTTCCTTAGATTCACAGATTCCATTAGTGCATGTTGAGGACATAAGATTTCCTAATTAGTTTGTCTATACCCCAAGTATATTCCATACCCACCGGTTGCCTCGGCACGACCTCAAGAGATCGGGTGCAAGGAAGAGTTACTTGTAGATTCCCATGCTCGCTTGTCACTTTTCCATCGTACAAAATTGGTGAACCCAACGTGAATCAAACAAATTTTTCATCGTTTTCACCTCGATATCCTTCGCATTAGCTTCACCAACAAAATTAATGAAACTGACATGAAACTAACTAGTTTTCCACTTTTTTATTCTTTCATCCACCTTTTCTCTTTCCCCTTATTCTATAGGTATTCATATACCCCTTAATATGTCAGGATTCGATGCATATGGTAGACCTATCCTAGGTCTTGAGGCATACTATGATCAATTGAATAGACAGCCATCACCCTCGCTCTTAGCATGGGGTGACAACTATTCAACTAACTGGTTTTCAACACAAAGTCCACCTCAAAGGACTAGACATAGTTCTTCTTTCCAAATAGAGGATTTGTATTAGCTCAATTAAATGCAACATCTAGAGCCTTGAGATTGAACAAAATGACGCTCACCGGAGAATTTGGTTCATCTCCTCAGTGTTACTTAGATTGCGAGATCGAGAGACAATCGATCCATATCTTTTTTTAGATGATGAACATTTAGCACGTTATGCTAGGAGTGAACAATGCTCTCATAGTATGTACCCACTTATAGGAAGTTTACAAACACAACTCGGGTCTCTTTTCAAGAAAATACCTCCATGCCACTACCTATAGGAAATGCCCTCGGTGAAACTTGGCAGGACAACGATCAATTCATAGTAGGTTACCATATGCCCATACAACCTCAGGATATACAAAAATTCCACTAAGGAAAAATATTGTGACTTCACCAAATGAAGTCATCTCAACTTTAGTAGAAAAAGTTAGAGGGTTAGAACTTGCTCAAGCAAGTCAAAATTCTCAATTCATGCAGTCAAGAAATTCCAATCCTCCACATCATCCTGGCTAAATAGAGCTCCTCACATGAACAGGCACATTGGGCATGCCTCCTTAGTATTCACAAAAAATGCCAACTAGAGTCGTGTTCTCTAATGCCGCTCCAGTGGAAAATATGATGCCTCCCGATTTAGTACAAAACAATCCATTTCTAAGTAATGATCCTCTATACTTAAACATGTATTCCAAATCACCGCAGGAGATATCTTCTCTGTCTGGCATATTCACTCAACCACGTGGATTTTCTTATGTCCCTACAAATGCATACGCTATGCCATATCAACAACTCATTCCACCTCCCCCACCTTAGCAAACACCATCAATGGTCGAAACATATGTAATAGGAACTTATCTAGAATATTTGAAAGAGCCCTTAGACTTCACTATACGAAGCATCATGCTTCCAAAACCTCTCCCTGATTTTCCCAAGTACAAAGGGGAGGGATATCTGAATGCACATATTAAGGCCTATGCCACAGCCATTCGAGAACTGCTCCCTTGGGATGGGGTTGTTGCTAAAATATTCCCCAAAAATTTAGAGGGCATTGCCCTCGATTGGTATTACAGAATACCTGAAGCTTCCATCCATTTGTTTAAACAACTCATTTCAGAGTTCATCAAGGTGTTCGACATGAACAAATTGTTGAGAATAGGAATTAGGGAATTCTTGCATATTAAACAAGAACATAATGAATTTGTTGCTCATTTCATCCAAATATGGTGTACAGTCCTTTATTCTTCGACAAGTGCTCCAAACATGGATCAGATGGAGCTATGATTTATTCCTCCATTCTCTCAGTAGAGAGATAAAGGAAGAAGTCTAGAAGTTCCCACTAAGGACTTACGATGAAGTACTTAAGAGTGCCCTCTCGAATAGATCAAGTTGCAATAGATAGTGGTCGCAAGACATATGGAACAAACGGGAGGTTAATCATCCCCAATCAAAACACTACAACCTATCCTAGTACAATAAATGCCAATCAAGGACCTAAAATCCTTAACAAGAATTGCGGAGTGACAACAGATGGAGTAACTGACCAAGCTAAAAAGGAAAATGTTGTAAATACTCCACCACTGGTTAACAGTCAATGAAACAACAATTTTACCCCAACAATCAATGCGGTGGACTTTAATCGTCCATAACAACAACAACAATGGTAGATCCAAACTCCGTGTCTAAATCAAAACTCAACTGGATATCAGAACCAAAGGCAAAAAACACAAAACTTTAATCCTAATAGTCAATGGTTTAATCAAATTTTTGGACCACAACACGTGCCAAACCAACAACTTAGGAATTACAATCCCAACTCATATTGTGGTTTCCACAAAATTTGATGCCATGACACTAGGACTTGCTTGTGATTACAATAAGTTCATGCAATGTCTACCAGAAGAAAAAAGACAACTTTTCATAGATATGTTCTTAGCAGATCCTACATCACCTGCGCCAAATGCTTTCACAGGAGCAGTCTCCCCTCAAAATGCTCCCCTCAACATCTTCAATGATCTGCTCCCAAATCACAATAACAACAAATTAAATCCAAATGGGACGAACAAGGGTGTAATGATGGGAAACAATGATCATGAAGCCTCGAATTCACTAAATCCACCTGTCGCACCGCAATTAGGAAATCAACCATGAACCAAGATAGTCGGTTTAGTGGAGTTAGACACTGAGCTAGATGTGGAAGCCATAACAAGGACACGAGAGTATTCCTCTCAGCCAAATCCAAGTTACCCACTAGAGCCAGATAACATTCAACAAACATTAGTAAAACCCATAGGTGCTTATGATTTAATTAATGACTTGACAAAAACCTTCTCCCACATCTCATTTTTGGACTTACTAAAGAACTCTCCTACCCATAGGGCTGCTCTTTTAGAAGCATTAGGTCTAGGTCATTTTATTAACATCACTCCACCTCCCAAAACACAGTAAACAATATAGACTTTGATATCCACTCTCCGGGCAGCCGATAGGAATACCGAGTTTATATTTGGTATAAGAAAAATGCCAACAGATGCTGAGATTGCATGTAGAGGTGATCCAGCCATACACTTACAAGTGTGGGTTTATAACAATTACGTTAAATGCGTAATGGTTGATGATGGGGCAGCAGTTAACATAGTCCCCTTCTCTTTCCTTCAAAAGCTAGGGTATGGAGAGACAAACTGTTCCATGACTTGGAATACACTAAGAGGCTATGATAGCCTTAAAGCCACTTCGATTGGAACTATAATACTACCAATCACCTTAGGACCCAAAACAATCCTCACTAAGTTTTATATTATAGATCGGGAAACCAACTATAATATGATCCTCGGCCGACCATGGATACACCGTATGAAGGCAATCCCTTCTACATTATTTCAAGAAATAAGATTCTTGCACTTAGGAAAGATATTCGTAGCAAAAGGTGATCTCGAAACCATTCGATATACACCTAGCAGATCTGAAGAAAAGGCCAAGCGTTCACTCTGAGTTTGAACTCCCAACAAACCAACTTAACAAGCCAACCAACTCAAAACCGGAAGAAAAGTTGGTACCTACAATGAAGTTAGAAGTTACTGAACCTAATCAAGAATATCCCAACCCTCAAGGATGAGGCTAACATTGTAGAAATAGTATCATTAGGAACTACTGCAAAATTGTCGAATTGCTAGAACAAGATTTACCAATTTTCCTGCCATTTGATTCTATAGGTATGGGATGTACCCTAGGAGTTGGTTCTCTTCCAGCAGAAGAACTCTGCATGGTAGAAGTAATCGAAGTAGAAGAAATAGACATAGCAAATGTCCCAACATCCATCTTCCCAAGTAAACATTGGACTCTCCACTTTGATGGAGCTAGATGTCGTTATGGGGCTGGGGTAGGTGTGATCTTTACTTCTCTCGAGGGAAAGATCTTACCGTTCACCTTTAAACTAAATTTTGAATGTACAAACAACGATGCTTTGAGTACGAATCCCTCCTCCTTGGCCTCATCATAGCTAAGAGGCTTGGTGTTAATGACATCAGGGTGTTAGGAGACTCTCAATTAGTAGCAAACCAAGTCTTTGAGGTGTATGAGACTAGAGCTGAACACTTACAGCTCTACAAAACAATAGTATTAGATTTGAGCAAAGGATTTAACTTCATATCCATTGAGGCAATCCCATGAGAACAAAACCTTCTCGTAGATTTGATAGCAACCTCAACTTCACGTTTTACTCCAAACAGTGAGTTGGAAGACACCTATTTCATGGTATCCCTTCGTACTAAACCATTAGTAAAGAAAACGTCAACAAACCCTCTTCTAATGCACATAGATGAGAATACACCAACTACTTTAGGTTGCATTGACAATGATACAGCCACTCTTGATTACTTAAACACATATGCAGAGTTACATCTCACCCATCACATGGTAGATTTGTCCTTAATCCCACATTTGTCTTCTTACTTTGGAAATCCCATGGTAGAGCTTCCCCCACAAAAGGAACTCGACATATACGTGGTAGAGAATGGAGAAGATCTCGAACTACCTCCAACCCCGCCTGAGTTTGAAGAAGGTAACGCTTCTTTAATCAAATAAATGATTGATATTAACATTAGAACAGAGGAAGAACCAAAGATCTTAAAACTAGGATCTTCGCTAACTCCAGAAGAGATAGAAATACACACTCGAATCCTCAAATAAAATCAAAAGGCTTTCACATTTAATTATAAAGAAATGACGGGAATTGCACCACACATTTTAGTACATAACCTCATCACCAAATCAGATGCAAAGCTAATTAAACAAAAATCAAGACCAATGAAACCCAAGGTAGCTCTAATGGTGAAGGAAGAAGTAATGAAACTTCTTCAAGTAGGGTTCATCAAACTGGTCGATTACTCTTAGTGGGTATCTAATAACGTTCTCGTTCTCAAAAATAATGGGAAGATATGCATCTACATAGACTTTCGAGACATTAAAAAAGTGCGCCCAAGAAAAATTCCCGTTACCATCCATTGATGTCATCATTGATGCAACAATTGGATTTGAGCTTTTGTCTCTCATGGATGGATTCTTCGGATACAATCAAATCAGGATATCTAAACAAGACCAAGCCAAAACCACGTTTATAACTCCTTGGGGAACTTATTGCTATGTTTTTATGCCATTCGGTCTTAAGAATGCTGGCGCTACATACCAATGGCCAATGATGTACATATTTCACAATCTTATTCATAAAATCATGGAATCCTATGTAGATGACTTGTTGGCCAAGGCCAGGAAGCACTGTGATCACTTGGAAGTTCTCCGCATCATCCTTTCATGTTTGATCGAATATGGAGTCACACTAAATCCAGAAAAATGCATATTTGGTGTGACAAGAGGGAAACTCCTAGGTTACATTATATCATCACGAGGGATCGATGTGGACCTAGCCAAAATCCAGGCTGTTCTTGAGATGATCCCACCATCAAATGATTCTAGCATTAGATCATTTCTCGGAAAGCTCGGTGCAATCTGAAGATTCATCCTAGACTTGAGTTTTGTTATTCATCCAATCAATAATTTGTTAAAAAAATATTACTGCATTATTTGGACAAAGGAATGCCATGAGGCCTTCAAAGCAGTTAAACACTTCTTACTGTCTCCTCCCATGTTAATGCCACCTAGACCGATCATCCTTTGATCTTATATTCACAAGCTATAGATGTCTCACTACCTACATGTTGGCTCAAGAAGATGACAATAAACGATAACATATGATCTATTTTATTAGCCGATGTTGCTCAATTATGAAATGTGTTATATACAGTAACGAGAATGCCTTGCCATAGTCTTTACAACCAAATGCTTAAGACATTATATGCTAAACCAAGAAACAAGGGTCCTTGTCTAAAAAGGTTGGATGCTTTATAACCTTAATGGGTGAATTTGAATTAACTTTTGTAAACCAGAAGTCTGTTAAGGGACAAATTATTACAGATTGGTTAGCCGAGCACCCGTTAGACGGAGGCGATCTAGTAGATCTAGATTTTCCCGATGAATGCATATATTACATCGAAACCAGACCTCCTATCTCGAATGTCCTTAGTATACGATGATATATTAATTATATCATGGACCATACATATCCAGAAGGTGCTACACCGCAATAAAAAGAAGGTGGTTACGCATTATCGTAGCTAAATATGTTATTATAGAACAAGTGCTCTATCATAAGGATTTCGATGGAATGCTTCTAAGGTGTGTTGACACAGAAGAATCCAAGAAGATTCTCTATGAATCCCACAGTGGAATATGTGGAGGCCACTTCGGTGGTCATGCCACTACTCACAAAATACATCGAATGGGCTATTTTTGGCCCACTCTCGAACACGACGTAGTAGAGTTTGTACATAGATGCCATAAATGCCAAGAATTTTCCCATGAGATTCACATGCCGGCACAAGCTCTACAACCAATCGTAACTCCATGGCCCTTTTCTACATGGGGCCTATATTTGAAAGTTAAATTATTTCTCTTGTCAACAGATGGCCATAACTTCATAATCACGGCCACCGAGTATTTTACCAAATGGGTAAAGGCTATGCCTCTTACCACTATACTAGGTGTCGTGATCACCAAGTTCATTTTGAACTAGATCATTTGTAGGTACGGTGTCCCACAAATAATTATCTCAGATAATGGCACTTCCTTTAATAATGATGAGATCTATGAGCTATGCAGTAAATTTAAAATAAACCATCATACAGCCTCCTCCTCAGACATCAAAGCTAATGGGCGAGATGAAGCAACAAACAAGATGTTGAAAGCTATTCTCCTCAAAACGGTAAAATAAAAAAATGAGATTGACATTTAAAGTTATATCCAGCCTTGTGGGCCCACCAAACCTCAATAAGAACACCAACAAGAGTAACTCCTTTCTCATTGGTATTTGGAGTAGAAGTAGTTCTCCCACTTGAGGTTGAAATACCCAGTCTCTGCATTTCACTACAAGGGATTCTCAGTATGAAGAATCTTATAGAAAGCACGTCTCCCAACTAGAAATCCTAGATGAGGCCAGGTTAGACACTGAACAGTGGCATAGAGTCTATGTTGACCGGATGTGCAGTATAACAAAAAGGTCTATAAACGAGAAATATATGAAGGAGATCTAGTTCTAAGACTAGGCAATTTGGATTGATAAGAAGACCAATGAAGGAAGGAAATTCCAGCCCAAAAGGTTGGGCCCATATCGAGTCATGAAAGACTATGGAAATGGTGTGTATCTCTTATGTACACTAGAAGGTGAGGAATTCAATGAAACAATCAATTCCTTGCATCTTAAACAATTCTATGCATAAGCGACCAGCACTATTTGTATAATTATATCTACATTGCATCTTCATGTAGTTAGGTTCATTTTTTCCACTCGTTTCATAAATTTTTGTGATCAAGGAACTTATTCACAAGCAATTCATTACAAACTTCTGTTGGTATTGGTAGAAGCATTTGAATCATACTTCTTCATTTGTCATAACATCATCAACCATTTCAGAATCATTTCATCAAATAAAGCTAGATATGACAAAGTCTTAATGGTAGCCATGCCAAGGCCTGCATGCTTGTTCTCACTTTTGGTTTCTTCCTAGGGTAGGTGTCTTGCCTATGGTCTATTCTAGAAGCTTCATGGTGTCACATCTATCCCGTATATAGATCTCTTTGGAAATAAGAACATACTGACATTTTGCTCAAATAAATAAGTCAAATGTAGATCAAATAGAAAATTTTATTTTTACACATTTCCTTTCCCTACCAACCTTCGGTGATGAGCTTGCGTCTCTTACTAGTGACGTAGTGTTGGGAAAGGATGGGAATGCCCTTACTCGCCATGTGCCTTGTTCATGGTGATAAGCCCATGCTTCCTACCAGAAGTATGGGGTAAGGTACAAGGGGTTCTCTTGACAAAAAGCATTGAAGGTCATAAGAAAACAGTTAAAATAAACCTTTGAAATCTTGAGTCGGAAATGAATGAATCAGATGTCCAAAATTCCAAGAAAGTTCAAAACCCTAAAAACCAGATTTTGTCAACCATATGGCCATCTACGGATCTAAGTCTAGATAAACCGCAAAGCAAGTTGCATTCTAAAACTATGGAGTCACTTGAGTAGAATAGGTTTGTAGTGTCCTAATTTGGTACCACCAACTCTTTGTCTATCTCCCATCATTATCATTTCAACACACCTCATAGCTTGTGCCCTTTCTATCTCTTGGTGCTGAGCCCTCGCATCTTACTAGTTGCATGAAGTTAGGAGTGGGGCAAGTTCATCTGCTCATCATACCAATTTATCATCACATTTTTTCAAAATAATATGAAGTATCAAAAAATTGCTTATGACAGCTAAGTTCAAAATCACATTGTGTCTGCATTATCATATATCAACATTACGAAATAAAAAAAGAAAGAAAGAAAGCATTTGTATCATTTGTTCTCCATTGCATACATTCTGAAAAGCATATAAAAACAACATTATAATTTACATGTGGAAACAAATCACAAAATCATAGACACCAAGAGTTTGATCCAAAAAGAAGTATATATATATATATAATCAAGTCTTGTGTACAATGCCACCATGCACTAGGCATGGTTAGAATGCTTGAATGAGCCCGGAAATACAAAATAAATCATATAAACAATCTAAGAGTCACTAAAAAAAGAGCCAAGTGGCCTCTCAACCCCTATGAGATCCCTCTGAAGGTGCATGACCACGTCTAGGACTCAGCCGCGCCGGTGCTCATGGTCCCAAGGAGAGTACTGCAGCCTCGCTATGAGAGCGATTCCTCATCAGGAGCTCCACTGTCCTATATCCAACCAACTCGATACGGTAGGTAGTCACCATCTTGGCCACATGCTAGACATGGGTAAAGACATCGCTATGCGTACTAGGCTTTAAAGGCTCCCATGCATCCACAGATAGCTCAAAGACGAGTCCTCTCCATGGGGATCATCAGGGTATCTGTACATACCCGATGAATTAGGTCTTGCCACTCATCAACAGTCTCTCTAAGAAAAGGGGAGAAGTAAATTAGAAAATAATCAAAAGATAAAAATAAGAATGAACAAAAGGAGAGATAACAACTAAGACAATCCTAGCTAAAAACAAATATTAAGAGTAGGGTGACAACTCACTCGGATCTCTCGGGCCTCCAAGAGGGATCCCTAGGGTCAGTGCACGCCACAGATGCCACCGCTGACTGATGTCCTCCTCCTGTGCCTAGGGCAACATAACATCCTACTATGGACTCATCCTCTCCACCTAAGTCTTGAGAGGGAAACTCCTCTAAAACTAGGGTCACCCTCTCCACACTCTACTCTACCCTCTCAGCCTGTAAGATCTCCTGAGTGTCATGCCACTCGAGATCATTGTCCTCCTCTCCACCCGACTCACTGACCTCCATATCCTTGGTCTCCTCCTTCTCTCCCCTTGTGAACTCCTTAGACTCAGAGTCTATATCAATGGGGTCGTCGCTACTGTCGTAGGTGGCTCGGTGGTGATCTGAAGAAAAGGTTCCTGAGGAGCACTGGCTCTCCCTCGAGCACATACCACCTGCCTAGCTGTAATATGGACACCAGGAGTAACAACAGTCCAACCCCAACCTCTAGAACCTCCCCTAGCCTCCCAAACTGATCTGAATACTGGAACCACTGGGGGAAGTATACTAACGTAAGAAAGGCCAAACTACTGAGGCACTTAGTTAAAGGGGTGTGTCTCCACCTTCCTTGTCCTGTCCACAAGCTGCCCTGTAGTAGAGAAGGAAATCAAAGTGAGGGTCTCCTCACCCCATAACCCTACCATGGCTTGATAAGGTGTGGCCTCCATATCATCAGTAGTCAAGGAGGCAACTGGCTGGGTGAGGTGCTCTAAGCACCGACATCTCTATCCATCTAGCTACCCTCATAGCTCTAGGATCCACCACCTCTACGCCTCTCCCATAAGGGATGATACGCTCATAGACCCAGCTCATAACCAGGGTCGGATGGCTCAAAGACTGTCCCTGTAAGTGAACCACCTAGTACAAATCATGATAGGTGGTCCCAAGTATGTCGGCTCCCCAGGCATAAATCCAGCCATGTGCCTCAATCTATGCAATAATAGGGGACCAATAGTAGAGTAAGGTGTCCCCTCCCTTGTCCCCGATCAATCTCGAGGTAAGGATCCCCATAATAGCCTGACGAATCAAAGGGATAGGCAAGCTAGGAATGGAACGGACCCTCACCCCCTTCTTCAAACCAGTGGAGACAACTGCGTCTCCCATATATGTAGCCCACTAAGCTATCTGAGCTCGTGATCCCACTATCTCAAGTGTAAGTCATCTCCCGATGATCGGGACTCCTAGGATGTGGTAGAAATCCTCCAGGGTGATATTCCACTCACCCCTGACTCTTGTAAATTGGAAAGTGTTCCGATCAAAGATCCTAATACGAAAACATGTCACAAAGTATGTGACTAGAAGGTGCGACATGAGGAACCCGTGATATATGTAATATGCCAGCCCTCTAAAGAGTATCTTGCTCATCCTAAGAAAGTGCATCCAACACTGCTGAAATCCAGTCACACTCTCTCTCTCGGCTCCATCTGATATATTCCTCATTCTTCTGCATACACCCAAAAACATGCAAAACGGAGTAAGTTAGTATTCAAGTTACATTGGAAAAATCATTAAAACATATAAGAATACTAAAAATGTAAAATTGGGCTAAAAACACTATTATTTTGGTGTTTTGTAAAGGACCGCCACCCTGAGCAGGGCGGTGGTTCCGTAACCGCCACCTTAAAGGGCAGCGGTCCTGTAACCGCCGCCCTGCTCAGGGCGGCGGTCGTGTCCCGCATTTCCAAATGGGTCACGTGCCCTAAAAACACCTAAAAACATGAAAAAATGACTATTTTGACTAAAACAAAGCCTACCCATTAGGCACCCCCTAAGTGACCCTATTAACACCGACATTTTCAAAAATAATCCCCCCATGAAAAATATTTCATCATTTTAACATTTTGGGGGTAAAAACGTTAAATCAAGAAGAACTAACTTGTGATCTCACGGGTCGATGTTCCACTCGCAGAGGCATGATCACTATCTCGTCACGAATGTTTTGACTATACTCTCATCAAAAACCATCACCGTGGGTCCCAGAGCTCAAAATCAATCAAATCGACATGTGCAAATGAATAGGAAAATGGGCCCATTTTTACATATATAGCATCTTGACTCGTTTTGAATGCCCTTTCGCAGGTTTGGAGTGCCGATGGAGGTAAGTACTTATCCCCGTGCAAATGGTAAGTCCTCATTTCATATTATTTTAGTATTTATTTTCAGCTTATTTTATCTATCTACACTTGAGTCCTCTTTTCATTTTACAGGTAGTGGGAATTTTGGATGGCGTCATTTCGACACACGATGTGTCAGGTATAGTTTCTAACTTCCCATTTCGGGACCGCCATACTCGAGACCCACCATTTTACACCTCTTCATGGCTAAAACGCTTCTCTGAGGGGGCAATATGTACGTACCCAAAATTGTAGGGTATTGCACCATTGGAACAATGTTACACGTGCCCCAATGATGATACAGGTCTCCTCGCAAGGTGTTCGGATCTAGAAAATCTCTCCAAGTATACATTAACATCCCGTACATGCCGCTTAGCCTCCGCGTGCTTTATTTTTCTCTTTTCCCCTCTTTTCCTTTGCATTTTGGTCTTCAGTAACGAAACCGCCACCCTGCCTAGGCGGTGGTCTCGTGACCGCTGCCCAGGAGGTGGCGGTCTTATAACCGCCACCCTACTCAGGGTGGCGGTCCTTCACGTGTTTTCCATAATGTTCTTTTATCGCGACTTGCGTAAATTTTCAACTTTTACCAACCTTTTCATCCGTTTTTTCTTGTATTTATGATTCTAGTTCCCTGTAATAGTGTTTCTCCATTGTTTATTGTAAAAGAGTTCAAATTGGATTTCACCTTTGGGTAAATGGGAATTCTATAAATAGCTAGTTGGTTTTCAAGAAAATGGCCTCTCAAAACCGCACCCTCATTCTCTCATTTCAAATTTTAGTCTTTCAGTTCTTGCTTAGGAATTGTATTAGTTTTATTCGTTGCATGTATAGTTAGTGTTGTTTTGTTGTTTAGAAGCCACATAATCTTCTTGTGCTAGTGTTGTTATTGTTTCATGTAATCAATCGAAGTAGGACAATTTCATTTTCAGTTTAAAGCCATTAGAGTTATAGGTTTTCTTCATCAAGAAGGATAGTTTTAGGTTCTAGATGTTTTGTGTTGCATGACTCGCAATAAATCCCGCTAGGAATTTCATAAGCCAAGCTCTGTTCTCTTGTGCTATCCCTCTCCTACTCGCATTATATTCAGTCTACATCCAAAACTTCCATTGTTCCAATACCTACTACATGACGCTAGCATTACACACTTTTATGGATTCATGTGAGCACAAAGGAATGAGGAGACCACACCGAGGGAAAAGGCCACACACAACCGGATTCGCCACCTCTCGCAAAATCGAGGTTCAAGCTATCAAATTTATTGTTAAAATATATCAAATAGAGTAGTGAATCATTTCATTTTAGTTAATCTCACTTTCGATATTGTCGGGAAGCTATGGGGATTGATAGTTTCTGAGAAACTATGATTCATTCCTCACTTCTGAGGTAAGATCGGGGTCTTTCAAATAAATTAGATCAGTTATTTAGTTATTTAGAATAGATTCACAACTACACAGACAAGTAGCTATACTCGGCTACCTTGTTTGTTTTAAATTCTGTTATTAGATTAGTTGTCGTTTCCTAGATATATTAAATAGTTGTTATCTTAATTCTGTTAAAAACTTTGTCAAAAACACAAAAATAGAGAATTTATATATGCTATAGATATACTTTGCATAATTAGCTTGCTTTGCTTTAGTTAGATTTACATTATTTCCTTTTGTATGACAATCATGGGACCTAGGGAGCCCAGAGAATACGTATTCGAGCCAATCGTGCCTCAACCCAATCTTGTTACAGCAATAATTGATATAGACCAAAATCTTAGAATTCAGGTCTTCCAAGCAACAACAGACCTACAAGAAATCAGCGCACAATTGAGAGGACTAAACATAGAAGATGACAAAGCGCACATGTTTTAGTCAAACCGACCAAACTACAGATTACCCTAGATAAATATCCACATGACTGTAGAAGGGCTTGAAAGAGAGAAAACATTTGGTTGTGATCCTTTGGTCCCACAGCCAGACGCAGGAGACATTCTCATTGACATAGACACTAGCTTAAGAATTCAAGTTGCCAAAACACCTGTAAGGTACTCTGAGAAGATTGCACAACTTTTAGCTCTAAACATAGAGGCCGAAAAGGCATACGACTACTGGATATTAGGGATTAGAGATTGATTCTTCACATGACCATAGGAGGTCCACAACAACCACGAATCTACGGTTGTGATCCACAGGTCCCACAACCCAATAGGCCCATAGGTCAATCAGATGTTGATGCTTTGGTTTACGCACACTAGTATTTAGATCCTCTCCACTTCCACTAACCATTATCACAATTATCCTCACTAGACGTAGCAGCTAATCAAGCTAAGGATTTCTGGACTAGACCAGAGAATCACCCATAGAATCCACTATATATCCATCTTCCATTTTCATGACCTTGTTGGGAGACATATACGAAGCACCCACAGGTTATCTTCCGCGTATCCCACAACCTATAGATCGGATCACGCCAGAGCTCGATATTGATTGGAGCCTTCGAGCAGTCATCCTCGTCGACCGATCTATTATGCTAGTTTAGGTTAGTAGGGCCTTGTTTGCCTTAGATTCAAAAATTCCATTAGTGCATGTCGAGGAAATAAGATTACCTAATTAGTTTGTCTATACCCCAAGTATATTCCATCCCCACTAGATGTCTCAGCATGACCTCGGGAGGTCGAGTGTGAGGAAGAGTTACTTGTAGGTTCCCATGCTCGCTTGTCACTTTTCCATCGTACATGCCCCTTGTGGGCGTAGATATTTATGAGATTGTATTATGATTTTGATTTTGATATCTATATCAGCCTTCATGCCAAATATTTTGTGAGATTTAATATGAGAGTTTTTGAGACACTTGTACTTCGTGTACATATATATTAATACATAGACATTCTCCCTTATATAGTTGATGATTGTTGTTGGATGGATGATGTAATATTTTTAATTTCCATTGTTATTGTGTATCATGGGAACTAGGTGAGTTAGGCATGATTGATTCAAGGTCTTGTAGGCATGATGGAGTTAGGTATAGGCATGGTTTGGTTAGTTATAGGCATGATGGAGTCAAGTATAGGCATGGTGGAGTCTAAGTAATTTCCAAGTTACTGATCTTATGGAAATAATGTGTTGTATGTATGTTGTGTTTAAATTTCCAAGTAATTAATATCATTGAAATATGAAATGATTTAAGTAGAATATGGTTGTGGTGATAAAATGGTAGCTATGTATGCTTTTATGATATATAATTTTCCAATTTTTTGTGTAAATGGAAATTAGCTAGGGTAGAGTGTGAATGTAAAGGGGGAAATTTAGTTAGGGCCAAAATTGGTCAAGCTAACCTCCAAGGGCCCCATGCACTCGAAGTGCTGCCTCCTCATAGCCTTGAAGAAAAGGGTCCTTAGGCTGATGTAGATCTCCCATAAGCTAGGGAATTATATGATAAGGAGATGAATGGGTCGATAGGGTTTAGGCATGGTTGAGTGTATATTGAATAGGCATGGTTAATTTTGGTGGGAGAGGAATTCCCAGAATGTAGGTGTCAAAGGTTTATTCCTCTATAGTAGAATCAATAAGTAATAAAAGAGGTGAACAGTAATAGGAAACACCAAAAAAAGGACATCTAATTGGTAAGAACCATGATTAGTCTATCATACCAAACATTGTCTTATAAATGTAAAACCCTAAAGGCGTTGCATGATTAACTATTTGAAATGTGAATAAAGTCACATTATCATGAAATGTCACATTTTTGGCATGTCCCTTGAGTGGGTAGAATATTAGAAAGGAAATATGGTGAGGTGAAATGGGTTTTTATCATAATCTTGGTGGGAGACAAAGATGCCTCTTCCTCGTAAGATACCCAAGACCAAAATAGGCAAGTCCATGACAAAAAAAGTTATTTTTTTTGCTTTTGTTTTGTATATTGATAAATGTGGGAAGTCTATATGGGATGAATAGAATATCTCCTTGAGGTATTCGTGAATTAGATCGATGTGGGAATCTTTAAATATTTTTATTTTTATTTTTGTAGAAATAGTCTTCTTTTTGTGATAGACTATGTACAATAGGGATAGCTTTTTATAGTTGTCCTTCGAGGGAGTAGTCTATTTATAGCAATAAGATGGAAAGATATATGTCCTTTTAGGAGGGAGTCATCTATTGACAAGAAGTTTGAATCAAGGAGTTTGAATTTGAAAATCTCATGTATTACTTTTGAATTGTTTTTTTTTTTGGACTTTTAGGTCATGGACAAGACTATAGAGAAGTATAGGCTTCTTGTATGAAGACAAAACCATAACACACAAAGGTTAGCTATGAAAGAGAGGTTTTAAGTGATAAATGACCATGGGATTCCATCCTGAAAAGGAAGAAAAGTATCCATGAGAATCATGCCATGAGTAGAGCCATGGTACTCATATTAAAGATAAGGTTGAAAGGTGACGGGTAATCACATGATTCTTGTTTAGTCGTTGATCCTTAAAATAGGTAAGTGGAAGGTGAATGTTGCTCAAGGGATGAGCGTTTAATAGAAAGAAGGTGATATAGGACTTGATTCAACAATAGAATGATTGAAGATGCAAGGAATTGAGGGGCTCAAGTTCAGGTTTACCTTTAAGTGAAGATAAACAATAAGAACCTGATCCATAGGCATGAGTAATGATATAGGGTCCAAGCCAATTAGGAGTGAACTTTCCTGTTTGCTTTTCTCCACTTTTGTTACATGTTGATTTTCCTTCAGGACATGGTCACCAACCTTGAAGGTTCATTCTTTGACACATTTTTCATAGGCATGTTTGATACGTTTTTGATAGACATGAAGGTGATCGAGAGAATTTAGATGGCATTCATCTAATAACTCAAGCTATGCCAAATGGTCTTGGAAAAAATCATCATCATTTAGCACATATTTTAGTGAGATATGGAGAGATGGAATTTGGACTTCGAGAGGTAAGATGACCTTTTTACTATAGACTAAAGAGAAAGGTGTAGCTAAGGTGCGGTATGAATATCAAAAGCGATAAGCCCATAAGGCAAAAGGAATGTGTGTGTGCCAATCCTTACTAGTATCGTCAACCACTTTCATAAGAATTTTATTTAAGGTTTTGTTATTTGATTCAGCTTGGCCATTTTTTTAGGATAATAAGGTGAATAAAAATTGAGTTGAATGTCAAAGGCATCATAGATTTTCTGTATGGTTTCATTTTTGAATTGTTTTCCATTATCTATGATGAGGCGGTGAGGAACACAAAAGAGAAAAATGATGTGATGGTGTATGAATTCACATATTTTTTTGGCTTTTATAGAAATAAGAGGTATGGCTTCCACCCATTTAGTGTAATATTTAGTAGCAGTAATAATCCATTGATGAAGTTGGGAAGAATGAGGGTTGATCTCTCCGACAAGATCCAAACCCCATCGAGAGAAAGGCCAACGGTACCTATAAGGTGTGACTAGGGGTGTGATGAATATTGGTATGTTGTTAACACTTCACACAATGCTTAACATAGTCACAAAAATCTCAGTTTAGGGTTAGTGAGTAATAGAAAAGGAAAAGGATGTGCTTAGTGAAAGCTAAGCCCCTAAACCGACCCCCAAAAATCCTATCGTGAACTTCCTTGATGGTATATGGAATTTCAAAACTTTTAAGGCATCATAAGAGGATATCGTAAAATCCACATTTATAGAGAAGAGCACCCATAATGACATAGTGAGAGACACTTTTGAGGAAGGCTCGTTGTCCATTGCAAGTAAGATATGAAAGGAGAATTGAAAGGGAAAGGTAGTTAGCAAACTACTTATACCAAAGGTCACGTCGGTAAGTTTCAATCTGTCCTATAAATATAACGTCTTGGAATAAATAAGAGGGGGAGTGTAACCTTTGTACTGTGACAAATATTTTTTAGTCAGAGGGTGAAGCGTGTATTTTAGAAGCAGGATAAGCCACGGTGTTCACAAAATCTATTAGTGGAATGTGGGATGGTTTGAAGTTCATAATGGTAGAAGGTAGTCAAAATCATATCAACATGATGTTTATACTTTTGAAGTATCTCGTTACAACACTAGTATATACCATTAACTTGGTTCACAACTAGTTGATAGTTGTCAAATATATTAATTTAGTTAACATATAAGGCTATGTTGGTTTGAAGGCCTAACACGAGTGCTTCATATTCAAAGTGACATTTTTAGTATAATCAAAATCCTTTTTGAAAAGATAATGGCATAGGCTCACCATCAAGAGGAATGAGGATAACTCCTACACCACCCCCACACTGACATTTGGAACCATAAAATAATAAGGTCATCTTATAAATGGTATTGTCCAGGGATAGGGTAGTGATGGATTCATCAGGGAAGTCAAAGTTAGAAGATTGGTTTCCAGAGAGAGGTGTGTTTGCAAGTTGGTCAACAATGGTTTGTCCTTTGACAGACTTTTGATGGATGAATTCAATATCTAGGTCTATAAGAAGCATGAGCCAACATGTAACATGTTGATGTTGGTAGGGCTTAGCATACATGTAATGTAAGGGGTCAATATTGGTGACAACAAAGGTTTTTTGGTTGAGTAAGTAATGGCAAAGTTTAGTGGCGACAAAAACTAAGGCTAGGAAAGTTTTTCAACGTGAGTATATCTAGTTTCGTAGTCTAAAAGTGTATGGCTTATATAATAAACCACTTTCCTCCTATGTTGGTCATCATGATGAGCAAGCATTGCACATAGGGAATGATTATTAGCAGAAATGTAAAGGTAAAAGTATTGGTCATCCTTAGGTGGAATGAGCACTACTAGTTGGAGAACATATTGTTTTAAGGTGTTGAAGGATTTGTGGCATTCATCGTCCCATTTGAAGGAGAAATCATTTTTTCAAAGATGATAAAATGGATGGCAACAATCGAAAAGATGAGAAATAAAGTGACAAATAGATTACAAATTTCCTTGCAAATTATGAAGTTAATGTAGGGTAGTAGGTGGAGGAATCTCAAGGATAGCCTTGATTTTAGCAGGATAAAATTCAATACCATGCAAAGAAAATATGAAACCAAGGATCTTTCCTAAGAGAAAATTGAAGACACACTTGTTAGGTTGAAGGCAAATGTAATATTTGATAAGACGGTCAAAGACAACCTTAAGAACTATAAGGTGTTTGGCTCAATGTTTGTATTTGGCAAGAAGATCGTGGAAGTAATTTTATTATATGTTATGCATGATATTTTGAAAGATATAAGTCATAGCCCACTAATATGTGGCACCAAAATTTTTAATACCAAAGGGCACGACACATAGCGAAAGGTCCCCTAAGGAGTAGTGGAGGTGATCTTTTGATAGCATATCATGGCTGATGGTGAGATTAATCGGTTGGTCGATACTAGGTAGAGGAAAGTCATCTTTGGGCCGAGCCAAGCTAAGATCATAGAAATCTATGTATATATAGAGTCTCATTGTCATTTTGGTGATAGGAATGATGTTAGAGATCCATTGGGGATAATCAATGGGTTAAATGAAGGAAACAAAAAGGAGGCACTAGAGTTATTCTTTCACAAGAAGGGAAATATGAGGATGCATTTTTTTGTAGCTTATATTTCATAGGTTTAGCATTAGTAATGGTTACGATATTGTGGACCATGATATTTGGGTCAATACCAAGCATATTGACATAGAACCAAGCCAAAGCATTGTTATGATCCCAGAGGAAAGAAGTGAAATCTTCATGTTCAATAACATCTAAATATTGTCCTATCTTTAGATTGTATGGGTCATCCTAAGTGTGAATGTTGATTTTGATGGTAGATTCATTCAACATGGTTTATGTCTCAGAAGGAAACAACTAGTGAATATAAGAATCTTCTACACCAAGGTAGGTGAGAATAGACTCATCGTTTGATATTGAACGACATTGATAGAAGGTGTGTCATCATCGATCATGTTAGGATACAAGAAAGGAAGAGAAGAGGGAGCCTCACCATCATGTTGATAGGTCAGAGGTCCTAGGGAAATGGTGTTTATGAAAAAAAAAGTTATGAGGAATGGATTATGGATCCATAGACTCCATAGGTGAAGGTGGTGAAGTAGGTGAATGGGGTGGAGAAGGTTTATCATCCTCATTGATTTCGACTCGGGCCTTCTTGGAAGGTGGTTCATAAATTATGATACCACTGCGGTCTTTATGCTTATGTGTGGTGCAAGGAATGACAATATGATGACATTTTTCATATAAGCCAAAGCTAAAGCATTTCTAAGCACAACGATGGAGGAAGGTGTGGGAAAAGTAGAATTTGGTGAGAGATTGGAGGTCAAATGAAAATGATCAAGTTTGGGAAGGTGTCTTAGGTGAGTAAGTAGAAATATCAAGTCCCCCATATGTTAGGTTGGTGTGAAGGTGGGGAGGACCGTAGGGTAAAATTTTTCCTACTCAGTGATTATGGTGTTGGTGTTAATGAAGCTTACCATACTCTTGAGGACTAAGGAATGTGTTAATGTTTTAAAGGTGGTACTCCACTAGAGTGAGGCTTTCAAAAAACACCTTCTAAGAGATCGGTAGTTAGTGATGTGACCATAAATTGGCCATAAATTACCATTATTTCGTCCTTCCAAGTTACCTTTGAAAGTGAATTTGAATTTAATCAAGGAACTTATAGTTTGCTTAAGATAGAATATAGAATATATATCTTGTTCACTATTTATAAATATTTTTTTATCTATTTTGTTGACTAGTCCTATTGATTATTTGGGAAAATATGTAAAGTCTTGTGTATGCAGGCCATAAAGGAAAGATAATGCTAGTATTGGGAAAAGTTTATTTGATCATGAATAATACATTTCAAATCATATCTGATTTCATATTCAGATTTATCTTGAAAAATTATGCAAGTTCAAAAAAATAATCATCTCAATCCGAGGTTGCATGCAAAAGTTATAGTTGTTTTAAGTTAGTTGTGGAACTCGTAGGGTTAGTTCCGAACTTGCATGTTTAGTTCAAAACTCATAGATTTAGTTCTAGAACTTATATCAATTGAATGATAGTTAGTTTTAAAACTTTAAATTCATGGAAAAATCAGATTTAGTTTTGAAACTTGCAGATTTAGTTCTAGAACTTACATAAAAGGAATGTCAGCTTTAGTTCCGGAACTTGCATCAACGGAATGACAAGTTTTGGGGGATTGTGAAAACTCATAGATTCCAATGGGAAATATGAGAGAGGTTTTTGTTCAAAGAATTTTTTTAATAAAAATATCATTCAGATTTTCTACAGGTTTTACCAATGAAGAGAGATCTAACTTTTAGTGACCTACAATGAGGAAACGTGCATCGACGAGCACTAAAAGTTCCATAAACTGAAATAGAAAAGTCAAATGGAAAATATAATAGAGGTTTTTGTTCATAGAATTTTTTTAATAAAAATATCATTCATAGTTGTTACTGGTTTTACCAATGAAGATAGATCTAACTTTTAGTGAGCTGTAGTCTGAGGAAATGTGTATCAGACGAGCACTAAAAGTTCCATAAATAGAAACAAAAAATTCAAACAGAAAATATGAGAGAGGTTTTTTTTCATAGAATTTTTTTTTAACAAAAAAGCTCATTCATATTTTCTACAGGTTTTACTAATCAAGAGAAATCTAACTTTTAGTGAACTGCAGTCAGGAAAAGTATATTTGACAAGTGTCAAAAGTTCCACAATAAAAAACAACAAAGTCAAATGGAAAATTTGAGAAAGGTATTTAGTCAAAATCATATTTTGAGGAAAATCCTCCTTCCAATAATGTAGAGGAATAAAATCATTATGATTCTTGTTACTGAAAAGCAAGGAGAAGATTTGGGAGCAAATCTTCCTAAAATAAGTGAGATAAGATTTGACTTCAATAATATATCTCTCTCCATATTTTGTGGAGATGGAGATCTTAGTTGTTAGGATTGGAATAAAGATAAGATCATATTATATTTCCTAAAATAAGGAGTTGGTTGATGCATGAATTATAAATGCAACCTTCCACACTTAGATATGTAATGCTTTTCTCCAAAGAAATAAAGATGTATTATTTCCTCTCAAATATTCTATAGTTTTGAGATCTCAGAAGTATGATTTAAATCCTCTTCCAAGGAATGAGATAGACACTCATTCCAAGGAATATGGATCTATGTATTTATTTTTATGTTTATTCATTTGTCTTTAATTCATTATGTTGTATTGTTTTTATCTTTGTATTGTGAAAATTCAGTCTATTGTAAACTGCGAGATGTTTCATTCAATTATGTTTTTTTTTAATTCGTAAACTTTATTTATGAAAGTTTAATTTCTTTCATGAAACATTTATTTATGCAAATGTGATTTCCTTTATGCAAGTGTTCCTTTTAATTCATACAACCGTGTTTATTTCATACAAACTTTATTTCGCAAGTGAGCCTTTTGATTTCTCGCAAGTGTGATTATTTTATGCAAGTTTGGTTTGTGTTTAAAGGAGTTACTTTCAAGATTTTATTCTCTTAATGCATATAGCCTTTGGACACTAACCCAGTTGACATTATTAATGGCGAGGATCGATGACCCTCATCGCTAGTATGTGGGTAGTGGAATAGATGAATCACTAGATGGCTAGGAAGAAAAAGCATCGATGTTTGAGAAGTAGATGGGTTGGCTGATGGGTTACTTACGTAAGATGTGGAAGTAGTGGGAAATGAGGAGATTGTTATGGAAGAAGTAGTAGTAGAAGTGGTGAATGAGGCAGTGGCTTAAGAAGAAGCGGTAGCGGTGGTAGATGCCTTAACTAGTATAAGGACATCATTGGGTCGATACAACATGTTGTAAATATTGAATGGTATAGGGTCGATGGAATGGTATATTTTTGCCCTTCATGTTCAAATTTTAAACAAGTGGTGTAAGGTTGAGTGAACACAACCCATGACACAAATCCAAGAGTGGCCAAGTAGCAAATTAAATTAGAATTCCTCCTCTAAAACATAGAATAATTCAAAAATGGCATGGGGGCCCACGTAAATGTAGAGAATGATGGTGCCAAGGGTGGAATTCATGGCATCATTAAAATAAACACAACATAACTAGGTTATTATGCATGTAAATTACAGGGATACACATTTTTTAATACGGATATTAGGAAATGATGTTGATATTGTCACCTAAACTGATCATAATGTGTCAAACACGTATATTATCAATGTAGATGGAAATGAATAGGGCGGGGTTAGGATCATCTAATTAGAGAGGGAAAATATCTTCGTTAGAGAAACTAAGAGTGGAGACTTGATGAATGGTAGTGGGAGTAGAAGATGGAGGTGAAGTGGTGAGAGTGGCCACATGATGAGGAGTGATAATGACAACAATAGGTGTGGGGTCATTAGGTAGAACCTCAATAGATTGTAAGACCTCGATGAGGGCCTGATGATGAGACTCAGAGGTTTGGACAAGGTCATACAAAGACATTTTGAGAGGAGACTAGTGTAATTTTTTAATCATTGTATGATGGGAAACCTCATCAAAAATAGGGTATGCGGGTCCACAGATGGTGACCTTAGGGGCAAGTGTAGATGGAATGTTAGGTAAAGGAGTAGCAGATGAGTTGGTTTTTTTCCTTTCCTTTGTCCTTATGAGCTTGAGTGGCAAATTGAACCATATTGATCTGAGGTGAAGAAGAAGGTGTGTCATGAAAGGTGTAGCGATAGGATGGGAAAAAAATTGTTAAGGAAAAGAGTCCTATGAAAGGAGTATGGCGCACTGGAATTTTGGAGGATTTTTGGCTAGTTCTCTAATGTGGACCATGTTGATCTCAAATGTTGGAGGAGGGTAAAAGGGATGTGGAGGTGGAGATGGAGGTCGTTGAATAGGTATGGGGCAAGGCTATGTGGTGATAGGTGAAGGTGGAATAGGGTCCTCATCTAAAATATCATCATCATCAAAGTTCTCTTTGAGAGGACATAGTTGGAGAAGAATAGTCTTAAGAGCCTTACATTTTTCTACATCATGCCCTAGCACATGATGGTAAGTGAAAATTTTGGTATCATCAAATCGTTCTGGTTTAGGTTTGATTGGGTCGTAAGTTCTAAGAGGTGGAAATGTGATGACAGAGGTTTCCAAAAGGTTAGCTAAGATGTTGGCGTAAGACCCTGCCAATGGATCACAATGTGAAGTGAGTGTGGGTCTAGATGGAAGTTTGGGTGACTTTAGTGGGAGAGGCGTCATTGGAGGTGGAATTGGAGGTTGAGTAAGTTTGACTACCTATTTGGTAGATAGCTTGATTTTGGGTTTTGATTGCACCTTCTTAGGTAAAGGTGTAGCTGGTGAGCTAGTTATTGGAGGTAGTGTAGGTTTAACTATCTCTTTGGAAGGTAGTGGGGTTTTGGGCTTGGGTTACACCTTCTTAGGTAAAGGTGTAGGAGTGTGTGATGTAGAAGGGAAGGATGATGGTGGAAGGGGATGGGTTAGCCAAGGTGATAATGGAGGTGTGGTGAAGACAGTGGTAGGAGATAATGTGGAAAGGACTAGTTGAGGAGAAGGGAATGACATGGGTAATGATGAGGATACAGGAAGTGGTGTAGGTATGGGAGGTAGAAAGGATGTAGGTAACGATGAAGGCATAGGTTGTGTAGGTAATTTTGGTGGAACAGAAGATTGTGACGAGGAGGTGGGATGTTATGTTTTTGATTTACGTTGGGTAGGAGCTTGTTTGACCATGGTTGATGGGTGCAGACCTAGGATAGATGGAAGTGGTGAAGGTGATAGAGGGGAGTGGGTAAAGCTAGTGTATGCGGCCTAAGAGGTTGGGTATTCCTCTTAGGTGGGGAATTTTCTTTGTGAAGGCTTGCAAGGACATGGATAAATATATTTTGACATGAGGATGGATTAGGCTTGATGTGGGCATGACTCCCAATGTGGTAATGGGTCCTGACGCGGAGGAAGATATGGTTGCAGTAGGTTTTCAGGCATAGGAAAAAGTTTTTTTTTAATGGTAATGGTTTAGGTGTGGGTGATGGTGATGAAGAAGGGGTGAATACTATTGGAATGGTGGGGTTGTTTGTCTTAAACACCTTTAGATATATTGTGGAAATGTCGGTAGACAACATCCGTATTTGGGTTGATAAAGGAAGCCAAAGGTGTCCCCAAAGCATGGAATTGTCAACATAATCCAAGCAGTCGACCAAATGTGAGAATGACACCAAAATAGAGGGGGTGATGTTGATTTGGTAGTAATCCTTGTAAAGAATGTTTGTGAGACAGGGAAATGATTGGCTTTAGACTATGTGGGTAGAAGAGATGATAGTAAATCGATAGGGTCTTTAAAATCTAGTGGGGAATTGTCACCAATAGGAAGAGATGTCACTAGTGGGTCCTTTGTGGGTAGAGGAGGAGGTAAATTTGATTGTATAGGCTCTTCCTTTGGTAAATAAGAGAACACATTGGGATCTTCCATGGGGATAATAATGGGTAATGTGAGTTGCTCGACAGATGGCGTGATGAGTGGGATATATTCATATGAAGATAAGGAAGATTCTTCCATGGGTAAGGAAGAAGGTGAGGAGGACTTCTCCATGGGTAGAGAAGTGGATGAAACATGTGCCTCTCGTGGATGGAGGATTTCATGTAAGAATCTCCTCTATAGATGGGATGGGAGGAAATTGAGCGAAAGGAGAAAGTATGATGTTAGAAACGGTATGGACCTCTTGAACATTGGAATCATTAGTTGAGGTTTCACCAGATTGGTTGGATGATGGGGTGTGATTTGGAACAATTTCTTGAAGATGTGGAGGTTTTGGTTAGCTGGTGCATTGGGGTTTTCCAAGAAGATGTCTCCATTATCTAAAAATTCTTGGACCGTGTTTTTGAAAGTTATAAAATTACTATCACTATGGCCTCTAACATGGTGATAATTACAGTAATTGTTCTCATTGTACCATCTAGATACATGACAGGAAGGGTCAAAACTAGTATGTGTTTTGATGGGTGGAAGGGTGATTACTCTAGCCTTTAGAATTTTTTCTAAAACAAAAGAATAAGGTTTTTGAATGGGAGTGTATTTTCGTTGTTCCCGCTTGAACTAGAAATTTTTAATAGGGGAAATATTAGAATAATATTTTGATTGGTTGGATGGATGAGAAGGGCCAGATTTTAAAAACACTGCATTGGTATATCCTTTTTCTTTTGAATAATTATTTTTGGTTTGGATGAAGAAAAAAAATCATTGGTTTTGAAGGGAGCGTTTTTGTTACACATTTGTAACTTCTTCTCCTCAATAGCACAGATTTAAAGTTTTCGGGCCATTGTGAATGCCTCATCGAATGTAAAAAAGTTTTGAATTAGATATTTGGTGAGATGTGTCTAGCACAAGCTCGGGTAAACAAATATATTAACTCGTCTTGAGTTAGATGGAATGTGATTTAGTTAATCAGCCACGCAACCAAGTGACAAAATCTACAATATACTCGTCCTCATATTGGCGTGTCACATACAAGTCATTCATTATGATCTTCTTGACAATGTTGATAGAAAAGTGGTCTAGAAAAGCCTAAGCTACCTGATTAAATGAAAATATGGAGTTCCTAGGTAGAGCACTATACCAATCTAAAGTGAGTCCCATCAAGGACATTGGGAATGTTCGCAAGAGCAAAGCATCATCGTGAGTGATGAGATAAAACACATGTTTAATATACCATAAATGTTGTTGCTGGTATTATTTTCTATTGAATCGATTGAATTTTTGAATTTCCCAATGCGTAGGGCATAGATGAATCAGAATGGAAAAGTGAATAGGCTTGTTGTAGATCTTGTCGTATATGAGAGAGTTACATGAGCTAGAGATAGATGCTTCTAATGTCTACATATTTTCCATCATCATTTTTATAAGATCATTTGTAGGTTGTGATGATGGAGCACCCCCTGTAGTATAAGGGGGAGGTAAGATGGGTATGATGTAGACAACACTTTATTATGTGGCGCATGCAAGTATAGAAATTGTGATGAGGGAATATAGGATGGTATGTACGTCACGAGAAAATACCTAGAATAAGCAATAGATGAAATAGGTGGTTGTTGATGATAGGTGTAGGTAGGTGGTATGGATGTAAATACTCTTGTGGCAATCGGTGGAAGAGATTATGGGATGGAGAGGATAAGGTTTTGGAAGGGAGTGTGGTATTCGACACTAGAGGTGACTGGGATGCAAAAGGTACATGGGAAGCGAATGATGTAGGTATGCCTACACTAAGGGAAGTGGATGATGATATGGTAGACATCATAGGGGCAATGAAAATCACACACACGGTAGTTTTCATAGGTGCAAAAAATACTGATAATGTGGGGTCGTATGAGAAACCACGGGTGATGAGGTAGAAGTGGGTAATGATGTACTAGTAGTGGCTGATGCGGAAGTGGGGGAAATGTGGGGAGGAACAAATATAGGCATGTCATATATAAGTTTTCTAGATGAGTCATGGGTGGATGAGTGAGAGAGGTAATACTGCAGTGCGGCGGGGTTTTGATCAAGGAGTCTTGCAAACTCCTTGTCACCGGTATGTATGGTAATAGGTTGGTTGGGGTCCATAGGTGATGAAATGGAAGGTGGTGATGGGCTAGGTGGGAGTAGCTAGCGGCTAGCATGGAACATGAGAGTATTGGCTTGTCTACAAGTCAAAACCATGTGACTGATAGTAGAACTGTAATCTGAGCTTTATTGATGATACAGAAACATAAAAATATGGAACAAAATGGATCTAAAGGTGGAATTTGGTCATTGTTTTGATTGAAAAAACAAAACACAGAGACCAACACTTGGTTAGGAAAGTAATGCCGGTATAGGAGGGTATCAGATTCTAGTCGATGAACCGATGTCGGTTACTATGGAAAATTGAAAGATTTGAAAAATGTTAATTTAAATTTTCACGGCTAAAAGAAACCCATTTGAAGCCAAATCTTTGTTGAGAGAGAGGGGACTTAACCAAATTATAAAGAGAACTGAATAGCTCATAGATGCTACCAAGTGTCAAGTAGGAGCAACTTCAGAAGTCAAAAAGGAGGTGAAAGTCTCAAAATCCCATGGGACTGACACGTAGAGCCAACAAAGGAGTAGGACAGTGAGCCCGTGAATGGTGCCAAGTGTCCACCCAACACTTTCCTAGGAGCCTTAAAGAAATCAAAGTCTAGAGGATGCGCGAACCTTCCACGTGGATCTCACAACAAATGGACTCCATCTTCAAAGCAGGCCATAAAAGATGACAAGCCAATCATCACGTATAAGTGATTTTGGGTCTGATCTATAAGATTTAATGCTCAAGGAATTTTTCAAAATATTGGAGGCAAAGGGTCATTTCATTACAAAATACATGTCATTTGAATCAAGGGGCCAAGAACCAATGCATAAAGGGTCAAAATATCTGGTCATGTAATAAATAGCCAAAAGATTTTCTTCTCAAAAGGTGAGTCCATCTCAAGGGAGTCGATTACAAGATAATTAAGATGCATTAAATGGGCATGGTTCTCACTTTTCCAAAGGGGTCAAATTGTGAGAAAGATTTGAGGAAATCTATTTCTGTCACTTCATATCATTTATCATAATTAAGGGGCAGATGGGAAGGAGTTTGAAATTTTTTTCTTACCTCCTCCTCACCCTATAAATTGTAATCAAAGTTCAAAGGAAGATATACTTTTAGAGGATAATTTTAGTTAGGTGTCAGGAGTCTTAATATTTTCCTCTCTATCACCAAGCTTCTCTTTTGTTAGGAAAAGGAGATCTTGAAACTCCAGCCTTCTACCTGGGATTTGTAACGAAAATCTTGCCTCTCTTCTATATGTAATATTGTGCACAACCATTGGAGTAATATATATGTTTTGTGGTGTTTCTGGTTCATCATTCACATATCTTTATTGTCTTTAATCACCTTTATTTTCATTTAGAAATTGTGCATCTTTGGATTTTGTTGCAATCTTTGGTGTTGTGCTTAAGTAGTTTGAGATGATTGTGTATTTGGTTGGCTTCTTGGCGTATTATTTTTGGTGCATTGCCTTAGTTTTTTTATGTTTTTTTCTTTCCAATTTCTCTCGACCCTATCTCCCCTTGCAAAGAAGATCCAGCTTCTTTAAAATCTGGAGGTCTCCTTAGGATGCATGTCCCACCAACCTAAGGATTCCCATGAATCAAAGGATCTATCTACCAAGGATGTCCGTCAACATTTTTCCCGGCATGCTCGGTGTGAGGAATCAAAGTGATAATTTCTTATGGCATCGGTTTGGTTGATTCTTGAAAAGGTTCAAGATTCAATGAAGATAATTATAGAGTACATCCAACAACTCTACAAGGTCGACCAAATCATTACAAAAGGTCACAAAGCTCCCTCTCATCCATTTTCATTCATAGTTATTTCCACACCTTCCGTTTCTCTTCAACCTATGAGATCATGCAATCATGAATTTATTATCACCAAGGGATCATCCTAGTGTTCATCTCCAAACCACAATTTCTACACTACCACCATCTTTGAGCAGTTATACCTCTCACACCAATAAGCAATGGATTTAAATCCAAAAGAAGAGGGGCATATTGTGGGAAGTGATACACACTCACAAAGTTTGTGTCACCACTAGGTAAAAGAAGGTTGTAAAGGTTTCCTTTGTTTTTCCTCCCCACAAATCAGATCCCCTGAAAATATTTGTATCAATGGCTTTCATTCTACAAAATGAAGCCACACATGATGGAGAATTTGTAGATTCAAAAACCATCACATCAAAGCATAAAGCTTTGACAGAGGAGGAAGAAGATAAGCTCGAGTGCTTATCAGATTTGGGGATGTATCGATGAGGAAGGGCTTGTAAAAATAACACTCTTTGCCACTTCATCGACTCTGCAAAAAAGGTAGCCTTCGCTCATAAAAGATCCCCTTGGACTAATCCTAGGACTCTAGAAGAAAGAATTATTGAGATCTTTTTTCTTTCAATCGAAGATCCTAGATTTACCTAAGTGAAGCTGCTAAAAAGGGAGAGCGGAAAGAAGATGAACAAGATGAAACCCTTCAAAGAGATCTGCAAGGGAGCCTCGATCCAAAAGATACAAGCCAGAACGATGGATGTAAGTAGAAGGTAGGACCAAGCCCTACCTTAGGCTGTATCTCATCAAACAAGATGCCAACACTAGTCATGTTCATTTCAGAACATGAGGATGATCTTCAAGACCCTGAGGGTCAATTGCAACACCTCCAACCAAAAGAGGAACAAGAGGAGGTGTTCATACTATTCACTAATACCATGGGTATCAGAGTGAAGGTTAATTTTTCACTCTTACTATAGGCCATATCAATAGCCAAATTGATTTCATGGCCACATTTTATAAGGAAGGGAAGCTATTTTTCCTTTCATGTTTCAGTTTTGTTTAGCATGCATTAATCCAGTTAGACTAGGAGTAGGAGTATATTTTATTTTAGTAGAATAAGTGCTTAGGCATACACTACATATCTCATTTGAGACATGTATGTTTTGTCTTTTGTATAGGCCCGTGCTTATATTACTCTATTAGGAAGGTACCATATCTGATGAAGACTCGGCTTGATTAAGAATTAACAAAGTAAAGTTGAGGTGGTTGCAAACTTCACTCCAAGAAAATGTAGAGAAACTAAAATCAGCCAAAGGTTTCCATTGGCCACCCTTTTCAATTTTCTACTCTCGAAAAAATAAAATCTTACTGAGTTTCATTATGAGAGTGGGAAGGAGATAGAGTCAGGTGAAAATCATGAATACTCCACAAAAAGCTTAAAGGACCACAAGATCTGATTTGGAGTAGCTTCAAACACAATACCAAACCAATTTGATAGCGAGAAGATTGTGGGTTCTTTTCATTTAGTAGGCTAAATGGTCCTAGTGATTTTCCAAATCATTATTTTAAATTTTCACAGCTAAAATAAACCCATTTGAAACCAAATCTTTGCTTTGAGAGAGAGGGCAATTAACCAAATTATAAATATAACCAAACGGCTTGTAGATGCTGCTAAGTGTCAAGCAAGTGTAACTTAAGAAATCAAAAATGGGGTGAAGTCTCAAACTCCCATGAGAATGACATGTAGAGGAAACAAATGAGTAAGATAGTGATCCTGCAGATGATGCCAAGTGTCCACCCATAACTTTCCTAGGAGCCTTTAAGAAAGAAGATTCTAGAGGATGCGTAAACCTTCCATGTGAATCTCACAACAAATGGACCTCATCTTCAAAGTAGGCCATAAAAGATGAGAAGCCAACTGTCATGTATAAGTGATTTTGGGTTTGATCTGTAAGATTTAATGCTTAAGGAATGTTTCAAAATATTAGAGGCAAAGGATCATTTCATTACAAAATACACGCCATTTGAATCAAAGGGCCAGGAACCAATGCATAAAGGGTAAAAATATTTGGTCATGTAATAAATAGCCAAAATACCTTCTCAAAAGGTGAGACCATCTCAAGGGAGTCGGTTGTAGGATAATTAAAATGCATTAAATGGGCACGGTTCTCACTTTTTCGAAGGGGTCAAACCGTGAGAAATATTTGAGGAAATTTGTTTATGTCACTTTATATCATTTATCATAATTAAGGGGCAGATGGGAAGGAGTTTGAAATTTTTTCCTTACCTCCTTCTCACCCTATAAATTGTAATCAAAGTTTAAAGGAAGATATAATTTTAGAGGATAATTTTAGTTAGGTTCCAGGAGTCTTAATATTTTCCTCTCTATCGCCAAGATTCTCTTTTGTTAGGAAAAGGATATCTTGAAACTCCATCCTTCTTCTTGGGCTTTGTAACAAAAATCTTTCCTCTCTTCTATATGTAATATTGTGCACAACCATTGGAGTAATATATATGCTTTGTGGTGTTTCCGGTTCATCATTCGCATATCTTTATTGTCTCTAATCGCCTTTATTTTCATTTAGAAATTATGCATCTTTGGGTGTTGTTGCAATATTTGGTGTTGTTCTTAAGTAGTTTAATATGATTGTGTATTCATTGGCTTCCGGCGTATTATTTTTGGTGCATCGCCTTAGTTTGTTTTATGTTTTTTTCTTTCTAGTTTCTCTAACCCCTATCTCCCCCTGTAGAGAAGAGCCAAATTCTTTAAAATATGGAGGTATCCTTAGGATACACGTCCCACTAACTTAAGGATTCCCTTGACTTTGATGGATTTATCTACTAAGGATGTCTCATCAACAAAAAAATGGCTATAAATGGTGAATATCATGTGAAACTAGGTTCTGAAGGTGATATCAAAGACCCAGAAATGTAGTGGAGTGATAGAGGAAGTCACAACAAGTGATGGAAGTGATTTGAACATTGTTTTAGTTAAGTGACCAAAATAGAAAGGAACCGACAATGGTCAGTAAACCGATGGTGGTATGATGAATTAAGAAATGGCGGTCGTTAGACCGATATAGATACCTTGTGAATGAATAATAGATTAAAATATGGAGATGAAAAGGTATGAATGAGATGGATCTAAACTCTATAGGTGATAACAGAACACGAAAATATGATAAGGTGATAGAACAAGTCACATAAAGAACAGAAATGTAGATTGAATGTTATTTTGGCAAAAATAACCAAAAAAGCACAAAACCAATGGCGGTTAGTCAACCGATGATGGTGTGATGATGTAAATGATGGAACTCATTGGATATATAGTAGTTATTGTGAAATCTGTGAAGAGATGGAAAAAGTGAATTTTGGTGATTTAGATCAAATAAAAGGCTAACCCAAAATTTTGAGTATAACAATGATAGATCCTAACACACTCGAAATAGTTGGAATACACCAACTATGATTGTGGAGTGTGTAGGGAGAGAAAAATGGAGAAATACGAACTCACACCTCAAAACACAAATCAAGAAAAAGCTAACAAACATGAAATCCTATGTTGTAGATTTTATGTTGTGGCTTATGCCATTTAGGACTAACTTGTGAATAGAATAGAATTTTTGGTTAATGAAGGTGCCCTATGGAAACTGACAACTATGGCTAGTTTCAGGTAAATTTTGGCTTGGGTTCCCAATATATACTTCATAGTACATGAGCCCTTAATTTGATATGATGCATGTTTAGAACACCAACTGGCTCCACAGCCTAATTTGATTATTAGTCGTTAACGGTAAATACCGGGAGGAAAAAAATTTAAGTAGTGAGTTGTTTGTTTCATTGATTTGGTTTGGGAGTGTGTGCACAAAGTGAACTATGATTCAATTTTTCAACCATCAGCTGGTCATGACTTCCAACATATAGGTTTCCCACAATTTAAATGAGCTAAAATGCAGTAGGAAGAAATGAGATGCAAATATTTTAAACCCAAATCCACAATGAAATTTGATGAGAGAAATGATGAATAGAAAGATTATTTCTTTCACTAATGCAATATAGAATAAAAATAAGCATTCTTTTTAGTCAAAATACAAGTTTCACTGAGACAAGTAGAAGAGGAAGAATGTTCCAAGGGAGAAAGTTTAATGTGAACTCTTTCAAAAGGAAATAGACACACAATGATTCCCTAAGAATGAATAATGCAAAAGAACCCAAATGGGGTCCCATCAGGGTGTGCGAAAATGTTTCACCAATAAATTTTTATGCTTTCTAGGATGAAATAGATAGAAGGTAAATGGTTAAGGAGGAATACCTATGAAGCGAAGGTGGAAGGTAGAATGTGCACGTTGTTGATGTTATCCAAGCTAATCATAGAGAAATCCTTTTTATTTGGGAAGGACTACCTATAAATGCAAAGAAAGACCACAAGAAGAGTATTAAATAGTATATGACAATGGACCGCCTAGCATATGCTAGATCCAAGAAGTGTGGTGCTTCCTAGAGAGGTTTTCAATCCACTATTTAATAAAAATTTAATGTAAATAAGAAACTGAAATAAATAGGTCCTATTTTGATGTAATTATTTAGGCTTCTCATACACACAATAAACTAGGTTCAATAATAAATAAAAATACAACACTAAATCTAATTAGAACCCGTGTTTTTTTCGTGGTCAAGTAGGTCTCGCGAGGTATAGTAAGGGTCCTGGGGCTGATTGGTTGAGGTATGGGTTGGTTTTGGGTGAGTGGTAATCTTGTTGGTCTCGAGAATATAAAAATGACATAGAGAATGATATCATTTGGATGACCGATGCCGATATGGGGATGAAACCAATAACGATCAAAGAACTAGCATTGGTAGGGGCAATAGGTAGTAAACTATTAAAAATAGGTTATAGGGTTCTCTTTGCTTATATAGAGAGTGAGGGTAGTGTGGTTTGGGTCGTAATGTGGCTAAGAAGACTCAAGAATACTAAGGAGGTTAAGAAGGTTGAAAGGGATTGGAGTGGTTGAATAGTGTGTTGGTAGGAAGAAGGTGATATACAGGTAACAGAAGAAACAAAATATTGAAAGAAGAAAGATATCTACAATGGAATAAGCATAAATGATTAAAATCACAGTACTTACTTGGTATTTTGTAGATCCTATGAGTGGAGATGGTTGATGGTTGATCGAAGAAGAGGTGCTTGAGTCTAGTGCCACGGAAGTACAACCTCCTCGTGCTCCTGTGAGTATTCCAATTCTTTGGAAGGAGAACCGGTTACTTGTCTCGCACTATGGTTGTGTGTGTTTGTTGTATGAATGTAAGAAATCTTCAAGATTTGAGCTTCAATGTAATAAGGCTCCAATAACTAAGTACCAACCCGGTGAAGGGTTTTGAAATTGTATATAAAGAAACGATGACAGATTAGGGAATCGACACCACCAAGGGGAAAACTCGATGTCGCTTAGGGAGAATTAGTCCAAGTTACCAAAAATAGCCTGATCTTTACTATGTTTGGTGTGATCTTGATTGCTAATCCGGGTCTCAAGTGAAGGTTTGCACTTAGATAAGTGGGAGTGTTGTTGGAGAAGGAATAGGACTTTAATTTTAGGGTTTGAAAGAGTCCCTGTTAGTTAAGATAAGTAGAGACTCAGTCTTAGTTAATTAAAAGGCTATAAATAAGTCCATGATGAGGTGTCTAGGCGATGTGGCTAGGTGAGGTGTAAATTAACTTAATTAAAGTAATAAAATTAATTAATAATGTGAGGATGAACATTAATTCAATTATAAGTAATTAAATTAATATGAATTCAGTTAAGGGGTCATGGTTAGGTGAATACTTTACGTTAATTAATTGAAGACAACTAAGGGGAGTGTGACCCAAATTTGGTGTCTACAATAGCATCGGAAGAATTAGTAAAAAAATAGAGGCATCACCCTCAAAAAATTATGTGGGATTTTATATAGTGTGATGAAATTCATTCTTAAGAAAGAAAGAAGGATGATCCTCATATGCCTCTAATTATTCTAGAATGGGTTCTCTAGTATTGAATATCATGTGAATATTCACATGGTGACATGACTAAGTCCAACGATGTGTCATAATGGAGAATCTAATTAAATAGAGGATATTCAATTAATCCAAATATAAACTCTTGTTAGTGATTCTTGTTATAGTGGATTTATTTATTATTATAAGATTAGGTGTGATAAGTGGTTGTTTGGAATATTTTGTACATTCTTTATATTGATTCTTAGTGGAAAGTTATTGAGAAATATTTAATGCTTCTATCAAGAGTATATTTTTCTTCATTAATTGGATTGAAATTTTATTGTCACAAATTTTCATTATACATATCAAATTATTAATTTTCATTTTCATAGTAATCAACATCAAATTCATCTCGGTTGTCAAAATTTACCAATAGTACCCATTTGTGATTTATATTGTTCCATTTGTATTGTTTCCTTGGCACACTTTTCTTGTTCTTATTGTATTACTTCTTTCATCATTTTCACAATATAGGATGTAATTATTTTATTGAGATTGTTTGTTATAAAGGATGTATTGTTTTCAATAGACACTAAAATATGCATGTAGTTCCAATACATTATGTATGATTCCTAAGAAATAAAACTATACATTGATAAAACTTTTTACTTTAAATTTGAAAATGTTTTATCTTTCCATACTTTTTTACTTCGTTTTTAAATAATTATACCTTTACTTTTGGACATCACACAATTCTTTACTCAATTTGAACATTTCCTAAATTATCTTTTTGAGATTTTCAATTAGAAGTACCCAATAAGGGACAAAAGCGGTTGATGTTGGTGTCCCCTTGTGGTCGCTCTTATCCATTCACTTGTGTTCTTATATTTTAAAATGGCACACCACATTTTATCTTTTCTAAAACTTGTATTGATTACTTTAGGTAAAATTTTAAGGTTGTTAATGTCAAAAATCAAGCAAATGAATCATACGCGCACACACACACACACACACACACACACACACACATGCACGCTTGTGTGTGTGTTAGTGAGTGTGTGTGTGTGTGTATAAACAATAAGAAACAAGGAACTAAACAAGTTACTACTAAGGACCTATCCAACGACTAAGGAAACTATTCTTGGGTAAAGGATTGCATTTTGACATAAGGGGAAAATTTTGAATTCAATAACACATATTATCTTGGGAACAAAGTAGTTGTAGTACGTTATCTTTGTGTAACTTACACAAGGGAAACCTAGTTTCAAGGGACATGATTTCTATCACACACATGCCAAAACTATATTGATTCTAAAATCAATGAAAATCACATTGGGGTGACCTCCAATATCATTCTAACTCAAGCATTTAAATATTTTATTTATTATAATGTGTGCTTGAATCTTGTGTAGGTAGTTAGAATTTTGTTTTGTAGGTACAAGTGCAAATGGAGAACCATACGGTGAAGTAGATCGACATAGAGTGAAGTGAAGAAAAATTATTACATATTGAAGGTACCAAACCCACATCTATCACCAAGATACTAGCACACAATTGAGACACTAGCACCGGGAGATATTGTCCTCTTCTAGATGGTACTACCCATCATAACTCTCAAATCACTATTTTCTAGATGAAGCATGCATAATTTAGACTAAGCTTGTTCCAACATCACTCCATCCCAAATCCAGTCCAAACAATAAGATATTAGCTAAGTCACTCTTATCTTCTCATTGTTTGCACGTGTTCATCATTGTATGTTTGTATATTGCATGTCTCTAATATATTTGATTTACTCAAGTCCTTTTATTAAGATTTATTTTTTTAATCACTTTCATATCTAAATTTGTGTCGTTTAGTATTGCATTATGCCCATTTGACATAGATGTACTAACTTTGGGTACCCATTCATATTTTTGGACTTGAGATGACTTAATAGGATGTCTATAATATTGTGTATCAAATAAAATAACACCCGTGTGCTCAAGTTTTTGTATCCTCTTGTGTAAATAATAATAATCATTGTCATGATGCCCATTAATCACATGTTCATTTTAGAATGTTTACTTTTTATCTTTTCAATCCTATGAATGGGATAAGTATAATTAGGTAGTAGATTGATTAATTTATTATTGAGCATTGTATATAGAATATCATGTTATCGAGCATTCTTGTCAAACCAAAGAGATGCTTTCTAGTGTGTTGGTCATAGAAATAACTAAGTGTTGAGTTATGTGTGAAGGGTTATGCATAGGAAGACATGTGAATGGTATAAATAGATGCATACAAGTTTTAAGGACTGCATTGGAAGGAAAGTAAGATAGAGTAGTGTGTGGAAGTGCGTGCACCACATAATGACAGTCAACATGTAAGGTTTTGTGCATGCATGTGGAGTATTAGAATTAGCCATTTTTAAGCATTGGCTAAGAATAGATAAAAGTAGGATAACGTGAGGTATACAAAAAGGATAAAAAATAGGATAAGGCACATGCAAATGAAATCAAAAGTCATTCTTGGAGGTATTATAATTATAGGAATTATATCATGGTTAAAGAAATCTGTTTATAGCTTGAAATATTGTAAATTAGAGTTAGAAAAGCATGAAGGATAAGAATAACATGCCTATTATTAGGAAATGTGTATGTAGGAAGTGAAGGGAAATTCCCCACCGTGTACACATGCGTGCATGTGTGTGCGTGTGTGTGTGTGTGTGTGTGTGTGTGTGATGTGTCATTATAATTACTAGTTATTCTGAGTTAATAAAGTGTTGAGTAGTTTTGAGTACTGATTATGTAGCTCCTAGAGTCTATATGAGTATTATGTGAGAATACATGGACCAATTCCTTGTTGTAAATAGTAAGGTTGCAATTAACTTCTTTTTATGTAATGAATTATGGTTGTAATGGATAATTTTGGTTGGGTAACTAAGGTGACTACATTTGAGTATGGTATTTTGGTAATTTAAGTACTATTGGTTATTTTATATGTGTTAGATATTTGATATGTTATGATGTGTATTCTTTTATGAATGGTTATAATTATGAATATGCATTTCTAGCCATCCAAATAAGAAAACAAAAGAGGGACCTAGAGGTTGCACGCACTTTAGGTGAGCTTCTAGACTTGTCTAGATGAAGTGCCAAATGCGCCTAGCTAAGTATTGGGAAATAAAAGACTACATTTTGGTTCTGTTTCCGGTACCTTTTTTCAATATGTTTACCAAGATTTTTCATGCACATGGCATTTTGGTTATCTTTGGAGAACATTGAGATCTTGGTATATGATGGCCAGGACATGTTTTCTCAGAGGTATAACACTAGACCTAATTTTAATGCACACAAGTGGGTGGAAGAAAACCTCTATGATTTTATGCACGACACATTCTTCATATTCTTCCCAGTAGAATTGTATGATTGGTTGGTAGCGTATGCACAGAATAAGGGTGTTTGTTTTGGAAGAAAGTAATTGTGGAATCAAGAAAACTATCAAGCACTCATTGATTTGGATGAACCTTGGAAAAAGGATATAGATCACTAGTGGTAAGGTGTGATATGTAATTATACCTTAGAGTACATGATTTTGACATATTATTTCCTTGAGGAAGTAGATTTTTGGTTCTTGTGCAATCCTAGGATCGTATATATATGCGCTACCTTTAGCAACAAAGATCTTGATGATTGAAATTTGAATGGAGAACTTACCAATGGTAGGCTAAAACCCCACCACACACATGGGAAGGAAGTAGGTGTGGTAAGGATGGTAGCAGCCTAAGAAGAGGAAATAAAAGTGGAGGAGAGATGGATCATGTATAATGATGTGTGATACAGGGAAGATGAGGAGGCACAGAGGTTGAGAAGAATGATGACTGGAAGAAGTGATGAGAACCTTGTAGAAGGTGAGGGACCACATGATCATTTCTTCTCTATATTTAGAAAGTGCAGTAGGAGACCCTCTTCAACATTTGGTGAGAGTGATTCCAAGTAGAGAATGAGAACCATTGGCATGCATCTGACCCTACCTAGACACCTAGCCCTCACGCAAGGTGCTTGGAATACTGAAATTTGTTGTAGAATATAATCATAGTGAAGATGAGAAAGAAGGTAATTAGGTATCACCATGTTGGGTAGGAGATACAAGTAGGCACATATTTTTATCATCTCAATAATCATAATAGATTAAGGAACCACATATGACAAAGTGTAAAAAGTGCTCGTGTTTGGAAAAAGTTTGTACGAATCTAATTTGGTAGGTGCATAGTCGGGATAGAGCGTTGAACGCTACCAGTTGGGAGTAGTACTCTTAGTAGTGTTATAGGACAAATGATTTTTTGTAGTTTAGCAAGACCACGGTGACAAAAGGTATTTCCTCAACAATCCCCCATGTCACAACGGGAAGCCTGTGAGATTCAGGGAAAATCACCACGATGAGTTAATCCTGGTGGAGGATTAAGTTCAAGATCTGGCCCCACTCTAGAAAAAGGTCCATATTAGCTATAGAAACAACCTCAAAACCACACTTGCAAACACCTCAGATCTTCTTTGAGATGTCTCTTCACTTACTAGAGTATAGGGGTGTGGAAGATGTAGTTGAACATGTGCATAAGTGTGAGTTATTATGGAGAGATAAGGGAATAACAACTCCTGATAGGAAGGAAAGTCAATTTTCCACCACACTTCAAGGGTGGACTCACAATTGGTATAGAAAATATGATCCACATCATAATATAGTGGACTATGATGCATTGCACACTACCTTTTTAGCTAAGTTTCATATCCTTGAGTTTGTGCAGTAGAGTATTAGCACGCTCAAGGATATCAAAAATATTTTTTCTAAAAGTGTAAGGGATTATGATACACACTTTAAAACCTTATTTTCCAAGCTATTATATGATATGCATCAAATCCATCACGCATAGTTGTTTTTGGCGGCTTTTTTCTCCTTTTCGAAGAGTCATTCATTGATCCACATGAAGCCTTAGAGGAAGCTCTACATGTTGAAGTGGTTAGAAGTGTTGATATAGGGTGAGTCCTTTCCTTTGGGCTTAGATTACAGCAATGGCCTCTCATCCGGAAAATCTCTCTGTTAATTCAGCTCATGAGACATGTAATGGCTTATGGTTTATTGATTGCAAGGTTGAGATACATACAAAGGATGGTTTCTCAAGCATGATTGTGTGCGTGTTGTTTACGTATTGTTAGATTCGTCATAAAAAATCATGATGTCCATAATTATCCCCTCTTACATCGTGTGACACGAGAATAACGTATCTATATATTGTAAGATTTTTATGTGCATACCCATGGCGCTATTTACTTCTATTATATCGATCATATTAATGAGGTGTGTGAGACCGGATTGCAACAAACCACTATGGCTAATAGTTCTCGTGTGTAAGAAGTGAAGGAAAATAAAAGGTACAAAAATGAAAATGGAGGTTTCAGAGGTGGATTTAGAAGTAGAGGACGTGGTGGTAGAGGAAGGTTTGCAAATAGTACATGTTATACTTGGAGATCACTGATCATTATCAACATGAGTGTCCTAAGAACAAATTTTACGCTTATTGTGGAAGGAACACAAGGTTGAGGAATATCTAGACCTTTATTCCCATATGTGTAAGAATAACAAGAGGGAAAAAGGCATGGATATGATTAAGGTGGAGTGTGTGAAGTATGAAAAGTGGGCACCTAAGAAGATGGTTGAGCATGAACTTCAACCGGTATTAGTAACTATGTGTACTTGAAGCAACGCATGTATGAACATATTAAAGAAAAACCCTAATCGGAGAGAGGAAGTTGTACATGCTAAATATTTGGATGCATCTCAGCAGAAGGAAGTGTATCAAGAAACTATGGGAGTCATGAGAGAGCTACAAGGAGAGATCCAACATATAAAATAAAAATCATGTGAGAGGGAATGTGCAAAGAATAATGAGCCACCGCAAAAGGATATTGATGATTGGAAAGAAGTATACAGGATGTTGCGATAAGAGAACATCATTCCTTTACTAGGAGAATGGTTGTGGAAAAATTATTGCATGTAGGGATTGAAGAAGAGCATCATATCCTTCATGAAAATTTACCACCATAAAACCATGAGTCTGATAAAGAGATCACACTGAATGCAACATAGATGGTTGGTTGGTGAGTAACATTCTCATTAATACAGTGCAGAATTCAATGTTTTGACATTGGATGTTTGGAACCAGATGGGAAGGCCACCATTACATCCATCTTCTAATGTTTTGTAAATGAAAAAAAACAAGGGTCTGTCATCACCAATCTGGCACTATGATAATTCTTTACCAGGAACTCCTCGTGTTATGATTATTTACTAATGCACATCTTTTAGTTTGGTGATGGAATATGGAAACACAAAAAAACATAACACAAGAATACCATAGACTATGATAAGAAGGAATGATGATAAATCTGAAATATAAGTGTAAATTATAATATCAACATGAAATTGTTACAATCTCACCCATGAGGTACTTCAAGTGTTATTGACTTCACTTGCCTTCCAACAATAACTATGGGAGAAACTTCACAATTACACCTCTTAATGGCTTCTTTAACACACCTTCAAAATGATGTCTTACTTTACACACTTACTCATACAATATTTCTTACTACTTCCTTCAATGCTAAATGAGGGGGTGGCCTCTCTATTTATATAACTTTCGGGGTTATCCATCTTATCGCTAAGATAGGATAAGAAATCTACTCTAATGAATCATATTCCATACCTTAACTCTTATCTGTACATGTAAGCTTATCTTTTAAGATAAGATAAACCTTATCATTTCACATGGGTTCCACATTTTTAGACTTTTTACAAATAAAATACACAAAATATTTATGACCTCACTCCTTGTCCTTATTACCAATATAATATTTCTAATTCCTAATCATGTAGACCCTACTTCTCTAATTACCCTAACTTTGACATTTTCATATTACGAACCACTTACGAAAAATATTTACTTTTTACCACAAAATTCCCTCGTACTTTTGACTATTACCGTACTATACATTATTGGTGGTGTTATACTTGGTAGTGCCATTATCTTCTATCGATGCTACTACTAATTATACTTAACAACATCCTATTCCTAATACACACATTAATGAAATAGAAATTACAGAGGAAAATTTTAGTGTCGACATCTCATGCCCATTGGGATGCTAAAGGATGCTTCAATCACTATCTAAGGAGATAAATTTACAAGTGTTTTTAAATTTTTAGAGCTTGATGAGGCAATAGATTTCCTTGCATTACTTGGACATCCTTAGTGTTATGCTAATAATGTTGACTTGCATTTCAATAAGAGATATATTAGTTTTGATAACAAAGATAACTGATTTGTAATACCCTTGGATGATGTGAAGGTTATGCCTTATAAAAATCATGTTAATGAGGAGGATCTTAACATAATATATGCACATACAAAGTAAAGTGCGACCCAAAAATTTAGAACCATCAAAAGAAGGTGTACTTCATTAGGAATATGCACAATCTATCAGTGATACTACCAGTATTTCTTATGATAATTGGGCCCATGGAACTTATGATATGGTAAGTCATGAGGTCAAGGGGATAGTTACCAAAATGATTAGGTCACATATGATTAGGCACTTGGGAAAGTTTATTTTTCCAAGGTATACTGGAGAAGAGAGACTTGACTCTTTCTTGCACACAATGGAAGACCAAAGGGAAAAATGAGGGAGATAGATGGAACATGATGGTCTACACATTGTGTGGGATAGTAGGGCGATGGTGTGTGACACATAGATATAATCTATTGGGCTAGCACAAGGTCATATTAGCCTTTTTGAAAAGGTTCACTTAGAGTAATATTCCTTCACTTGTACATGACTATGATGGCAAGACCCCGCTTTGGTGCATATCCACAATTTTGAAAGACATTGGGCACAAGGACAAGAAGTTATACCACCATCTCTCTAAGTGCACAAGTTTTAATCTACTTTACATGTATGTGTGCATGCTTGGTATATGCATATCAGGTTTAAGTAAGAAATTACAAGTTGGTGTGACATGACGAAAGGTATTGTTCATACGTTTGATTATTTTTCTACTAATCCTCCCATTCATGAGACCTTGTAGATTATAAACCGCATCAAGTTGGGAAATACCACAAAGGCATAGAACTTATGATTTAGCTACTAGAGAGCATGATATTGAGGTGAAAGAGGATGCGATAAAGACATATGAAACATTATTGGGGAGTGCATGAAAAGTGAAATAAAAGGGGACGATGGTCTATCTCATTGACGATGAGAAAGTCAAAGATATAGATATAAATAACTATAAGGGTATGAACAAAGTGTTATATTTTGTAGATGATTAGGCGTGTGCATACAACATACCCTTTAATACTAATAATTTTAATATTGAACGAGGATGCACCTAGAGAGGTGATTATTGGAAATTATTGGTCATAATCTAAAGTTTTGAAGATTAATGAGTTGTTGTGTGACTTACAAGATTTATTCCCAAGGGGTTATCATGAATTGAAAGGTGTACATCCATAAATCAAACTTAAATATGGTGTGTGTTTGGTTTGGAAGATGCCTTATAGGATGAATCTAAACTTGCATGTGAAATTAAAAGCGGATATTGACATGATGCTCAAATCATACATTATTGATCCTATTGACGAATCTAAATGTATCAACCCCATGGTGATAAGTATCAAGATGGATGGTCGGATAATAATATTTTTTACTACATGGTACTTAATGCTTCATGTTTCATAGATCCTTTTCATACATCATTCATAGAAGATATCCTTTAAGGTGTTACATGGCATGAAATCCATTCATTCAAAAATGGATTCTATGGGTACCATCAGTGTGCATTGCATGTAAAAATTAGGAGAAGACCACCTATGCAATTGAATGAAAAATTTTACATATACCGTCTCCAATGGTATTATTGTGCATAGTTGTTCAAGAATTCCAAGACTTCATTCATAAGTTTTTGTAGGTATACTTAGACAATTGGACTGCTTTATGGGCTAGTGAAAGATAATTTTGATAACTTTGAGATTTTTGTTTGAGATGTGTATAAAACTTAGCATCTATTTAAACATCAATAAGTCTATTTTTCACCACCCCCTTTAGCACATTACTTGGAGATATTGTTTTCAAATAAGGATTGTTGGTCGATCTAGCTAATATTGTAGTGATTTTAGGGCTAGAAGAACCAACAAATCAGAGTGAAGTGAACAATTTCTTGGGGCACACTTGGATATTATAGGAAATTATTTAAGAGATATGATAAGATCATCATTCCATCGAATAATTTCTCATGGAAAAAGGAAATTTTTATTAGGGTGGCACACAACAACAAGCTTTTGAGACCTTGAAGGATAAAATGACAACCATGCCTATCCTACATTTCCTTTATTAGAAAAATCCTTTCCATGTACATGTAGATTCATATGGCATGGTCATTGGAGTGGTATTGTGTAACCAAAAAAGGAAATTTGGATTATCTAATTTTTTTGTAAGTAGGAAATCAACACTAGCCGAGTAGAACTATACAATAGAGTGTGAAGCATTATCAATGATCTACGTGCTTTAAAAGTTAAGACAATACTTATTAGACACACAATTTATATTTATGTAGATCACATGGTATTGAATTACTTGGTAAATAATCTAGTCTTATAGGGGTGTATTTGTTAATGGATATTTTTTTAAGGAGTTTGATTTTATGGTTATAGTAAACCCCGTAAGAGAAAATTGGGACCTAATCACTTATCAAGAATCAATTCTAGAGAGAATGAAAAAATCATAGAGGAAACTATACTAGATTCTCAATTATTTATATTGAACCTTGTGCCTGATGATTTAGAAGACATTGGAGTGTTTTTTCTCACCGGACTTGCGTCATAAGGAATGAAGACTATGGAAAAGAAATAGCTTTCTATTCGTAGAGCACCCTATCAATTCATTACATGAGAGATTTGTAAAATGGTTAGAGATGAAGTCCTATGTAGATGTATGTTATAACATGAGCGCAAATATATTATGGGGAATATCATAGAGGAATAGTTGCGTAGACACTATGTAGGTGAATCCACTACGTGTAAGATCTTGTTAGCAGGTCTATGGTGGGAAACATTATACAAGGATACTACAACATTAGTCAAGACCTGTGATCATTATTAGAGGATAGGAAATCCTAGAAGTAGGTATGAGATGCCATTAAGGCCTATATAAATCATGAAACCATTTGGTAAGTGGTAAATTGATTTATTATGACCTATTACACCACCAACGCACAGGAAAGGGGCATGCTATATCATCACATGTACTGACTACTCAAAAGGTGGGAGGAGGTCACACCTATAAAAAGATTTCCCTGTCACTACCACAACTAAATTCTTATAGGAAAATATCATAAGCAGGTATGGATTCCCATTGATCCTTAAGAGTGATAGAGGGACTCAATTTCTAAATGATACTATTAGAATTCTACTAACAAATTTTATGGTGACACACCATAAAACTACCACCTATCACCCTCGGGATAATGGCATTGTTGACTCTTACAAAAAGATTCTCGGGATTAAATTTGACCAAGATATGTGATGTTGGAGGAAAAAATTGGGATTATAAAGTATCACCATTTTATGGGTGTATAGGATAACTTATAAAATGTTGAATAAGGCCATACCTAGGCAAGTGCATTGATATGGGGGAACAAAAAGTGGACACATTTTTCATTTGAAGCAAAACGCGAGTGTGTTATGAATTTATATGTTTGGTAATTACCAATCCTAAAATGTGAGCATGTTATAACACACTCACATTCTTGTTCGCTATGTGGTATATGTGCTTATGGGAGGGATATATTTACTAAAATAAATGGTTAATGTATAATTTTTCTTTTATTAATATTTATACTTTATTATTTCTTATACTTTAAATTTATTTTAGTAAATATAAAAAGTTAAGGTCACTCTAGACCTTATGGAACTAGTCTCACAACTCCATATGTCATGGTTTAGAAGATAGTTTTTCATATTCTAATCTAGTTAGTACATAGGTATTTTTCAAGATTTCAACATTCAGCCTAAAGCTTTTAGGGTTTAAATTCTACAATCGATATTTTTTATGAAAGAATATAGTCATTGTTTAGGTTTTGGGGTCTTCTTTATTTGTTATTGACATTTGTAGGAGTTCTATATGTGTGAAAACATATATATTTTAAACCTCATAACTCCTAAAGGTAGAAACATTTACTCAAATATATGGACTCGTGCAATTCCTTATAACACATAATAAATCAAAAACATATGTAAGTTTTTATCGATTCAAATAATCAAGGGAATGATCATCATGGGGTCTTTGAAGGATCTAAAACATCATGAGGTGATGCAAATATCTAACACATTTCCATTCATTCATTAACTCATAACAACCAATTTCAATCATTCACATTAGTATCTTGTTTTTAGAAGTCTTTCCAACAAGCTCTAGAGGCTCAAATATATAAAAATGGCACAATTAACCTAAAACTTACCATTCCAACCCCCATATCTTGATCTCATGTTTTTTACACAAGTCCAATCAACTGTTAAAATGATTCATTTTTTGTAAAACCTCATTTTCTCATACTTCCACTCTATTCCTCTTATTATCTTCAAGTGACCTAGTTCCAAATCAAGCACAAATTTGTACTTTTTTCTTCCATTAGCACCTTCCAAATATTTATATTATTTCACCATAATCAAACTAACATGAAACCATTCAAAAAAATTGATAATCAACCAAATAAATCATTAATCCTCTCAAGTTTAATCAATCCTGCTCTATTTTAGCTCTCAAGAGCTATTCCCATGCAAGATCCATGATTATGCACACCTAGTCATATCCACAAATAAAAAAACATCCTCAGATACGCTTTGGGATCAAGGTAAGGCATGAAAAATTTCAAATTTCAACCCTTTAAACTTCTCTTGTTATCATTTTTCTAATTGTTAGCCTATTAACTCTCTTTTAGCCATAGTCTTATGTATTTTCTAGTGTACCTTTCAATATAGGGATTTAAAACCATATTTATTAATTTTCTAGATACCCATTTATTCCTTCTCACTCTATATGATTTCAATATGTGCTTCTTTGTAAAGCATCCTCAAAATACTTTGCCGTAGTCTCCCTTTAGATCTTCAAACTGTGAATGTAACTTTGCATACTAACTGTTAATGATATCTCTGATTTTGACCAAATAAAACTTAAAATTCCATCATATTCCTTTCAAGGACCTTATCTTTGTTGATTCTTACAAATTTGGGGTCCGAATTATCTTACTTGGGTTTTTAAAACCTAATCCCTATTTGTACCTTGTCTTCAGTGATGGTGGAAATCATCTCAGGCTCACAAACAATGTATGTTTTATGGGAGTATTTATAAAAACTTAAGCAATGATTGGTAATGAACTCGCAACTTACAAGTTAGGGGTGGAATTTATAGTGTTTCAGTACATTACAGAGGTCAAGAACATGAAATTAATTCTCATACATTCCTCCAAGTTTCATTCAAGGTTCAATCCTTCTATCAAGAGGAGTAAACCTATCTCCATGAGGAGAAATTGAGAAAGAGGGTGTCCAGACATCATAAGCATGCTTCCACTTAGGTGACATATTGGGAAGGGAGGTGAATTATGAGATGAATAAGAGATCATCATGTTCAAAGGTAAAAAGTGAGGCTCAAGGAGTGAATTGATGATCATCATATCTTGACTCTACCATTGTGTCCAAATCTCTTTGAGAAACAAATAAAAATGATCTAGACTACTGAGGCATCCATGACCATCAAGTGTGAAGGATGTTCTCTCGAAATGGTATTAGAGTCTTCTCCAAATGGTGTGATTCAAGAAGACTCCTAAGTTTTATAACCCAATTCTAGGTAGATTTATCCTCTAAGAATCCTTATGAGTTGAGATATCAATATATTATTCTTAAAACCCAACAATAGGGTTTTAGATAACATTATGGGGAGAAAATTTAGATTTTTTTATCATACACACCATTCTTTATTTATTTACCCATTGAATAATTTTTAGGAGGATTAATTCAAGTTTCTTCTTGTATAACCAAAATTTTTGGATACCTGATATGCTCCCAACATTAAGATTTAGGTGAGAAAAACCACGAGATTTAAAAAAAAAATCAAGGTTAGAATTTAATGCTAGATATCATGAACTACCACCGTATATTTGTAATTATATTACTCAATCGATTTGAATGTCAATAGCAATAGAACACCAAGAACAAAAAAATGTAGATAAATTATCACAATATGCAAGTATAAGTTATAGGACTAAGGGTGTAGCAATATTCAATCCCTTTCCTCTTGATATACATGAATATATGCATCTTTTTGGTCACCGTGTATCCTTCCTCCGACTAGTTTGCCTTCATTTCAACATGTTATCACCAAATTACATCACCCTTTGATTTTTCATGTGTGTGTACATGAGCTATCAGTGTAACTAGGTAACATTGGACCATATCTCAAGTTGTGGGACTTACAGACTTGAGATGGACCTCTAAAGAAGGTTGGTTCCTCTACCTAATCCTAGCACTAAACTACTCCTAGAAAAGGAAACAACTATTTACTGCTAACCAATAAATTCAAAGGGACCAGGGAGAAGGAGAAAACATGAAAACAAAGAAATCCTACACTAAAGAGGTGATAGCACCAAGAAAAAGGGGGTTGGAATATCCTGTTTGAGGTAGAATGGAAGTAGAAAATGCAATGAGAGAAAGCCAAACAATTATGACACAAAAAAAGATACATTCACCACCAAATCTTAATTAAACACAACAACATTTACATGCAAATGAAGGAAAATAAGTACATAATAGAACAAAAACAAAGGATAGGCAAGAGAATGCAAAACAATTAGAGGGTTGAGAAAACACCGTAATACACAATTTTATTCTCCATAAAGTTGCACACCCATTACATTTGTAAAATAGAGGAATAATTACATTTACAAAGTCCATGTGAAGGCTTTCTACTCAAATAATTTAAGAAAAAAAATTGGTAGAGTTTCCTCATGCCCATGATATCCCCCTAAAAATGTGCCTTATCACTTAAATTTATTAATCCAAGAGAGGAGAGAGAGAGAGAGAGAGAGAGAGAGATAATTCCATAGCACGCTTCTAGTGGTTCCAACCCTTCTAGAAGTTCCAAAATGATTACCAACAAAGGACGATTAACACTTGGCTGGGTTTTTTCTTAGAGCCCAAGGAAATGTGTTATTCCCATGTTTTTCTCATTTTTACCAATTTCTTCCTCCAAAATATGGTTTTATAGATTTCATGATGTAGAGTGTGAAGAAATGATTCCAAAAAGTCTAATTTTTTTAAAATGGAGGCTTGAGTCAAAAGTTATAGCTGTGCAGACCTAGAGAGGTCATGAGGAACATGTTCCCAGATGTTAATAATGCTCTACCATTAAAAAATTTCCATTTTCCTTTGTAAATCGGATAAATTAGGTTCTGTGTGGTGCATGTGGAACTTGTGCATCAAACTCCTTATTCTCATTTAGCTTCACCTTTCCACATTACACTCTCTCGCCTCCATTTCCTTTATTTTGTGGTGAATTCAGTGCCTTTGAGGGAACATGGGGTATGTTCCTTGTAGGTTATCGTGGCCCAAACTATCTACACTACTCACACATAGCTCTCCACATCCCCACCCTCCTATTTCCTTTGTTGGTTAGCGATTGTGGGTTTTAAAATTCCATCGAGGAACTTACTCCCAAGGGAGTAAGTTCCTCACATCCTTGCTTTAGTTGCATCATCCCTCCGTCACTCCTATGACCCATTCCTCCTAAGATATCTGAACCTAAAATCTCTACACCAGCCGCACTATGTTAACCTTTCCCTCACTCCAATGTAATGTAGAAAATCAACCCCTATGAAGAACTCAACCTCGTGGGAACTTGTTTCCTGTGTGGGTCCTTTGTTCCCACAAAAATATTCCTCCACAATACAAGTCACTTGTTCACCACCAATGTATTACATCTTCTTCACCAACCAAGCACACAAGCCCCCATGACCCTTATTCCTCCTAGGAACCTGCACATACCGTAATACACTGAAAATGGGTATTTTTCACAATTTTTCTACGATCTCTAACCTTTTGAATTTTTTCTTAGCCAAGGGAGTTAGAGAAATGAAGCCAAGTGTCCCAAAATCAATATTTCCCATTTTTTATCCATTTTAACAAAAATTTGGTTAAGATTTTTATCCTGAAACAAGGGGAGATGAATCTAGATGATCCAAGTACTCCAAAAAACATTAAATTACCTATTTTTATTCAAATTCATCATTGAAACTCCACCAACTACCAAGTCCACATTGTTAAGTTGTTAAATTTTTGAAAGTGGTGAAAAAATGGACAACATTTTTTACACCTCACGGGGGCCATTTGCCCCCTTGGATAAGTTGATTAGTGGCCTTGAAGCATCCATTGGGCATGGAGTCACCTAATAACATGAAATTTGATTTGAACTTTGAAACTCACCCATGAGCCACTTGAAGCAATCTGCTGAACCCAAAGCTAATTTTCCATTGCTTGAATTTTCTAGTTTTATAAGAAAATATTGAATTTTAGATCAAGTGGAAAATTGTTTTAAATCTAAAATATTTTTTCTTCTCTGTAAATCTGATCTATTGAGATTGAAAGTACTTGTTGAAACTATCCCAAAATCTGATTTCTTTGCCAATTTTTGAAGAAAACTGAACTGAATCATGGAAAAGGATGAAGCACTATAGAGGTTTGGAACACATGATGATTTGGAAACACTTAGAACTTCCTTAAAATAACTGATTTCCCCAAACATTACCTCCTCTAGATGAGTTGTGTAAAATCAACAACAACACAAGTTATGTATAAAGAGAAAGATCATACATGTCCCAAGTGGAACATGCAGAATGTGCACATGCACTTCTTCTATTGAAAAAAATCCTACTCCTATCTTTCTCTAACCAAATGAATGGATAACTCAAAAAAATCCTAAAAATAGCAAGGAGAAGTAGCTTCCTTCCTCAAAATTTTAGACCATGCATTTGATTTGGCACTAGACATGGCCTTGGATAAGAGTGAAAAACTGACATGGAACCAATTCTCCACCCAATTTTCCAAAGTATGAACAACAAAAAAAATAAAATACCTCCTCAATATACTCTATGTTTGGATCTCGGAGGATTTGGTGCTGACCTTTGGTGCTTTGTATCTCATCCTCATGCTTTGTATTAAGAATTAGTGGTAGCAACTCTAACTTTATCTCCAACGAAGCCAAGTACTTGATTGGGCAAGGTTTGATCCATGAATTTTTCCCATTTCTCTAAATCCCAACTTCAATAATGAAGTCTTCCTATAGACATTCATGGAAAATTTGATTATTTTAAAACTAGTTTGGGCCTTGTTGTGCTTCTAGAAATAGCTAACCCTCTTCCTTTATGACTGATTTGTAATGATTGTCATCTTTTTTCTCTTTTCCTCTTTATCTATTATGAAATATGGAAGAGAAAACTCCTCTATTTATTATTCAAGAGGTTGTGAGTAGCAGGAACTTCTTGAATGCTCTCATCCATGGCATGAGGCTCTTGTTGTTGGAAGATAGGTGATGGAATAGCGAAAGTGGTAAGCTCAATGGGCTCTTCTCCATCAATACAATCCTCCAAATTTGACAAATATTCAACCTCTTTGTTGTCCAAGTGTGCCAAGGATTCTTCTTCCTCCATGGTGGCTTCTGAATTTGTAATTATTTGACCATGTATATCCTCATCCTCAAACATGAAATTTAATAGCTCAATCTCATCCAAGAAATTAGATTTTTTTAAGGATGAAGTGGAAGAAGGGGCTAAAATTTCATGTTTGACCTGCTCTTTACTTGAGACCTCTGAATCTATCTTGCTTTCCTCCATAACATGAAGCTCCTCATGAATGGTTGTAATGTTTGAAGATTATTTTAGAGGACCAATGCAACCTCCCAACAATGCAACAAGATTTAGGCATGAATGACAACAAGGATCTATAACAACCACTTTTTATGACATAGAAACAAGGGAATTTGTTTTTTCTTACATAATTTTCTCTGTTATAAATTAATATAATTCAGAACACACATTCCATTGTTAATCCATCTCATAAAAGAAAACCATATGCAGCTGTAATGACTCGGTGAAACACCGATCTCTCATTCCATGACTTGGTATTAAATCGATCTCTTATGTTAACTTGTTTAAGTGTAATACTTGATTCCTTTACCCTTTTAGGGACACTCAAGTGTTCTGTTTAATAATCCTATCTGAATATTTGTTACCAATATTCATCTGAAATCTCACATCTTAGACTAGGTGACATAAGACAATGCAACTAGCAGCTTGTGATACTTTGGCCAAATTTTTAAACATAACTACCATGTTTACATTTCAAGATGACATACTCATCAAAAGGAATATGTCTTTCACCACACTTGTACTATTATCTAGATTGGTCATCCTTGACTACTGTCATCAATCCAAACCCAAGTAAATTTTCACACTAAATAGGGGCAGCTTACATGCACTAGTGTGGAAGACTACTCATGGTGACTAAGGATACATATACATACTCAATTGAATTTCATCGATTAGGTGTGTCTAGTTACCCTAAGTCAACATGAGTTGACCACTACACTAGTCCATGTTTCTATCTCTGTTTAGAGTAGAACCATGAACCGAACTTCCGCTTATGTCAATCAAGTTAATTGAACTAAGTGGGGTGTTGAAGCATAGCTGGTTGCATCATAGTATCCTCATAATGACTCCTGTCATTATGAAGGTACTCTACTACAGTCACTATGTTACAACAACCAACTAAGTTCCCTCAACTAAACTAACATACTTAATAATATTAGATTATTAACCCAACAATTATTATCTTATAAATTTTATCGATAACAACGCACTTAAGGGTCCACTATGCACAATTTACCCAAATAAGGGTACAAAGTGTATTTTACACAAGAGAAAGGTATGCGGATAAAATCAGCATTCCTACTTATTCTACAATCATGATTAAGCTCATTTTATTCTTAACCATTTATTTTCATTTATCAATATGTCTGAATTCGATATTAGAAAAGTAAGATCATTAAGTTTTCTTACTACAGTTTAACATTGTAACAAGCTTGTTTGAAAACTTATACTTTAGACTTCGAATATCATAAGTCTAAATCTTTCTAATAACTCTTTTAAGCATCCATGCTTCAAATTATTGATATCAGATAAGGAACATACAACCAATCATCCTTATGATTTAATCATAAACACTTAACAAGATATCATACATAGCTCATTATTTAATTACAAAGGAAAGTATCATTTTCTTTCTTTATTAAGGACTGATGTCCTATTAGTGTAATTAGAAAACATATGGTTTAGTTTAGTAATAAGAAGCCACAATATTTTATATAAACTATTCATATTCCCTTTTTTGGGTAAGGATCTACCAACAATTATCAACTTAGTTGTGCTCTTTCCAAATGAAAATAATCAAACTATAAGTATAGATCCTTAATCCTAGAAGCATTTTATATCTTAGAATCTACTAGGTTATGAATATCAAAATTCAAGTATTTCCATAAAGTCCCATCAAGCATGATATTATCTAGGAATATTACACCAACCTAAGTCATGAAGACCTTATAAATAAATCATAAATCAACAACTTTTCTCACAAAAATTCATTTATCAAAAAGAGAGTTCAATACTCTCCAAACTTAGTAAGTATTTCAAAGGTTTACACAAAATATCCTTCCACCATTATAAAACTAATTTTAATACATCTTCATGATTTCTTTTTCCAACAAGAAGTACATTTCAAGAAAATGTCAATACATAGACATCTGAATGAAGTGAGATGATTTCATTAGTAAAACAAATGTAACTTTCTATAAGTCTTTCTCCTTTCATCTTTTAAAAGTCCATCTACAAAATTTTTAGCATGAGTCAATTCACAAGAACTGAGCATGATAAACGCTATAACATTAAAAAATATGATTTTATCTAATTGTTTCACAAAAGGAACCCTATTGTTAATGAAAAGGTTCCAAATACAAAATAAGGTCAATCAGAAAGACTTTCCCTAATGATTACAAAATATATATAGAGAGGAGTCATAAAATCTACAAGTAATAATGTTCAAGAAAGAACTAATTAAACCAACACAATTAATTCTATCTCAAACATGGTTATGAAAATCATTACAACATGATAATCATCCAAACATAAAACAATTAAGAAAATAAGTAATTAAAATTCATATCCTAATCCCAATCTTCTCAATTTAATTTCCAACCTAAGTTCTACAAAAACATAGCTAGTTCTTATCATTCAACCAAAAAGGTAACTAGGAACAATTATAAATTGAAATGAACAGATACCACCACCATAGCACCTTCAACCAAATTCCTAATTCCATCCATAAAAGGAAGTCATCCCAAAACAAAGATCACTTAACAGGGATCACAAGTTAAGAACTCAGAAAAGCCTGACTTAACAAGATGAATAGGTTTCCTAACCCAATTGTTTATGTCATAATGACTGAACTAGGAAGGGAAAAGAGTCAAAACTTAGCCATGCAACTCAAACATTCAACCTTGCATCTAAAACAATCACATTTGAATGTTCATTGTTTCCATAAGCTACTAATGGAGAAAGAAACAAATCATTTTTTACAAGAAAACACACAAGGTTCTTGTCTTACCCAAAAGACTCGATTCCAAGACCATAGAATAATAACTTCCTTACAATGATCAGTGTAGACATAACATAATCTACCTATAGAAAAGAACTTGAGAACAAAAGAACAACATTCAGCTCTTTAATACAACTAAAGAGGCCAATACAGTCTCAAAGAGACAGTCAAAAGACTCGAATCAACCTGCAACCATCATCAAGAAAACACAATGATCAAACACAAGACCCAAAAGGATAGCAATATCTGAGAACTTAACACAATACCCAAATGCACTCACGGAACCTAAATTTCCACACAAAAGTATATAATAAAGGAAAACGAACCCAGCTTAAAAGTATAACAACCCAGGATTTCCTCAAAGTTCAATCAATTTCTATAACAGAACAAACTCAAAGAGAGTATTCAAAAATGAAGAATACACCCTCACAAGAAAGAAACAGAGTTTTACCAATCTAAAATCTCATACAAGACTATTTCAATGTTATACTATAACCGAGTACTACCAATCTAAAATCTCATGCAATGTTGTCTCGCTTCTCGTGCCAACCCAAATGGGTAAACATTCAAAGTTAACTCCTCCATCCAAAGAGAGATATTTTTACTAGTCAATGATACTAAATAGGTCTACCCATGAAGGGTTATATACTACAATCGTATATAAAAATACGGAAATATAACTCTAATAGTCTTCCTCTTAAATGCACTTACAGTGCTAAAAACAACCTCATGAATTCCCATTATGGGTTGAGACCAATATCCTATAAACCAACAAAAAGATCTAGATATTTGTCATAATTTAAGCTAACAAATGACCAACAATCATTACAGAAATCACACACACAACTTAACAAAGGATGACCAAAATAATATTGGTCTCTTAACCATTTAACGATATAGTATTTTGGGTCAATACCAAAATCCCTAAAGGTTTCCATCATCACCCTGGCATACATTCCATTCCAACAAGTTAACCATTCAAGGTGAATAATCTAACAAAGAAAACTAATACAGTCTTCCCTTACCATTCATGGAAGTTTGATAGATATAAAGATAAGAAAAACACAATTGTATTTCCAACAAGACCACCAAGATTTCACAATTAAAAAAATACATACACAACGAAGGATACAACACGAGGAGACATAGGTATAAATACAAAATACCATAGAAATTCATTCCCAGTTTCCTAAAAGAACAACACATTGGTTTTCCAGTTCCATACAAAACCTGCATTCATTAAAAATAATACACTATAACACAACCATTCATATCCATGAAACCATTCTCAAAGAGTACACAAACATAAGCAAAAGAACAATGCAACCATCCAACAAAGTAATCACGAGACATTTTCATGAAGAGCAGAGTTCTCTTAATGAAAACATTTAAATAAAATCGAGGATTTAATGAGATAGGGCCTATCATGCCTGGTAGTGCTCCTATCTTCTTTTCCTTGCCTCAATCCTTCATGCAAAACTTCTACTACAATATTTCCATGAAAACACCAAAACCCAGCCTCTAAAACTTTCCTTATTTCCTTCTTATAGCTTCCATGCTCAGATTTTTTATCATTACCACCATGCAAGGTGAGATTAAATATGCAAAAATTCAAACTGGAGGTTCGAAAGAATGAAAAACCACATGCAGAGCTTCAAATCTCCCAAAACCAAATGAAACAATAAAACCAAAAACCATCTATTTCCTCCAACCTTCTCCTATTTCCTAGGTGGTTTTCACTCTAGTCAAGAACATTAAATGCCAACAATACTAACAATGTCCTTCCCTAAATTCCTCTCCATTTCCAACTCTTTGCTTGTTGGTTTTTAAATTAAAACTTCATTTAAAAGATCTTAGCATAGTTTGACAACTCAACTTTCCCCCATATTTTCATACATTGGCCAAAATTGGTGATAACAATGTATTTAATGATACATTAAACCTCCTTAATGCCTTAGAAATTTGTGCCACCGACACCCATCACTTGTCATCCATGCCATCCCCTTTCCTTTTAGGCTAGCTTATTTCCCTTAGGTTAGGCTTAGTTAGTATTAGCTTATAAACCAAGCTTAGGTCCTTAGGAGTATTTCTTATTTAGTCTTAGAATAAACTTAGTGTCAAAGACTTAGGATTACCCCTTCCAATTAATCAACAACAATAATAAAATCACCTTAGCTTAAACTTAAGATAAGATAATAATCATAGGAACTTAGATTAAATTAGGTCCCAAAAAATCATCAACATTACCCTATGATGAATAAAAATGACATTTTTAGATCACTATAAAGGGTGTATGCAAAAGATGCCACCTATGATCCTGCAGCATCCTGGGTTTAGAAATCAAACATTCTTCCCAGCTTGGTCAAATGACCTAAATGTCATAGAATCGAAATCATGCCTTGGATCACTGAAATTGATCCAAGGTATGGCTATCCTGCATCAAAAATCAAATAGACTGAAGCACAAGTTCAAATGAAAAATAGGCTATGAATGAGTTTAGACTGAATTTATCTCTTCCATCCACATGCAGTGAACATTTAGCATAAATAAATAATGAAATAATTCATTTTAAATTCATAATTGACATGGCATGATTGTATCCATTTTTAGAAGATAAACATATCATCTACAACAAACATGATTACTTAGTTCATAAGAGTACACCGTCTTCAAAAAAGAATCACATATCAATGTTTGTAACTTTGATTATAGAATTCATCAAGGATATCAACCATGGTAGAGGCATTACAGATCACTACATTCCACCGAGAAACACTACACATTTGGGATCATTTCCTCCTTTGCTTGCACATATTCCTCTTCTTGTGGATTTGGACTTGATTTCTCTTGCTCTATTGATTTTGTAACTAGTAATGGATCAATAAATTCGAGAGTATAGTGTCTATGTGAACACTACACTCATAATACAAGGATTATTGATCACTATTTTCTTGTTCTTGCTCTTCTACAAACTTATTCTTCACCACTTGTTCTTGAATCTTATCCTCAATGAATGCTTTGCCATCAAAGGCATTTGGGTGATAGTGAACTTGGCATCCAAATTCCTTAAATTTCTTGCAAGTTCTTCTTTGCTAGGCTCCTCATTTTTATTCCCTCCTTAACTGATTTTATGATTCTGTTCTTCCCAAAACAGGTTTGGAAATGTAAGAGGATGGGTGGGTTAGGATTCAACTGATTTTTACAATGTTGGTGAAAAAGGGAAGGTTTAATTTCTTGTTTTTGTGGAGGGAAGGATTTTTAGAAGGGAAAAGGGTAGAGAATTCAAGATGGGATGGAAGGGTAGAAGATGGAGAAATGGATTCCACAATAGGGGCATCAAAAGGACAACTAGGGACTTCAACCTAAGGCTTGAGTGGTTGGAAAGACATAGGCATTGAAAATTGATAGGGTGAAGGTTTAGGAACATCCCATTGACATGGTTCTTTGAACATGGATCTATTAGTTTCTTATGCTTGTAATGAAGAAACAAATCCAACCATTTGAGCAAAGGACTCAGTCATTATCTCAAGCCTTTGTTGTGGAATAAACCAACTAGGTATGGGACCTCCCGTGGATAAAGATTCTTGCAAGAAAATTTTCTAGCTTGTAATATTTGTAGTAGTCCCTTGAAAACTTCCAATATCTCCTCCATTATTTGAATTTTGTCCTCTAATTCATCTCTTGGTATGGAATTGCCTCCAAAATCTACATATCTTTGCTCTTGAGTAGCTCCACAATTTGATGAATAACTAAACTGATTTTTTTTTCTCATATGGATATGCATAATGGTTTTGGATTTGATCATAAAACTTATATGGAGGGGTGTTTTAATAACCTAGAGACAAGATTAGATAAAATTTATTCTATTGTAAATGGGAATCCCATGATGGAAATGAAGTCATGATTGCACAACTTCATGGATGGAAGAAAAATGAAAGGTATGGAAAGAAAAATGGATGGAAATGGATGAAAAGAAAGGTCTATAACTCAAAACTAGATTGTTTTAGATCAACAGAGTCACCAAGTGTGCTTTGAATGTGCCTCAAAATCTATAATATTCAATAAGAGCACATCAAACTTGATGAATTAAAGTGGTAAGGTGATTCGAACTTGTCCCACCAAGCATGCCGTAAAATGTTATCACAAAATCACAATACCCTCTTATTTTTCATGTGTATGTACATGAACTATCGGTGTAACTACGTAATATTGGATCATCTCTCAAGTTGTGGGACTTACTGATTTGATATGGGACTCTAAATAAGGTTGGTTCCTCTACCTAATCATAGCACTAAACTATTCCTATATAAGGAAAGGAAACTATCTACTCCTAACCAATCAATTATAAGGGACCGAGAGAAGGAAAAAACATGGAAAAAAATTCCTACACTCAAGAGGTGATAACACTAATAAAATGGTGTTTGTAATATCCTTCTCGAGGAGAAAAGAAGTATAAAATGAAATGAGAGAAGGACAGATAGGCATGACACAAAACAAAGTTAAATTCACCTACGAATTTCCATTAAACACAAAAACATTTATCTAAAAATGAAGGAAAACATACACTGAATAGAACAACAATAAATGAGAGGCAAGAGAATCCACAAAAAATGAGAAAGGGCTGAGAAAACACCACAACACATAAATTTATTGCTCCATAAAGTTGCACACCCTTACATTTGTAAAATAGAGCCATACTTACATTTGCAGAGTCCATGTGAAGGCTTGATACAAAAATAATTTGAAAAAAATAGAAAATTTTCCTCATGCCCATAATATCCCCCAAAAATGTGTCTTAATACTTACATTTATTGATCCTAAAGAGAAGAGAGAGAGAGAGAGAGAATTCCAGAGCATGCTTCTAGTGGTCCCAACCCTTCTAGAAGTTCCAAAATGATTACCAACAAAGGATGATTGACACTTGGCTGGGTTTTTTCTTGGAGCCCAAGGAAATGTGATATCCCCATGTTATTCTCATTTTTACCCATTTCTTCCCTCCAAAATCTAGTTTTATGGATTTCATGATGTAGAGCGTGAAGAAACGATTCCAAAAAGTCCAATTTTGTTGAAAATGGAGGCCTGAGTCAAAATTTATAGTTGTGTGGACCTAGAGAGGCCATGAAGAACATGTTACCATATGTTAATAATGGTCTGCCATTAAAAAATTGCATTTTCCTTTGTAAATTGGATCAATCGAGTCTGTGAGGTACATGTGGAACTTTTGCCTCAAACTCCTTGGTCTCTCATAGCTTCACCTTTCTCGCATTACACTCTCTACATCCATTTCATTTGTTTTACGGTGAATTCAAGTGTTAAGGGAACATGGGATACATTCATGTTGTCGTGTAAATGTGCAACAGGGAAATTGACAATTTCTGAACACGAAAATTATACCCCTATGTAGAAATTTTCAAGTCTATCACTCCAAGACACCCCGATATTTCCAATAAGTACAAATGACCTCCCAAATAATGTTATACCATTCCCCTAGGTGATTTAGGAAATTCCATTCATTCCCCTAGGTGATTTTAGGAGTTCATTTGCAAAGCTACAGGAAGTTGTGGGAAGGGCTATCATTGCCTTCCTAGAGTGAAGCAACCTCACGAGTAGAGCATAATATCATAAGTGGATGTGGAGGTGATACAAAGGTCTTGGGAAATCATGGAGATGGTTTAGGAACATTTTTGAAGGTCTCAGAGAATTTGGGACAGTTTCGCCAGAATTAAGGTTCAAAAGCCTAGTCGGTTGCAAGCCAAAACATATATTTGACTCTAGAAGAAGATTTTGGGAGCACTTGAATGAAGTTAGAAGTAAAAAAACATTTCCCGAAAGATTATTCCAATACCTACATGATGGTTGAATCATATTTTTCATAACTCCTTGGAGCATAGGATTTACATCTACTTTTTATTAGGCACAAGTGGAGTCTCAAATCACAAATCTACATTTTCAGGGATTATATGGTTGAATAAAGAAATTAGACCCCCAAATTTTGATTCAAAATTCCATTTCCAGTCAGGATCATATAAACTTTCACCAATAAATTCCACCAGGAGCTCAAGTTATAATCATCCCAAGTTACCCTCTCAAAGGTAGTTGAGGAGTTAGTCAATTTTGGGAGGACACATGTCAGCACTAGGATCCTGGCGGGATTTCATGTCCCTAACATCCCTAAGGTATGGTACACTAACCTTGGAATAATGTACCCATCCCCCATGTGACCTCTAGGACCCTCATGTGACCTCTATACTTGACAGTTCAACCCCGGTGCATTTCTAGAGCATTCATTCCCCTGTCATCGGATCGGGAGCCTTGTGTCACTCGAAGACCACCATGGAATTTTATTTCCCTTGCATCCCTAACATCAGGAAAATAAATCATTTAAAAAATTTCCAATCCCTATGGGAGTATTTTTGTCACCCACATGACCGACTTTTAGCGCCCAATGCTTTAAAGCAGCTTTTCTCACCTCCATTCCTGTCGTCGCATCGCCACAAATTTTTTTCCTCTTGACCACAATGTAATTTTATGTCCCACACATCTCTCGAGGTAAGGGACATCAAACATGAAAAAATTCACCCAACTCCAACTCAAAAATTTGAAAAAAATTCTAACTGTTAGTTGCTTCGTGTTTCTTCTCCATTATCAGAATAAAATTATAGAGAACACTAGTCCACCACTTCACCATTGCCAAAGCTCAAACCAAATTCACCAAAGAAATAAAATTTGAAGATATCTTGAAAACTCACTGCATGGATTGATAAACCATCTATTTTTGAGATATTAACTCTTGAAGGCATTTCAAAACTCATATTAAAACCTCCAATTTTCACCAATGAATTCTCACAAAGAATAAATTTCACTTCTAGCTTCATGAGGAACAAAGTTCAATTTCCTATCAAACTGGTCATCAAATTGAATTAAAATTTCGCGTGAAGCACCGAAGAAAAAAAGCGATCACAATGGAAATCATTTCGTCAAAAATGGAGGAGAAAACCAGACCTATAACTTTGAGGTCTATTAATGGGTTTTCGAATTAGAAGCACTGCAAGGTCCTGAAATTTGAAAGTTTAAAATTTCCTAGACGATTGAGCAAGTAGAGCTAAAATTTCAAAGGGCGATATTGGGAAAAAACGCATATAAGAAAAAATTTATTGCACATTAATCCAACCTCTAGAATCCTACTTTCTAAAAATATTAGGTCTTATACATACGAAACTACTATTTCAAGAAATCCATCAAAAGAAGAACCTACGAAAGAGACGGAGACATGGAAGCTGCATAACAAATGAGAAATCATCGAACGGAATTGGTCCAATTTTGGTAGTTACTTAAAATAGTAAGTGGTCTCACAAGCACTGTTAAAAATATAAATTTGATCGAAAGGAGCAAGGAACATAGGGAGAAATGGGAATCAAGGTCACAAAACTCAGAAGAGGATCGAGGGCATTACTTTTTTCATGCTTACTAAAAATAGTATGTTACACTCAAAGATTAGTTTTGGCACAATGGGACATACAAGGATAATCATTCAAGGGGACAATTTTTTTGGGATCAACCTATGAATTTTTCAAATGGAATTTGAGGTCCATCTTAGTTCATTCAACTCGACAGCGCGTTCATGAGCTAATTTGAAGGAGTTTCTCAATGTACAAGGAGTTTCAAGATTCGAGTTTCACATTGTTAGATATTTCCATCAACGAGGATCATCAAACTTCATCAGGGGCAACATCTTCTCCTCTTCTCTCTCTCTTCCCTCTCCCCCAACTTTCTCTCCCTTCAAATGTTCTAATTCTTCATTGGGGTTTGCACTTTTTGATATGCCTTTAAGTCACCTAAAAGTGACTTTAGAAACATAATGTAAATTAAGTCACCTTGATTTTATAAAAGGAATTAAATATTTTGTAGGAATATGAGTAGTCTAAAGTTAGAAATAAGGCATATGGAGGGTCATAAATAAGATGAGGAGTCAAGTCTACTCTATAAATTGTAAATCCATTCCCATTTCAAGGGTTTCTCATTAATTTTGTAAGCTCAAGAGTGCATTCTACCTTGAGAGAACAAAGGAGATAGCTAAATTATTCCTTTCCCCCTTCTCAATTTCCTCCATTTCTCCACTATGTACAACTTTTTTTTGAGAAATTAATACAATAAGAAGGATTTTCTAGCTTTCTTCGATTAAGGGATTTCTTGATAATTTTGTTCTTCAAATTTCATTTGGTCTTAATGATGCTTACAAAGTTTTTTCTTCTCATAAATACATGTGATGATACTTCTAACTAGTGTGCATACAGGAATATGATTTCCTACCTATAGCATTAGTTCTCCTACCTCTTTTCTCACTCCCCTTTCCCACACTTCTGATAAAGCCCTCTCTAGAAATAAATTACTAGCTTTGTTGCAGGTTCAATGGAGTGTCCATGTTGGATACTCGATCAAAAGGATACCACATAAATCCACATTACCTCACGCATGCATATCGAAAGCTACACCAGTTAAGTAGAGGGACTTAGATTCCCAAAGTGTTGGCAATAAATCCACAAGTTTTTCCACCCAGAAAAATTTTTCGTCAATGATTTTGCACCCACTATGGGGAAAATTTAGTAGCATATGCACCCAAAATATGACCGCAAGGTCCTCAAATTAAAAAAATAGAGTACACAAAGATCCATTATTAAAATACACACTATCGATTTCTGCACGTGAATTTTCACATTCCATAGTGTCCTTTTGTGTTCCCATTGTAAAAGTTTCCAAAAGCTAGCTAAAGGAAGATACACCAGGTTGAGAAGGTTAAGAGGTGTTGTTGATTCTAATTTCAAGGATTTGAAAAATCAGCAAGAACGAATTAGATATAATCCATACTTCTTCTCTCAAGCCTCCTCTTCATCTGGATCTTCAAGAAGTTCACCTAGAAATCCTATCCAAACTCATGTTGATACCCCCATTCAAATTATCTCATTTTTCAATCACCCTTGAGAAATGAGTTCCCAAAGAAGAATAATTTGTAAAAGCAAGATCTGAAGTAGAAGCAGAAACAAAAATGGAGGATGAAGTAGAAAGACCTCAACCCATTGTTCCATGGGGAAGAAATACATTCTCTCTTTCTCTTGAACCTCCTCTTCATGATCTACCAACAATTTTCCGCAAGAACTTGCCAAAGTTCAAAGGTGAAAAAAAACAATCTTGAAGAACACATCACTACCTTCACGACATCATGTGGAATTCTTGGTGTCCAACATGAAGATGTTGCTGTAAGATTGTTCGTAGAGTCCCTCCAAGAAAAAGTAGCATAATAGTTCTACCTCCTACTTGCCCCATTCATCACAGGTTGGATTTACATCAAGGATTATTTCAAGAGATATTTAAATCAATCAAGACTTTTAGGACCTCCCGATGTAGTTCGCTGAAATAGAGAAAGGAGAAAATAAAACCATGTGAGACTTCATGGCTCGTTTCGAATGGTTTCTTCACAAGATACCTAAAGAGGATTTGCCATCTCAAAACAATGTCAAGAGATTCTTCATCAATGCTCAACCATTAGAAGTAGGATTTTTTCTACGAAGATCCCAACCAATGACATTGTAGAAGCAAAAAGTATGGCCATTGACCTTGATGATGATCTCATCCTCTCTCGAAAGATCAAGAATCCATCAAAAGGAAAGACCCAACATCTTTGAGATAAGAGAACTAATCCATTGCTACAAAAATTGGCAAATGAAATAGTGTCATTGAAGAGGAAATATTTTAATGAGTTTCTTCCTAAAGAAGAAACAAAATCCAAATTGCAGGGAGCACCTCAAAGGATTTCCTTGGAGGCCCCACCTATCAATGCAAATTGTAGGAGTAAGGAAGATGAAGAGGAGCTTGAACAAGAAAGTGAAGGTGGTTACCTAGAAATTGATGAGTTTGAGAATGATACACATATCAAATTCTATGAGTATTCTAGAGGTTATGAAGAAGATGCATCCAGTTTCACATGCACGGTATTCACTCATTATTAGTCTAAGAAAAGAGTATCTCCCTCCACTACTGCAAAAGAAAAGAAGGTTTATGATCCTCCTATGGAGACTCCGTAAAATAAAATAATCAGTTAAGGATCCTCACTTCCATCTTCCATGAATTTTGCATTATTGGAGCCTGACTTTGTAGTAAGTAAGAAGATGCCCACAGTCCCAAGTAAGTCTTTTGATGTCTCTTCCAAGTCTAAATCTAAATATTCTCTTGTTAAATCTAGTACTTTTAAAGCTCCTACTATACCTTTCAAAATACCCTCTATTCCCCAAAAATATACTCCTACTTCCAAACCTATCCTAAATCCAAAATCATTCCCTTCACCCCCTTGTCCACATCTACTCCCTTTGACTTCATAGAATATGCAAACAAAGCCAAAGTTCATATTATCCCGAATATTTGTGGACTCATCTTGAAGAATTTGAGAATTTCATTCGATATATTAGGAGTGGTAGTCTAACACCCAATGTTGTAACTTCTAGTTCCAAACGCATGCTACCAAAATCACCTACAACTCCCTCATAGAACATGATTTCTCTGAGTGCATAAAATATTGATAAATTTAAACCTTTCTACATCTCCCTTATTGTTGGAGAATATTTACTAAACAATTTCATACTAGATTATGGTGCCTCAGACAACATGATGCCTTTGAAGGTCACCAAGGCTCTCAAATTTACCATGACTCCACCAAGCAGCTCTTGTTACTCTTTAGAGTCAAAAGAGGTCTCACTTGTAGGGGAGGGAAAATATGCACAGTGTGGCTCTTACAAGATTTCCAGACAAGGAATTTTCAGCAATGATTTTGGTAGTAGACGTCTCAACCTCTTGTAGAATGTTCTTTGAGTAGAAATTTCACCGAGACTTGGGAGGGAAAATTCAGATGAATTAGTATTCTACAACCATACCAAAGTGAAGTGAGACATGGAAAAATTTCTTGTTGAGAAGAAGATGAGGTACATGGTATGAAAGTATGAAAGCCCTTGAAGCTAACATTTTACACCATGGTAGCATGTGGATGAATCACTTTGTGACAACTACGGAGGAAGAGGATATTCCCATCTTGATAGATCCAAAAATGACTTCCCAGAGAGATTTGGATTTTGAAGAATCTTTGAGGATATTTGAGTTACAAGAGGGAAGCTCCAAATTTCCCTATGACGTAAACCATGAAGAAGAGGAAACTTTTCTTGATGATTTTCAAAAGAAAAATAATCTTATGTGTTTATCCGTGATGAAGAAATTTTCTCATTCCCATTCCAAGATGACGAATCCTGTGATCATGTTACCCAAGAAGAGACCAATCCAGTCAAAATGAACCCTCGAGTAATGGGAAATAACTATTTATACAAGGACTACTAAGAGCCGCAGAAGAAACAGAAGACCTTGAAATCAATCTTGAACTTTTAATGCAAGCCATGAATCTTGAAGACAAGCGTGAAGCTGACTTGGAAACCTCAACTAGTGTGAAGATGGGCTATGTTGAAATAAATCTAGATGATAAATATGATGTCCCTCTTGAGCCAATGGTTGGTGGATATGATGATGAAATGGAGATATTTTCTTTCCCATTTGTAGAAGAAGATTCTCTCCATGATGAAGAAATAGAAGCAAGAAGTTTTGAGGCCTTTGAAGCTAAAGCCCCTATGGAAAAAGGAGTGATAAAATGTAGTGATTCCAAAGATGATGAGGTAACATCTCTATTAGTTTCCTTGAGAGGAAGAATAAAGATTCTTTAAAGGCATACAAAGAGGAGCTATAAGAAATGATGAAGCATAAACCCGTGCAAGAAATATTGGATGCAACGAAGTTTTAGAAGACCCCGAGATGATTCTTGATATGTTCACTTATGTCATGAACGTCAAGACCAAGTGATGAGGTCATGGCCAATCCTTCCGTCGGTACTCAAGAACTTCAAAATGGAGTAAAGGAAAAGGATAAGTTTGAGGTTTCTCCCGGAAAAGAGGTTGATGATCATAAACCTAGGAAAGAAAAGAATCTACAACGTTCAAAAAAATTTGAATAAAAAGAATCCCTTGGGCAGCGATAGCGTGCTCAGCGAAGAATCATCTATGTGGATAAACGTGGAATGCAACCGACACTATGAAACCAATTTCAAAGAGGATGAAGGAAATGGAATTTCCAAGCAAGGACCTGAGCATCAAGAAGCTCACATGGACTCACTCCTACCAAGTACATAGACAATTGTGAAATTACTTAGTGAAAGTAGGTTTTCCCCTACCTAGTACCATAGGTTATTGCTAGGTGTGTTTCCCTTTATGTTTCATGTGTTTCCTTTTTGTATTATTGTGTGTGTGTGTTTCCTTCTCTCTCTCTCTCTCTCTCTCTCTCTCTCTCTCTGTTGTAGGTTGTACATGACTTTGTAGGGACCAATGGATAAGGAACTGGTCAATATGTTGTAAGTTTTATATTATAGGAGTTCTCATCCCATTTCTTCACTACACTCATTCCATGTCATGTCCCCAAGCTCGATCCATTTGTTGTCATGCAAATGTGTAATAGGAAATTGACAATTTCGAGCAGGAATATTATACCCCTTGTGCAGAAATTTTCAAGTCTATCACTCTAAGACACCCCAGATCTTTCCAGAAGTCAAAATTACCTCTTGAATAATGTTATACCATTCCCCGGTGTGATTTAGGAAAGTCCATTCATTCCTCCTAGGTGATTTTAGGAGTTCATTTTCAAAGCTACAAGCGAGCTTATGGGAAGGGCTATCACTAGCCTTCCTAGAGCTGGAGAAACCTCATGGAGAAGAGAAGAAGAGCCTAATTAGATATAGAGGTGATAAAAATTATTGGGAAATAATGGAGATGGTTCAAGAATATTTTAGAAGGTCTCGAGAGAGTTGGGGCAGTTTTTTCCTAGAATTAGGATTCACATGCCTAGTCAGTGCACATGCCAAAACAACTACAGTGCTTAAAAAGAAGATTTTGGGAACTCCAGGATGGAGTTATAAGTAAAAAAACATCACCGGAAACATAATTCCAAGACCTAATGATGGTGGAATCATATTTTTCACAACACCTTGGTGCATAGGATTTTCAGGAAGTTTTCTCATGCAAAAATGGAGTGTTAAATCATAAATCTTATTTTTAGGGATTATATGGTTAAATCAAGAAATGATACCCACACCATTGGATTTAAAATTCCATTTCCAATTAGTATCATATATAATATCACCAATAAATTCCATTGGGAGCTCAAGTTATCATCATCCCAAGTTGCCCTCTTAAAGGCAGTTCAGGAGTTAGTCAATTTTTGAGAGGACAAGTGTTAGCACCAGGAGCTTGGTGGGATTTCATGTCCCCAAAATCCTTGAGATTAGGTACATAAACCTTGGAAAAATTCTCCCATCCCACATGTGACCTATAGGACCACCATGTGACCTCCAGACTTGACAGATTTAGCCCCCAAGTGCATTTTGGAGCATTCATTCCCTGTTGTCGGATCAAGCGCCACATGTCATCTTGAGGAATACCGTGGAATTTAATGTCCATCAAATCCCTAAGCTCATGGACATAAAGTATCAAAAAAATTCCCAAACCCTATGGGGAGTATTTTTTTCACCCACGTGACGGACTTTCAACGCCCAATGCTTTAAAGCGGCTTTTCTCACCTCTAATCCCTATCATCGGATCGTTACCACATGTTGTCCTATTGATCACTGTGGAATTTTTTATCCCTCACATATTTGAGGTAAGGTAAATAAAACATGAAAAGATGCACCCAACTCCAACTCAAAAATTTGAAAAAAATCTAATTGTTTATTGCTTCATGTTATTTCTCCATTACCTAAACAAAAGCTGCAGAGAACACCAGTCCACCACTCCACCATTGCCAAAGCTAAAACCAGATTCACCAAAGAAATAAAATACTCTACCCCATGGTGATACACAAGTCTCAGAAGAATAATTCATCAAGATAAGAAGAAGAAATGGAGAACAAAGAAGAAGAATAGTGGAAATCCCCATTGCCATAAAACAAAGATTTGAAGATATCTTGCAAACCGGTGCATGGATTGACAAACCATATGTTGCTGAGTTATTCTCTCTTGAAGGAAATTAAAAAATCATATTCAAACCTCAAATTTTCATCAAGGAATGCTCATAATGAATAAATTTCACTTCCAGCTCCACGAAGAACAAAGTTCAATTTCCTATCAAACTAGTCATCGGATTGAAGTAAAATTTCGTGTGAAGCAAACAGGAGCAAAACCCTATCGCAATGGAATTTATTTCACTACAAACGGAGGAGAAAACCAAACCTGAAATTTTTAGGTCCTTTAATTGTTGCTACATCCTAAAACACTGCATCAGTCTGAAATTTGAAAGTTTAAAATCTCTCGGACGATTGAGCGGGTAGAACTAAAATTTCAAAGGGGCGATATTGGGAAAAAAACCATATCAAAAAACCTCATTACACATCAATCCAACCTCTAAAATCCCACTTTATAAAAATAGTAGGACTTCCACATATGAAACTGCAATTTTTGGAAAGCCATCAATAGAAGAACCTGTGAAAGAGACAGAGACATGGAAGATGCATAATAACTGAGAAATAATCAGAACGGGAATTGGGTCCAATGTTGGCACTTACTTAAAATAGTAAGTGGTCTCACAAGCACCTGCTAAAAATAGAAATTTGATCCAAAGGAGCAAGGAACATAGGGATAAATGGGAATCAAGGTCACAAAACTTAGCAGAGGATCGAGGGATTTGTTGTTTTCATGCTTACTAAAAATAGTATGTTACACTCAGAGAGTAGTTTTGGCACAATGGGATTTACAAGGGATAATCATTCAAGGGGACAACATTGTTTGGGATCAACCTCGGAATTTTTCATAGGGAATTTGAGGTCCATCTTAGTTCATTCAAAATGGCAAGTGTTCATGAGCTAATTTGAAGGAGTTTCTCGATGTCTGCAAGGATTTTGAAGATTCGAGCTTCACCGCATTAGATATTTCCATCAACGAGGATCATTAGACTTCATCAGGGGCAACATCTTCTCCTCTTCTCTCTCTCTTCCCTCTCCCCCAACTTTCTCTCCCTTCAAATGTTCTAATTCTTCATTGGGGTTTGAACTTTTTGATATGCCTTTAAGTCACCTAAAAGTGACTTTAGAAACATAATGTAAATTGAGCCACCTTGATTTTATAAAAGGGAATTAAATATTTTGTAGGAATATGAATAGTCTAAACTTAGAAATAAGGCATATGGAGGGTCATGAAGAAGATGAGGAGTCAATTCTACTCTATAAATTGTAAATCCATTCCCATTTCAAGGGGTTTCTTATTAATTTTATAAGCTCAAGAGTGATTCTACCTTGATAGAACAAAGGAGATGGCCAAATTATTCCTTTCCCCCTTCTCAATTTCCTCCATTTCTCCACTATGTATAACTTTTGTTTGAGAAATTAATACAAGAAGAAGGATTTTCTAGCTTTCTTCGACTAAGGGATTTGATAATTTGTGTACTTCAAGTTTCATTTGGTCTTGATGATGCTTACAATTTTTTTTTCTCATAAATAAATGTGATGACACTTCTAACTAGTGTGCATACAGGGAATATGATTTCCTACCTGTAGCATTAGTTCTCCTACCTTTTTTCTCACTCCCCTTTCCTGCGCTTCTGACAAAGCCCTCTCTAGAAATAAATTGCTAACTTTGTTGCAGGGTCAGTGGAGTGTCCATGTTGGATACCCAATCAAAAGAATACCACATAAATCCACATTTTCTCACGCATGCATATATGGAAGCTACACCAGTTAAGTAGAGGGACTTAGATTCCCAAAGCTTTGACAATAAATCCACAAGTTTTTCCACCCAGAAAAGTTTCTCGTCAACATTTTTTGGCACCCACCGTGGGGAAAATTTAGTAGCATATGCACCCAAAATACGACCACAAGGTCCTCAAATTCAAAAATATAGATTACAAGATTATCCATTACTAAAATAAAAACTGCTCATTTCTCCACATGAATTTTCACATTCCATAGTGTCCTTTGGTGTTCCCACTGCAAAATTTTCCAAAAGCTAGCTGAAGGAAGATACACTAGGTTGAGCAGGTCAAGAGGTGTTGTTGATTCCAATTTCAAGGCTTTTAAAAATCAGCAAGAATGAAATAGATATAATCCATACTTCTTCTCTCAATCCTCCTCTTTATCTAGATCTTCACAAAGTTCACCTAGAAATCCTATCCAAAGTCATGTTGATACCCCCTTCAAATTATCTCATTTTTCAATCACCCTTGAGAATTGAGTTCCCAAAAGAATAATAATTTGAAGAAGAATTTTTAGAAGTAAGAGCTGAAGCAGAAGCATAAATGAAAATGGAGGATGAAGTAGAAATACCTCAACCCATTGTTCCATGGGGAATAAATACGTTCTCTCTTTCTCTTGAACCTCCTCTTCACGATCTACCAACAATTTTCCACAAGAACTTGCCAAAGTTCAAAGGTGACAAAACATAATCCTGAAGAACACATCACTACCTTCACGACATCATGTGGAATTATTGGTGTCCAACATGAAGATGTTGGTGTAATATTGTTCGTAGAGTCCCTCCAAGAAAAAGTAGCATAATAGTTCTAGCTCTTACTTGCCCCGTTCATCACGGTTGGATTTACATCAAGGATTCTTTCAAAGAGATATTAAATCAATCTTGAAGACTTTTAGGACCTCCCGATGCGAGTTGGATAAAATAGAGAAAGGAGAAAATGAAACCATGTGAGACTTCATGGCTCATTTCGAATGGTTGCTTCACAAGATACCTGAAGAGGATTTGCCATCTCAAAACAATGTCAAGAGATTCTTCATCAATTCTCAACCATCAGAAGTAGGATTTTTCTGCAAAGATCCCAACCAATGACATTGTATAAGTAAAAAGATGGCCATTGACCTTGACGATGATCTCATCCTCTCTTGAAAGATCAAGAATCCATAAAAGTAAAGACCCAACATCTTGGGGATAAGAGAACCAATCCATCACTGCAAAAAATGGAAAATAAAATAGTGTAGTTGAAGAGGGAAATATTTTAACGAGTTTCTTCCCGCAGAGAGAAAAAAAAATCAAATTACAGGAGCACCCCGAAGGCTTTCCTTGGAGGCCCCACCTATCAATGCAAATTGTAGGAGTAAGGAAGATGAAGAGGAGTTTGAACAAGAAAGTGAAGGTGGTTACCTAGAAAGTGATGAGTTTGATAATGATACACATATCAAATTATGTGAGTATTTTGGAGGTTATGAAGAAGATGCATCCAGTTTCTCATGTGCGGTATTCACTTATTCTCAGTCTGAGAAAATATTATCTCCCTCCACTACTTGAAAAGAAAATGAGGTTTATGATCCTCCTATGGAGACTCCACAAAATAAAATAATCAGTCAAGGATCCCCACTTCCATCTTCCATGAATTCTACATTGTTGGAGCCTGACCTTATAGTAAGTAAGAACGTGCCCACAGTCCCAAGTAAGTCTTTTGATGTCTCTTCCAAGTTTAAATCTAAATCTTATCTTGTTAAATCTAGTACTTTGAAATCTCCTACTATACCTTTCAAAATACCCTCTATTCCCCAAAAATATACTCCTACTTCCAAACCTATCCTAAATCCAAAATCATTCCCTTCACCCCCCTTGTCCACATCCACTCCCTTTGACTTCATAGAATATGCAAACAAAGCCAAAGTTCATATTACTGAAACTGAATATTTGTGGAATCATCTTGAACAATTTGAGAATTTTTTCTAATATATCAGGAGTGGTAATCTAACACCCAATGTTGTAATTTCTAGTTCCAAAGGCATGCTACCAAAATCACCTACAACTCCCTCACGTAACATGATTTCTCTAAGTGCATCAAAGACTCGATGAATTTGAACCTTTCTACATCTCCCTTATTATTGGAGAATATGTACTTAACAATTTCATACTAGATTATGGTGCCTCGAGACAATATGATGCCTTTGAAGGTTGCAAGGCTCTCAAATTTACCATGACTCCACCTAGTGGCTCTTGTTACTCTTTAGAGTCAAAAGAGGTCTCACTTGTAGGGAAGGTCAAAGATGCACATGTGGCTCTTACTAGATTTCCAGACAAGGAAGTTTCAGCAATGATTTTGGTAGTAGAGACGTCTCACCTCTTTCGGAATGTTCTTTGAGTAGAAATTTCTATCGAGACTTGGGAGGGAAAATTCAGATGAATTAGTCTTCTACAACCATACCAGTGAAGGGAGACATGAAGAAATTTCTTGTTGAGAAAAAGATGAGGTACATGTTATGAAAGTACTGAAGCCTTGGAAGCTAACATTTTTCACCATGGTAGCAGGTGGATGAATCACTTTGTGACAACTACGGAGGAAGAGGATATTCCCATCTTGATAGGTCCGAAATGCCTTCCCGGATATATTTGGACATTGAAGAAGCTTTGAGGATATTTGAGTTACAAGAGGAAGCTCCAAATTTCGTATGACATAAACCATGAAGAAGAGGAAATTTTCTTGATGATTTTGAAACAGAAAAATATTTTTATGTGTTTATCCGTGATGAAGAAATTTTCTCATTCCTATTCCAAGATGACGAATCCTGTGATCATTTTACCTAGGAAGATACCAATCCAATCCACAATGAACCCTTGAGAAATGGGAAATAACTATTTATACAAGGACTACTAAAATCCGCGGAAGAAATAGAAGACCGTGAAACCAGTCTTGAACTTTTAATGCAAGCCATGAATCTTGAAGGCAAGCGTGAAGCTGACTTGGAAACCTAAACTAGTGTGAAGATGGGCTATGTTGAAATAAATCTAGATGATAAATATGATGTCCCTCTTGAACCAATGATTGGTGCATATGATGATGAAATGGATATATTTTCTTCCCATTTGCAGAAGAAGATTCTCTCCATGATGAAGAAATATAAGCAAGAATTTTTGAGGCCTTTGAAGCTAAAGCCCCTATGGAAAAAGGAGTGATAAAATGTGGTGATTCCAAAGATGATGAGGTAATCTCTCTAGTAGTTTCCTTGAGAGGAAAAATAAAGATCTTTCAAAGGCATACAAAGAGGAGCTACAAGAAATGATGAAGCATAAACCCGTGCAAGAAATATTGGATGCAACATGAAGCTTTAGAAGACCCCAAGATGATTCTTGATATGTTCACTTATGTCATGAACGTCATACAGACCAAGTGATGAGGTCATGGCCAATCCTTCCGTCAATACTCAAGCACTTCACAATGGAGTAAAGGAACATGATAAGTTTGAGGTTTCTCCCGGAAAAGAGGTTGATGATCATAAACCTAAGAAAGAAAAGAATCTACAACGTTCAAAAAAATTTGAATGAAAAAAATCCCTTGGGCAGTGATAGCATGCTCAACAAAGAATCATCTATGTGGATAAACAAGGAATGCAACTAGCACTATGAAACCAATTTCAAAGAGGATGAAGGAAATGGAATTTCTAAGAAAGAACCTGAGCATCAAGAATCTCACATGGACTCACTCCTACCAAGTACATAGACAATTGTGAAAGCACTTGGCTTTCATAAGCAGCTAAGGAGGGGAGGGTACTTTCTAGAACCCATCAATGGCTTCACAGAACATCATCATTCAGTGTTGCCTCTTCAGGGGTAACTTTTGAGAAATGAAAAGTGCTTTAGTGAAAGTAGGTTTTCCCCTACCTTGTACCATAGGTGATTGCTAGGTGTGTTTCCCTTTGTGTTTCATGTGTTTCCTTTTTGTATTATTGTGTGTGTGTGTTTCCTTCTCTCTCTCTCTCTCTCTCTCTCGCTCTCTCTCTCTCTCTCTCTCTCTCTCTCTCTCTCTCTTGTTGTAGGTTGTACATGACTTTGTAGGGCCCAATGGATAAGGAACTGGTCAATATGTTGTAAGTTTTATATTCTAGGATTTCTCATGCCATTTCTTCACTACACTCATTCCATGTCATGTCCCCAAGCTAGATCCAGTTGTTGTCATGCAAATGTGTAATAGGGAAATTGACAATTTCCGAGCATGAAAATTATACCCCTTGTGTATAAATTTTCAAGTCTATCACTCCAAGACACCCCAAATATTTCCATTAAGTCCAAATGACCTCTTGAATAATGTTATACCATTCCCATAGGTTATTTAGGAAAGTCCATTCATTCCCCCTAGGTGATTTTAGGAGTTCATTTGCAAAGCTACAAACAATTATGGGAAGGGCTATCACTGGCCTTCCTAGAGCTAGAGAAACCTCACAGAGAAGAGAAGAAGAGACTAATTAGATATAGAGGGGATAAAAATTTATTCGGAAATAATGGATATGGTTCATGAATATTTTAGAAGGTCTCGAGAGAAGTTGGGGCGTTTTGCGAGTTAGGATTCACATGCCTAGTCAATGCACGAGGCCAAAAACTACTTTGGGCTTAAAAAGAAGATTTTGGGAACTCCAGATGGAATTATAAGTAAAAAAATATCACCGGAAAAATAATTGCAAGACCTACATGATGGTGGAATCGTATTTTTCACAACACCTTGGTGCATAGGATTTTCAAGAAGTTTTTCATCATGCAAAAGTTGAGTCTTAAATCATAAATATTATTTTTAGGGATTATATGTTTAAATAAATACATGATACCCACACCATTGGATTTAAAATTCCATTTCTAGTTAGTATCATATATAATATCACCAATAAATTCCACCGGGAGCTCAAGTTATCTTCATCCCAAGTTGCCCTCTTAAATGCGATTCGGAGTTAGTCAATTTTGAGAGGACAAGTGTTAGTACCAAGAACTTGGTGGAATTTCATGTCCCCAAAATCCTTGAGGTTAGGTACATCAACCTTGGAAAAATTCTCCCATCCCACATGTGACCTATAGGACCATCATGTGACCTCCAGACTTTATAGTTCAGCCCCAAGTGCATTTTTGGAGCATTCATTCCCCGTTGTCGTATCAAGCGCCACATGTCATCTCTAGGACTACCATGGAATTTAATGTCCCTCACATCCCTAAGCTCATGGACATCAAGTATCAAAAAAAATTCCCAACCCCTATGGGGAGTATTTTTTTCACCCACATGACGGACTTTCAACGCCCAATGCTTTAAAGCAACTTTTCTCACCTCCAATCCCTATCATTGGATCGTTTGCCACCACGTCGTCCCTATTGACCACCATGGAATTTTTATCCCTCACATATTTGAGGTAAGGTAAATAAAACATGAAAAAATGCACCCAACTCCAACTCAAAAATTTGAAAAAAATTCTAATTGTTTATTGCTTCATGTTATTTCTCCATTACCAAAAGAAAATTGTAGAGAACACCAGTCCACCACTCCACCATTGCCAAAGCTCAAACCAGATTCACCAAAGAAATAAAATACTCTACCCCATGGTGATACACAAGTCTCAAAAGAATAATTCATCGAGATAAGAAGAAGAAATGGAGAACAAAGAAGAAGAACAATGGAAATCCCCATTGTCATAAAACAAAGATTTGAAGATATCTTGCAAACCGGTGCATGGATTGACAAACCATCTGTTGCTAAGATCTTCTCTCTTGAAGGAAATTCAAAACTCATATTCAAACCTCAAATTTTCATCAAGGAATTCTCATAATGAATAAATTTTACTTCCGGCTCCACGAGGAAAAAGTTCAATTTCTATCAAACTCATCGGATTGAAGTAAAATTTCGTGCAAAGCAAAGAAGAAAAACCCTATCGCAATGGAATTTATTTCATTGCAAATTGAGGAGAAACCAGACCTGAAATTTTTAGGTCCTTTAATTGTTGCCACATCTAAAAGCACTGTATCAGTCTGAAATTTGAAAGTTTAAAATTTCTGACGATCGAAATGGTGGTAGAGCTAAAATTTCGAGGGGCGATATTGGGCAAAAACCCATATTAGAAAAATTCATTACTCATCAATACAACCTCCGAAGCCCACTTTATTAAAATATCAAGTCTTCCACATACGAAACTATAATTTCGGAAATCCATCAACAAAAAGAACTGAAAGAGACAGAGACATGGAAGATGCATAAAGAATCGAGAAATCGTTAGAGCATTGGGTCCATTTTGGAACTTACTTAAAATAGTAAGTGGTCTCATGAGCACTCTGCTAAAAATAGAAATTTGATCCAAAGTAGCAAGGAACATAGGGAGAAATGGAAATCAAGGTCACAAAACTCAGCAGAGGATCGAGGGAGTTACTTTTTTCATGCTTGCTAAAAATGGTATGTTACACTCAAAGAGTAGTTTTGGAAAAATGGTACATACTTGGATAATCATTCAAGGGGACATCATTGTTTGGGATCACCCTAGGAATTTTTCACAGGGAATTCGAGGTCCATCTTAGTTCATTCAACTTGGAAAGCATTCATGAGCTAATTTGAAGGAGTTTCTTAGTATGCAAGGAATTCAAAGATAACCACATCAAAGATTTCCATCAACGAGGATCATCATACTTCATCAGTGGTAACATCTTCTCCTCTTCTCTCTCTCCCTTCTCCCCCAACTTTCTCTCCCTTCAAATTTTCTAATTATTCATTAGGGTTTACACTTTTTGATATGCCTTTAAGTCACCTAAAAGTGACTTTAGAAACATAATGTAAATTAAGTCACCTTGATTTTATAAAAGGGACTTAAATATTTTGTAGGAATATGAATAGTCTAAAGTTGGAAATAAGGCATATGGAGGGTCATGAAGAAGACAAGGAGTCAAGTCTACTCTATAAATTGTAAATCCATTCCCATTTCAAGGGATTTCTCATTAATTTTTAAGCTCAAGAGTGAATTCTACCTTGAGATAACAAAGGATATATCTAAATTCTTCCTTTCCCCCTTCTCAATTTCCTCCATTTCATCACTATGTATAACTTTTGTTTGAGAAATTAATACAAGAAGGAGTTTCTAGCTTTCTTCGACTAAGTTATTTCTTAATACTTTGTGTTCATCAAATTTCATTTGGTCTTAATGATTCTTAAAAAGTTGTTTCTTCTCATAAATACATGTGATGATACTTCTAACTAGTGTGTGAGAAGGAATTTTATTTCCTACCCGTAGCATTAGTTCTCCTACTTATTTTCTCACTCCCTCTTCCCCGCACTTCCTACAAATTCCTCTTTAGCAAGAAATTTCTATCTTTTCACAGGTCATAGAGTGTCCTTGTTGAATCCCTAGTCAAAAGGCTACCAAAAAATCCACATTTTCTCATGCACGCATATACGATAAATTACACCGGTTAAGTAGAGGGACTTAGATTCCCAAAGCGTTGGCAAGAAATACACAAGTTTTTCCACCCGATAAATTTTCTACCAACAATGCCTTTTGGGTCATTGGGGCCCAAACTATCTCGTACTTCCCGCACATAGCTCTCCACCTCCCTACCCTCCTATTTCCTTTTTGGTTGGTGATTATGGGTTTTAAAAGTCCCACAAGAATAATTTCCCCACATCCTTACTTTGGCTACATTGTCCCTCTGTCACTTTGTCAAATCTTTCCTCTCAAGCTATCCAAACCTAAACTCTCTGCACCACCACACTTTATTGACCCTTCCCTCACTCTAATGTAATGTAAAAACTCAACCCCCACACGAACTCAACCCCATAAGTATTTTATTCCTGCAAATAACTCCACGTCCACAATATAAAGAACTCATTCACCGTCAATGTATTACTACTTCTTCGATAGACTTTGAGCACATGAGCCCCCATGATCCTTATTCCTCATGTGTCATCAAAACCCAAACATGCCAAAATACACTTTGAAAATGGTCATTTTTCTCATTTTTCTCAAATTTCTCTAACCTTTTTAATTTTTTCTTAGCCAAGGGAGTTATAGAAATGAAGCCAAGTGTCCCAAAATAAATATTTCCTAGTTTTGATCCATTTTAACACAAATTTGGCCAAGTTTTGATCCTGAAACAAGGGTAGATGCATCTAAATGATCCAAGTACTCCAAAAAAATGGAATTAACTTTTTTCTTCATATTCATCATTGAAACTCCACCAACCGCCAAGTCCACATTATCAAGTTGTTAAATTTTTGCATGGGGTGTAAAAATAGTCAACACAACCTTCACCATAGCTTAGAGGAAATTCATAACAAGTTTTTAAAAAAAATTTAGTGTGTAGGGATGATTACCCAAGGTGATAAATTAATTTAGTAAGATTCAATGAAAGATAACTTCCTCCAGAGGCCTAAAAAGAACATTTTTGGCCATTTTATAGCTAGTAAACACACTTCAGAATGTTCAGGGAAATTCTAAACCATCTAAGGGTGAATTTGAAGATAATTAAAGGTATTTGAAGTAATTTGGGAAAATTTAAGAAAGAAAATATTATTCAAGATCCATTTTTTCAACATTGGGTATTCATGGTGTAGGGAATGAGAGATTCAATGGTGAATGTTGTCTTTTATGGAATATTGAATGAGTTTAGAGGGAAATAATATGCATCAAAATGTGTAATATATTTTTCTTGGACAATGAGTATAATCGGGATAATCATGAGGTTTGTGAAGGATCTAAAACATCAAGAACCTCATTGAAATTCAATTCATTAAGGGAATGATCATCATGAGCATGATGAGAAAGGATCACCATGAGTGGTTATGGTAGTCATCTCAAGATCTAAAATGGTGTGTATCTCTTTAGATTGTTTCTAAACACTTAATCAATACTTGGTGATGTGATCACATATTGTAATTCGAGAGTGTCTTTCATAGTGATTTAATATATATTGAGTTCAAGAATATGGAGCTCACCCTCAAGCATTCCTTCAAGTCTTATTCAAGGATCAATCCTTCCATATAGAGGAAGAAACCTATTTTCATGAGGATAAATTTAGTGAAGATGTGTCCAGATGCTATAATCATGTTTCCACTCATGTGACATCTTGGTCGGGAAAGTTAATATTGAAGTTAAAAAGGGTATCATCATGTTCAAAGGTGAAATGGGAAGATCATGGAGTGAGTCGAGGATCATCATATCTTGAATCTTCCACCATGTTAAAAAATATTCAAGGAACAATCCAAGATGATATATTCAAGCTATTGGGAATTTAGGACCATCATGTGTGAAGGATCAAGGAATCATCTATCTCCATGAGAGGCATATGAGAAAAGAGGTGTATGAGTATCCTGAAGTTGATTCCATTTGAGGAGAATTCTAGAGCCAGGAGGGGTAAGAGGATGATCTTCATAGAGAGCACCATGTATGTAAGAATGAGAAATTATTTGAGTTTCACTTGATGTCACTCACTTGGTAGTGTTCTTAAACACTCATTTGAACCTTGTAGTGTGATCACACTTCAAAGGAGGAAGGACATTATAACCACATCATTTCAGTCCAACAGGTGACCATGTGAAAATAATCTCATTTAGTGAAAAATACTTCCATCTACATGGTGTATACCTATTTCAGCAAGTGATAGATAATTAGAAAATGGTTTGATAATCATGGAGTTGATTTGTGATCATTAGGGTTAAGTATGGAGGCCTTTAAAAGTAAGATAGTGATCCTCGCTCTTGCCTTGTAATTAGAAGAGAGTATCCTAGTCCCATCACAATGTAGGTATCATAATAGCATTTCTAAACACTTAAGTCATCACTTGAGGTTTTAGAAACATGCTTTCAACTCATGGTAACTCATGTTTTACCACTTTTTCATGTTAAAATTTTCATCACTCAAAAACACAACATGGGGTGTTACGAAGGTGTTTTTAACTCACAAAATTTGGCCCCATCCTCATGAGATCCTTATCGATGGTGAAAAATAGTATATTTATTATAGTATCCATTCCCAAAGGTACTTATCAACACTTAAAAATATTCACCTATCACCATGTGGTGATCATCTCTCTAGAGCTTGTAAATTTAGGGCTATTTTTGTCTAGAACCCAAAGGGGTAGCTACACTATTTTTAAAATTCTTCATTAAACCTTAAAATCTGAGAAAAAAATTGATATTACCAACATGTGTAGGATTCAAATATATTTCTAGTGCCTATTTTTTTTCCTCCTAACTCCTTACGGAGCTCCCAAAATCATTCAAAGAAGTTAAATTTCACCATTATAATGTTTTTTCCCTACACCTAGAAGACTCATTATCAAGAAGATTATACTTGAATGAGAAAACCTTTCTTAAATCTTCCTAAATAGCCTCCAACACTTACAATATACTCTAACATCACCTCCAAATACTTAATATATTTATTGAACTCTCCCAGAGGGTGTTTACTAACTCAAAATGGCCTTTTTAGGTATCGAGAGGAAGTTATCTTCCATCAAGTCACACTAAACACATCAATCATCATATCCAATCATCCCTAACATTGGAAAAAACTTAAAAACCATGTTAATAATTTTTTTAGCTAGGTTAAGAGTGGTATTGAGGCAGGTTGGCCAAAGGAAGGACGCACCATTGAGTAGGAAGTGAAATATGTGTTCCCTAAGATTGTAAAGTAGGTACTCATCCATAGTATGATTCTACCATATTCTAAGACAAAATTATGGATTCAACTCCATGTTCATGGGAAAATTCATGAGTCCATATATTCGATCAATTTTCGCTACCTTTGGGAGTTGTGAGGTTTGTAAATTATAATTTTGACACATTTAACACTCCTACAAATGCCAATAACCAATCCAAAAGGCCCCAAAACCTAAACAATGACTATATCATTTCACAAAAAAGATATCGATTATATAATTTAAACCCTAAAAGATTTAGGCTAAATGCTGAAATCTTGAAAAATACCTATGTACTAACTAGATTAGAATATGAAAAACTATCTTCTAAACCATTACAAATGGAGCATGAAACTTATCCAATTTTAATACCTGGTGAAATTCGACAACAAACGAGCTTACATTGTGACATCGGTAGCAAGCCCCACCTCACAAATAAATGGTAGGATTGGATAATATGCCTAAGGGAACTCCTTGATACCTTTTCATAGCTTTGGTAAATACATAAGGATTTGGCAGAATGTGAAGGAAAATCATAAAAATATCTTAAAATTTCCCAAGTAGGTGAGCTCTTGAGTGAGCTGATTGTAACACTCACACTATGCATTGAGAAAGGAGCTAAGCTCATAAAGCTAACCGAGCTACCTATAATAGACCTAGCTTGTATAAAAGAGGATTGAGTCTTTCAAACTATTCATTGAGTCATATAAATGGTGCATCAAGTTGTTTCTTGAAGAAAATTGAGTTGGTTATATGCCAAACCCGGATGAGATTCTTAATTACATTGAGAGATCCTTGAGACCGAACCATTTTATATAAAGATAAGTTGATGGAGGAATCGAGCACTTAAGGTGAGTCAAGCTATTTTTTACTTGTGCATTAATCAAGATGAGTTATTGGTATGAAGGCCCAAGCTACTTATTCACGGGGGTGAGCTAGTGAACTTCTATAAAGGCAAGTCATAATGGAACCATAAGCTAGCTTGGCATGTCCAGGCTAAAGTAAGTAGGTAACGAGCTATCTAGGAATTATCTCTCGAGTTATTTTTTTATGTGATAGCATGAGCCAAGAGAACCATCAATCTCGTATAGTGAAGGGTCGAGTTATTTCTTTACCATCAAGAGAGATGATAAATTGCTAAAAGAGGGCAAGATGTTCAAGTGAGGAGTCATTAAAGACCCATGCCGAGTCAGATGGGACAAGATATATTGCAATACCTAGTCACATTAATATGGGAGAGCTATTTGTTAAAAACATAGCTCTACACAAGTCGATAGGCTCCCATTGAATTTTTCAACACTAGGACCGAGTGACCTAGAACTCGCAATAATTAAGAGACCAAGTTATTTTCTTCAATGTCGAGTACATAAATTTAGGCTCAAGTTAAATCACAAATGTGACATAGGGAAGAAAGGCTCGCACCTGGTGGTCTCAATGTTTCAAGGGATATGGAAGTGTATTGGATTCATGGAAGATGGAATATATGCAGCTAAACCAAAACACCAAATCTCATAAAGAGATTGATCAAGAATTTTGAAGACCGAGCTCAACTCCAATAAATATAGTGGAATAGGCATCGAGCTCATACATTGTGTGAATAAAACAACAGTTGAATCATAAGATAGGCCACACCAGAGGCACACAAGAACCCAATACAAAGAACCAAGCTAGTCCACTTAACTATCAAGCTCAAAATAAAATGCCACAATGAGTCATGAACTTGGTAAATGGAAAGAGAGTCCGACTTTAGCTTGGTGAGCCCACAGTTTAGATCGAGAAGCCTTATGGCCAATGCAAGAGGATATGGCTCAAGTGGATTTTTGTGGAAAAATTAGAAGATCAACTCGCAAGTGGCCCGGAAGCACTTGAGACATGCATGCATATTAAATCAAGTCACTTTGCAAGTTAAATGATGTGGGTGAGGTAAAAAATACGTCTGAGAGTGGCACAATGTTATTCAGTGTCGTGTAGGTAATCGAAACCCGCATTCACCATAACAATGTGGTGTGGGTATGTTGGAGTTTGAGGGCTCAGTTAGCACATGGAACAAGCAGGCTGGTGAAGCTAGAATTATTTGATGGGGTAGCAATGTGGGTGCAGGGCAAGTAAACGGTACTATGTTGGTCAAATAAGGGTCCAGGGAACCATGCTGGCATGGAGGTGAATGGAAGGCCCGAAACATTGTGGAAAAAGTGAAAAACATTGGCCCAAGTGGCTAGGGACAAGTGGGCCATGAAAATCTAAAATGGCTACAAATGTGTATTGTGCGGAAAATGTGAAAAAGGAGCCCGGATGTCCCGAGGTGAGTTAGGAAATGCAAGAAATCGGAGGAAAAATCCCCAAAGGGATTGGACACGGTGAGTCATGTGGGTAAGGTGGGTTTGAATGACCCAAGTGTCCCAGACTTTATGAGCCAAGTTCACCAAAAAGTGACTTCACCCGAATGCATGGTGGTTTGGTTTGAGTTCCAAGTTGGCACATCAAGGAGGGCAATGAGGATTCAACATGCAATTCAAGTTGGTGTTGAGGCCAATAGGGATTGGGTGACTTGGTAACCAAGGAGTTAGGTGGAGTAGTGATGGGGGTCGGTGTGTAATAAAAGAGCTCGCCATCCAAGAGATAACTTGACGCTTGTGGAGATTTAAGGGCTTTGGCGAGGATTGGAAATAGTGGGGTCAATTAAAAATTGAGGGTTAAAGTAAGAAAGGCAATGCAAAGCAATAGCTAGCTCAATCGAGCCGCCAAGCTAGCAATGTTTTAATTGCTAAAAATAAACACCAAAAGCCCTCCATGTATGACAACATAATTATGGACCCAGCGCTATTTTAAATACAAAATCATTCGAAGATTTTCAAAACATAGGAAAAGAAGAGAAAATATTATAAAATTCATTTCTAGCCAAAGAATTTAATTCTCAGTCCCATAATAGTGAAGGAAAACCTTGACAAACACCAAACATCTACATGTGCTCGAAGCTCATATCTTGAGCAATCCTCAATGGAGTTATTGTATATATTTACCCCCCGGGTAAATATAGATCAACACACAAGAAGCATGTCGTCGAGGGGTTAGAAAACCTAGACACAAAAGAGATATGTCGGAGGGGTTCCAAAACCCGACACAAAAGAGATTCGGGTTTCGGGTTTCGGGAAACATGAAACATGAGACATGCAAATCACAAGGGATGTCCCGATGCTTGAGAGTTCTGCAAACCCAAAACACTTTCTAGGCGAATTGGGTCTTGGAGTCGGGGAAACATGTCGGGAAAGCATGGGGCGGAAAAACATGTTGAGCCATCCTCCAAATCCGATGCACATGCAGGTCCATTTTCTGACCCCGAAACAAAGGAAATCTTGGAAATATTGGCGGAAGCGGGTTTTGGGAAAACACAAGCATCAAACACATGTCGAGCCATCCTCCAAACCCGATGCACATGTAGGTCCATTTTCTGACCCCGAAACAAAGGAAATCTTGGAAATACTGGCAGAAGCGGGTTTCGGGAAAACACAAGCATCAAACACATGTCGAGGCATCTTCCAAACCCGATGCAAATGTAGAGGAGAACCCCGAACCCGACAGGCAGAAGACCCTGACGCGGGAAATATTCAGATCGCCATAACTTTTTACAGGGAGCTCGATTCACACAAGGTTGGACTTTTCGAAAGCTCTCGGCGTCCTCTACCCAACTACGACTGGATATCTTTAATTGGGTGGGAACAAGTTCTTAAAAATGTAAAATACACTTCACCACTGTTGGGTTGTTGAGATTCTCACCTACCGCCATAATATGATGAGTTAGGTGCAGTCTTGGAGGTGGTTGGGGCAGAATTCGAATCATTCTCTTCTCCCTCATTTTTTCCTCATATAAATGGTAAGGAGAGGCTCTTTGTAAAGGGTTGGACATTTTGTTTTGCATCCTCCCTTCTTCCCTTGCTTGCAAGAGAATTTGTGGAGCTTTCAAACCTCCCATACGGGTTGTAATGCCAGTTTCTTGCCTCTTGGCCACTGCAATGTAATGTATCAACTCTTAAGCAATTATATATATGTTTGTGATTGATTCTCAACCCTCTCATGTATTCATTGCTGTCATTTTGATCTCTTATTGTAGTTTGGTTACCTGTGCATGGTGTTTGTATTGCATCTATGTGGTCTATGTTAAATTTGCAAAACAAGTGTCTAACATTCCTTGGTGCATCACCTTTGTAGTTTAGGTTTTATTCTATGCATTTTCTTACCCTGTCTCCTTGGCAAGTTAGATTAGGTTTTAGTAAACCCTCTACATTTTATTTGTGCATCTGAATAGAGGAATAGGAACCGGCCTTCATCCGGAGAGCTTTTCCGATTTCGCAAGGTCCCACACTTGGGAAAAGCTCCATGTTATGCAATCGCACTGAGAGTCTCAACCCATCGTGTTGTAGAGTCCCAGGGGTGCTGCGATTCGCCATCAATAGTTTTGGCATGCCCGGTGGGACCAAGAGGTCATTCCACAAGATTTGAAGGAGTTTTCATGAAATTTGGACTAAGAAATTGCAAGTTTTAAAATTTTGGATTTTGCACCTTCCAGGCTGAACTCCGAAATCAGTTTTCAAGGGCTTAACTTGCTCAAAACAAGTCAAAATTTCACCAGTTGGTAGATCTGAGGGTAATCTTCAAAAGGGTATCTTTAGTTTTTTGAGATTTTGACTTTCAAAATTTCATGCTTTTTAGTGTTTCAGGTTTTCGAGGTCCGAGAACATCAAAGCAGACCCAACAGTCATTTCGGGTTTTGGGGGATGCATTGCATGGTCCTATTCCCAACAAAATAGTTTTCAGGGATGTCGCATGTTCCAAGTTCACACATGGCACCCGGTTTTGTGAGTCTCCATGACCCGAGTTCCGCCCGTACTTTTGGGATTCAAAGCACAACAAGGCCCGAATTCTGGATTGAAGATTGTCTCCTCTGGGTCCTTCAAAGTTTAAATTATATTTTCAATATTGTCAAGTTTGGTGTGTAACTTGGCAAAATCCATCCTTTTAGAAGCTTGTTATCTAACACATCTGGTGACTCCAAAGGGATAGAATTCAGCAATGTAGTAGCACAAGTTGCCCAGGCACATGAGAAGAATTCGAACCAGGTCTAATACTCGAGAAGAGGGGCTATTTTTCCACTTGCAACTTTCACCAGGCAGAGGAAGGAGAGGAAGAAGACCACAAAGATCACCATCTCCACCTAACAGGACTTTGTCTACACCTCCACCTAGTAGACCTTTTCTCGCATCAACCAGGGGTTCTTAGGCCAATCATAATGGCACATCTACCACCGAATCCTTTGTCAATTTCACGGGTAGTAGTCCACTTGCCCTAAATGCTCAAAATCAAATTCCAAATAAAGCGCTAAAGAATATACCCTATTTCACAGAGAAAATCATACTACTCCTATTGATCACATCCAGATATTGCTAATGCATGTGCAATCCACGAAATAAATGAAATGGATGTCATAAATCAAGTTATTGGCTTCATCTTTCAAAGGTAAGGCCTTACAATGGTTTAGAGCCTAACAAATAGGGTCTATTACTTAATCGGGAACCAACTTTGTTCAGCTCTTTGCAACCAATTCGGGGAGAGGGCGGACAATTTATCTTTATTGGAACAACTGACAACAATCAAAAGGGCTCCTAACGAACAAATGACAGATTTCAACTTCAGATTCCAATGGACATGGGACAGGATTCCAATAGTTGTTAGACCAACCGCCGAAGGAGCATTCCTTTATTTCTTAAAGGCTATAAATTCAGACATAGCCATGATGATCCAATCAATGGGAGGGACAACGCTGCCAGGGGCCTATGACACAACGATCAGAGTAGAGAACTGTTTGATCCAAGCCGGCAAGCTTGCACCAAGGCCACCAATGCCTCTCTATCCAGATATGGGAAATCCTACAACCAGTCAAGCACCAGAGTTGAATCCCATTCCAACTCCTAGAAATCAAAGCAATAATGAGGCATCAACTTCTTCAAATACTTCAAAGGAATTGCAGGAGGTTATGAAACAACTACAAAACCTTGGAAATGAGCTAGTGACTATCAAAAGACAACAAGCTCAAAGTGCTAGACCATATCAGCCTCAAGCACAGTACCAAGCTAGGCCCCCATACCAACAAAATAGACCACCACCTCAAGCTACAAATCAAAACCAAAACCAAGGACAACCTCAAGCTGCTAGGCCATTTCGACCATATGATCCAAATGCAATGACGCCCTCAAGAGCCTTGGTCCCAACACAAAATAACATGGCACAGAGTAGTACGACCGGTGTTACCCTTGCAATCTACCTCACAATCACCAAAGATGTTTCAATGGTGCACTAAATCAAGCCTCGATGGTGCAAACCATTGGTGTTCCTCAAGAACCAAGCCAAGAAGGGAATCAACAAAGAAGAAATGCAATAAGAAGGACCTCCAACAAAACCACATTGGCCAATCGGAAACAAAGACTTCGTGGAGTTAACCAACAACCTTTTCAAGGCGTGGCTGCCAACACACTGGTCAAAGAAGAGAAACATAGAAGAGGGACAACCATCCAATCCAGTTGTTTCTCACCCACTCCTACACAACAACAAGGGGCAGAGACCAAACACAACTCCAAATGTGCAAAATCAGCCTAAGGTACCTATTGTAGCAAACACATGCACATGTTCAAGCTCCAGAAAAGGTTGCACCAAGTAAGGGACAACAAAAGGACAATTCATCCCCTTCAACATCATCGATCAAATGAAGAAGACACATGTGAACATTTCCATGTGGGAATCACTTGCGATCCTAGGGCAACGAGATTTATTGCAAGCTGCAATGGCTAATTGGTCTGCCAAAAATGTATCAAACCAGGGACATGAGAAAGTTCTCACTAATGCAGTGCAACATGATGGGGGCCAGACAAGAAAAAATTTGAAGCCTCCACCATTCTATGTTTCATTGATTATTGGAAACCACTTGGTACACAACTGCATGATAGACTCAGGGGCAAGTAGTTCAGTGATGCCGAAGCAAATAGCGGATCAACTAGGTTTGAAGTATGAACCAGTGTTAAAAGGAGTAGTGCAGCTAGATGGAACGGCAGTGGGAATAGTTGGGGTCATCAAGGGGTTAAGCCTAACACTACATTCATGTCCTAATGTTACAGTTCTGTAAGATGTGTCTGTGATTGACCTTCCGCCACTCTTTACATTGTGTCTATCAAGGGACTTCACTGCAAAAATCGGTGGATATTTATCTATAGATTGGTCACACATGATTTTTAGGACAAGGTATGGAGCTAAAGCAACAATCAGGTCAGAACCAATTGCCAATTTCCATATTGAGCCTCATGTACCAGGTCCTATCAATGCAAATTGCTCAGCTTTTGATCAGGAGGAGTGTTCAAGTGATCTAGAAGTAGGTACTAAGGTCGAGGGAATTCCTGATTTAACTTTGGATGAATGGGCAAACAAGAGTCATGAATTTGACCCATACAAGGAAATTGAAGAATCTGAATTAGGCGTGTATTGTGTACATGAAGAAAATTCACCCATTCCCGACATCATTCAGCTTGAACAAAAGGATGAAAGCAAAGTTTGGAAATTATTCTTCGATGGTTCGAGAAGCAGACAAGGTGCTGGAGGTGGTGCAATGTTGATTTCACCACAAGACATCAAATATTTTTCAGCTTTTCGTTTCCAGTTTTCCTGTTCAAACAACACGGCTGAATACGAGGCATTGATTCATGGACTTCATTAGGCCAGGAAAAGGGGCATAAAGAACTTACAGTGTGTTCGGAGATAGCGAGCTAATCATCAACCAAGTCGGGGGACAACATGCTACAAAGAATGACTTGCAAGAGCTACAAGAATAGGGTGTGGGACCTCATTGAGGATTTCAAGCTTTCAACATCAGTGTCCATACCTGTGAAGAAAAAATGAAGCCGCAGATAGGCTCGCAGCAGCTTGGAGCAACATTTGATGTGGTTAACAACATCGAAAGGGAAAAACACAGCCACATATCCATGTGATTGTGAGGCCAAGCAGCCCCAGAGATAATAACACAAGTCGGGCAGTGTTTGAGAACGATCAACAGATCGTCAATTTCTTACAAGAAGAAGCTGAATTCTCAGCTAGAAATCAGGATAGGCTAGAGCAGCAGTATGGGGATCAAGTAGTGCAGCTGCAGACAAACAAGCTTCCTAAGGGTTTAGTAACGTTGGAGTCTATCTTCAACCCTAACGACTAGTTCCGTAAGGAAAAGGCTAACATACAGGTCAAGAGAGAAGATTCAGAGCCAATTCCAGTTGGGGAAGGCAAAACACTTCAAATTGGTAAAGTGGCCACTGAGCAAGAGAAATCAGATTTCATACAGCTTTGCCAAGAATTTCCAGATGTCTTCACTTGAGCTATGAAGACTTGAGAGGATTCAATCCGAAGTTGGCACAACATACCATAGAATTGGATCCAGATGCTAAACCCATCAGGTAGAAGCAGAGACCTGTCAACCCTCACATTGAGCCTCTAATGAAGAAAGAGCTTAACAAGCTAATAGAGGCAAGCATTATATTCCCGATCAAGCACTCAAGCTGGGTTGCAAACTTGGTTCCGGTCAGGAAGAAGAGCGGAGAAATCAGGTTGTGTGTAGATTTTCGAGACCTCAACAGGGCATCTCTCAAAGACCATTACCCACTTCCTTCAATGGAACAAATATTGCAAGTAGTATCCGGTTCAGAGAGATTCTCTCTCCTAGATGGCTACTCAGGGTATAATCAGGTGATGGTGAAAGAAGATGACCAATTCAAGACGGCTTTCACCACCAAATGGGGGACCTATGCCTACAAGAAGATGCCATTTGGACTATCAAATGCTGGAGCCACCTTCCAAAGGGCAATGGATATGGCATTTAAGGGGTTGATCAACAAAATAGTTCTGATATATCTTGACGACATCACTGTATTCTCAAAAAATGCAGCGGATCACCTCTTTCATTTGAGGCAAGTATTTCAGAGATGTAGAAGATTTGGGGTATCATTGAATCCCAAAAAGTGCATATTCTTGGCTCACGAGGGAAAACTTCTAGGCCATATTGTTTCAAAGGAAGGATTGACGATTGACCCAGAAAGATTTGAATTAATTCAAGCATTACCATTGCCAAGTCACAAGAAGGCTCTTCAAAGCTTCTTGGGAAGGATCAATTTTGTCCGCAGTTTGTTCCAAACTTTGCAGCTCTCGTAAAGCCAATAACGTTGATGTTAAAGAAGAGCATGGCATTTAAGTGGACATCTGAAGGCAAGGCAAGTTTTGAGGCAATAAAAGAGGCTATATCTCAAGCCCCAACTCTCGTCAATCCAGACTTCTCCAAGGACTTCATGCTATATGCCTTCGGTGGTGGAGACACAATTTCTGTAATCCTAGTACAACAAAACAAAGAAGGATTAGAACAACCAGTTGCTTTCTTCAGTCAAGGCTTGGAGGAATACGAAACTAGATACTCTTTCATTGAAAAGCATGTACTTGTAGTGATCAGGAGTTTAAAGAAATTCAAGCACCTAGTCTCAAACAACAAGATCCAATTATTGGTCTCTCATGCGGGAGTCAAGGACTTCCTTCTAAACAAGGATCTGAATGAGAAGCGTGCAGGGTGGATAACTCGTGTCATGGAATATGACATCGAGATCAAGGTCACCAAACTAGTACGTGGAAAGGGACTATGTGAACAGCTAGCCTTGAGTCAACAGGTTGAAGCAGGTGATGAAAAAGAGACTGTCTTGGTACTACAGGATGGCCAAGAACATGAAAATGATGATGTGCCTACTCCTTGTTGGACTCAGAATATGATACACTTCCTACAGACAGGACTATGCCCTCCGGAAATGAGCAAAGCAAAGAGGAGATACTTCAGATTACAAGCCATTCCATATGTGCTTGTTGATGGTGTTTTGTTTAAGAAAGACATCAATGGGGTTCTATTGAGGTGCATTGGGACTGGTCAAATTGAGAGGGTGTTACGAGATTTTCACGATGGAGATTCTGGAGGACATTTTTCCCCACGAGTAACAGCTCTCAAGATAATGAAGGTAGGGTATTATTGGCCCACGGTGTTCAATGACTGCTATACATGGATAAGAAAGTGTAAGAAATGTGCACTCTTCACAGGCAAAGAAAGACTAAGCACTTCCATTGCACCCAATCTTGGTTGACCAACCATTTCTGCAATGGGGATTGGACTTCATCGGGGTCATCAACCCAAACTCAAGCCAAGGCCACAAGTGGATTCTCACGGCAACGGACTACTTCACCAAGTGGACTGAAGCAGTAGCGCTCAAAGAGGCAAACGAGTCTAATATACTAGAATTTTATGAAGGAATAGTGACCAGGTTCGGTGTGCCGGCCACTATCATATCAGACAAATGCATTGGCATTCGTAGGTTCCAAGATTACAGAATGGGCTGTCAAGAATGGAATCTACTTGAGCACCTCTTCCAATTATTACCCACAGGGTAATGGACAGGCAGAGTCCACGAACAAAAATTTGCTAAGAATCATCAGAGGACTCTGGATGAAAATCAAAGAACATGGCATACCAAGCTAAAATCAGCATTATGGGCTGACAGAATAACACCAAAGAGGTCTACAGGTAATTCCCCTTACAAGTTGGTCTATGGAAAAGAGGCAGTATTGCCTATATCATTAGAACTACCTGCATTGGAGTTCATGAAGCAGTTGGAGTTGGCTGAGTTCGAACCAATGGAGGCTAGGTATGCAGAGTTGATGGAATTGGAAGAAATTAGAGAACATGCAGTTCAAACAATTGAGAAAGATCAGGCCTTAGTGAAAAGATGGTTTGATAAGAAAGCAAGAGCAAGGACCTTCCAGGAAGGGGACCTAGTTCTGAAATGGGATGCAGATCGGGCAAAACCAGGAAGGCATTCCAAGTTTGATGCCATTTGGAGTGGCCCCTACATGGTCATGGAATGTAAGAATAGCAATGCCTTCCAATTGTCTACATTGGATGGAGAAGAACTCCCGATTCCGGTCAACGGAATCTATCTTAAACATTGCTACTGAAAAGAAAAAGTTTTACCCTTGTAAATATTAGCCTAGATTTCAATTCCTCTAAGTGCGTATGCACATTGTCTTGTTGTAGTTAGGTTTCAGTTTCCCTAAGTGCTTTGGGCACAGTGTGCTTTTTTGTTGCTCCCGGTTGGTTTCTCTACGCTTTAGCGTGCTCTCGAGAAGGAGTTGTTGTAGATCGTGCCTGGATCGATATCAGGTTGGTTTCAGGTTATTGCTTATGACTCCATGCCCAATGGATCGCTAAAAGGCCACTGATCTTCTACCTAGCAGGCAGGTAATCCCGTTGAGTCACCAAATTGTTGTATATATTTACCCCGGGTAAATATAGATCAACACACAAGAAGCATGTCGGAGGGGTTAGAAAACCCGACACAAAAGAGAAGCATGTCAGAGGGGTTCCAAAACCCGACACAAAAAAGATTCGGGTTTCGGGAAACATGAAACATGAGACATGCAGATCGCAAGGGATGTCCCGATGCTTGAGAGTTCCGCAAACCCGAAACACTTCCTAGGCAAATCAGGTCTTGGAGTTGGGAAACATGTCGAGCCATCCTCCAAACCCGATGCACATGCAAGTCCATTTTCCAACCCCGAAACAAAGGAAATCTTGGAAATACTGGCGGAAGTGGGTTTCGGGAAAACACAAGCATCAAACACATGTCGAGCCATCCTCCAAACCCGATGCACATGCAGTCCATTTTCCACCCCCGAAACAAAGGAAATCTTGGAAATACTGGTGGAAGTAGGTTTCGGGAAAACACAAGCATCAAACACATGTCGAGGCATCCTCCAAACCCGATGCAAATGCAGAGGAGAACCCCGAACCCGACAGGCAGAAGACCCTGACGTGGGAAATATTCAGATCGCCATAACTTTTCACAGGGAGCTCGATTCACACAAGGTTGGACTTTTCGAAAGCTCTCAGCGTCCTCTACCCAACTACGACTGGATATCTTTAATTGGGTGGAAAAAGTTCTTAAAAATGTAAAATACACTTTGCCACTGTTGGGTTGTTGAGATTCTCACCTACCGCCATAATATGATGAGTTAGGTGCAGTCTTGGAGGTGGTTGGGGCAGAATTCGAATCATTCTCTTCTCCCTCATTTTTTCCTCATATAAATGGTAAGGAGAGGCTCTTTGTAAAAAGGTTGGACAATTTTGTTTTGCATCCTCCCTTCTTCCCTTGCTTGCAAGAGAATTTGTGGAGCTTTCAAACCTCCCATACGGGTTGTAATGCCAGTTTTCCTTGCCTCTTGGCCACTGCAATGTACTGTATCAACTCTTGAGCAATAATATATATATGTTTGTGATTGATTCTCAACCCTCTCATGTATTCATTGCTATCATTTTGATCTCTTATTGCAGTTTGGTTACCTGTGCATGGTGTTTGTATTGCATCTATGTGGTCTATGTTAAATTTGCAAAACAAGTGTCTAACATTCCTCGGTGCATCACCTTTGTAGTTTAGGTTTTATTCTATGCATTTTCTTACCCTGTCTCCTTGGCAAGTTAGATTAGGTTTTAGTAAACCCTCTGCATTTTATTTGTGCATCTGAATAGAGGAATAGGAACCGGCCTTCATCCAGAGAGCTTTTCCGATTTCTCAAGGTCCCACACTTGGGAAAAGCTCCATGTTATGCAATCATACTGAGAGTCTCAACCCATCGTGTTGCAGAGTCCTAGGGTTGCTGCGATTCGCCATCAACAGAATTATGCAAAAAATGGTCTTATTGGAATCATGGTTCTCGAGCCTAATGCAAAAGAACAAAGAAATGCATAAATTGATGAAGATTTGATGGGGATTTTTAAGGAAAACAATCCCAGTTCATTTTGGTTGTTGGATAGTGGTTGGAGAGGCATTTACGAGCATGGGAAATCATTCTTTTACTGATGCGGGTTGTGAGAAACCTTTAGATTGCTTTTGTAGGATAATATTCACCAACCGCACTCATTTATCATGAATTACAATTGGTTGGAAAGTGAATTTTGGGAATTACATCCCCTCTCTCTCTCTCTCCTCCTAGAATTTTATAAATTGAAGTGATTGGCTCATTTTAAAAAGGAGGATGATTTGAGTATCAAAAAAATTCCCATTTTATTTTGTGAAGGCAATGTGCTGCAATCCTTTATAATGGACTCCTTGCATGGTGATCTAGGCCTTTACTTTGAAAATTTTTGAACTGTTCATATCAATGAAGTAATAGATGCAATTTTATGGATGTATCTTCCCTTTCTGTGTTTTTTTGCATTCTTCTTTCCTCTTCAATCTTATTGCAGTGTGTATTGTGTCTATTCTATGCTCTTGTATGGTTTCACTATTCTTATGTATGTATGGAAATGTTGTTGTAAGTGCTTATATTAGACTATGGAGAATTTTTATCACCCTCTCTAATCTGCATTTTTGCTTTCATTTTCACACATTGGGGATTGTTCTCGTACCCTTATTTTGGTGCATCATCTCTGTTAGAGTATTTTCTTTCATTTTCATGATCTTTCTCTCTTCCTGGTCCCTTGGAAATTAAAGGATAGAGATAGTTAGTAGTTTTATTTCATTACTAGGAGTAGGAAGAGGAACTAGCCTTCATTAGATATCTATCTCAAGCACCAACTCCCACACTTGGGGATAATACCCATGTTACCCAAATCACATGGCTTGCCTCAACACATCCACATGCTAAGAAATCGAGGTTATTGTGATTCGGTGATAATATTTCTGGCATGCTTGGTGGGATAAAGAATTCTTCTTTCTATTACAATTTTGTCATTGTGCTCTTGTTATGAAATTACATCTTGTAAAATGCTTTGAAATTGCACATCTGGTGACTCCAAAAGGGAATAATTCACTGGTTTTAGCAACCCAAACTTGTAAAATTTATGAGAATAATTCAAATAAGGTCAAGGACTAGAGAAGAAGGAATTTTTAATACTTGCAGCTATCTCCATGTAGAGGAAGAAGGGGAAGAAGAGCTCAAAGGTCTCCATCTCCACCAAATATAACACTATCAACACCTCCATCTGGTAGGCCTTTTATTCAATTAACTAGAATTCTTAGACCAATCATAATGGCACATCTACAATAGTAACCACCACAAGGGCCACCAAATCCCTACGTCAACTTCATGGGAAGTATCCTACTTTCTATCAATGCACAAAATCCAATTCCAGTGGCAACATTAAAGAACATTCCATATTTCACAAGGGAGAATCACACAACTCCTGCTAATAATATAAAAGACATTTCAAACATTTTCACTATTTAGGAAATAAATGAAGTAGATTTCACTTTGAATTTATTAGCTTCCTCATTCAAAGGCAAGGTGTTGTAATGGTTTAGGAGTTTAGCAACAGGGTCTATCCAAAACTAGGATCGATATACATAACCCTCTCGCATTAGTTTGGATAAAGAGAAAATAATATGTCTTTATTGGAACAATTAACAACCATCAAGAGGGCTCCTAATGAGTAGATGACTAATTTCAATTTTTGATTCTAGCGATCATGGGACCAAATTCCATTTTTCATGAGGCCAGCAGCAGAAGGTGCATTCCTCTACTTTTTGAAGGCTCTAAATTCATATATAGCAATGATGATCCATTCCATGGGAGGAACAACACTTCTAGGTGCCTATGACATAGCTATCAGAGCTAAAAATTGCCTCATTCAAGCTGGAAAGTTAGCACCAAGGCCACCAATGCCTCTATATCTAGAAATGGGAATTCCTACAACAAGTCAAACACCCAAAATAGCCCCTATTCGGCTCCAAGAAATCAAATCAATAGCGATGCTTCCACTTCTTCAAGTAATTCGCTCAAGTTTTAAGAGATCAATAAAGTATTACAAGAAGTGGTCAAGAGGCAATAAAATTTCAGAAATGAAATAGTGGCACTCAAGAGGCAACAAGCCCATAATTTAAGACCATTTCAGCCTCAGTACCAAGCAAGGCCACCATATCAACAAAATAGGCCACCATATCAACAAAATAGGCCACCTACTCAAGCCGCCAATAAAAATCAAGGGCAACCTCCTACTACCAAGTCTTCTCAGCCCTACAATCCAAATATAGTCTCAAACACCAAAGCCTTGGTCCCGATGCAAAATAACATGGCGCAGGAATATGAGTGGTATTCCCCATATGGTCAACCCTATGATCAAGCAACATACTTCTAGGATCCATTAAATCTAGTTATAGTGGTACAAACCATTGGTGTGACTCAAGAAGTTTGTCAAGAAGAAAATCAACATCAGGAAACTACTCAAGAGGCACCTCCAAATGAAACCACACTTGTCAATTAGCAGGATGAATATTTTTGTGGTATAAATCAAGCCCCTTATCAAAGTGTGGCAGCCAATACACAATCCAAGAAGAGGAATATTGAAGAAGGGAATTCATCCAATCTAAGAACTTCACAACCCTTTATCACTCCACAAGGTGTTATAAGTCAAAGTACATTCTTGAATATGTAAAGTCAGCCCAAGCCACCTTCTAGACCAGCCCATATACCAGTTGTAACAACCCATGTACTAGAGAAGATTGTGTAAGGTAAGGTAAGGGCGGAAGAAGATAACTCATCCCCATTCAATATTATTAAGAAAATTAAGAAAACGAATGTGAACATTTCAATGTGGGATTCATTAGCTATCCCAGGCCAAAGAGATCTATTGTAAGTTGTCATGGAAAATTGGTCCACATCAAATCAATCATCCAAAGATCAAGAGAAGGTACTCACAAATACAACTCAATAGGGAGGAAATCAAGGAGGTCAACAAGGTAAAAACATGAAACCTCCCCCATTCTACATATCTCTAATTGTTGGAAACAATCTTGTACATAATTGCATGATTGATTTGGGAGCAAGAAACTCTGTCATGCCAAAACAAATAGATGATTAGTTGGGTCTTCAATATGAGGTCATTTCCAAGGGTGTAGTGTAATTAGATGGGACAATAGTGACAATAGTTGGGGTGATCAAAGGATTGAGCCTCACATTACATGCATGTCCCAATGTGACCATCTTGCAAGATGTATCAGTCATAGACTTGCCACCACTCTTTGAATTGTGTTTATCAAGAGACTTCACCGCTAAAATTGGAGGTTATTTGTTGGCTAATTGGTCACATATGTTGTTTAGAATAAGGTATAGAGCTAAGGCTACAATAAAATCTGAGCCTACTGCAAACTTTCATATTGAACCTCATACACCAAATTTAATCAATGCAAATTGTTTAGCATTTGATCAAGAAGATTTCCCAAGCACTTATAAAGAAAATACAAAGGTTCAAAGAATTCCAGGACTTGACTCTTGATGAATGGGTAAACAAGAGGCATACATTCGACCTTACAAGGAAATTAAAGAAGATGAGTTAGGAATTTATTACTTGCACAAAGAGAACTTACTTCTCCCTTGCATCACCAAGCCAAATCACAAAGATGATAATGGGGTATGTCAGCTATTCTTTGATGGCTCGAGGAGTAAACAAGGTGTTAAAGGAGGAGTTATGTTGGTTTCACCACAAGGTACAAAATATTACTCAACTTTCCATTTTAAATTTTCTTTCTCAAACAATACAGCTGAGTATCGAACATCAATCCAAGGATTGCATTTGTCAAGGAAGAGAGGTATTAAAACCTTGCAAGTGTTTGGAGATAGTGAGCTGATTGTGAAATAATTTAGAGGAAAAAAATTTGTTAAGAATGACCTCTTAAAGAACTACAAGAATCAGGTATGGGATCTTATTGAAGATTTCAAAGCTTTTAGCATCAAATCCATCCTGAGAAAGAGGAATGGGGTAGAAGATAGACTTGGATCTATTGGGTAGGAATTTGACATCATGAAAAGTATCAAAAGTGAGAAAACTCAACCTCATATCAAGGTTGTGGTAAGACCTGCTGTCTTAGACAATAATACAAGTTGGCAAATCTTTAAGAATGATCATAAAATCATAAAATTCTTGCAAGAAGAGTTTGATTTCTCCACTAGAAACCAAGATAAGTTAGAGCAGTAGTATGGTGACCAAGTGGTGCAGTTGAGAACTAACAAACTACCAAAGGGCCTTGTAACTTTGGAATCAATATTCAACCCAAATGATCGATTCGGAAAGAGAAGGCAAAATTCATGTAAAGGGTGAAGATTCAGAGCCTATTTCAGTAGGTGAAGGAAACATGTTCCAAATTGGCAAAGTACTCAACAAGAGAAATCTTAATTTTTCCAACTTTTTCAAGAATTCCCAAATGTCTTTGTTTAGACTTATAAGGATTTAAGAGGTTTCAATCCAAAGTTAGCACAACATACTATTGACATGGATCCAGAATCCAAGCTTATCATATAGAATAAAAGGCCCGTGAATCCTCACATTGAACCTCTCATGAGAAAATATTTGAACAAGTTGATTGAAGCTAGCATCATCTTCCCTAACAAGCATTTGAGTTGGGTTGTAAATTTGGTGCTAGTGTGGAAGAGAAATGGAGATATTATATTGTGCATAGACTTCGTGTGATTTGAATAGAGCTTCTCTTAAAAATCATTATCCACTCCCTTCAATGGAACAAATCTTGAAAGTATTATCTAGTTCAGAAAGGTTTTCATTGCTAGACGGCTACTCAGGTTATAATGAAATAATGGTGAAGGAAGAAGATTAGTTCAAGACAACCTTCACTAAGAAATGTGGAACATATGCTTCCAAGAAGATGCCATTTGGATTGTCAAATGTTGGAGAAACATTTCAACGAGCTATGGACATGGAATTCAAGGGGATAATAAACAAGATAGTGCTTGTTTATCTTGATGACATAACTATTTTTTTAAAGAATGCATAATACTACCTCTTCCATCTCAAGAAAGTATTCTAAAGGTGTAGAATATTCATAGTTTTGTTGAATCTAAAAAAGTGTGTATTCTTGGCACATGAACGAAAATTATTGGGCCACATTATTTGAAGAGGAGGATTGACTATTGATCTTGAAAGATTTCAAGCTATCTGAACTCCACCATTGCTAAGTCACAAGAAAGCTCTCTAAAGCTTCTTGGGAAGAATTAATTTTGTTCACATATTTGTGCCTAATTTTTCCACCTTGGTGAAGCCATTGAAAATGACGTTGAAGAAGAGCCTTGCATTCAAATGGAAAGTGGAAGGAAAGGAAAGTTTTGAAGCCATCAAGAATGTTATATCTCAAGATAAACCTCTTATCAACCCATATTCCTCCAAATACTTCATGATATATGCTTTTAGAGGATCGGATACACTTTCAACTATCTTGGTATAGCTGAATAAGGAAGGTTTGAAACAAATCACAACATTCTTTAGTAAAACCCTGGAATATTACAAAGTAAGGTATTTTTTCATTGAAAAGAACATTTTTGTTGTTATTAGGAGCTTGAATAAGTTCAAACACTTGGTCTCGAACAACAAGATTCAATTATTGGTATCTCATGTTGGGGTTAAATAATTTCTCTTGAAAAAATATCTAAATGAGAAGAGGGCAGGTTGGATCACTCGGGTGATGGAATATGATATTGAAATCAAAGTGACTAAGGTAGTTCATTGTAAAGGTTTTTGTGAATATTTGGCTTCCAAACAACATTTTGAATTAGATAGTAAAGAAGGAGTTGTTTTTGTGTTGCAAGATGGGCAAGGAAAACCAGCTAATGATGCACCCATCCCATGTTGGTCTCAAGACATGATACATTATCTCCAAATAGGTTTGTGTCCTCTAGAATGGAGCAAAGAAAAGAGAAGATATTTTAGATTACAATCCATCCCATATGTGCTCATTGATGGCATCCTATTCAAGAAGGATGTGAACGAGGTGTTATTGAGGTGTGTCCCAAAAAATCATATTGAGAAGGTATTGTATGAATTCCATGATGGAGAGGTAGGAGGCCACTTCACTCCATGAGTAATAGCTCTCAAGATCATGAAAGTTGGTTACTATTGGCCTACGGTGTTTAGTGATTGTTACTCTTGGGTTAAGAAATGCAAAAAGTGTGTGTTCTTCATAGGGAAGAAAAGACTAGTAGTGCTTACCCTTCACCCAATATTGGTGGATCATTGATTCATGCAATGGGGATTGGTCTTCATTGGTGTTATCAATCCAAACTCAAGCCAAGGCCACAAATGGATACTCACGAAAATGGATTATTTCACTAAGCGGATCAAGCAATGGCACTCAAAGAAGAAAATGAATCCAAAGATCTTATATTTATATGAGGGGATATTCATAAGGTCCAGTGTCCCTAATACTATCATAACAAATAACGTATTGGTGTTTCTTGGCACAAAGATCACAGAATGGGATGTTAGAAATGGAATTTATCTCAGCACTTCTTATAATTATTAACCTTAGGGTAATGACCAAGCAGAATCCATGAACAAGAATTTTCTAAGAATCATTAGAAGAACTCTTGATGAGAATCAAATAACCTAGCACACGAAGCTCAAATCAGCCTTATGGGCTAATAAAATAACACCCAAAAGGTCTAAAGGTAGCTCTCCCTACAAGCTTGTATATGGGAAGGAAGTAGTGTTGCCTATATCACTTGAGTGAATAGAATTAGAGTTCATGAAGTAGTTATAACTAGCTTATTTTGAACCTATGGAAATTAGGTATGTAGAACGATGGAATTGGAAGAAACAAGAGAGCATACAATGCAATCCATGGAAAAGGATCAATCATTGATCAAGAGAATCTTTGACAAGAAAGCTAAAGCTAGGAAATTTCAAGAAGGATATTTGGTGCTGAAGTGGGATGTTGATCGAGAAAACTAGGAAAGGATTCCAAGTTCGATGCCATATAGATTAGTCCATATATGATCATTAAATACAAAACTAGCAATGTCTTCCAACTAGCCAAGTTAGATGGTGAAGAATTACATATTCCAGTCAATGGAATCTACCTCAAACATTACTACTAGAAGGAATACTTTCTCACCCTTGTACATATTAGTTTAGAACCTTTTCAATTCATCCAAGTTCTTTTGCACATTTTGTTTTTAGAATGGTTTTCAATTTCTCTAAGTGTTGGAGCACATGTTCTATTTATTCTAGTGTATGCTTTATATACTGATTCACCATACTTTTGAAAAAATTAAGATTGTAGTGAAGGGACTCGAGTTGTAAGAAACAATTGTTATCTTCAAGAAAAATCAAATGCAAAGCAACTAAAATCAAGCCAAGAGGTATATTTGAAATCTCCATTCTTTTGTTTCTTCATGTCAGCAATTGAGTTCTCGTACCTTTCCCTAAATCAAGAAATCAGATTGGAAGTAGATTTGGTATTATAGTAGATGGCAGTCCTCAATGTTCACTCACCTTTAATTAGTGTTTGAGTAGAAAACATGAGCCACCATTCATACCTCTAAGGCTTGATAATAATATTTTTAGCCTTCGTAGCATCCTAAGAACAATTTGAAAGGAATGAAACATTCAAAAGAAGAAGGAAAACTAGAATTTAATAGAGTTCCATGATGTCTAAGCTAACAGATGTTCACCATTCAACCTCCATGGCTCGTAGTTGTGGGAATGAGTGAAATTTAATATTGGAAACAATTTTCTACTCTCACAAAAAAAATTTCAATATTTTCTTATGAAACTTGAGATTACAAGCAGCGAGAGGTGGATCTAGATCCGAGTAGCAACATTCCAAGGTCAAGATTTCTAGGTCAAGACTAGTTTATGTTTATCATACGAATCCATGCCCAATGGACAACTACAAGTTGTTGGTCATACTCCATTTAGTAGGAAAATGGCCTCGTGTGTTGCCAAATTGTTATCCAATTTCACTACCCTGGTGAAATTGGACAACAAATGAGCTTACATTGTGACATCGAGTAGTAAGCACCACTCACAATCAAATGGAAGGATTGGATAATCTACCTAAGGGGACTCCTTGGGACCTTTTCATATCTCCGGTAAGTGCATAAGGAGTTGGCGAGAATGTGAAGGAAACTTGTAAAAATCTCTTGGACTTTCCCAAGTAGGTGAGCTCTTGAGTGAGATGATTTTAGTACCCACACTATGCATTGAGAAATAATCTCAACTCATGAAGCCAACTAAGTTGCCTATAATAGACCTAGCTTGTATAAAAGAGGACTAATTCCTTTAAACTATTCATCAAGTTGTCTAGATGGTGAATCGAGCTATTTCTTGAAGAAAATTCATTTGGTTGTATGCCAAACCTAGCCAAGCTACTTAATTGCATCAAGAGATCCTTGAGACCAAACCATTTTAGATAAAGTTGAGTTGATGGTAAAATCAATCACTTGAGGTGAGTCAAGTTAGTTTTATACTCGTCGCATTGGTCAAGATGAGTTATTGGTATGAAGGCCCGAGCTACTTATTCCTCGGGTGAGCTAGTGAACATCTACAAAGGCAAGTCATAATGTAACCATGAGATAGCTTGGCATGTCCAAGCTATGTAGGTATCGAGCTATATAGGAATCAGCTCCGAGCTATTTTTATGTGACAAAATAAGCTAAGAGAACCATCAATCTTATATAGTGAAGGGTTGATTTATTTCTTTACCATCAAGAGATCTGATAAATTGCTAAAAGAGGGTGAGATGTTCAGTGAGGAGCTATTAAAGACCCATTCTAAGTCACTATATGGGATGAGCTTCATTATTAGACCTACTCACATCAATATGGGTGATCAATTTGTTAAAAAGCACAAATTTCTAAATGAGTAGACGTGCTCCCCATCAAATTTTTCAACACCTAGACCGAGTGACCTATAACTCTACAAAAATTAAGAGACTTAATTATTTTCTTCAATGGTGAGTGGATAAATTCAAGCTCAAGTTGAATCACTAAGGAGACATATGGGAAGAAAGGCTCGGAGCCTAGTGGTCTTTACGTTTTAAGGGATGTGGAAGTATATTGAGTCATGGAAGATGGAATCTACATGGCTAAACCAAAACACCAAAGCTCATGAAGATATTAATCAAGAATTTTGAACACCGAGTTCAAGCATCAATAACTTGATCGAGCAGGCATCGATCTCATACATTGTTTAAAGCAAACAATGGTTGGATCGCAAGATAGGCCATGCAAGGAGGTACACAAGAACCTAATGCAAAGGACCAAGCTAGTCCACCTTGAACTATCAAGCTCTGTAATAACATGCCACAATGAGTCATGAACTTGCTAAATGGTGGGAGAGTCTTGACTTAAGCTTGTTGAGCCCATAGTTTGGATTGAGAAGCCTTGCACCCATGCGAAAGGATATGGCTCGAGGGGAGTTTTGTGGGAAAGTTGGAAGATCGAGTCCCAAGTGACTCGTAATCACTTGGGATATGCGTGCATTAAAATCCAAACTCACCACAAGTTGAATGATGTGGGTGAGGTATTAAAATATTGCTCTAGTGGCACAATGTTAGTCATGTCGTGTAGCGGTGAAACCCCACATTCACCACGAAATGTGGTGTAGGTATGTTAGAGTTGGAGGGCCCAGTTAGCCTATGGAATAAGTGATGCATTGAGGCCCAACTTAACCGATGGGGTAGAAATGTAGATGCGGGCGAGTCAACAAAGCACTTTGTAGGTTAAACAAGGTTCTAGGGAACCATGTGGGTGTGGAGGTGAATGGAGGGCACGAAACATTATGAAAAAGTGTGGAAAACATTGGCCCAAGTGGCCCAAGGGTGAGCAGGCCATGAAAATCTTAAATGGTCACAAATGTGTATTGTGTGTCGAATGCGGAAAAAAGCCCTGGATGTCCCAAGGTGAGTTGGGACATGTGGGACATCAGGAGGTGAAATCCCCACAAAACATGGGCTGTGGGAAAGTCATGTAGGTAAGGTGGGTTTGAATGACCCAAGCCACCTAGGCCTTGCTTAAGCCAAGTTCACCGTAAAGCTAGTTCACTGAATACATGGTGGTTTGGTTTGATTTCTAATTTGGCACATTGAGGAGGTCAATGAGGATTCAACATGCAAGTCAAGTTGGCTGAGCCCAATAGGGATTGGGTGACTCGGCGACCAAGGATTTAGGTGGAGCAATGATGGGGGTCGAGTGTGAAATAAAAGAGCTTTCCATCCAAGAGATAACTAGGTGCTTGTGGAGATTTAAGGGCTTGACATGGATTGGAAATAGTGGGGTCGATTCAAAATTGAGGGGTTAGCATAAGAAAGGTAGTGTAAAGTAATAGCCAACTCGGCCAAGCTAGCCGAGATGGCAATGTTTTAATTACTAAAAATAAACACCAAACCACCTCCATATATGACAACATAATGATGGGCCCCGCACTATTTTAAATAAATAATTATTCAAGATTTTCAAAACATAGGAAAAGAAGAGAAAATATTGCAAAATTCATTTCCTACTAAATAATTTAATTCTCAGTCCCATAACAATGAAGGAAAACATGACAAACATCAAACATCTATATGTGCTCGAAGCTCTCATATCTTGAGCAATCCTCGATGGAATTATGAAAAATTGGCCTTGTTGGAATCGTGGTTCCGATCCCGATGCACAGAGACAAAGAAATACATAAATTGATGAAGATTTGATGGTGATTTTTAAGGAAAACAATCCCAGTTCAGTTTGGTTGTTGGATAGTGGTTGTAGAGGCATTTAATGAGCATGGGAAATCATTCTTTCACTCTTTGCGCAGTTATGGAAACCTTGAGATTTCTTTTGCATAACAATATTCACCAACTACACTCATTTATCATGACTTAAAATTGGTTAGAAAGTGAATTTTGGGAATTGCATCCTCTCTCTCTCTCTCTCTCTCTCTCTCTCTCTCTCTCTCTCTCTCTCTCTCTCTCTCTCTCTCTCTCTCTCTCTCTCTCTCTCTCTCTCTCTCTCTCTCTCTCTCTCTCTCTCTCTCTCTCTCTCTCTCTCTCTCTCCCTCTCTCTCCCTCCCCAAATTCTATAAGTTGAAGTGATTGTCTCATTGTAAAAGGAGGATGATTTGAGTAGCAAAACTCTACCCATTTTATTTTGTGAAGCCAATGTGCTACAAGCCTTTGTAGTGGACTCCTTGCATGGTGATCCAGGCCTTTCATTTGTAAAATTTTGAATTGTGCATATCAATGAAGTAATAGATGTAAGTTTGTGGATGTATCTTCCTTCCTATGTTTCTTTGCATTCTTCCGTCCTATTGTAGTTATATTGTGTCTATTTTATGCTCTTGTAGGGTTTCACTATTGTTTTGTATGTATGGAAATGTTATTTTAAGTGCTTGTATTAGATCGTGGAGAATTGTTATCACCCCTCTCTAATCAGTACATTTTCTTTCATTTTCACACATTGGGATTATTCTCATACCCTTCTTTTGGTGCATCACCTCTGTTAGAGTATTTTAATTCATTTTCATGCTCTTTCTTTCTCCCATCCCTTGGAAATTATAGGCTATAGATAATCAATAGTTTGCTTTCATTAGAGTTAGTTTTCACTAGGAGTAGGAAGAGGAGAAAACCTTCTCTAGAGGTCTATCTCAAGCAGCAAGTCCCACACTTAGGGATATTACCCATGTTACGCAATCACACTACTTTTATCAACACATCCACATGCTAAGAAATCGAGGGTGTTATGATTCAAAGTGACAACAATGACTAGTTCCATAAGGTGCGAGTAGTGACCCTTAACTTCTTATATTTACTAAAATAAATTTAAAGTATAATTTTTATTTTGTTAATCTTTATACTTTATTATAATATAAATATTAATAAAATACAAACTTATAAATAAACCATTTATTTTCGTAAATATATCCCTCCCATAAACACATATACCGTATAAATAGGAACATGAGCACATTCCATCTTTGGGTTTGAAATTCCCAATCCATAGGCTTAGATTTGTCTTGGATATCCAAACCTAAGTTTTGGACTGCTTCATCCGTGAATAAATCTTTTTTTTTAAACCATCAAAATGTCACGTCTACACCCGGATATCCCACGCATTATAACATAATATTCCAAAATATATATACTACAATGTCAAGATTTGTTTTACCTTGGTGATGATATACTTGTTTCTAAAATCTAATTAGTTTAAGGATTTCATCCATAATTTCTTCTACTAGTGCATTCTTTTATTTCCAAAACTTATGCATACGTTTTGGTGCATAATTTATGATTTTTTTAATCCAAATTTCAAAAAAAAGCCTCTTCTAACTCCACTCTACATGCATTAAAAAACCAATAACAAAAAATAACTTTTTTCTCAAAGTTACAGGTGTGTACACACAAATATTTCATTTTCAGGATGTGTGCACTTTGAAAATTAATAATATTCATCCAAAAATTAGTGGGACCTTATACATGGTATTATCTAACTTTCTATCTAAAAGGATTTAAAAATAATTTATAGAACTAAAAAATGGGGCGCACATAATAGGTTTCGATGTTTTTGACACAAAAATAGACATAATTTGTGTTCACACCACATTTGACCCTCTTATTCTCCACCATTTTTGAAAAATATAGTAGTTTAGAGACTAGGTTTTGAGCTCTATGAAACTTAATCTTATCACTTTGTCAAATTTTGAGCATATGCATGCTATATTATTAGATGAAGTTCATGTTTTTCTAATTTTAATAAAAATGTGTCCACTTTTGACCCACTTTTTATCCCCCCATTTCCATGTACTTACCCACCTTTTCAATTTTTATTTGGCATAGAGGTTGTTTTACTTATGGAATTTATGTTACCAACCCTACATATTACACACATAGGAGGATTAGATGATGAATAAGTAATTAATGAGCGCATTAAAAAATTGATGCAATTTGATGAGAGGCATTCCATTGTGCATTAGAGTTAGAAGATAGATAAGGAAAGGCATAAGGCTTTGCATGATAGGCACATCAAGAATAATTCCTTTGTTGTGGGAAAGATGGAATGGTTATATGACTCTAAGTTTACACCATTGTGGGAAGTTGAAATTTCTTTGGTTGGGACCCTTTGTAGTGACTAAGATATTGGAATCAAGCGCGTGTCAATGCGGGTGCTAGATGGAACTATTTTTCCTAGTTACTTCAATGGGAGTAGGCTAAATCCCTACTATAAATAAGCTTCCTTTGTTTTTATAATAATTCAGTATTTCCACTTAGGTTATATTTTCCTTTTTGTTATTTGTTTTACTTTGTTTTGTTGTAATAAGTGCATTCACACACGAGGAGATGATTGTTATCTGTTAAATTTATGTGCAAAGGACCACACATACTTTTAGTGTGGATTTAATTAGGCTAAGGTGCATGTTAAAGGATAAATTTTTCTAGCACGATGGTATGGTTCTTGATCGATAGGTATTTGGGATGCGTAAAATAAATCATCGTATGTGCTCATGGATAATGGTGCTTTGGAAGGTTATGAAATTGCATAGAGTTGGAGACCACGAGATAAAGATGGTTGCACGGTGTAACATGAGGGAGGCAAGAGTAGAATAGACTACTTTGGGTAAGTGGCACAAAGGAAGATTATGTGTAGCACAGGGAGGTCAACACAAGGATGATCAGTATCCTAGGAAGTAGTGTCATGTCGAAGGTTATGACTGACACACACAAAGGAGAAAAGCACAAAAAATAAAAAAGCACAAAGTGATTTTAAATCAAAAAGAGGTGGTTGGTGAGGAGAAATAAATGTAAAGAAATTGGGGAAATTTATAACTATAGAGTTGGCGAAGTTCATTCTTACCTTGTATATTAAAGAAATTTTTGATTTAAGAGTGAAATTGTGATTCAAAGAAAGATAAATTGTGAAGAGCAAGTGCAAAGAGCAAGCTAGAAAATTAAGAACCACCACAATGTGTACATAGCCTTGAACTAGAATAAGTGGAAGTTTGAAAGGAAGGCATAAAGGGTTTGCATGCTATGGTTTTTTGAAGTGAGTATTCAAAAACTTGAGGTTGAAGACTTAAGGCATAGGGATAATGAACTAGAGCATAATGGAGATAGTTGAGAGTAAGTTTTAAGCAATAAAGGAGGTTGGTTGAATAATTGGATGCTCATTGCTATAACATGAAACTTGAGTAAGTCTATTCAACACCTAGGGTGTCATTTTCTAAAAATTTGAAGTTTGAGAAATTTAGAAAGTTGAACATGGTACCAAATAAAGTAACCACCATCAAAAAATCACCCAATGGAAAAAACAAGAAGCGTATTATTAATGATGCACTAAAAGAATGGTTTTTAAATATGTAGTACCCCCTAGAGGTGGTAGTAGGGTATCCATGGGAGTCACATTTAACAAAGTGAAAAATCAGAAATTATAACTATCACATAAAGGCCCACAAAGGAGAGATAAGGAAGGACATTATGAAAGAGTTGACCAAAAGAATAGAAACAAGGCAACTATTCTATGATGTTATGGTGAAAAAGGACCTAGAGAGGGTAGGAGTATTATAGATATATGAGCTACCTTACTTTGGCAAGCTATAATGCCTCTACAAGTGGCTCATGTCATGGGTTCATGAGGACTTATTTTATTTTACAAGGAGGTGAATGTGCATTAATGTGTAGCTGATTGAATGGATCAAAATTTTACACAAATAAGGAGTTGAGATTGGGTAGGACTTATAAGATGATGAGGCCATGGAGGCCACTACCAAAAATTCAACTATTGGTGGGGTAATCATGTGTTTGACATTGCAAGTATCTCTGCTCTTGGATCAAGAGTTACACCGTGCCTTGTAAGTTGTAAATTGGTTGCATCGAATGGTGGTATCGAGGTAAATATAAAATGGATGCATATAGCACACAAGATGGTGTAGAAGACCTTGTAAAACATTTTCATTTTCATTGCTGAGGGATAATGGAAGAAGTGAGGATCCAAATAACCCGGGGGAAAATCTTGCTCTTGATTGTCTTTTCTCGGGGTACTAGATGGCTTAGAGAAAAATATGTGGATATGCTTAGTGGATAATAAGTAACTGTAAAGAGGTTTACAGAGTATACATGTGATGGGGCATAATAAATTCATATAATATACAAGTAGACAAGTGGTACAAATGAATGTGTGTAGCATTCAAGAATGAGTTGTGCATACCCAGGGAGCTCCCCTTAATACTTGATTGAAATAAGAGTTTTTAGTACACCGACACTTCTACCTTTGGAATTTTGTGCTTAGCAATAAAGAGATCGGGCCCTAGTGTAAGTTGCATTTTTATTTCATGGCCAAATACTTCTAGGCCTCTATCAACATAATCAAGGATGTATGCAAGTTAATCCTCAATACGAGATAGTGTGGACTCGACTATCATATCTTACAAATAACCTTCATATACCCCTCAAGGTCAGCATACATAGATATGATGGAATGAGATAATATGGACATAAATCCTTTTACTATCATAATGGGTCAGGTTGTATTTGGAATATATATATATATATATATATATATATATATATATATATATCTTAGGCACAAAATGAATAATGGAAAGTATGTTGATACAAAGGACCATCATCTCCTAGATCCTCCGAAGATAAATCGGGAGGTTGGATATGTAAATAGAATGTGTAAGGAGACCCCTCCTCAAGAATAAAATGATGAAGAAGAAAAGGATAAGGATAATGAGGAGGAGGTAGAAGAAGAAGAAAAATCATGTTAGACCATAGCCGAAAAGGAAGTTACAGGATGGCGCAAAGGACAAAGTTAGGGTTCTAAAACCTCGAATCACCTAAGGGGTCACCCATAGTCACCCCAACCAAACAAACCCAAAGAATAAAAATAAAATTCCACAAAATAAGAAGAGGTGATGGTCGGTTCACATTGAGGAGAGCATGGAATAAAATTTAGTGGAGGATGTCATGCATAGTGAGGATCCTATCCATGAGGTGGAAGAAAATTCAGTGGAGGAGGTCGCACGTAATGAGGAGGCTACCCATTAAGAGGAAGAACCTAAATATGATACCATCCAGGATGATGAGGAAATGTTTGATACGTAAGGGGAAGGCCCCGAGGGAGAAGAAGAGGAGAAAGGCAATGGGGAAACATCTAGGGAAGACTTGGGAGTAGCACACAACTAAATGTTGCAAAAGGTGATGCCTGGGGGAAGAGTGGTGGAAGAAGAAGAATGAAAAATGAAATTATAAAACCCCTAGATAAGCTACATTAATGATCACACAAGGTGTTGAAGGCAAGGTTCTAGAGCACAATGCCAAGTAAGGACATTTTTGGTTGGGATTTGATTGATCTAGAAGGAGTGAATATGCACACCAAGAAAAATATTTCGTGGAGCATGCAAACACACATGGAGGAGATGGAATTTGAAATAAATAATGAATTATATTCCAAAATAAAGAAGAAAAAGGATCCATGTGTAGTCCTCATGGCCATCAATCTTGTAGATCTAATAGATAAGAAAACAAGCAAGGTGCCCAGAATTTGGACAAAGGGTCCATAGAGTGTTTTTGGAGGATAAGCAAGATAAAGAACAAGATGTACAAAATATTGCAAAGGAATTGAGAGAAGCAAATAAGTGCATGACATATTTTTATAACAAGGCCACGTAGATAATAAATGACATCACAACCACATGCCTAAACTTGGTTGAGAACACCCAAGATGAGTATCCTTCATAATTACATTCCTTAAAATACGTGGTTTATTATGTTTTTACACAATAAAAAGTATGGTCTAGGGTCTTCGGTAGAATAATTAGCTAGATATAAGGAAAATAATAATGAGGTGATGTGCAAAAGATATCATAATGTGAGGAATTGATCATAGAGATCAAGAAGGCCATGAAGAAAGAAGGGCGCACATTTGATAATATTCGTGATCTTGACCCCATTCTTACAAAGACACACCACAAAGGAGGAGGAAGAGTTGAAGCAAGTAAGGACACCAAGAAGGAAAATAAGGCCAGAAACAAGGATTTATGGTTGAATTTATGAAAAAGTGATATTTACTTAAGGTCGTGAAAGACACCCTTGAGGTAAGACTCAAGGAACTTTGTCCATTGGTTATATGCATAATGGATGCTCTGAGGGAATGGCGTCGAACTTGGTGGAATAGTTAAATAACTTAAAGATGAGGTGGGATATTTGACCCCTGAACAAGTTCCGGATATCATTGGATCAGCACCAAACAAATCTATTAAATATCTTAAAGGGTGGAAAGAGATATATGGTATTTTAAACACTAAGTTTCTAGAACTTCTCCACCACCTTAAGCCTAGTTGGATTGTGTGCCTTTGGAATACTATTATACATTAATTCATTGGTTAATTTCACTCATAGTCTTTATTCATTTATTCTTTACTCATTCTTTGAAGGACATTCTTTGGTACAAATATTTCCAAGGACGGACAATATCCCTAGTGTGGGGTAATGTTGGTCACAGAAATGAGTAAGTGTTGAGTTATGCAAAAATGGTTTCATGTAAGAGGATGCATGTAGGGTATAAAAAAATATATGCAGGTTTGAAGGACCACACAGGAGTGTGTACATAGGAAGGAAAGTAATACAAGGTATTACAAGGAGGTGCACACACCATAGAAATATAGGTTTGTGCACAAGGTTGCATGCACGCATGTGGAGTACAGAGACTTAACCATTTTTGGAGCATTTTATAAGAATAGATAAAAGAGGGATAATGTGAGGTGTACACACGGATAAAAATATGATAAGGCACGTGCGAGATGAAGACAAAAGCAACACTTGGAGGTAGTCTAATTATAGGAATTAAAGCATGGTTAAACAAAGCTATAGCTTGAAATATTGTAAAAGAGTTAGAAAATCATGTAGGATAAGAATATCATGCATATTATTAGGAAAGGTGCATGTAGGCGGTGAAGGGAAAGTCCCACAGTGTATATATACATGATACATCATTGTAATTACTAGTTCTTCTAAGTTAATGAAATGTTGATTAGTTCTAAGTATTGATTATGTAGCTCCTGTGTCTATATGAGCATTATGTGAGTACACATGGTCAACCTCCTTGTTGTAAACAATAAGGATGTAATAATCTTTTTGTTATGTAATGAATTAAGGTTGTAATGGATAATTATGTATTGGTGCTAGTTTGACTACATTTGAGTATGGTAATTTGTAAATTCAAGTGTTATTGGTTATTTTATATGATGATTAAGTTTCCTTATTATATTTTTTTCCGATTTGATATGTTATGATGTGTCTTCTTGTATGAATGGTTATAATTATGAATATTCATGTCTAACCATCCTAATAAGTAAACAAAGAAGGGACCTAGAGGTTATGTATACTTTGGGTGACCTTCCATACTTTTCTCGGATGAAGTGTCGAACACCTATCTAAGTATTGGGAAATAAAATACTACATAATGTGGTTTTGATCACATTCAATATTGATCTCTTCGAGCATATGAATTGTTTCCTCTATATAGGATGTGTACTAAAGTTGAATGAGCACATATCTCATGTATATCATTTGTATCACATTTTTTTATTTTATCCTCGAGATTTAGATTGATCATGATTTGTAGATACATTATCAACATGGGAGTAAACGCTTAAATTTGGTCATTTTTTACTTTGGAAACCTTGACTTGATTGTGCACTCTTTCTATGATAAACACAACTTCTCCTTTCCCACTTAGCACTTCCTTAGGTCTATTGTTTAGCTTGCTTATCCTTACACATTTACATGTCAACAAACTTTGAGAACACAATGCGTAAAATCCATAGAGAAATATCAACTTGCCATCTCTAAACCTCATTCAGCATGTTCCCTACTCCTATCCAAGATCATACAGGTCTAGTTAGGGCCATACTATATGGCCCTATACCTTTTTTAATTCCTTGGACCAACATGTATTCGAACGAAAATTTCAAAATTAAATCTTTCTCAAGGTTTTTTACTTCCTCTGGGTCATCCTTTATTAGATAAATTATCAATGGAACCCTATATAAGAAATTAAAAACTACCTCATTATCTAACCTAGAACTCATAAGGTAATTTAATATAGCACCCACTTCATACACTCGTAAAAGGCATCTAAATCTCCCTAGATCTCAAAATTACACATATACATTCATTAGGGAAGCACTCACATCAAGTTTGAATCTCAAAACCAAGTCAAGGAAACCATATCTTTCATCTACAAGAATCTAAACATCCTCTCTACAAGTGCTTTAACAAGAGTCAAGTCAAAGCAAACATGGTTAAATTATTTACCAAATCTAATTGATCTATCTAGATATCACATACTAGGTGGAGAATTACATGTAGTTTGAGGCCTCTTTGGAGTAGTTCCAAAGTCAGTAGTGCATGGGGTTCCTAAAACTCTTTGAATGTTTTTTTGAATAGTCATCCATGACTATGGTTTGATATGATGATTAGTCTAATTGGAGATCTTTGATGCATGTGCGACAACTAGGGTTTGAAAGTAACAAAAAAATCCAAGTAAGTGAACAACCCATAAATTTGGAGGATCCATCTTAGAGTAGGTCCAAGACCATATATTATAATCCTAAACCAAGAAGATTGGAACTTCTAGTTCAATTTGCACGGTTTCCTTAGGTTCACCTCTCCTTTTTTCTATATTATACACTTCTAATTTAGTTTGCAAGGTTTCCTTAGGTTTATATCTCTTATTTTATGTATTATAAACTTCCAAATGTTTCAATAAATAAGTTATGGAAAGTTAATTTTCTCCATACATTTTATTTTTTAATTGTATATGAGGATATGTGGTGTGTTTTAATATTTTTATCTGATTTAAGTTGTAAATATAATTATTTTTAATATTGTTATATCTTTCTTGAATCAGTAATCAACCCTAATCCATCATACACCTAATTAAATCAACTTAGAGGTTTAATTTAAGGTCAAAAATGGGCATGTAAGGGATCCTTTAGATGTGTTATCTCAAGATTTGATCTCGGTACTCATAGCTTGAATTTTTTTCAAAACAACAATTTAATCCTTGAATAGACTCTAAGATAGAATTATATGCATGAGAGTCGTGGCAATTAATAGTGTTCATGGGAGGATTACAAAAGAATACTTCATTATTGCTTTGAATATAATCAACATGATTAGGATCATATGTAGCATAATTATTAAAAATATGGTTAGGTGTGACAATTTTAGGTCTTATTGATGTGTTTTAAAAATTAGGATCCCAATCATTAAGATAATCATCTATATTTTGGAAATGTTATCATCAAAACATGATGTATGTGAATAAGAGAAAGAAGTCACAGAGTAATCCATAGAAATTAAAAGAATAATTGATGAGACCATATGTGGAAGGCCAACAATAAAGAGATTGGAAAGGAGAGGACCCAAAATAAATAGTAATCCTAAATTTGGAAGGAATAGGCCAAAAAGTGATTTTTAAGGAAAAAGAGACTGTCATTAAATGAATAAAACAACCATTTATTAAAAATAAAATGATTTTTTTGAAACCGATAGAGGTATTTTAGGATTTGAACATTCTTGAACAAAAATATATAAGGTATTTACAAATAATTGTGTATATTTTTCCTATTATGCCCTTATTACCAAAAATGACAATTTTGAAATTCCAAAAATTGTGCCAAAATTAGGCCAAATTTAAAGAGTTTGTCATTTAATTTATAAAAATAAGGGAAAACCTTTAAGGTATTTTAAAATAGAGTCATTAATTGTTAGATATGTAATGAAAATTGTTGTGGCCTACATAATCCCTAGAAAGAGACCCAAACAGCTCAACCATGAGACCCTAGGAAAATGTTGAAAATCAATTTTAGGTCATGAAAAAAAATGAAATCATGTTTGAATATGAATAAAAACCCTAGACTATTGATAAAGTTCAAACCAAAGAAGAAGGATAAATCCTAGAGAAACTAGGGTGTATATATTTGATCATGAGTCAACTTCACCAAAGTTTTACACCCTAAAATATATAATGTGATGTTTATGTTATCCAAAACAATGTATAAGATGTAAGGGTTCATTATAGGGGATTATTATTATTTAATTAAATTACAATTAACCATGTATAATTAGAAAAATCCATTAACATTTACAACAATGTTAAACAATAGAATGATAGCTCAAATATAGAAAATAAGATGAATACTTAGTTGTAAAGAGTGGAAAAAGAGATCTAGATATGCAGACAAGTGAAACATGTTTATCTAAGGTTAGAGATACTTCATTTATGAAATTGTAATTGGAAAATGCCTTAGTTAAGTATTGTACAACTATAGTACATTCTTTTCATAGTTATATATGATCTTGAATGGATTTGTACAATCTTAGACTCTTCTATAGTCAACTTCTATAGCTTCCTTTGTTCTTCACTTTCCTAAAAATATGTTTTTTATTTTTTTCTTTTTCACACAACCTATAATCACTGATAAAAATTTGGAAACCCTATCTACATGTAATACCCTTCATCAAAGCATTAGATAATGAAATTATAAATCATGTTTCATGAGGTTGTACTTACCCTTTTATTCAACCTATGTCAAATCAATCCAAGTACTACATTGGATGCCCTCAGCGGATCAAGCCTCATGTAGATCTCTTAGGTGCTTTTGCGAGTGTGAATGTGAATTTTATTTAAGATAACCCCCTTCTAATTTCCCTCATGTATCTTAACACAAAGATAGTTTTATAACTATATAGTAGAGAATGTACCTAGTTTGGTAGTAGCGTGTAGTGTTCTTCAACAGTTAGACTAAACCCTTTTTCTCTTGAAAACTTTTGAAAATTCTTGGAGTGACTTTTCTCTTGCTAAGAGATGTCTCTAGGATTTTTTCATGCTTGCAAATGGAAGAATATAGAATATTTGAACTATTTGAGTGCTTTAAACCTATAGTAGTGACTTCTCTAAGTGGTGTACAATTGATTTTGGAATATTTAGGAGAGCCTGAGTGCTTTTGGATTGATATTTGTAATAGGAGCTTATGAAAGTTTTAGGTGAGTAATAAAGTGATATTGACTTACTTATATATCCTTCCATTGGTGAAATATTATGATAAATTCAACCCTAGGAAGATAAAATGATGTGTTGAAGATATTCAAATTGAAATCAAAGTTAAAAATCTTGTGATGCGAAACCAAAATTTCTGAAATGATGCACAAAGATGATTTACTACTTTTCTTAATTAATAATTCCTAAGTTAGCGACAAATAATAGTGTGTAGATGAAAAAGTCAAGAAAGAGCTAGAGATATATAGGTATTGGACTTAGAATGTGATTATTTGTTTTAAGCAAGGATCATAATCAAACATGTCATTTCCAAAGGATAAGTTACTAAATTTGAGTATCTACACAAATAAATATTTTTACATGCCACACAAAATTGCTTTACTTTAGCCATTTTTAAAATCCATGAAATCATATTCAAGGTTGTGTAAGACTATGAATTCCACGCTATCTTAACCAAGCCACACAATACTAAGAATATTTCACAAGATTACTCAAGTTGCAGAAAACACCACAAATGTCACATAATCCTTTATGAAGTTACACAATATTATGGAAACTAAAAAATTCTATCTAAAAATGTGTAATCCTATTGTAGACACCTAAAATATGCTTACACTTAGTATTTCCTCCAATTCAACTGATTAATGACACTTTGTTAATTATCTATTCTTTTCTCCATTCTTGGATGCCCATTTACGAAACCTCTTTCGATTGTATTCCTCCTATAATCAGCTAATTGGGCTAATATCTCTCTTATTAGCTGGACATTCCTCCTTTCAACCATTCAAAACCTCCCTAGTTCTCTCTGAACCACTTTTATTGGCTTCCTAGGCTATCTATCGGACACAAATGGTTAATCGACTCCTATCAACTCTCAATGAGTCTCTAATCACTCAATAATCAAGCTTAACTATCTTAATCCTAGCTTAACTATTCTAAAACATGTTTACTTAGCTCCTAATCCTAAAGTTTTTCTAGAGTTTAGTCCCACATGCACCCAAATTCCAATCTCTCCCAAACCAAAAACTATAAATAGAAGGCTAAGCCCTCCCTTTCAAAGATACTTTGATGATCATATCAAATCTCTTGACTCTTTGGAAAGGCATTAGACCTCATTTGTGGTAGCTTTAAGCTATAAGACATTTGATCTTGGCCATACTCCATTGTTAAGACCTCCTCCATTGTAGCTAATATCTTAATACACCATCCATCATCCAAGCTTGAGTAAATGAGAAGAACCATATGGCCTTGTAGCCATTAATGGTGAGCTCTCATTCTTAAAAAGCTTGAGTTTCATATCAAACATCACATTTGATTGCTAGGATCTTCATAGGTTCAATGTTTTATAGCTTTCAAAAGAGTAGAGAGTAGTATATATGCTAGGTTTTGATGTTTTTGTCAAAGTTATGATGCATGTATAGGATTAACTCTTGTTTATCTCTTATCTCATGGTGCATAGTTGAGTTAGTTAAGATTTGAGGTTCTTTAGCCTCATTCCATAGCTTTTCAAATTTTCAAAGTGTACATATTTGGCATGCCCGATGGGACTCTTTGGGTAAATCGATCTCACATTTAGAAAAATTGTTGACACCTAGTTGAGTGATCTACTTAGGAAATCCATTTTGTCTTGGAGCCCACTTTACTAGTCCATTATCACATCTTGGCCATCATGAAGTGATAACTTGTTTGGATTCAAAGCCTTGTTTTTCAAACACGGTAACGAATCCACTTAAGTTTGATCTAAGTGTCACTCATCATGATATTTATGATGTATCACTTAGCTTAGTTTCTTTCTCACCTTAGGATGAGGTGAAACTCTACCCAAGTGACACTTAGTTTATTTCCACCTCATTTGATCTATACCTTTGCATTCTTTTTCCCATTTGGGACAAGAGAAGGCATCTTTCGGGAGTGTTTTCATAGATAGTGTTCACCACTTTTTTGTCCATTTATGCTCATCCATGTTTGCAAGGCTGAGTTGTTAAATGTCTAAAGTGTGTGGATGCATCCTTATATCTTTGATGGCTACTTGATATTGATTTCAAGATGATCATCATAGTTAGGAGTGATTCATCATTTGGATCTCCCTTTGACATGCTACATTTTTCACATTATCTTGACACAATTAAAATACTTACGTCATGTTTCTCATAAACGTGATCTAAGTGTCCTCATTGTGTCATTACATTGCCCACATTTTAGCACATCCTTAGTATAATTTGATTTAGTTTTACTTAAAACATTGTCTCAAATCTTGAAAAGTGTTGTTTACTTTGTTTGCATCATTTTGATACCACTTTCACACTAGTATCTCACTTCTATGTGAAGCTTGATAGACGTGTCTAATTGGTGTGGTTATGTGGCTTACATTTGTAATCCTCTCCCTTTGAAATTTAGGCCTTGTTGGTTTCTAAACTTATTGTGTTATCCTTTGATTGGGATTCACGTATACCCTTTGTTAATATTTATATCTTGTTCATTTTGAACTTGACTTAAGCATTAACATTGTTTTGATCATATTTGCATCAAACCTGTCATTTTCACACACATTCTACATAGGAGTATTTCCTTATCGATTGGATTGGTGTTTCACACTTGCATTATTATTCCTTTTGATCATTCATCTGAATAACTTATTTTCTAAGATAATTTTTTTGATCTCATCGATATTTTATCATCACAATGTCTATTTTCCTTATACCTTCTTGAAAAATCACGCATACATCTCCATACTTACAAAATTTCTATTTGGTTGTCATTAGACTACCCAAATTGACATGGAACTTTATTCACTTTGAATTAATTTTATCACACTACTTAGGTCTAGGAATTTATAGCTAAACGACACTAACAATGACTAATTATCACGTGGTTCCTTACACTTACGAAAATAGTGAACCTAGGTTTGGGAATTCACCTCAAAAGATGCTCGACATGACTAAACCTCGATTGGCCCCTCACACTAAAATCATTGGGTGCCTTGTTCCCTACCTTCAACTCATATTCAATGGTATGTTTTGGATGCTTCTGATCCAAATTATTATTCAAGTTCCCCCCACTCTTCTTCTGATTCAGATCTAAACTACCATTCGGATTCACACGCTTCTTCTGAAGATTAGGATCCCAAATATTATATGGATACCCCTAGATCAAATCCTGAATCATGGTCCTCCCTTTATTTAAAGGACCTTTATTCCAAATCACATCAAAAATGTCTTCCTCCTTTGAAGACTCATATGACTTCAAGTTTGGACAAAAATACATATTATTTGATTCTTGAGCTGTAGTCCTCCCTTCCTTCACACGATCACCTTTATCAATCACTTCAACGACGTCTTCATCCTTTGAATACTTGTGTGAATCCAAGTTCTATCAATCGAACATCTAATTCTATTCTTAAATCATGTTCCTCCCTTCCTTTGTAGGACCTCTATTCCAAATCACCTTAACAATGTCTTCCTCTTTTAAATACTCATGCAACTCTAAGTTCCATCGATCGAACATATAATTCGGCTCTTGAGTCACGATCATCCCTCCTTTCACAATACCACCTTTATCAGTCCTTGATAACATCTTCCTCCCTCAAATATTTCCACGACTTGGATTCCCTCTATTCAATCATCAAATTTGACTCCTACATTGCAACTTAATAGATGGCTATGTGATCCTACTTTCTCTCCCACATTAGGTCATCTTCTAGAAAAACGACCTAAGTCTAAATCCAAATCATCCATTCATGATATGCCTACCAACATGCCTACTTCCTCTCTTTATTTTTCTTTTTCTATCAATCCAAATTCAATCCCTCTTCATCCCTTGAGCCCTTTCAACCATATCATGTCATTTCCTCATCCATCTTCTAAAGATCAATGTCTGTGACCACATCGAACCATTAAAAAGAAGCCATGTGCTAAGATATCTTTTTAAAGCACTATCAAAAATATTCATGGGAGTGATAAGGGAAAACCTTCCCCTCATCTACATCATCATCCGTCTTCTAAAAATTCCACTCTTGTTGAAATAATTTCTTCTATTCAACCTCCTATGGTCGAAGAACAACAACCTCTACTAATTTATTTCTCTCAAGATGATGGAACAATCAAACTACATGATGATATCCCTCTACAAGGTTTCTTTATTGAACTTGATACGCTCACATATTGGAGTGAATAAATTGATCCCTTTTGTCATAACATAAAGGAAAAGCCTAAAGTCTTGGAACTTGATTCTTCTTTTGTTATTCCATCTTCACCTTCCTTTGAGAATCTAGCATTGATCCTTGGCATATCTTCTCATTTCCAAATCATTCCTTATCTATCCTCATTCCTCAATCAAAATCTCACCTTAGGTCATACTCTAATAGCCCATAGTATTCCCGGTAGTCCTCCATTTTCTACTTGTGGGTCACCATCTGGTAGCCCATTACCTTCTATTCTTGGGCCCACATCCTAAGTAGCCCTTCATCTTCTTCTATCCATGGTACACCTCTGAGTGGTCCCTCCTCATCTATACTTGGATCACTCCCTAGTATTCCCTCATTATATTCCTTCATTCTAGGGCTACATTCTAGCATCCCTCCATTATCTTTCATATATGAGTCACCTTGGGGTATCTCATTACCTTTTATTCTTGGGTCGCATCCTAGTAGCCCTTCATCCTCTTCCATCTATGGGACACCATCATCTTCTATTCTTGGGCCATGTCCTTGTAGCCCAATTTATTCCATCTTAGGGCCATATTATAACAGGCCTTCATCATCTTCTATCAGCAACTTAGCTCCTGGTATCCCATCCTCTTCAATCCTTAGACTGTATTCTCTTCATCTATCATATCATTATAAACTTCCACGTTCTTCTCCCACTTCTTGGGATCAGATAGGTCACATAGTCACTCATAAGAAACTTAAATGACTTATTCATCAAGCTTAGGTCACACATCCCATGAGCTCCAAATCTCCCAACACTTCTAATGATCTTAATATTAAAAATCAAGTGTAATTTAAGAACACACATCAATGTAACAATCAATTATGGCACAAAGTGCATTAACCTCTGGATAGGGAACTCAAGTTCATGCATATGAAATCCACGTTTCAAGATAAATCACAGTCATTTTTTGAGTATAAGCTCACAACGATCATCGAGATTGGAGATAATATGACTCTTTATAAGAAAACATGCCTAATCTCCCTTATCAAGGAAGTTGCAAAACATTATTTTTGGATCGTATCACACCGAATGAATTTGTTAGTCCCAACTTTCCAAAAACTATCAAAAATCTAAAAATCACAACAATTCAAAAATACAAAAAAATTGAAAAAACATTAAAAAATAAAGGTACAAAGATCAAACATTACAATCAAGTATTTTGTACACATGTATGTTCTTTCTTCCATTCCTTTTTATTTTTTGCAAGTCTTCCTACCATTTTCATCCCTTTGGTGATATTGTGGTTAGCCTTTTTGCACGCATTTTTGAAATTTATCTATGTGGTATCTATTTGACCTTGGTCTTTTATCACCTTGGTAAATTAAAGAACGACTCAGACCTCTTAGAGATCATATCACAATCAACATCTAATAAACTTGTTGTGAAGAAATTATTAGATGTATTTGTTGACACTATTTAATTTTGTCATTGTAATCACTTCCATATCCTTCCATCAAGCCATGAGTGGTTCTTAACTCCTTTTCAAAAACAATCTAGAGAGCTGAAATAATTTTTAGAAAGTAAAAAGAATCAAAATAAATAAAAATTCAAAAGATAAAAGCTAAAAGAAAAATTAAATTGATATATAACTCTCTCTTGGTGTATTTCCAATAATATCTATTGGGGTTATGGATGCCTAGCTAGAAGTAAAGAAATGTTGTAATTAGAATCAAATACACCTCCATTGGGGCTATGGATGTCCTGGATGGAATTGGAGCAATGTACGACTCTCCTTCCACCCTCCATTTACAAATCACCTATCGAACTATATAATTCCTACACATTGGCTAGTGTCCTCACTCACTGTTTATCAAGTCTTCCCTCCAAAAGTTAATTCAATTCCATGTACACACAATGTATCTTTATGAGTGAACAAGATTAGTATGTTGCAAAGTGTCTTTTTTTGGACCTTTTTGAGACTCTTTCTTTAGTCCATATCTTGTCTCATGATTTGTACTTTTGGCTAATCGTTTCCTAATTATGAGGCTTCTACGCCTACATTCATATCATTCACATAATTATTCTACTTTGTTCATAACATACATGTGAGTAAGATTACCTTTTTCCATGTTTGTGGAAACCTTTGTCCCCTTTCACGAATATAATCTCCACTCCTTTCTATCATGTGTTTCTTGGCAAGCTTATGATGGGGGCATCCTTACTCCTTCCCAACACTTCATTGGTTTACGTTCATCATCATGTTGAAATTATTCATATTGGCCTTAATACCCCATTCATCATTAGCACGTGAAGATTTTTCCTTTGAATACTCCCACCTAACGCTAGGGCATTTTCACATCTTCACTTTCTTGCACGTGTGTGTGGAATTATGTCCTTGTACATCCCATCTATCAACTGGGGTATCTATGTTTCTTTTTCTTCTTGTACATAGTTTTAGAAAAAAATCAAAATCACAAAAAAAATCAAATATGTTTCAAGAAACAATACAAATCATCCTACAAAACATCTCTCTTTAGTTCTCACCTATCTATGTGTGTGACTCACCAATCATCTTGATCCACCTCCATCAACTTTAAAGTTGATATTTTCTCTTTTGCATTTCAAGTGTTGACATGTGATTTTCCTTATGAGGATATGTTCTTTTGATTATGGGAAATCATGCTTGATATGGTTAAGTATTTTCTGCTCTTAAGATCTTTTGATTGAACTAGAATGTTTCCTGAATTCATTTTTCACTTCTCATAGATGAGTGCATTCTGATTTAAGGAAAATTGTAAACTTATCTATTTATATGACTCATCCTTGGATCAATTTCAGTGATCCAAGGAATGTTTTAAATCTGTTCAGAAGGAACAACTGATGAATTGAAATTCCATGAATTAAGAGCATATGGACTGAACTTAGTAGACGTAAGTTCTTTAATTCTCTTTTTGTGTGAAAATATTTCCATTCAGTGGAAAGTTTCATTGGATCTTTGGAAATCGACCCTGGCAGGTCATTACTGGCATAATTGGGATTTCAGCCTATTCATGGCATTGGAGAGAACCAGAATCCTAAGCTAGGTGAAAGTATCTCCTACCTAAGCTATGTTACTTGATGTAATTCTGACTCTAACCTAAACTTGGTACTAAGGAGTTGGAAGGGTTGCTAAGTATTAAAACTTGAACCTAATACTACAAGGCTATATGGTGATCTAACCTAGTGCTTTAAACTATGGCATTTTTATTACTTACCTATGTGGAATTATCTAACCTAATTGCTAAGGACCTATGTTAGGGGTTAGTGGTTAGTGTTATATCCTAAGGTATAAACTTTAATCTACCTAAGATCTAACCTAAGCCATTAATCTATCCTAAGTTATTGGCATGAAGGGGAACCTAAGGGGTCACAAGTATTGGGCGATGGTTCCTAAGGCATTAATGTTGTTGATAAGGATGAAAGGACTTGTGGTACTGCCAACTTTGGTAGGGGCTAGTTGGGTTGGTGAGGCCTAGGTGGTAGTATCACTAAAATTTGAAATGTTTGTTAAATTCGACTTGGCAATAGCCAGACTTGGTGGGTGGTGGCAAGGAGGATTGAGCGGGAGATTTGGAGTTAATGAAATTAATTGCATTTGGTTTTTGAGTCCAAACCACCTTGATAGGCATGCTAATGGATTTTGCTGGGTTGTTTCATTTTGCATGTTCTCTCGATTTTCACTCTGCATGAACTCTGGTTTTTCGAACCAGCAGATTAAACTACACTTCATGACTATTTTTGAGGTTTCCAATCTATTTTCATTTCATGGAATTTATAAGAGGCATTGTGGAAGAAGTATTTGGTTGTTTGATATTTCATGGAAAAGAGGAAAAGTGGTGAGCTCGGCTGGAGGTCTTCTTCGATTCGACCGAGACACTATCAGGCATGATAGGCTCTAACTGTTAAAATCTTTTGCTCTCTTCTAAATGATTTCATAGAAACAAATCTTCTCTGTTAGTTTAGTACATTACATGTTGCCTGTTATTTGTTATTGGGTTTATTAAATCTTTCTCTTCTTGGCTTGAAATCCATTGCAAAGAATAATCTTGATTGGAATATTCATTGTGTTAGTGTTAGCATATGAAAATTTAAGCAAAAAGGGAACTCTGTAAGTTCTTGGCATAATGGGAGCTGGTAATCATGGGTATTGGTTTTTGTTTAAATTTATACTACTGTTACTCACTAAGTTTTCTTGGGAACCTTGGGTTCTTTCTGTTTCTATAGAAACAAATGATTTATGGTTTTAATCTGGATAGAACTATGTTATTGTTTGAGGAATCTCATCTGCAATGGTGTCTTAGTTGAAACTTATCATTTATCTGGGTTCTACAGATTTAGTGCCCAAGATCTTATGATTTTTGTGACTCGTTTCATAGTGGTAAGAACCACGTTGTGTTGAAGATGGGTTATTCTTGTTCGTCCAACTTGATAAAACTATGAGTGAAGTTTGGAAACTATGTGATATAAACAAGGAAATTAGGTCATGTAGTAAACCCATATTTGGTTGGAGTTAAATGTTTTATTGTGACCCTATAAAGGTTTATAGAGAGTTTTCCTTTAATGGAAATGTTTTGATATTTATGGGAGTATGGTTTGAACTCTAAATTTAATCTTTCAAATCATCCCTGTATTAACCAAGGACTGAAAGGTGATTATGTAAACTATCTTGACTAAGTTAGCTTTAAGGCTTACTTACCACTCTCGATCTTGTTCTATGATGTGGAAGCTTTTGTTGATTCATTGGGGGAAATATGTTGCAAGGAAATTCAATGAATTTGTTTTAAAATGATTGAAATGATATCGGGCAAGGTGTCGGTCCAGTTAAGAAGATGAATTGGTTTTCTTTATATGTATTGTAAATTATTAAAGGGTTGTGATTACCTGAACTGGATATAAATGGTTGAATGATTTGATTTGGTAAGAGCACATGCTGAACTAGGTGCTCGAGTTGTATTTCGAGACTTGGGCATAAAGGTTTTTGTTGTAAATCCTACTAGCTCTTGTCATTTAAATTTAGTCTATTTTTGGTTGAACTTTTGTAAACTCTAAACTTGAAATGAGACAGTTGCATGTTTGGATAGTTGCATGTGTTTGGAGGAAACTAGAAATGATAGTCTACTAATTGTTTGGTAAACATTGAAAGTTGACTGTAATTAGTTTAGTAGTTACCATTCTCAGTTGCATGTTAAAAGATTAGTTGCATGTACTTTGGAGGAAACTGGAAATGATAGTTTTGTCTAATTTTCTTGGTAACCATGGAAGGTTTGACTTGAATTCATTTAGTAATTTCTATTCCTGTTGGGAATTCAATCTTTTACTTTAGGAGTGTTAAGTTGAGAAGTAGGCAATTAATTCTATCTTGGCTGAACTCTTGGGAAAATTCTGAGTACGAGTTCTTACTCGGGTTTCAATTCTTGATTGGGTTCATTGAATTAATATAGAGTTTATAAGGAATTATTATGACTCTTTGTGTATTATGGCTGTGTATAGCCTTCACTAGTTTTAATGAATTAAATGAAAGGGATCACTTGTTTGATTGGGAGATCTTGTTTTTAAAATAGGTTTATAAGTTTCTCCTTCTTGCTTAAAAAGTGTTTGGATCTCTTCCTTGGAACCTTTTATACATTCATAAAATTGTTATTGGATTGAAAAAGGAACTGTTATTAATGAAAGTGAAAGAGATGATTGTTGTAGTAGGTTCACTATTGCTATGCTTCTGTTATATTCAGTTAGAGTAAATTCAATTGTAAGGATTTATGATTGAATGTTCTTAGGATAAAGTTAAACATTGTTGATTAGCCTTCTCTTACTTATCTTTGGACTGAAATACAAAAGAAGGTGAATGATGATTAGTTGTTGAAAAGGGAATGCAAACTATTGATTGGGTGATATTCTCTCTCTCCTTATTGGGTATTTTTATATTATCCTGTTGTGATGAACATCTTAATTAATGTTAGATGAATCATCTTAATTTGAATCATGTTGTAAGAAACCTTTTTATCTTAAGATAAATAACTAAGTATCGTATACTATTGTGATGAGGTTTGGAATACAATGTGATAGTATGATCTATTGTTGTTAAAGGAAATCAATGGAATAAATTTTATGTTAAAATGTTAGGATAGATAATATATATCATATTCCACTCTTCCCTCTTGGAAGTGATTTCAGGATGTTATTGCTCTTCTTTACTGATTGTAATTACTTACGCCTATTGTATGATATACTAATTGATCCTTAAAGTAGGGTTGTTTTATGGAAGCAATTAGTTGAGTGCACTTCATTTTAAGGATTAGTGCTTATCATGCTCAGTTCATTGAACTGACTCATGCTAGTAATTTTTGCAGATGGACATCGTAAGTGATAAAAGAAGGCACACACTTATATGATGCATTGGTTGTTTTAAATCTGATTCTTATAAAGAAATCTGATTGGCCTTGATTGTATTGAACAGAAAAGTTATATTCTTTTGAGGAAAGGTTGTTGTTATGCCGTGTGTCTAAATTGCATAATCTTGTAAATGTATAAGTTTGACTATGAATTGGAAGTTGAGAATTTTCTGGCATTGGTTGTGTAAATTCTCTTATACCTTTGTCTGTAGGATGGTATCTTGTCTTGAGGATATTCTACTTATTATCTATATGATTGGATGTGAATATTGATGAGGATTGTAAAAGGAACTTAGATGAATTCCCTAAGTAAGTTGTAGATAGATAAGTAGCAGAATGAAATATTCTTATCTAAGCAATTCATTATATTGATGTGATGTAAAATAATCCTATAATGAAAACTATTGAATCAATAAAAGACATGAAATGGGGTGTGTTATACTCTAGCATTTAACTATAGGAGGAAGACTCTTCCTCTCTAACAAATATATACATAAAAGAGGAAGATATGATTGCTAATCATTAAGACTTAATTATAATAAGTCTGATAAGTTTCAGCCTAGTAGGTTGTTACACTTCCTTAAGTGGTTAAGTCATTTAAAAGAAAGGAACTCAAGTTGTTGTTGTCCTATTTTGGATAACGGGTTGTTAAGCCAAAACTAACAAATCTGAAGCAATCTTAAGTTAATTAAGTTCTTAGGATTAATTGAATCTAACTTTTAAAAAGGACTTAAAGAGTGTTGGACTCAGGGTTAGATGGGCTGCCAAAATATGTCATCTATTAACCCAAATTTAACTTAACATAAGTAAACTCTTGGAGGTATGTACATCCTAATGAGGTTGTTCTGTAGGATGTTGGCACACGTCAACTACAGGGTTGTACCTTTGAGAAGATTAGGATCTTCTCGAGGATACAACAGTATAGTTAACATGTGGCAACACCCTTCTACATTGATCGTCAGATCTACACACCTTTGAACTTGAACAAGTTTTCCCTCTAGGTCTGGATAGTAACATAGTTAGGATATGAAGTAGCCCTCTAGGACTCAAGGTACCTTGGCACACGGGGATAACCTAGGTTGACCCAGTATGCCAATTTATCCTAAGTCTTTGTGAGCCTCTTCATATCATGACCTATGTTGTTAACCTGAACTAGAGTTAAACCTTGGGCAAGGGGACTGACAGAAGTCAGTATAAGACATTCTAGATAACAATGGAGTGGGGTGAAGGATGTATTCTATTGATGAGTATGCCATCAAGGAATAAGTAATACAAACAGTATGTTAGAAATATTTGGCCAAAGTATCACAAGCTGTTGATTGCGTTGTCCTATGTCACCTAGTCTAAGGATCGTGATGCCGATGAATATTGGTAGAAAATATTTAGTTAGGTTCCTTAGACAGATCACTCAATACCCAGAGTAGGGTAAGAGAACCAAGTATATGAAGTATTCAGGAGAATACTCAAAACTCAATGTTACACATGAATAGATCGGTAGTTCACCGAGTCATGGAATGAATAGATCGGTTTCTCACCGAGTCATTACAACTGCATATGGTTATCTATTATAAGAATGGTTGTTATGAAATGTGTGTTCTAAATTATGTATTTAGAACAGAGAACATTAATCATACAAAAAAAAAATCCTTGTTTCTAAAGGTTTTAGGAGGGTTTAGTAGAAACCACTTCTATTGGCTTTCTCAACGCATGGTTAATCAAACTCCTCCCAACTCTTGTTGGGCCCCTTAGAGTCTAAGTATAAAAGGTTTTGGGACTTAGCCATATTTTTAGGAGGGTTTTAGTATATCGGGTGTATGAACACGAGAGAAAGCATGACTTAGCCATATTTTTCATATCGCTAAAGCATGCGGAGTGGATAAGGTAAGGTGCCATCCTGCAACTTGGTGCCCATAAAAGGAATATACCTTGCGATAGAAGATTCCTTAAGGTCATCATCATGAAGAATGGAGAACTCAAGAATGAAGGAGCATGCTCCCATGGAGGACCACTTGGACACTTGGCAACTGATCTACAACTTTAGAAAGGCATGGAAGTGCTTGCTAAGGCTATATATACAAGCATCCAATAGAAGAAAGATATACAAAGATACCAAGAGAATGGAAAGAGGCGAAGCTATGCAAAATACTATGAGAGTTCTATGGGTTGGGTTTAGAGGATCTGTAGGAGTATGATGTATCAAGGGGATGGGTCTGAATATTTTTCTTTGTACTATGAAGGGATTAAGTCCAGTTCTGATGCATGACATTAGTCTACACTATTATATGGATCTGTGATTGCCTCAATAAATGTAATGTGATTACCAAACATATTTAATATGGATATATGTGGTTCTAATTTTACTTATATCTATATGGATCAGTTTTATATATATTTCATATGAGTGGGTGTAAACCCTATGCATTTCCTTTCTATTATGATTCAGATCTATGTTTTGTAATGCTTTTCTTATCTGAATGAATACATTGGTCTAGAAGCCATTCTGAGCTCTAAGATGAATGTATGGTTCATTTCCATTCTCTTCACTTAAGTTTCTATCATAAATAATGCATTCTCACACAACTCACATAAAGGAGGGGCTCGGCCCATGCGTGCCTCGGGTGAGCACCCAGTGCCCACTAGGTGATAGGTCGATGCACATGGGATTTCCTTGTTCTTTGAAAGGCATAAAAATGACTACATCTTGGTTCCATTGCGGGACCTCTTTTTGAAGTTGTTGTGAGAAATGGCATGCATCTTTTTCCTTGTGATGTGTGATGACAGAGCACTGACTTTAGAAAGTGTTGAAACATGGTTCAAGAGCATGGAGGATGAGTTTTCTCAAATATTCAACACTAGACCTGAGTTCAATGCACGTAGATGGGTAGAAGAGAACCTATACCATGAGTTGTATGAGACATTCTTTTGTTGCTTCCCAGTAGAGCTATATGAATGGCTTTCAGCATACACATCCAGATCAAGCTGGTACTATAGATCATGCATGTGGACCCAAGATGACTATCAGAGGCTGCAGGATGCAGATCTGACTTGGACATGTGTTATTGATCACTAGTGGAAGGGAGTGTTGGCTAGTTACACTTTAGAATATGCCATTTTGACATATTCTTCCCAGAATTTGTTGAGTTTGAGTTTCTGAGGGAGCCTAGAGGATCATTTTTGTGTTATTCCTCTGGCTATGAAGATCTTGGTCATTACTTTGAGTTTAGAAGCATTCCCCATGGTGGCTAAGCTACTCAAGCATTGGGAGAGGAAGCTAGGGTGGAGGAAGATGGAAGACATTATGGATAAAAGGAAAGGGAGGAGAGATGACTCAAGTATAGTAAAGCTCGTGAAAGGGAGATGACTAGACAATGTGAGGTTGCAAGTGTGATGGATCTATGGAGGCAGACATTATGAGAGGGTGTTGAATTTCATGTAGAGGATGTGGAGCCTAAGTATTCTATGCTACCCCATCTTGGAAAGCATGGAGAGAGAGTACCCTTTAGCTTTTGATGAGAGTTCATCACATGGAGAAAGAAGAGCCATCGGCACTCATCTAAACCACACTGGTGACCAACCCTAGTGCTTGGTTTTCCAAATCAAGGGAAAGTATTGATAACCCAAGTTGGTATCGTGGGAGTGACCGATCGGTGCCCAGGAGATATAATTTTTCTTTTGGGAACATCCATGGTTGCACATACCATTCCGGTGTTTGGAGGAATTTTTGGGCAAAGTGTAAGTACACAAGGTTTGGGAAACACATCTGGAGTGGCATGCGGGATACACTTCTGGTAGTGGAGAAATCTCACAAGACCATTGGCATGTAGTTTAGTGGAACATTGGGGACACTAGGTGTGACCACTTCAGGCCCATTTCCAGTTACAAGGAGGATCTGAGGTGGAACTGGTGGATCTAGAGGCATAAGACCTAGTGGATCTAGTGGATCTAGTGGAGGAGGAAACACTAGAGGGAACCAAGGATCTGGATCAGGAGGATAGGGGCCTCAGCCACCTCCTCAGGTGTTCTTTGAGATGTCTTTACACTTTCTAGATTACCAAGGTATAGAGGATGTTGTGGAACATGTGCACAAGTGTGAATTACTATGGCACGTGAAGGGGATCACTACCCCGTGGAAGGAAAGTCAGTTTGCAACAACATTGCAAGGGCAACATGTAGCTGGTATAGGAAGTATGACCCCTATCAGATGGTGGTAGACTACACTACATTGAAGAATGCCTTCCTAGTAGAGTTCCATATACCTGAGTTTGAGTAAAAGAGCATCAATGCTTTGAAGGAGATCTTAGAGGAATGGCAGAGAGTGTGTGGGAGTATGATGCATGGTTTAAAACTCTCCTGTCAAAACTGTCATATGACATTCACCCTTCATAGCATGCTCAATGGTTTTTTGGAGGGTTGATCACTCCATTTAGGAGGGCATTGTCACATAAAACATTCACTGACCCATGCACGAGGCTTTAGAGGTTGCCTTACATGCTTTGAAGTAGTTGGGAGTGTTGATACTAGTGTGAGCCCTTTTTGGAGGCTCAAATCACTGCTATGGCCAAGTAGTTAGAGAATTTGTCTACAAACTCAGCACATGAGACTCATAGTGGTCTTTGGTGTGTAGATTGTGAAGTAGAGGGGCATGCTAAGGATAGTTTCCCCGGAAGTTAGTACGCACCATAGCAGTAGATTGTGAAATTTTCACGGGGACCATGATGCAAGTAGATGTCCCTTGTTACAGCACAATCTAGAAGAATGTGTCTTACTACTACAATATCTACACCTCTACTGACCCATGATACTAAGGATTATAGGCTTATTGACCAAATCCATGAGGCCATTGATCATGGTGTGTGCCCAGACCAGCCTTGCCAGTAGTTCCAAGGAAGATGATCATCATTATGAAGGACACACGATGGAGGGAGCATGCATGGGAGAGAGGAGTTTTTGTGAGGATTTTGTGGTCATAGTAACCATGGAGGAGGGAGAAGTGAGTTCCCATGAGGAACCTGCTATAATTGTGGATCTACATAACATTACAGGCGTGAGTGTCCTAGATTTATTGTAGTGCTCATGGTGTGGAAGAAGCATAAGTATGAGGAGTGCCTAAGTTGTTTGAGCACATGAGCATAGCATACACCGAAAGGAAAGGGCATTGGGATGGTGAGTATAAAGAAGGATGACACACAGTGGATGCCTAGAGTGGCATGTGAGTCAGGGTTAGAACCTATTTTGGTGACAACACGAGTAGAGGTTGCACACGCGCCAAGGAGAAGTACCAAGGAAAAGGACTCTAGTCTCAAGAGAAGAAGTGGTGCATGGGAAGTATCTAGACCCTTCCCACCAGAAGGAAGTGTATCAAGAGACAATGGATGTCATTTAGAGTTTGAGGAGAAATCCAGTGTCTAAAGGAGCAGTCTAGGTAGTAGGAGCAAAGGAGGAATGTTGAGGCTCCACAGAAGGACCTGGATGAGGTCAAGGAAGTGTGTAAAATGTTAAGGCAAGAGAATATTATTCCCTTGCTAGGAGAATGGCTATGGGAGAAGATGTACCACCACTGGGCAGAGTGTGAAAGGTAGGTGTTGCATGCAAACCTCCCTCCCCATAGCCTTGACTATGAAAAAGAGATCACATTGAATGTAGTTGTGGATGGTTGGCTATTGAGTAACATATTGATTGACATGGGAGTAGAGTCAATGTTCTTACATTAGATGCCTAGAATCAAATGGGAAGGCCCACATTATAGCCATCTTTGAATGTGTTGTATATGGAAAAAAAACTAAGGCAATGCCCATTGGAGTATTGAAGGATGTAGTGATCACCATTCAGGGGGCCAAGTTTACTGGAGACTTTGAAGTCTTGGTGCTCACCGAGGTAGACAATTTTCCAACATTTCTTGGGTGCCCATGGTGTTATAAGAACAATGTTGACCTAAGGTTCAACAAAGGATATATCAGTTTTGAGAACAAGGAAGAATGGGTCATCATCCCTTTGATGGATGGGAAGTCGATGCCTTACACTGAACCTTTGGGAGAAGAGGTCCTTGATAGAATTTATGTGTGCTCCATCAGAGACCTAGAGATAATTCACCCTACATAAGGAGTTATCCAATTTGAGGATGCTCAGTCTATGAGTGATACAACAAGCATGGCATGTGAAAATTGGGCACATGGGACCTATGAGTTAATTGGGTGACAATTAGGGGTTGTATGTAAGAGTGACCAAGGCATGCTCACTCAAGCACCTAGGAGGAAAGAAGTTGCCAAGTTACTCTGGAGGGGCATACCTAAAATTTTCTTACGGGACATGGAAGCTCAGTGGAAAAATGAGGATGAAAGAGAAGGGATGCTTAGTTATAACCTACTCGGGACTACAATGTGCTGGTGGGCTACACATTGGGAGAACCTCTTAGAGTGGCATGAGGTAAGAATCACATTTTCTGTAAGGTTTTCCAGGAGCAACGTGCCCATAGTCATATAAGACTACCATGGTAAAGAGACCACTTCATTTCATATCCAAGCATGTGAGAAGGCTTGGATAGGAGGCGCAGAAGCCTTACCACCATCATTATGGGTGCATAAGTTGTATTCCACACTACAAGGTTGTGTGCACATGTGGTATATCCACTCAGAAACATGCCACCAAGATGGGAAATTGGTAAGGAGCTGACAACTGATCTCATCTAAGATTTTGAATATCGAGCACAAAGCCATCAGTGGATAAGGCATTGCAAGTGATCAAGTGCCTTACGATGGGGGATAGTGCCATGGTAAGAAGATAGGCTACTAGATTTTCTAGGTGATCCCAGTTTAGAGGCACGCTTTGATGAGGATGAGTCAGAGGAGATGCAGTTTGAGTGCATGTGCATGCATAGAAGGAAAAAAAAGGAAAGATGGTTTATGTCATAGATGGAGAGGAAATGGAAAGTCTAGATGTTAACCACTCTATAGGTACGTGTGATGTTATAGATAGCATTGATGAAAGGACACACTTACCATGAGCCCCTAAAAATGAAGAAGGTTAACATTGGGTCAGAAGCAGAACCCAAGGAAGCTATCATTGGAGACTATTGGTCAGAGAAGGAGGTCTCAAAGATCATTGATCTATTACGTGAGTTCAGATTTATTCCCTCATGGGTATCATGAACTCAAAGGCATCCACCATTCCTTGGGGAGATGAGGATAAAACTAAAGGAAGGTGTGTGCCCAATCTGAAAGAGGCCATATCGGATGAACCCAAATTTACGTGTATGGGTCAAGGAGGAGATAGAAAAAATGATAGCATCAAGTATCATTGAGGTTGTTGAAGAGTCATAATGGATAAGCCCAATGGTCATCAACATCAAAAAAGGATGGGAGGATCAGGATCTATGTTGACTACGAGACCTAAATGTAGTATGTGTCATTGATCCCTTCCCAACCCCATTTACTTGAAGAAATCTTAGAGGGAGTGGCGGCATGAAGTCTACTCTTTCACGGATGGGTTCTCGGGTACCACCAGGTGAGGATTGCAAAGGAAGACCAAAGAAAGACAACTTTCACCCACTTGAATGGGGAAGTTTTCCTATACGGTCATGCCTTTTGGGTTGAAGAATGTGCCTGTTGTGTTTCTCACATTGTAGTACAAGCCTTTTAGGGACTTCATCCATAAATTTCTTCAAGTCTATTTGGATGATTGGACTGTGTATGGTCTAGTCAAATACCATTGTGATAACTTAAGACTAATGTTTGAAAGGTGTCGACAGTTGAGGATATCCCTCAACATCAAGAAGTGTGTCTTTGCTACCCCATTTGGAACCTTATTGGGACATATCATATGCAAGAAGGCTTACTAGTAGATCCCACCAAGGTTGCAGTCATTGTGGGTTTAGGGAGCCTACTAGCCAAAGCACCATGTGTGATTCCTTGGGCATATGGGTTACTATAGGAAGTTCATCAAGGGATATGCCAAGATCACCACATGCCCTTGGAGGAATTTCTTAGACACAAGAGTGCCTTTCATTGGGGAGAGGTGCAACAAAAGGCATTTGACACTTTGAAGGATAGGCTTGTCACCACACCCATACTCTATTTCCCTATTTGGGATAAGCCTTTCCATGTTCATGTGGATGCCTCTGGTACAACCATTGGAGTAGTACTAGCACAACTTGGTGAAGGGATTATTGACCATCCCTTGTGTTTTGCAAGTAGAAAGTTAACATCAGCAAAAAAAAATTACACCACTACGAGCACAAGCACTATCCATGATCTACACACTTGCACAAGTTCAGGAAATATCTATTGGAAACACCATTTATATTCTACATGGACCACATGGCATTAAAATACTTGGTAAACAAGCCCATTCTACAAGGGCACATATGTCGATGGGTCCTGTTATTCCAAATTTGAGTTCATAGTGGTTGTCAAGCTAGAAAGAGTAATTATGGACCCGATCACTTGTCTAGAATTGACTCAGGAGAGGACACGCAAAGCATTGAGGATACCATGCCATGCGTGTAATTGTTTAGGTTGTGGCATGCACCCTCGGACTTAGAGGATATTGTGGTGTTTCTCAAAATGGGTGTGGCACCAGAAGGGATGAAAGCATTAGAGAGGAAGTAGTTAGCCATACGTCACACCCTACATGTTGAGTTAGTGGTGATTTGTACAAGCTAGGACATGATGAAGTGTTGCATCGGTGCATGCTAGAACATGAGTGCTAGCTATTATGGAGGAGGTGCACATGGAGGAAGTGCAGGTGGACACTATGTAGGGGATGCCACTACACATAAAGATATTACAAGATGGGTTATGGTGGGAGACCCTATATCAAGATTGTAAAGAGTATTGCAAGGCATGTGATCATTTTCAGTGCCTTGGAAAACTAGGGTGGAGGGATGAAATGCCTTTGCACCCTATTCCAAGTACAAGAGCCATTTGAAAAGTGGGCCATAGATTTTTAGGCCCCATTTTTCCATTCCACATGTAGGATGAGGATCACACTATGTAATCACTTGCATGGATTATTTGACAAGATGGGTAGAAGCAACACTACCAAGGATTATACAATGGCTACAACAACAAATTTCTATGGGAAAATATTATTACAAGGTATGGATGCCCATTGAGCTTAACTAGTGATAGGGGTACACATTTCCTAAATGAGACCATCAAGATTCTGTTAGCAGAGTTCATGGTGGCTCATCATAAGACTACCCCTTACCATCCACAAAAAATGGAACTGCCGAGGCATTTAATAAAATACTTGAGTCATACCTTGACCAAAATTTGTGACGTTGGTAGACAAGATTGGGATGACAAAGTATCAACAGTTCTATGGGCATATAGGACAACCTACAAGAGGTTGAATAAAGCCACACCATTTCAATTGGTGTTTGGCATGAAGAGGCTTTCCTACCCATTGAATTCATGTTACCTTTCTACATATAGCACATGCGGGAGAGGATTGGCCTAACAAACAAGCACTTGGAGGAAAGGATTGAAAAATTGATGAAATTGGATGAGAGATGATCATTGGCTAGGTGGAGTCAAAAGGCTGAAAAGGCTAAACAAAAGCATGGCATGATCACCACATCAAAAATAAACAATTTGAGGTTGGGAAGATGGTATTGTTATATGATTCCAAGTTTTTGCGCCATCCCAAAAGTTGAAATTCCATTGGTTGGGGCCCTATATCATCTCGGACATCCTTGATTCAGGCGTGCATGTCAATTGAGAGTGCTTGGATGGGATGAGATTTCCAGGCCATTTCAATGGGAGTAGGTTGAAAGCCCTACTATAAATAAGTCTTCTTGGTGTTTGTAATAAGGCAATATTGCCAGTTAGTTTAGAATTTCCCTTTATGTAATTTCCTTTCTTGTGTTTCCCTTTCTCATCATTTGTTTTGTTGTTTGTTTTGTGCCTTGGGCACTGGTAACCACATTACTTTTTGAAGGTTTGTGCATGCACAGGACCACACATCTATTTTAGTGTGGGGTGGAGTGATGTGAAGTATAGGCCCATAATACAAGTTGAACTAGTAAGTAGAAGTTGTGGTGAATGGCCCGGTTGATGGATACAAAGCACATGGGATGAAGGAAGCATGGAAGAAGAGGTGGATGAAAAAAAAGGTTGGTGTCAGGATAAGACTTCAGAGAAACCACGTACAGAGGAGGAAGAAGCACAGGAACAACACAAGGTAGGTGAGAGAAAAAATTAGTGAAGATAGAAGAAGTTCCTTCGGCATTGTTGACACATGCGTAAGAGTCTTTTATCAGGATGGATTGTTTGCATGCCAAAAGGTTGTAGAATGTTTCATGCAAGATTGGGCATGTAAGTGAAGGCACATAAGGCCAAGGCTTGGTGGAAAAATCCACATTTAGTGTTAAGTATGGTGGTAGGTAAAATAGCATTTAATGCTGGAAAGAAGGAAAATATATAAATAAGAAGTCGGGCAACTTCATTATTTTACCTTGCATTTACAAAGTGAAAAGAGATCTCTCATGAACTAGGGCATCCAAAAGTGATCTGTGTGAAGAAAAATTTAAGAAATCTAAGAGGACGTGACTAGAGTAGATCCAAAAACCAGTAGGAAAGGAGTACATGGGCATGGAGGAAGTTGTTGAGAAGCGTCATCTTGTGGAAGAATTGTTCCAGTTAGGGTTTGGCATGGCTAGGGCACGGTGTTAGGAGGGTTTCTTCACAAGATTGAGTCTTGGGGTTGGATAGAGTGGTAGAGCAGAGAAAGGAGAAGATGTTTGAAGTGTTAACCTAACCAAAGAATGACACCAAAGAAAGCAACCATCTCACCTAAAAATAATAAGGGCAAGGGAAAGGGGAAGCAAATGGCTGCCATCGCATCAGAAAGCAAAATGAAGAGTGGTACATGCGGAGATGCAATACCTAGATGGGGTATTGCTAGGAAAAGAATGGGAGTCTCATTTGTGGAAAATGACTATGAGTGACTATAATCATCACACCAGCATGACAGAGAAAAAAAATGGCTTTGGAGTTGGTTCACCCAACAAACAAGAGGACACGGAGGGCATGCCCATATACAGATGATGAAGTAAAAGTTAAATTGGAGAAGGTAAGGGTTACTGCAACTTTACGAATTACCCTACTTTGGAAAACCTAGTGCCTCTATCAGTGGCTAATGGCACGTGTTCATGAAGACCATTTTTATTTCACGGGGTGCAAGATGCACATAACTCCCCAGTTGATTTCCAAGTTCACAAGCCTTATCTGAGGGGATAGAACATTGATGATGACCTAAGTGACAAGGAGGCCATCAAGGAAATAGTAGCTACGTATGACTACAAGAAAGGATCATGATACTTTGACATCACAGAGATTCCAGACCCCATGATGAGGATGGTCACATGCTTGGTAACCAAGCTCAATGATCAAGAAAGATGGACTCAAGTGAACAAGGCATGGTTGAATGTATGCGAAAAATATCTGAGGGGACCATCTACAACTTTTCCACTTTCATCACGATGAAATCATTAGTAGTGCACAAGAGGGTGAAAGAAAGATACTATTTGGCAATGTCCTCCTCACAATTTTTTTCTCAAAGATCGGAGTGCCCAATGGGCCAAAAAGGTTTGTTTGGGAGTACCTAGAAGAGGATCCCTCACCCATGAAGAGGTTCATGAAATATACTTGTGAGACCATGACAACCACTCACAAGGCACACTTAGAAAGTGGTACAAGCACATGAGGGATGCATTTGGGGTGGAATGGAGGATTCCAGAGTAGTTACCCATGCTCGTGAAAGGAGAGGAAAAATTTAGTGTATCAACACTTCTACATTGGTAGATTTAGGTTGATAGATGAAAACATGGGTCCATGGTGTAAACTACCCTTCTCCTTCACCATTATACTTCCAAGCTGGGGTGAATAGGTTCAAGAGGCCAAAAGAGACTAAGGTTCACCTTAGTGAGGTGGATCAAGACCACAGAGAGCTACGCCAAAAGCTAGTCTACCCCAAGAAGCACATGTACGTGGAGAGATATGTCTCCCATGAGATACAAATGATGAATCTTGTAACATTTCCAATCATTGGAAGGAAGGGTTGTGCAGGATATACCTTCATAAGGCCAAAATTTGAAAAGGTGCATACTTGGAAAATGATGTATCCATCCTAAAGACCCCACATGAAGGAATAAGCCCATCCCAAAGAAGAGGAAAGAGAAGAGGTGCAGAAAAAGCACCAAGTGTTCAAGACTACACAAGTGGTAAGCACTAGAGACAAGTGCTAAGCCTAGTACTTATGCATGGAGAAAGAAGTCCCTAGGTGAAAGAAAGACTCTAGAAGAAGAAGAAGCACGAAGCATGAAGAACCCATCACTCATGGAGAAGTCACCGAGGAGGAGGAGGAAGAGAAAGTAAAATCTCTCATGGAAGAAGCAGAGGTGACGAGAGAGGATGACTCGAGGATATGACTCGAGAGGATATAGAGAGCTTGGAGGCCTATAGAGGTGAGAGATGATGATGATGATGATGATGATGAAACTTGAGGTAGTTCAAGGCCCTCCCATATTTGAAGTACATGACTCGGAGGAGGAAGGAGAGGAAGAAGAAAAAAATGAGTACATCTTTGTCAGAGGAAGAATGACAAGGAAGAGGAGGATGCTCAGGACAAAGGGGTAAGTGAAGAAGTTACAAAATAACAAAGGACCCCAAGCCTCACAAAGGAATAGGTAGATGAGGCCATGGAGAAATAAGTAGAAAAAATCATCAAGGACCTAGTAGAGAAAGAGATGGAATGCAACACGGACATGGTGATGAAGGAAGCAGAGGAGGAGAGCATAGAAAAAGGAATATGGTAGCATGGGAGGAGATCCTAGTTTGGTTGTGAGCTTTCCTAAGGCCACACACATGGGAGAAAGAGTGTAAAGCATCACAAGTTCAGGGGATGGGCTACATTGATGATCCAAACAAGGTGTTGTGTGCACTTTCAAAGCACCATACCAATGGAGAAACTCTTGGCTATGGCATCATTTGATGAGGAAGGTGCATACCCTCGGATGAGGAAAATGATTTCTTGGGCATTTGAGTCCCACATCGATGAGCCAAAGTTTGAAGTAAGCCAAGGGGAAATAATGAAGGTACCAGAGTCAAAAGGAGTCAACCCCTTGGTAAATGCACTCAATGGGCTATCAGATGAACAAATCTGTAATGTGTTGAACAAGGTTTGGTTGAAGTAGAAGCCAGGCTCTTTGGGAGGAATGATAGGGTGAAGTTCCTAGAGGCAAAACTAGAAAAAAGGAAGAAGAGCTTGAGGAAAGAACCAAGGACTTAAAGTGGAGAGAACTAATCAATGCTCAACTAAGGCATGAGTTAAAAGAAGAGAAGGCAAGGGTGTGTGAGGTTTACAAGAAAGTAGAGATGATCACATAGATGCCATTTTCTTGAAGCATCTAGATCTACACCCACCAACGTAAAAGTATGGATCCACCCTAGAGTGCCTAGAGGACTTGACCCACATCCTCACAATGGAAAGGTGACCACTAGCCTTGGAATCTATAGAAGAGGCATCGGCACACAAAAGAAGGAGGATAAGATGAAGGTTGTGGCAATTATTTCTCAGTATAATAAATTCCTCGCTGATGTGAAATCCACCACCCAAGTCACTGAGGCCACCTATGACAACTTGTCGATAGAGATAGAGTGGCGAGCATTCTAGTCACCACTCATGAAATGGAGCTCAAGGAGTTCCAAGAGAAGAACAAGGGAATAGAGTGGAATGTGACAAATTCTAGCCAGGTTGAGAAGAAATCGGAGGCTATTGAGACCTTGTGGGGCTCAATCAAGAACCGGCTCAAGGAGTTGTATCCCCATATCACTCGAAGGATGGATGCACTTGAGGATTTGGGAAAAAATTGGAGGGGATCATGGAAACAATGAATACCCAAGGAGAAGGGCTAGGCTTTGAAGAGGTGAGTGCCCTAGTTGGTGACCTCTTGTCAACAGGCACAAAATGAAGTCACTGCCTGGAATAAGTTGGAGGTAGACTTGAAGAAATATTTCCCTCTCCTCTTGTAAAAGTAATCATAGTTTCCCCATTCTTTCATTCTTCCCCAAATTCTTCATTCCTTTATTCTTTCCCCAAACTATTCAAGGACAATCATTCTTTATTCATTGAGAAAATGTTCTTAAGGGTGGAGAACAGGCATAGTGTGGGGTGATGTTGGGCCCTAAAATATTGGCTAAGTACAAGAAGGCACGTGGGCATGCAAGGCCTATTTGAAGAAGGGAGTAAGCAAGGTGAAAGTGCGTAGGACAGGGGTTTTAGGAGGGTTTAGTAGAACTAGTGGTGCATGCATGCAAGGCAGAGAAAAGGTTTTGGGACTTAGCCATATTTGGCATATCGGGAAGAACATGAGGAAAGCATGACCCGACTGCGCATGTACGAGTGGATAAGGTGCCAACTTGGAAACTTGGTGCCCACAAAAGGAATATACCTTGCGATAGAAGATTCCAGAAGGTCATCATGGTGAAGAATGGAGAGCTCGAGTCTAAAGGAGCATGCTCCCATGGAGGACCACTTGGACACTTGGCAACCGATCTACAACTTCAAAAAGGCATGGCGGTGCTTGTTAAGGCTATATATACAAGCACATGGTAGATAGAAAAGAGATATATACAGAGATAGAAGAGAATGGAAAGAGGAAGCTATGCATAAATACTATGAGAGTTCTATGGGTTGGGTTTAGAGGATTTGTAGGAGTATGATGTATCAAGGGGATGGGTATGAATATTTTTCTTTGTACTAAGAGGGCTTAAGTCCAGTTCTGATGCATGACATTGGTCTGCACTATTATATGGATCTGTGATAGCCTCAATGAATGTAATGTGATTACCAAATGTATTTAATATGGATATATGTGGTTCCAGTTTTACTTATATATGTATGGATCAGTTTTATATATATTTCATATGAGTGGGTGTAAACCCTCATGTGCATTTCTCTTCACTTAAGTTATGATTCTCAGATCTATGTTACATAATGGCTTTACTTATTCTTATGAGAATACATTGGTCTAGAAGTGCACATGGGATTTCCTTATTCTCTAAGATGAACCCATTTTAGTGATTTCAGCTAAAAATTGAGATAACCATAAGAATTTTTTTGAAAAATCCCTTTTGAAAGAGATTTTCGGTTTTCAGGTTTTTATTGCATGAAAACATGTTTCTCTCATGCATCATGTCTCATGTTTCCTAAACCCAAACCCGAATTGCCTAAGTCCTTAATGTCGTGTTTTCGGAACTTAGAAACATCTAAACATCTCATGCATCATGTCTCATGTTTCCCAAAACCCAAAACCCGAATTTCCTAAGTCCTTCATGTTAGGTTTTCGAACTTAGAAGCATCTAAACATCTCATGCATCATGTCTCATGTTTCCCGAAACCCAAAACCTGAAATGCATCATGTCTCATGTTTCCCGAAACCCGAAACCCGAAATGCATCATGTCTCATGTTTCCTGAAACCCGAAACCCGAAATGAAGCAAATCCTTTGTTATAGGTTTTCGATGCTCCAAGCATGATGACATGTCATTAATGTCCAGTTGTCTAGCAGTTGGTACACATGTCAAGTGAGGTGTATTAGCAATCATTCCAATGCACCAGATGAAGCTAAGATGTAGGGCACAATCCGGAAGTTCTAGGAATTCTGAGACAAGCAAGTTGCGCTGGAGGAAGACAAGGATGATGAAACAAAATAAGCATAATGTTTCATGTCATTTCAATCTTGAAATTGACATGTCTTTTTCATTTCTGTTTCATCACATAGGAAGCAAATTTTGACTTGGTCTCCTGCGTGAGAGTCAAGCAAAATAGGACTCTTGTTAAAAGACTATTTTCTAGGATTTATCCTATTTTCTCTCAACTATTTTTATTATAAATAAGGGATGTGCATACATTCCAAAGGGTTGAGATTTTTGAAATATTGAGAGCTATTGTGAAGAAGAAAAACTTTGTGTTTTCTTTTAATCATTTGAGGAATAGAAGTTGATGCTATTTTGCAAACTTTGTGTTGTGAGATGTATCTTTCTTAAGATATTGTTCTTATGTTCATAATCTTAAGCTATTCTTTGTTTAGCATCTTGATGATTCTAATCATTTCAAACATTACATTTGTTATCTAAAGCTCATATGATTATTTCGTGCTCTGTGTTTACTCAAAAGAAAATACGTTCCTCTCATTTCCTTTCCATTGTGTTTCTTCCATTGTAATAATTTCCGACCCAATCCATTTATAAAAACATCTTCACATAGTGTGGATATGGATTTTGGGATTCTATCCCAACCCAATGGTTAGATTAGTGTGAATATTGTATATATTGTTTTCTATTGTGTTTTAGATTAGTAATAAATAGGAAGCCTCACCTGTCTTTGAGGAGGGATTTAATCCCATGTACTGTGGTTGAACCTCATATTTTGGATTGACAAAATATCCAACCAACAGTTTTTGGTGACTCCACTGGGAATACGGATTAATAGTGTAAAGCTTATCCTCTTGGTGTCTGGATGACTCCGTATTTGCCTTATTTTCAACAAGATCTCTTTCCCGGTTCAAGCTGGCCGGAAAGATCTTCACTCGGTCCCACCGAGCCCAGGGTGAAATTGATCCACTCTTTGAGTTACTACAATAGCACAATTTCAGTCTTTCCCCCAACAATGTTATTTCTAACCGAACCAGAAGTTCTTCACCTGTTCGAGAAACCGGATCCCCATAGAATGAGACGTGTCTGCAACTTGTCACGTGTTATTCTTGTCCGACACTCGATCCCCATACACACTCTTGTCAGAAGGATGGCAGCACAACCTGTGCCTTGGGGCGCAGCTATTGGTCCTCTTTCTTTAACTCCACCATTGCACGAGTTACCACATGGATCACGTAAAAACATTCCCAAGTTCAATGGGGATGGGAAGCAGCATCCTGATGAACACATTGCATCTTTCTTTGTAGCATGCGGTGTCCTTGGAGTAGCTCACGAAGATGTCTCTATTTGACTCTTCATTGAAACGTTGCACGGTGCAGCAGCTGAATGGTTTTATCACCTTCCAAATGCATGCATCACAAACTGGGCTACCATGAGGACCAGATTTGAAGCACGTTTCAAACCAGCCAAGATTCTCATGCTTTGTTAGCACAACTTACCCATATGAAGAAGGAATCGCATGAACCCATGCGGGACTTTGTGGCAAAGTTTAACAAGCTGATCCGAAAGATTCTAGAAATAGTTGTACCTAACTCCAGAAAATCAGAAATGCTTCTTCATTAATGCTCAGCCTCCCAATGTGAGCTTTCTATTAAGAAGGTCAGCTATCCCAGATTTGGCTATCACTCAGTCAACAACTATTGAAATAGAGGATGATCTCATTTTGGCCGGAAGAATCAGGAAAGATGTACCCAAACCTAAAAATCAAGGTTCTTCCCAAGGTAATACTGATCCTATGATTCAAAAATGGCTAATGATTTGATTTCTTTAAAAAGAAAATGTCCCAGCAGGTGAGCAATGTTCCATATCGGGATATCCCTAGACGGAATTTCAATAACACCAATGGTGCACCTATAAGAGATAGGCCACGGTTAACTCCTGCTCAACCGAGGCTAGCAATCGAAGCTCCTCCCATTAATGCAGTAGTAGAAATAGTCGAAGAAGAGGAAGAACCCAAAGAACAAGATTCCCTAAAGCATTTGAAGCTTCAGGATATGCTGATGAGTCTTATGATGATTCAGCTGGTGACTCCAACATTGGGTATTTGGAATATAAAGAAGATGAATGTGCATCGATGGTCAGTCATTTGCTATCTTCACTCAATCCCAATCTCAAAATCCAAGAAAACCTCTTGAAAGCCCCAAGGAGAAGAACAAGGAACCTCCCATAGCCATAGTTAAGAGAGGTACTCCTATTTCAGCACAAACTGAAAGAGAAGTCACCAAAAAGGTAACAACTTCTCCTCATTCTCTTTCTCCTAAGGTCAGTGCCCTAGCTCAAGCTCAATGTGATTAGAACCGAGCCTACCATCACCCCTTCTTATACTACTTTTGACATTATCGATCATGCAAAAAGAACCAAGATCCAAATGTCAGAAGTAGAATACCTTCAGTCAAATCCTGAACAGTTCGAAAAACTCACCAAATTCATTAGAAGTAAAGTTTCCATTCCCCACCTCCAAAAGGTCTTTTGCCAAATCCTACTCAATCCCCACCTCAGAACAATCTGACTTCTCTCTTCTTCTTCAGGAAAGATTGAACCATTTTATTTGTCTTTGCTTATAAATGGGTTTAAACTCAGCAATTGCATCATCGACTCAGGGGCCTCTCGACAATGTTATGCCCGCAAAAGTAGCCCATGCCCTTGGGCTTACTTTGACTAAGTCATATGGATGATGTTACTCCATGGAAACCAAGCAAGTTCCCTTGATTGGTCAAATCAAAGATGCATAGTTTGCATTCGTTGCCTTCCCAGAGAAGAGAGTGAAAATGACTATTCTAGTTGCCGACATTCCTGTAGCCTACGGTATCCTCTTGGGTAGAGGTTTTTGTAAAGATGTCGAGGAGAGATTAATATGGATTGGACCAAGGCAAGGATTCCAGTCAATGGGGTTTATCATGTTCTCCATCCCGAGCCTCAGGCGAGGTATTTGGTAACTAAATCAGATGACCCTAAGGCTCAAATTCTTTTCGAAGATGCTAGCTTTGGAAATTATTTCATGACATCAGAGATACCAGTTGTAGATGTTAAGAAAGAAGATCCTAATGCTATTTGGACCCTCAAATTCGATGGTAGCTATTCAACCACCGGATCGGGTGCTGGTGTAGTTCTTATATCTCCTAATTCCGAGATCTTCCCCTCTGCTTTCAAATTGCAGTTTGATAATACTAATAACACGGCTGAATATGAAGCTCTGTTACTAGGATTAGAAATGGCCAGACAAAAGGGAATTCAAATCTCAAAGTTCAAGGGGATGCAGAGCTGATTGTCAATTAGGTCAAGGGAATCTATCAAGTAAAAAATGATCGCTTGAGACATTACAGGAACAAAGTTTGGGATAATATAGAATGCTTTGATGCATTCTCCATCAAGGTAGTTTTGAGAGATTATAATGACAAGGTTGATTCTTTGGCCATGTCTGCATCCCTCCTTCTCCCTCATCCCCAGTTCAAACAAGATACATACACCATTGAGATCGTGTATCATCCCAGTATCCTAGATAATGTGGCTCATTGGCAAGTGTTCAATGATGATCAACAAGTGTTGACTTTTCTAGAAAAAGCTGATAATTTTAGTGAGTTATACTTTGAAGGTTCGAATCAGCTTTCCATGAATCTATCTCAGATCCATATCAAGAGGTTGATGGTGAGTTTATTCAGCTTAAAGGCAACAAGATACCCAAAGGTCTAGTTTCTCTGGAGGGTTTGTTTGACAAGCATGATCATTTTATTCAAAACAAAAGACAAGTTGAAGGAGCTTCTTCCTCGGAAGTAGATCAAGTCAATCTAGGTTTGTCTGATCAACCTCGGATGGTGAATATTGGGAAATGTTGTTCCCCTGAGGAGAAAGTGAAATTCACTTCACTCTTGAAGAGATACATGGATGTCTTAGCCTGGTCTTATGCAGATTTAAAATCCTTCAAGCCCAAAGATGTACAACACAGTATCCCTTTGAAGCCTGATGTAAAACCATACAGGCAGAAGCAAAGACATTACAATCCCAAGATCTCAGGGACTATCCTTGTGGAAATTCAGAAAATGTTAGATGCCAGAATTATTTTTCCAATCCATCACTCCACTTGGATTGCTAACATCGTCCCTGTCAGGAAGAAGAATGGTGAAATCTAGATTTGTGTTGATTTCTGGAACCTAAATCAGTCTTCATTAAAAGACAATTATCCCTTGCCTATCATGGATCAAGTGTTACAGACCATTACTGGATCAGAAATGCTATCCATGCTCGATGGATTTTCAGGATATAATCAAGTTGAGGTAGCTGCATGGAGGATCAACACAAGATGGCCTTCACAACCCCATGGGGGACCTTTGCTTACAGGAGGATGCCTTTCGGCTTGATCAATGCCGAGCCACCTTTCAGAGAGCTATGGACTTGGCATTTAGAGACCTGATGGGCAAAGTCATAGTGGTATATTTGGATGACTTGACCGTTTTCTCTAAAAATGGAGTGATCATTATGATCATTTAGAGCAAGTACTTTTGAGATGCAGGCGTCACGGATTTCATTAAATCCCAAGAAGTCCATGTTTGGAGTGACCGAAGGAAATTTTCTGGGTCATATCATGACTAGAGAAGGAACCAAAATCACCCAGAGGGTAAAGGCCATTCAGAGCCTTACCCTACCCACAAGTAAAACTGGAGTTCATTCCTTCTTCGGAAAGGTCAATTTCCTAAGAAGGTTCGTACCTGATTTTGCTGATAAAACCAAGGATATCCTTGGGATGATGAAAGGAAAAATTCCATTTCGATGGAGTACGAAGGAAGCTTGCATTCGATGAAGTCAAAAGGGTAGTTTCTTGCGCTCCTATCCTAGTATGTCCAGATTTCAAAAATATTTCATCATGTACAACTACGCCTCTGCTCACACAGTGTCGGCCATCCTGATGCAGGAGAACGGGGAGGGCATTGAAGCTCCCATCACTTTTATGAGCTGTCCATTAAAGGAACATGAGCTAAAAATGTCACAAATTGAAAAGCATGCTTATGCAGTGGTACAAGTGGTGAAACATTTCAGGTACTATGTGCTGAATTCCCATACCCTCGTTCTCATTCCCGACACCGCCGTTAAATCCATTTTGACTCAACAAGAGCTGGGGAGTCAATGAGGTACTGGATAGCTAAAGTTTAGGAGTATGACTTGGACATTAGACCTACCAAGTTGGTACGAGGAAGGGGCTTGTGCCAATTGATCGCGGAAAACCATGTTGAAGCAGAATGTGAAAAGACCGAAGATACCTCTTCAAAGTTTCCCATGGTGCTTTTCGTGAGTACAACTGATGAATGGTACATAGATATTGCTTTCTTTCTGACTTATGGTGAATGCCCCCACATTTAAGCCAAAAGGAGAAGAGGACAGTCAAGTTAAGATCTGCAAGATACCTCCTGTGGGATAACGGATATATAAGAAAGGTATTGATGGTGTGTTCCTGTACTATGTTGATAAATCACAACAGTTAAAGTTGTTAGAATCCTTCCATAGCCTAGCATGCGGAGGACATTTCTCATCCTCTGTAATAGCTTATAAGATCCTACGGGCTAGGTACTATTGGCCTACTCTCTTTCGGGATTCAACAGAGTGGGTGTCCAAGTGTGAAGCTTGTCAACATTTTATTGGTCGTCCCAAGCTAGCAGCTCTTCCCCTGAAGCCCGTAGTGATTGAAGAACCTTTTCGCCAGTGGGGAATTGACTTCATTGAACATTGAATCCTGCCTCCAGTGCCAAACACAATTACGTGTTGACTACTATAGACTATTTTACCAAGTGGGTGGAAGCCGCACCAATCAAGCAAGCAACCTCAGAAGCCGTGTGCAAGTTCCTTAAAGAAAATATAATTGTCAGATTTGGTGTGCCTCACAAGATTGTGGCTGACAATGCCTCCAATTTCTCATCGCATGAGTTGACAGAATTTTTCTATGGATTCGGCATCACCCTGGCTCACTCATCTGATTATTATCCCCAAGGCAATGGGCAAGCTGAGTCCAACGCAACAAGAACCTGGTTACCATAATTAGAAAGCTAGTAGATGAAAACCAGAGGACATGGCACAAAGCATTATATGATGCGTTGTGGGCTGATCGAGATTACCCCAAAGCGAGCTATAGGAATGTCTCCTTTCCAAGTACTGTATGGGATTGATGCTAAGATACCTATCTCAGTAGAGTTGCCAGCCTTACAGTTGGCCAAAGCAGTCGAAGATGTGACTTTTCAAAATTCTATTGAGAAAAGGGTTATGTACCTAGCTAGGCTAGAAGAGGAACGAGCAAGGTGGTTGATCACATTGCAGACCATCAAAGCAAAGTAAAGAAATTTTTTGACAAGAAATCAAGGCAACGTCATTTCCAAATTGGAGACTTGGTGTTGCTTTGGGATAAGAGGAGGGAGCAAAAAGGAATGCACGGAAAGTTTGATCTTTGTGGAAAGGACCTTTTAAGATTCATCAGCTGAGTGGTGAAAATAGTTTCCATCTATCATATCTTGATGGAGAGTTACTCCCTTTGCCTTTCAGTGGCCAACATCTGAATTTGTTCCATCATTAATGCAAGATGCTCTTTTGCATTGTACATACTTTACTTTCTGATCATGTGTTTGCTTTTAGTCTTTATTTCTTTCCTTGTTTTGTTTTTCATTTTTCTTCTTTTCTGACTACGTAGCCCAATGGATAAAGCCACGAGATTCTGAGTTCTCTTCCTTTGATATCACAAAGAAAGTCCCCAACTGGAGCCATTGTTATCCCATTTTAGTGATTTCAGCTAAAAATTGAGATAACCATAAGAATTTTTTTGAAAAATCCCTTTTGAAAGATATTTTTGGGTTTTTGGGTTTTTATTGCATGAAAACATGTTTCTCTCATGCATCATGTCTCATGTTTCCCGAAACCCGAAACCCAAATTGCCTAAGTCCTTCATGTCAAGTTTTGGAACTTAGAAGCATCTAAACATCTCATGCATCATGTCTCATGTTTCCCAAAACCCAAAACCCGAATTTCCTAAGTCCTTCATGTTAGGTTTTTGGAACTTAGAAGCATCTAAACATCTCATGCATCATGTCTCATGTTTCCCAAACCCAAAACCTGAAATGCATCATGTCTCATGTTTCCCGAACCCAAACCCGAAATGCATCATGTCTCATGTTTCCCAGAACCCAAAACCCGAAATGCATCATGTCTCATGTTTCCTGGAACCTAAAACCCAAATGCATCATGTCTCATGTTTCCTGAACCCGAAACCTGAAATGCATCATGTCTCATGTTTCCCAAACCCAAAACCCGAAATGAAGCAAATCCTTTGTTATAGGTTTTCGGATGCTCCAAGCATGATGACATGTCATTAATGTCCAGTTGTCTGGCAGTTGGTACACATGTCAAGTGAGGTGTATTAGCAATCATTCCAATGCACCAGATGAAGCTAAGATGTAGGGCACAATCTGAAAGTTCTAGGAATTCTGAGACAAGCAAGTTGCACCGGAGGAAGACAAGGATGATGAAACAAAATAAGCATAATGTTTCATGTCATTTCAATCTTGAAATTGACATGTCTTTTTCATTTCTGTTTCATCACATAGGAAGCAAATTTTGACTTGGTCTCCTGCGTGAGAGTCAAGAAAAATAGGACTCTTGTTAAAAGACTATTTTCTAGGATTTATCCTATTTTCTCTCAACTATTTTTATTATAAATAAGGGATGTGCATACATTCCAAAGGGTTGAGATTTTTGAAATATTGAGAGCTATTGTGAAGAAGAAAAACTTTGTGTTTTCTTTTAATCATTTGAGGAATAGAAGTTGATGCTATTTTGCAAACTTTGTGTTGTGAGATGTATCTTTCTTAAGATATTGTTCTTATGTTCATAATCTTAAGCTATTCTTTGTTTAGCATCTTGATGATTCTAATCATTTCAAACATTACATTTTTATCTAAAGCTCGTATGATTATTTCATGCTCTGTGTTTACTCAAAAGAAAATACGTTCCTCTCATTTCCTTTCCATTGTGTTTCTTCCATTGTAATAATTTCCGACCCAGTCCATTTATAAAAACAACATCTTCCCAAAGTGTGGATATGGATTTTGGGATTCTATCCCAACCCCAATGGTTAGATTAGTGTGAATATTGTATATATTATTTTTGCTATGTTTTAGATTAGTAATAAACATTTTTTTCAAGGAAAAAAATGATTTGTCTCGATCCTATGTAAGAGGACTTTGGGACCATATCAATGGCTCTGATAGTCAACCCAAAAATATTCTATGGGGAAATTTTTCTACTTGAAGGCATCATGTACTCCCCCTTGAGCTTGATTAATTCTATAAATAGCATGGATTTGTAAATTTGTAAAACATCTCTCAGTATCTTGCAGAGTCTATAATTGGGGTATTAAGCTATTGTGCCAATTTTAAAATATTTCCTTACATAAATAAAGGAACAATTATGTTTTTTGTTTAAATTATTGTGCTTGAGATCTTATTTTAGTGAGTTCTAACTCTAACAAGGGTTACATGGTGTAATTCCTTCCTTCATCCTGGAAACCTTGGCCATGAATACATCATTATTACATCATTTAGCTACATGTATATAATATAAAGGTGTTATCTGATTATATTATTAAGGGGATGCTCATGGGAAGGTCCCATATTGATAGATGAAAATGTGGTGCTAAAAGCAATGTATAGGGTAATTAGAGAATACATACCTCAACCAGATAAATACTTGAATGTTGTATAATAATTGAGATCATTGGTATTACTAGAATTATTATGACCAAAATTTCAGTCACTACGATTCAAAAAACCTAGGTCCTTCTATGTGTATCGATAAATTCCATTGGTGTCTTATCTAGGACAAACCGACAAGGTTACTAGAAAACTATGGTGTGTCATGCATGGCTAAGAAGAGTCTAAATTTTAGTAGTATGAGTTAGCAAGTACGTTTAATGGATAATTAGTATCAATGAATGGTGTGAAATATTTCTAGGGAAAAACTCAATTGTGCATTATAATTGAATAGTTTATGAAGGTTTTAGTGGTTATGTTTTTAAATTATGAATTTTATGCTTATTATATGTGATGTGCCTCTCTAGTGTTTGATATTGCTCAACTATCCGACTAGTAAGGTTATGGTATGCATAATATGGAAATTGTTGTTATGTCTCAAAAGTATGTCTAAGATTATGGCTATCTAACTTGGTGATAATCATAGATCATATGTATGACTTATTTTATTATGCTTTATATTATAGGGTGTATTTGTGTCAATTTTGGAGAGTAGTAGTTTTTTTGTGGGATCATTATAAGATGTATCTTACGCTAAACTTTGACTAGTTGTTGTGTGGATGTCTTTTCCAGTGGTGCATGAGAGAAAGGATTACAATCAATCTAACATTTTGATATGTTGTAACCATGCACATTTAGTGTGAGGATTGTTAACACTTTAATGGAGTTATGATCATAAATGATCATTTTTCTAGGTGGTGGATATTCTTGGTTTTATTAGTCGTCTCTGGGAAACTCTAAAATTTATCATCAAAATTCTAATAAAGCCTTTGGTTGTTTCACGGATGGTTTTTCTTGGTGTGTGAGACATTTGATTACAGTCAATATAATTCTTGGAGATGGTGAAGAGATCATCTACATTGATTCAAGGCTTGCTACATCTATGAGAGGTATATCACTATGAACTATATCGACTATTATTAGATTCTTGGCAAGAATTTATATGGCTTTTTGTTTCTTGGTCACAAGATTGAATTAGTGGGTATCAAAGGAATATAAATCAACATGGTATTCAATGGATCCTACCGTGTAAAATTAATCTTATCAATATCATTTTCAATATGTTCTTCATCATCATAGTCAAAATTGATATCTTTATGCTCGTCACTATGAGCATTGTGGTGTGGCTTTCCTCTTTTTCTAGGAATTATTCCTTTTGCAAAACATGATTACTTTTTCTATCATTTTATGTGTTGATTTAATGGATTTTAAAAATCCCTTATTCTTTCTTTGATATAATCATCATTGGTGGTATAAAGGATTGTTATGGAATGTTATTATTTACAATGGATTTATTGCTTGGTTCTACCATAAAGCACAATATTCATAAGGGTCGTTTTCCATTGGACATGAATATACATATCCTTCATGTATATATTTCAAGAATCTATGTAATTTCAATGGAATTGATTCCATGTGATGAATCTAGGGTCTTTTAATAAAATAGGTTATAATTCAAATTTTAGGCTTTGCATAAAATGTTGTTTGAAGAAGATCTTTGATCAAAACTTACAAAAGATAACATGATCATACTAAAATTATCAAATCCTTTGATCATTGTATTTCATTTAATAAGATTTTGTACTAAGATCATCACTTGAAAACACATTATGTTACATATGTTTGACATTGAGTCGTTATCAATAATAACGTGCTTGATACAATTACTAGTGGCACGCTTGATATATAAGGGTAGGTGTAAGTCCATTATGTGTTATGGTGGGATATCCTCTTTTATAATTATATTTATTTCTCACATTATTTTAGGGTATTGACAATGGATGTGAAGTATGTAGGCTCAGTATTACTTGGTAGATTTTGTATTTCACAAGGGTTGAAAAATTATATCCTTGAATGCGAGAAGTTGAAGTTGCTCAAACATATAAATTTTAGCTAGGTATTTTTGAGTTATTATATAAGATCACAATAATTGAGTTTTAGTGTATTAACTCTAGGTAATGGAGGTAGATTGACATGATTGCTTTGGTTTATTCCCCTATAAGATTTGGGTTAGCCATAGGTGTTCCACAACAAGTTGTGACCATAACCACTATATACTCTCTCGGTGTATCCCAAGGTATTTTTTTAGACCAGCATGTTTATTGGTTTCAATTTTAAATCAAGTAGAGGTGGAGGGATGGATGGGGATCTAATATTTTTTTCCCTTAAAGTAGTCACTAGAATCTTTTTGATGTCATATATGCCTCATGGATTACTCAAGGTAGGTTAGTTATGGAAGCATTATCTATGAAAGTGGCATTACAAATATTGTGTATATCGAACCATTGAACCTTTCATACCATTACATTATGATGTCTCACCATTATGGTCCCATATGCTTATATGTGACCCATGAATGAAGATGATGGTATCTAAGAGAGGGTTGAAAAATAAGCATAAGGTGTCCCATAAAAATCACACAAAATTACCCTTGAATATGAAACCCTAAGGGTGAATATTGAAACCCTAGGTTGCATGGGTTCAAATATAAGTGTCAAGTTCACCAAAATGTAATATGTAAATTAGGTGTAATATAATTTACCACTTCGCTCCTCCTCGTTAGGGGAGATCTAAATAACCCCCCAATTGTTTAGCTATTCGTGGGAGAGGGGCATGTATGGACCTAAATTTACACCGTGCTACATTGTTGGAATAGTTGAATTCCCTAATGATGATAAAATATCAATTCAAATTATATCTAAGTCCAAATTATCACTTGTAGCATGTTCTTGTAGCTTATTTTACTTTGTTTATCTATTTTTCAACTTTTCCCGCTTTCCTTAGTTATTTTTCAGCTTTTTCCTTAGCTTTTTAACCTTAAGATATGGAACTGCACCATCGGTTACACAACCTCCATTCTGCATAGACTGTCAGTTCCATGCACATTCAATCGAGATTTTTCCAAGGTGTTCTAAACACATTTTTCCTTCTTCTAACTCACTTTTCTTGCATGTTTCTTGACTGCATCAACTATTCTTGAGCTTGTTAGATGCATATAGAATTATTATTCCATACTTACTATTATTAGTAATTTAACTAAAAATATTTTTCGAGAATTGAATTGGAAACGAGGCACCATGAAGTAGTTGCACTCCAATGGAATCATGATAGCTCCAACGAAATTGCAAGAAAGAATTGATCAGTAATGGAAGAACTTGCTCAACAGAAACAAAGCTTGCATATAGAGGAAAGACAACGAAGTGTCTTGGCATGCTCATAAATGAATAGTAAAGGGGTACATATAGGGTGCTGAGTAACCCTAGTGCATGACACACATGAAACCCTAAACCTAACCCATGTGAGATGACCCTCCAATATGAGAGGAAGAAACATAGGATAACTCATACTAACACTCCCCCTTCATCAAGTTGGGGTAAAGAGCTATGATGAGTCGACGGAAAGGGAAGACACTCCTAAACAACTAAGAAAGATGTGTCAATGGCACTGACAACTAAAGGCCCGATAATGTTCCCATATACAAACACAATCTTCCTAGAAGAATAAGAAGAAAAGAAGGAATACATAGCCTAAAGAAGATGAGCAGATGCAAAAGACCTCACCCCAAGAAGAGACTATAAGTGAAGAAACTTCATCTCAAGTGAAGGACATGGTGAATAAATCTACATTCTGATCACCGTCTCAATGTACTCAATTTCGATGATACCATCATGAATAAGCTCCCGTATGAAGTGCATATGGATCTCAATGTGCTTCCTCCGCCGATCTTGAATCGATTTCTACAAATGGAGATAGTGCTCATGTTATCATAGTAGATAATGGTAGGCTACAAAAGTGGATGACAAACTTTGTCAAAATACCCCGTAGCCAAATAGCTTATGTGGCGTTGTTAATTACTCCTATGGATTCTCGCCTCAGTAGATGATATCACAATTGCATTATGCTCCTTACTAGATGAACTAATGGGACTTGAACCAAGAGAGAAATTGTAGACAATTAGATTTCCAATGATCTAAGTAACCGCCCAATTAGAATCATGGAACCCAATTAAGTCAATATCTACCCTCTATGATAGTGAATGCCATCAAAGCATAAGTGCCATGAACATAATGAAGGATCCATTTAGCTACTTTCTAATGCAACTCATGTGGCTCCCGCATGAATCAAGACATGACCCCAACAACATATGATAAATCTGGTTGAGTGTGAGTCAAGTAAATCAAGCTCCCCACCAACTGTCAATAAAGAGTACCATCAACCAAGGGAGTAGAGCAATCTGAAACCAACTTAACCCCACAAATAAAAGGAGTAGGAGAATACTTGTAATTAGACATCTGAAAATGAGCTAACGAATCAAGAGCATACTTAGGTTGTGAAATCAAGATTCCTGAGTCAGATTGTGAAATATGGATCCCAAGGAAGTAATGAAGCAGACCTAAGTCAGTCATGGAAAACTTGTTGACTAAGGCTATCTTCACGAATAAATAATAGAGGAAGAGCTACCTGTGATTAACAAGTCATCAACATATAGAACAAGAATGAGTATGGAGTCATCTTGCCATAGAATATAAACATTTGGATCAGAGTGACACCTAGTAAACCCTAATGTAAGTAAAAAGGAGTCCATCTTGGCATACCAAGCCCGAGGGGCTTGTTTAAGGCCATAAAGAGACTTCTTTAACTTACAAACGAGGGAGGGATCTTAGACATAACCCAAAGGTTATTCCATATAGATCTCTTCCTCTAGGTCACCATGAAGGAAGGCACTCTTAACATCCATTTGATGTAATTTCCATCCGTTTGTTGCGGTGTAATGGCTAGAGTCAGGTTGAATAGAAGTCATTTTTCACAACCGGAGTAAATATTTTAGTTTAATCAACCCTAGCTATCTAGGAGAAACCCTTAGCTACTAATCGCTCTTTAAAATTTTTTACGTCTCCATCTACTCCATACTTTGTTCGGAACACCCACTTACACCGAATGATTTTTCTTCCTTTCGGAAGAGTGGTGAGATCCCAACTATAATTTTTCATGAGAGAGGAATACTCCTCATCCATGGTAGAATCCCACTCAAGAATACTAGAAGCCTCCCAGAAAGATTGTGGATCAGAAGAAGAGATGAAGAAAGAGTGGGGTCCAATGAAATATGAGTGAGTACGTCTCATATCCAAAGTATCTCCAACTAAATCTATAGCACTTTGTAAAGTTTTCCGGCCCAAAGGGGACCAAGAGGATCAAGCTTAGATTCAGAAGATTCTTCACTTGAGTGAGAAGGGACATAGTCCTCATCATCACTACTATCAGAATCAGAAGACTCAAAGGTTTGATGGTCGTGGAGGATCTAGAAGAGAATCACGCTTAACAATATCGTCATCTCGATGAGTCGAATCCAAATCAGCGAGTCAAGAACCTCAATAGGTGGAGAAGTATAAGTCGAAGAAGAATCATCGAACTTAACACTTCTCTCAATATACAAATCATGAGAAGTAGGATTCATTAATCGATATCCCTTCATGCCATCAGATACCCTACAAAGATACAAGGTTTGAATTGTGGTTCCAAATCCTTACATTTCTTCTTCTAATCCAAGCCATAGCTTTGGATCCAAAGACTTGAAAGTGCTCAACATCGCTTGCTTCCAAACCAAAGCTTCAAAGGGTGTCATCCTCTTCTCGCCTTGTGTGGAACATGGTTTTGAACGTAACTTGCACAATTCACTACTTTAGCCCAATAATGTAGAGGAAGAGACTTCGAGTGAATCATACAAGTGGCCATCTCCTTCGAGTATGGTTTTTTTCTTTCTCGTGACTCCATTTTGTGAAGGGCTATAAGCAACTATATGCCGCAAAAGATCCCTTTAGAAGTACAAAAATCCATGAACCTATTATTTACATATTCACCTCCATTATCGGTTCAATGAACCTTGATAGATCTGCTTTCCACCGCTTTCTCAAAAAGAGCCTTAAAGTCCTAAAAATGTTCAAAGACTTCAGACTTAAGCTTAATAAAATATACCCAAGTATATCACAAATAGTCATCAATGAAGGTTAGCACATAAAGAGCTCTAGTAAATGAAGGAGAAGGAAATGGACCGAAACATCACTTGTGAACAAAATCCAAAGGACGAGTGGCTCTCCAGATTTTCCTTTGTCAAAGTTCTTTTCAGGATGCTTTCCAAGGGTACAACCCTCACAAATACCCTTAGAAAACTTGACACAAGGCAACCCATTTAGCATTTCGCTTTTGGCTCAATTGTTCAAGGTAGTGATAATTTAAATGTCCAAAATGCTCATTTCATAGCTTACTAACCTAATTTACATGAGTAAGAAAGTAAGTGGGCATAAAATCAAAAGTAAAGTGGGAGAAGGTGTACAACTATGAACAGGTGATCTCGCTTTTCCCTCACCCACCGTAGTGTCATTGTTAAGCTCACAAATAATCACCAAGTTAGGGCCATATTCCACTCCCATTCCTTCACCAAGGTGATTAATTTCATAAACCGATAGGATATTGGTAGAGAGATTAGAACACACAATAGTTGGTTAAATGTTCCCCATCCATCTCTACCGATCCACTACTAGAAACTGACACTGTCGTGTCATTACCCATCGTGATTTGGGACATTCCACAAGGTTCAATGTTGGAAAACTCAACATGCAAATAACCCATGTGGTGTGAGGCACCAGAATCTATAATCCATGTTGATGAAGGAGCAACTCTGGCTACAAGGGCCTTTCCTTTCTTCTTATCATTTTTAGCACCTTTTATAGTAGAAGACTCGGTCTTTGGAGCACTTTGTTTTATAGATTCAGGAAAACTTATTTTATTCTTCTCAAGTAAATGAGATAAGTGATCAATCTATTTCCAAAAATAGTGTTTCTCATCATGACTAGACTTCTTGCAATAGGAACACAAATACTTGCTTTTTTGTGCCTTAGGCTCAGAAGTCGAAGTGTTTGTGTCATTTTTAGGTTTGGTCTTGGTTCTTTCTTAGGTTGATCCTTTGTTTCTTTCTTCTTTTTAGTCTTCTTTCCTTTCTAGTACTTCTTTATAAGGGCATGTGACTTGGACTTAAGAGACCCCATTTGAATGAGTGTTTCCTATTCTCAAATGAGTTGGGATGAAAAACATTCAAAGAAGGGCATAGTCCAAGTATCGCCCAAAGCATATTTTGTAGTGTAGAAAGTTGACACGAAGATAAAATATTCGGGACCTAGCTTAGAGAGAATTGACAAGATCAATTGAGAATCTTTCTTCTCTACTTGACATCCTTTTAACAACAATCTAATGTGGACAAATTTTGAGAAGAAGGCTTGTAGGTTTTCAAAGTCACTAGGATTTAACCCTAGTAGTTCATTTTCCAACTCATGCGCTCTCATGTCATCTAGTTGTCCAAACATCACATCCAGTGTTTTCCACATAGATTTAGGTGTTTCGGATGCCTCAATGTGGAAGAGCAAGTCAGGAGAAATGGACATGCAAAGAAGACCTAAAGCTTCATCACTATGGTTTAACCACTTAGATTTTTCAGGTTCGTCATCTGGTTACATTTCAGTTCCCATGGTGATGTGAAATAACCCTTTACCCCTTATTTTCATTATTATTTTCGATCTCCATTTGAAAAAGTTGAATGACATAAGCAAGGGAATTGAAATTGCATCCATAGTGAGAGAGAGAGAGAAATGCAGAAAAGAAACACAACCACCTGTGACAATAATAACCCCTACTTTTGGCACTTTATAGTTTAGTGCGTTGATTACAATCAGGTCCATGTGTGTGGTTGGAAACACTTGGTAACTCATCTTGTAATCAACATAATAACGCGCAAGAGAGGATACCACAATAGTGTTTCATGGAGTGCAACAAATAGGACACCATAAATAAGCACAAGCAAAAAAACAAGAAAGGAGGTGAAATCCAACCCTAGTGGTGAGAAAAAATGTCTCACATCGTAAAAGGAAACCCCCTTGCTGCAGACTGTGGTGGATGCGCTCACTAGTCACAAGCAATAATAAGGGTGAAATACAAGGTTTGAAATGAACTCAAGGAGTTTAGAGAATATTCGAATGCCGAAAATATCTTGGTAGGAAAAAAGGTTCTCGAGTGACGCTGCACACTTGAGCACATGATTAGTGAAAAAAATCGACAATAACACCTAAATTTTACCGTTTGGAAATGCCCCGATACTGTGAAGTTAAGTGCGCTAGCCCCGAGTAGTTTTGGGATGGGTGACCTTCCAGGAAATTCTCGGTGTCACTTCCTCCTAATGTTGTTGGGCCTAATTGGGTGTATACCCGACTCCATCGTGTGGGAGGTTATTAGTGTAGTAATCGATTAACATGATGAGATCCTCTCCACCATCAATTTGAGCTTTTGGTGTGATGAAAATTGCGTGTAGCTCGATACCATGAAAAAAATTATGAGAATCAAATCGGAAATGAGGCACCACGAAGTAGTTTCACTCCAACAGTAATCGTGATAGCTTCAAAGTGAAATTACAAGAAATAATTGATTAGAAATGGAAGAATTTTCTCAACAAAAACAATTCTTGCATATGGAGGAAAGACAACGAGTGTCTTGGCATACTCATAAATGAATAGTAAAGGAGTACATATAGGGTGCTGAGTAACCCTAGTGCATGACACACATGAAACCCTAAACCTAACCCATGTGAGATGACCCTCCAATATGAAAGGAAGACACATAGGATAACTCACACTAACATTAACTACCCCTCCTTGTGATCTAGCACTTCTTGGCTTCCAAGTGTGTTGGACCATTTCCCGCCAATTTTCTATAAAAACAACAATTTTTCCCGAAGTGTTGGTTGGAGTATTTTGATTTGGAATTTTATTTTTATGCTACCATAATCCTACCAATAAGTACACAAGAAAATACAATTCATTTTCCTGGTTATTATCTTGTTTGCATTGTTACTTAGACTTCTTGCACACCGGCTAGCTCTAACACTCCTTCATTTCTTCTACACGTGTCCAACATGGCTCCTGGACATGTTTGGATAACTCATTGGAAAATAAGTTTAGGGGATCACAAAGCATAACCAGCATTATATTTTTCTTTGCACCGCATTTCTAAGTTGGAGGTGTTCTATACATTCCTAGAAGATTTATTTGATTATCTATATTTTAATCTATTATCTTTTAGAATAATTTTTTTAAGAAGTAGAATTCACAAAAATTTATTTTTTAGCTTCCATTTAGGATTTATTCTCAACTCATCCCTTTGGATTTGTCTCGGGAAGGATTCGTGAGGAATTTTTGTGCCCAAAGTATTTCGTTTCCTCATTTAGAAGCATATGTAGTTTTATTTTTTGTATTAATTAATTTTTTCCTACATACGGGAAAGGATTTTATTGACAACTTCCTCCCTACTTATCCTTGTGGATGTACAAGGGAAGTGATTTTTAAGAAGCATATATTTTTGTGCATTTCATTGAGTTTCTTCTTCATTTCAAAAGCTTCAGAAATCCTATTGTTTTACCACGAAGCTTTTGTGGGAAGAATTTCTTCTAAGAAGCTTTTCAATCTTCCCATGATTCTGAGGTAGAACCAGAGGAAGTCAATATCCATAATTACAAATTAGGAAAATCTTCATTTTAATTATATTAGATTAAATCCTTTCTGCAATAGGGAAATAGCCACATCCAACTATTTCACTTGTTTAGTTTATTTTATTTTAGAGTAGAAGCAATTTCCATTTAATTAGAAGAAGTTGTATTGTCTGTGTAGATTTATTTTATTCAATTCCAGAAAACTAAGAAAATCATCAAAAACATAGATTAGATTAATTATATTTGTTTATTTGTCTTATTCCCTTTCATTTAAAATCATTGAAAATACAAAAACAAGTAGATTAGATTTACTTTATCACTTCAATTAATTAGTTTCATTTTGTTAAATTAATTAGTTGCAAATAGTTTTAATTAGATTCAAGGAGAGTAATCAATTTGGTTTAATTAAAATATGCTTGCATTTCTTTGTTAATTTAGGCACATAGATTTAATTAGATGGAAATTAACACAACTCCCTATGTTTCCTTAGTTGGCTTAGGTTACCCGAACATTGACCTTGCCTCTTTCAGATTATTTGCGTGTTTGTTTATTTCCTTAGATTAATTGTTTGCACATCCACATGACCATCCAAGGCCCTAGGAAACCTAGAAAAAGAGTGTGTGATCCAAGAGTACCATAACCAAACATTGTTACACAACTCACCGACATTGATCTAGGCATTAGAACCCTATATTCCAAAACCACCCCTAGCTTCCACCCAAAGATCATCTCATAGTTGATAGCCTTAAACAATGAAGTGGATAACGCTAACAAGTTCTTACACAATTATCCTGGTCGATATAAGATTCCACAATCCATAGATTTTTCCTTCCCACACATCTATTCTCACACCTCCATGATTTTTTTACATAGTAGACATAGGATGATTCCCATGTATTCCAAATCCCATTCGAGGTATATTTGGTGATTCTGATATTGATCGAAACCTTCATTCAGCCATTTCCTTTACCATCCTATCTCACTTGAACATGTTAGATATGTATTCATTTCCTTAGATGATAACATTCTTATAGTACCCATAGGACACATTCATTTACTTTGATCTACTGTATATGTCAAAAATATTAGATAAAATTTATAAATAAAAACAAAGAAATTGATTCCTAAATCTAATATATTCAACAATACCTCAGATTGAGCTAGATGGAAGGGAGAAATAAATGCAATACCTTCACTTACCAAATGAAGATCTCCCTTGATGCTTTGGATGTGCTCAAGATGTTGGATTGAACTTGGTTGCTTCATATTTTTGAGTCACTTGGGTAAACCTCCTTGATTGCTTGATGAATGTTATGGATGAAGATCAATGGATGGATGATTGGATTGGATTGAATATGGATTGATTGGATGATTGAAGATAAAAGTGATATAACTTTGTTATGAATTTGAGAGATCTTCTAACTATCTCTCATGGAGGATGAGAGATAAAATTATAGTTTGTGGGTGGATGATTCAATGGCTAAGATGAAGCCATGTTGGATTTGAATCAATGGTGGAGAGTGCATGAGAAGAATGGAGATTTCTATAATTTGAAATAAGTCTCCATTGAATTAAAAATTCAATGGAGAGAGGGATATATATTTGAATTTTAAAATATGAAAGAGGGAAATTTAGAGAGGCTTCTACAAATAAAAGCCTCTAGCTTTAGAGGTGAGGATGTGATTAAGATTAGAGTTAGATTAGGTTAATAAATGATTATTAGAGGTGAGGTTACATGGAAAGGATAGGTGTAGGGATGTGTAGAGTAGGTGGTAGGTAGATGTAGGAATATTAAATTCCTAGAAAATGTTAATGAAGGATTAAAATAGGATAATAGGATATAATAAGTGATTAATGATAAAATGGGATATGATGATGGATTAAAAGGATTAATAATGGAATGATGGAATATTAGATAAATGATAAAGGATAATAAAATGATAAAGGGGAAAAATGATAAAATGGATTAATAATAATTAACCTTTTATTAATTATTATATGGATTTAGATGATGGTATATTTGTGGGACGATTAATCGTAATTAATCATGTCAACATTTTATATGTCTACACTAACTTTTATCCATTTTTGCATATTTTAAATATTCCAAATATTCATCCTATTTATCCATTACATTGCTATCTTTTCATCTCATATCGGTTGTCCTAACACGATCTCGGGAGTTTGAGTGCATCTTAGAGTCTCGTATTGATTATTAGACATACAAAATTAGTGAACCCGATGTGAAGGAATAATTACTTTTCATTTCCTATTTTTTTTCATCCATCCTTCTCCTCTCCCATTATTTTTTGGGTGTTTTTACACCCCCTAAGTTGGTCGGTTCAGTGGTTACGATAGGCCCATTCTAGGTCTCAAAGATTATTATGCTTAGTTGAGTATGCAGCGGAGCCACCTTTTTTTGTTAGGGTGGGCTGATAATTACTTGCAAAATCTCTTATCTCCTCACATGCCACCTCCTCAAGGATATAATTCCATTTCATCAGTTAGAATTAAGGAGATTGACCAACCCAATAAAATGTGAAACTGGATTTCTTCAACTCAAATAACATGACATTTATAGGATAATAAAGGTTCTATCCTTGGGTCTTTTTAAGGCCTCAAATCAGTATGCAAATCGGATTCACTCCCTTCCTATCTATTACCAAATGATGAGTTCCTAGCATGACTCAACTGAAGTGACAAGCATCTCAATGATATAGATAAATCCTTGGATAGGATGCAAGGGTATACTAATTTTATTCTTTAGAAAAACTCTACTATCACTCCTCCTATGACAGAAAATCCACCTAAAGAGGGGTGGCCTACTAAGGATCAATTCATAGCATGACATCACGTGTCTTTTCCCCCTAACAAGGCTCAACACATGCCTAAGAAAAATTAAACACCTTCATCAGGTGATGTGATTTCAACATTGGTGGATATAATTAGAGAATTATAACTTTCCTAACCTTCACATTTTACACCATTCATAAGATAAAGAAAAGTTCCCACCACGTTCAAAACCATAGTTATGTTCCCTTTGCACCATCACCTTCTAAGGTCCATATGGGTGTTCCTAGCCTTGAATACCTTATTAGATTGGGAACATTATATATGCCCCCTTATTCTTCATATGAATACCCACCACAAGGGCCAACCAGAAGTATGTTCTCAAATTCCATTCCAACCAAAAATGTGACGTTCCCTGGTTTCATCCCTACCAATCCGTATCAAAAATGTTCCCCCATATCTTCACATGTATTCAAAATCACCACAAGGGGACATGTTTTCTTATCCTAGTCTGTATACTCAGCAACAAGGGGCTCCTTATTCCCAGCCAATGCTTATGTTGCATCGTACCAACCTCCTACTCTACCTCCTCCTCCTCACCAAGGGTTATCAATGGTCGAATCCTATTAATTAGGGACATACTCTGAATACTTGAAAGAGCCTATGGATTTCACTATCTGAGGTGTCATGCTCCTGCCACCATTTTTGAACCTCCTAAAATTCAAGGGGGGAGACCCAAATGCCCATATTTAGGCATATGCAACCGTCATTAGAGAGCTACTTCCCCAGGGACACGATTATAGAAAACATATTCCCTAATAACCTCAAAGGGATTTCTATTAACTAGTATTATAGCATCTTAGAATCCTCCATTCATTTGTTTAAGAAACTCATTTCAAAGTTCATAAAATCTTTTGACATGAACAAGCTCTTAAGAACGGGAATCAGAGAGTTCCTTCACATCAAACAAGATCATAATGAATTCACTTCCCATTTCATCCAGGGTGGCGAAAAGTCCTCTACTCCTCTGGAAGTGCTCCAAACATGGATCAAATAGATATTTTTGATCTATTCCTCCACTCCCTTAATCGATAAAATAAGGAGGTATACAATTTTCCTCTTAGAGCTATGAGGAGGTCTTAGAGGGTGCTATTTGTATTGACCAAGTGGCATTTGACAATGGATGAAAGATTTATGGTACAAATGGAAAATTGGTCACTCCCTCTCAACGTAACTCAAATTACCCTAACAATTGAAACAATGAAAATCAAGGACCCAAGGTCCTCAACAAGAACCGTGGTGCTACAACAAACTATGTAATCGATCAACCTAAGAATCCAAATATTATTAACACAAGAACAACAAATAATGGTAATAAAAATGTAAATGTAAAAACCAAATAAGTAACAACTTCACTCCTTCTATTAATGTGGTTGAATTTAGTCATCCTCCTATTTGTAGTATCTTATTTACCCTCTCAATTGTTAAGCATGTTGGAACCTCATTCGACATGATATGAATGCATGTGAAGCTACCAGGTCCCTCCTTTGTGTTTTTTTGTCAAGATGTTAGCATACATATCCATGATAACCAATATCAAAGCATACATTTAACTGCAAATCATTACAAATAGCATATCATGAGCTTATATTGGAAACACATGTAATAAGGAAACATACAAATCAAATAACAATTAATATCAATTGCACCATGTAATCACCATATTTAGACATGTCAATTACCATAATCCATCCTCCATATTCCATCATAATAAAGTCTTACATAACAAAATTTAAATACATAACCTTCAGATAGTAAACATAGAGTCATGCATACTAGTATGACATAACAACATAACCCTAATACATCATGGATCTGTTCTCACACACACGATACCCAAAATAAAGACATACAATAGATATATATAAGGGTGGGGAATTTCCCTTCACCACCCATGCACCCTCCTAATAATAGGTGTGCTTGAAACATACAACATGCATGCTTTTGTACATCAACTATTAATAGAATATCCTATAAACAATATTTTCTTTTTTTTTCTTGTTAATAGCTTTATCCATGCATGACCCTTCATCTTTTCTCTACATGTGCTTTTACCCAAAATAGACTTTCCCTAGTCACCAATTCTCCTTACTTTTCTCTTTTTCTTGAGCCACACTCCAACTTACTTTTTCTATTTTTAGCCTATAACTACAAAATTGACTAAGTCCTGGAATCTACCTTCATGGATGCAAGCCTTCCATGCACCACTTTACTGGTCCTTGCACACGTACACATGCCCCACTTATGTGCCCCATTTCCATATGCACTCTTTAAAATTATCCATTTTTCCATTCTAACATTACCCCACACTAATAACATTTCAATCCTCAGTAATGGAGTATCTCAACGTATCTCTCAAAGACATAATGAATAAGTAATGAAATGAATATACAAGAATAGGAAAGAAAGAATAGAAAATTCCTCGGGGCATGTTGGTCTCCTTCTCCTCAATGGGCTATAACAAATTTGGGAACTCACTCTCTAATTCACCCTATTCAACCAAGAACTTGGTTTCCATTTCTAGAATTGTACATGTATGCTCTGTCATTTCTGTAGGAGTCATGTTGTTGCCCTTATGCTTCAATTCCCTTATCACTCTTGCAAGACCCAAAATCATCCCTTCAAGTGATGTGTCTTCTACACAATGAGGGAACCCACTTATTCATTTTATCTTCAAATGCATCCCTCGTTGTCTTCAAGGAATCCCTCTTCTATGTAATCTCTACTAGGATTTCTGCTCACCCAAGATTTCATTCCTTTTTACAGCCTATGCACTTGCTGAATCTACCTCCTCCTAAGTAGTATACACTTTGAGGATTGAATCAAGGTATTAACTCCATTCAAAGGCCCATCCTACCTTCCTCAAAGTATCCTTTATAGTTTTCAACAAGGCTTCAAGCTCCACAATCTTTCACGCTACACTCTTCTTATTATTTCCTTATCTACCACAAGTATCTTCTTGAACTACCCCCTACATGGTCAACATCTCCTGAAGTAGCAGGTGAACCAAATCTTGTAGAAAATTCAATGTATACAAGTGCGTATTATTTTTTCACTCATAAAATTATGGGCGCGCCTCCAAAACCTCATTTACAATGTTGTAAGAAAAATCTAGAATAGCCTTCTTATGCCTCTCAACTTTTTCATGTACCTCATTCAATTATTAGATTTCCTATTCTTTGTTCTTATTGTATTCCAACAATTTTCTAAGCACACCCCTTATCCAAATTTCTTCGAGCCACTTCCACTGCCATTTTTATCAATGCATTTTTGGCTTGTTCATCATTAAATTTAGTTGGTTTTATCATCACATAATTTACTTGAAGATCCTTCTTCATCCTATGCCTTATACATGCTTCCTCATTGACGCCAATCTCAGTTTCATCCATGTGTATCTCGCATAGTCTAGCTCAAAGATCTTTCTTGTACACATATTTTTCCTTTGGGGTTTATCATCTCCCATCCATATAACTATTCAGTAGTGAGTGTACTTTGGAATCTTGCGTGAATGATCTTAGTGGGGTCATTAACATACCCAAGGTTCATTGTGCACACAAATTCTTCTCCCCTTCACTACTGGACCATATACATGTACGTATATGCATTTCTGCATTTCTAAAAACATACATTTTTCTTTCTCACAAGAAGCTTCCTCATGCCCTAGATGGTTCGCTTTCACTCCTTTCCTTTTATTTATCTCCTCTAGTGGGGTGTTCTTCTTTGCACTCACTGAGCACTTCATTATCATGGCAGCTCTCCTCTTCCTAGGCTCCTTTTCCTTCCACACTCGACAACAAGAAATGACCTTATGTTACATGTATCCTCATCTCGAAAACCCCGCTTCCTCTCTATCATCTTTTTTTATGAGCTTTCACCTTCTCTTCATCTTCTTCTCTAAGCTCAGATTCATCAGTGTTGTTCTCGTCGACCTTCTCACTACCTCAGAAGTTCTTGCACCACCACTCTGCTCCTTTGTTTTTCTTCTCAATTTTCTCCTGTAAACTTGGTCATGCATGCCACTCTATTCATTTTCTATCTCCTTAGCCTCAAGGTCAATTCTTACCTCTTCTTCTTCCTGCCTTGGAGGAGTATCCTTGCCCATTATTTTAGTGCATGCAATCGGTTGTCTTTTGGTACCATGTTTAAGCATGTTTCTATCCTCCCCTTCCTCTTCATCCTTACTCTTTTCTTCCTCCTCTTATTTTTTTTTCCTTTAGGTAGCTCGGGAACTTAAACTCATCCTCAATGTACTTGTCATTACTAGTCTAGGATTAAGGTAGATGTATATCTTAGCTACATCTATCTTTTTGAATGCTAAATTCATGGAGTTTATGATGATATCATCTAATATAATGGTCTCAATATAAGTTGACTTACCAAGATACACATAATTCTTTTGAAGCATGTGGTAGTCACATTTTACCTTGTCCTCATCAAACCTTAGCTTCCACAGATCTAAAAATATATTCATTGAATCTTGGAAGTAGCATGCACTAAATGCATATGCAAACTTATACTAGGGGCTCTACTTACCATCTTTCATGAAGTAGTAATGTTGGTGTAGACACCTAAAATTAGCACCGATAATCCTTGTGTCCATGTCTACTAAGCACCCCTTCATTATCACATCACTATCATATTATACATTAAATTCTTATGCTAAATCCTATTTCTCACCATTTTATTTACTCCCATAAATTGCATTCTATAGCTGTAAATTCCTACTCTACCTCCTCTTAAAACCATCCAAACCACTTAGAAACCAAAATCAAATAAGAAAAAACAAAATCAACAACTTTTTAACCATTTCACAACCTCCCGACCCACATAACCTCTTTCCAACACATACCCTTCATCAAAACAAAAAAAAACCTTGATTTGGGAAGTAGGTTTCACCTTTACCCGTAAAACCTGGATCATTGACAATTCAACAAAATCACTAGCAATTCTCCCTAGTTGTTAGAAACCCTATACAAATGAGCCTCATGCCTCCATTTGAGGTTAGCTTGTAGTTGGACAATTCATATTACATTTTTGTATCATATCCTTATTATAGAGTCAAATATCATCCCAAAATCATTCAAGGTACCAAGAATCTCTTCTTCATCCTACGAATGTCATTCATAAGTCTAGGAATCAACTCAACCTTATTTCATTTGCAATCTCCCTCTCTTAGGTAATATCATCTTCTATTATTCATTTATCAACATATACAAGGTACACATATTCAATCAGATAATCATTGTATTTATGCATCATATCTAGGCCTAAAACAACCCTTTTAGCATCCCTTTTGAGCTCTATCTCTCGTCCATTATCAATATGTACAATTTCACTATGATCGCTAGCGATTCACCAAAATTTCTGAGATTCACTAGAATCCCTAATGACTCCCACAGGTTATAGAAAGGATCATTGACAACCCATTAGCATCATTGATGACCTATCAGTATCACTAACGATTCACCAGAATTGCTAACAACTCTTGTCTCAAAAGGTCTTTTGACCCCTAAACTTTCTTTTTAGACATCTAGATCACATAATTTATTACCACAATGCCCTTCAAGTATTTTTCCAATTACATCAAGCTCCTTTAAGCCATCTATAACACTCTATCAATTATCTAAATCAAATCTACAATCTTTCTCACATGTGTGAGTATACACCATCTACATCCTTCCTCCTTTGAGCCATTTTGTGATCCCTAGACTCCCTTTGGATTAGGTATCACCACCAAACCTTCATATAGCCATGGAATGTTTCATTCCCTTTGTATTTTCATTTTTTTCATATGGTCTCTGTCTTATCATTATATCTTATCATTTTCCTATTGATTTCTTGAATGCAGATTGACATTCTTGCGAGGAAGTCCATTGACTTTCGGGGACAAGCATTTTCCAAAAAAAAATCGTATATCTATCTAATCCCATTTTTTTGTAAGTTTTTTTGTATTGCAAGTAACCTATCCCATTGGAAGGAAGCAACTCTTCACTCGTTTGGATCCTTGTACATCAAACCAACCATCATCATCATAAGTATTGGTAAACCCCTATATCTATTGAGGTTGGTTTGTTTTTGTTATTTCATTTCATTAAGTTAAAGTTGGAAAGAAAAACTCTCTCGAACATTATGGCACCGTTAGTGCAAAATTACAACACCCCCTGACGCCGATCGATTTTTAGGTTGATCACTCTTGCATCCAGTGTAATTACACAACATGGAAACCTCTCTCCAAGTGTGGGACTTGGAAACTGAGAGAGGAATCTCCAGATTAGAGGCTGGTTCCTCAAACTCCTCTGATTTAGATCTATATTTTGCAAAACTACAGAGGTTTAGATCCTAATCCTATTCTAACTTGCAAGGAGACAGGGGTAGAAGTGCAAAATTGAAACTAACTAAAGATGGTGATGCACCAAAAGGAGTGGTGAAACATATTAGTCATGCAAATAGACACAGACCAAGGTTCACAACATAAAAACATACACAGACTGATAATGTATAATTTAGCATCTGAAATCAAGCAAATAATACAAACAGAGGATTGAAACCCATTCACAGAGCTTGCATTATCAATTTAATATCAAAATACGCATTACACCCTCAGAGAGGTAAAGAAAATCACAATCCTTAGAGAGGTCTCGATACTTTTTCAATCCCTTGAAGAAGGTGAAAGAAGAAGTCTACTATGCCCGAAAATGTTCCCCTTTGAAATGAGCCCAAAGCGGCTTTTAAAATGCAAGGGTCGAACCCAGGAACAGTTACGTCAAAGGCATGGGAGCCCATTCTTTCTTGACTGCAGGTGTATTAAAACGGCATGGAGGACCTTACAAACCCATAACCTATCATTTTGACCGGATTGTACGAGAATGCGACCCATTCTGCATTAACTCTGGTCGCTGGAATGTCATTTCCGGCCATGAATACGCGTCAGAGCTGTTTCTCGATTTTCCTCCCTCTAGACTGCTCCAAAATGCAAGATTGACCCTAGAATCGTGTAGAGAATTTCACCAGCTTTCCGTTGATGTAAAGAACGTGCAAATCCGAGCTCGATCAAAAGTTATGGCGATCCAAGATCTAGGGCACAAAATAAGCGAAAACGCGCGTGTTTTGAAATCCTTTCCCGCTCGCCACCTGACGACACGTGGCACGTGCTGATTGACGAGCGCTTCTCTCTCCTCCATCTTTCGCGGGCTTTCATTTTGAAATTCACTTTTGGGGCCCTTAACTAGACACATGGCTCTATTTCATTGGTTCGGGCTGACTCTTTTAAAACTTGCCCTTTGACCTTTTTGACCCTTTTTCCCTGAGACACGTGGCGGCTTCTGATTGGTTCTCGGCCCTGCCGGCTTTTTCGCGTACCTCGCCTCCATTTTTCCCGGATGTCCCATTTGATTTTGGGCCCTTTGTGCTCATTTCGGCCGATTCGGCCGGTTCGGGCATTTTTGGCCCGCTTGTCCCACTTTGCTTCGGACTGACTTGACTGATTTCGGCCGGTTCGGCCGATTCGCGCCTTTTTGGCCCGATTGTCCCGAAATGTCCCTCTCAGCAGTTAGTCAATTTTCTCTTGGTTGAACCGGCATTTTGTGCCCGCCACATACTTCTCGGCCCTATTGTCCCAAATGCAACTTAGGCCGCCTAGAGGCTTTTCGGCCGATCCGCTTCCATTTGTCCCACTTGTCCCAAATGCTACCTTGAGCAGGACTTAGCCAATTTTCACACTCTTTCCTGGATCAACCTATTTGCCTTTCTGCTACTTTTTTTTGCATTTCCTCAGAGCTTGCTCCCTGTTTCTTCAGCCAGGGGAGTTAGAAAAATACCTGAAGGGACCCTAGAAACCTGATTTTGCTCTGAATCAAACAATTTGCTTGGGATTTGAATCTTCTGATGCATGTTATCAAAATTTACCCAAGGGGGGTGAATTTTGGATAACAATTTGGTGACTTCAATGGGATCATCTCGCTCGCTAGATGGAAAGACCAGTTGCCTGAAGCAATCCATTGGGCATGGAGTCATCAAATATTTTGTTAGAATCCAAACTGACTCAGAATGTGCAAGGGGGAAGATGGAAAGTGACCTGATGAAAGCAAAGACATGCTAAACATCTCCATGGACAGCAAGTTGTGCCAAGGCACTTAGGGAAAACAAAACTAACCTACAGCAAAACAATGTGCACAAGCACTTGGAGGAAAGAAAATCTAATCTAATATCTACAGGTGTAGTGAACCTCCCTCTAGAAGCAACACTTGAGATAGATTCCATTTACTGGAACCTGCAGTTCTTCACCATCCAATGAGGCCAATTGGAAAGCATTGTTGCTTTTGCACTTTGTGACCATGTATGGGCCACTCCAAATGGCATCAAATTTTGAATGCCTTCCTGGTTTTGCTCTGTCCACATCCCATTTCAGCACTAGATCTCCTACTTGAAAAGATCTGTCTTTGGCCTTCCTATCAAAGGTCTTTTTGATCAAAGCTTGATCCTTTTCCATTGCTTGGGATGCCTGATCTCTGATCTCTTGCAGCTCCATCAACTCTGCATACCTCACCTCCATGGGCTCAAACTCTAGCAACTCCAGCTGTTTCATGAGTTCCAACGTTGGCAACTCAAGCGACATGGGCAAGATTGCCTCTCTTCCATAGACAAGCCTAAATGGAGAGTTACCCGTGGATCTTTTGGGGGTTATCCTATCAGCCCATAAGGCTGATTTCAGTTTGGTATGCCAAGCCTTCTGATTCTCATCAAGAGTCCTCCTAATGATCCTCAGCAAGTTTTTGTTTGTAGACTCGGCCTGGCCATTACCTTGAGGGTAATAATTTGATGAAGTGCTCAGGTAAATCCCGTTCTTGACAGCCCACTCAGTCACTTTAGATCCGATGAATGCCAATGCATTATCAGAGACTATTGTAGCAGGTACACCAAATCTGGTAGTTATCCCTTCGTAAAAGTCCAAGATGCTAGACTCATTCGCCTCTTTGAGTGCTCATGCGTCATCCATCTCGGTGAAGTAGTCTGTGGCTGTCAGAATCCATTTGTGCCCTTGGCTCGAATTGGGATTGATGACTCCAATGAAGTCCAAACCCCACTGCATGAATGGCTGATCTACTGTAATTGGATGCAATGGAAGGGCAGCGAGTCTCTCTTTTCCTGTGAAGAATGCACAATTCTTACACCTCTTGATCCATGCATAGCAATCACTGAAGATTTTAGGCCAATAATAACCAGCCTTCATGATTTTCAGAGCTGTCACTCTTGGTGCAAAATGGCCACCAGCTGGTCCATCATGAAACTCTTTTAATACCCCTCGATCTAACTTTGTGTTGATGCATCTCAAGAAAGACTCCATTGACGTCCTTCTTGAACAAAACTCCATCAATGATGGCATATGGAATTTCCTACAATCTGAAATGTCTCCTCTTTGCTTTGCTCATTTTTAGAGGGCACAAGCCCGTCTGTAGGAAATGTATCATATTCTGAGTCCAACAGGGAGTGGACACATCATCATTTTCCTGTTTTTGATCATCTTGTAATAGCAGGGACGTCGTCTTCTTCATCTTCGGGTTGACTGGTTGTTTGGGCGAGCTGCTCACACAAACCTTTGCCTTATCTTACCAGCTTGGTGATCTTGATCTCAATGTCATACTCCATGACACGGGTGATCCAACCTGCCCTTTTCTCATTCAAATCCTTGTTGAGGAGGAAATCCTTAACCCCAACATGTGAGACTAGCAACTGTATCTTGTTGTTTGAGACTAAATGCTTGAATTTCTTCAAGCTTCTGATTACTGCAAGCACATGCTTTTCAATAAAAGAGTACCTCATTTCGCAGTCACCTAGGCTCTCGCTGAAGAAGGCAATCGGCTGCTCATCATTATCTTTGTTCTGCTGTACCAGAATGGCAGAAATAGTGTCATCACCTCCAAATGCATAGAGGATGAAATCCTTGGAAAAGTCTGGGTTGATGAGAGTGGGTGCCTGGTGATGGCTTCTTTGATTGCTTCAAAACTCTCTTGCCTTCTCTGTCCCATTTGAAAGCCATGCTTTTTCTTAACATTTTAGTGATGGGTTTGACAAGGGCTGCAAAATTTGGGACAAACCTCCGAACAAAGTTTATCCTTCCCAGGAAACTCTGAAGGGCCTTCTTGTGGCTTGGCAATGGTAGAGCCCTTATGGCTTCGACCCTCTCTGGATCAATTGCTAATCCCTCCTTGGAGACAATATGGCCAAGGAGCTTCCCTTCATGTGCAAGAAAGATGCACTTCTTAGGATTCAAAGACACACCGAATTTTCTACACCTCTGAAACACTTGCCTGAGGTGAAAGAGATGGTCTGCAGCATTCTTTGAGAAGACAGTAATATCATCTAAGTATATCAGCACTATCTTGTTGATCAAGCCTTTGAATGCCATATCCATAGCTCGCTGGAATGTTGCTCAGCGGTTCGACAGTCCAAATGGCATCTTCTTGTAAGCATATGTGCCCCATTTGGTTGTGAAGGCTGTCTTGAACTGGTCTTCCTCCTTTACCATAATTTGATTGAAGCCTGAGTATCCATCAAGTAGTGAAAACCTTTCTGAACCAGCTACGACCTGCAATATTTGCTCCATGGAGGGGAGTGGATAATGGTCCTTGAGAGAGGCTCTATTCAAATCTCTGAAGTCAACACATAGCCTGATCTCTCCACTTTTCTTTCTGACCGGAACCAAGTTCGCAACCCAGCTTGAGTGCTTGATAGGGAATATAATTGCTGACTCAATCAGCTTGTCCAGCTCCTTCCTCATGAGAGGCTCCATGTGTGGATTGACTGGTCTCTGTTTCTACCTGACAGGCTTAGTATTTGGATCCAACTCGATTGTATGCTGAGCTAAGTTGGGATTGAACCCTTTCAAGTCTTCATAGCTCCAAGCAAACACATCAGGGAATTCTTGACATAGCTGTATGAACTCATACCTTTCCTGTTCAGTTGTCATCTTTCCAATTTGTAGTGGCTTGTTCTCTTCTACCAAGATGGATGCCGAATCCTCCCTCTTGACCTGAATATTTGCTTTCTCCTTTCTAAACTGATCATTGGGGTTAAAAATGGACTCCAAAGTGATGAGTCCCTTGGGCAGCTTGTCAGTTCTCAGCTGTATCACTTGGTCACCATATTGCTGTTCCAACTTCTCTTGATTCTTAGCTGAGAACTCAGCTTCTTCCTGCAAGAAGTGGATGATTTGCTGGTCATTCTCAAATACTTGCCAATTGACATCGTTATCCGGCACTGAAGGCCTCACAATCACGTGGATGTTTGGCTGTACCTTGTTTTGTTGAATGTTTTCTACAATGTCAAAGGCTGCCCCTACTGCTGCAAGCCTGTCAGCAGCTTGATTCTCTTTCCTGGGAATGGCCTTGATGCCGAAACCCTCAAAATCTTCCATGAGGTCCCACACCCTATTCTTGTAGCATCTGAGTAGATCATTTTTGGTGGCATGTTGTCCCTTGACCTGATTTACAATCAGCTCACTGTCCCCAAAAACTTGCAAGTTATTTATTTTTCTCTTTATTGCCCAATGCATCCCTTGCACCAAGGCTTCATATTCAGCAGTGTTATTGGAGCATGCAAATTGAAATCTAAAAGCTGAATAATGCTTTATTCCTTGAGGTGAAACAAGCATGGCTCCACCTCCTGCACCTTGTCTACTCCTTGATCCATCGAAAAACAGCTGCCATACTTCATTGTCATCCTTGTGGTTTGGCTTGGTGATGCTAGGAATAGGTTGACTTTCTTCGTGTATGCAATAGACCCCTAGCTCAGATTCTTCTACTTCTTGATAGGGATCAAAAGCATGCACTTTGCTTGCCCATTCATCAAGAGTCAAATCTGGAATACTTCCAATCTTAGTGTCGGCTTCATCAGTGCCAATGTGATCTTCTTGGTCAAATGCTGAGCAATTGGTATTAATATGACTTGGAGTATAGGGCTCAATGTGGAAGTCTGCAATAGGTTCTGACCTAATTGTGGCCTTAGTCCCATATCTCGTTCTGAATAGCATGTGAGACCAATCAGCGGACAAATATCCCCCAATTTTGGCAGTGAAATCTCTTGACAAGCAAAGGGCAAAGAGTGGTGGAAGGTCTATGACTGATATATCTTGTAAGACAACAACATTTGGACATGCATGCAAGGTAAGACTCAAATTTCTAATCACTCCAACTGTTGCTATTGCTGTCCCATCCAGCTGCACTACTCCCTTAGATGTTATTTCATACTGGAGCCCTAACTGATCAGCTATCTGTTTAGGCATAACTGAGCTACTTGCCCCGGAATCTATCATGCAATTATGCACTAGCTGATTTCCAATGATTAACGAAACATAGAAAGGGGGAGGTTTCAGCATTCTACCTTGTTGTGCTCCATGATTTCCTTGAGGGTGGGCAGCATTTGTGAGTACCTTCTCCTGCATTTGGACCTGCTGATTCGAATTTGGCCAATCCTTTATGGCAGCTTGCAGCAGATTTCTTTGGCCTGGGATGGATAGGGATTCCCACATAGATATATTGACGTTTGTCTTCTTCATCTGATCAATGATACTAAATGGTGATGAAGGATCTCTCTGCTGTCCCTTGGTCTGCACATTTGCTCCTTGTATGTGGGCAGCAACAACGGCATTTGAGTTGGCCTAGGGGCTGTTCTTGATCCCTTGTGCATTTGAAGTCGGGTTTTTCTTACCAATCATTTGTGGAGCTGTGGAAGGTTGTGGATTGGCTGGGGCTAACGGCTGTTCTTCACCCAAATTTCTCCTTTTTGACCTTGTGTTGGCAGCAACACCTTGAGAAACTGCCTGATTCATGCCACAGAAATCCTCTGCTTGCCAATTTACCAATGTGGTGTCATTTGGGGCAGGTCGCTGCTGGAATGTTTCTTGTTGTTGGCCGTTTTCTTGACTACTCTCACCCTCCACACCAGCACTTGTTACCATTAAAGCTTGGGTCAAAGCACCATTGAAGCACATGGATTGATTATGAGGCTCATTACATGGAAAACACCAATCATACTCCTGGGCAGTGTTGTTTTGTGCTGGTACTAATGCCTTAGAGGTAGATATGGCATTTGGATTATAGGGCTGGAATGGTTTATTGGCAGGAGGCCTTGTTTGATTCATATTTGCAGCTGGATTAGGTGGCCTTTGAGGCTGATATGGCTGCCTATTAGGTTGAGCTTGAGGCTGATACGAAGGTCTAAAACCTTGAGTTTGCTGTCTCTTAAGTGTGACCAGCTCATTACCTAAATTTTGCAGTTGCTTCATGACTTCTTGAAGCTCATTTGGGGCACTTGGAGATGAAGTGGAAGCTTCATTTGAACTCTGATTCCTAGGAGTGGGAATAGGAGCTAAGACAGGTGCTTGACTAGTACTTGGGCTCTCTATACTTGGATATAATGGCATTGGAGGCCTAGGAGCTAGCTTGCCGGCTTGAATCAGATAATTTTGAGCTCTAATGGCAATACTATAAGCGGCGGGATAGTTGTGCCTCCCATAAATTGAATCAACACGAAATATCGAATTTAAAGCTTTAAGGTAATATAGAAAAGCACCTTCATTGTTGGTCCGATCACACTCTTGGAATTCTATCCCAAGACCTTTGAAATCTGAAGTTGAAGTCAGTTAGCTGCTCATTGGAAGCTCTCTTGATGGTTGTTAGCTGCTCCAAAAGAGACAAGTTGTCTCCCTTCTCTCCAAATTGATTATGAAGTGCAATACACAGCTGATTCCAGTTTGTGATAGAGCCAGCTTCAAGGCTCCTAAACCATTGTAATGCTTTTCCTTGAATGAAGATGCCAACAATTTGACAACTACTTGCATCTCATTAATCTCATGGATTGCACAAATGTTAGCAATGTCCTTGACATGATCACCAGGAGTGGTCTGATTTTCCCCAGTAAAGTATGGAATGTTCTTCGATCTTTGCAATGGGATTGGATTTTGTGCATTGAGAGCAAGTGGGCTGCTACCTGTGAAGTTGACATAGGGGTTCACTGGTTGCGCCATTCTGATTGGTCTTAAAACCCTTGTATACTGAAAGAAAGGCCGCTCAGGTGGAGGAGTTGAGAGAGTTCTGTTTGGTGGAGATGGGGACCTTTGAATCCTTCTTCCTCTTTACCTTCTTCTTGGAGATAATTGGAGGTATTCAAACAAGTACTTCCCTCCTCTCCAACTCTTGACCTTGTGATTCTTCTCATAAGCTTTCGGCTTGATCGCTGAAATTCTATTGATTCTTCCCCTTGGAGTCGCCAGATATGCAAATAATAGCTCTTTTCAAGCAAGAAACTTGCAGCAGATGCACATCAACTTTTTTGCAATAAAATTGAGACCTCTCGTCCCACCGGCGTGCCAAAATTGTTAGTGCAAAATTACAAAGCCCCGGACGCCGATCGATTTTTAGGTTGATCACTCTTACATCCAGTGTAATTGCACAACATGGAAACCTCTCTCCAAGTGTGGGACTTGGGCGAGAGAGGAATCTCCAGATTAGAGGCTGGTTCCTCAAACTCCTCTGATTTAGATCTATATTTTGCAAAACTACAGAGGTTTAGATCCTAATCCTATTCTAACTTGCAAGGAGACAGGGGTAGAAGTGCAAAAATTGAAACTAACTAAAGATGGTGATGCACCAAAAGGAGTGGTGAAACATATTAGTCATGCAAATAGACACAGACCAAGGTTCACAACATAAAAACATACACAGACTGATAATGTATAATTTAGCATCTGAAATCAAGAAAATAATACAAACAGAGGATTGAAACCCATTCACAGAGCTTGCATTATCAATTTAATATCAAAATACGCATTACACCCTCAGAGAGGTAAAGAAAACTATTACAATCCTTGGAGAGGTCTGATACTTTATCAATCCCTTGAAGAAGGTGAAAGAAGAAGTCTACTATGCCCGAAAATGTTCCCCTCTTGAAATGAGCCCAAAACTGGCTTTTAAAATGCAAGGGTCGAACCCAGGGAACAGGAGACGTACAAAGGCATGGGAGCCCATTCTTTCTTGACTGCAGGTGTATTAAAACGGCATGGAGGACCTTACAAACCCATAACCTGTCATTTTGACCGGATTGTAGGAGAATGCGACCCATTCTGCATTAACTCTGGTCGCTGGAATGTCATTTCCGGCCATGAATACGCGTCAGAGCCGTTTCTTGATTTTCCTCCCTCCAGACTGCTCCAAAACGCAAGATTGACCCTAGAATCGTGTAGAGAATTTCACCAGCTTTCCGTTGATGTAAAGAACGTGCAAATCCGAGCTCTGGATCAAAAGTTATGGCGATCTGAAGATCTAGGGCACAAAACAGGTGAAAACGTGTTTTGAAATCCTTTCCCGCGCTCTGCCACCTGGACGACACGTGGCACGTGCTGATTGGACGAGCAATTCTCTCTCCTCCATCTTTCGCGGGCTTTCATTTTGAAATTCGCTTGTGGGGCCCTTAACTAGACACGTGGCGCTATTTCATTGGTTCGGGCTGACTCTTTTAAAACTTGCCCTTTGACCTTTTTGACCCTTTTTCCCTGAGACACGTGGCGGCTTCTGATTGGTTCTCGGCCCTGCCGGCTTTTTCGCGTACCTCGCCTCCATTTGTCCCAGATGTCCCATTTGATTTTGGGCCCTTTGTGCTCATTTCGGCCGATTCGGCCGGTTCGGGCATTTTTGGCCCGCTTGTCCCACTTTGCTTCGGACTGACTTGACTGATTTCGGCCGGTTCGGCCGGTTCGCGCCTTTTTGGCCCGATTGTCCCGAACTGTCCCTCTCAGCAGTTAGTCGATTTTCTCTTGGTTGAACCGGCATTTCGCGCCCGCCGCGTACTTCTGGCCCGATTGTCCCAAATGCAATTTGGGCCGCCTAGAGGCTTTTCGGCCGATCCGCTTCCATTTGTACCACTTGTCCCAAATGCTACCTTGAGCGGACTTAGCCAATTTTCACACTCTTTCTGGATCAACCTATTTGCCTTTCTGCTACTTTTTTTTTGCATTTCCTCGAGCTTGCTCCTGTTTCTTCACCAGGAGTTAGAAAAATACCCAAGGGACCCTAGAAACCTGATTTTGCTCAATCAAACAATTTGCTTGGGATTTGAATCTTCGATGCATGTTATCAAAAATTACCCAAGGGGGTGAATTTTGGATAACAGCACTCTAGTGGGACCCTATCCCTTTTCTTTCATTTCAATTTTATTATTAAAAATTCATTTTTCAGCCTTCTACTCTATAATCGCCAGAGATCCATTCAAATCGCTAGTGATTTGGGTGAGTCACCCATTATTCCTATCAATCACCGATGATATCTGTGACTACTTCTGATTTCTTAGTCGGTTATCCTCTAACACCATTTTCTCTCTCTATTTTCTAGTTTTTACCAACCCTTACAGGTTTCTACTTTGGGGATTTTACTTTTTGCATTATTGTTATGCCAAAAACAAAAATTTAAATTTAAAAGTGTTTTACAGGTGCCTCTCTTTCCTTTCTCTTTCTTTTATAGTATTATATTTTTTCTTATTTGTCTTCATTGATATTAATCACTCTTTGGGATAAAACAAATTAACTTTTCAACCTATTTAATCACATAGTTTAATTAGGAGGTTAACAGATTGCATCTACTTAATCTCCCTCACACACAAATGAATCACATCAAACACACTCTTGTATAAAAACACTTCTACCCAAATGGACCTACTTGGATTTTATCACCAAGAGGAGAATCCAACTCGGTGTTTTGGCTGAGTATAAACAACTAGTTATTGATATATTGGCTAATCACCCAACTCCCTTATCGTTGTGGGACCATGAAGTGAGGGGGTAGGCCCCAATACCATCCCCCGTATTGAAACTAGCATAGATTTGGGCCTCACATACTTGAATCTTCAATTATATCAAGGACTTCAACCTTAAAAATTACTTGAAACTAGCCTTAGAATGACCATATCATTAGGTTCCCTCTGAGCCTCTTCCTCCACATCTAAATTTTAATCAAGATAATTAAAATTCTTCTTCTTGACTTTTCTATTACATTTATAGATATCTCTTTGTGATTTGTAGTATCATCATTAATTAACTATCGTTTAATATGGATCAAACCTTCACAATAGCATATTCTTTACCCATTATGTTTCATTTTTACAACCATCTTTGATTACTTCCTCCACTATCTCTACAATTTTTCATTCCAATAAATCTCAAAAAATTTCCTATACAGATCTAATCCTTCTCAATCTCATCAACCTATCATGTCTCACTCAACATCATTTAGCTCTTGCATGTTCTCAAATCCATCCAAACCATCTCTCTCCTATGTAACCTCTACCTTTCAACCATTCCTATAGCCCTACAACAACCCCATCCAACAACCCTAAAATTATCCTTTACGACTAGATTATTTCCAAACTATCAACCCTCAACCCATAGCAAGTGTATCCCATCAATAAATCCTCATCGCATCCCCTCCTTCATCACAATCTCATCAAAATATTAACATCCCCCATATTTTATCCAATCAACCTATCTTGACTTCAATGCCTTTCTCAATACCTCATACATCCCAAACCTATACACACATCCCTACTCAAGCCCAATCAACCCCTCTCATCTAATAACAACAACATATCCAACATCCCTACATGTCTCCCCACATCCCTTTATCACAACCTACTTTACAATCGGTACCTTCTCAATCTACCCCTTATCAACCTCCACATCAAGCCCATCAACAACAGAACCATCTTACTCTCCACCATCATCAATCAAATCAACTACATTCTCATCCACACTCACATGTTAATTCCCTCATGCCTAATCCTACAAACAATCCCATGTAAGCTCTATTAAATAGATTATATAATTTAGAAGCCACTACTATGGGACCTAAACACATCCTCACTTATGATCAGGTCTGTAATGAACCCATCCATCTGTCATTACCATATAAACCCTATCCTCTACATTGGGAATAACTTTATTTCACCATGTTTCATGGCTAAGAGGATCCTTAGTAACATATACTATATTTTAGACAATTGTGTTATCTCATCGATGTGATCATGATCTCCTACTTAGAACCTTTCATATGTCACTAAAAGGACTTTCCTTGGATTGGTACAAATCCCTCCCTCAACACTCTTTATTCTCTTTCACACAACTATCCCTATTATTTCTTAAGAACTTCACTATCAATGTTACTCATAAAATCACCATTTCTGATCTTTCTACCATCAAACAATCTAAAAATGAACCCATTATATCATTCTTCACTAAGTGGAAAAGCATTATCAATCAATTAACCTTCTCACTACCTTAATCAAAATTGATCGAGTTATTTTCTCAATCATGTTCCCATCACATCTCATCTACCCTCTAGATCCACACATTCCAGACTTTTGACAAAGCCTTCACCATGGCTAGAAAGTTAGAAATCCAATCCCTTAAAGAAGGTCATCTTGATCCTCAATCTATACATGTCCCATATAATTCCCCTAGGTCTTCCTATGAGCTATATGAAACTACCATGCATGATGCCATTACTTTTTTCCCGAACCAACACCCTCAATAAATTCAATCCATATAGATATTGCACATCCCTCAAGTGACATCATCAACACCATTACATATGATCATCCCCATAAGGATACCCTTTCATTACCAACACTTTCCTTGAAGACTCATAGCCCCCTAGATCCTCTTTTTGATAATCCTCATGCATAAACATCACCCTCGCTTCTTTGTATAATTACCTACTACCTCCTTACAGCCTTTAAAATCCACCTTGGAGACCATTACAAAGGGGTCACCTATAATCAAATATCTCGACATCCAACCATCTTGTAAACCAATTGAAGACTTGGGTAGCCCACATAAATGTAACCCACCTCAATCATGTCTGGAAATAACATCTCCCTCATCCAAATCAAAATCAATCCTATCCTCGACTCCTCACTTTTCATCCAGTCTAGAACCTTGTCCTAAATCAAACACTATAAAATCAAATCCCATCACATCCATGGCCTCACCCTTGTCATCTGATGTGATACCCTCTCCTCTATCTAAATCAAACATTACAAAATTAAAACCCATCACAACCATGACCACGACCTCATCCTCATCATCTATCATAAAACCCTTTACCTAAGATCAATGTTGCAAAATCAAAATTTACATCATCTAGGGTCTCAACCTTACCATCCATTCTAGGACCCCATCCTTCATCACAAGACAAATCTTATACATCAATTTTAGGACCCCATCATTTATCTCAATATCATATTACACATACAAACCCTATCTCATCCATAATCCATCCCTCCTTTTCTATTTTAGGACCCCATCCCTCACCCAAATTTATCTATCCCATATCTTATCGTGTCCTTAGATTGCATCCTCTTTCTTTTGAAGTGTTTCCCCATCTGTAGACACCTAAAATTCTCTTACATGGTTCTAATACTAAAACTACACTAATTACCCACTTTCCCATCATTTCTGTAATAATTATCGATTTTCCACTAATTAACTAACATTCCTCTCCATTTAAGTTAATTAATAACCTTTCGTTAATAAACTAGCTTTTACCTCATTTCAATGCCAATTAATGACATTTTGTTAGTTATAATCTTCTTCTATTCTCAGTAATTAACTATTTACTATTTAATTAGACTTTCTTAATCCTTTATTTAATAAATAAACCTTATTATTGGTTAAATCCATTATATAAACTCCAATTAACAACATTTTGTTCATTATAATCCACTTCTAAGTGATTAATTAAACATTATTAGTTAATTACGCCTTCTATTTTAATCAATAAACCTCTTTTATTGGTTAAATCCCCCTCTTACATCCCCCAAATCATGCTAATTTTCCTCTAAATATCTTCTACAAGCTTATCCCTACCTATTAATTAATCACATTTGATTAATTAAACCCCTCTCAACTCCCATAAAGTGCACATCCTTTATTAAACATGCATATCCTTTGCATTTCTTCTTTGGGCTTTATCCCACATCCACCAAATTTCAAGCCTAGCCTAAACAGGCAAGCTATATAAGGAACCCTCCTCCTTACCTTTCTTCTTACACCACACTTTGATTAGTGAAACCTATAGGCATTTTGATTTGAGCATTCTCCATTGTTTTGGAATAGCTTCTTCATCTTTGCATCCATTTCTCTCATGCTTGAGTAGAAAGGAAGAACCAAACATGGCCTTGTATCCATTTTGGTGAGATCTTTTCCTCACTTGGAGATCAACAACAATTTGATTTCTTATGATCTAAATAGGCTCATACTTAGTAAAAATCATAAAAGAGTAGGAATGGATTAACATTATGATGTTTCATTCATGTTTATGCATTAGATTAGCTATTTCCTTTAAGCTCTTATCTTGATGTTAATGGTAGATTAGCTTAGCTTTGAGACTACTTGGTGTTAGTTTCATTTTAATTATCTTAGTTAGTTTAGCATGCATACATTTGGCACACCTGGTGGGACTTACTCCATTGTCCTTTGCACTTAAATTCAAGTTTTGTAGTTAAGTTTCAATTTTGGTTACTAACCCTCTTTTGAATATATTAACATAACTTATTTTGTTGAGTTTGCAAGTATAAAAGAGATGAAGTGATCTCAAAATTGGACCTTGATGTGAAAAAACTAAACTTTCTTTATGTTTTCATTTTTGAGCTTCATTTTTCATCATTCTACATGTTAGTTTTGTCAATTTCTTGAAAATCTTAATTTTTTTAGCATGTAGGTTAGTGTTTGATAGTGTTGAGTCTTCTATTCACATATTAAAGAGATGGGTTGCTTTCAAAATTAAATATTTGTGAGAAAATTCAATATTTCTCCATGTTTTCATTTTTAGAGCTTCATTGTTCATCATTTTGCATGTTATTTTTATCAATTTGTTGAAAATATTAAGTTTTTGAGCATGTACGTTTATGTTTGATAGCATTGAGTCTTCTTTGCATATATTAATGAGATGGGTTATTGTCAAAATTGAATCTTGGTGGGAAAAATTGATCTTTTTGCAGATTTTGGGATTTTTTTGACATTTTTGAGTACAAGTTAAGTTCATACCCATGAGCTTAAGAGCATTTGTGTAACCCATCTTCCTGAGGCAATAACTTTTTCTCGAACTTGAAAAAAATCTATTTTTTTGTGACGGAAAGGTATTGAAGTGAACTATACAATAAAAACATAAATTTATAATTTATAATTATATAAAATTCAGGGTTTTCATTTATTATAAAAATGGTCATTTTTTCATGTTAGATTCATTTTTATCAACACCACATATGCTCTTCTCTTGTGCTTTCCAGTGACCTTGAGAATCAAAATGACTATGATTACAATTTTTTTGACATATTTAAATGCTTTAATAAAAAAAATTCCATTTTTCTTAAGTTAGATCAAAGCTTTCATATGCTCTTCTCTTACGCTTTCTGGTGATCTTAAAATCAAAAGAAACTTTGGTCTTCTTTTCTAACATTTTGGATTAATTTGGAAACTTAATTTCATTATTTCTTAAGGGAATGAGTAATTTGAAAAACATGTTTAATGGTCCTTTGATTTATAGTTTTCCATTACTATCATGTTGGGTTACTTGTTGTGTATGCTCTTCTCTTGCATCTTTTAGACGATCTTGAGAATCAGAAACAACATTTGATCCTCTTTTTAAAATGTTATAATTTTCCATGGAGAACTAACAATTTTTGAGTATAAGACCTTATTTTTCTTGTCAAAGAATCAAGATATAAACAAATACTAATACAATTGTTTGCAAGTTTCCAATGGTGTGCAAAACCACATTAAGTTCAAAAGATTTTTAAAAAACACCATTATTCAAAACATTGTATTTGTAGGTTTTGATAAGAGATAAGATCAACTCATTTAAACTATGGGAAGTATCTTGTAATAAGCCATAAAATAAATTATGAGGATTACCATAGGAATCCCAAAGTAGTCCACACCTTGAGGGAAATTGTGGATGAAACAAGAAGCGCGCTGCTTACCCACTTAACTAGTTGAAACCCTTGTGAGATAAGCTTCAAGTTACCTATATGGGGGCCCGTTCATTAATTTTATTGTGGGTTAATGGTCCACATCTCTATGATCAATCCTACAAGTACGTACCTCCTTTAGGTGATAATTGGTGAGTGTTATAGAAAAAATCCATAAGGAGCCATTTTGCATAGGGACCAACCTTACCTTTATCCAACGTGTTTCAAAGAGCTCTCACGAAGCAAGAACATTTTCATATTCAAAACCCTGTTATTCAAACAAGGGGAGAGTCCATTGAATTTTGATCCTAGTGTTATTCATCATGAAACTTACTAATGTATTACTTTGTCTTAGTTTCTACCTTGTACTTTAAACAAGGTGAAACTCTACCAAAGTGAAGCTAGGTTTGTTTCATCACCACTTGGTCTACTCCTTTATTTTCTTGTTTCCCTTTTGGGAAAAAATAAAGCATACATACAAAGTGTTACTCAATATCATGTCCACCACTTTTACACCCACTTACATCCTTCCTTATTATGTATGTGATAGCAATAGTAAGCGTTGAAAGTGTGTTGGTACATCCTCAAATCTTGAGTAGCCTTGTCTTGATACCCACGTTAAGACATTTCATTTATAGTTAGGCTTGCTTCATCATCGATCTTCCCTTGAGGTGTTACGTTGCTCACATCATCTTAATACAATTTTGATACTTACATCTTGTTTCTCATAAACTTGATTTAAGTTTATAGATTATACCATTACGCTTCCCGCACCTTAACAACTCCTTAGTATACTTTGACCTTGTTTCCTTCCAAACATCACCTAAACATTGAAAAAATTTGTTGTTACATTGTTTACGTCATATCAATATTATTTTGTTACTAATATCTTGTTTTTCTACAAAGCTAGATTAATGTATCTAAGTGGCATTATTACATTGCTTGCATTTGTAACTTCCACTTGTTGGGATTTATGCCTTATTTGTATCTAGACTAGTTATAGTATACTTTGAATTGAAGTCACTTCAACCCTTTTTAATACTTACATTTTATTTATTTTAAACTTGAATTAAATGTTGACATTGTTTTGATCATCTTGTCTCAACCTATCATTGAGACACATTTACATAGGGAGTAGTTTCTTGTAGATTGGATTTGTGTTCCAAACTTACATGATTGTTCCTTGTGACCTTCCATCTTGTAGACTTATTTCCTAGGACAATCCTTTTGATCCTTTGATCCTTTGGTTCTTTATTCTTTTCCATTGGACATTCTTTGGCCATTGTTTGACATTCATAGAAACCTTTACAAATTGTTACATTGTTTTTATTTTCCTAATTTTATTGTCATCTTTGAACTCATTTTTCAAACCTTAGAAAAAAAAATTCCTATCAAACAAATTTTGAGATAATCTAAACATTAGAAAATTTTCCTTCGCATCCATTATGTTGCTAAATTTTGCTAAACCAATTTGACATTTACACTTGCAACTTCTTGTCTAAACCTTATTGGATTGTCAAAATTATGTCATCAATATGTTTTTTTCCTTAGATCCCCTTTGGAAAATAACATGAGCATCCCCATATTTGTAAAATGTCTAATTGGTTTCCGTTATGCTACCAGAATTGACAAGGAACTTCCTTACATTTGAAGGAGTTCAATCATACTATCTAGGTCTATGCATTTGGACCCAACGATGCCAACCATGACTAACTATCACATGGTTCCTCACACTTATGACAATAGGGAACCTAGGTTTATGCATTCACATCAAAATATGCCCATCACAACTAAACCTCGATTGGTTCTTCATGCTAGAGAACTTGTTCGGTTCCCCCTTTCCCACATTCATCTCATAGTCGATGGTATGATTATGATGATTCTAACCCATTCCATTATTTGATTCCCCTCATTCTCCTAATTATTCTAATCTAAACTATTTTTTATATTCTCCTCAGTCTCTCAAGCCTCATCCAATCAAATTTCTTTTAAGAATAACATATCCCTAAATAATGTTTTCCTCTCTCGAGGATTTTTTCAAAAATTCTCCCCATCATTCATCTAATTTGACTCTTGAGTTTTGGTCCTCCCTTTCTCTACAAGACCCACTTTATCAATCACCTCAACAACATATTCCTCTTTAAATATCCATGTAACTCCAAGTTCCTCCAATCAAATATCTAATTTCATTCCTAAGTCGCGTCCTCCCTTTCTTCTCATGATCCCCTTTATCACCACCTCAACAATGTATTCCTCTATTGAAGATCCATTTAACTCAAAATTCCTCTGATTAGTCATCCAAGTCAACCCTTATGTCACAATCTACTAATTTTATACCTACACTATGTCATCTTATAGGAAAACCAATACCAAGTTATTTCAAATCCCCATCTTCTTAAACTCGTGAGACATACATCCAAATCCAAATCAATTTCTTCTCTTAGGTCATATTCTTCTATAAATCAAGATACAATCCCTCTTCAGCCCTTGATCCTCTTCAACTATATCTTACCATATCCTTATCAATCTTATAAAGGTTGATATTTATGTCCATGTCGAACACTTCACAAAAAACAATGTGCTAAGATATATTTTTGAAGCACTATAAAATATATTTATGGGAGAAATAAGGTCAAACCTTCCCCTCATCTACATCATTAAATATATTCTAAATCTTCCATACTTGTTAGACATATTTCTTCCAATCAACCTACTATCATCAACCAACAATGACCCATACCGATCGATTTATTTCAGAATGAAGAAGTAATAAGAGAATTTATGGGGCTATATGATGAAATTCCTCTAGAGGATCATGAGAAAGGATTCTCTTTTGACCAATATGTGTTCATGTATTGTGGGGAATAAGTTTATTCCTTTTGTCATAAAATAGAGGAAGATCCTAAGATCATCAAACTTGATCCTCTTCTTGTTCTTCCATTTTCACATTCCCCATTACATGGAGAAATGTTTGGTCTTTCATTGATCCTTGGCCTATCTTCTCATCACCCAATCATTCCTTACATATCATAATTCCTCAATCACAATATCTCATTGGGTCACCTCCTAGTATCCCTTCATCTTCTTCTATATGTGGGCCACCTCCTAGTAGCCCATCTTCATCTTCCCTTGGGTCACATCCTAGTAGCCCATTATCTTCTATATGTGGCTCACCTCCTAGTATCCCATTATATTCTATACTTTTCCCACATCCTAGTGGCCCTCTATTTTCTATTTATGGGACACCTCTAGGTAACCCGTTCATCTTCCATATATGGGACACCTCTTGGTATCCCATTTTCTTCTATACTTAGGCCACATCCTAGTAGCCCTTCATCTTCTATCTATGGATCACCTCCTGATAGCCCATTTTCTTCCATCTTGGGTCCTTATCCTAGTATCCCTTCATCTTCTATATGTGGCTCACCTCCTAGTATCCCATCCTCTTCAATCCTTTTACCATACTCTTTTCATTCATCATATAATCCTTATATTAATAATGGTGGCAAGCCCACCATCATCCCTAATATTCCTATCATCAATCCTAAACATCCACTTTCTTCTCCCACTTCTCGGGATCAATGAAATCATACATTATCTTATAGGAAACACCAACAATTTCTTCATCAAGCCAAGATCAAAATTCAAAGAGCTCTAAAGCTCCCACTAAATCCAACACCTTAAAATATAAAAATCAAACACAATTTAAGAATGTACACCAACATACCCATCAATTATGGAAAAAGTGTATAAATCTATGGATAAATAACTCAATCTCCCACATACAAAATCCATGTTACAAGATAAGTCATAGTCACTTATCGAGTATGAGCTCACAACAATCATCAAGATTGGAGATAATATCACTCTTGATAAGAAACAACTCCTAGTCTCCTTCATTAAATAAATTACAAACATTTTTGTTGGATCCTATCATGTGGAGTGACATTGTTGGTCCCAACTTCTAAATCATTCATCTTCATCATCTTCTCCTTCACATTTTTCCCTTTGCAAAACCATCAAAATCTAAAAAAATCAAAAATATAAAAAAATGAGAAAACATTACAAAAAAAGAAAAGGTACAAGGATCAAACATTGTAATTAGGTATTACATACACATGGATTTTCTTTCTTCCTTTTCTTTCCATTCCTCTGCAAGTCACCCACCATTTTCATCCCTTCGGTGATATTTTGGTTAGTCTATTCATGTTCATTTTGTGACATTTATCTCTATGGTATCTGTTTGACCTTGGTCTTTCATCACCTTGGTAAATTAAAGAATGATTGACCTCTTAGAGATCCTATCACTATAATACATTTAAAAAACTTTTTGTGAAGACCTTTTGGACATATTTTTAACACTAGCCAATGTTGTCATCACAATCACTTCCACATCCTTCCATCAAGCCATCTTTTGTTCTTAACCCATTATCAAAATAAATTGAGAGATTAAATAAGTTTGTAGAAAGAAAAAAAGCAATCAAAAATCAAAAAAAAAAGAAAGAAAATATAACTCTCTCTTAGGGCATTTCCAATATCTCTATCGAGGCTATGAACTCTTGGCTAAAGTAGAGAAATGTTGTGAATATAATCAAATACATCTTCATCGGGGCTATGGATGTTTGGCTAGAAATGGAGCAATGTAAGGATCTCTTCCACCCTCCATTCATAAATCACCTATCAAAATAAATCATTCCTACACATTGGCTAGTTTGTCTTCACTTATTTCCTATCAAATATTCACTTCAAGAGGTAATTAATTTTCACGTGTACACACACTAATCTCGATGAGAAAACAAGACTTGTGTGTTACTAGGTGTTTTTGGACTTTTTCAAAATCTTACTATAGTATATATTTTTACTCACAATTTACGCCTTTGGCTAATCACCTTTTTATTTCAATGCTTCTAGCTACATTTTCCATATCCTTCCATAGCATTCACATTATTCTTCTATTCTTTTTAGAACATCCATGTGTATAAGATTGCCATTTTACCAAGTTTGATAGAAATTGTCCCTTGTTTCAATAAACAATCTTCTATTTCTATCTATCATCTTGTTCTTGTCTAGATTCCACTGGGGGGCATGATCACTCCTTCCTAGCACTTCATTGGTTTTCATGTTGAACATATCCATCTTGGCCTTGATCCGACTTATCTTCTTCTTTGTATATACGTTTGATATTTTCCCTTGTACATTCTCACGTCTCACTAGTAGCATCTTTTCATCTTCATTTTCATGCACATAGTTTCAAAACTTTAGAAAACCCTAAAAACACAAAATACAAAAAATATAGAAAATTGGTGAAGAAATAAAAATCCAAAACATTGGTAAAACAATTAAAACATCCAAAAATTGGTAAAATCGTCACAAAATCCAAAAAAATGGTAAAAATTTCAAAAAAAAATTAAAAAATGGTAAAATTATGCACATGGCTAAAGCATTTATCAAACGCATCATCCTCAAACATAGAAATTTTTCCTACAAAACATATTTCTTTGGTCCTTAATTGTTCTCACAAATGACTCATGGATCATCTGGATCTACCTCCATTAACAAAGCTGGTTTGTTTACTATTTATGTACTCCTTACAAAACAAGTTGTTTAGCTATTTTTTATAGTACATGATTGCTTTTCATAGGACCCATGTGTCCCCTATTTTCACCTCGCATGTATCCTTGTTTGGGGTGTCATTTTAACCCTTTTCATTAACTCAAACATTTGGGAATTGAAGCTTGATAAAAAAACATTTGTGCAACTATCTTGAACATTGTTTGTTTGAGTATGTGTGTTTTTACTTGTTTCCTATCAAGTTAGCTTGTTTACTTTCTCGTATTGCATTACGTTATGTATGTTGCATTGAGTTAGTGTTTTAGCAATGAAAAAATGTTAGTATTATATATTTTCATGTTATTTTACACTTTTTTTGTATGCTTATATTATAATAAAGGGCCAATGATGTAGATCATAAAGAAAAATGATGAAACAAAGTTTTCTTGAGATAAGCTGGATGAAAGCTATTTCCATTCTCTTCATCTTCATTCTTCTTCATTATCATTTTCTTCAACAACACCTGGGAATAGGGATTATATTTATCCCCCTCCCCATCCTTGTTTCTTCTATCCATTTCCTTCATCTTTTTTATTGTCGATCAACCTCTTCCATCACCCCATCGACACTCGAGGGGGCATCCTTCATTCTACTAATTTTTCTTCCACTCCTTCAAAATTTGTTTATTTGTACTTGTCTACTATCTTTGATATGGAGTTTCTTATGCCACCCCAAAAGGGGGGGAAATTTAGATACCTAAAATCCACTTACGCATTTTTAATACTAAAATTGCACGTAATTACCCACTTTCCCGTCATTTTCGTAATAATCAGCAATTTCTGACTAATTAACTAATATTCCCTCCATTTTGGTTAATTAACTACCTTTCATTAATAAACTAGCTTTTACCTCATTCCATATGCCAATTAACAACATTTTGTTAGTTATAATCCTCTTCTATTCTTTACTTAAGTATTTATTAGTTAATTAGCCTTTCTTTAACCCTCCATTTTATCAATAAACCTTCTTATTTCTTAAATCCACTTTCTAAATGTCGATTAATGACATTATGTCTATTATAATCCACTTCTAATTGATTAATTAAACATTATTAGTTAATTACACCTTCTATTTTAATCAATAAACATCTTTTATTGGTTAAATCCACCTCTTGCATCCCATGAAACTGGATAATTTTCCTCTAAATCCCCTCTAAATATCTTCTACAAACTTATCCCTACCTATTAATTAATCACATTTGATTAATTAAACCCCTCTCAACTCCCATAAAGTGCACATCCTTTATTAAACATGCATATCCTTTGCATTTCTTCTTTAGGCTTTATCCCACATCCACCAAATTTCAAGCCTGCCCAAACAGTAAGCTATATAAGGAACCCTCCTCCTTCCCTTTCTTCTTACACCACACTTTGATTAGTGAAACCTATAGGAATTTTGATTTGAGAATTATCCATTGTTTTGGAATAGTTTCTTCATCTTTGCATCCATTTCTCTCATGCTTGAGTAGAAAGGAACAACCAAACATTGTTGTACAGACCATTTTAGTGAGATATTTTCCTCACTTGGAGATCAAATACAATTTGATTGCTTATGATCTAAATAGGATCATACTTAGTAGTAATCATAAAAGAGAAGGAATGGATTATCATTATGATGTTTCATACATTTTTATGCATTATATTAGTTATTTCCTTTAAGCTCTTATCTTGATGTTAATGATAGATTAGCTTAGCTTTTAGACTAGTTGGTGTTAGTTTTATTTTAATTATCTTATTTAGTTTAGTATGCATACACCATCTACGTGAACCTGCAATCATCATACATGAAGAGAAGGAAAAATCAAAGCTTCGTCATTTACCCCTCCTCATCAATCATCCTCTCATACCTCATCTAGATTTTCAACAGCTCTTTTTTCAAAGGCTTTGCATCTTCTTTTATTTATCATATACTCAATCAATCAACATCAAAACTTTCATCATCCTAAGATGAAAGATATTGCTCCTCTCGGTGTATTTTATCTTTAGCCACAAAGTGTCACACTAGGGGTTCTCCTCTCTAATGAGATTTTCAAAGTCTTACCCTACATACCCCCTATCTAATCTTCACCAACCCTATCCTCTCAATCCAGTCAAAATGTCACTACTCGGAAAGGATTAAATGTGGAAATCTTACCCCTAGTTGGATTGGTCCATATAGTATGGATCAAGAGTGTATCGTCTAGCCTCCCTTGATGGTACACCTGAGAAGGAACCTCTGAATTCCTTGTGCTTGTGGCCTTTGTATTGTTAACATTTTTACCATCATGATAGTAGTCACATCAAATATCTTATTCCACCATCAACTAGCCATCTTATCATCATAATGATTTGAAAGTATGTGGTTTTCCATCACTATCCTCAAAGCCTTAAAGATGAGCACCATGGATTTGTTCATTACATCTTTCACATGGAAAATTTTTTCCTTAGTTGGAACCCCATAATAATTACATCCATCTACCTTGTGTACTAACCAAATACATGTCATGGGGCACACATGTGTAGTTTTTACACACATATTTTCCCCTCCTCAAAATAGTCTATTAGGGTTTTCCTCGGATCAAAATAAAGTCAAAATATCTTTGGGCGTGTCTGGTCAAAATAAATAGACTGATCCCTTAAAGGAAAACTATCAAAAATAAAAATCATACTATCAAAAATAGATGTAGATTGATTCCTAAAAGGACATATGCTTGTTAAAGTCATAGACCGATCCTTGAAGGAAGGATATAAAAATCAAAATTCAAAACTGTAGACCACTCCCTCAAAGGATGGCTACCCATGTAAAAAGGCTTCCCGCATCAATCATCCTTCAAAAAGTCAAAAATTAAAATCATCCCAAGAAATCTTCCCACATCGATCATCTTTCCCATCAAAGAAAACTTCCCGTATCAATCAGTTTGCATCAAAAAAAAATAGATGTAAAGCTAGGGAATTTCTATATGAAACTATTGATAGGAGAACCTACTCTCATGCACAACCTACATATATTAACCCTTCCCATGTCCTCGGAAGTTACGCATTTCACTTCCATATATATATAATATCCTACATGTGACTACTCATTGTTAGTCATGTGTTAACATTTGTCATAAGGCCAAGAGTGAAAAATCCTTCACTGCTTTTTTATTCCCATCACATATGTATCAAATCCAGCATAAAGAAATCATTCTACATTTTATTCTTGTCCATGATTAAGGCACATTTTGACAAAAATTTAAATCACTTTAAACTTAATATCAAATAACACATCATATCTAAAACATAAATTTAAGAGATGTCAACCCTGCCACATCGACATCCATCAACATTTATCATAATATAAAAATATATCAATATTTATCACAATATCAATATATATACAATCATGATCACATCTCAATATTATATCATCACATCAAAATAAAATCAACAATCATAAATCAATCATATCAATGTATCATTATACATCATCTGGAGTCTCAAAATATTTGTGTATCATGAGTCTACATAAAAACTAAGCTTCACAAAGAGTTGCATACATAAACACGTCACATCTACTCAGTAAAATTGACACTTATCAACCGGCTTCCTCCTTAAGTGTTACGCCTCTAGTCACCATTAGGATATCTATCTATTCATCTATCAGGACCCTTTTCATCATTAGGCATATGTCTATAGGACACAAACCCTTTGGTTCTCCTATCACTTGGCATCCAAGTCTCGTAAGCCCACCTTTGTGGAAAAATTAATTTTGGTCCTTTGAACTCATCAAATCATCATATTTCCATCGTTAAAGTCATATGTTTATAGGACATGAACCCTTTGGTTCCCTTATCACTTGAATTCTTGGCTTCATAAGCCCACCTTTGTGGAAACATCAATCTTCAGTCCTTTGACCTCGTCAAAATATCGTTAATTCATACATCTATAGGACATGAACCCTTTGGTTCCCCTATCACTTGATTTTCTGATGGCACCCATTTTTTCTATACCTCATCCTAGGCATCATATCTCATCTTTCCATCCTTTCATCTTTCCATTTATCTCTTTCAAACTCGTGATCGATTCCCTTTTAGGTCATAAATCCCTAGTTTGAGGGGGATAAACTCATCATATAATTTTGCATCATTCATTTATCACATCTCATTTTTGTCTCATGGATTGTCTAAAACCACTCAACAAAAAAGGGAAAATGTAGACACCTAAAATTAGCACCGCTAATCCTGCGTCTGCATCTACTAAGCACCCCTTCATTATCACATCACTATCATATTATACATTAAATCCTTATCCTAAGTCTTATTTCTCCCCATTATATTTACTCCCCATAAATATCATTCTACAGCTATAAAATCCTATTTTACCTCCTCTTAAAATCACCCAAACCACTTAGAAACCAAAATCAAATAAGACAAAACAAAATCAACAACTTCTTAACCATTTCACAACATCCCTAACCTGCATAACCTCTTTCCAACACACACCCTTCATCAAAATAAACAAAAACCTCGATTTGGGAAGTAGTTTCAACCTTTCCCCATAAAACCCGGATCGCTAACAATTCAATAGAATCACTAGCGATTCTCCCTAGTTGTTAGTAACCCTATATAAACAAGTCTCAGGCCTCCATTTGAGGTTAGCTTATAGCTAGACATGGCTTAAGGACTTCATATTACATTTTATTTGTATCATATCCCTGTTATAGAGCCAGAGATCATCCCAACAACATTCAAGGCACCAAGAATCTCTTCTTCATCCTACAAATGTCATTCACATGTCTAGGAATCAACTCAACCTTCTTGCATTTGTAATCTCCCTCTCTCAGGTAATATCATCTTCTAGTCTTCATTTATCAACATATACAAGGTAATTATATTTAATTAGTTAATTAATGTATTTATGCATCATATCTAGGCTTGAATCAACCCTTGTAGCATCTCTTTCGAGCTCTATATTTGTCCATTATTAACCTATACAATTTCACATTGATCGTTAGTGATTCACTAGAATCATTGATGATTTCCCTGGGTCACTAATAGGATCATTAAAAACCCATTAGCATCATTGATGACCCATCGGGATCACTAACAATTCACCAGAATCGCTAACAATTCACCAGAATCACTAACGATTCCTGTCTCAAAGGGTCTTTTAACCCCTAAGCTTGCTTTTTAGACATCTAGATGACATAATTTATTACTACAAGGCCCTTCAAGTATATATCTAGTCATATCAATCCCTTGATCCATTTATAACATTCTATCAATTATCTAAATCAAATCTACCATATTGTTCACCTTTGTGAGTATACATCCATCAAAATCCTTAGTCCTTTGAGCCATTTTGTGATCCCTAGACTCCCTTTGGATTAGGTATCACCACCAAACTATCATATAGCCATGGACCACATCAATCCCTTTTCCTTTGCATTATTGTTTATATCATCTATTTTTTCGTATCATTATCATATTGATTTCTTGAATGAGGATTGACATCCTTACAAGGAATTCCATTAACTTTTGAGGATTGGCCTTTGCCAAGAAATCCACCATATATCTATATAATCCCATATTTTTCTAAGTTTCTATGTATTAAAGGTAACCTATCATGTTGGAAGGAATCAAATATGTGATTGTTTGGATCCTTGTACATCAAACCAACCATCATCATTAGCATTCATTATTACGGGTATTAGTAAACCCCACCATCTTTCGATGATAGTTTTTTTTTATTTCACTTCATTAAGTTAAATTTGGAAAGAAAAAACTCTCTGATGTACAGTAGTAGTAAACTACAAACTCTACCTTCCCATCCAATACCATAGGTAAGTTACTTTGGATGTGCCACTCATGCTTGAATGCCTCACACATTCTCTTGTACCACATTTCCACCCTTAACTTGTAAGCACTTGTGACCCCATCACAAGTATAATATGTGAATCTTTCAACTAATGACTTCTTTCCCGGCGAGTATTTCCACATCTTGTCCTTAGAACCATTTAGGACCCCAATCTATGTGAACACAAAATAGAAGAGGATCGCACCCCATGTAATATTTTCACCCATGCATGCTTCCTCAATAATTCCCTCTACGATGAATGCAGCAAGATTATACATCCTTACCTCTACCATCTTCTTTATGATGTGGATCCATTTCTTGTTCACCTACCTCCATCTCTCTTGGCCATTGAAATTATTCAAAAATGTACAATAATTTTAGTAACAACGTCAACCACCTATTACATATCCATTACATGCCTAAATTTAATATATTCCATTTCCATCATAGTTTCCTCCACACCTACTTCATCATCTATATCGATGGAAATCTATGTACCCGAGATTCGGAACCCTGTAAGTCTCCCAATCAGTGGTGCAGTGATTTTCACTCATCTTCCTACAAAATAAAAGAAGTCCTCATGGACTCTTGACATAAGCTATTGGTAAAATTTCTCTGGTTTTCCAAAATATGGTAACTCATAGATTTGCAAAACTCCTAATTTTTCCAAGGGCTTATACCCTTCATCGTCATATATAGGTTTATCATTTTCAAGACACGTTTGGTCTTCTTTATCAACTACTTTTCTATTTGATCATTTTTCACACTGGTGTGATGATTGTAGTCACTCACCTTGCTTCTTTGGATATTATATTCCCAAACATGTCCCATAATTACACCTTCGGGATATTTCATTTCATCAAATATTTCCTCAAGAACTGTTATCCAAAATGTGCCCCTACTCATTTTTTGTGGCTAACTCCTTTCATCCTTCCCTCTCTTGTGCCTCAGTCATAATTTTTTGATTTTCAGGCACTCAAAACTTTCTGGAAATGACACTATTGGATAGAGCTCTCTCTCAACTTTCCAGAAAGGTAAAGTTTTCCTCCTAACTCCCTGTATTTTTGAAGTTATGGCTCGGTGGAGTTTTTGTGGGAAATTTTCCCCTTCAAGGCCCGCAGCCAATGAGATGCCGCCACGTGTCCAGGGGAAGTTATTTGCAAAAATTTTCTAAGTGTTGGCGCATGGAAATTTTGAGAGGATGGACCCGCACCCAATCAAAATGTGACACGTGTCCTATGGAGCCGGAGCGGTGGAGGGCGGAGGAGAAGTTGGATTTTTGGCTAAGTGTTTCACCAAACTTCAATGAAAAAAGTTTAGCCCCACTGCCCACGCCGGCCAATTATATCTTGCCACGTGTCACCAGAGCCCGGAAAAGCGGAGCACGGCAGGCGATTGGGATTTTTTCCCAAAAGAATTTCAAAAGGTGAAAATGTTCCCCAAGGGCCCGTAACTAATGGGACCACACCATGTGTCCTAGAGTGGTGGAGCAAGGGGAGAATTTGGGAAATTTTCCCAAGGAGAAAATAAAGGAAAATTTAGAGAAGAAAGCCCGCCCCCTTTATGCGAGCCAATGGAATCTCGCCACGTGTCCAGGTGGCGCCGAAACTTAAGGAAAGCCCGCATGAAAAATTAGAAGGGGAAAACCCACACCCAATGGGGTTTTGACATGCATCCAGGTCAAAAATTATCAAACGGCCCATGGAAAATTCAAGAAGGACAGGCCGCATCCAATCAGCGCGTGCCACGTGTCCTCAGCTCACCGGCCCGGTGGGGAATTTCAGGAAATTTTCCAAAGGTGAAAACAAAGGAAAATGAAGCAGGATGGGCCCACGGCCAATAAAAATGTGCCATGTGGCACCTGGAAAGGTGAGCATGGGGAAATTTTGGAAAATTTTCCAAATGACCAAAAAGGTAAAAAATTCAAATTTTTGCCCGCCAACCTAATTTGGCCCTATTTTGCCCTAAAATTTCAAATGGCCATATCTTTCGATCCAGAGCTTAGTTTTTCACGTTCTTGATATCAATGGAAAGATGGTGAAATTCTCTACAAGATTATGGGGTCATTTTTTCATTTTGATGAAGTTTGGAGAGAGAAAATTGAAAAACACCTCTGGCATATGGTCATGGACAGAAATGACGTTTCAACCACCGTTTTTAATGAAGAATGGCTCGCATTCTCTCCCAGCATGGCTAAAAATGTTAGGGGATGGGTCTGTAAGGACACCCATGCTATTTTGATTGCATTTTGGTCAATGGTTGAATCCCTTCCATGTTTTCCCATGTTTCTCTCTCCTGGGCTCGTCCCTTGCACTGTAAAAGCTAGATTTGGCTCATTTTCAAAGGGTTGAACATTTTTGTGTATTGCAAGTCCCCTTTCTCACCTTGGATGTGATTTTTATGGAATATCGAACTTTTCTCGAACTCGCAACTCATTTTTCCTCTCGTGTGTTGTAATGCAAGTGATTTTTAGGTTAAAATAACAATACAGCCCTATGATTAATTTTCCATCCTTTCTTTGGTGTTGTTTGACTAATTTCGATTCTTCATTACAAATATCGGTTTTGCATGTTGTTTTGTTGCATTTTATGAATTTCAATCGATTTGTAGAAGTGAGAAATGCTCACCACTCCTTTAGTGCATCACCTATTAGCTTTAGTTTTAGTTTATCTACATTTTCTATCTCTATCCTTTTGGAATTTAGAGTAGGATTAGGATTTCAAACCTCTGCAATTGTGCAAGTGATATAACTAATCAGAGGAGTTGAGGAACCAGCCTCTAAACTAGAGATTCCTTTCTCATTTTGCAAATCCCACACTTGGGGAAAGGATTCAATGTTGTGTAATCACAATGGATGCTTAAGATGATCAAACTAGAAACCTAATCAACATCTAGGGGTGATATTGATTTGCCACAACAGTTTTGGCATGCCCAGTGGGACCTTAGAGGTCTTCATCTTCATTGCAACAAAATTTATGTGCATTTGTTACAAATTTCTTGCTTAAAAGAGCTATAAATTACACATCTGGTGACTCCAAGGGAGATAGAATCAGCTGGTTTTAGCGGTCTGATGCACTGAAAAACTCATGAGAAGAATCACTACAAGGTCAAGAGCTGGAGAAGAAGAAGTGTTGTTTGAGTATCTACAGTTATCTCCAAGAAGAAGGCAAAGAGGGAGGAGGATTCAAAGGTCTCCATCTCCACCAAACAAAACTCTTTCCACTCCTCCACCTGGTAGGCCTTTCATTCAATCAACCAGGGTTCTAAGGCCAATCAGAATGGCACAAAACAACCCCTATGTCAATTTCACTGGCAGCATCCCACTTGCTCTCAATGCACAAAATCCAATTCCGATTACAACATTAAGAACATTCCATACTTCACTTTGGAGAAAATCAGACCACTCCTGGTGATCATGTCAAGGATATTGCTAACATTTGTGCAATCCATGAGATCAATGAGATGCAAGTTGTTATCAAACTTCTGCCATCTTCATTCAAAGGGAAAGCTTTGCAATGGTTCAGAGTCTTGCCTCAGGTTCTATTCAAAATTGGAACCCGTTATGCATAGCCCTCCATGAGCAAGTATAGAGAGAAAGGAGACAACTTGTCCCTTTTAAAACAGCTGACAACCATCAAGAGAGCTCCCAATGAGCAGCTAACTAATTTTAATTTCAGATTTCAAAGGACTTGGGAGAGAATTCCAGTGGCAGTCAGGCCAACAGCAGAAGGTGCTTTTCTTTATTACCTCAAAGCTTTAAATTTTGATATTTCTATGTTAATTCAATCCATATGAGGCACAACTATCCCTATTGCTTATAGCATTGCCATTAGAGCTGATAATTATTTGATCAAGCTGGCAAGCTAGCTCTTAGGCCTCCAATGCCATTGTTTCCAAGTTTAGAGAGCCCAAGTACTAGCCAAGTGTCTAATTTAGCTCCTATTCCCACTCCTAGAAATTAGAATTAGAATGAAGCTTGTCTAATTTAGCTCCTATTCCCACTCCTAGAAATTAGAATTCGAATGAAGCTTCTACTTCATCTTCTAATGCCTCAAATGAACTTCAAGAAGTCATGAAGCAGCTACAAAATCTAGGCAATGAGCTGGTTACTCTCAAGAGGTAGCAAGCCCAAGGTTTTAGACCTTCTTTCCAGCCCCAAGCTCAGCCTAACAGGCAGCCATATCAACCCCAAAGACCACCCAATCCAGCTGCAAATCTAAATCAAGCAAGGCCTCCTGCCAATAGACCATTTCAGCCCTATAATCCCAATGCTACATCTACATCTAAAGCATTAGTGCCAGTACAAAACAATATAGCTCAAGAGTATGATTGGTGTTTCCCATGCAATGAACCTCATAACCAATCCATGTGCTTCAATGGTGCCTTGAATCAAGCATTAATGGTGACAACAACTGGTGTGGAGGGTGAAGGTAGTCAAAGAAATGACCAGCAACAAGAAACATTCCAAAGAAATAGTCACTCCAAATGATACCACACTTGTAAACCGGCAGGGTAGAAGATTTTTGTGGTATGAATCAAACGGTTTCCAAAAGTGTTGTAGCCAACACAAGATCAAAGAGGAGAAATTTGGGTGAAGAACAGCCATGGGCCCCAAGTAATTCATGACCTTCTGTCACCCCACAGAATGTTGGAAAACAAAATGCAATCCCAAGTACGCAAGGATTACCTAAAACAGCCTCTAGGCTAGGCCAAATGCCATTGTTGCTGCCCATGCACAAGGAATGAATGTGCAAGCCAAGGGACAGCAAAGGGATACTTCATCTCCATTCAATATCATTGATCAACCGAGGAAGACAAATGTAAACATATCAATGTGGGAATCACTATCCATCCTGTGCCAAAGAGATTTGCTACAAGCTGCCATGAAGGACTCGGTCAACTTCAAATCAGCAAGTCCAAATACAAGAGAAGGTGCTCACAAATGCTGCCCACTTCGAGGGAATCATGGAGGACAAAAAGGTAAGATGTTGAAGCCCCCTCCATTCTATGTTTCATTGATCATTGGGAACCAACTAGTACACAATTGCATGATTGATTCCAGGGAAAGTAGTTCAGTAATGCCCAAGAAAATAGCTGATCAGTTGGGAATTCAATATGAAACCATATCCAAAGGGGTGGTACAATTGGATGGGACAGCAGTAACAACGGTTGGAGTGATTAAAAACTTGAGTCTTACTTTGCATGCATGCCCCAACGTGGTTGTGTTACAAGATGTCTCAGTAATAAACCTTCCACCACTCTTTGCCCTATGTTTGTCAAGGGATTTCACAGCTAAGATTGAGGTTACTTGTCTATTGATTGGTCACACATGTTGTTCAGAACAAGATATGGAACCAAAGCCACAATCAAGTCTGAACCTATTGTAAACTTTCACATTGAGCCTTACACCCCAATTCATATTAACACCAATTGTTCAGTGTTTGATCAAGAAGATCACCCAAGCACTGATGAAGCTGACACCAAGGTTGGAAGTATCCTAGATCTAACCCTTGATGAATGGGAAAACAAGGTGCATGCTTTTGATCCTTATCAAGAAATAGAAGAATCTGAGCTAGGAGTCTATTGCATGCATGAAGAAAATCAGCCTATTCCTAGCATCACCAAGCCAGACCACAAGTATGAAAATGAGGAATGGCGCTTGTTTTTGATGGATCAAAGAGTAGACAAGGTGTAGGGGGAGCCATGTTGGTTTCACCTCAAGGAGTTAAGTATTATTCAGCTTTTAGATTCTAGTTTGCATGCTCTAATAACACTGCTGAATATGAAGCTTTGGTGCAAGGACTGCATTGGTCAATCAAGAGAGGAATAAATAACTTGCAAGTCTTTGGTGATAGTGAGTTGATTGTCAACCAAGTTAAGGGGTAGCATGCTGCCAAGAATGATCTACTCAAATGTTACAAGAATAGGGTATGGGACCTCATTGAATATTTTGAGAGCTTTAGCATAAAATCCATTCCTAGAAAAGAGAACCAAGTGCACGACAGGCTTGCAGCAGTTGGGGCAGCCTTTGACGTTGTTGAAAGCATTCAAAAAGACAAGGTACAGCCAAAAATCCATGTGATTGTGAGGACTTCAATGCCAGATAACAATGTAAGTTGGCAAGTATTTGAAAATGATCAGTAAATCATCCATTTCTTGCAAGAAGAGGTTGAGTTTTCAGGTAAAAATCAGGAAAAGTTGGAGCAGCAGTATGGTGACCAAGTGGTGCAGCTGAGAACCAACAAACTACCAAAGGGACTTATTACTTTGGAGTCCATTTTCAATCCTAATGATCAGTTTAGGAAGGAGAAAGAAAACATCCAAGTTAAGGGGGAAGATTCAGTGTCCATCTCGGTAGAAGAAGGCAAATCACTCCAAGTTGGCAAGATGACAACTGAACAAGAAAGGTATGAGTTCACACAAATTTTTCAAGACTTATCTGATGTGTTTGCTTGGAGCTATGAAGATTTGAAAGGTTTCAATCCCGAGTTAGCTCAACATACCATTGAATTGGATCCAAGTACTAAGACCATTAGGTAAAAACAAAGACCACTCAATCCACACATGGAGCCCCTCATGAAAAAGAATTGAATAAATTGATAGAATCAAGAATCATATTCCCTATCAAGCATTCTAGTTGGGTTGCCAACTTGGTTCCAGTCAGAAAGAAGAGTGGGGAAATCAGATTGTGTGTTGACTTCAGAGATTTGAATAGAGCATCTCTCAAGGATCATTATCCACTTCCTTCTATGGAGCAGATTTTACAAGTTGTTGCTGGCTCCGAGAGGTTTTCATTACTTGATGGCTATTTAGGGTATAATCAGATTATGGTGAAGGAAGAGGATCAGTTCAAGACAGCCTTTACAACCAAATGGGGAACTTATGCATACAGGAAAATGCCATTTGGGCTGTCCAACGCTGGAGCTACCTTCCAAAGAGCAATGGACATGGCGTTCAAAGGTTTGATTAACAACATAGTGCTGATATATCTTGATGATATCACTATTTTTTCAAAAAATACAGCAGACCACCTCTCTCATTTGAGACAAGTGTTCCAAAGGTGCAGAAGATTTGGAGTCTCCTTGAATCCTAAAAAATGTATTTTCTTAGCCCATGAAGGAAAGCTCCTTGGTCACATTGTCTCCAAAGAAGGATTAGAAATTGATCTAGAAAGAGTTGAAGCCATAAGAGCACTACCATTGCCAAGCCACAAGAAGGCCCTTCAAAGTTTCTTGGGGAGAATAAATTTTGTTTGGAGGTTTATCCCGAATTTTGCAACCCTAGTCAAGCCTATCACCAAGATGTTAAAGAAAAGCATGGCTTTCAAATGGGTATTAGAAGGCAAGGAGAGTTTTGAAGCAATAAAATAAGCCATCTCTCAAGCCCCAACTCTCATCAACCCAGATTTCTCCAAGGATTTCATCATTTATGCGTTTAGAGGTGATGATACTATTTCTGTAATTTTGGTACAGCAGAACAAGGACAATGATGAGCAGCCAATTGCTTTCTTCAGCCAAAGCCTGGAGGACTATGAGGTGAGATATTCTTTCATTGAGAAGCATGTTCTTGCAGTAATCAGAAGCTTGAAGAAGTTCAAGCATTTAGTCTCAAACAACAAGGTTCAATTGTTGGTTTCTCATGCGGGAGTTAAAGACTTCCTCCTCAATAAAGACTTGAATGAAAAGAGAGTAGGTTGGATTACTCGTGTCATGGAGTATGACATAGAGATCAAGGTCACCAAGTTGGTCAGAGGAAAAGGATTGTGTGAGCAGCTGATTTTGAGCAAACAAAAGGAAGCATGCAATGAGAAAGAGGTTGTTTTGGCATTGCAAGACAGCCATGAGCAAGGAAGCACTCAAGAGGAAAATAATGGTGTCCCCACTCCTTGCTGGACCCAAAGTATAATGCACTTCCTAAGCACAGCTTATGCCCTCCAAAGATGAACAAGACCCAAATAAGACACTTCAAATTGCAGGTTGTCCCATATGCTCTTGTTGATGGTGTTTTGTTCAAGAAAGATGTGAATGGAGTACTGCTGATATGCATTAGTACAAATCAGATTCATAGGGTGTTGGAAGAGTTCCATGGTGGACCAGCTGGTGGTCATTTTGCACCAAGAGTGACATCTCTAAAGATCATGAGGGCTGGCTATTATTGGCCCAATATTTTCAATGATTGTTATGCATGGATCAAGAGGTGCAAGAATTGTGCATTCTTCACATGTAAAGAGAGGCTAGCTTCCCTTCCATTGCATCCAATTTCAGTTGACCAGCCATTCATGCAATGGGGTTTAGACTTCATTAGAGTCATTAATCCCAATTCAAGCCAAGGGCACAAGTGGATTTTAACAGCCACAGATTACTTCACTAAGTGGACTGAAGCAGTAGCACTCAAGGAAGCAAATGAATCTAGCATCCTAGACTTCTATGAGGGAATAGCAACCAGATTTGGTGTACCTGCTACAATAATATCAGATAATGCATTGGCATTCATCGGGTCCAAGGTGACTGAATGGGCTGTCAAGAACAGGATCTACCTAAGTACTTCATCAAACTATTACCCCCAGGGTAATGGCCAGGCTGAATCTACAAACAAGAACTTGTTGAGGATCATTAAGAGGACTCTTGATGAAAATCAGAGGTCTTGGCATACTAAATTGAAATCAGCCTTGTGGGCTGATAGGATAACTCCTAAGAGATCTATAGGTAACTCTCCATTCAAGCTTGTTTATGGGAGAGAGGTAATTTTACCCATGTCACTTGAGTTGCCAACATTGGAACTCATGAAATAGTTGGAGTTGTTGGAGTTTGAACCCATAAAGTCAGATATGCATAATTTATGGAGCTCCAAGAAATCAAAAATCAGGCATCCCAAGCAATGGAGAAGGATCAGGCTTTGATAAAGAATACCTTTGATAGAAAGGCCAAGAATAGATCCTTCCAAGTTGGAGATCTTTTTTTACCATCATGGCCACTACAGGTGCTCTTCTATGTGTCATGTCCAATTTCCATAACTTACCCTTGCATATATCTACCTTCTAGTTTCCTTTGTCTCCTCAAACTCACGTGCCCAAGATGATATCTTTTCTTTCCAAACACTAGCTCCTTTAACCCTACTCTTCTCATTCCTTTTCCTTGCTCTCACACTTCTCACGAAGGAGCTCCACTTCTTCCTTAAATAAATTCCCATAGGTTTGATGGATTCTCTTCTACACTCACACTTTCACACTTCAATCTCTCTTCAATGCTCAAACACTCTTAACATGAAAGGTAAGAATAAAGTCTCTTGAACTCCTTTTATAGATTTTTCAAAATTTACTAGATTAATTTCTCCTTGCCTACCACCGTAGTCATCTTTAATTAAGATTTTTTCATTTTCCACACTTTTCATTGTTTTATGTCATGCTCGGATGTCGTAACCTTCTAGCACACCCACTACTTCCTAAGCCTCATACCTCCTTACGTGTGCCTCCCTATGCCAAAGTACATAATCCTCTGCACCATATACCAAGTAATTTACCATGTTTTTTCCTACCTCAAAGTTATACTATGCAATCCTTTTTTCATGTGTGGTCTTCATCTTGAGAAATTTCCTTAAGAGTACCTTCATCCTAAGCACCTATAGTATTTTTTTCTTCTATGAAAATACTTGAGAGAACACCTTCAAACGTGCCAACCTCGTATAAATCCCGATGAAAATAATTTTCTCTTTTGTGCACTTACACATGGTTCACCCCACACTAAAATTATGCACAGTCCTCTACGCATGAACTCAATAGATAGTAATCAGCTTCCTACACACAAGCACACTTATTATAACAAAATAAGGAAATGAAATAACCAAGCATAGAAACAACTAGAAAGAAACACATAAAAGGTAAATCTAATCTAAATGGCAACACTGTCTTATTATAAACACCAAGAAGATTTATTTATAGTAGGGATTCAGCTTAATCCCATTGAATTAACCAAGAAACATGGTGTCATCCAACACCTACAACTCGGCATGCACTGTTTCAAGTATATTTGTTACTACAAAAGGTTTCAAAAAATGCACTTTCAACTTTCATGGATGGCGCACAAACTTGAAGTCATAGAGAAGGACCATCTTTCCAACTTCAAATGTATTGTTCTTAATGTGCCTATCATGTCATGCCTTTTGTCTCACCTTCTCAGTCTTCTAGCTCCAACGCACAATGACACACCTCTCATCTAACTGCATTAGTTTTTCAATTATCTCTTCCACAACTTTTTCATCATCAAGTCCACCTACGCATAGAATACACAAGGATGGTAACATGAATTCAACTAGTAGTATTGCTTCTACACCAAACACCAACTAAAAGGGTGTGGCCTTGTTTAACCTTTTATAAGTGATCATTGTATGCCCAAATTACAACTGACACTTTATCATCCCAATATTTTCTTCCAACATCACATATTTTTGTCAAGGTCTATCCCAAAATCTTGTTGAAAGCTTCTACAGTGCCATTAGCTTGTGGGTGATAAGGAGTAGTTTTATGGTGTGCTACCATAAACTCTTCTAATAAAATTATGATAGTCTCATTCAATAAAATGAGTTCCTCTAATGGGAAGCCATACCTGCTAATAATTTTTCCCATGATAATCTTGTTGGTGTAGTTGCGGTATAGTACTTGGTAGGTGGTGCCTTTTTCAACCATATCAGATAGTCTATACAATTTATAATATAGTGTGCATCATTCTTATGCATGGGTGGCATAATACGACCAACAAATTCAATAACCCACTTTTTAAAAGGCTATACACTTGTTATGGGTTGCAATGGAATCTCATATCTATGTCCAGGATTCCTAAGGTGTTGACAATGATCACATGCTTTGATATATTCCTTTGTATCCTCGTACAACGTCTCCCACAAAATTCCATCCATAAGGATTTTGTGTGTAGTCGCGTCGCCTACATAGTGTCCACTTTTTATTTAGCCATGAGCCTCTTCCATAATGGTGTCATGTTTATGTTCTAGCACACAATAGTACAAACCCTCATCTCTACCCATTTTGTACAAGTCTCCTCCAATCAATTAATAAGGTGTCACGTGTATAGAAAGTATTTTTCTCTCCAATGTCTTCATTCCTTCAAGTGTCTGTCTAGTTAATGTAGGAGAATCAATGTAATTAGCTCAATTTTAGCTTGGTTAGTCTCTTAGGGGGTGTCTTAGGATTTTTGTTAGTTTTTTGGTCCATATGGACCCCTCTTGATGTAATGATAGCTAATTTGGGGTTTCCCTCCAAAATGAGTCATTTGAATATTCAAATAAGTGGTCATGTAATCTATCCTAGGTGTTAGACATATAGGTGTTAGTGTAAGCTTGAAATAAATGTAATTAAGGAGGTATTATTTATCACTCTCTTATCCCCCACTTTAACCATATGTAAACTCAAAGAGGTTTAGTTAGTCATGAATGGTTAAGAGAAACATAACTACCTCTAGAAATCATGAAAAGATTGTACATTCAAGGAAAGGGATTATAATAGAGTTTGTAGGAGTTGAAGAAGGTTTTTAGAGGGATAATACCTTTGTGACAGAGCCTTTAAGGCTCAGAGAAGCTTTGTAAAATTTCATGATTTCATCTAATGAAGGCTTCTTATATTAAAGGACTATGTATGACCGTGATATCACGATTCCTCAATTGATTGTTAAGGGATTGGGTGAATTAATTTTTGTATTGATGTAACAGGGCATTAATCTCATTGAATTTTTTTAGATGAATCTCCTATAGGGAACTAAGATAGTGTAGGTCTATGGAAAGAAGGATGAAGGCTGAGAAAAGGTGAAGAGATGCATGAGATAGCCTAAATTCAAAGAAAATATTGATCTGTGTTTGAAGGTAACTAAGTGTTGTGGTAATTTAATGTATAAGTGAGATTATAAGTGTGAATAAGAAATTCTTTTATAACTTGAAGAAAAAAGTTCAAGGTTAAAGATAAGAACTCGGAAAATAAGTTCAAGACTCTAAACTATGTGATAACTTTGTAATATGAGTTGCTAGTGATTGGAATGTGTACAGAGAATAAGTATGGACTTATTAAAGAATTATGTGGTGAGAGGAAAAATGTAAACAAGGTTTCCACAGGATTTTAAAGTATCAAGAAGAACCTTGGAGTCCATTAGAGGAAAATAAAACAAGAAAACCCCGATACATACTCATATAGCATGTTCTAAAGGTTTTAGTGAGGAGAATAAAATGTTTAAGCATGAATTAGGGTTGAATGTGTATGGTGAATGAATTATTTATGAATTTGGTACATTTTAGAGAATAGGAGATACTTGAAACATGGGATTGTGAGGTCTTTCCACCCAAAAAGTAGCGAACTCAGAGAAATGGGTGTGTATTTACAATTTTTAAGGGTTTTGGGAAGGAGAGTGGAATTCTATCAGTTTTGTTCATAGTTAATTAACACTCTAGCATGGAAGTTAATATTATTAGGGTTCAAATAGTGTGGCATGTAGTCTTACAAGTTTTTGAGGAAGGTATACCATAGTTTAAAACAAGAAGATACGGGTTGATCTGTGAGAGTATGCACAGAGTAAAGACTTGAAAAGGAAAATCCATCTTGTAAGTTAGTTTCACATCATTTTAATATTTCATTGAATCCTTATTATGGTGTATAAACTATCAAGAAAGTGATAATACACGAGATCGGTGGGATGTTTGAAGGAACTTGATAATAAAAATGGAATACAAGTTTAAACTAAGAGGAAGCAAACAGGATGTACACATAAATAGATTAGAAGATTGGGAACTATGTATTTGTGAGGTTAGTAAACAAGAAGGTAATCATTAGGAAATATGGAGTAATTAAGATCAATAGTAAAATATTTCTCCAAGTAAGGAAGGAGAATTCAGAGATACATATGCAAGAACTCGCTATACAAATGAGGGTTGCTACAGAGATAAAATAATTTACTTGCACATGTGGTATCCTTCTTAAATATTACTAGTAAGATATTCATGTTGAGCACGTCCATATAGTTCTCTAGTTAAAATTTGGTGATTATAAATTGAGTTTAGTAAAAGTTATTAGAGTTTAAAGCAAACCAGATTTTTAAGGAAGACTCGTTGAAACAGAGTGCTAGGGATTTTATTTTAAGAGGGAAAATCAACTTATTTTGACCTTAAATTTTCAACATATCATGCAAATACTATGTATAAATTATTATGAAATAAAATTAAATAAACAAGGGTCAAATTTTCAGATTTTTATGACAGTTTGGAAAGGATGATTAAACATAGTTTAAAGGCTAGAAAAGAGGTGAATTTTACAAATTAAGTATATGCAATATTTGGAGTTAAGAAATGAAACTTTAAGGGAAGGTCAATAACCTTATTATATTCCTAAAATTACTTATTTTTCATGGGAAGTCATTTTAGGAGGATTTGATCATGACAGAGTGCTTTAGGAAGACCTAATGGAGGGTTTGTAGACCAAATCACAAAAAGAGACCTACAAGAAATTGTATGAAGAGTTAAGAGCTGATATTTTAGGGGAATTTTTCATAGAAAAATGTGAAATAATGAACCTATTAAGACATCCTAGATAGCTGTGAAAGAGTGAATTCATGGTTAGAGCAAGAACTAGGTCTTAAGGGCATATGAGGTCAAAAACAATGATGAAAAATGGCTTTGTGAAATTGATTTTATGGTTTGAGCATGTGTAATTGGTGATTTTGAACATGTTAGAAGATATTTTAAGCCTTGGTAAATTATGCTATTACATTTTGGCATTTTGAGCAACTTTTAGCAAGTATGGGCTATTAGAGAAAAGTGAATGTTGAAGATGTTTTCATGACTTCTAAGCAAAAATTTTAGATGGATTAAGCATATATGCAGGGTTTCTTAATCATTTTGTATTAGATAGAGGAAAATAAATAATTTTGAACATTCTATTTGAAGGTAAAACTTGTTTTTTGTTAAGGAAAACATTGTAAATAGTTGTCTTGATGAATGTAGTTGAGTTTGTTGAATTGTTGAAACTGATGGTTGTCTTCTTGTGAGTTAGATATGTGAGAAATGACAGGTAGCTCCTTGAAAAGTGAAGAATGGTAGAGTGAAAATAAAAGATAGTGAAAAGTGAGAAAATTTAAAAGACTTGTAATGCCTCTGTCATGGTTGATATCCTTGATCACTTCTATAATTGAAGTTGCAAACGTTGATAGGTGATTCTTGTTTGAAGACAATGTACTCTTTTGAACTAAGTAATCATGTTTGTTGTAGATGATATGTTTATCTTCTAAAATTGGATACAATCATGCCATGAAAATTCTAAATTTATAATGAAGTATTTCATATACTCTTTATGCTGAATTTTTTAATGTATTCTGCATGTGGATGAAGGAAATAAATTCATCAAATTTTTCATTGCCTATTTTACAATATTGAACTTGTGCTTCAATCTATTTGATTTCAAAATGCATGAATAACCATACCTTGGATCAATTGCAGTGATCCAAGGCATGTCTTTAATTTTATGATGTTTTGATCATTTGATCAAGCCAATCATAATGTTTGATTTTTGAACTCAGGCTTACTTTGGGATCACAGGGGCATCTTGTAGCATCTTTAGTATGCACCCTTTTAAGTGATCTAATAACATCATTTGATACATCACAAAGCTAATGTACTTTGATTAGTTTATTGGGACATAATTAATCTAAGTTCCTTTGATTTTTTTAATCCTATCTTAAACCTAAGTTAAGGTGATTATATTTATGGTGATGATTAATTCTTAGAAGGGGTAATCTTAAGTAGTTGGCACTAATTTATCCTAAGCTAAATTGAATTACTCCTAAGGTCCTAAGCTTGGTTTATAAACTAATACTATAAAACCTAACCTAAGGGCATTGAACTAACCTAAGGGGAAATTAGGTTGGCTTGGATGGAAAGTTTTTGGATGGCAGTGACACCATTCCAAAGGAATTTTGAAGGTTTAAATGCTGATTTTAATATTATGTTGCTGCTAATTTTGGCCAAGGCATGAAGGTAGAGGAAAGTGTTGAGTTGTCAACTCTGCTAATTTTTTTTGAATGAAGTTTTTAATTGTTAGTTCTAACTAACAATGAGTTGGCATTGGTGGGAGTTTAGGGGGGACACTAGCAATCCTATTGGCATTAATTAGCTTCGACCTGAGTGAAAAACCTCTTGGGGAATATAAATAATGGGTTGGAGGAAAAAGGAATATTTTGGTTTTATAGTACATTTTAGATTTTTTGAGCTCTTTGCTCTGCATGTTGTATTTCCATTTTTTGAAATTTCAGTTCAATTTTGTTGCATGTTAAAATTTCCAATTGCATGTGGAAATAATGGTAAAAAATTGTTGTGGAAACTATAAGAAGAAAATGGGGAAGTTACAGAGGCTTTGTTTGGAATTTTTCGTTGAAATATTTGAGTGGAAGATTTTCTTGAAGGTTCAAGAAAATAAGAGAAGCTAGAGAGACTACCAAACATGATAGGCTCTATCTCTTTAAGATTTCTTGCTTTTATTTAAACGTTTTCATAAAAAGAACTCTTCTCTTTATGAAAACATCTCTAAGAATTTTTCTTGTGTGTTGTTTACTTCTTCTTGCTTCTGTGAAGTTTCTTATGGATATGGTTTCTTGTGGATATAAGTGATACAATGGTATGAGGTTGTTATTCATGATTATGGGTTTGTCTATTGTTGGAAAAATAGTTGTGTTTGCAATATATATATATCAAACTACGAATGATTGATAGGGAAGACTGTGTTATATTATCTCTGATAGATAAATCTCCTTATTTGTAATTTGTTGGCATGAAATGAATGCTCAGGGTTCTGGAGAAAGTTTTTTTAGGATTGTGGTAATGAACCAAGTTGTCATTAAAATGGGTATGGAAAAACATTATTTGGGTCAACTTTTTATAAAGCTTGTATGGGATTTCTGTATTGGTTTGATGGTCACTCATTTTGGCTTATATAGGTAACTAATCTTTTTTTTGTTTTTTTATGTAAGTCTAGTCTCGACCCATACTAGGTACTCTCGATGGAGGTATTTTGAGCATTGTAAGTGCATAATATGGAGGTGTCTGATGGATTTTTCTATCTCTATCATTTTAAGATATTTTTTTGTTTATTACCCTTCACGGTGGATCTGTTTTAGAAATATGGACTGGTAAATCTCTCTCTCTCTCTCTCTCTCTCTCTCTCTCTTGTTGTGTTTACTTTGCATGATTACACTTTTTGGTTGGCTTGAGTTTTGGAATCCTTTGAGTATTGGTCACTCCAGGTCATCGTATTATACTTCAAAATGGTTTTCTTTTGTTTCTTTTTAAACATTCTCTCGAAGAACTATTACTCTTGAAGCATCATGAGAGGGGATATCTTGGGTTAATATCTGCTCATGTTCAACCTTGAAGATTCTTGTGATCTGGGTCATCAGTGTTTATAAGAGACATTTTACGTGGTGATTGTTTCATGTTTTAATTGAATTTTTATCCTCATGAATGTCTCATTGAGACCAAGCTTGTATATCTTTGGTTGTTTGAAACATTTAAGTGGTAATTATTTCTCTTTGAGAATTTGTTTTAAGTGTGAATGGAACCTCATGAGTTACTTGTGATCATTGTTAAAGGAAAATTTTATTCTTTAAACTTGAATACTTGATCTTTTCAAGTAAATATTGTGCATTTTGATTTTGTTCCTTGGAACTGTTCAGTTTTCATTATCTTGAAGTTTTGGAAAGGGTTTCTTGTGTATTCAACTAGTAGCTTGATCATTTGAATTACATGTTTGTGTTTTGAAGCCCTTTTTCCCGTCTTGGTTCAGTTGATATGATTTGAACAAATGGGTTTTATAAACTATTTCATTTTGTTAATTCAAACCTTTTTAAATTATTATCTTGTGTTGATTCATTTTTTCATTAGCTAGAGTAACCTCATGTAGGAATGTATAGTGGGTACACTCGGTTCCTATTGAGTTATCTCTTTTTTGGCATCCTTTTATGGATGGTAAATGAGGATTTGGTTAGATGAACTGGTGGTAGTATCCTATTCATGTCATTAATTCATATTGTTCCTAAATATCGTTTAGATTGATTAATAAAGAACTGGATGTGATTTAGAAGAACTTTGGCTTTGGTGAATTAAATTTAAAAGAATGAGGACATATCATGAACTTTAATTTTATTCTCTTCTTATAGTTGGTTACTGTTTGAAATGTTATCATGTTGAAATGATTATCATTATTGTGACATAGATGGAATTAAATTTTGTGGATTATTTAACTTCTTTTATGGAAAATTGATTCTTAAATAGATTTAGTGACGTCTTTTCTATTTCTGACATAGTGGATTTTTGGGTGGTTTATTTTATTGATCTTATTTTGAGTACTTGGAACATTTTCTTAAATAATAAGGGTTCCTTTTTGAAACAGTTAGATAAAAGCATATTGTTTTAATGTTATAGTGCTTATCATGCTCAATTCTTGTGAACTAACTCATGCTAACAATTTTGTAGATGGACTTCGTGAAAAGTGAAAGGAGAAAGACTTATAAAAGTTGCATTTGTTTTATTAACGAAGTCATTTTCTTCATTTAGATGCTTTATGTATTGAAATTCTCTTGAAATGAACTTGTTGGAGAAACTATGAGGATGTATTAAATTAGTTTTGTAATGATGAAAAATTTTTTTTTATAAACTTATGGAATACTTATTAAGTTTGGAGTGAAGTGAACTCTCTTTTTGATAAATGAATTGTTGTGTAAAAGTTGTTGATTTCTTATTTATTCTAGGGTCATATATGACTTAGATTTGATTAATATTCTTAAATATTAACATGCATGATGAGATTTTATTAATATTATTAAATATTAACATGCATGTCTTAATAGGATTCTAAGGTATAGAATAATGCTTGGATAAGGAACAATATATATTTCCGACTCAATTCATTTTGGGGTAATGATATAACTATGATGATTATGATTTATTGACCCTTATTCGGAAAGGATAAAAGGATAGTTCTATATAGTTGAATGTGGCATTATTATTATGAATCTACTCTTTATGTTTTCATATTTCATGAATAGGACAATAGTCCTTAATTAGGAAGAAAAGGATACTTCTTTTTTATCATTAAATCTGAACTAAGTATGTTTTCCATAATTATGTGATTAAGTATAAGTATCATTGATGATTGGTTGTATGCTCTACTTTATGAAAATGATAAATGGAAATTGGAAAGCTTAAAAGAATTAGTAAGATGGATTTAAATATTATGATATCACTAAGTCTAATTAATAAGATTTCAATCAAGATTGTTTACATTGTTAAACAATAGTAAAGAAACTTAATGATCTTTCTTACTTGATATTGAAATAAGATTTATTGATAAAAGGAAATAATAGATTAAGATTAAAAATTTCATATGCTTGAACATATTTTATCTACATACCTTCAACTGGTGTAAAAGTACATTTCAAATCCTTTATTGGGATCAATCGTACTTAGTGGACCCTTAGGTGTGTTGTTTAACATTTAATTTAAAAAAGATAATAAATTGAAGGTTAATAATCTAATGTTTCTTAAGTATGTTAGTTTCATTGAAAGAACTTAGTAGGTTGTTGTAATATAGGGGTATGCAGAGAGTACCCTCATAATGACGGGAGTCATTACGAGGATATTATGATGCAACTAGTTATGCTTCAACACCCCACTTAGTTTGATTAACTCAATTGACATAAGTGGAATTTGGTTCATAGTTCTACTCTAAATAGAGATAGACACATGGACTAGTGTAGTGGTCAACTCATGTTGACTTTAGGTAACTAAACACACCCAATCAATGAGATTCGATTGAGTATGTCTACTTATCCTTAGTCATCACGAGTAGAATGCAACACTAGTGTATGTGAGCTGCCCCTATTTAGTGTGAAACTTTGACTCGGGTTTGGTTGATGAAATTCAAGGAAGACCAATCTAGATAATAGTTCGAGTGGGGTGAAAGACATATTCCTTTCAAAGAGTATGTCATCTTGGAATATAAACATGGTAAACATGTTTAAAACTTTGGCCAAAGTATCAAAATTATTGGTTATGTTGTCTTATGTCACCTAGTCTATGAATGTAGGATTTCAGATGAATATCAATAACATATATTCAAATAGGCTTCTTAGACAAAACACTTGAGTAACCCTTAATGGGTAAAAGAACCAAAGTATACATAGTATACACTCGAAAAAGTTAAACATGAGAGATCGGTTTAATTCCGAGTCATGAAATGAGATATCAATGTTTCACCAAGTCATTACAACTACATATGGTTTTCTATTATGAGATGGACTGGAATTGAAATGTGTGTTATGAATTGTATGAATTTAGAATAGAGAAAATTATGTAAAAAAATTCCCTTGTTTCTAAGTCATAAAAAGTGGATGTTACATTTTGGTATCAGAGTGAAGGTTGCATCTCTTGACCTATTGAGTCCATATCTATAAAAATTAATTTCTTGTTAATAGAAAATGGTTAGAACAAGGGGAGGTGCTGTAAATAATCCACCTCCAGGTGGAGAGGTAGCTACCACACAAAAACTTGATGAGATTCTTGTTGCCTTATTGGACATAAGAGATCGTCTTGTTGTACTTGAACAACAAGTAATGGGTAATGAAGAGGAGGAAGATGATGTTGATAATAACAATCAACCACCTCCAGAAACAACATTGATGCTGGAAATCTAGGCATTGGTAATGAGAATGCAACAAATAACAATGTTGTAAAATGCCCATAATAACACTACAAATGTGAATGCAAATGTACCTAATCATCTTGAAAATAAAAAGGCAAGATTAGCACAATTGAACTTACTAATGACATAAAAATGATAAGTCCACCAAAGTTTGATGGCACTACACTAGGGATGGGGCTGAGAATTGGCTCAACTGAAATGGAGAAGTACTTTGCAATAAGGAACTTCTCGGAAGAAACAAAAGCAGTATGGGGAGCTTACCATATTTTCCCATGAGGCATCCTCCTGGTGGGACAACCATAAGGATGAACTGAATATTGATGAAAAAAGAATTACATGGGATCAATTTAAGGGATACTTTAGGAAACATTGGCTGCCACATCTCTATTATGATCAAAAATGATAGAATTTCATAATTTAGTTCAAGGAAAGTTAACTATAATTGAGTACTAGGAGAGGTTTACCAAACTTCTTAAGTACGTTCCACAATATCAAACTGACAAAAAGTTCAGGATACACAAGTTTATTATGGGATTGAATCCTATCATAGGAGGAGAGGTAGATGTGCACAACCCAACCACCATGGAAGGGGTTGTAGAAAAATCCATAAGGAAAGAACAAAAATTGAAGGTAATTTTTGCACATAAAGAGGAGAATCGGAAGAAAATTTCCAGCTCTTCTTCATCACTTGCACCTAAGAAGGTGGCATGGAAAAATTTTGGAGTCAAAAACAAGTTTTAATTGATAACAATAAGAAAACAACAGAAAATAAACCTGTTGCATGAACATTAGAAACAATTTTGTGAAGAATAACAATAATGGGCAAAAATCTTATGGAGGTCAAAATAGTAATTTCAAGACTAGAAATAAGTTTGAACCAAAAAGAGGACCTGTAGGGGGCTGTTTTAATTGTGGTAAGGATCACTACACAAATCAATGCCCTCTAAAGAAAGATGACAACAACCAACAACATAAGATACATGTTGCAATAGTTGATAAACAAGATGAAAAGTAAAGTTACACCCATAGAAGTGCCAGTAAATTATTTGGTACACCTTGTTACTATAATTTTTGATACTATGCTACATAAATGTTTTATTTCTAGTAAATTAGCTACAAAATTAAAAAGAAAAGAAGGAATAATGGAGAAATATTGGACTATACATTATGGTAATAATGTTGTCCATACTGTTAGTAAATGTCTTTTTGGAGCATTTTTAGAGTTACCAAGTTTTCAACTGAAGTAGATCTTTATGTTGCTCCTTTGGGGTCATATGATGTCATAATTGGTGTTAACTAACTTTTTGATCATAAATCAAAAGTTGATTGTTTTGAAAAACACATTAGATGCCTTGATGATCTATAGAAAACAACAGACATTCAGGGGGTAAAATGAAAATTTAGTTAGGAAATTGTTAGCTATGCAGCTTAAGAAGGCCAAAAACAAAGGTTGCACATTATATGCAGTAAAAATATCTAAACAACAGAAGAAGGTAGTAATTTCTTGGAAAAGTATCCATTGTTAAGAGATTTCAGTGATGTGTTTCGGAAGAACTACTTGGTCTTCCACCTAAATGAGAATTTGAATTTTCAATAGAAATCAAACTTGGAATTGAACCTATTTCCAAGGCACCTTATCAGATGACTACAATTGAAATGGTAGAACTTAAGGCACATAGTTACAAGAATTTTTTTCTAAAGGCTTGATAAGACCAAGTGTCTCACCTTGGGAGAACATGTAATTTTTGTGAAAAATAAGGATGGAACACTTAGGATTTTATTGATTATAGAATGTTAAACAAAGAAACAATCAAAAATAGATATCCACTTCCTAGAATTGATGATCTATTTGATCATATGTGTGGTGCATCAATATATTCAAAGATAGATCTTCATTTTGGATATCATCAATTGAGAATTAAGGATGAATATATTCATAAAATAGCTTTTAGAACAAGGTATGGACATTATGAATTCATGGTTTTACCTTTTGGTTTGACAAATGCACCTACAAATTTTATGAATTTGATGAATAATATATTTCAAGAATACTTGGACAAGTTTGTACTTGTATTCTTAGATGATATTCTTATCTATTCTAAGAGCATTGATGAGCACCAAGAGCATTTGAAAATTGTACTTGAAATTTTGAGAAAGAGAAAATGTATGGTAAGTTGTCCAAATGTTCTTTTTATGAAACAAAAGTGCACTATTTAGGACATGTCATAAGAAAAGATGGAATAATAATTGATCCATCAAATATTTCTACCATAATTAATGGCCTGCACCTAAAAATGTACATGAAGTCAAAAGCTTTATGGGCTTGCTTGGTTATTATAGAAAAATTTGTTAAGGACTTTTCAAAAGTCATTGCCCGATTACTTTGTTACAAAGAAGGATAAAAATTTTGTGTGTGGAGTGATAAATGTGAATCAACATTTAAAACTCTAAAGGAACAACTAACTTGCACCTATTTTGACTATACCAGATCCAAATGGAAGCTTTACGGTAGTTACATATGCTTCGGAGAAGGACTAGGAGGTATATTGTTGCAAGATGATCATGTTATAGCTTATGAGAGAAGGAAACTCAAGTTACATGAGTTAAATTATGCTCCCCATGACCTAGAGCTTGCTTCCATAGTTCATGCACTTCAAGTATGGAGACATTATCTCTTAGGAAGACCCTTTGAGTTAAAAACAACCACCTTGGGTTGAAGTATATTTTCACTCAACCAAATATGAATGCAAGACAACGAAGATGGTTAGATTTTTGTCACAATATGATTTTGACATAAGTTACATTAAAGGTAAATAAAATAGAGTGGCAGATGCACTAAGTCATAGGAAACATATTTATGCACTTGTAACTTTGAGAACTCAGTTTAAGGATGAAGTAAAGAGTATCATGGATTCTGATTCATATTTTTAGCAAGTAAAAACAACACTTGCTGCAGATCCTAATGATGCAAGATACAAAGGTTTTTACTTTGATAATGAAGGAATTTTAAGATATGAGAAGCGAGTGTATGTACCTTCGGAAAAATGAGTTAAGAAAAAATTAATGATGGAATTTCATAATTCACCTTACTCAGGACATCCCGGTGTTACAAAAATGCTTGCTTGATGTAAAACAACAATATTTTTGGAAAGGGATGAAGAAAGACATAACTGATTTTTTTCACATTGCCTAGAATGTCAGTGAGTTAAGGTTGAGCATATGCACCCAGCTAGTTTATTATATCCACATAACATACCACAATATAAGTGGAAAGTAATAAGTATGGATTTTGTTTAGGGGCTTCCTATGTCTAAAAATAAACATGATGTTATTTTAGTTGTGGTTGAAAAATTAACAAAGGTAGCACATTTTATTGTTGGTAATCTTAAAGATGATTCACCTATTTTAGCAAAAATATTTGTGCATGAAATTTTCAAATTACATGGAGTACTTGAATTGATTATATTTGATAGAGACCCTAGAATGACATCATTTCTAGAAAACACTAAATGCAACCTTAGGAACAAAACTAAATTTTAGTTCCACATACCATCCGAAATAGATGGTCAAATTGAGAGAGTAAATCAGGTTTTGGAAGATATGTTACGAATGTACTATATGGATCAGCAGTACAAATGGGAAGAATACCTTCCTTTAGTTGAATTTTCTTACAATAATACTTATCATTCCTCTTTAAAATGACACTTTCAAAAGCATTATATGGAAGGAAATGCATAACTCTAGTTAGTTGGGATAACATTGAAGATAGAGAGGTAATTGGACCTAAAATGCTTACTGAAATGGAACAAAAGTGAAAATAATTCATGAATGATTAAGAGAAGCTATTGATAGGTAGAAAATTTATGCAGATCTGAAAAGAGTTGATAAAAAATTGAACTTGGTGAAAAGGTATTTTTACGTGTTAAGCCTAAAAGAGCTCTATTACCTTTGGCAAGGCAACCAAATTATCACCTCATTTTGTGGGACCTTTTGAGATTGTTGAAGTGATTAGCCATGTAGCTTATCACTTAGCATTACCTCCCACCTTGTCATGAATGCATGATGTTTTCCATATTTCTTTGCTTAAGAAATACATTTCAGATTTATCACATGTATTAAATTGGGATTCCTTGTAGGTCCAAGACCTAGGAATAATCATGGTTGAACCCATAAGAGTGTTGAAACTCACCAATTGCACTTGTGAAATCGTGAAATCAGTCAATGCAAGGTCCAGTGGGACTAGTTTAATGAAGAAAGTGCAACATGGGAAAACCTTGAGGATATGAAAACTATTTTCCTCATCTATTTGAACATAATTAATTCTGATTTTTGAGATAATTAAAGACTTTTTTGAAAGCTATCTTTAATTTCTGCCAGTTTTGGGTAGGTACTATATTTTGTTAGTACAGGGATAACTATTTGATGTTGTAATAAGTTATGAAAAACTTGAATTTTGCAAATCTGGTTTCTGTTTGAAAAATTTGTGGATAGAAGAACTATAATTATGATTATTTTTCTTGTTTAAAGAATGTGGATTAAGTTAATCATCAAGGGATGACGATGATGATTTTAGAGGAGGTATGTAATGCCTCTATCATGGTTGATATCCTTGATCACTTTTGTAATTGAAGTTGCAAATGTTGATAGGTGATTCTTGTTTGAAGATGGTGTACTCTTTTGAACTAAGTAATCATGTTTTTTGTAGATGATATGTTTATCTTCTAAAATTGGATACAATCATGCCATGACAATTTATGAATTTATAATGAAGTATTTCATATACTCTTTATGCTGAATTTTTAATGTATTCTGCATGTGGATGAAGGAAATAAATTCAGTCTAATTCATTCATTTCCTATTTTGTAATATTGAACTTGTGCTTCAGTCTATTTGATTTCAAAATGCATGAATAGCCATACCTTGGATCAATTGTAGTGATCCAAGGCATGTCTTTAATTTTACGATGTTTTGATCATTTGATCAAGCTGATCAGAATGTTTTTTTTGAACTCAGGCTTGCTTTGGGATCACAGGGCATCCGATAACATCTTTAGTATGCACCCTTTTAAGTGATCTAATAACATCATTTTGATACATCGCAAAAGGTAATGTACTTTGATTAGTTTATTGGGACCTAATTAATCTAAGTTCCTTTGATTTTTTAATCCTATCTTAAACCTAAGTTAAGGTGATTATATTTATGGTGATGATTAATTCTTAGAAGGGGTAATCCTAAGTCATTGACACTAATTTATCCTAAGCTAAATTGAATTACTCCTAAGGTCCTAAGCTTGGTTTATAAACTAATACTATGGAAACCTAACCTAAGGGCATCAAACTAACCTAAGGGGAAATTAGGTTGGCTTGGATGGAAAGTTGTTGGATGGTGGTGACACCATTCCAAAGGAATTTTTAAGGTTTAAATGTTGCATTTAATATTTTTTTTCCAATTTTTGCCAAGGCATGAAGGTAGTGGAAAGTGTTGAGTTGTCAACTTTGCTAATTTTGTTTGAATGAAGTTTTTAATTGTTAGTTCTAACTAATAGTGAGTTGGCATTGGTGGGAGTTTCGGGGGACACTGGTAGTCTTGTTGGCATTAATGAGCCTCGACCTAAGTGAAAAACCATCTAGAGGAATAGAAGAATGGGTTGGAGGAAAAAGGAATGGTTTGGTTTTATAGTACATTCAGATTTTTTGAGCTCTTTGGCTCTACATGTAGTATTTCCATTTTTCAAAATTTCATTTGATTACTGTTTACATGTTAAAATTTTCCATTGCATGGTGGAAATAATGGCAAAAATTTTTTGTGGAAACTATAAGAAGAAAATGGGGAAGTTGTAGAAGGCTTTGGTTTGGCATTTTCATTGGAAATATTTTAGTGGAATATTTTCTTGAAGGTTTGAAGCAAAGAAGAGAAGCCAAGAGCACTACCAGGCATGATAGGCTCTATCTCTTTAAGATCTCTTGCTTTTATTTAAATGTTTTCATAAAAAGAACTCTACTCTTTATGAAAACGTCTCTGAGAATAGTTTCTTGTGTGTTGTTTACTTCTTCTTGCTTCTGTGAAGTTTCTTATGGATATGGTTTCTTGTGGATATATGAGGTTATTATTCATGATTATATTGTTGGAAAAATGGTATGAGGTTGTTATTCATGATTGATTTTTTATTTGTCTTATATTTTGAAAATATATTGTGTTTATAATATATATATAAAACAAAATACAATGATTGATAGGGGAATATATCAAACTACAAATGATTGATTTATATTATCTCTAGATAAATCTCCTTGTATTTGTAATTTTTGGGGTGAAATGAAATTCTCAGGGTTATGGAGAAAATTTTTTTAGGATTGTGGTAATGACCCAGGTTGTCGTTAAAATGGGTATGGAAAAACATTATTTGGGTAATTTTTATAAATCGTATGGGATTTTTGTATTGGTGTGATGGTCACTCGTTTTGGCTTATATAGGTAACTGAATCTTTTGATCTTTTTTTTGTTTTTATGTAAGTCTAGTCTTGACCATACTTGGGTACTCTCGATGGAGGTATTTTGAGCACTATAAGTGCATAATATGAAGGTGTCTGATGGAGTTTTTATCTCTATAATTTTAAGTTACATTTTTTGTTTATTACCCTTCACGGGTGGATTTGTTTTGGAAATATGGACTGGAAATCTCTCTCTCTCTCTCTCTCTCTCTCTCTCTCTCTCTCTCTCTCTCTCTTGGTGGTTTTTTACTTTGCATGATTACCCTTTTTGGGTCAACTTGAGTTTTGGACTCCGTTGAGTATTGGTCAATCTCCAGTCATCATATTATACTTTGAAATGGTTTTCTTTCATTTATTTTGTTAAACATTCTCTCAAAGAATTGTTACTCTTTGAAGCATCGTGAGTGGGATATCTTGGGTTTATATCTGCTCATGTTCAACCTTGAAGATTCTTGTGATTTGGGTCATCAGTGTTTATAAGAGACATTTTACGTGGTGATTGTTTCATGTTTTAATTGAATGTTTATCCTACGAACATCTCATTGAGACTGAGCTTGTATCTTTGGTTGGTTTGAAATGTTTATGTGGTAACTATTTCTCTTATTGAGAATTTTTTTGAGTGTGAATGGAACCTGTGAGTTACTATGATCATTGTTAAAGGAAATTTTTATTCTTTAAACTTGAATACTGATCTTTTCAAGTAAAGACCATGCACTGTGATTTTGTTCCTTGGAAATGCTATTCGGTTTTCATTATCCTGAAGTTTTGGAAAGGGTTGTTTGTGCATTCGAATGTAGCTTGATCATTTGAATTACATGTTTGTGTTTCAATCCCTTTTTCCCATCTTGGTTCAATTGATATGATTCAAACAAATGGGTTTTGGGAAACCAGTTTTTTGTTAAGTCAAACCTTTATGAATTCTTATCTTGTGTTGATTCATTTTTTCATTGGCTAGAGTAACCTCTTGTAGGAATGTACAGTGAGTACACCCAGTTCTTATTGAGTTATCTCTATTTTGTAGGCATCCTTTTATGGATGGTAATAGGGATTTGGTTAGATGAACTATGGTGGTAGCATCCTGTTCATGTCAATTAATTTATATTGTTCCTAAATACCTTTTAGATTGATTGATAAAGAACTGGCTGTGATTTAGTAGAACTTTGGCTTGGTGAATTAAATTGAAAAGAATGAGGACATATCATGAACTTTAATTAATTCTCTTCTTATAGTTGGTTACAGTTTGAAATGTTATCATGTTGAAATGATTATCATTATTGTGACATAGATGGAATTAAATTTTGTTGGATTATTTAACTTCTTTTATGGACAATTGATTCTTAAATAGATTTAGTGACGTCTTCTCTATTTCTGACATAGTGGCTTTTTGGGTGGTTTATTTTATTGTCTTATTTTGAGTACTTGGAACATTTTCATAAATAGCAGGGTTCCTTTTATAAAACAATTAGATAAAATCATATTGTTTTAATGTTATAGTGTTTATCATGCTCAATTCTTGTGAACTGACTCATGCTAACAATTTTGTAGATGGACTTCGTGAAAAGTGAAAGGAGAAAGACTTATAAAATTTGCATTTGTTTTATTAACAAAGTCATTTTCTCATTCAGATGCTTTATGTATTGAAATTATCTTGAAATGAACTTGTTGGAGAAACTATGAGGATGTATTAAATTGGTTTTGTAATGATGAAAGAAGTTTTCTTATAAACTTATGGAATACTTATTAAGTTTGGAGTGTAGTGAACTCTCTTTTTGATAAATGAATTGTTGTGTGAAAGTTGTTGATTTCTGATTTATTCTAGGGTCATATATGACTTAGATTTGATTAATATTCTTAAATATTAACATGCATGATGAGATTTTATTAATATTCTTAAATATTAACATGCATGGCTTAATAGGATTCTAAGGTATAGAATAATGCTTGGATAAGGAAAATATATATTTTTGACTCAATTCATTTTGGGGTAATGATATAACTATGATGATTATGATTTATTGACCCTTATTCGGAAAGGATAATAAGGATAGTTCTATATAGTTGAATGTGGCATTCTTATTATGAATCTACTCTTTATGTTTTCAGATTTCATGAATAGGACAATAGTCCTTAATTAGGAAGAAAATGATACTTCCTTTTATCATTAAATCTAACTAAGTATGTTTTCCATAATTATGTGATAAAGTATAATCATCATTGATGATTGGTTGTATGCTCTACTTTATGAAAATGATAAATGGAAATTGGAAAACTTAAAAGAATTAGTAAGATGGATTTAAATATTATGATATCACTAAGTCTAATTAATAAGCTTTCAATCAAGATTGTTTACATTGTTAAACAATAGTAAAGAAACTTAATGATCTTTCTTACTTGATATTGAAATAAGATTTATTGATAAAAGGAAATAATAGATTAAGATTAAAAATTTCATATGCATGAATGCATATTTTATCTACATACCTTCAATTGGTGTAAAAGTACATTTTGAATCCTTTATTGGGATCAATCATACTTAGTGGACCCTTAGGTGATGTTTAATTTAATTTAAACAAGATAATAAATTAAAGGTTAATAATCTAATGTTTCTTAAGTATGTTAGTTTTGTTGAAAGAACTTAGTAGGTTGTTGTAATATAGGGGGCTACATCATAGTACCTCATAATGACGAGAGTCATTATGAGGATACTATGATGTAGATAGTATGCTTCAACACCCCACTTAGTTCAATTAACTCAATTGACATAAGTGGAATTAGGTTCATAGTTCTACTCTAAACAAAGATAGACACATGGACTAGTGTATTGGTCAACTCATGTTGACTTTGGTAACTAAACACACCCAATCGATGAGAGTTGATTGGGTATGTCTACTTATCCTTAGTCATCATGAGTATAATGCAACACTAGTGTATGTGAGCTGCCCCTATTTAGTGTGAAACTTTGACTTGGGTTTGGTTGACAAAAGTCAAGGAAGACCAATCTAGATAACATTTGAGTGGGGTGAAATACATATTCCTTTCGACAAGTATGTCGTCTTGGAATATAAACATGGTAAACATGTTTAAAACTTTGGCCAAAGTATCACAAACTACTAGTTGTGTTTTCTTATGTCACCTAGTCTGAATGTGATATTTCAGATGAATATTAGTAACAGATATTTAGATAGGCTTCTTAGACATAACACTTGAGTAACCCTTAAGGGGTAAAATAACCAAAGTATACATATTATACACTCGAATAAGTTAAACATGAGAGATTTGCTAGAGGTAAGATGGAGACTTAGTGATAGAGTTATTTCAGGTGATGAATAGTAGTAAGAGAAATAAAGAAGAGAATAAGAGAGAAGAAGAGAGAGATAAAGTTGTGGGAAGAAAAATAGATTAGAGAGATAAGGAGAAGTTTGGGGCAGCTTGAGGAGTTAGAAAGAAAAATGAGATAAATGAAAATTAATGTCATGAATGAAATAGTGAATAGAGTGAAGAAGATAGTGTTAAAAAGGACAGTTAAGTGGCCATTGAGGTCACTCATGAATAATAAAAAATAAGATAGTAGAAGAAGACAAGAAGAAAATGATGATGGTGAAGGAAAAATAGCAAAAAGAAAAGGAAATCAAAGATAAGGTAAAGGATGAATTCATTTTTGAAGAAGAAGCAAAAACAAATTTTTAGTTTGTATATATCAATCAAAAACAGTTTAGAGGATGAATTTTGGCACTTGAATGTGATTTAAAGGATGAAGAAGTGAAATTTGATGAATAAAAAGTTGACGAAATAAAAGAGAAGATTGAAAAAGATGAAGAAAGAGAATAAAAATCAAATGAAGAGACTCAAAAGTCTCTTATTTTTAAATCTAAGGTTTTGTTTATTTGTGAATGTGTAGGTACAATAGAAAAATAGATCAAAAGTATTGAAAAAGAAGCTCATTTAAGAGCTCAAATGAAGAAAAGAGAACATGAAGACCTCATTTTTGAGGATAAAGAGAAGATGAAGAGAATGAAGAAAAAGAAAGAAGATTCAAGGAAGAATGAAGCTGAAAAGAATGAATATGAAGCAATAAAGAGAAGAATATTACAAGTTGAAGCTAATTGGAAGAAAAGAAAGAAAGACCTTTTTATATAGTATGTTTCTCTCCACATGGGGAGTATGATGCAGGAGCATCAATGTAATTAGCTCAATTTTGTCTTGGTTAGTCTCTTAGGGGTGTCTTAGGATTTTTGTTAGTGTTTTGGTCCATATGGACCCCTCTTAATGTAATAAGAGCTCATTTGGGTTTTCCTCCAAAATGAGTCATTTGAATATTCAAATAAGTGGTCATGTAATCTATCCTAGGTGTTAGACTTCTAGCTATTAGTGTAAGCTTGAAATAAATGTAATTAAGTAGGTCTTATTTATCATTCTCTTATTCCCCACTTTAACCATATGTAAACTCAAATAGGGTTAGTTAGTCATGAATGGTTAAGATAAATCTAACTACCTCTAGAAATCATGACAAATATTTTACATTAGAGGAGAGGGATTATGAGAGAGGTTGTTAAAGTTGGATAAGGTTTTTAGAGGGATAATACCTCCGTGTGATGCGGATCCTCTAAGACTCGTAGAATATTTGTAAAATTTCATTATTTCATCTAATGAAGGCTTCTTATATTAAAGCATTGTGTATGACTTTGATATCATGATTCATGAATTGATCGTTAAAGGATTTGGTGAATAAATTTTATGTATTTATGTAACAGGGTGTTAATATCATTGAAATTTCTATGGATGAATGTCCTACTGGTAACTAAGATGGTGTAAGTCTATGGAAAGAAGGATGAATACTAAGAAAGATGAAGAGATGCATGAGAAAGCCTAAGTTCAAAGAAAACAATGTTCTATGTTGGAAGGTAACTGAGTGTGGTAAGTTAATGTGTAAGTGAGATTCGAGTGTGACTAAGAAATTCTTTTATAACTGAAGAAAAAAAATTCAGGGTTAAAGATAAAAACTCGACAAATAAGTTCAAGAATCTAACCTATTTGATAACTGTGTAATCTGATTTGCTAGTGATTGAAATGTGTGTACAGAATAAGTATGGAATTAGTAAAGAATTATTTGGTGAGAGGAAAAATTTAAACAAGGTGTCCACAGGTTTTGAAGGTATCAAAAATATCTTTATAGTCTATTAGAGGAAAAGAAAACAATAAAACCCGTATACATATTTGTATAGCCTATTTTAAAGGTTTTAGTGTGGAGAATAAGGTGTTTAAGCATGACTTGGGGTTGAATGTGTATGGTGAATGAATCATTGATGAATTTTGGACATTTTAGAAAATATAATATACTTGAAACATGGGATTGTGAGGTTTTTCCACCCAAAAAAATTAGTAAACTCAAAGAAATGGCTATGCATTTACAGGTTTTGAAAGGGTTTTGGAAGGAGAATGGAATTTTATCAACATTGTTCATAGTTAATTAACAATATAGACTGGAATTTAAGATTCTTATGGTTTTAAATAGCATGGAATGTGGCCTTACAATTTTGTGAGGAAGGTATACCATAGTTTACAACAAGAAGATGTCATTGATCTGTGAGTATGCACGAGTAAAGACTTGAAAAGGAAAATCCATCTTGTAAGGTAGTTTCACATCATTCTAATAGTTATTGGAATCCTTATTAGGATGGATAAAATTCCAATAAATAGATAATACTCGAGATCATGTGGGATGTTTGAAGGAATTTTATAATAGAAAAGGGAATACAAGTTTAAACTCGAGAGGAAGGAAATTTGTGAAAAAGAAAAAGTAACAATGTGATGAAAATAGATATAGAATATTGGGAACTATGTATTTGTGAGGTTGGTAAAAATAAGGTAATCATTGTGAAATATGGAGTAATTAAGATCAATAATCAAATATTTCTCAGCCAAGTAAGGAAGGAGAATCCAAAGATGCATATGCAAGAACTTAGTCTTAGTTATACAAATGAGGGTTGCTACAAAGGTAAAAGACTTTGTTGGAAAATTTCAGATCCTTATTTAATATTGTTGGTAATATATTCATGTTTTTCATGTTCATATAGTCCTGTGCTTAAAATTTTGTTATTAGAAAGTGATTTTAGTAAAATTTATAAGAGTTTCAAGCAAACCGGGTTTTTAAGGAAGACTCACTTTGAAACAGTGTTAGAGCTTTTCTTTTTAGAGGGGAAATCAACTTATTTTGACTTGAAATTTTCAAAATATCATGAAAATAATATGCATAAAATTATTGTGAAATAAATTTAAATAAACAAGGGTCAAATTTTTAGACTTTTATGACAGTTTAGAAGGGATGATTAAACACAGTTTAAAGTTTAGAAAAGAGGTGAATTTTACAAAGGAAGTCTATGCAATCTTTGGAGTTAAGAAATGAAACTTTAAGGGAAGGTAAAAATATTATTATATGACTAAAAATTAATTCTTATGCTTGAGAAGTCATTTTAGGAGGATTTTATCATGACATAGTGCTTTAGGAAGACTGTTGGAGGGTTTGTAGACCAAATCACAAAAAGAGACATACAAGAAATTGTATGAAGAGTTAAGAGCTGAGATTTTAGGGGAAACTTTGCATAGAAATATGAACTAATTAACCTACTAATACCTCATAAATATCTATGAAATATTGAATGCATGGTTAGAGAAAGAACTAGGTCTTAAGGGCATATGAGGTCAAAAAAATAAAATGATGAAAAATGGCTTTGTGAAATTGATTTTATCGTTTGAGCATGTGTAATCGGTGATGTTGAGCATGTTAGAAGATATTTTAAGACTTGGTAAACTATACTATTACATTTTGGAATTTTGAGAAACTTTTAGCAAGTGTGGGCTATTAGAGAAAAGTGAATGATGAATATTTTTCATGACTTCTAAGCAAAAAGTTTGGATGGATTAAGCATATATGTAGGGTGTCTACATCACCAAAGTGTGAAAAATAACTATAATATCCTCTAAATCTATTGGAGCATGGTTCAACCTGAATAACTATGCATCTGACATAGTATCTTCAATGCTCTATGCATCCTCACCATAATTGATCGGTGATAGATAGTCGGACCTTGAATTGCTCTTACCTAGTTTCACAAAAAATATGAAGTCAAAATCTTGAAATATAAGTATCCATCTACATATGCGCCCTTACAAAATAGGCTTGTTGACTAAGTACTTGAGCACCATATTATATGTATAGAAAATAAATTGAGTAGCCAACAATTACTATCTAAATTTATGTAGCACGTAAATCATAGAGCAAATGGATGATCTACAAATAGGATGATCTACAATTCCTTCTCCTGGTTTTTCCAACACTACACCAATTTCCATGCATGAGGCATCAATGTGTACATGAAAAAAATTTCCCATGAAGGAAAATGCGAATATGTGTGGTAGTAATCCTCTCCTTTAAGGTTTCAACATCTTGTTGTTGTGCGTCACCCCAATAAAATTTTCCTTTAGCTTTCAATAGTTCTTCCAAGGGCACGAAATATTTGCATAGCCTTTTATATATTTCTTTTAATAGCATGTATGTCATATAAATCCATGCACTTCACTCTGATTGGTAGGATATTCTAAATCAAGATTCGAGCTATCTTAGATGGATTTAGTAACAATATTTTCTTACAAATGATGTTTCAAAGCAAGGTGCCAAAAGGTGTAGCAAATATGCACCTTTTAATGTTGAGAGATATGTTTAACTTCCTACACCTTTCAAATATAATCCTCATATTATCAAAATGATCCTTAACTAACCCATAAATAGTCCAGTCATCTAGATATACTTGTAAGAACTTGTGAATAAAATTTTGAAATGCTTGTACTGATGATGCACGAGAATACGATCGGCGCATTCTTCAATCCAAAGGCATAACTCGTATAGGTAAAATTTTCCCACTCAATAGAGAAAATGCTCTTCTCTTGATCTTATTTTGTGATGCCCACCTATTGATGGCACAAAAAATATTCTTCCTTCACGCTATCTCCCAAAGTTATGTGCTTCATTATCTGCGAATGCTTCATGGAATGGAGTTTCGGTGAGAAAAGTAATCAAAATTTTGAATCATATCTACAAAATCATCTCTTTCCAACTCACGCTTTCCCTTTTAGCTCGGCATGGACACATCGGGCATGTGTGCATCCACACAATGTGGAGTAAAAATTATGTACCCAAAGAAATGGTGGTAAATCCTCCCGACCTTACACCCATAGTCCGGCACAATTATGGACATGATGTGAAGCTAGATTCTTACCATGAAATTCACATATGTGCATAGGTGCATTACTCGAGTATACCTATTGGAAAAGGCAATTCCCACTTCTCGTCATTCTAAGAGGTTATCTCTATGTTTTCCCACCAGCGTGTTGTTGTCCCACGTAAGGTATAGACCAACATGTTTTGGATATCTCCTTCATTCTTACACTAAGCCTATATAGCACACAAGAATGTTTCAAGCTTCCCTTCACTAGTATACCTTGGTACCTAATCCAAACCTAAAAACCTCGCTATGTGCATCTTGGTCATCCTTGTAACTCACCCCTTCACTTCACGCCTGACCATCTCATGTGTTCCACGAGCCCAATTATCATAAGCAACACTAGTAGTGTCACTTACTGATTACGCATCTTCCAAGTGATTAAGACATTCTTTTGAATGGTTCTAGATTCTCTAGATTGTGCACGGTCTATGTATAAACTCGATTAAGCTCTTCCTCACTCAAGGGTTCAACATAAGGCTCCATCGTATTTTCAAATAGAGGTATAATCATGTGCTCATCCTTATTTTCAAAACTAATGTATCTCTTGTTAAAGAGCGGATCAGCATTGTTTGCATGCATAGTACTAGGGTCGTCTAAGTAATACTATAAATTTATCTACTTTAGCAAGCTCAAACACCTCATAGTCTCTAGTAAACATGGCTCCCTAAATGATAATAGATGCATCCTTCATTATCCCAATAGGCATAGCCTAATTAATGAAATATATAATTTAAGAGTTGATCCATATAGTATAACAATGAAATAAATACTTGTAAATTGAAATGTAGATGTTAACTCATTTTATTTGATATTTAAATTAAATGAAATAATTGAAATAGGAGGGATAAGGTACTAACTCGAAAAATAACTTACCTTGATGTGATTTTGAATCGAACATGATGATGTGCGTACGAAGAAGAGTATGATAGTGCAACCAAGGAAATTTCATCGAGATGAAGATTTTATCATACTAGGGCACTTGGAAGAGGATCAAGGCACCTATGGGAGCCCCTAGTCTATAGTATGAGTACTGCTGGTCTCTGAGCGAGATCAGGGACCTGAATTTGGAAGTGTTCTTTGGATCTTTGTAGTGTCTCTATCTTTGTTGTGTGGTTTTTGTAGTAACTTTTCTTATGTCACCGTAAACTTGTAATGAATATCTACCTGCAAAACCCCATACAAAGCATCAAATCCCTAAAAATAAAGATGTATATGAAGGGGTCGGACTAACCTTAGCTGCCACAATGGTGGACTTACAACTAAGTGTTACACTACATTCCAGACCCAATGTAGTTATGTGTGCTTGTGTGTGTAATTATGTGCCTAGGGTTCCCTAGCGCTAATGACATAGAGATAGGGGGCAATAGCTAGATGTAAAATGTAAATGGTGGATGGAATAGAATGAATACAACCCTTCCTATGTAGTGTGTGTGATGTAATGATTCCAAAATGCAATCCCTTACCTTAGTAGATAGCTATCCCTTGGTGGTAGATATTCCACCCATAAGATAGTAGGTATGTTATGTTTATATAGGGATCTCTTACTCAAATTTTGACACTAATGACCTGACATGCCAACTAGTACCTAGGGAATGAGAGGGAAAATGACAAAGACTAAAATTGAATAAATAAATTAGATCTAAGTTTTTTTCAGACAGAGCACCTAAAATAAGGACCATGGTACCCATGGGCACCTAATCGTGCCCTAGGCACCCTATTTAAAGACTAGAGACAACAATCAAGCAAATAACAACACCTAAAACTCCTTGACAAACAAACGAGAACTATACAAATAACTCGACAACCGTGGTGATGTAGGGATGTCTAGAAAGTTGTTGGAGGCAACACAAGCTCTCCTGAAAAGAAAATTCTTCTCCAAGACACTTCTCTTCCTCTATAACCTTCTCCTTCAACCCTTTGTTGCTTCACAAGCGATTCTTGCTCTAGTACCAAATGTAAATAGGGACAGAAGCCTAAAAATTATATTAATCAGAATCAACCAATTTACAATAGCAGGACTACAATACTTATAGGTATTGTACAGTCATATGTAAAAAAAAAAATATGTTGCACATGTAAAACAATACTCACAACTGCTTCCAATATTACATCAGAAGTATAAAAATAAAACTAAACAACTCTTATATTGTTCAAATACAAACAAATAGATGGTTATAATTAAATATAACCATACAATTAATAATTAATAAATTTATTAATATGCAATGCATAATTAATTAGGATAATAATAATATTTTATCCTAACATTCCCCCCCTTAATTGTGCATTGTCTCAAGGGATGAGGAGAGGAACTCTCTGAACAACTCGAACTTGTCACGTGCAAGTGACTTCATGAAAATATCTACCGTTGTTGTTCAAAGAAGTAGAAAAAATTGAAGCTAGATGTTGTGCTTCAACACATGTTCACATATGAAATGAACATGTACCTCAATGTGCTTTGTTCTCTCATGAAAAACTGGATTGCGAACAAGTTTGAGAACACCTTCATTGTCAACATACATGGTGGTTGGTTTTTCCTGTGGTATTCCAAGTCCTTCCAATATGCGACATAGCCAAATCACTTCACAAACAACTTCTCCTGTAGAATGATACTCGGCTTCTGTGGAAGAGTGAGAAACAAAGTGTTGTTTCTTACTTCCCCATGATATTGGTCCATATCCCATAAAGAATACAAATCCAGAAGTGGATTTTCTATCATCAATTTTACCTGCATGATCTAAATCCGAATATCCAGTCAAGAAGTAGTTGTCATTCTTCTTGTATTCTAAACCAAGATCCACTGATCCTTTGAGAAATCTCAAAATGCACCTTGCTGCTTTCTAATGACAAACTTTGGGTTATTGCATGAATCTGGATAGATAGCTTACTACAAAGTTGATATTTGGTCTAGTGTAGGTTAGGTAAATGAGACTCCCAATAAACTACCGATAGAGAGTGACACTTACCTTAGGGGATGGATTTGAATGAGATAGCTATAATCTATTCTCCATGGGTATAGCAATTTTTGTGCAATCCATCATCCTGAATTTCTCAAGTGTAGTCTTGGTATATTTCATCTGAGAAACAAAAATATGATTCTCTTTCTGCCACACTTCCAATCCAAGACAATAGTGCATCAACTCGAGATCGGTCATGTCAAACAATCGATTAAGATCTTTCTTTATTACATCAATCATTCTCACTGAACTTCTAGTGATGACTAGATCATCGACATAGACAACAACAATCACAATCTCCCCCTTTCTTTTTGAGGTAGAGATTGGGATCGTATAGATTTATAACAAATCCATGTTGTACGAGAGATGCTCATCAATCTTGATGTACCATGCCCGGGTGGCTGTTTTAGGCCATACGAGATTTTCTTGATTCGCATACCTTTTCTTCTTGACCAGTACAACATATCCCTTAGGTTGAGTCATATAGACTTCTTATAAATCTCCATTTAGGAAGGCACTTTTACATCCATCTGGTGGACTTTCCACCCAAACTGTGTAGCTAGAGAAAATATCATTCTGATTGTTTTGATCTTAGTTGTGGGAGAAAATGTCTCCTCGTAGTCAATGCCTTCTTTTTGTGCATACCCCTTTACTACAAGTCTTTCTTTATACTTGTCCACTATCCCATCTACTTTGTACTTTGTTTTAAATATCCATCTACATCTAATGGGTTTCTTCCTGGTGGAAGATCGACAAGTTGTCAAGTGTTATTTTTCATCACTGATTGATATTCAGAGTCCATGGCATCTTTCCAAGATTTTGACTATAGGGCTTCCTGGACTGTTGAGGGCTCATCTGATTCAATAACTCTACTCATCAAAGAAAAGTTAACTTCTTCTCTTGCTTTACTGTGAGTCCATGGTCTAGGGGTGGATGTATCCAGGTGGAGCATCCATTCTTGCATCTCATAATGTACTTGTACACCATTTAGGCATACATTGAACTATTCTTGTGGGTCGTGGTTCTATCTAATCAACACCATCATCCCCATCATCACTTTCATCTTCAAAGGGAACATCAACTTCAATTTTTATAACTGGTGAAAAATCTACTTCTTGTGAGTCGGAGGAGGAGTCTCTACTTCCTTCTTCTCAAAAAACTCAACATCTCTGCTGGTGTAGACTTTTCTGGTCTTAGGATCCATCAATCTATACCCAAAAGTCTCTTCATTGTACCTAATGAAGACAAGTTTCTATGAATTCATGTCTAGTTTCTTTCTATTCTGTTTGGGTATGTGCATGCTTGCTTTGCACCCGAATACTCTAAGGTGTGCAATAGATGGTTTTTGTTTTGACCATGCTTCTTGTGGTGTTACTCCATCAAGAGCAATAATGGGTGCTTTGTTCAAAAAATACACTGTTGTCTTTGCTGCTTCTACCCAGAATGTCTTTGCAAGTCCGCAATCATCGATCATGCATCACACCATTTCCATGATAGTACGATTTATTCTCTCAACAACACCATTTTGCTGCGGTGTGTGTGGAGGAGGCATTTGTCAAAAAATCCCGTGATTTTGTAGGTAGTCTCTGAACTCATCACTGGTGAATTCCCCCCCTCTATGTGATCAGGAAGTTTTGATGTGATGACCAGTTTCATTCTCAACTGCTACTTTGAACTTTTTGAAGGTTTCAAATGCTTCACTTTTCTTGCAAAGACAAAAAATCCATATTTTTCTCGAATAGTCATCAACACAAAGGATGAAGTACTGGAACCCAGAATGACTTGGCTGCATTAGACCAAAAATATTAGTATGAACTAGGTCAATTTTACCATGACCTCGAAATGTACTCCTCTAGAACAAAGCTATGTGTTGTTTTCCTGCTAGGCAATGAGGACACTTGTCTGTATCTTCGAAGAGATGGTAGCCCATGTACCATATTATGCCGGAGAAGTGTTTCGATATATTTGAAACTTACATGACCAAACTCCAATGCCAAAATTGTGTTGAGGTGGAGTTCTTAACCACAAGTGCTTAATCGTCTTTGTGAGGAAAATCAAGTTGGAACATGCGTCCCACATTGGAGGCTTTTACAATTATTTTCGAGCCTCTTGATTTGTCTTGAATCAAACATGTTTTCTTGTCGGATTGACTATCAAAGTCAATTTTTAGGTTGTGATCTAGGAGTTGACTAACTGAAAGAAGATTCTTAGTTAACCTAGGGACATATAGGACATCCGATAGTCTACATTTGTGTGAACCAAGGGGTAGAGAAATGTTCCCAATCCCCTAAATTGTATATGAAGAATCATCTCCCAATGAAACATGATTTTTTGATGGCGTGTCCCTCATTGAAATAAACCAGTCTCTGGCATTGGTCATGTGTCAAGTGGCCCCCAAATCAACATACCAAACATCACTAGATGACATGGATGGTTCACTTGATCGAGCAGTGAACAAGTAGTCTTCATTGTCTGATTGTTCTTGTTGCTCAACAATATTACCTTGCTTGATGGGGTCTTCTTTTCCAGTTCCCCTTTTTCTACCCTTGATTGTAGTTAGAATATCCCTTGTTAGATTGTTGTGGAGGTCCAGAGTTTCTTGATGAACCTTTCTTGTAAGTATTATACCAACAATATTGTAGGTTATGTCCTCTTTTACAGATTGGACATTGCTTCTTCTATTGTCTATCCCCTTGATATTGATTTTGATTTTGGGACTTTTGATAGGAATTAGGTTTTCCTTTACCTTTTCCTTTCCATTTTTGATGTGAAGAAAGTGCCTTCTCTTCTTCATCATCCTTATTGTGCATTTCTTCTTCTTGTTGCGATAGGTTTATCAATTTTCAAAACTAAGCGTAGTATCGACAAGTTTAGTGTTGTTACAAAAATACGGTATGAAGAAGGGAGTGATCTCAGAATAATGGGAACGAGATCATCATCTTTGACCACTTCTCCTAGGGCTAGAAGTGAAGCCCTCAATTTTTTAACTCTTCTTAGGAAAGCTTCTATTTTTCATTCTGCTTGAACTTCAATGTGTGTAATTGGCTCTACAAATTCAATATAACATTCTTTTTCTTGGCCTTGTATAATGTGCTTAATTTATCCCACACTTCTTTGGTTGTTTTGGCATCTCAAATGTGGGGTTACACATCATCAAACACTCCAAACAAAATGATGAGTTTGGCCTTCTGATCTGCTTTATCAAACTGCCATTTTGTTGTGTTGTATCAGTAGTTGATCTGGTCAGAGTACCATTCACAACAGGCCAGATCTCTTCAAACTCAAGTTGTGTCTTAATTTTTGTCTTCCATGTAGCATAGTTGTTTCCTCTGAGTAGTTGTGAATCTGAAAGAAAAAATTTGGGGCATTAGTGCCCATTTTTAGAGATCACTGACAGGGTTTGGCTCTTATCACTCTAGGTATAAGGTCTCCTAATCTATATACTATCAATCCGATATACCAAACCTTTCTATATATGCACCCTTCCGATATACCCAGTGGTACATGCAAGAAGCTCCTCCTTTCTATATACCCAGCGGTTCGTGAAAGAGGTGTTAACAGATGTGAAAGAATTCAATACGTGGTACCAAGATAGTACTGATGGGGTCTGTGTGATTATTGACACCGGCTCAAAGAAATATCATCATACATGTGCGTAACTTCGCTATATACTCAGATAATTTCTCAGTCTGGATTTATGTCGTGCAATCATTCACAGACGGATGGGATGGCTCATAGTGTGTGCACTATGACCTTATTACTCCCCGTCGATTTAAAGGGTCGATGCCTAGATGACGTTGTTGTAGCTATATTAGGCATTAAGTGCAGTAGTAGTTACGATAGCTTTACCCGTAAACACTTCCTAGAGGCACCGTATATACCGAATGCTGCGAATGAGATCTAAGATCTCGTGAATGTTACAGAACCAATTTTTAGCTTTTTTTATTACAATTCTACCATTTTATGAGCAGTTACAAAGTTTGCAGTTGACTATGGTAACCTACAAATTAGTACAATATAATGCAGTATACAAATTACATTCAAAAATCTAGAAAAATTGAATGGCAGGAAAAAAAAATGTTTTTGCGGGCCCTGGTGGCCTCAGAGCCCAAAATGACCCAAAATTCTAGAAACCTTTAAAAAAATGCCCAAGATGAAGTTTTTGGATGGTCTTCCTTTTGCAAAAAATGCCCGAAATGGGAAAACAGGCCTAGTGGAGAAAAAAATTACCCTAATTTAGGGATTTTCTCACTAAAAATTTAGATGCCTGTTTAGTTATGACTAAGCAGTTTAGTCAAGGTTTTTCGCTAAAACCTCCTCCAAGTTTGGTGATTTCTCTAAATTTTCCAGATTTCAAAATTGAAAATATTTCATATTGGGGTGGGATTTGAACCTCAAACCTCCCGTTTTAAGGCTTTCTCTATAACCACTCAGGCTCTATGAGCACTTGGCATAAGAAAAGGAGAAAATTGTATTTAAAAAAGATGGAATTCAGAATCACCTTTTTTAAAAAAAATGTGACCTAGCTGGAGTTAATCTCCACGTGGCATGAGATTGAAGGAAGGTAGTTTAGGGTATTCTCACATAAAAGCGGATCTCCAAAGCTTTTCACGCCACTTTCTAGTTTTTGCTATCTCTTATTTTATTTCCCTTAATTAATTCCTCTCCACCGGTTTAATTTAAGCGGGTTTTGTTCTTATTTCTTATTGTCATTTTTCTTTTTGTTTCCACCGTGTATTGCTTTGATCTTTGTTTTTAATTTTAAACCATTTTTGTTATCCGAATGAATTTCGCATCACTTACCTTGTAAGGTCAATTAGAGATGTACAAGTCACGTGTGTGCATCACTAAGCCTCCTTTGTATTTTATTTTGTATTGTTGCGGTTGTGTGGAATCACTTTGTTTGGTTTGAGTCATGGCAATGTAAGAAGGATGGATTAGTCTTCAAACAGAGCTTGGCCATTTGGTTTCCATGTTGGTCATGTGACCTCTCCCAACCAAAATTGAAGAACACGCCTTTTACTCATCTAAAGAACCCAGTGCAAGGTCTATTTAGCTCAGCCTCTTTAACTTTGTGTAGGTTCGGTGGATGGCCTAGCCAACAATACAATTTTCCATTCTTTGATGCCCTCAATATGGGCTTGGCCAAATAAACAAACAACTTGTCAAGAACCAGGTAGAAACACCTCCAAATTTGATAGTAGACTGCTATAAATACTTCTCTAATATTAGAGATAAAACTTGGGGAGAAATTTTTTTACATTTCTATACCATGCAACATATTTTACCTAGTGTTGGGTGCACCAAAGGTCAAAAAAAATTATGTTCCAAACACACGGGAATGAGAAGAGGGGTTGTGGTGGTGATGCGGGGATGTTTGGAAAGTTTTTGGAGGCAACACAAGCTCTCCTAAAAATAAAATTATTCTCCAAGACACTTCTCTTCCTCTATAACCTTCTCCTTCAACCCTTTGTTGCTTCACGAGCTAGATTCTTGCTCTAGTACCAAATGTAAACACGGATGAAAGCCTAAAAATATATTAATCGAATCAACCAATTTATAATAAAGAGCGAGTTGCAATACTTATAGGTATTGTACAATCATGTGCAGACAAAAGAAATATGTTGCACAAGTAAAACAATACTCACAATTGCTTCCAATATTACATCGGGAAGCATAAAAATACAACCAAACAATTATATTGTTAAAACAATATAACAGCTCTGTATTGTTCAAATACAAACAAATAGATGGTTATAATTAAATATAACCATATAATTAATAAATAATAAATTTATTAATATGATAATAATAATATTTTATCCTAATGCATAATTAATTAGGATAATAATAATATTTTATCTCTAAAGATTTGGCATTTTTAGGATCCAAATAATTTGAAAAAATTGATCCCATCTCACTCCAAGATCTATCCACTTTGGGATGTCGATCAAAGGTGGTTTTGGATCCATAATTTGAAAAAAATTGAATCCACTCCATGCGATGGAATGTAATAGCCAATTTAGGTCATCTAGAAGCAAATGCAAAATGGATGATGGCTTCCAAGTTAGGTCATCTCAGGCGAATGCAAAATAGATAGAATAAATTCCCATGTTAGGTCATCTAGGAAAGTAAAGGATATAACTCCCAAATTAGGTCATCTAGGATGCTGTATGTAACTCCCAAGCTAGGTCATCTGGGAGTCTGATTATGTTGATGATATGATTTCAATTGTTATAAATGTGAACACGTTGATTGATTCATTGGTTACTCATAGAGATATTTTACGCTAGTTGCCCCCAGGTTAGGTCATTAGGGGGAATTGATAGAAATTGGTGAAATATCACATGGAGACAATTTTA